>OX637261.1:25000-1406627 GCA_951799465.1 Leptophobia aripa | reverse complement strand
CTTTATTTATATAGTCCACCAAGGTACACTTATGAATTGTACAAAATGAGTTATAAAAATGTTCGACTCTACAATTACTGCCAGTTCCCAAATCAAGGGCGTAGAGCGTACGAGAAGAACTGGCAAGAAACTCTCCGCCACTCCTTTAAATCGCCAAGAATGTTTCATATTATGGTTGGAAAGATCGTGCAGCCTTTACACCATGCACCAGCAAATGCGTCAGAATCTATATTAAATCTATCTATCATCGGTGGCCATAGCGAAATAGGCAAAATACGTTATAGTGAGAACAACCCGCAAACACACAGTACACCGAGACTAAATACCTATTAAATTCTAAAGTAATTTTAACTTCGGTACTCAGCCACAAGGACCAAACTTTTTGAATTTGTTTTAGCTTGGTAATTGGTATTTAAGTTCGACTATAAAATCCTTTATAATCTGTGATATACCTTTAATAATAGATACACTATAGATGGTGATTTATTTAATCAGTAATTATGAATATACGCTTGATCTAGTTACCAACCATACAGACATGGATTTTGATAGGCTTACATATTAAAATGAACTATGTTATTTTTTGTGTCCTCAGATTATGATTAATGGTGTCCGTCACCTAGTTGATAGATTGGTTTGCAACTTTTCGCCAAAAGGGAATCTTCATCATCGTCCCATCTATACTATAGGTATCCCTGCTACTCAGTGTGATCAGAACTCGGAACCAGATAATATGTATACTGGGCTGTGCTGCTCTGATAATGGTATTTAATATAATATAAAAGTATTAGTTGTGTGTAAAGTCCTATTCTTCTAACCGCTCTTAGTAGTGGTTATCATGTTGTCTCAATGGACTGAGAAGCTGACAAATTCCTATTATGAATCTACAATGCATACCATTCAATTATAACTAAAACTTAGATGAAATTTAACGTTCATCTTGTTTTTTTTGTTTTTATAATCCGGTAATCCGGTAATTTGGTAAAAGTTTGGAAACGGACCTTCGTCACCTTTATGGTCAATTGCAGGTCGGGCAAGACCAACTAGTTTGCTTCGGATGATCAGTCCAGTCACGAGTGATATCGATCCTATCAGAATTGATAATGATATGTTAAAGGATGAAATTGGCCAAAACACGCAGAAAAGCAACAATCATTTTGGTAAGAAACGCTCAATGTTTTATTGAAACATTTAATACACCTAATTAAAAACTTTAATAGTATTTATATTTTAGTTTCAGTTTTGAAAAGGGATAATCAAGACATCCACTGGAGTCAATCAGAATTCGCTGGAAGAACTGAAAGTCATATAAATCAAAGAGAAAAAGTGTACTCCCGTATACATCATAGTCGTGATCACAAATATGAATTTGACCTTCTTCATCCAGATCAAAATGAATTCAGAAAGTTCGACAGCACAATCTCTATACCGGTTTATTACTCCACTGGAATGCAGAGAAGACACCAAATTCAACAATGCACTCGGAAATCTGACATGAAAATTTCAAACAGTTACATGCCATCCACTTTTAGGACGCTATTTAGTCCACCTAAACAGTGTACTAGAGGACAAAATAATTGTGCTGCAAATGATCAAACACGTGATATGACTTCTAAACAACCGATTTGTCATACACAATGTATTTGCGAATGTCAGTCTTTAACCTCAGTAATGCCATTCTTTCGAAATAACCTTTGTCAATGTATGACGACTGGTCACCTATCAAACAATTGTCCGAGGATGAGAAATTTAGACAGTAATATTCTTAGAACACCTTTCAATGATCAATATAATAAACCTTACGGTATGTCCGTTTTAAATGATTACAACGTATTTGAAAAACCAGAATTAAAACTTATCAGTAACGATAAGTTTTCTAATCCAGACGTGCCGACACGAATTTCACTGCATAAATCAAAGAAGTTGTTAAGACCAAGGTAAAAATGTACTTTATTATTGTCTAAATGAATAGAACTATATCTAATTTATTGACACATGATTATAGTGAAAGACTGAGAAGAGAGGACCCGAAACCATTTAAGCCATTTTGGCAAGAAGAAGAATATAATAATATGCAGAATCAATTAAAATCTTTGAGATATACAACTTTGGGATATAATAAAAGAACACGTAAACGAAAACCAGGTAAAAGTCCCACTACACAGAAGGTAATGAAAATAACAGAACCAATTACAATATCTGTAAATGTGAGCCATCAAAAATATGTCACGGAAAAGTTTTTATCATTCGATGAATTATTACGGTTAAGGAAACTTAATACAGCCGATATTAATGCTCGTCGTGCTGATGAGCCTGCAAAGCCTGAAGAAGCCGTTGAAACTGAAGCTACCACACCAGAGTATACTGCCAACACTCCATTTATACGTTTGAAACATTGCACGAGAAAGTTAACATGTACTTGGACCGCTGCATCGTTAAATGAAGGAAATGCAGACATCGGTAATAGAGGTTCACGAACTCCGCCTGGCTACGTTGATGGGTGCACCCGTACATCAACTTGCACCCGTGACTTTATGAATCGAAATAAAATGGACACAATCACAACCCCCAGTACTGAGCCGGAAGTCGAAGATGGAAACGATGATGACTACTGTGAAAAACGATCATTAAATGTTAGAAGAGATTTAAAACGTCACGAAATTGTTGATTCTTCGAAGATTGTTCAGGACGCTGAGACTCCTGAGAAGAAAGACACGAGGCTAGATCAAGAGATACAACAAGACACACAATCACAAAGGTGTGATTGTGGAGACGATTATCTGAGAAATAAAAGATTAAGCGAAGAGAAAAAAAATATAAAGAAAAGAGAAATAGAAAGTTCACTGTCATATGGTGATTTATTTTATTTGGTCGTTAACAAAATTATTTCCAACTGGAATATAAACAAAACAGTTCAATCACCAAAGTGTGCATGTAATTTCGCAAATGAAAGACAATACAGCTGTTGGTTTTTGCTCATGTTTATATCAAAACTATTATTATAATTATATACAATTTATATTTAATAAACAAACAATATTACGAAATAGTACATTTTTGCAATAGTTTTTATGCTGGCTGTTGTCGAAGATGAGGAATGAGAGCAATGAAATTTAGAGTTTAATTTAATTTTTTTCAAATCTGTTGCCAAAAGTTTTAATAATTCATCGTAACCTAACATGATTTCATCATGGCGGTATACATTTTTTGAGTGTTTATTTCGATGATTACTCCGTTTATCTCGCTTCACACTGTGAGGTTCCGGGACAAAAGTCAGATATTTCCAAAATTCGACGTTTCTTTTGTTTCTTATTAAATTTAAAGTATCTGTAAGTAATAACTTCTGTAGTGAAAGTCACACCAGGCGATTTGTGATAATGTCAAATTAATTACCATTCATGTTATTATCACTGGTTATAATATGATTTTGTGTTATTGTGTTTGTTTGAGTGTCAGATTCAAGAATTTCTTCCACGAAGTCTTTTGTTTGTTGTTTTCTTTTTAATTCTTCAAGTTCCATTATAATTTCAGATACGGGTAAGTCTGATTGATCGTAGTAGGATTCTGTTGAATCATTTTGTTCGTCATCTTCACTTTCAGGAAAAAAGTAATGTCCAGTAGACTCTAGGTTACGTTGTATTTCACCCAATTCCGCGTGCATTTGAACAGTTTTTGTCTCTATTACTTCTGTACTTGGGAATACAACATCTAGTGTAGAAATCTTATCTGTGGGAAACAAATTTAAAAGTTAATTTCAATTTAAAATTATAAGTTGGTCACTTAAGTATTACCTCGATTCCGAAATATAACGGCTTCAACTAAATCTGCAAGTAACGTAGAATTCATGACTTCACTGTCCGTAGGCTTAATAGTGGTCGATTGTGTGTTTATGCTGTATATTTTACTCACGATTGCATCAACTTTAGGATCGGTATACTGGGTTTCACCAACAGGAGGTTTCGTTATCAATAGATCTCTAAACACATTATCTGTGCTTAATTTCTTTCTCAATAAGTCAACAAACTCATCAATAGCTAGTACGTCCTTGCAAACGGTTGTATTTTCTATTGTTGTAGTATCTTCATTACTGACATTAAAGAGATGTGCATACAGGTCAAACGAAATGTCTGTTTCGGTATCATTGTTTGATTTCTGTTTTTCTTGATCTTCTATATATGTGTCTAAGTGTGTAGTCACGCCAAGGCCTATTACTTTTTGCTTATTCTCGTCCCTTTTATCATTTTGTTTAAAGATATTGCTGCCATACCCTATGTGTAATAAACAATTCAATTAAACATAATATTTATTAACTATTCCGATTGTTTTGTAATAAGGGGTCAGGGTATTGATTAAAAACGACTTAACAGAAGAACAGAAATCAACCAAGCACCTTGTTACTGGCAAAACCTCTTTACCGATGAACTGATTAAACGACAGTTGAAGTGCTTGTAGTTATGACATTAATTGAATATGATAGAAATATAATAACTTAAATTCTTGAATGTTTCATTTAAAGAAAGTTTTAAAAGTTATTACCACATAGAGATGTGTACTTCGAATCACATCCATTTCTATGGCGGCGACAAGGCTTTCCTGTTGTATAAACTCTTTCATTGTCTATATTGCCACCGGGCAGGAAATTGCACACTAGTCTGTGAACTGTTCTACTTTTATTTCCCATCAAACTTTCCTGAAAAAGTATAAGACATTTGCAATAAAATGTGTATTTAACTGGATTGGTCTTTATAACATAGTAAAAAACACAGTAACAAAAAAGTCTGACCTGAAACTTCGCAGCACCACATCCAACTTCTCGAGTGTTCGCCCATATAAGTTGAGTAAAATACTCGTAGTGCTCAAGATTTAATGTTTTAGACCTATTAAAAAAACATTATTTTCTTGAAACACTTGTAAAGTGGATCTGCCAGGAAGTGCAGTCTCAGATAACATATGTATTCATTAGGTACAGGATTTTTCAAATATATGTAGTTCAATAAAATGAAATTTATTGAAGAATAAAATTATACAATATAAACTTGATTCTGTATGATGTGATGTAAATGCATTCATATAAATCTTTGTATTGTCCGAGCCCTGCGTCTTAGATTTTAGTTTCTTACATTGATTCAAGAAACCGTTTTTATTTATTTATTTATTGTATTTCTTTTTTATTTTTTAAACCTATACAGCTTATCACAAAAAGTTTACACAAGAAAAATAAAGCCAGAATAAGGTTAAAACCGGAAATAGAATCTAAGATCAGAAAAAACAATAACAACAAAAAAAACACAAACAGAAAAAAAAAAAAAAAAAAATATATATATATATATATATATATATATATGAACAAGTGGAGTTTATTATGTGAAGAACGAGCGTTTAAGTGTGTGTGTGTATTACTGTGTGCAATGGTGTTTCTGTGTGAGTGACTAAGTGAGTGAGTATTAATACGTCTACGTAAGTAATAAAGTAAAATTAAACTAGTTAGTTGATTAAGATATAATTTTATAATATATAAGTTCCCATTAATGCATTATTAACAAATATTACTTCCTACATACTATAACAAAAAACTTAATTTAATTTTTTTTGAAGTGGTCGGTTTTCGATTTATAGATTTTGGATTGATATGTTTATAGATTCACAGAAATCACAAAATAATCAAATCGTATTCAGAATAAAGTCTAAAGGAATTCTAAAAGGTTGAAAAAATATACAAATCAATAAGTATAGGTTATTAGTACTTACGGTTGATAATTAGATATAATATTTGCGTTAACACTCAGTAGTTCTATGTACCACAGATCTACTAATGTAATTAGACTGAGCGTGGGCGCTTCACCGTAGACTGTGCCAATATTTTGACCAAATTTTAACATTCCTGTGAAAAATAAGTTAACGATAGTTAATGATGGAAAGATTGAAAATAATGATTCATGATCTAAGGGATATATATTTGTAAGATATTATTTGCGGTGAGTCCATCGGTCAAATAATTTCACATTATTGCAATACAGGGCACCGAGAACCGACCATTTTATTTACTTACACTTTATTGCACTTTAACAGAAGTAGTAAATGAGGTTAATAGATATTAGTACATTTAAGTGCGACGGGCGACCTTATCGCTAATAAGCGATACCTTCCAGGTAACCGACAAAATAAAAATAATTATAAATTTGGACTAGAGCAGTTAGGTGCGAATATTGCAAAAACAAAACAAATATTAATTAGGCAGTAGTGGTATACCATGTGATTTATTACTTTTTAAAGATGACGTGAATTCTTTATCAATAAAAAATGTACAACTTAGATAAATGGAATTGGGACGTGCTGTCCGAACGGACGTTTGCCGTGTTGTTAGCGTAAAATAGTTTTTTCTTGTTCTACCTAATATATATTTGTTTTGATTTGTAATCGTCGCACCTAATTAATGAGGCCGCCTGTCGCTCTTATATGTACTAACATCTATTAACCTCATTTATTTCTTCTGTTAAAGTGCAATAAAGTGTAAGTAAATAAAATGGTCGGTTCTCGGTACCCTGTATTGCAATAATGTGAAATTATTTGACCGATGGACTTACCAAAGTATTATCTTACAAATATATATCCCTTACATCATGGATCATTATTTTCAATCTTTCTATCATCTATTAACATTATTTACATTATGTTTTTGTGCGCCAAAGTGTGAATAAATAAATAGTTAGACTTAAAGACTTCTAATTTAAGAAATAATTTTATACACCGCATGGTATAGACCTTCCCTATATTTTTATTAGCGGTTCATGCTCAGCTGTGGGGACACAACAACAGTAGTTATCGTGAATTTTCCTTTTTTTATTGTATGAGAAAACATAACTTTAAAAGTTTAGGTTAACTTTCGGACTCTCATCACTCTTTGTAATTTGGTATATAAAGCTGATTTGATAAACATGTATCTCCAAAGGCAAAAATTAAATTCCGAAATCCACTACGTACTCTCATAATTACTTAATACTGTTGCAGTTACAAGTTTGCAGTTACTTTGGACTGTATGATCATAACTCCAATTAACTGGTATAGCCACGTGGCTATACATATAATGTACAAACATTATACCGGTATTAAATAGCAGCAAGGATTACCTGAACACTCATCAATTACATCCTCACTCAAGCATTGATCAGCCCAACGTTGTGCGAAATACGCCAATTTATCACTCCACTCCTGTTATTATATGTATTATAATTATACAAATAAATTATTATTTTTCTCTCAAAAAAATGTGATTTTAACAACAATATGATATTGACATAGTAAGAATATTTTGTCCACATATATACTTAGTCTTGCCATAAATATTGTTATAAAGAAAAGCACGATTTTTTTTTTATACGTAACATTTATTCCTTTCATAGTGAGTTAGTTTAATACATCAATATATAACTATTAAAAATATACAATGTTTATTCGAAGTGGTCTCCATTGGCTGCAATACAGTCTTTTAAACGTTGAGGCCAGTTATCAATAGCAGCACGAACTCTTTCTAGAGGAAAATTCTTCACTGCCAACCGAATGGATCGTTTTAGGGACTCCAAATTATCATGGCGTTTAGAGCAAGCCTTACTCTCTAAAACTGACCATAAATCATAATCCAATGGATTTAGGTCAGGACTTGACGACGGCCAGTTTTCAGTGCTGATAAAGTCCGGAACGTTAGTTTTCAACCAAGATTGGGTGGATCGAGCTCTATGACCCGGTGCCGAGTCTTGTTGAAAGCACCATTCTTTGTTATTGAACATGGTGTTAGTTAAAGGCTTAACTACCGTCTCAAGAATGGTATTTTGATAAACTTGTGCCGACGTTTTAATACCTTTTTCACAAAAATATGGCTCAGTCACCCCTTCATAGCTAACACCCCACCAAACCATCACTGAAGTGGGATAATGCCCACGTTGTACTCTGTTTACTAATTGCGAAGCTTCTTTAGAGCTTCCAGCATAAATACGGTCATTTTGTTTATTAAAATACTGCTCAATTGTAAAAATTTTCTCATCCGTAAACAAAATTTTTTTGTGCCCTCCCTTTGCGTACCGCTTAAGTAGTTGTTTGGATTTTACCACCCTATTCTTCTTTAAATTATCAGTTAAGAAGTGACCAGTACGTCTCTTATAGGCTGCAAGTCCTAAGTCATCTTTTAATATACGCGACATGGTTCTAGGAGCTATCTTCATCTCCCGAGATAAAATCTTTTGCTTACGGACAGGATTTCTTCGAATTCTTTCCCTAACTGCTTTAATCACCTTTTTCACACGAACGGTACGTGGACGGCCAGATCTTTTTCTGTCACAAACAGAGGAGGTATCATTGTACCTATCAATAGCCCGGTAAACAAACATTTGACTAATACCAAGCGGGTGGAGGGTTTTAAAAATTGCACTTTTCTCCATACCTACTTTATGTAAGGCAATCACAGCGATTCGGTTCTCTTTATCACCCCACTCCATTTTAATATAACAAAATATTTAACAATATAATGGCGCGAAAATAAGAAAACACATCAAGCAATCATATAAAAATGACAGATTCCAAATTCAAACGTAATATTTTCTTTTTTTGAATAGTAACAGTATTTATGGCCAGACTAAGTATATATTAATTAATTTGGAATCTTATTAATTATGAATATTTTTAATAAACTGCCAAGATTAGAAGTGTTGTCATTGAGTTATTAAAAATATTCTAACATATTATAAGAGTTACCAATCTCATCATATTTTCAGCTGCTGGTAATGAACGTATCATGCCCGATGCTACTTTATTACGTCGACTGTTTATTTTATCTAATATTTCTTCTTTATCTTTGTGTATTAATAATTTCTCATACATAAAACAGTTGTTAGCTGGTCCCTCCTGTAATATATGTATATTAAAAATACCCTTTTTTTATTTATTTTTTTAAACCGGGTATTGTCAGTCCTATAATGTGATGTTAGTCATAATAAATAACAGAGTAGAATAAATTTTGATGTTTAAATGTTTTGTTTTAGTTGTAAAATAGGGTAAATTCCATGAAATATTATCTTAAAAGGAGTGGCGGAGAGATTCTTGCCAGTTCTTCTCGACCGCTCTTGATTTTGGAACTGGCAGTAAATGTATAGTCAATTTTTTTGTTGACTAGAGTATATGAATGAAAATATTTTTGATTTTGATTTTTCAAATCCAAACTTCTTTTAACTTTGATATAATGTTTTAGTTTGCTTCGACTTTAATTCTAAGTTATTTATTCAAGTATTATAATGCAAACTTAATCTATTTTGAAAGTCGTCAAAATAATAATCATGAAGTTATAACTTTGTTATAAACTCTAAAATCTGTTTCGGGAATACAACTGTATCCGATAGCATAATTTATTTACATAAACCCACCTCGCATATCGGGCTTTTATTATAATTTTGAGCACACATCTCGCAGATTATTCCACATTTCACGAAACATTTTATCGATAAAAATAAAATCAAGAAAAACATTTCAATTGTATTGGGTTTATAAATATATCGAGATGGCCACGCACAGTTTTAGTACGTCTATCATGTATTCATATTGTCACACCAATATGTAATTTGACATTTGACATACCTATATTAATAAATAACTGCCTTTATAATATAACTGCATGAATTCGTCCCTGGGACTCTCTGTTCGGTGTGGTGCATTGTTTATGTATTTATACCGTTTCCACATAGAAACCTATCTGCGGTGATCTGTGTCAGTCAACAATTTTCTTATATATAGAGGCGAGAGTTCCAAAATAAAACGGCCAGAGAAGGTACTCACAAAAACTCAGTTATCCATAAGTTTTTTAAGCGTGATCACCGTCACAATGTCAATCACAGATGTTAGGGTTTAAATTTAATTGGACGAATTCAATTTGGTTATGATTACTTAAAACTAATATTTTAGAACATAGGGCTCATGAAAAGTTGATAGACCAGCGAAGATAACGTAGCAAATCGTCCGGGAAATTGAGAATTTTCACTTCAAGTCGGAAATTGATGAGAAATCTCCACAATGTCCGTAGATCAGAGATTTCTGAAATTAATTTGACTATTTTTTATTAAACTTATTTAGAATTCATTTCTTATATAAATTAAGATTTTAAGTTTCAAAATTAAAAAGTAAACTTGTACTAGTAACTAATTGAGTACTCAATACTACAAATGTTTAATATAAGAAGCAAAACATGAGATTGAATGTTGAGTATATTCCGGTTTTATAGAAGGTAATTAATTCTATGAATATTTTTTGCTTCTGCAGCGGAATGTAAATAAATTCTTTGCTGAGTCGCATTCACAGAGCGAATTCGCAAAAGTACCCACAAATAAATGAAAGCATTTTGCAAATTGCATATAAATTTTTGTACTCGTATGACTAATTTTCATATCACGAACTCCCTCACTCTATATAATACGTAACACTAAACCAAACTATTTATTTTAAACATTCGACCTGGATTCGGTTCTGTTCTAAATCGAGAAACCCTAAATCGATTTGTAGTTATAGCGGGTTAAATAAAATTATTCTTATCCAAACAATTTTGAACAAAACCTTTCAAAGCAACTGCCTCATATAAAAAGCTTGTTCCTCTTCGAGAAAATTTAAAAGCTTCCAATATTCCATTCGGTCTATTTAAATTTCGAATGAAAAACAAAATATATCTCAAATTATTATTATTACAAGTAAATTAACAATAGGTATACAATTTTATTGAAAATGCGATCTAACGGAGACTGCTCGAATGGGGACATTACGAGCTGAGATTGAAGATCCAGTCATACGTCGACTCACACTTGTATTGGACGTACCACGACGTATGCCATTGGTGCCCATAATATCTGGAACAAACAGGAATATGCAGCAATCAAGAAATACAATACGCTGACTTTAACCCAACTCAAGATGTCTTTGTAATGGAAAACTTCTCACTAAATAATTTACATGACGTAGGGAATACTTGAGTGGTACTCAAGGATTCCTTCTATTCATTCTATTCAGCATTTGGCATTCTTATTCACTTCCAGTTAATTTACAATTAAATAATGATATAATATCCTCATACAAATAAAAAAATACACCTCTAAAAATATATTTAACAAGTTTTCTCTACACACATTTTAGTTACTAATAAAAACATAGTTGGACACGGCCTTACTTGCAAATAATAGACATTTTGAATATAATTAAATTATAAAATATACACGCAAAATGAATCAAAGTCAAATCATTTTATTCAGCATTTTATTCAGTTTCTCAAGCAGGCAAGAAACTCAGTGAATTTTGCGGTGATGATCCTAAAACAATATTTTTGAAGCAACGCCAAGCTGTAGCAAATTCACTCCATAACATTTTGTATTATTATTTTATTGATAATCAGATATTTTATAAAACGCTTTCTCCAAAAGCTTCTGTTTAAATTTCTTAAGTGACTGAGATATCTAACACGTTAATTGCGCTAATTAATAGACACACACAGTCCAAGTAATAAGCACATGCGATCGTATCCTAAAATAATACACGCAAATTAACAATACATGAAATTGTATTTGCAAATTAACAAGCTCCATGCTACTTGCAATAGATGGCAATAATTTTAAAGTTGAAAATGTACATATGAACAAATATTGCACGAATACGCTCGTGCAGTCCACTAATTGTTCAATGAAAAGTGAATTTATCATTGTCAATAAATGTTATGATGCAAATACTGACTCAATCATGTAGAACTGTAGTAAACGATATTGTATTGACAACTGTACTATAATTGTCAACTACGATCATAAAATATTATATATTTTTGCACATTTACTTTATTAAGAACGAGATGCTATAATGCAGTTTCCTAAAGAGCTAATTTAGTTAGCGGACTACAAATATAACTAAGTGACTAATTTATATTTTAGTAAATATATAAAAACAGGGAATTCTAACAACCAGAAGCATAAAAGGCTTTTGAATCTTTTTACCTGTCAAAGGTAAAGCGTCACCGCTACATTGTCCTTGTCGACTGGTACTGTCGTTGATGCGTGTGCGCAGGATACAATTGAAGGCCTGAAAAAGCTTTATTTGTTGAAACTAAACGCAAACTCCCGTGAATAAAATAACAGACACAAAAACAAATTTAGATATCGAAAATTTTCATCGATTGTAGCTTAAAGCTTTACAGTTCTACATCTGTCACTATATAACACTTACTATGACTATCTAGCTCTAGCTATATGAGATTTTTCTTTTGATTTAGTATATAATGTGCCTTGTCCATAAGTATATTGAAAAATATATATTGGGATTAATACAATCAATTAAGCTAAATGAACCCTTAAGCATAATAAATATGGAAATATTATCACAATAAAAGCCTATGAAATTTTATAACTTAAACATTTATAAGAATTAACTGGTCCCTCACTGGCATTTTAATTAAATTTATTTCCCTTATCAGGTTATACACTAACGATCTATATATATATTTACATATAAAATATATATATATAGACATATGTGTGTCTATTCTGTCCACCATCGATAAAATTTAATAAAGATACCCATAATAACATAAAATTATATTTGACCCAATTTTACACGTAACAAGAACCTCTTATTGACAAATTTAAAAAATTCTAAATTCTGAATCTAAAGTGAAAGAGTTTAAAATCACGTCGTTCGCCAACCCAAAGAAATGTCGGAATGTTAAATGTAAACAAAGCGAGCATTAACGTTACTAATTAAAAATAGCTTTAAAAAGATTATTTTTTTAATTTTAGTAGTAGCTTACTAGTCTTCTTTACTACCGAATAAAACATTACCATTTGCACAGTCTTTCAAATCAAATTTTATTCCAGTGATCCATAAATTAACATAATGTGTATAAGTCTTAGTCAAATAAATTATGTAAGATCCATTGAAGAAACATACAATTATACCAAAAAATATATATATAAGAAATACATGATATGTCAACATATCTCGCGAAAATGCTGGATGCTATAAATATAATATAACTTTTATATATATTAATAAATAAAATAAAAAAGTTTATCTCTTTAACATACAAAGATAAAATATATATTTTAACCTGCTCGATGAACCACTTTTATGTAATTGCATTTTTAAAAAGATTTGTTTTCGATAACGTAACTAAGATATTTATCAAATTTTTTGAGTTTCAAATAGTATTGAACGTCATAGAATTTATATTTAAGAAAAAAGTAAAGGCCAAAAAGAGTTAAACTATGGTAAACTTTTAACATAAAATCATATGAAAAACGTCATTAAGTTTATAAAAAAATATAGAGCATCTAGTGAGGGTATAAATAATACAGCCTGTGCGAAACACTCAGCTAGTCTTTGTTGTGCCGAGTCAAGCAGAACATTTCCTTTCGTAATTACATAGAGTACTTACTAAGGGCAACAACGAAGTAAAATAACTACCTTGTGAAAACTAACAATTCTCCGTTACAGTTATTTTTCTCTGAAATAATATATTTCAATCATAGAACTCCCGGAGATTCTAGAGAGTCGAGTCAGTTATTTTATATTGAATACACGTTTCATTAATTAATAGTATTTGTGATTGAAGTCAAATAAATTTTTAACTTAATGTACGTTGTGGTTTGTAACATAAAAAATAGATAATTGTCAACTTGGATTTCATACACAACTTAAAACCGATTTGCTTATAAGCTTCGTCAACGAGTAGATGCCTAGATCCACTTTGGCAATGATCTTGTCCAACCTACTTATGATATTACTCATCAGTAATATCATATTAAGTCATCACTTAATAAAAGCTTGTCATGTGTCATTAAGGTATTATATTATTTATTTTCTATTGTAGCATACTGGCGGAAAAGTGAAGGTTCTACCTGTTGGAAGCCTCTGCGATATCTTGAGTTCATGTAGCAGTAGATGATAGGGTTGTAGCAGCAGTGAGACATCGCTAGCCAGTGGCAAACGAACCAGACGTACGGCATTCCAGGCCATGTCGCCCAGACCATATCTTCGGCGTGAATTGTCCAAAGTATCTATGAAAAATAAATTCGTAAAGTTCAAAGTATTGTCATGAGAGGAAGGTATTAAATAAAAATATAGATGCATCCTAACACAGGTTTTACAGATAATATATAAGAAATTATGTCCTGTTTGAGATATCTTTCATAGTCATTGTGATAAAAAGATATGTCTGTGGACTGAAGACGCGTTTTTGAATATGCGATACAGCTACAAGATGCTAATAATGAATCCTTGTTACTTATTGTGAAGACATCATTTAGTGTCAATTAAGGGTATAACAAACAAACAGAATTGTTTATAGTTAAAATCATCACAGCACAGCAAAACAGCTGTTACGCCAATTAAAGTTTTTTATGAAATTGTAATCATACATTTCTTATTACTTGTAGACTAGATAATTATACTTAAGACCGTATGATTCTAGACGGGCATAGCTATTAGTATAGTTGTATACATGAACCTAAAATTTCTATGTGAAAAAATATCCGCTTGAACAGCTGTCAAGTTTCAAAAGTTGAGAGCTTCGTTATTTCCCAATGGGTAATCCAACAAGCTGAGAGAAAATATTTGACGTGAAAACTTTAGAAAAGCGGTAAAAGTGCTGTCGCTCATCCGCTAGTCCTTTGTTTGACAAACTATTTAGAAGAAAAAAATCAAAGTTTCCATATTATTTTAGGATAATTCATCTCAAAGAGAACATTTAGTTATATCATATATATGCATATGATATGAGAGACAGGCAAAACAGGCAAAACCTTTTATACCTAGGGCTACAATCCTCTATATTTTATTTCTTTATAAACAGCTAAGTAGCCTTCTGTGCCTTTTATGTCATTAATTTGGGTTTAAAACGAGCCGGTTGCTCATTATGCAACCAGCTGCTGCACTTAGGGTCCTTCAACGTTCCTTGAAAAGACCGGCAACGTACTCTCCAACGCCTGATGCTCGTTTAAGCCACTTCAATAAAATAAAAGTTTGCCTACACCGTAGCAAGTAGCGTAAATTGAAATATTGGTGCCCCAGGACCGAAGTGTATGACTTATGCTCCGTAAAAATAATTAACTTATACTTAGTCTGGCCATAAATACTGTTACTATTCAAAAAAAGAAAATATTACGTTTGAATTTGGAATCTGTCATTTTTATATGATTGCTTGATGTGTTTTCTTATTTTCGCGCCATTATATTGTTAAATATTTTGTTATATTAAAATGGAGTGGGGTGATAAAGAGAACCGAATCGCTGTGATTGCCTTACATAAAGTAGGTATGGAGAAAAGTGCAATTTTTAAAACCCTCCACCCGCTTGGTATTAGTCAAATGTTTGTTTACCGGGCTATTGATAGGTACAATGATACCTCCTCTGTTTGTGACAGAAAAAGATCTGGCCGTCCACGTACCGTTCGTGTGAAAAAGGTGATTAAAGCAGTTAGGGAAAGAATTCGAAGAAATCCTGTCCGTAAGCAAAAGATTTTATCTCGGGAGATGAAGATAGCTCCTAGAACCATGTCGCGTATATTAAAAGATGACTTAGGACTTGCAGCCTATAAGAGACGTACTGGTCACTTCTTAACTGATAATTTAAAGAAGAATAGGGTGGTAAAATCCAAACAACTACTTAAGCGGTACGCAAAGGGAGGTCACAAAAAAATTTTGTTTACGGATGAGAAAATTTTTACAATTGAGCAGTATTTTAATAAACAAAATGACCGTATTTATGCTGGAAGCTCTAAAGAAGCTTCGCAATTAGTAAACAGAGTACAACGTGGGCATTATCCCACTTCAGTGATGGTTTGGTGGGGTGTTAGCTATGAAGGGGTGACTGAGCCATATTTTTGTGAAAAAGGTATTAAAACGTCGGCACAAGTTTATCAAAATACCATTCTTGAGACGGTAGTTAAGCCTTTAACTAACACCATGTTCAATAACAAAGAATGGTGCTTTCAACAAGACTCGGCACCGGGTCATAGAGCTCGATCCACCCAATCTTGGTTGAAAACTAACGTTCCGGACTTTATCAGCACTGAAAACTGGCCGTCGTCAAGTCCTGACCTAAATCCATTGGATTATGATTTATGGTCAGTTTTAGAGAGTAAGGCTTGCTCTAAACGCCATGATAATTTGGAGTCCCTAAAACGATCCATTCGGTTGGCAGTGAAGAATTTTCCTCTAGAAAGAGTTCGTGCTGCTATTGATAACTGGCCTCAACGTTTAAAAGACTGTATTGCAGCCAATGGAGACCACTTCGAATAAACATTGTATATTTTTAATAGTTATATATTGATGTATTAAACTAACTCACTATGAAAGGAATAAATGTTACGTATAAAAAAAAAATCGTGCTTTTCTTTATAACAATATTTATGGCAAGACTAAGTATAAGATGGCCGTGTTGTAAGACATTGATGAGATGTTAATTAATTAATTTTGTCTTTTATTAGATTCACGTCAATTAATATGATTGTTTACGGATTTACTATTGGATTTGATGATTTAATTTAGGGTATTTTTATTTTATTTAAATATCCATTAAAAGTAAATGGGATGTATTTTTTTATTAAGCATTTTGTTTTTTCGCTAAATACAAAATAATGTAATTACAATAAGAACCATAACACTAAAATGAATGGAACAAGACTTAGTACATGTTTTTTGTAATATTACGGATGAAGTTTGGTACTTATGGCAAAGTACCCATAATGACGGCAGTATCGCTTATAACTACGCTACGCGAGGAAAGTATTTTGCCTAATTAAAATCAATCAAGACTTCTTGTATAAATCATCAGTTATAAGATATATTTTTTAAACATATAATACTGTTTTATTCAACAGGGATATTATTTATTTTTTTTTATAGAAGAGGGGGCAAACGAGCAGGAGGCCCACCATAAAGGTGAAGTCGCCGCCTATAGACACTCACGTAGCTCAGGGGGCTCGTGACTGCGTTGCCGGCCTTTTAGGGAGTGTTACGCTTTTGTCTTGAAGGACCCTAAGTCGTCATATTAATATAAATTGATCAATGTTTTATTTAGATATCGAAGGATCCTTATCAAATTTTAGGAGTTCTTTGTGATGTCAGACCAAAAAAATGCTTTCTTTACTTACAATAAATATATTTAATGGTAACCAGCAGATTGTGAATACCACGACAACTGTCACCATCATTTTGACCATCTGAAAAAAGTATTACACACATTAGTCTTAAAAGCTACGTGAGCTCTTGTTTCTAATTAACAAATAAGGTAAACAGGCTTAAGCTTCCCCTTGACTTTGATACTGTAAAACGATTTTAAATCACAAGGTTCAATTTGATTAACAATTATTTAAAATACTTATATTATTTGTTTACTAGCACCACAGATCGTCTATCGTCCATTACAGCTTTTATAATTGTATAAATAATATTTAAAAACACAAAGTTTATATTTATTTTCATAGTTGTTTTGTCTATAGCAGATGTTGAGAACCAGCGCTTCTCGGGACTATTTTTCTGCTAATATTATTTCTATAGAATACTATTTTATAAAAACACAATGAAATAAGGTTATATGTCTGCGAAAATACAGGGAGATGTTTTTTCAATAGAACAGGTGCTGAAAATCAGCGCAAACCGGAACTACTTTTCTCTTAGAGTTAAGTTTGCCTTTTACCTTCATTAAGCTGGATTTTAAGTACATATTTTATCCTTTTTTAGGTATAATTGTAGAGTTTTTTTAATGTTAAAATTCAATTATATACAATTTAATTATTAATATTGTATAAATAACAATCAGTTGACATGTTTCAAATAGCATTTCGCTATGTAAACACGAACAAGCAAATATGTACTTGGTTTATATTAATATTCTCATATTAGTACTAGTTATTTGTTTATGTTAAGCATCTTCGTTATGCAATCACTTAGGAGTTTTAATTTAGAAAAAATTAATTACTGATACCGTGACGATGACATTCTGAAATCATTTTATAACTATACTATCAAATTGCTTACGTTGAATATATACTATACGATGAACTAATGGTATATTCATAGTTTTGTCGATTCAAAGTGGCCGACCAGTAAAAATATGGGACGATGACATAAGAGAAGTGGCAGGAGTATTGTGGACCAGAGAGGGTCTGGAGAGGAATGGAGAAGATTGAAAGGCCTTTGCCGTTTCTATATTTAAGTGAATAAGTAAATATGCGAGTGAAATTATGTGATATAACAGTGGTGTATGATCCTATTAAAGGCTATTATTATTTTACAAATAGTTTATTTATTATATGTTGCAGTGCCTTATATAACAATGCCTCATTCAGTGTAGAACCATTTTTGCAAATATAATTGTCAGGGAGTGATATTTTAATCGAATTGTAATCTCGCAGTAAGTATTTACTTTGTCTTATCTGTGTAACACAGAATTTTAATTGGAAAACGAACAAAGAAATAATTATTTTTGAGATAATCCGGTGGAAGCTGTAGAGATTAAATGTCTCTTCACTCTTTCAATATAAGTATTGTTTCGTTTTTTTCTGTAAATTTCAACAAATGTGCTTTTCATACGTATTTAATGTGTATTACCGTAAACTCCACTTTAAAGTGTGTAACAAAATACCTTTCTTTTAGCCAGTTGCATCCGTGAATCGCGAAGTGTTTCAGCCTCGCCGGGAGGTCTTCCTCCCCAAACCACGTGAGCTATTCTCGCATATGTCAACACCAGTGCTGCCAGTGGCAGGGCAAATTGAAGTGTCAGCAAGACGTATGAGTATTGCTGGCTATGTTCTGGGTTTTCCCATTGCTCCAAGCATAAGTCTCTGTAAAGGACAGTTTATTTTAAAAGAAGAATTATAACTTAGACATTTTCTTCTGCAACAGTCTTACTCGGCTAGTTGCGGGTGATGTTTTAATTCATTTTTTTGCAGCCAAGGATCACGATTTCATTTCGTCAGATTATATTTTCTTTTTTTTTAAACCTACATCAATTTTTTTTATAATATTTTAATAAAAATATGCGAGCGATGTAGTGATTATATTAGGTTTTTACAGTTGAGTTATATTTTTCAGTTGTTCTACACAAAACCTTTTACGACGTTTTGAAGAATTTTGTAAAATGCCTGTCCGTAGTCGGTTATTTTACCGGTGAGGTCTGGCTTTTTGCCAGAGGACCTATCGGTTTTGCATTGTAACTAAGTGTCACAGTGAATCCGTATGGTATTATTATATTTGATATGAGCATAATGTGGCTACGTGTGTCGCGTATAAAGAGATGCAAAATAGTTAATAACGTTAAGATGGCACAAAACCACATCCTGCATGAAAATTTAATTAAACTCCGCGGCTCGCATCAAATTATTATTTGCACAAACACCCCCCATAACTCATTTTGAACAAATAATTCATACTGATATCAAAAAGTTTCCCTCAAAAGTAAATTAACAATTAATTAAAAAGATAACATCGTTTGTGGGTCTTGGCCTCGTTTGATCTTTCTGTTAGCCAAGTAGGTCATCCTTCAAAGCCTGTCAGGCATTATCGATTTATAGCCCTAAAACGTGCCCGTTTCCTTATGATCTTAATTTTCAGTGTAAAATATTAATTGCGCTTAGTAACGGGACAACGACGATTTTGACATTTTTGACCATGTCAGGGTCAAAGTTGCTTAACGGATGACGCGGTATATAAACTATAAATAAGCTGGCTGATGTATTCACCTCTATATCTTATGCCACTAAGTTGTACAACAGTCTATGTAATAAAAGTTTTATTTGTGTAATTGTCGTTCTGTCTACGATAAGTATAGTCATTTAATTATTTTATTACGTTATCTTTTGTATTTGTATTATTATTATGTTTATTTTTGTAGGTACGCTAACATATATATGTGTGTTATTTTAGATTCATATTTCTCATGTTGCCTGGTTAAGATCATTAATGTTATTCTTACATCTTGTTAGTGTTCAAATCACATCAAAAATATATAATATAGTTTTTATTATTATTTTTCAATCTACAGTTTTTATTATTTATTATGCTGGATTCAATTATCGGTAAATGATAGGCTTCCCAGAGCGTTCTACTTTGGAGTGGAGGGGGAGGGATTTCTCATATCAAATTGTGCTCTTCAAGCGTTTGACGTCACCTGCGTACATCGATGCATACAATCGTCACGCTGATACGATATGTCGAAAATAATTATAATAAGTAGAGATAAAATTTATGATTTCTTATTTTATCATTTTTACATACGTTTCTCTGATAATTCGTTATTTATTAACGAAATAGAATACGTGAGAACAACGCGTGGCATTAGATACGGAAATCGGCGATCAAAATGACAAAACCGCGAAACCTTTGCCCTAACGTTTCTCGGATCAGATTATTGTGAGAACGTCTAAATAAATAAATCTATTTCGAACAGATTCGTGAGAGGATTTCATGGGGTTTTATTGGTGCGAACAGAAAGCAATTATATTCTAAAACATATATGTTTATTGTATATTAGAAGCTTTATTTATTTCAAAGACTCAAGTCTTATGTGCTGTGGTCATTAGTCTGAATGTACTGAGCCAGTCCTTACACTATCTTTTTCTGTGTTGATAAATGTTTCATTTTTTTTAAAATTGCCTGTATAGTTGTTAGTGTAAAAATTATCAATACTAATAGACTTTTTAAATAAAAACTTACTCCTCACAGAACTCGTGCCACTCAGTCGGCCTCTTAATCTCCGATACAATGAAAATTGGAGCCGCCGTAGCACACGCACTGGCCCACACTCCACTCACAATAATCTTAGCGGCCACCCGTCCCAAACGCGGCTTCAACGGCCTCATAATTGCCATATATCTATCTATTGATATCGCAACCAATGTGTACGCACTAACAAACACAGACACCACTTGCGTATAGTTCACAAGTTTGCACATAACCAAACCAAAGGGCCATTTACGCAGCACCAACATTGGTACAAATGTGAACGGTATACAGAGTAATGTCATCAGGATGTCACCAATAGCTAGATTCATTATGAAATAGTTGGTCACAGTCTTCATCCGCGGGGAGCTTTTCACTATGTAGCAAACAAGTCCGTTTCCGAAAAGGGACGTGATAAAAATTGTAGAGTAGAGGATGTATACGAGAGAGTGGAATATTGGTGTGGTAAGGAAATTGGTTGTGTCCACAGAGCATGTTAGCTTCGTCCATGTTTTGTTGTGTGTTAAATTGATATTGTTGTACTCTGTGCTTATCTCCTGGTACTCAAAAACATCCACCATCATGCGTAATCATTCTTTATTGCTTTAAGGTGCACTTTGTTCGTATCGTTAGCTGAAACAAAAGAAATGAATGAATTATATGATTGAACTGAAGGGTTCTTTAATAAAGATATTGGGCCTATTTGGGCCAAAAAAATCTTATCAGTAGATATTTGTTTAGGACTACTGTCGTAAACTTTTGTCCCGTTTAATTTTTTTTTAAATTTAACAATAAAACATCCAATGTTTATTTAAGTTTATGTATAAGAAACACATAATTACAAAGAGCTTTGATCTATGCGCAGTGATTAATTAATTTGCTAAAATTAACTCATTGCGACTTAGTTTAACTGACGTATACAATAACAAAATGTACAGTGAAAAGTTGAATGTAAACGAACATAAAACGATGTTATTTATCAGTTTAAAAATATACTTTGAAGGCGAAATATTAGTACGAAACACATTCTGTAAATTAGCTAATAAATTAACATTTTGACGGCACAAGTGGTTTGTTTTTGATAGTTTTATGGATATTAAATTATACGGATTTGTTTGACGTCGCTATATATCTTGATAATATTATCTAACACGGGCACCTATTACGATATTACTGTATACGTAAGAGAAGCTTCAAGAGTATTATAATATTCCAAACTATTTCATAGTCGTTTTTTATTATTATTTTTAAGAATATCGAATTGTCGAAAATTCAAACAGCTTTTAATGTCAACATGTTTGTACTGTATTTTGGATTGAAATTTTATTATAAAAATAAATATAAGACTAAACCTCGGACACTCACTCACACAGCAACACCATTTCACACACTACTACACACACACACACACACACACACTTAAATGCTCGTTCTTCACATAATAGACTCCACTTGTTCATATGTATATATATATTTTTATTTATTTTTTTCTGCTCGTGTTTTTTTTGTTATTGTTGTTTCTGATCTTAATTCTATTTCCGGTCTATATTTTAAACTTATTTTGGCTTTATTTTTAATCTATTTTTATTGAGTAAACTTTTACTCATGATACGCTATATAGGTTTAAGAAAAAAAAAAAAATCAATACATGTGACACTGTTCATCAATTGATAAGCGTTCGAAATCATCATTCGTTATACAAACGACGTAAAATATAAAAGCTTTTAGTTTCATGCATATTTTAAACATTCAAAAATCGAACCGGATACAGTTAAAAAGCTTGCTTTTGACCACTTCCGCCTTCCTTTACGCTTGCTTCTGACCACTTCCGCCTCCACACTTTTGAATAATTAAATTCTAGACACGATTTGACGATAATCAATCGCTTTTAAAAATGTCTGTTCGCGTAAAAAACAGGTCGTTTGAACCAAAACAAATATACGTTGAGGCTGTGTCGTATATTCGCGTGTTTATGGCGACAAGAGAGATTGCACTTAGCATTACGGGCAGGGCAAATTCCATTACCGTGTCTAATTGTTTTGTGGCATGCTTGTTTGTACATTTCTATGTTTTTGGCATTATTTATTTCACATGGGCCATTGTACCTCCGTTTTGCATAACAAGAGTACTTTTTTGTTCCAAATTATAGATATATAAAAAACATACAGCAGAGACCCACACTAGGATCCCTTGTGTTGTGTGTGTATCTTTTTTTATCTGAAAACAGAAATTTTGAAAAACACTATAATTAAGAATATATTTCGCTATTTCTTTTGACAAATTTATCTTTGTTCGTAAGTGAGTGGATAGATTGATTATGTGTTAGCCGAGGAATGTTCAAAATCTAGATGGTAACAAGGTTTTTCATTTCTAAGGTGTATGGTAAATGTTATGACAAATAATATCTAATATATTATATTTTACACAATAATTCTGTAGTGTAATTTTCAAACGTCGGAATAATTGCCAACAGTCCAGTTCCTTTTCCGCCTGCGTACGTATGTTTACGTATACATATTTCATTTACTTTGCACAGTAAATTATATTAAACTTTACGTCAAGTACTCTACGTACGTTGATTTATTGTGTACACATATTAATTTGTGTCGCATTTTAGTTTTTAAGGGTTAAGTATAGTTCCTTGTTGGTTCGGTTAAAAATAAAAGACACATGCACTCTGTTTAGTTTAGGAGATCCGTTACTTGAAAGCTCGTTAGCTCTGCACCACATTTTCGTAATATATTTTCAGAGTGCAAAGAATTTTAAAGGCTTCTAAGCTACTTTAACGCTACAAGATAGGAATAGCGCATTGTAAGACGTCTAATAAACATAATTAATAAATATTTCATTAATAAATAATGAAATATCATACTACTATATATATATTTTAATGCCTTTGACCATTTCCGAAGAGTCATCAAAGGACTTTGGTTAATTTTAAGAGCCGAATATAAATTGGGTTCGCTCAACGTTTATTTTGTTTATGGAAAGGGCTAACCTTGCCCACATAATTGATGGGCTACTTGTTACTCATCGCGCTAGACTCGAGGCTTGAATTTTGCTATAAGGTACTAACATGGTTTTCACTTTGTAGACAAAAGGAAAGACCAGTCTTTGAGGCGAACATGATATTTTTTAAGCATATTCCTAGCATTTCTTGGATATTCCCAGTAGTGCAAGATGAATCTATTCCCACCATAAAAATACGTGTTTGTTCACAAAAAGTTGTAAATAAAAATAACATATATACAATTAAGTGAAATACGTACAACGTGGTAGGTAACCGGACAGAAGTCAATTTATAAGAAAGTTAATTGCTTTCATCAAATAGCTTAGTAAATTATAAACCGTAGCGTTATTTGTTCTATTTGTTTTCTGTGGCATAAATTTAGATAACTAAGATAATATAGGATAGATTTAATTTTCTAATAGAGTACGCAATAATATTAGCACAAATAAGACAATGCCAAATGCAATATATATCTATACTTATAATTAGACTGTAAAAATCGAATGTCTGTACATTAAATATTTTTCCAAAAAACTGAAAGGAGGCAATTAAAGAAGAGTCATAGAAACCAAAAAAACAATTTTTGGAATTTTTGTCTGTCTGTCTTGTACGTTATAACTTCAAAACTACTGAACGGATTTGAACGATTTGAAAATAACAAATAACGCGGTAAGGGCGGGCGCGGTTGAGGTGTTAAGAATGTGCTCGATAGATGGCGTTGATAAAATTCGTCATCAACCTAGATCGCGGTATTAAGATGCTCCATTGTGTAATCACAAACATGCAGTTCAAACTTTCAATAACGTTAAACCCTATGATTATTTTGAGTTAACACTACCCATACAAACAAGTAAAAGGAAACGAATGAAGAGAAGTTTGTCGTTTGACCGCATCCATATTTCCATCATATTTCTTAACCGCTTAGGAGTTTTACCTTCCATCCTCTTCCATTAGCTCATCCACATAAGAACTTAAGAAGATGACTATCAGAATATAAAATTGTCAGAAAAGCCTGTAAGTTAATTTGAAAGTTGCCCTCGATTTCCCTGAATCATCGGATCCTGCCTACGGGACCAATTTGAAAGTACTACCTACCGAACAAAAACATATTCAAATAAACCGTTTATTTACGGTCACCAAGTCCACTGAAACAGAGGATGTTGATAACATTTGTACATGTAAAGCACATCATCCCTGAGTAACACTGGCTATATATAATTCCAATTGTAATATGATTTTAGCCTGTAAAAGAAAGCCCTGTCGAGATCATTAAAAAACGCTATATACTTAACCAAATTACACGTCGGCGAAGCCGCGGGCGGAAAGCTAGTATATAATGTATCTAATAAGGTAGAGTGGCTGATATATAAGCGTTTCGTCTTAAGAGACCTAAGCGTCTTCTCGATGAACTTTGCCTAGCTTTTAAGTATGTTGGGATTTTACAGATAAAATCGGAATGTGTTTGTTGTTCGATCAAAAAAAAATATAAAAATGCTGATGTGAATATAACATATGATAACACAAACATCGCTCAGCCCAAAAGTACGCTTTGTAAAACAAGTACTTTATTCTGGGAAAATTCTCCAACATCATTTACCAAATTGGTCATTTAAGAAAATTGTAACTTTTTATTAAGCATAAACAGTTTTAGTTTAGTGTAAAAGACTATTGCAACGATATAGAAGTATAGAAATGAATCGTCCTAAATTCTTATTTAGGACGATCTTTCTGAGCCGAGATCGAGCTTTAAAAAAATATATCATAAGATATCTTCTATCTAATACCGGTTTATATTGAAACACACCAGCTCTAGATTACAAGAAGAGAGTTATTAAATAAATATTGCTTATTAAAATAATGAGATACAATTTTAATCTCATTATGTATTTTTTTTTAATAGAAGAGGGGGCAAACGAGCAGGCGGCCCACCATAAAGGTGAAGCCGCCGCCTATAGACACTCACGCGGCTGGTAGCTCGTGAGTGCGTTGCCGGCCTTTAAAGGAAAATTAGAAAATGGGGGGGGTTGGGGAAGTGGACGGGGGAGGGGAAAGTATGGGCCCCGGAATATCTCACTCACCGAACGAAACGCGAGTACAAAATGAACAAAGTCCAATTGCATCACTTTACGCCGGTTTTCTGTGAGAGAGTGGTATTTCTCCGGCCGTGCCTGCCCATTCGGCTGAAACTCTAAGTAACAGCATGGCACTCCCACTCAAAGATAGTATTATCAAAAAAGTATTATCAAATTGGGACCAAAGGTTTTGTCTTTCATTCTTTTTATCAATTATAATCATTTATGTCTGTGTTAACATATAAATAAAATCAGCTTTATTGTGATTGAGTGGTTTAAGGATATTTTTGGCAGGCAGGAAAACGAAGATCCAGGAAGCCCGATACCGGTCGTTCCACCGTCGCGTATCAAAGCGAAACTTGCTTACACAGTATATGTGAATTAAAATAAAACCTTTACATATACAATTATTAATTTGCATAAATGCAAATATACAGATATTGTTGTGTTACAAAAAGCAATTTATAAGCAAACGTTTTTGCCCACAAAGGCTTTTACGCGACATTTAGCCACGAACATTTTTTACATTATTAAACAGTCGTGAACTTTATATGCTTCATTTTACTACAACACGGGTTTTAATGGGAACATACAAAAATACTTATTGTGACATTGATTGATACGACGTGAGCTTCTGGGTTCCTATATAGGTACATTTTCAGCGGTAGTTTATCTATACTTATAATAAATCTGTAGTGAGGTCAATTCTGTAATCTTGTTTATGCAGATTCTTTATTTGGTTATTATCAGTTTCTTTTATTGTCGTTACTCCTTGGTTAATCTAAACTTATAATAAATCTGTAGAGAAATCAATTCTGTACATGAAATATATTTTCAAAATAATTATCAGGATTTGTTAAGGGATCGATACTCATGCCAAAACTGCAATCAGTATTTTTTTTGTCTGTCTGTCTGTCTGGGTAACCGTTATGGAAACAAAAACTACTCATCGGATTTTAACGAAACTTAACACAAACATTTTTCATACTCGCATTTTTCATAACGGCATGCACTATTCCGTGAGTCAGAAACCTTCACTGAGAGTCACTTAATTTTGGGGGTGCGATTGAGTAACACAGGTTATATATAATACCAATTGTAACAAGACTTTAGCCTGTAAAAGCCATGACAAGATCAATAAAAAACGCTATCTACTTTACCAAACTACACGTGGGCGAAGCCGCGATTATCACCTAATCGTAACATTGTCGTTGCGTGTCCATGGGCATCGGTTAGCACTTCATTCAAAGTGCCTGCTCGTTTGCCTCCTGTTACATAAAACATAAATAGATTTGTATTCAATAACTAGTTGTATACAACTTGTTCTGTGTAATTGAATATTCATATATCTTGACCATAACTACACAGAACGCAGAAACAGTAAGGAATGTAAGACATTACACTCGTATATCTGATAATCTATGGACTTGGGGATTTTATGACGCGTAACAAAACAATGTATGGCAGGATTACTTCCGTCGCCTTATGGCGAAGTATTCGCAGTCTCCGGCTACATCTAACCGAACTCCTGCACGAATTTTATAATATCATAAAATGTGTATTGATTATTAAAGAAATTATAATCAATATAAACTGTACATTTGAGGAAAAAAACAGAGCTTTCTACTACAATTGTATTAATTACACCATTTACAGTTTCTATGTTTAAAATACTCTAACTTTAAATCATTACTGAAGTGAAATACTAAAAATAACATTTTTGTAAACATAAATAATTTATATTTATTGTAAATACAAAAGTAAGGTATAAAATCTCCGGCTGATAATAAAACAAAAGTTAACTAAAAGTGTTCAAACATTCTGTAAAATCGGCTTAAATTATGTTAAAATACAGATTATGAACGAGTTTATTGTACAGTCTCAATTCTCAAAATGTAAAATCAAGTGTTAATAAATTTCGAAGTTCTTTGGCGGATTTTAGAACTTTATTCATTGTAATTGCGGTCACTGTCCTGAACTTTAAAATATGTTTTTACTAAGTTTTACTAGTTGTGTAGGTTTCAGTGTATGAGTTAGAAGTTCAATATTGAATATTTGCTTTATGCTGTGCGAGAATTGAATTACTAACGATTAACCAGTATACAAAAACATTTATTTATTGATGCTTATTAAATTATGGACTTAAAATAAAGTTAAACGTGTTTACACTACAGTGAAACTACAGTGGGATTCTGGCTATAGTTTAAGATTATCACTAAAATCATGCACTTCCTTTTTTGTAATTTATTCTCAGAGATTTATTACTCTTAACTTTCAATCAATCAATTTTTATGAGATTCTGTCTACCTCCGGCGCCAACTTTGTACTGACAATAAAAATGATCGAACATAACACTCGAGATGGGTGTTCGTTAATAGATTAAATTCCCTTAATAGTTAATAGATTAAGTTCATTAGTTCCCAGTGCAAATCAAATAAGAAATAACTTTATTCATATAAGGTAACCGTCGTATTATGCGTGAAGTGAAAGGTAAGAACTGGGAAGAAACAACTTTCTTCAGAACCATTGTGAAGAGCTGTAGTCAAGAATTAGGGAGGGAGAAAAAAGTTTTAGTTTTATCATAATATGTGTTTTTATGGCACCCATTAAACAGGGGTGGTACGCTATAATAACCGCGGACAAAATAACAAAATCACCTGATGAATACATAATGTATTATGTCGTCGAAAACTTACGGAACCTTTAACAGGTGCACTTATGGCCTCCGGAAAGAATATGCTCATTTAAATAATTTATTTTATTTCTTAAACCCATATCATGTCAAAAGAGTTTACACAATAAAGAATAGATTTAAAAAAAGGTAAAATAAGGTTAAAACATAGAACCGGAAATGAAATCTAAGATCAGAAACAACAATAAAAAAAAAATATGGTAATAAAACGATTTATAAGCAACTGAATTCTCATGTTGTGTCTCAAATCATACATATGATAACTCCTCATCATTATATTTTGTTAGATTTGTAAATTGTGAGCATAAGAACATTTTTCTTAGCGTAATATGATATTTTTTTTTTATTTGTATCTAAAATTGCAATTTACAACTAATATTACCTACTATTGTTGTTCGTTTGGGACAGATTAATGTATACTGTACAGTATACATTATAGTATACTGTACAGTAATCGTTTCTATATTTTAAAAGTATTCTTTACTATAATGTAAAGGTAACATCAAAGACCACAAAATATTTAAAAGCTCGCTAAAAGGTCGCTTTTACCAATTTTCTTTACTTTATGATCTTGTTTTTTTTCGTGTGATGGATAACTGTTCCCCTAATAAACCCTTTTTATCAGAAGGTTCAAAGTTAACTTCAAATTTATCTTGTCGAAAGGAATTTTTCCTTTCTATAGATGCTCTCAGCGACCGGGGGGTGGTGCTGAAGGTATTCTACTAAGATATATGAAGATATAAAATAATAAGAGATATTGTGAAAAGTATTTAAGCACGATTAAAACCATTATTAAGGCCATATACATTTTCCTGTAGTCAAGGCCGACATAAATTCGCTATGTAGAAATAAAAATGAAATCTTAAACTACATGAAACTTTTGAGACACTAAGAAAATAAATCTTCGCAACAGAGGCAAATTTTTTTTAATTTAGATTATTTATGTGTATTACTTGATTTTAATCAAGATTTTATTGTTGTTTAGTAAATATAATAATGTTTCAAATTATGTTGACACAGACTATTTGACTTCCCAGAAAATTGTTACAAATTAATTATATTATTTTAAAAAGGGATTGCTGAACTCAGTCAGAGAGTGCCATGCTTCAGTATAGATTAGTTTAAAATTTTATCTCTAGGTTTTTATTTAAGAATCTTGATAGAATTTACCTTTTCTAAAATAATTAAAAAGACTATGTGGGGTGAGTGCAAGTTAATACAATAATTATTATTATGAAGGTACGGTCACTAAATCTAGTCTCTTCTTTTGACAAATCCAGTCACGTGATATGATTTTTAATTTATCGCGACCCAATTGTATGAGACTCTAACTTTGGAGGCCGTACCTTAAGGTAAGCTACCAAACCTTAAGGGAAAAGTTTCAATCCATCTACTAATGGTCGTTCCAATACAGAACAAACTCTATTTATTATCTTGGAATTATTTTGTTGTATATAAAAGCGTGACGCGCGCCATCTTGTACCAAAAAGTATCCTACAAGATTCTGTATAATGCCATCAAGTGTCACGTCAACCTGAAGTTTTATGTAAACGCCGACAAAGCGCATTGAGATTGCGACAAAAAATACATTATTATTATTAGCATTAGTGTTACAGTAATAATACTATTTTGTAATACTAAAAATGTTATCTACCTACAAACAAACAGATAAAAGCATGGTTATCTAGATTAATGACACTAGTTAACTTAGTGAGGTACCCTATTTAAACAAATAGATAGTGGCACGTCATCAACAAATATTTTATAATAGATACGGCACGTTATTGTTATGTTCCATTGATTTACAACATACATCCAGTATTGCCTGTTATTGTTTAATACACTAAGGACGCATAGATTATGTAAAGGCGATTTAAGGGAGTAAAAAAATTATAATTAATAATATTTTTATTGATATAGGTACACTTATGAACCGTCAACAAAATAGAAAGTTATAAGTGTTCGACTCTACATTCACTGCCAGTTCCCAAATCAAGGGCGTAGAGCGGACGAGAAGAACTGGCAAGAAACTCTCCGCGTCTCGCCAGGCTCGTTTCACAGTACGGTTGTAAAGATCTGCAACCATAACACCATGCACCAGCGAATGTGTCATATTTATGTTAAATAAAAACAATAAAAAATAACATTTACTATCATCTATGGGTGTAGCGAAATAAAAGCACACATTAAGGTTATAGTGAGAACAACCCGCAAACACACAGTACACCGAGACTAATTAAGGTGTTGTTTATGTGGTGGAGAGTTTCTTGCCAGTTCCTCTCGTCCGCTCTATAATGTTATTTTTTTTTAAAATTAGTATTTGCACGTTTAATTTAATTTCGATTATATAATTTATGTAATGTGGTTCGAGTGCAGTAAACAAATCGATCACAATGCCACCTCAATTTGACATATAACAATAGAATTACAATAATTACAGGTTTAATTAATACTTAATTAGGGTTTGGGTTATTAGACGAAATTCATGTCATGTTACAATATATCAGTTTATTTTCACGTAAAGTCATTAATATAAGCAAGGCAACAAAATACTTTACGATAGCAAATTCCGTGCATTTGCAGATATAATAAGAACAAAAAGTTTTTATTTTTAACAGCTACTGAATCGTTAGCTATACCGAATAATATAACACGTTCAAAAGGCTAGGCAATTTACACTAGGTTAAAACTGTTAAGCGTTAAATTAGTCTAGTTTTTAATGATTAGTGAGCTTCATGTTCTCTATTAAGATTAAGTAGTTAAAGATTTTATGAAATTGTATATACTTAGTTACGACTGGGTAATAAAGAAAATAAACTGTCGAAATCACACTAAATAGATGAAGGCGGGAAATAATACAGAATTATTAATCACATACGTAATATATATTTATATAATTACAAATTACAAAACACAGCCTGACTTGTAGCAATTCGTTGATAGCTTTGTGGTTTTCCGTAGTAATGGTGTAGACGCGTAGCGTGATGACTGATGGCTCAGAAAGCTTGGCTATATTAAAATATAGAGCGCGCGGCGAGATAAGTAATAGTATATTCGTAATATTTGGCGCCAGAGTACTAGTTAACAAATATATGACGCGATATATTATGATAATATTATGTTTTATATGTTTTATTTAATTATATCTAATGTAGTATAATGTTGGTAAGCGGTAACAAAAGGACAAAACCAAAATCGTACTAAAGATTATGCACAAATATATTAAATATATTAAAAACTAACTTTCCGCCCGCGGCTTCGCCCACGTGTAATTTGGTTAAGTATATAGCGTTTTTAATGATCTTGACAGGGCTTTCATTCACAGGCTAAAATCTTGTTACAATTGGAATTATATATAGCCTGTGTTACAGGGGTGATGTAGCTTTACAGGATCCGATGATTCAGGGAAATCCAGGGCACCTTTCAAATTAACTTATGTAATCCACCTTATTATATGTAATCCAACTTTGAAAACCGTGTTCAAATCCGTTCAGTAGTTTTGAAGTTATAACGTACCAGACAGACAGACAAGAATTCCAAAAATTGTGTTTTTTGGTTTCTATGACTCTTCTTTAATTGCTTCCTTTCAGTTTTTTGGAAAAATATTTCAAGTACAGACATTCGATTTTTACTGTCTTATTATAAGTATAGATAAATAAAGTGATATTTATTTTCCTTCTCAAACTCTCAACTCGGTGCTAATCGTATGGCAATATAAACTAATTTCAACATAACATTTCGTGATCACTAGCGTAGATTAAATTTGGCTCTTTGAGTCTAAGCTGTAATTCCCAATCGGTAATATGATTAAACTTGCAGGTAAGTTTATGTTATATGGGAGTTTGTCGATCGAAAGCTTAATGCACACATATGCTTACCAATATAGTTTCAATATACACACCTTAGTTATAATACCGTTAAAATTGTGATTTTATTGCGAAAAAGAATACTCGGACTGACACACCGAGTCTCACTTCTCTTTGCTCTGTTTCTAGTGTTCTATTCTTGTTTGTCGGTTACACGCCTAACATTCAGGACACTTGTTTATCCTTTGTATTTATGTTGTTAAGTGCTTGGTGCCGCTATTTAAATTTATTTTATTTCTATTTATGTATAGTTCTGCGAAGTTTGTGTTTTAATGATACTTGATATCGGATTCAGAAATGCAACATTATATATACGCCACAATTGTCACTGTGTGCCAATTTGTTTGGAATAATAAACTCTAGCGGCTACGCCGGTAGTTAGAAATTCAAGTTTACTTTAACATAACCCTGCGTTATAATAACATACACTTACCACATTGTTAATTGTACAGTATACTCACTGTTATCTGCCATTTCATCTGTTGCTTATAAATGTGTTTTTTTTAACAATTTTTTTATAAAATCTTTGACGAAGATCTTTGAATAATAGTAATAATATTAATTTATTAAGTAAACCAGACTCATAAGTGTTAGTAGGTAGAAAAAAACTATGTTAGTAACATTAAATTAGTTAGATCGCAATTTTCTACATGCCACACGACACAACAGTGTCTCATGTAGATATAGTCACATCGATCTTCTACCATGTTCAGGACAGTGTTGGAGCTGCTCCGCACCCTGCCCACCAGGGGTGCACATCTTTTTCGTATGAGTTCGTAGAAACAGTCGGCGTAAGCATCTGCAAACATTCCCCATGCGCTACAGAAGCGGGGCAGTCCCACCAGCGCTTTAAACGCATTGTTTTATTGTACCCGCAGAGCATTGTACGATTTTTGAGTGTATTTAGCCCACAGGCCACACAGTATATAAAACCGACCTTAAAATATTTTGCCACGTTTCCAAATTTAAATTCGATCACGAGATAGTTACGAGAATACAGGGATTAATAATAAAAAGGAATATTGGGTACTTGTACTTGCAATTGTTCGTTTATTCAAAGAGATTTCCAAGATGACTTGCGCCTGACACACGGTCATAGATAATTGAAGTTCAACTAATTTTTATTAACGAATTATTTTACATTGGTTTTCCTTTATAAATTCTATTCAATTTACAGTAAATATCAAATACTTTTCAGATCGACAATTTATTTAACGCCTTACTTCTTTTTGACTAGAAACTAGTTTCTTTTGTGGTTTTGTAACTGAATAAAGGAACTATTATGCACTATTTTATAAAATAAATTTATTCGCCTTCAGTATCCATAAACTCAATAACATTGTGTCACATAATAAATCATAGAAAAGAGAGAGTTGAACGGTTAAAATAATCGATTGATTGCTTACCAAGTTGCAACGAAAAATACTTACAAAATTTGTTCCATATTCAAAACATCTTACGGATCAGCCAACGTTCGACTATTAGTAAAATCCCTCAATAAAGCATAGAGAGATTCCCTCGAGGACTTCCGGATAACCGCGAATAAAGTGGAAACAGCAAAAAGTAGTCACAATCCCATTAAGAAAGGATAAATCAGTTTACAACTTGTTTTTCCCGAGTTGTTTTGTTTGTTCTCAAGTGTAATGAATTTGTTTGTGTTAGAGGTTTTGATAAGCTTTTGATATACGTTGCAAATATGCACTTTGTATGTATATTAAACATATCAAAAATAAACTGTATTCATATAACTTAAAATATACATTTCATTTCATATCAAGGTCGTAGAACTGGCAAGGAACCGTAGTGCCACTCCTTTAAATCGCCAAGTAAGTTTTACTGTATAGTAACTATATACTGTATAGTAGTAAAGAGCAACTATTAATTTAATAAGCTCTGTTGTGATTTAATAATTGAAAATACATTTTTTACGTCAATAAATTGCTATTTTAACGTTAAGATTCAGTTAAAGAATCGTTTAATCTCTGTTTTAATATTTAATCACTACAATTAGAGTGGATCTAGCTTTGAAATTAAATATTATTTAATTTAAACCAATCCCAAACTCAAAATATCTTTATTTAAGTAGGTCTTTATGAAGACACTTTTGAATCTTCAATTTTTACACTACCACTTTTACATACACTACTTATGGGATTAAGTTCAAACAATTTAAAAAAAAAACGAAAGCACTTTACGTCCATCAGAACAATATAGAGCTATTACTAAAAGCTTATGTTTATAATGCGCTTTTGCCAACGCTGGGTCAGATCTCTGCGGATTAATGCATAAATATTCTTATTATGTTTATTTTTTTTAGTTAATACGTCCCATACAACATAACATTTGCTTATCCGATTAAATAACAACTTATCAATTAATTAAAACACCTTTAATAATTATATGGGAACTTACAAATTAGGCAATGCCTAAGCACGTTATGTTAGGTAATGTGTGTGTTACTCAGAATGAGGGGTAAACGAGCAGGAGGAACATATTGAACATTTCTGAAAATTTAAAAAAAAACCTTCCTTGCCACTCTTTTTGCTGGCAAGACATCGAAGGATCGTTTCAATCTGTTTTTGGTATGTATTCCTGGAAGGGGCGCCTACTTACCTATTTTCCCATTTCTCTATTGACTTTTCCTTATAAGTTAACCTTATAAGTTATAGGTGTACATTTCACATTTGTACATATATACAATATGCGTACAAAACCAAGGACATAGACTCTGTTTAAATATCAATCAATCGTATGACTTATACAGTTTCAAGACAGTACAAGGTTATAACAAAATAAGCACCGATGAAGGATTTATTAAACAAGACTGTTGATTGGTAAGATTAAATGGAAATAAAGATACTAACCAGCACGGCTACGAACAAGACTGTATTTAAAAGTATCCTCAAAGTTTATTTGACTCGTATAAAATCAACACAAACGAAACAAAAAATTGCGTAGTTCATGTGCCATGTAACTTTTAATCCATCCGCAAGTTGTGCTATATTTTTTTATTAACACGACCGTTATTAATCTATAATGATTATATAAGTCTGCATCAATAATATTTTTATAGTGCTAAACGAGCAATGAAGTTTTTCATATACAAATCGAGTCGACGCAAAGGTAGGATTCTTTGCAGGGATTCAAAGTATAAGCTTCAGTAAGGCAACGTATGGCATTACTATCCATACTAATATTATAAATTCGAAAGTAACATGCATTACGATTTCACACTTAAACTACAAAACCGATTTCGATGAAATTTGGTATGGTGATAGAGTAAACTTTAGGGAAGGGTTGAAGGGGCTAAACTGGGAGATGAAAATTTGTAAAAAAAATCACCAGAACTGCCATTTATAAACACATTTTCCAAATCCATTTTATATTCAAACCACGCGGGCGAAGTCGCAGGCAAAAACTACTATTATTATATATTAACGTTGTAAAGTTTTAGTTGTAATAGTATATTTATAATATATATTATTAACCTAACTAAAATAATTAACTTAAAATTAAACAAAGCACAAAACTAAAACAAATTTAAAAAGTTTGCTCCCTGTAGCAGAGTACCCACAATGCTGGCGGCATTTCCTCGCTGTTCGGCGATGCTTACACGCTGAGCAAGGAAAGCACCAGCTCTTGGGTCACCGGTACTGACTACCAGGCGCTTATTTTATTCTTTAATAGGTGCCTGTGCACTTGCACCCCATGGTCCAAAAGTCTCTACCCCAAATGGAAGAAAGACATAGTTTGAGGAAGGACTTTTGTTCTTTGACCTTTTCTTTTTTCCGCCTGCTCTGCAGCCGCGCCAGCTTTGGAGCTTGTGATAGGAAAGTGGGACGGTGCTAAAGTGTCCACACACACAAGTGGCATCCCTTCCCTTCAGTTATTAAATTAGCATTTATTCATATAAATTTCTTGAAGAATAATTAAAGAAAAATATAATTGTACTATGTTAGTATATTAAAAAATGTGACCGCTGGATATATACTAGAGAAGAATTATATTTATATTTTATTTTCGTCTAATGTCAAAAACAAAACACCTAGCTAATGAGGCATCACAACAACATTATATCATCCATGATTATTAATAAAGAATTTTAATCTTTTCTGGTTTCAATTACGCTGTCGGGCTAATTGTCCAGCAAGTAAAGCGTCGTAATTAAAACTGGCCACACTCTCCGGATAGATCCGAATCATATTCCCAAACAGGCACTTGACTGGAACCCTTAAGGGAAACGCAAGTGTGGCTGTCCCAAACAGACCTGGCGACGCACTGTTGCAGCGGTAAGACTTGGATGAGGTTCAAATGCGAAGCGTCAGATGGAGCGCTATGGAGGATTGCTGTGGATGCCCTCTGCCCCATCGTAGGGAGATAGGATTATAAGTCAAAGCCTGAAGCATAAGTTCGAGCATTGTGTTTTAAAGATCTGTAACAGCGTTTTTTTTCTTATGTGAGAGGAGGCAAACGAGCAGGTGGGTCACTTCGAGTGATGTGCCAACCGCCGCCCATGGACACCTGCAACGCCAGGAGGCTTACAAGTGAGTTGCCAGCCTTTAAGGAAGAGGAATTTTTTTTTGAAGGTCCCCAAGTCGTATCGGATCGGGAATACCTGCGCTGGCAGTTGGTTCCACAAAGAGGTGGTGCGCGGCAGAAACTGCCTTAAAAAACGCACAGTCGTGGAGCGCCACACATCACATCGTAATTGACGTAATAATTATCAATTAATTTCGTTCCTAGAACAGAGGCCTCCTCTGTTTACATTCCATTAACTTGATCATCGCATATTTTCGCATATTACAGTACAGATAGTAGATAAATGTCGTTTTCCTAAAATTGTTACACATTAAACCATAATCTTAATATATATAAATCTCCTGTCACGATGTTTGTCCCCGATGGATTCCTAAACTACATAACCGATTTTACATGATTTTACACCGTTAGCAATCTGGTCCAACTTGAGATATCGGATAGCTTAGATCTTTAATTATAGTCGCAATTTATTTTATTGCAAATTATTTTATCAATAGATGGTACTGCTATGGTAAACCGACAAACGTGTCATTGACGCTACAATTCAATAGTATGACTACCACGTGTTATTGAGGCTAAAGTATAAATTAAATTTATTTTGTAGTAAACGAAATACCGTGAAATTCAATTATTTCTACTTTTTTAATAATTTATATGGCAAAACAACGTTTGCCGGTTCAGCTAGTTCAATATATATTTTTAATTTATACACACACAAGCTTCAACGCCTTCATCGTGCTTACGTGACATCGGAAATCATCGTCATAAACTCAAAATTCAAGTAGATCTTTATAAAGACACTTTTGAATCGTCAATTTTACACTTCCACGGTTCGGAAGGAATCTATCAAGAAGAACCAGCAAGAAACTTGATAGCTGCTCTTTTAAAATTTCATAAAAAATTATATTACATGACCAATTCAAATAATAAAAGAATTATATGGCTACTCAAGAATTGACTGACACATTAATAATATCATTTTCCTCTAAATAATATTTAACTATGTATTTCAACCAGAATACTGTTTACGCACGTTTGAAATTTGTAAAGTCAAAATCAACGCCGGGAATCTCTTAGCTCGTACGCTAGGATCCAAGGTGTATCGGGTTATCTATCATGAACATATCCGATTAAGGATCTTCAATTTATGCTGATCCTTTCTCAACTTAATTGACTATTAGGCAACACAGTATAGAATTCTCTCCTCATTTTGCTAAACAAAGCGTCAATGTCATGGCTACTTGTCTATGCCACTTGTGTATCAAGTTACCTCTGTAAAAGCTTCATAAATCATAAAAAACCTACATCAGCACCATTTCATGGAGTCATTGTAATTTAATTTTTTGATGATAATCTATTTAATTACTAAGCGACGAAATGCCAGCATTATAAGTACTCCGTAGGGACCAAACTTTATTTTTTTTACTAATGATTTAGTTACATTATTATAATCTTACGGTTTTATTCATGAAAGGTTATAGCTCATCTAATACTTCGCTAAAATTGTCAAAAATTTTAATTAATACGGTTATATGAACCTAGTATACAGATAGTCGCCTAACCCAGCTCTAACAGTAATATAAAGATGGCCGACACCTCTGATGAAAAATATTTGGACATTTATTTACCAAAGCGTGTTTGTCACTTGAACTTTTACTTCAATTAAAATATGAAATAATATAGATGAACACGAGCATAATGTTTGACAAAGCTTATATGCTATTGAAGTTATTGGAAACGACAGATACATTTCCTCGATACTGGGCAACATTTATTAAGATGTCTTGTACCTACTTTTGCTGGTGATAGCTGACAGCTTTTTATGAGAAACTTTCAGGGAATTGTTATTATCCATTAAAGGTTGCAGACTACACTCATAACAAAAATCCGATAATATAAAATTGAACTTTTAAATTTACGAAATCTCAACTAATATTACGAAGCTAAAAAGATCTGAAAGCTTGCTTCGAAGTAAGATAATGAAACGGATTACGCTATAATGAACGGTTAAGCCTTGTTACGGTTTTTACACACGTTTATTTATAATAACGATATCAATGAAATATGCTAAGAATAGGTCTATAAAATATGTTTTAGTTACAGGCTGTTGATATTTTATTTATTTATATGTTTTTCACATAGAATCGTATCAGAGATCACTTGTGCACGCCAATAATTTTCATACATAGCGCTACGTGACTCCACAACAAATTCAGCTAACTATCATGTTTAGAATTAATCTATTTTGTAAACGGAATACTTTTATACCGTGATTTATGCGGACGAAGCCGCGGTCACACATCTTAGCGTTTTAAAACATATTTTCGATGTATGGTTTATGATAGTTAAAAATAGATGCACGTCATATGACAGCTAACAGCTGGTATTAAAAATAACGCATTGCATAAATTAATATCTGTACGAAAAATCGTTCCTGAGCAAAACTATAAAAACACGATTCTAATCACAAATATATGAAAGTGATTTATTATAAATCATTATTAGCCTTGATTGCGCTAGGTACAGTACAATTTGGAAAATAGAAGAAAATTCTTATATAAAATGCAACAATATTCTAGGTGAACTTAGTTATTAAAAGAGCTTTTGTTTAAAATCTTTAAAAGAAAAAAGTCTCAATAAATTGTACGTAATTTAGTAATAAACCAGGCTTATTTACGAATTTATATAAAACCGTTATGTAAACAATGCGTAGTTTGAATTGTTAATTTCGATAAAATTTCAATTTAAACTTTCTATGTATTTAGTGAAGAAGGTGATGATTTTTTTTAGATTTCTAAACGAATCAAATTTATCTTTCAGTTATTTGAGCAACATTTTCAATAAAGAAATGAATGCCTTGCTTACTTTTGGTAACAGAAATTGTGAGTCGTTTTTTATTAGTTATTTTGTGGTTTGTATAAGTTTATCAAACATATCGCTGTAATTATTTTAGATCGTACACGCAAATGTTCATTTAGGTGGGAGAGATAGGTTTATAAGCACGGTAACAAAAAAAACTGCTGAAAATCCCCAAATAAATAAAGCTCATTATAAACACTGCACTTAATTTACAAAGCCCTTGATAGAAGTGTTCATATCATTGCGAGCTTCGTTGCTTTGTTTCGTAGTATTTTACACAATTATTAACGGAAATTACGTTTAATAATAGGTATTAGAATTATATTACAGTTCGTACACACACGGTAATAATGCAATATATATATATATAACTGCTTTTATAATGTTAATTTTAACGGAGTATTATTACATTTCGTTTTACCTTTGTGATGAAGCATTTTACCTTATGGGTGGTAATAAATCTGTTTAATTTCTATTGCGAGAGAAATATTTTCCAATTTATACATGTCCACTCATTGGAAAGTATGTATGTCGCGTAATATTATTAAACAAATTGTTCACATAAGTAATACAAATTAATGAAGGCTATTATGTAAACTTATAACGTCAGTTTGCAAAATATCCAGCACCAAATCTAGTAACGAAGTAGATAAAAAACATTTATTTAATATAGTTATTTTTGTTTTTCACAATTGAAAACATTAGTAAAAAATTTAAATGACAGCTTACCATATACCATAGATTAAGATAAAAACTTTATTTCACATTTCACGAACACCGGCCGATATTAGCGATGGGAATAGCTCGGAAAGCTACGAACTCCTCGAATACCGCGACTCGACTGAGTTTGATCCGACGTCAGTCCTTCAGAGGGTGCGCAAATTTGTTTATGGGATAAAATTATCAGCCAAATTTTAATATAAGTCAAAATATCGGTAGAATCTACTTGTTCCGCCGAATATCCAATGATGAACAAAATAGCAATAAACAAGCAAATTCTAAATATTGTTTTTTATTTTAGATTCCTATTTCCTCTATTCCTATTTATCTTGTTTTACTTTATCTTCGTTTGTAAGAAACATTTTTTTTTTATTACACTTTTTTATAAATTGTTTCAAGGTACGCAGTTTAAATACGCATTTATTAAAAGGTTTAAATGACCACTAGAACTTTCCATGTAAACATCTCGTGAGGTAATGTACGCAGCGTTAACAAGAACGACACGCCCTGTGTTCTAATAGGTGTAATATGTGTGTCCCGTACTGATAACACAGATAAAACATAAACCGGATTAGGGCATATTATTAAAAATAAATACAGTAATATATAATGTACTTATTCCTTCCTTTACGTACTTAAAATGAAATTAAGGATAATTTGTTTTTCGGTAAAACAAATCATGTTGTTGTGACATTATTCATTTACAGTTAACAATTTCGTATAAATACAAATTAATATTTGAATGCAGCGGTACAGAGTTATAATAACAACAGTAAACAATAAAACTATCGTTAATAATGGCGGAGAGTTTCTTGCCAGGTCATCTCGGCCGCTCGCGCTAGATTATGAGAACTGGCAATAAATGTAATTAAGGGAGTCCATATTTTTTTTTGTTAATAATTTGACGATTCATATGTGCAAGTGTAACCTATTTAAAAATATTTTGTTGAAGACCTCTAGTACCAAGCAGTCACAAATTGAATCCCGACTGAAACCATATTCTGCGAGCGTCACGGGACAAGCATAAAGATACTTTACTTAAAAAATATTTTTTAAAACTAACAAGTCGTAAAATCTTAGAAGGTTAAAAACATTAAAGATTTATGTTTGTACATTCACACGTAATAGTTTACAAAACTAATTTTATTACGTGAATGAGCGTTGAGTGCTTCGATGAAATTGTGGTAAATTATTTGAAATAGCATTTTGAACGCGGTGTAAACTGTTCTGCTTATTTAGCTTTTCACAGCGCTCCTTCGAATGTTTTCATCTCTTACTTGGCATAACTCATGTCTTAGTAACTTACTTCTGTTTTCTGTGTTTACCAAACTATCAATCTCTGAAGCATTATGATATGATACCATGCCCATGACCATATTTTCGTACCAATACGACTTGACTCTTTTAATGGAACAAGAAGAGGGTGTAATTAATCTTGAAATACCAGCATTACACTGACGAGCCCCCGGCCGGCCGACTTTTTAGTGTGATATATTCACTTCAACATGTTTCTTAAAAAAACATTTTAATCTGCAACCCTTTATAACCACAAGACGAATTTTCATAAACTTTGGCGTAATTTATCCTCATTCAAAGTTTCGCCTTACCCTATCACCCTTTTCTAATTTCATAAATTAATATTGACTTATAGATGACGTGGCGTCATATTGTTTATATAGGCTTTTGAGAAAAACTTTATCCACCAACTTTTCTTATTAATAATCCGGAAATGTGCAGAGAAATACTTGAGTACAGAACCGGTTTTAAATGTCATTTATCGGAAGCTGGTTCAAAACAAGTGGGGAAAATTTACTATATATACATAATACAGACTATGGTGTACCACAGGGTAGTGTACTGGACTATATGCCTTTTCACATTTACACAAATACTATCAGAAAATTATACGGCTTTATATATCTATGATAAATATCAGTGAATATCTATAATGGTGCTACGAATAATGGTGATATATCCGCGTGCCTGTAGAAATAGGCTTAAAGGCGTAATTATATGGTAATAATTATATCCTTATAGGAGAATTTATAATCCTAAAAAGTTTTTCTTTCTTTCAAATTCCTGCGACTTATCTGACATTCTTAAACATGTATGTTGGGAGACGATTTTTTAACTTCTTCTATTAGTAAAAAGTCATATAATATATGAGAAAGGGTAATGATTTTTGTTAAGATTTTTAAATTCTTCAATTAACCGCTACAGCAAGTTGGAGTATATTAGTACCTTACAATCTAATTACAAATAATATATTCTTATTACACAGTTAGTAATACTCTTTATGGAAACTTCTGTTCCTCTGAGAAAAAAATTCATCTCTGATTTTGGCATAATACCATTAGTGAAATACCTAGTGATTATTCAATTACGTCACTCTCCAATCTCAGATTCAGACGTAAAGGATTGTGTTTTATGGTAAAATTAAACACTTGATAATATCACAATTTATTTACACATTTTCACAAACACTATTCTATTTAGTAATTGAACAATTGCAATTGTGAGGAAACATTAACATTTTTTTGTGTCTTTCGGTTTAAATTATTCGCAGTTCTAGTTGACGTGTGCACGCTTCGCTGACATATGCTGGTTGAGCGACGGTTTAGTCTTCCATCGTTTAATTCTGTTAAAAAAAACCTATTGTCATTGTTTTAGTTTTAAAGTGTATTCAAAAATGATTTGTTTCGTAGCGATAATAAACATTTTGAAATACCTACATATCCAAAGTAACGACTGACAATAGCTGTGAGACTAATAATGCATACTCGTACATTTGTAACAGTAAAATGCACATATTTATTCAATTAATCATAGTAATTAAACACTTTTTGCTGTATTATGAAACTAAAGATTATGGTACCAGGTGTTACATCTGAACCATCATTTTTAAGCAGATTTTATGTACAAATTGGTGCTTTTACAACAACGGAATGCTAAAGTCCAGTAGATTTATTACGACGATTATTTTATTGCTTAGTTACGAGCACTTCGAATAGCGTTAATTGAGAACATATTGATAGCCTTAAATTTATGTTCTTGTAATGAAATCTATTTTGGCTAATTCGTATATTTTCTTTAATATCTGTGGTAATTAATAAGAGAATACTTAATGGATAATCTCTTACGAGGTGGCTTAAAATAATAAATACTTAAACACTAAAACATGTTTTCCTTTTAAAGCATTTTCAGTGCGGGTACTAGAATTAAAGTGGCATAAAAAATTAAAATTAAATTTACAAAGTGTACAAAAATAACAAAGTTTTCAGAGTAAACAAAAGATTTTACTAGATTTATTAGATTTACATTGAAGGTTCTTTTGCTATCGACCTCAAGGAACTTTTTAATTAAATTTTTATAATCTAAAGTTGAGAAACAATCTGTGATAATTAATGACGTTTATATAGGACATTTTGAATCTATCACACGCTTATAAATATTGTATTTCAAATGCTCAAGCTTTAATTATAAAACGTCTATTTGTTAAAATATCTACGCTACCTTAATAAATATCTCATTTAATACTTACCAATATTGCAACCAATACATACAAAGCTTACAACGAATTTAATCAACTTTAACTGATATTTTATCTACTATAATTAAATTGCTATTAAATGTATTAAATACGGAGCCAAAATATTCCCTTTAACAAAGCTGTTTTTATTAATTACGCAGTTAAAGTTATTGGGATACGAACATAGACATTTGAATGATCGAAGCAAATGTAAGGCTTTTTCTAAATCTAGACGAATGCAAATCTTGTGTAATGATAACAAAACATACCAGACAAATGAATTGCCTCACAAAAACTGAATCGATGGCTCGAACAGCTTGTCGCATTCTTGTGACGGCAAAAAATAACATTCAGAGCCTGTAAAAGTAATTTACATACATTTTCTTAAATCAAAAATCTCTTTATTCATATAGGTAACTAAGGTACACTTACGAATCGTCAACACAATAAGTTATAAAAAAAAATTGACTCTACATTTACTGCCAGTTCCCCAATCAAGGGCGTAGAGCGGCCGAGAAGAACTGGCAAGAAACTCTCCGACACTCCTTTAAAAAGCATGTTTCACAGTACGATTGTAAAGATCTGCAACCATTACACCATGCACCAGCAAATGCGTCAATATCTATATTAAATAAAAAAATAACCTTTACTATTCACGGGTGGCATAGCGAAATAGGAAATCAAACATTCATTAGTATGCAAGCAAAGGGTTTAAATACCTGTAGGTAGCCTCTGCGATATCTTGAGTTCATGTAGCAGTAGATGATAGGGTTGTAGCAGGAGTGTGACATCGCCAGCCAGTGGCAAACGAACCAGACGTACGGCATACCTGGCCACGATATCCATTCTTCCTCATTTTCGTAAGCACTCCAGAACATCTGATAAGTGTTTATGCGAAGTGATTCTTCATGGAATCATAAAATAGTATTAGAGCAGAGAGTGCAATTGATAATGGTAAAGGTCGCCTGCAGAAGGAAAAAGAAGTTGTTATGGAAATATCGAGAATGGACCGGAATACTCTGTGGAGCTGTTCCGCATAACTAAAGGACACATCAATAGTTCGTGAGAGAGCAGTGAGACTTCAGAGATAATGTTGAGTAGTTTATTTTTGTTTTCGTAAAGCCTAATTCAGCTACTTCGAAAAAAAATCGGTGGATAGATAAAGGTAGTCAGCAACGCCAGGCGTACAAGTGACTAGCCGGCGTTTAAGGTTATTATTTTAATAAAAGAAACTACCTTCTAGTCTGTCACACTTTTAGTAGCATATATAATTTCTTCGCGTGTAAAATATCGAAATTCAAACACAAATGAAATCAACAATACTAAATCATTTAATTTATTTATGTAATAAAAAGTTAGCACCTAATTCACAATCCGGCACCTAATTATGTCTGTGAAAATATTTTCACCGCTCTGCTCTCTAACCGTGAGCGGTTTTCAAATTAGTTCATTAAAATTAGTCCCAAGTTTTTTTAATTGTAAGACCACATTTTTACGGAGCTTGCTTGTTAAGTCAGAAAACTTTATATTTTTTTACATTCTGGAGATAATAAATAATATCCCAATGTTTCATGAACATCTGGCATTGGGGAAACAAAGTTATTTTGCTCTAAAAGAGTTTGAGAAATGGATGAGAAATGTATTATAAGTAATGAAGAACCCACTATACTCCTATACAGAATGTAGTGTAATCAATGGATAATAAAAAGTGCAAAAAGTGCTTTTTTTTAATTGTAAATGTCGAATATCTCGAACCCTACGAGGTACTCAACGTGATGCATAAAATTTTGAACCGTATCAACCGTCTCCTATCCTTAGGTATTATCCGTTTGTTACAATCTATATGTATATTGTTGGTTATTTACTGTTATCGTATTTTGTTTTTTATTATGCGAAGTGGCCTATAAGGACCCAGATTATCAACCGCCACCTTAACTCGTACTCGTTTTGGTACCTCGGCCAATCCGTCAATAGGTATAGAGTAGGAATTGGATATAAATTTTTTTTTCTAAAATATCTAGAGCATTCAATATGTATATATCTATAAACTGGCTATATATATTATATTATTTTCTACAAACAATAATACTTTACACACAAAAACACTCGCTTTTATTAATTTATCAATAATAGAATGTTTATTGAAATTTATGATAGCTCTTGTTTATCTACACTCCGTTGTTATATTAAAAATACACACACATTTAAAATTGAAATTAGCAGACCAATTTGCAAAGAGAGATAGCGGGGGTAAAGTGCCTGAAGTGCTACAATAACTATAACTACAGTAAATATACAAAATAAACAAAACTACACATCACTTAACTACACTCAACTAAACAGGGACTTGAGATATTTGATTACTATAATAAGTGATGACTTAAATGAAGATATGAATAGGATAGGAGCTGAAGAGATAGATACATGACTTTTCTTATATCTACTTTTACTCATATAAAAGCAAAGAACATCTATCTTTCTATAATTACTCTAGTAATGGACTTACCAGAAATACGTTGAGCGGCAACCAACACATTGTAAATACTGTCACAACGGCAACCATCATTTTGATCATCTGTTAAAAAAAAGTATAATATTTGTACATAAAGTGGCAACATTATTTGTTACCCAAGTGACAATATTAAATATGTGACAGCTTGTGTCAAACAAGCCATAATTAATAATGTCCTGTACAAATAGATTACCTTAATAATGAATAGCAGAAGGTGATAAAGTTTTAGCAACCCGCTGTAACCCGTTACCGTTCTGCTCCCGGCTATACAACGCTTGTCAATAACCAAATTTTCAATCTGTTGTTAAACAGAAATTAATCAAAATTTAAATTCAATTTTTTTTTTATTGACCGACTTTAATCACTGCAGTAACTGAAAAAATGACGACAACACCATTCGAGTCTTGTGAATAACTTAGTAATTTAATGTAAACTTAATTTCAGTGACGTTCTTAAGTAACAATCTTAATTGCATAAAGTAATATTTCAATTTATAATTAAATCTAAATGAATAATAAAATATTGGGTAAAAACACGTTAACACACTATAGTGTCATTGACGATCAGACATGCGACCGTGATATGTTGAACACCATTTATCCTATCTTATTTAAGGACAGTAAATTTATATTCTGATGATTCATCATAATACCTCGAAAAAAACTCTCGTTGATTCTTTAGACTTACATATCTTAGTTACACCTGACAATTATTTATGACCAGAATCCGCACTTACGTTAAGAAAGGCTATAGTTGTAAAAGAAATATATAAAATACGATACCTTATTGTATTTTATTTGAAAAGATACTAAAAACTGTACTCGATTCTGATATACAGAGCGTACCTTTCTTTTAGAATGCTGTATACGAGAATCTCTATTCGTATCGGCTTCCCCGGGAGGCTGGACACCCCAAACCATACATGCAATCTTAGAGTAAGTGCTAATCAACACTGTTAGGGGCAGGAGAAACTGCAACGTCAGGAGGGCCCATGTATATTGGGTCATCTGTTTTGGTTCTGGCCACATCTCGGAGCATATATCCCTAAAACATATTAGTCCATTGAAATGTTACATTTGATTAGCATTTTTTAGAGGCTGCTATTTTTACACTTTATTCGCAATATAAAATTTTCACCCCTTTTTCCAAGATGACAAGGGTAACGCCCCCACTTACTTGAAGTTAAGATTCTATTGAACCCCCAAACAATATTTATGCCTCTAATAAATACCTAATTCGCTCCTTAAATTGTAACATTGGTAACAAACAGAGTAAATCGAAGCATTGTTGATGTCTACTCGTATAACACAATCGATCAACTCAGACTTTATATTCTCAGCTCAAGAGGCTAATAAGACCTTTCACGTTTAACATCTAATTTAGCTTGAGCAAAGATTTTGAGTCATGATACTGGAAATCCCATACTGTTCTTTAAAAATGAACGCTGAGCTGAAGCTCTGAAGAGCAAACTCAAGTAGTACTGCGCTCATTTATAATGAAAGCTAGTTTGAGCATTATGAAATGGGCAATTTAGTTGATATCTCATTTTATATTATTTTATTTAGATTTAATAACTTGGACTATACTGCAATTTGCGATACGGTCATCATTTCTGAAATGATCATTAATAAATTAATAATAACATATCTTAGAAAAATATCATAGATATTTGACAGTTACTCGACTAAACTTATTAGCTTACATCAGGGCAGTGTCTCTATGATAATACTTACAATTCGCAAACTTCATGCCATATAGTTGGTCGCTGTAATCTTGAAACTACGAGAATTGGCGCAGCTGTAACCATAGCTCCAATCCATACAGCGGCAATAATTATTTTTGCAAGTTTCTTCCCTAATCTTGGCTTCAACGGCTGTGTTATAACAACATATCGATCTATCGATATAGCCAACAGTGTGTATGCACTTACAAGAACCGAAACGGCTTGGGAGAAGTTAACAATTTTGCACATAACCGGCCCAAATGGCCAATACTGTAACACTAACGTTGACACAAATGAAAATGGAATACAAAAAATCGTCATCATTATGTCACCGATGGCTAAATTCACAATAAATAAGTTTGTCACGGTTTTCATTTGCGTTGAACTGTTTACGGCGAAGCATACGAGCCCATTGCCGAGGAGAGCGAACGCAAAAATGATAATATACATAATATAAACGCACGAATGAAATGTGAACGTCGTAAAGAATGTTTCAGACTTCTTGATAGAAGCGCATGTGTATAATCTGGTTAGATTAACAAATGTAATGTTGTCATGTAGGTCGGACACACGTGATATTGTATAGCTGAGGGTTGTATCCTCGCCTATATAAATGAGGGACATTTTCGTATCACCCCCTGAAAGCTGAAAGAAAAACAATAACATGATTGTTTGGTTTAATTAAAGATCGCCTGTTAAAAATATGTAGTGAGTAATTGAAGTGAAAGTGTTTCGAAGTACAAATTTTGAATCAAATCAAATATATTAAGTATGCGTTAGTATAGAGGTAACTCATTAACTTTTAACGTATATACGTTAAAAGAGAGATTAATGAGATCTCTCTATAAAGATCCAGCACTGATGCAACATTGGATTTTTAGTCAACTACCTCACACAATTCCAATTTAAAAGGCCGGATTTTGGGAAACAAATTTTTATTATCAAAATCCGGCCAATTCAAACTACTGTTTTTTAGTAATTACATGAAGATCTATCGTGGCAAGATATTATATAAACTAATCTTTAGATGTACGAAGCACAAAATAGTTTAGTTAAAAAATCATAAATATTTTCCTTCTGGATTATCTGACTTTAAACAATGTGTTTTGTTAATATAATGCTGCAAAATCAGAATTCATAATAAAAGTTTTACTGAGAATTCCAATTTGATATACTAATGAGCTTTCATGAAGCTTTACCACATCAACACTGTTTGTAAACTTAGATAGAACAATACGCCCTTTTTTTATTGCAGTCGGATAACTTTAGCTGATCACAAATCTGCTCACCATAAAGTTATTTTGTATCCAAGTTGGTGATCGATTTTCAATTCCCAAGATGTCATTGATAGGTTTGAATAAGTTTTGATTGGGTACAAAAAACATGTCAGAAAATCTGATGAGTGCCCATGTGGTGCACAATCGAACTTCAAACTCTAAATGGTTAAGGTTGGCTAACACTAAACGTACAATTAAAAAAATATTTAAACGTGAAACTGAGTTTTAATAATAAATTTTCGCGGCTTTGATATATGTATTAAAATAAGCTTTAAACATAATCAAAAATAATTAAATATTTCGAAAAGTTAAATGTGTTTATTCTTTTAAATAATATTAACCAAACAATGTTCAATCATGTTATTTCTGTGACATTGATAAAGCAAATGAAGCGAACATTACGAGTTGAATCTGGCGCACGTATAACGATCGTAATAAAACCTTTTTTTTTTCACACCATAAATTCCAATTTAATGTCCCATTTTTTACAGCCATAATTAACGTTCGGATTTGGAATATGTCGAAATAAAATATTTGCCTTTATCTGTAATTTAAGTATGTAAGATTAACAACGCACCCTTAGGTATATTTAGTCGATGGTTAATTATCTTCTGGTGCTTACTCTGTTACTTTAAATAAAGATAGCAAACTTATCCAGAAGCTTTTGTGTGTAATTTTTCTACTCCTTTGTTACAGTTGACAGGATTGCTTTTCTTATTTCTGAAATTAGCAAATTGGCTCAGAAGAACATTTTCTTCACCTTTACATTAACTGGGGTGTCGGTTGAAATCCTTTGAATACGTTAGAAGTTAATATTCGTAGATCTTGTAACGTAAGAACTTCTTACGGGAGAATTTCAGGGGAACTTAACATATACAGTATACACTAGGATTATTATCTAACAATATATATATATCTATCTATATGTAGATAGAAAATAAAGATTTTTTAAGCCTTAACAAAATTTAGAAAACAATAATAATATGATTGTTGGACAAATATAAGTCATGTTAACTTGCATTTTGGGTAAATTTTAAATATAGTTAATTTACATTGAAGAAAATAATTGAAAATAAATAGAAACTCTTTTAAAAATAAATTCTAAGCAAAGAAGTCAGTAAGTCATTTTCGTGCTATGATAGAGGTGCAACAGGTGTCTGTACATTTTAATACATATAACAAAAAAACTTGGAATATTTTATATTCGTATAGTGAAAATATTGTATACCGTGTATTTTTTTTTGATTTTTATGGAATTTGGCTTTAACTTAATATTATTTTACTATTTTGTCCGCTTAAAAGTGGTTTTTATAACATTTATAACTGCGTGAGGTAGGTTTAATATTAGAATGTCAATTTGATAACACTGTATTTAAGAAGAGATTGAAATAAATATGTATGCTAGCTAGGATCAAATGTTAATGAAAAAAATAGAAACAGATACTTTTCTTTTTAATAGTTAAATAATATTTGATTGAAACTATTTACATATAAATTTCGTATTAAAATTATTAATTTATTATAACATTTTGAACGAAACAAATGAGAGTCACATTGTGTCAGACACATACACAAAGTCTGTTCTATTTTTGAAATATACATTTTTAATATAGTTATAAAACCTTTTTAAATTGTTACAAACCATTTGCTCTTTACAATTCTGTATAAATTAACGAAACATCTACATACCTTTTCACATAGCACGGAAATTAAATACTTTAACTAAAAACGAACACTCATTAATGGCTGACTAAATTTAAACTTTTATTAAACAAAGCAACGGACACCCGTTCCCTGCGATACATTACACACAGACTCTCAATTTCTGAAGCGGAAGACGGTGCGCATGCTCCGTTGTTTACTAAAATTATCTGAATAATACAAATAATCCTTTTGGAAGAAAATAATTGAGAAAAATCACAACAATTTATGAATTAACTAGAAAAATCCTGAGGTGATCAATATATTTGTTTGAGACGTTTTAATTTTGACTTTGTTATTTTAATTGGCAGTAGCACAATTTTGTATTAATTGTTTATTTTAAAAGAGCAGCTATCGAGTTTCTTGCCGGTTCTTCTCGGTAGATGATCGCCTTCCGAACCGGTGGTAGTGTAAAAATTGACGATTCAAAAGTGTCTTTATAAAGACCTACTTGAATAAAGATATTTGAGTTTGACGTCTATAGGTTTGGTTAGTTCCAAAGGAAATGTTCGATATTGTTCAGTAATCTACCATACACATATGTTTTAAAGAAAACAGATTCTCATCACACATACATGTCTAAAGCACAAAATTTTCAGCACTCGGTTCATGCATACTCGTTGTGTTATGATAAAAATAAGATAATTTTCTGACCATTACAAATATATATGTATGCTTTTATAGTAAACATTGTTGATCTAGTCCTATTATAGTAGACTATTCAGCGAGAGTTTGGGCGAATCTAAAAATGTATCGCCCTAAATACTGAGATAAGAACATTATTAAAACATTGACCACGTTTAAAACAATTAGTTAACCACTGTATCTATTCTGTTTATTTTGGCAGCGTCAGATAGAAACAACAGGATTCAAGTGAACGCTGATACGATTATATGTGGAAAAGATAAATAAATATTACGCTTATTCCAAGACAGAGAATGTTAGAAACATACAGTTTTCTTCCGTTTTTTGTTATTTTCAGATCATTAGGATAATTGGCGAGTCATCGAAAATCAAAGGTTCTGTTTAAATGAATTGTGTTTGAAATTATTGTGTCTGTAGGGAGAATTCTGTTATTTACAGTTAACAGAATACTTTGATTTACATTTTCAAACCACAAAATTACAAAGAGTATTCCGAGAATTTCTCAGACATTATTTTAAGGCTCATTTAAATCTCTAATGTTTGGCACCATATACAAGTTAGATCCCATTAAAATGATAATAATAAAAACTCTTTATTGTCACAAAAAAATAATTATTAAAGTTGACCAAGAAGCTGACTAAGAATAATCTAAAATGAAGAAACTGATGAACAAAGGCGGCCTTATTAATGCGATCTTTTCCAGGCAACCGGAGAAATAGGAATCCAGAATAACTATTTGTGCTAAGCGCTAAGATTAATAATTTGTTGGCCCATCCTGCCATCTACTGTAAGTGACAATTGACATTTATGGAAGCGTTCAAAAATTATTTTTTTTAAATTAAAGTTAATATTCAGATTATAAGATTTATTCAATATAAAATATGTATCGAAAGTTCAGGTTATATTTATTTGTTTTCTGTGGTTATATGCGATTACAAAATTGCACGAGAAGAACGCCGCGTTAGTATAGAGCGAAGAAGCGCCTTAATTCGTGCTTCTCAAACACAAGAGAGTCGATCTAATGGTACGATCAACAGAGGAATAATCTTTGAAGTGTAATAAATCTGGAAAATCAATAAAAAGCCATCGGCTTGTGAATCGGTGCTATGTAATTTAATACTGCTTTTTATTTATAATTAAATTATATACTTAGGTAAAAGTGTAAGCTCAGTTTTACCAAAATAAGGTTCTGCATTCCGCGTTAGCTGTAAATTTGAGAGAAATTCAAATATATTTTATACATGACATGGACGAGGGAGAGATTCTCGAGTTTCACAGTGAAATTCACTTCATATTTACTTTGTTTTTACAATTCATTATAAATCTCCGGATGGATAAATGTCGACGGATTTCTGTGACTTTTAAATCCTGGCTAAATTCGCTCGCTTTAGTTAAACTAATTTTAAAACTTTACGTTTTTCAGCTGATTATGTGTATACTTAAATCGCATCGTTTATATTATTCTTAGTCAAGTAAGGATGTACGGTTAAATAGCAGGTCTATATATAGAAAAATATTACACTAATTGACAAAATAAATAATACAAAATGTGTACAAAATTGTGTAATATATGAATTTGTATCAATAAAACCGTATTTTAGTAAAAAATATTTTTTAATTATGATCAGATTTTCTTGGGTAGGGACATAGTGACCGATTTCACTTCCAAGTATTCTTCCAAACAGTCCGATCCTCTGTAAAAAAAATGTGATCGTTAATTTAACTGGCCAAACATATCTTGCACACTGTAAGAAAAACTTAGATCAAGTCTGATCCGATTTTCCCCCAACTATATACGTGTCACATTTTACTATGCCCACCATGTATATTAATTTATATATACAGATCGATTATCCATTCGATGGTGCATGGTGTAATAGTTGCTTTACAACCGTACTGTAGAACATACTTGGCAATTTAATGGAGTGGCGGTGAGTTTATGCCGGTTTTACGCCTCTAACGACTTGGGAACTGGCGTTAAATGTATACACAAATATATGTAAGTGTAAAAAATTGGCATGTATATGTACATTTTTGATTTTATTTGTGTTTTGACCCTATCCAGCATTATTATAATTTAATCTATAGCTTGTTTTAAAAAGCAACCGAAAAATAGTTGAATGCCACTGTATCATTAATATAAATTATCATGTAATTGGGTTTAAAATTATTTAATTACTTACAATTCACGTCCAATTCCAGACTCCTTGAAGCCTCCAAATGGTGCTTGAGGGCCCAAGACAAGATAAGTGTTCACCCTATAATAACATACACAGTATGTTACACCATTATTTAGTATAATTTAATCGATATATAAAGCCTAACACAACATTTATGAACAAATATATGTTCTTAATTGGGTCACGCTTCTTGTTGTATACGAATTAAATTAAATATTCAAAATATTAAAACACCTGCTACAGTGTTAGGTCGAAGCTTTGAAGAGTACGTACCAAACAATGCCCGCTTCGACGTGTTTGCTAAACTGAAGCGCCGTGTTGATGTTGCTAGTGAAAATTCCGGCTGCGAGACCGTAATTTGTATTGTTGGCACGGTCCAAAACTTCTTCAAGTGTGTCGAATTTTAAAATATTCTGCACTGGTCCAAAGATCTGAAATTTACAAGGGATATGTATTTCAAACGAGGTAGGTATATCAGTAAATTTTAATGTGTTTGTTCTTTCTCTCATAACAGTTATAAAATAATACTCAAAGTCTGTTTAGTATATTTGTTTTTTATAGAAGAGGGGGCAAACGAGCAGGAGGCCCACCATAAAGGTGAAGTCTCCATAGACACTCATGTGGCTGGGGGCTCATGAGTGCGTTGCCGGCCTTTTAGAAAGGAAAAATATTTAAAAAAAAATAACAGCATTGTTATTTTACGTACGACTGACGAGACTTAATTTCGGCTGACTTCGTTGGAAGTCACGTTCCACTTAGTTAGGTAAACGATGACTATGCGGAAAAGTCCCCATACGTTTCCGATTAATAATTAAGTACAAATAATAATTAAATTACGATAATATGTAAAAATTAATATAATTTAATAATAACGTATAAACATTTGTAATATTTAATAAAATTTTAATTTTACACCACGTATATAAATAATACGTATTCTGTGTTTTGAGTGGTGACAGTGACTAAGGGTGACTAAGTGGCATAGCTTGTCAATTATTGGCAAACCGTTAATTTACCCAACATTAGCAGGAATTTGGCAATAAATAAGATGTGATTAAGTGAACTACCTCCTCCTTGGCTATTGTCATGTCGTCGTTGACATTCGCGAAGACAGTTGGTTCGATGTAGTATCCACTATTACCAACCCGTTTTCCACCCGTCACCAACTTAGCACCTTCAGCTTGACCCTTCTCAATTAATCCCAACACTTTCGTCATCATCTCTTCATCAACCTAGAAGTGTACAAACGAACTGTAGCGAATTATCATCATCAAATGTATCAACCACAACAGTAGATGCATTAACCTTATTAGTTAACTAACTTTTAAGTTACGTTCTTTAAACTCTATTGATATGGTATTATTTAAAAAATATCTATATATATAAAATGTATTGAAGTCTGTTGAAATTATATACATGCAATGCACTAAAGTCCACCGTCCGCTTGCAAATAATATACAAATTGTTTGACAAAGGATATGGAAGAATTTCTCGTTTGAACAAAAGCACTTCTTGCCTTAATGAAAGATTTTTATACATACAACTCTAATATTAAGGGATTATATTTGTATCAAATGTATAAAATGGTTATTTCCTTCGATGTGTGTTTATTACACTTAGACTCAACAATTGAAAAGGCTGATCATCTGTCACATCTGGGATTATTATCCGGATGGATTCACATTTGAAAAGGTTCCAATTTCTTTTACCTGAGGACCATGTTGGGTGCACGCGTCACTGGGATCGCCAACCTTCAACGACTTGGCTAAAGCTGCTGCAGCTTCAACGAATTTGTCGTAAATGCCGGACTGTACGAACAGACGTGATGCAGCGATGCACATCTGTCCCTGGTTCGAAAACACTCCATATGCTGCGTATTTGACTGCTGCTTCCACTGTTACAACATATCTTAGTTTAAAAACAATACCCCTAAATTACTATTAACCTTGGTTAAAGGTTTATAATACGAGTGTAATACTTTACTTTTAATGTTGAGAGAATAGAAAAAAAACATGTTCTCTAAAACAAACAAACAAAAAAATTAGCATTGCGTTATGGTCGTGTTATTGTCCGATTCAGAGTTCCTAACGTATACTATACAATTGTTTCCTTGAACATTCGACATTTCAATATTTGCTATATTTATTTATTTAAAACCACTCCGTTTCCTAAGATCTATTTTTAAATTGAATTCATCTATTAACATTATTTACTTCTACTGTTTCTTGTGCAAAGTGTAAATGAATAAATAAAACAATAATGCAAGCTTAATCTGTTTCTTTCAGAGCGGTTTACAGATATTAATTTAAAATTCTTATGTTGAGATTCTATCACTTATGTAGTATGAAATTTTTAATTTTTCATATCGTAAATACAATTTGATTTCAATTGATTCTAATCAAGTTTCAGCACTGAATTGAAATCGATGAGAACGGAATTGATTAATGATTGATGAATTGGATTTGAGTATATTCCATGGCTGCTACTTGTGGGGACTGGTCGGACTTGAATATATATAATTCTCGTATTGCCGTGTTACATTTAACATAAACATTCTAATATTAAACTAACTAATATAGCTTAAAATAAAACAAAACACAAAACTAAAACAAATTTAAAAAGTTATGTCCCTGTGGCAGGGTACCCATAATGCTGGCGGAATTTCCTCGCTGTATCGCGATGCTTATACGCTGAGCAAGGCACCAGCTCTTGTTATTTATTACTTTTTTATTTATTTTTGTGTGCCAATAGGTCTGACAAGCGGTCAATATTTCTATAACCCTAAACATTTAGGGTGGTTCACCCATTAATATATTTTTATTATAATACAGCATTCAAACCCAATCTTTAGTAATACGTACATATTTTATGAGTTGATAAGTACTAGAAGTCGTGATCATGAAGATGTTACATTGACACACACACACATTACGCCAATACTGACTTAGACTCTCATTTTCCTCTTTTTTAATATATATTTTATTTGTATATAGTTGTATGTTAATTGTAATCGCTGTATGGTTTGTAGAAATAAATAAGTAATAAAATTCATAAATAGCACATTTTACTTACAATCAGCATCGTTCATAATCACCAAAGGGCTCTTTCCTCCCAATTCAAGTGTGACGCGTTTTAAATTGTTTGTCCCAGCTGCTTTTTGGATCAATTTTCCGACCTATCAAAATTTGTATAGAATTTAATATACTTTCTTTTCATGAAATAAAACAAACAAACAAAAGATCCAGGCTCAAAGTAAATGTATTTTCTTTTTCACATAGTTTATAAGTTTCTCAATATATTCAACCTTTCAAATGTATTGATTTTTTGAATTTTTTGTGTTCCGTTTTTTACAATTGTATTTTAATAACATTGATATATATTTTGTGATAAAATTAATGTACCTGTAAAGAACCAGTGAAAGAAATCTTCACAACATCAAGGTGGTGTGTAAGTGCTACTCCAGTCGTTTCGCCAAATCCTGGCACCACATTAATGACACCTGCCGGTAGGCCGGCCTCTTTAAGCAGCGCAGTCAGCGCCAAGGCTGTTAGTGGAGTCTGTTCTGCTGGTTTTACAACAGCAGTACATCCTATAAAGTGAATAAAGGTATACAGTAAGGTATATACATAAACGTAATTATAGTTATAACCGTCTTGGCACATACGTTTGATTAGATGCTTAACGCAGCGTTAAAACTAAATGAAGTTGTTAAGTTAGAAACTAATTTGATTGTACAATAATGTATATAACATTCTCATAGCTAAAATTAATACAATTTAAGTAACAATTTCTATGTCTTAGTGAATATCGTACAAAATATAGTGGGTAAATCCAATTTGAGATTAATTGTGAAGAAAAGATCCCGGTAGCCTTCTGTATAAACGGGATTAACTTAAAAACCGTTCCAACCATTACACACATAGATTAACGTTTAGAAGTGAAGTTACAAAATAAAATTTAAATAGTTAAAATGAATTAAGTTATTTTTATTACATTTATACTGACAGACACGCTGGTTGCGAGCGGAAGCTAGTAAGGTTGTTTACTGGTTTTACTAATATAACAGTCATCACTTAGATGTAAAACCGGTTCCTTTAATATAAAGCCAAAATGTTTTTATTATATATATTTTAGCAGTAATAATAGAACCAGTCTATATTATAAAAAAATACAAAAAACTGTGAAACCTGAATTATTAGTAACACTTTAAAATTTAGGTATTTTATATTAGAATGGAACTAAGCTGTGAAGCTCATCTGTAAGTAATTAAGATTCAAAATGTAAGTTATAAATCGCTTAGGGTTTAATCAAATATTTATCTAACCTGCAGCGAGTGCTGTGACGACTTTGTTGACAAACATCAAAATTGGAACGTTCCAGGGAAGGATCAATCCACAGACTCCAAGTGGTTGCTTCAGTGTGTATGAGAAGTTTTCACCATCTTAAAGAAATCAACGCATTATCGCATAGGCCAAACCATAAACTCTTCAATAACGCTATTTTATCAAACGTTAACATTGCATTTATAACTTATTGTGTATTTCGTAACATTTATCAAGATTTATATGTAACACGTGTTCGAGTTATCACATTTAAAAAGTTTTACCCAAAGGTATTGTCGATCCTTCAACTTTGTCAGCCAAACTTGCGATATATCTTATTTGACCGGGCACATTGTTCATCATCCGTTGGCCGAATCCACATATCATGCCATTGTCATAACTCTCCAGTTGAGCCAGGTACTCGGCGTCCCTTTCCACTAGTTCAGCGAATTTGTAGAGGATTCTTCCACGTTGTGATGCATCGAGAAGACGCCATTCGGAGTTACGATGGAACGCGGCTTTTGCTGCACTCACAGCTAGATCTATATCCGCCTGGACAGTTAAACCGTTTATAACAAATTACGTATGTACGTACGAAATTGGATAAATTAGATACATTTTTCGTCTCTCTTAAAAACTGCCATCAATCGACATCGATTACCAAGTTAAGTAACAAAACATTAAATGGGACTACTGTACCTTAGCTCCTTCAGCAACTTGAGCAATGACACTGCCATCGTGGGGACTGCGTGTGGGGAATGTTTTACCACTCTTAGAATCCACCCACTCGTTATTGATGAAGATCTGTGAAGGTATTTTTCAAATTTAAAAACACGATCTAGTCTTTATTAAGACTAATGACTAATTTATATCTAGCTTAATTCTCTTATGTACAAGTATTACAAGGAAATGTATTGATTGTTTGCATTGTACTGAGAAACAGCTGGATGCAGTGGATTTTATAGAAATAGATTTGATAAATGGAATTCTACAGCATAAATCTGATAATCCCGTGTACTAAGAATAAGCGTTACACTATATTTCCCGATACTGTTAGAGCGTGTTGAGAATTACCTCATATTGATTCATAATTAAATAATCTACAACAGGTGTATTTAATTTGCTTTGATTTGTATGTTTTGGTATTGTATGCTGGTTTATTTAATGATATTTAATACTTGTTAAACTAAGTGTTAGTAAAGACACGCTTTTATAAAGCTCGTTATTCTGCTTCAGCACTATTTGTCTCTAATTCTTTAATTATTCGCTAAGAACATGCTTAGAAAAATGTAATTGCGCCGTAGAAAGAATCTATAAAAGCTACATAAACCCACTATTTAACTTAATAAAATTACTATTAATATTGATCAAGCACTATTATAGTGTTCTATTATAGAGGACTATTGCCCTCTGCCCCGATGTGGTGCTTTAGGACTCTAATAAGAAGAGATTATAGAGGACTATTCAAACGATAGAAAAATTGAAGAATTCATCGTATTAAATGCCGAGATTACATTTGTAAATAAGTGATCACGCTTAACAGTTTGGTTCGTGTTGTTGGTATCTTCTCTTCTCTTCCGGTTAATTTTGGAAACCTCGTAGCCGTAGATATAAGAATGTTATTGACGCACACAAGTGATCGCTGATACGATTCAACGTGAAGACGATATAAATATCAAGAATGACAATCATTTTATTTTAATCAATCAATTCTTATCGATATTTTTGGTGATGTAAGTATCTAATGACGATATTTATTATATTCGCGATAAGATGTATTAAATGTTATATATGTTTCGTATAAAATATATACGAAAATGTTCATTTAAAAAAATAAAGAGCTTCATAGAACGCTGTAGAACTAACAGGTTTGATTTTTCCAATACAAACTGACTCAAAAGACTGTTTACGTTACATTAATTCTTGATATTTTTCATCATCATTTCAACTAAAGTTTCTCTTAATAAATAATTTAATTGACTAATAATATATAAACTAAATGTTTTCATTAAGTGACACGGCCTTCAGAAAATATGCGAAAAAATTGTCAGTCATTGTTTATGTAGCTGAAGGATTACGTCAAAGCGCGATTGATATTTATATCATTTGTGTATTATTTAACCAACCTTTATAAAAGATGTGACAAAACAAAACTTTGATCCACTTCCTTAGTTGTTGACCTGGATATATATCCAGATTCTATTTAGGCTATATAGCCTAAATAGAATGTTTAAATATTAGACATTGCAGACATTATTACAGGTAACGATATTTTTTTATATTGCTAACATTTTTTTGAAGAACAAATTGAAGAGCTTCAAAATAGTTTAATTATGTGATATATTAAACTTTCCAGCTCCCGATATGGTTATCTGTGCTGGATAGGAGAGGCCATCCCTATCTGGGAGATGCCAGATAATTACAACCGTCAAACAAAGCGACGAAAGTCATTTCTGTTAAAACCTATTGAAATATTGCGAATACTAGTTAATAGTAATTGATTAATAGGTAAACTTTTCAATGGTACTAATAAAATTATCACGTTATCTGTCAATTCAATACTTCAAGAGCTTCGACATGAAAAACACTCGAAATGTCGAGTTAAATTATGTATAATAATATACCCATATTATTAAATAAATAGTATCTCTCAGGCCTATATCAAAATAGTAATGACATGACATACCTCTACATTTGTGGATAATTGACATGCTTTTAGAGAGCCAGAATTGGAATCCCTTGTGAACACTTAATGTGATAGAGAGACAGTCTCTTAGGGGGTATCGTACTTTTGCTTTATCGAGATAGAACTTATTTTTGTTTACAAATGAGCACTTTATAAATACACAAAAAAATTATTTCAAATAGAGAAGTTTGTTACGAATATAATTTATGTACCTTGGGGCTTAGATAAGTTTTTTTTGCGATAAGTCGCAGTAATAAAAGTTTAAATGTGTGAACTTTATACAAACTAATCGCTTTTTTTTAAAATGATACGCTCCCGAACAATTTTGATCAATTCCCAAAGTACATTATTTAATTACATTAGAAGAGCCGTTATTGTAGAATCTACTGAGTCATGCCGAATATGCAACAAATGTAGATTGGAAATATTGCTTAGATCTTAAGATAGGAGATATTTGTTTTGATTTTAATTTTAGACTAGCGACAATAAGACTTAATCTTCGAGCAGGTTGTTAACCAGTCTCAGCAGCAAATATTCATGGGCGCTCTCACCATACTCGTTGCAAGTGAGGTTTCACAATTAAACACCTTTTTTTAAATTTTCATTTCGTTTGATACGCCATAACTCCGTCAAATATGAATGTTGATATTTATAAAGCACTGTGTTATACTGACAATGCTGTTTTTAATTGAACTTCCGAACGTTATTCAATGATTACATGTCTTACAGAATCATTCTTTAGGGAAAAGCGGCGGACATACATACTATATTTTTCAATAAAGAGACGTGCGTGTTTTATTTGGTTTAGGAGCCGGGGAATCTTAAAGGTCTCATTTTAAAACGAGCGGTATTCTTACAGTAACTTCACAGTATATTTTATGCAACATTTTGTGCGTACATAAAAATATAAACATCTTATTTCACTCAGTCTCCGCTACAATAAACAAGACCACAATATAAGAAATAGAGAAAAATGGAAAGGCTTGATTTACGTCTTAGTAAAGTGCATAAATCTTTTGTTGGGATGACCATACCTTTTTATAACAAGCACGTATAACCGAATTCATACGTTTTAAGATATTTATAAAGTCAGTTTGGAATCGTATTTTTTAACATTACTACCGGGTTTAAAACAAAAATTTAATACAAAATTATGTTACCTACATGACCAATTCAAATAACTAAAGCATTGTTAGGCTACTCAAGAATTAAGCTGTCCCGATGCTGAGCTAATTGCCGAAACATTAACGGAATGTTTGTTCTCTAACTACTCGTTAACTGATATTACAACCAGGAAAACACTTTACGCACGTTTTAAATTTCTTAGAAGTTAATTTGATTATACGTGCTGGGATTGAATCCATTCATAAGACTAAACGTTCAAAAATGGTTCATTTAGGCCAGAGTATTAAATTCTATACACAATCTAAATGAATCGATGCAGTAATAAAAAGCTTAATACTAAAATTAAAATATTGTTAAAATTACGAAAAATAACTAACCTTAGTGTATTTAATTTCGGGTGCCATTTTTCACAGAACTAACCAGTCCCAGCGTTGACAACTGTGTGACTAAAAAGCTAATGGTATCGTTATTTATAAAAAAAGATAACATATCTTGCATTATATGTATACCTACACGATCTTGAGAACTATAGAACAACGATAAAACATCAGATGGGAGATCTTGGGAAAATGTTTTTATTTATATGAAAAAAATATACGTAATGACAAATAAACAACTTAACGAGACGTTGGAAACCCCAACAGCGCCCTGTGAGCGTAATTTATCATTCGAATAGAATGGTTGAATAATACAAAACCTCCGGTTTCTTTGATCTTAATTACAATCGATTCGACTTGATAAGTTGGCGTAGACTTAAAAAATCTTCTATTAACCTCTAACTCATAGATAAATTATCCTTCAAGAAAAGAGCGTATCATTTCTTAAGCTGGCAACGCACACGAACTATCTGCCACTACTATGTCTTAAATATTCTGGTTTCATCTCGATGTTTCTTTTATTCAGTAGTTTATTTTGAGTAATATTTAGAACTATCGGTGTATATAATATTGTTCTTAAATTGTTTTTAAAAAGGTCCTGAGGGAGGATGGTTTATTTTTGCGAGCGTAAGTTGTTAAAGTTTTCACTTCGAAGCCTTGTTTACGAGCGCAAAGGGAAATAGTATCTAAAATGAATATAAATTTCTGAATTAATTTTTATATTATAAATCTTTCTAGATTCTTAATTTGGTAAAGTTTAATTGAAAGTTTGGTGAATGAATTTGGGAAATGTTTATTCCGGATATGTTTAAAAATATGTTTTTTTTACATAGATACTAGCTGATCCCGACAAACGTCGTTTTGCCAAAAAAAAATTTAAAAAAATGTCTCTAAAAATAGATTTTGGCCGATTTTCAGACCTACTCAATATGCTCAGAAAATTTCAGGAGAATCGGTGAACCCGTTTCGGAGGAGTAAGGGAACGAAAACTACGACACGAGAATTTTATATATTAGATATATTTTGTTCTATAATCTATGAAATTACATAAAAAATTACCTTTGAAAATTAAGTATTACACAAAAACAATGGTTACTGACGCGAAACGAAATAATTGTGTTCTGTTTTAGATTTGCAATTTAAAAGTTTTGTTGATTAGGTCAATCAACAAAACTTTTAACACATGATATGGTCGTTAATACTTGGCACACGTCAACATACCAAATATATGACTTGGAATGTAATAGACAACGTCACGTTGTTCCAAAGTTCAGCATTTTGTTAACACAATTGCTACTTACATCTTTGAATACGTAAAACAATTTTAACGTGTGGACTCAGTCACGGTCTCACCACTATTAATAAATATATAATATTTTCAAATGGAGACTTTATGAACCGGAAAATGATAGCATATAGAATCTTTTCAAGGTTACTAAACGATTTTTATTCAACTTAGCCAGGATTTAACTGAATATTCTACAATCTGATATAACGATTTTGATTATTGACTAAGTTAGAACTGTTACGGCTTCGGGTATAGATAAGAATTACCACATTCATTTTGTCATACTTTTATATGTAATTGTAACATACCACATTATATACCTTCAGTACCTAACTGTAGCTAGTACAGGTTTTTTCCATACGAACGAGGTCGTGACAAAAACCACTAATCACATATATAAATACCAGTAGTATGTTATTTGATGAGATCCATAGTTATACAAAATTACAGGTTTGATCTTAATTATAATACACCAGTTGGAACCAGTTTTTAATAACTTGTAACTTTATAAAATTCGACCATAATAAACACTGCTCATACATTTGGGTGGAAGGCCCTCAGTAAAAGCTCCTTCCTCTTGTATTTTTTATGAGGTCATGAGGAGAGAAATTGGTCGTACCTGCGAGTCACCAGACGTCAAAAACAAAATGGTATTTTAATTTTATCACCTTTATATTAACTGAGCGTTTATAAGTCACTTTTCAGGCGCATCTACCCAAAGCAATTCGACTTAGGACTTTCTCAATTTACGAGCGCGATATTTAAAAAGGTAGGTAACGCATTCCTGAGCCCTTTATCAATAATTATAATTTAACACATTTTATTATCCACCAAAGGATGGATATATCACTATATAATTACATGTCTTGTTCTTATTACTTAAACTTTCAAAAAAATACTTCCCCGTATTGTACCTGGATATAGCATTAAAATGTAATATTAATTTGTCTTAATTTCAAATCTCTGATTATAGCTATGAATAATCCGTTAAAACCGTATTTCAACAAACCTATCGGTTTAAGACAGGTATCTTGAAACTTGAGATTATCACCGAAGTACCTCATAATGTGACAACTGACAATATTCTAGTCTGTCATTGACACTTCTTATCAATTATCAAATATCAACAACTAACCTTCTGTCCTTGAGTTAGTTAAGTTATTACTATTATTATAGTTACAATCAAAGTTTAAGCTTTTTATTCCTACATATACTATAAAACCAACGGACAACCAATTACCTAAGACTAGGAGTTAATTCACTTTGTTAACTTAGGCTATGCTAAAGGATATACAATATTCGTGTAACCACTAGTTAAAATATCGGAAATATATACTCAAGAAACTATGGCGAAACATTTAAAAGCTTTAATTGGACCATCTATTCTTAATTCCGATTTATCAAGACTATACGAAGAATCTCAGAAACTTTTAGACAATGGAGCTGATTACTTGCATTTAGATGTGATGGATGGCCAATTCGTTTCTAACCTAACATTTGGTCATCCAGTAGTAAAATGTCTCAGGAGTAAAATTAAAGATGCATTTTTTGAAACACATATGATGGTCGCTAATCCAGAACAGGTATGGCACAGTAATGTGAAACTTTTCTTATGTCTATCTTCTATACTTTTATTGAAGCCTTTGAGCCTGTTAAAATTGTCAGTCCATCAATTATATTTGCCACCTACTCGTATTTTCTCTAAATATAATAAGATAACTTAATTTAAGGAATTTGATTATGGATTGTAGAATTTTTCTATTTTAAATTTTCAACTGAAGCCACAATAGCTGTCACAAGATGATTTAAGGGTTCAATACATAAAAATGGTTTGTCATATTATTTACAGTGGGTTTCTCCAATGGCAGATGCTGGTGTGAACCAGTATACATTCCACATTGAACCAGTAAATGATGTAGAGAAAGTTTGTAGAAAAATTAAGGAAAGCGGAATGAAGGTATCAGGTTATTTCTAATTATTCTCATTTTATTTTATGACAGATCAATAATAGATTGTTTTCTAGGTTGGCCTCGCAATTAAACCTGGAACGCCTGTGTCAGATGTTGAAAAATACATTTCTATGGCAGATATGGTGTTGATTATGACTGTGGAGCCAGGGTTTGGTGGACAAAAGTTCATGCAAGATCAAATGGTTAAGGTTCAACATTTAAGAGCGAATTATCCACTGCTTAATATCGAAGTGGATGGAGGGGTAGGTCCAGCTACTATTGGGTGCTGTGCTGATGTGAGTTATATTCTTATTTCAACATTTTTAATCTGTTTAGAGAGATACTTTAAACTATTGAATACATACATTTATTATTAATTCATTATTTCAATATGCCATATTTGTAAAAAAATATATTGAACTTTTTTCAGGCTGGAGCAAATATGATAGTCTCTGGAACAGCTGTAATAGGTGCTCAAGATCAAGTTGCCACTATCCAACTATTAAAAGATACAGTGCAAAAAGCACTATCACAGTGACATTTTCAATGAAAAGTCTTAAAGTTAGATGTGCTAATTAATTAACTGAAAGAAATAGGTACCATATGTACTTGGTGCTGGAACTTGTTTTTATATTATATGCAATTATATTTTTGTATATATTTCTGGGTACACATTGCTATACCAGCCATATTGTTTTCCAATAAATTAAACAAAATGTTTATGTAAAATTTTGTATTAATCAAATCTGCTTAAATCTAAATTGTTATCTGCAGTAGCAGAGCTTTCATATTTCTGTATGGAGAAAATAGAGCTAGTTGCAATGCCGCCCTCTTCAAAAATCATAGGTGCATTATTAGGTTTTAATTTACATTTGAGGCCAGTGAGTGCTATCAATATAGCTTCCTCTGTTCTAATAGTTCTCGAACCTTGGTGAGGTAAAACATTAACATAATGATTAAATAGTAAGCTAGCATCATTAACTTGTAATTGTTCTTCACTTTCGAGCGCTGCTTCTATGCCATGCAAGCCCCCAAAAACAATTAGTGCATGGTTGAAGGGGACTCCCTTATTTGGCAAGTCTTCTATAGGATTTCCCTTGTCAGAAGTTCCTACAGTAAGGTCATATCTGAAATTTTCACCAAATAAGAAATTAGAATCATTCTTGTTATACATAATATTATAAATTTTACCATGTAAATATTTTAGTAACAATTGTAAGAAACTATCATATTGGGCAAATAAAGTGAAACTGAACTTGGTTAATAATAGAGACACTTCTCTATCTCTATCTTGAATACTATTGTGTAGAATTTTTCTTACCCATCTTTATATGGACACTGTGTAAACACTTGGCCGAGGTTATTAGCTATCCTTACAGTATAGCCCCAATATACACCAGTTTCAGCCCGGGGTGTAGCAAGACTCACAATTTTTCCTTTAAGTTTTTTACTACCTTCAGAAGTTGGTAACATTTTTACTGTAACTCTAATGCCAGGGTTCAATAGTTTATCTGTTGAGACATCTTTTAGCAGTCCTATGTTGACTTGGGAACCTTTCCCCGGCTTTACCTTTTTGTTCATAGTTATTCCTTCCCTATAATATAAGATGAAGGTTGTTTAACATTGTCATGCATAAACAAAGAATGGTTAATCATAGAACAATCTTACCTAAATTTAAAGTCATTAGACATTCGTAAATGGTGAGGTGCATCCAAAGGGTTTAAAAGACCAGCAAACTCTAAATCTTTATGAATTGGAAAAAAATGCTTTCTTAAATATTGTGGACATTCTAAGTATTGTAAAATTCTTGCTAATTGAACACAACTTTTTCGTGCCACTATAACTCCATCACCTTCTTCCATCTTTGACTTCTTTGTATTTAATTTATCTCCTATGTCATCGTATACAATCACTTCATCGATGCAAAAAACACAGGCAGCACGGGCAATTTGGCCTGCTAAATACGTTCGTAGCTCTGCTGATTGAGCGTTCTCTAAAATTGAGCCGGGTACAGCTATGCTGACAGTAGAAATCTCAGCAAACTTTTTCTCCTTTTCACATTCCTCTTTGACTTTATCTTCCAATTCTTTATCTAGTATAATTTTCTTTTCGCGTTTTACAATTTTTTCCTCATTTCGTTGCCGCTTTAAAGCCTTTCTCTCCTGGTTAACTTCGCGCCAACTCTTGCCCGGTGGTTTAACTGCTTCTTGAGGTAGAGACATGTTTAATGTTTTAATTTATTAGATTTAACATTTATTGACTAAAAATCAAATTTCTTAAATAAAAAAATTAAAAACACATGGTTACTACTGTTTGACTGTTTCCACCTTAACCAATAACCACAGATAGTAAAATATACACGAATTGAATTATAAGTTAAAGCCACAGATAATTTTGGAATATTGATACAAATATGTTTCATTCTGTATCTGTACTGCCACAGAGTAGTTTGTGATCAAACCAAGTGGCGCGCTTGCCGCTTACAACTTACTAAAATCAAAAACATTTATTTTTTAAACTGTGCGGTTTATGAAGTGTTTGATTCAAGAAACACATGCGACTATTTTACAACCTTATCAGTTAACAGTATTTGTGAGTAATATTATTTTTTTATTTGTATTAATGTTTAGTGTAGTGTGTTATACTGGCGAAACTGTAACTGAATGCTTTATTGGTGTATTTAACATATCATAATTTAAATGTACTATATTAAGCCACTAGATATATACTTTTATTTATTATTTAGTCTATAATTATTTAATTTAATAGAACCGCCTTTTACAATCCACAAACTATGTAATTTTAATAAATAATAAACACTATATAGTCGTCGTGCTTTTTTTAATTGTTAAACGCTAATTTTAATTTCAATAAAGTGTTATGACGATGTATTTTTTATCCAATTTTGAAACCAAGCTTTGTTTCCATTATTGTCTCAGAGGTTAAATATCATTTAATCTTGTTATTGTTTTTCTTATTAGAATTGTTTCATATTACATCAGTGTTTACGTCATAAAGTTAAAACAGGGTTGTCACTTATAATTTTTCTGCAATAAGTAAAATATATAATTGCTGTTAAATATAGGGTGGCCCTGTTCTTATATAAAAAAATCTTTATCAATTCCCAAAAAAACTACATTTATCATCAAATATAGAATAAATAATATAATCTTAATTATAATGAGATAGGTTGAAGTTTTTATATATTTAACCAATGTATGTATTAAGATTAATTTACTGTTAGAATAGCATCAAATTAATTAAATCCTTGTATATTGTAATGTACTTACGAGCTGATATAACTATTACATAGATTCTGGTTGTATATGCTATGAAAAAACCCTTTGTAAACCAACCCTAACAAATATCTCAAAATTGTTATCAGGACCCCTGTAAAAGGTCAAGTGGTATTGAACTTAGCTGTTTTATTACTGGATCAGTTTAAAATTACTTATTGAACGGTCAACATGGCTTCAAATGGAACATTGGGTAAGTTAAAAATATAAATATATAATTGATATATGGGATAATGTTCTCTATCTGTTTGCTTTACATGCATACATAGGCTCGGTAAGTTATACTAAATACATTCTTACTTACTCAAACCATTTTTAACATTGAATTAAAAAAATATGATTGCAAGCACAGATAAGGTACACTGAGGTCATATGAAATATACCAATAAAAATTACAGACAATTATAATGGTGTTCTCGGTGAAACCACAATAATATTGTCATTAGAGCTTAGGTTTGTAGAAAGTAAAACCGGTTGGAATTTGTGAAACTTGAAATGTGATACCTTATATGTCTATGGTACTTTCTATAAATACTCATTAGAATTATCACTATGTTATTATTTTATATTACTTTGAAAATGCTGTAGTATTTATGCTATTCTATAAATATTTAATCATTGTCATTCAACTGTGAAAAATCGTTTATACAGTGTATACGCGTAACTATTGTAATGTAATATTTAGGTAAAAAATATTACATTACACTCACGCTCGATGTACAGGAACCTAACAACACTTTGGTATTAGATTATTATCGTTAATTCGATAACCAAACCAAAAAAAATAAGTAGGCTCCTAATGTAGCAATAGTTGGTCTTCCCTCATGATAACGAAAATAGCAGGCTTACTACTCGTCCTTGGCTGTCGGTCGGTGGTAAAACTGGAATCCTCTGTAGTTACAGGCATTAAGGACAGTTTTTATGTGACTTATAATAACCCTAATATGGATTACTTCTCTTACGAATATAGCAGGGAAGTTCAAAGGAATTTAGCGAAACTGGAGTTTTATAATTAGTTGTATAGAAACGAGATCTTTTGACAATACATACTTACATTAAACTTTTATCAAATTAATTTAAGTGACTTAATACATGTAAGTGTTAACAATTCTGTACATTTTTTTTGGTTGATACAAATTGCTTTCAGCTCTCTTAAGCGTCTCCGATAAGACCGGTCTGTTGCCACTTGCGAAGTACCTTTCGGAGATTGGACTAACGTTAGTTGGAAGTGGAGGTACAGCATCAGCCCTCCGAAATGCAGGGCTTAAGGTGTTGGATGTCTCGGATATTACCGGCGCTCCGGAGATGCTGGGTGGAAGAGTCAAGTCTCTCCATCCAGCCGTTCACGCTGGGATATTGTCCAGGTACGCATATCATCATTAGATGGGTATTATATAATAATATCAGGATGTCTTTCACTTACAGTTGGCATCCATAACACAATGGGGTTAAACGCATTTTCGAATTTTTTCTTTTCGGTCGGATTGTTCATGAGCAACAAGGCCGATGCATTTATTTTGTTTTTATTCAAATACATAGTTTAAAAAAATCCTTCAGGCTAACAGACTCCGACCAAGCTGATATGAAACGTCAAAAGTACGATATGATAAGCGTTGTTGTATGCAATCTGTACCCCTTCGTTGAGACTGTGTCAAAACCGAACGTGACAATTGCCGATGCTGTGGAAAACATAGACATCGGTGGTGTTACGTTATTGCGAGCGGCTGCCAAAAATCATGACAGAGTGACAGTTATCTGTGACCCAACAGATTATGATGAAGTTATCAATGAGTTGAAGGATAACAAGGATCGGCAGACGTCGTTGGATACTAGGTATGGTTTTTAATCTGTGAATGTGCCGATATAATGCAAATCTCCAATATTCATATTAAATTTTTTGGAGCCTGTCTCAATAAATCTATATGAGATCTTAACGTACAATAACATCAGTTAGCAAATTTATGTTTGTTTAATAATTAACTTCATAAGATATAAACTTTAATGCTAAGGTATTACTTAATACAAAATGTATAATCTGTCGTATTGTCTTAGTCTAAGAATTGCATTGTCTAGCTTAATTGTTACGTGTCTAATATAAGCGGCCTAGTTACAAGAACTTTCGTACTTTTCTGATCAGTCCCTAGTTTGACGTATACCTCATAGTGACTAGAAGCATTTTTCTTAGTTATAGCTCTAATCTGACGACGACTGCTTAAAAACTTGGTGTTAAGTTTTATATTAGTATTTTCTTTTCAGACAAAGGCTGGCCCTTAAGGCTTTTACGCATACGTCACAATATGACACGGCTATTTCCGATTATTTCCGGAAGGAATACTCTGCCGGAGAATCACAGTTAACCTTAAGATATGGTGTGTAAATCTGTAATAATAAGCGTCACTGTTAAAATATAAAAAATAAGTAGTCTGTGCTCTTAAAACCAATTTAATAAAAACTTTTTGGTACACTTGGATCTCAACTTTAACTGGATAGTTCATTACATTTCTAGTATGTCTAACTTATTTTTTAACAGTATCATAGGAGGATCATATTAGCTCTTGGCTCTTAAACTATAGAGTTATTTTCCCACAGAAATATTTATTTATTTTCTACATACATTTTTAGGTATGAATCCCCACCAAAAACCCGCGCAAGTGTTTACAACCCGCGATAAATTACCCCTGACCACATTGAATGGCGCCCCTGGCTTTATTAATCTATGCGACGCGTTGAACGCGTGGCAGTTGGTTAGCGAGTTGAAAGAAGCTTTGGGGTTGCCAGCCGCGACCAGCTTCAAGCACGTTTCGCCGGCTGGAGCCGCTGTAGGGTTGCCACTCTCCGAGGAAGAGGTAAATTGTACTGTAAAATCTCATAGATGTCATAATTATTTGGGTGTGTTTAAGCATCTAGCAATACCAACAAGTGTTTTTATCGATGTCAGTTCTTTACCGTACTGTAGAATACTTGGCGATTTAAAGGAGCTTCTTCCCAGTTCGTGGGCTCTATTTCTTATTTGGGATCTGGCATTAAATATAATTGTAGAGAAAACATTTTTTTTTCAATGTTAATATTATTAATAAAGTTATTTTTGATTTTGTAACTGTTAAAAATGGCTCTGGGTACAAACTACAGTTAACCACTAAGCACACTCGTGTTTATGCTTTTACTAATATAATACAAAATATCTCTAAAAGTTAGATCAAAAGACTTAAAAAAGTCTAGCTTAAATAAGAATTAATGGACTCTTGAGACGTCGAAAATTACTTAAATAAGTAATTTAAGTATAGTAGTTTACTAATATTTTCTATTTTATTTTATTTTACTAATATTATAAAAGGTGTTCACTATTACGTTTTAACGGTTCTTGTTATAATATATAATAATTGTAGTAGATTTCCTTATGTTTTTTTTTACACACAATAATTTATTAAATAAACACAAAACTAAAACAAGTTTGGTCCAGCTCTGACTACCAGGCGCCTACTTAATTCTTTAATAAGCGCCTGTGCACTTGCGGGGTGCAATGGTCCAAAAGTCTCTACCCCAAATGGAAGAAAGACATAGTTTGAGGAAAGACTTTTGTACTTTGACCATTTCTTTTTTTCCGCCTGCTCTGCAGCCGCGCCAGCTTTGGAGCTTGTGACAGGAAGGACATAAGTGGCATCCCAGACCATAGCCCTTCCCATACTTGTAGTAGATTGCACATTCGAAAGTAATACTTTGCCCCTTGACCCCAAGTTCCGCTTATCTTTCAGGCATCCGTATGTATGGTACGCGATTTGCTACCGAAACTCAGCCCGCTGGCGTGCGCGTACGCAAGAGCGCGTGGTGCCGATCGTATGTCGTCGTTCGGTGATTTCATTGCAATATCAGATGTATGCGACGAAATAACCGCGAAAATCATATCGCGTGAAGTGTCCGATGGTATCGTGGCACCGGGATACACCCCCGAGGCTTTAGCGATTCTGAGCAAGAAGAAGGGAGGCAACTATTGTGTTTTACAGGTACGAAGGCTTCATTTCGACACTGACAGATGTATCTAATAAAACCAATGGGCATGATACGTGTATGCATTTTTACACAACCGCTGTTACATTTTTTTATTTCTTAAACCTATACAGCTTATCAAAAAAAGTTTACACAATTAAAAATAGATTAAAAATAAAGCCAAAATAAGGTTCAAACATAGAACCGGAAATAGAATCTAAGATCAGAAAAAATAATAACAAAATAAATAAAAATATACATATGAACAAGTGGAGTATATTATGTGAAGTACGAGCATTTAAGTGTGTGCACATTAATATATAAGCCACTAATAAAAACATCCCCCAATAATAATCACGTGTCGCTTACTCAGTCGCTAGCGTCGCCACTTGTCAACCGATCAATCGTTATATATTATGCTAACTAAAAATATTATAATACAAAACATATAATAACTTCATTTACTTATTTGCAACTAAATTTAATATGTACCTTCATATATCTGAACCTCTTAATCTAATATATAAAAATTCTCGTGTCACAGTTTTCGTTCCCTTACTCCTCCGAAACGGGTTGACCGATTCTCCTGAAAATTTCTGAGAATATTGAGCAGGTCTGAGAATCGGCCAATATCTATTTTAGAGACATTGTTTTTTTTTTTTTTTTTGGCAAAACATATTGTTTAAAATAATTCGTTATGCAATTAGACAAAAATTACATTTGGTTTGCTTTTTATCTCTGGATGTTAAGAAAAGGGATTTTCGTAAAACGCGACTAATAATTTACAGATGGACCCCACCTACAGTCCAGATCTGATAGAGCAGAAGATGATCTTCGGTCTCACTCTGGAACAGAGACGGAACGATGTTAAGATCACGTCGGATTTATTCAAGAAAATTGTGACGAAGAATACGAGATTACCAGAGAATGCATTGAGAGACCTCGTCGTGGCCACAATCGCACTTAAATACACGCAGAGTAATTCGGTCTGTTACGCCAGGGATGGACAGGTCAGTGGTGAATTAATCTATGTTGCTCATAAGGCCTGACACACACGGACTGTTCAGTCTAATTTTAGGTCCTTAAATATTGTTATACATGTATGTCTCTTGTTTGTAATTGTCTGTAGTTTTATGTATAATGTTAAGAAAGATATTTATAATACAATAAAATAATGCTTACCGCGGCCATTCGTAATCTCGAGCGGTTTATGTATGACGTGAAAGTTGGTAGTTCCCAGCATGTAGCATCTCGATTGAGCCGTTCGTGTATCACGGGCCGTATATTTAGCGAACGTCGAAAATGAAAAGGCAATAACAGACTTTACACATATCAATTACATTAGAAAGTTACAAAATCAAATAAATTGTAAAAATTAAAAGTTCAAAAAAACTGGTTTTTTACCAGTTTTTTTGGAAATAAAAGTATACTCAACTAACCTAACCTAAACCTTATATCTAAAAGACGGAAACTATTAATATTATTGCAGAATATATATATGTTCAAGAGAGATATGTAGGCCCGAGATAATCGGTACACAGGGGAATTGACAGTAGAAGATAAACGAGACGTGGGCAATAAATCTGGTTTTACACATCGAACCAATACGAATTGAAATTTAAACCATAATATGTCGTGTAGTAAAAAGTACTTGATAAAGATTTTCCAGCGTTTACTATGAGAAACTTTTTTATTAAATCTAAAATTGTCGTGTCACAATGTTCGTTCCCGTACTGCTCCGAAACGGGTTGACCGATTCTCCTGAAAATTTGCGGCCATATTGAGTACCACTGAGAATCGGCCAACATCTATTTTCAGACATTGTTATTTTTGGCAAAACTACGTTTATCATCATCAGCTAGTATTATACAATAATACCAAAACAAATTTAAAAAGTTTAGTTCCTGTGGCAGAGTACCCATATTACTCGCATTTCCTCGCTGTATCGTGATGCTTATACGCTAAACGAGAAAAGCACCAGCTCTTGGATCACCGGTACCGACTTCTAGGCGTCTATTTAATTCCTTAATAAGTGCTTGTACACTTGCACCCCAGGGTCCAAGTGTGTAGGTACTTAAATAAAAGTCGTTGTTACTTACATATAATTTATTACCGAATCACAGCACATATACATAATAAATTACTCGTCACATTTGATTAATACTATATAAAATTTATAAAAAAACAAATACATAAGAAATCGTAATCAATAATTCATTTGTTATATTTAAATTGATTTTACATTTATACATATTGTTTTGATTCACAAATTAAAAAAATTAGGACTAAATTTAATTTTCAAAATAATCGATTGGACCTTTTTATACGTGTTTGTCGGTTATAATATTTTTTAAAAAAATTAGCGTTTAATACTTAAAATACCAGTCTTGCTAATTTTCAGTCTTATCTCTCCTAGATAAAAAAAATATCACAAAGTTACAACATCTCACTATAATCTCCCAACTTACTTATAACCTAACTTAGCGACGCTGATTTTGTTATGAGAATTTAATAAACTAACCTTAAACATTATGAAAACGAACTGTGAGGTAGAATTGGCAATTTTTATGAATGATATGACGGTTTTGCCCAATTGAACCTTAAAAACTTAAAGTTAAAAAAAAGTTACATCGTATCAAAAACGATTTAGTCATTACCATGTCACATTCTAAGTTTTGTCAAGGAAAGTCTGCAGATCTGTTTGCCAGACACCTAGTAGCACGAACTAGAGTGAATTGTACAAAACCAACTAATATCATTCATATAAATATAAAAAGCTATTGAATTAACATAAATTTAGACACTATTCGAGTGAAAGTCAGATAATCATCATAAACAATGTACGCTGTTCAACATCAGCTATTTTGTCCTGTTATGTCATTTAGTCTATGGTTCCATAGAGTCTTGAGGGGCGCACGCATTAAATAATACACTCAAATCGTTCTCCAAGTCTTGCCTACCTTTAAAGAAATTGTAGAGTAGCGCGAACCTTTTCATCTCGTCGCCATCATGTATGTTGTTTTCATCAATATTCCACATTAATTCATGCAAAGATCGATCGCTATACTGATCCATGATCGTTGCGAACGAATTATTCGCTTGTGGATATTTTCGAAAGAATGCCGTGATTTTATCTATCCGTGTGATTTTCTCCTCTGTTTTTTGTATGTACTCCTCGATTCGGGCGAAATTCTCACGTTTTATTCGTAATATCTCTTCTGACTCTTGTGATATAGGTGTGTCGGGGCGTGGATTTGCTGTTGCGTAATTTTCACTTGCCGATTGCTCTATTGTCGATGACTGAAAGAGATAGTTGAATTTTTAATAGTTGTTCATAGGGTTCCATTTAGACCATTTAGTTCCATGTGAATTACTTAAATGACTATTAAGTAAAGTCTTACTCTCAGTCTCTAAAGTCGTCCGATAAAACTAACAAAAATAATATTTCTTAAATAATTTAGATTGTGTACTACAAAAAAAAAATTACCTCGCAATTTTTGCATTTTTTAACTTCGTCCTTTTCTATTAACTCCACTGGTAGTCCAAGACCTTGTTGTGGGTCCGTTTCCAGACCAATTGTCATTTTGTCTGTTTAAATCTGAAAACGAAATTATTAAATTGATCACTAAAGCCATTGATGGATTTCATTTATTAAACATTAAAAAAATATTGTGTTGTAAACAATGAAAATTGTTTTACCATATATAAAACTTGCTTGTAATTCATAACAGATGGCGCTAATGTTAATAATCATTAAAAAGTAATTAAATGATAAAACCACTAATTACAAATGACGTCACGATCACATTACAATTATCGTACGCGACTTACATTCTTAATAATGATTATAAAATGGCAGACGACGTTCTTTGGAAGCGGTGGATAGAGAATTACAAATGAAAGAATTAAATTACAACAAAATATTTACTGAATCAAACAATTCAAGATGGCGCTGATCATTTGTTTTGCGTCGATGCGTGTACAGCGCGTCCGTCGATGCGTCTACAGCGCCATTTTGACGTTCACTTTAATTTAATTTAAACCGCCTAACTATGAATACTACTATAATTTTCTAAAACACATGTATACATAAACTAACTAACATTAACTAGTTGAATTCAAAATTTTAATCACTCATTTCTTTATATCTTAAATATATAAAAACTTTAATAAGTACTTAGAGACGATTAAATAATAATCCCCAATTTAAAATGTGTAATTACGTACCTGTTATTTTCCGTAAATGTTCGTAAATTAACCAACTTATTTATTTCAATACGTTGTTACTCCTCGAGGGATAGCTGAAAACTGATTTTGTAATATGCATCACTATTTACTGGGAGCAAACCAAACCAGTTTTGTCTGTCCCTTTCACTCGCGTTGATAAGATAGACTCGCTTCTCAATTGTTGTCTCGCTTGCACTTAGATAATGGTAACGCTATTTTTGGGGTATCTAACAGCTTGATACAGGAATGAATTATTTTTATGTAACAGGAATATTCAGAACATGTGTGTCTTGTTAATTAAGATGTAGTATAAGTACAATCGAATATTAATTGTTATGGAAATATGTACTAGTCTTGGACGAATATCTTTGCGACATAAAAAACAAGTGAAGATTAGGTGACCATGGGGCCTTCAAATTCATTTGCGAGTAATTGACACGAATTTTATCATTAACTCTGACCTCATAGACATCCTATAGGATTATAATACATTCTTCTATTGTAGTTTTTGGGGTTTGTTTTGTGTATTAACAAATACCGTCTCACCGAGGGTTTGGGGTAATGTACGATAATTATGTAGACATAGACTATAGACCCTTTTATGTAAAACCTAAACCTTTTAAGGGTTCACGTGGACCCAAATATTGCTGATTTGGGATCGCGGATCCGTGGTCATTTTTACCCTCCTCTCTCCTCTCTTTCTGACACGAAGCACCTCTCACTCGCACACTTGAGACGCTTGTGTGCAAAAAATCTATCTCAACAGGACCGTACTCAGCATCGTGGTATATAACTTGAATTAAGGAATACATTATTTAATCGAATTTAAGTTAAATATGCAACGTATATTATAATATAGTTGAAGACAAATAATTTCGTAGCTTAAATAGAATTAAATATCACGAATATTTTTGTATGAACTTTAAACCGTTCTAACAATGTATCTAGAATCTCCAAAAATCAATAAGATCTCTAATAAAATATCATCAGCGTAATTTAAAATCCTGTAAAGTAATTATTTGTTATTTGATGTTCTGTACATTATTTGTGATTTCCGATTAATAGAATACATTTACAAAGAGTCGACGTCGCATCTTGGCCCCTCCTTTAACGGTATAGCCAGGTAGTTTCATGAAAAAAAACTTAACTTTGCGTTTCTCATACTATCAACTTTTGTGGCATATGGTTCAAAATACGTAGACCATTGTATTTAATATGTAATTATGATACTGAAATTAGAATAGTCAACGTATAGAATAGTGAAATAAATTAGCTGCATTTGAGTATATTTGAGTTTATTACTACGTGATCGGCCTACGTATGGCGTTGGTTACTTACACTCTGCACATATGAATTGAAACCTACCTATGATATGTAACATATTTATAGACATATGTCAACACTTCTATTAAAAACTATTAGAAATGTTTAAAACTAAAGTTACTGTGGAGTGTATCTTTTTTTTCGCGTAAAATTTCCGACCACTTATTTATTAATTACTTATTATATTTGATAAATTAAAATAATGATAATCGCTATCCCTCATATTTCCATGCAATGATTGGTGCTTGTTTTAAGATTGCCGAATATTTTTTTTTATCTATTAGGATAGTTCTTAAATAAACTTTATAAATTTTAAATTAATACGTCATAACAACACATAGGCACATCTGATAAGCTTTATCTGAATTATCAAAAAAGCTAACAGTGTTCGAAAATCGACGTTAAATACAACCATCCGCCATCTTGCTTTAGGTTGAGTGGTGCAAAAGCGGTGGTTAATTAATTTGATAAATCGATACTAATTAGATAAGATGACCGCTCGAAATGTTTGTTAAATTTAATTATTAGGGCCAAGTAAAAAGTGCACAAATAAACTTTTTATTTAATAAAATACATTTTTTTTATTTTTTATTTATGTAGCTAAAATGTAAAAATCATATAGCTATATTTTAAAAATTTTAAAAAAAACTTTCTTATTGTGAAAAGTTCTGTTCACAAAGTATCTCAAAATCCAATACTAATTAATATAGATATAGATACACACAACGATTCATACTCCACATCCTTGGTTAAAAACAAATGGAAAGCAATCAATTTGCTTTAATTATGTAATCAGTTTTCAAGACTAATTTGAACTATTAACAAATTGATAAACAGATTTCAATGTTAAATTAAATACTGAGAATATAATTTCAGTATCACCTTTTTTTGTCATATGGAAATTTTCAATAGCAAATAACGACTGAAAAATATATTAAACGTTACTAACATAGATACATCGTGGGTTTTTTTATGACAACTTTTTCGTAAACAAACGAAACCTACAAAGATGTCTAAGCGACGTTGCCGGTCTTCACATCCATAACATTGTTGCAAACTACTAAACATTCTTGCGTGTGAAAATATTTGTTTCTCTCTCGCTCATTTAAATAATTATTGACTTTTCAAAATTACAGTCTTGTCGAACTAATATCATAATAGAGTTATTTTTTTAAAGCAAGTAAGAATCTTTTGAATTTTTTTTTAAATTACATTTTTATGTCCGGACATATAATTTGTATATGATACCGGAGATATTATTATTTTGTATATTTGTCCCGCTTTAATGTCCCGCGAATTAATTAGAACAACTTCCGAACCAATATGACTTAGGGGCCTTCAAAAGCCGTCACCTCACACGAGCCTACTGATGAGACTTCGCGATGAAGCTTGGTTGGAGGGCATAAAATAGGAGATTTTATAAAATATAGATTAGTGTATAACCAAAAATAAGCTTTCTATTTCCTTGCTAGTTTTTTTTAAAGTAACAATAGGACTTATTGAACTAAGCTTTATCGTTTAAGCTTTTAAATTGTTTTATTGCAATGCTTTTCAAGGCTTTAATTGTGTAGCCTTGACACAGTCAAAACTATTGTTCAAGACTCATTGTCTATGCCTTATATTATTGAAAAGTTCCACACTCATTTGAAATTTGTAAGGAATTTATGTTAGGCATTTGCTTAAAATATTTCTTAGAAATTTGTTTTCATTTGAGAAAATTTATATCGTGAGAATAGACACCTAAATAATATTAGTTGTTACTGTTAGAACGTACGTTTATAGCTACAAATATAATAGGATTATACTGCAAGTTACCACCGCGTCTGTTGCCATGGTAACAATGTTACAGATAAAACACGGTTACCATGGTAACATATTTCAAAAGGGCTTTAACTTTTTAAGTTAACTGTTTTTTTTGTTAAATGTTGTAATCAGTTTATTGGCTGTTTATCGTTCATGTTTGTCTATTTTATTAGCAGTGAACAAAAAATCTGATGGGTTCGCGTCAATATGATAAAAAACAAACGAAAGTTTAAAAATTGTCTACTTATTTAATTTAATTTTTTTACCTAAGAGTTGACCTCCAAACTACCATTCTTCACAAATAAATAGACAATTTCATAAATATATTGTATAAATTTATATATTACAAAAGTAGGGATCGCAATTTGAGCATAGTTTTCCTTTTTTCGCTCCTCCTACTTTTGAAAATGCAGGTAGTAAACCCATTTACTTTATGGAGTTTTTACCTGGGTGCAAACGTTTGATTTTACCTGCTATGTGTAGTTGTTTAATTAATTATAATCTATATGATGCATTTTCAATAAATAAAAGTTCAAATTTAATTATATACATAAAATAATTTTAACCAGTCAGAGTCTAATTTAAAAAGTAGATTTATTTAATTTTAATATATGTGGAAAGATATGAAAATCAAGTATCACTAGATGCAATCTGCAAAAAATATCATCAAGTCAATGACTAATATTTATTTACCTAACTTAGATTTAATTACATTGTATGTAAAAAAAAACTTAAAACTTATAACTAAAGCGGGTCAAACATTTAAGCTTATCACGGGTCACATAATGCATATTATATGAACCCTTAATATGTGCACATATACCCAAATCAAAATTTAGAAGCGTCTCGACCGTTTTATCACACTGGGTGGCAAGCACCGCCCATCTTTTATCCCTTTCTAGCTCATTATAATCCATCACTCGCCTGGTCGCTCTCGATGGTATGTTGTCTCTTTCCTCCCTACAGGAAGGTAAACAATCTTGATTGTTATCTATGTAAAACAATGTGTAAGTATATTTTTTGAGTGTCTTATACATTTCCACTTCTGAAAATTGGCAATTTACGTGGGTCCTGTCACCTGTTAGTTTTTGTTCCGGAGAGTGTAGCTTTTGGGGAGTGAACTGATAATCAGCGCAGAAAAAAAACTGGGGTTTTGCTTGCATTAAACTTAACCAGCTGCCTTACTGCGCATTGTTAAAATCCGTGTGTCTTATGTGTCTTAAAACTTGTATTATTTTGCAGCAATAAGGTTTTTATTTATTATTTTTATTTATTTCATGTTAAAACCATGTGACAATTAGTTTTCTAGAATTTTCTGATAGTTAACTTTAAGTATAGTTGATATACTATACTGTATAGTAATAATATTTTATTTTAATTAGTAATTTTCGTAATAACTTGATCAAACCGTAAAATTGATAAAAATACTTGTGTACCGACTCCTTCCGGACTAGCGTAAGGAACAACTCGCGTTTTGGTTTTCCCGCCAATTTGTACTATGTTACAATTGATTAACAACAATGTTTTTTAATATCGGATAACTGTAAGTATATATCTTCTCCTTAGGATTTATTGCGACTTATAATTTAATTGTGTGTGAATAAATATCGACACTTGTAATTATTTCATGGTTCACATATCTTCATACACAATCTACAGTTTCTCTAAGCAAACATTTGATTTATGGATTTATTTATTAGGTTGTGATGTATCTGTATATGTATCATTTACAGATACATCACAACTAAGTTTCACTGAAAAAATAGAAGCATCGATGTGGATATCTGACTCCTTTACTCTATATGGGTTGTACTGTTCTAGGTGGTAGGAATTGGTGCTGGGCAACAGTCTCGCATCCACTGCACTAGACTGGCAGGTGGTAAGGCTGCGCTTTGGTGGATGAGGCATCACCCACGCGTCCTGGCCATGAGCTTCAAGGCTGGTGTGACAAGGGCAGTTCAGGCGAATGCTATTGACAACTATGTTAGTGGCACTATTGGTGAGTGACATCGCTATCTGCTATCAATTAAGAGGTCAGGGATCACTTCATGCGAAAATTAAATTGTATTCAAAAATTCTAGGATCGGATCTGCCCTTCGATCAATGGAACAGCTTGTTTGAAGGCGCCCCGCCCGCCCTACTGACTGACGCTGAACGCGAAGAGTGGGTGAAGAAGATGGACAAGGTTGCACTCGCGTCTGACGCCTTCTTCCCTTTCAGGGATAACATTGATAGGGCTGCCCAGGTAACATCTACTGTGAAGACGATTTATTACATAGCTGTTAAAAGGAAGTACAATCGTTTGATGCTTTGTCGTCACGGCACTTGTAAAATAGTATGAGGTCAGAAATTGTGCAAAGCGACATCTATATTAAGGGCGGGACATTCCACCAAAGGCATATAACTTATTTATGAAAGTACTTTAGTTACTATTTGATTGTGGAAATAGATGGCGCTATTGTATCGATTTAAGAGTTTTATTTATATAATAAAAAGGTGACACAAGACATACATATAGACATTATAAATGTAACACAGAAAAAATTTAATAATCCTTTCAAATTCTTTGATTTTTTATTGCGTAACGAAAACCATAAAAGAAGACAAGTTGTTTAAATACTTTTAGCATCACATACTGAAGTAATGATAATTTCTAGGTTGGCGTAGAATATATTGGAAGTCCATCCGGCTCTAACAACGACCAAGAAGTGATCGTGGCCTGTGACGAACACAACATAACTCTTGCGCATACAACACTTCGGCTGTTCCACCACTAACCATCCGTTAGATAACATCTTTACACCTATATAGAAACATATAATCATTTAAAAAAAACACATATATTTAATACATTGAAAAACAATACAATTGTCTTTTCAATAATAAAAGACATTGGATATTGGAAGTTGTAAGATTCATGTTTACCGATACGTATAGGGTCAATTCATATTAACGAATATTTACTATTGTTATGACACTTAGTATGAATTGACCTTTTTATATTTTGTATTAGTTAACATATAGGAATATATAATGCTTATATTAAATAGATTTTAAATATTGTACCTAGTGTAGGGTGAAAAGGATTTAAGCTTTATCAGACTGTTGATAACTTCAGTTGCTGAATCTCTGGCATTCCGTTTAAGTGTTTTTCTAAGTTTAATAAATTGTATGAAAATATGAGATTTTTTTCCACACTTCTGGTTTCGAACGGTTTATTCAATTAAAATGTAAATTTAGTACTGAGAACGCATTATGGGAAGAACCTCGTGACACCTTTGCGAAGAGTCTATAATCTTTGGTGCGTTTAACCGAAGTTCGGAAGACCGTCGATAGAGGGCGCAAATTTAAATACTATAGTATTTAAAACTAGTGGCAAAATCTTCAAGGTCATTGAGCATACCAATCTCCTTAACAGTTCAACTAAGCGGCCATACAAGAACCTTTTAAAAAAGCGGTTCATTCAATCCATATTATTTCAATTTCCATATTCCGCACTTAAACACTAGAAGCAAATGACATTAACAGATGTAAGAACATATGAGAGCAACGGGCGGCCTTATCGCTAATAAGCGATCTCTTCCAGACAACCCACACGATAAAAGAATACTTAAAATATAATAAGACAGGTGCAAAGGGTGCGAAGTATACAAAAAATAATAATAATTAAACAGAACACAACATACATTAAAATAAGAAAAGCGAAAAATATGCTAATTTAAATCTAGAATAATACAATTTCCTCCTATCCATATGTTAAACCTTGTCCAAAATTATGTTTATCCTTAACCACATAGTATAATATGCTAATGAAATAAATAAAAATAAAGACCCCGGTATCCTGAACAAACTATTGGTGCACATCATGTGTGCGCTAATTCCAATTTACAAATACATTTTCATAAAATTTCTAGACGATAACAATGTTCGGTCTTTCGTCTTGCGTCACATTGCTTAATGTATTTCTTAGAACGGATACCCTCTAAAAAACTTTGTGAGTTGCACACTTAAAAGTTATAACATCTTCTGCGCCTAGGAACACGTTGGTAGACATCTTGTCTACCAAGAAACAAGATAATATATGGGATATATTAATATATAGATAAGGATATATACAGTGATCACGCTTAAAAACTGCATTTTCTCAGACCGGTTTATTTCGGTACCCTCTAGCTCCATATATACCTACGAAAATTATTGATAACACAAGTGATCACTGTTAAGGTAATATGTGGAAAAGATAAATGGAAAAGAACAATTGAAATATTTAGGTTATCAACCCAAATATTGTATTGTACACCTGATGAATCTACACCTCAGCCGATATGGTAGATTCATAATAATTATCAATATACCGAAACATTACTTAGTTTTTATATATATTATAGGTGGTACGGTTTTAAAAAACTTTTTAACTTGTTGTGAGTCGTGTTTAAAAAAGGTTTGTCGTACTGGATAATTAAGTATATTAAAAGCATAGTGTCATACCTAAAGCCAAGTCAAGTGAAAAATACAAACAGCTACGTATGCCTCATATATCTATACGGAAACGGGGATTTTTATATTTGTGACTCATTCTTGACAGGTTCTTTCCCGTCGTAACGTCATGGGGCGACCAACACAAAAAAGTTCCCAATTCTATAGTATATCAGAACAAGCTTTAATCTTGATAGTCCAAATATAAGTATTAATGTAGGTTACAATGAACACTACGAGACAAACAAAATTAAATCACAATAAATATCGTAGGATATCCATTCGCCAAGAATATGAAATTCCATATTTTGCCTCGACGTATGAAATCTTTTCTGTAATGTATTGAATAACACATTATTTTTTTATCATTAAATAATGAGAATGGTTATTACAATTATTAAATGTTCACACCAAGTTATAGCTGGCAGTTGTCAGTTGACGATATTGACTCGATTTCAACTTTGAACAGTGATGACTGATGAGTGAAGTGTGAACTTTAGTTTAGTTAATAACATTTCTGAAGAGCAGCACTGAGTACTCATTGACTCATGAGTTAATTTGGAACAAAACAACAATCAGACAAGTTTGCAAAAGTGTCTTGTGCAATTTAAAATCGTTTAAATGATTATTTTAGGTTTTTAAAGAACCTGGCGATTATTTAAACGATAGCGTATCTTGTGTTTATTAATTAGTTTTTAAACAAAATTGTATAAACATGTCGTCGAGTGACCACGATATGAGTGATCTATCAAACCTGGAGTCTCCTTCATCCCGAGGGTCTCAGTATTCACCGTATTCATCACCTTTACATACGGTTCCTCATCTGGCTAATGGAATGACGGAGCTGAGATGCGACGATATTAAAGGTAAGTTTCCTAATTGAAACAAAGAAAAATGTATAAATCTAAACAGTTAGGACAGAACGAGAAAATAATAATATAATAAATTCCAACTAATTAAGGTGCTTGAAAATGTTTCAAATTATTAAATTTTAGAAGTTTATGTAAATAAAAAATGGTCCTCTTTTATTAAATACTAACCTTTTCAAATTTATTCAAGTTAACGCCGATAGATTAATAGATATAGAATAAATTTCACAGGAAATAAGCCATACCTCAAGGTTATTGAACAGCCAATGGATTACTTTAGATTCCGGTACAAAAGTGAAATGTTGGGAACACATGGTTGTTTGCTTGGCAGGAACTCTGTGTCAGGAAAATTTAAGACTCATCCAACTGTTGAGGTAAGTAACTAAATAAAATATCAGGACACACTTCATATTAGCCTCAAGGCTTTATATATATATCAAGCTCATAGCATGTATGGGTTTCTATCATAACTGATATGCATTATACTCTTTATAAATAATATCTGTGGTTATAACATAAGATTAGTTTAATATAGATGAACTATCAGTGAGTACTAATGTAATGTTAAAACAGATTATCTGATTTGGTAGGTTTCAGCTTGTATTTGACCAAAGTTATTAAAATAATTAGTTTTAATTAGAGTTACAATCTAAATTCTGTGTATTTATGGTGGCCACATTATCTCAAAGATTTGGATCTGACCAATACCTTAACATTCAAAATACACATCCATAACATGAATACATTCAAAATTCATTAGTGGGAACATATTTCTATATTTATTTCATTGTTTCATTAGTCTACTACTCTAGTAGATACTTTACACTCGATAGATTTTAAACTTCTAGACAAATGTATGTCAGCCATTAAATCACCTCCAAGATAGGGTAACATACTTAAATTAATAATATTTATTCTCTTTACAATGTTGTCCTACAAATGAAACACCATTGGACTGACACCAACATCAAATATGAGTCATTAAGTTTTATTGCTTGATAACAATGTTAGTATGAATGTATACAAGAAAATGTTTGTATCTCTGAATTAAAAATACTTGCAAAAAATCTTACATCTTCCAAAGATGTGTTCTAATTTTGCTTAGGACATTCTTCACAACTCTTAAACATTTTTAATAGTTTAAAAATAATCTATAAACCTTTATACCAAAAGGCCGGCAACACACTCACAAGGATGGAGTTATGTGAGTGTGTGTGGGCAGCAAGTTCACCATTATAGTGTGCCTCCTAGTTGTTTTGCCCCTTCCTATAGAAGAAGTAGCAAAGATTTTTTACATTACTTGAAAATATATTACTACTTATTTAACTTAACTTACTATAATTAACTTAGCTCTATAATTTTTTCAAGCTGCATATTTGGTAATTGGTTCTTTAATATAATTACATTTTCAACAGCTGTGCAATTACAACGGTAAGGCCATAGTAAGGTGTAATCTGGCAAGACACAATGAAGCTACAGATCATCCGCACAAGTTGACGGATGAAGATCAGGATAGGGAGGTGTTCAGCAATGTTCCAACACATGGATCTTACAAAGTAGCGTAAGTTACTTAAATAACAAATTTGTGCAGAATAGAATTACGATTGATTTAGACAGATATATATATATATATAAATAGTTTATTTGTAATGGATAAGCCTACGAGAAATAGGTTATGGTATTCATAGATTATAGTTATCATTTTTCTTTTTAGATTTAATGGTATGGGTATAATTCACTCGGCTAAGAAAGAGATACCCACATTGTTATATAAGAAATATTCGCAAGATATGGAACAATCCGAATTTAACGACCGTAAGGTAAGTCAAGATTAATTTCTATACAACCTCAAGATCTTTTACCTAAATTTGTATGTATGAAGGAAGGTACCTCCAAACGAATGGGGAGTAACCTAAAGCCCCAATGGCTAAGGTCGAGTTGTTTATTAGCGTGTTTTAGGATCGATGACGTCATCGAGTTTATTGTTGGTTCAAATCATAGATGTCGCCTCGTTGGTACGCCAATGGACGTTACGTGCCGCTAGCTATAACAAACTTATTACAATAATGTTATCATTTTACATTGTATGACTATTTTGGTGTACGTTAAGTATCAGCCGCACTTAATACTGGCATGTTAAATGAGTGCTCTATGCCATAAATTAGTATATTATATATTTATATATATATATTGGAATGTTTTGTCGACGATTGAATTGAAGTTGTATACGACATGTCAAATGACATCTGTACGCAATATATTAATATGGTGTGGGATAGTACAGATTTTAGTTCCTATAAAGTGTTTGTTTGAAACACGAACGACACAACATATTCAAGATCGAATTGGTTCACTTGTATTAATTTAGTTTTATTTTATAAGAAATTCGTTTTTAGCAAATAGTTTCTATTTGCGACCTCCGTTGGCGACCAACATAATTTGTATTATCGGTGAATTTATTATGTTGGTTTGTATAAAAATCCAGTGGTTTAACGACTTGATATCAAGTTGATACATGCGGTTCAAAGAATTGATTATTTTTATCAAAATCGAAAATCCATGCCCGTCAATAACTACGTATAAAGATAACATGGCGGATTCGCTCGTTCTGGTTAGGATAAAGATAAAGTTTCCGTATCATATATTGTCAATGCAGATGTTTTAATTATTATATTATTATTATAAATATTTATATTTATTTTGCAAATATAAAGTAAAAATTAAAATAAATTGAAAAAGTTTAGTCCTTGTGTCTCATGTCATGGGTTTCCCAGCTGTATTAAGATGCTAGCGACACAGGCACCAGCTATTGGGCCACCGGTACTGGCTAGCAGGCGCCTACTTCGTTCATTAATACACTTGTATCAAGAGTCTGAGTCTTTGACATTTTGTTGTATATTATGCTTAACCCGTCAAAAAGAATGTGACATAACATTCTAGTGAAGGGATTACAATTAAATTTTTTGACTCAATTAAAGTTCTATGTTGTCCATAGGCCTTAGGCCTTTTTTGATGACTTGATTGGCCCACATTACATCCACTTAAGAACTTAAGGGCTCCACATACTAGAATTGTTTTTGTTGCCAGTCTTATTTGTAAGAAACTTGACGAACAAAATAGAAATTGCTTTAACTTATCAACTACATATATTGGATATTATATATAATTAAATATATAATTCGTTTGAAATAGTTATCCGTAAAGCGAATGGAATTAAACCAGTAAAATTCACACAAAAAAATTTAGGCTCGGACTTTTCAGTTATATTTCATTAGAGTGTATCTCTATGTAACGTCACTCGATTTATCGTCTCTCTCTCTCTCTCTAAAGCGTCAAAATCAATTGGCTTTGGTTGGTTTAGCTTGTATTCCATTCTGATCTTTCTTCTCTTCGATTAACGACATCTCTGTATAACACCATACAACGCACAGCTGTATATCGGCACTGACGGGTCAGTTGGGGCGTTATAGCGAGTGGATGTTAAATGGAGCTAAATAATACAAGCTAAACCTACCAAAGCTAACTGATTTCGATGCTTTAGAGAGTTTTTCGTTAAATGGACTGACGTTATATGTAGTGTATGTTACACTGTATATGTTTTATAGTAGGTCTACGTAAAGCAACAACAAATCTACAGCGCTACTTATTGTACCTTCGGTCACGTATAGCCAAGTCTGTATTGAACACGACTGAATGATAACAAATAAAGGGGGTAATATGCGGGAAAGTTCGCGAACTTGTGGCTGGACGTTATATACGCGTACTTTAAAATAGAGTCGAGTATGTGAAAGATTGACTCACCGCGAACCGCTTGTATTGATTGATTTTTTGGTATTTTTGGGTTAATTTTTATTCGGAAGTTTCCTTAAATAAATGATATCCGAATTCACACGAATATTGTTCAATTAGGTCTTTATAAAGACCCATTTGATTCGTCATTTTTTACAATACCACCGGTTCGGAAGGCTAGGCAGAAGAACCGGAAAGACACTCGATAGCTGGTCTTTTAAAATAAATAATTCAAATACATGATACATTCAAACTACTGACATTCATATGATCTTTGTCCTCTAAATATTCGTTAGCTATATTGTAATTTCAACCACAATACTCTTAACGCGCGTTTAAAATTTATTGAAAGTTTCTTTGGTTTTACGTAAATACTAATTGTGAGATTTTTTTGAATAGACTGAAACAATTTTGGTGTTTAGAAATACGACAAAATGTTTGAATGCTTTATTAATTTGTTTTTTTTTTAGTTGCGCATGCGCTGCGAGGCCGAAACAAAGAATATTAATTTGAATATTGTGAGGCTTAAGTTCACTGCACACGATGTTAACACGGGGAAGCAACTATGCGCTCCGGTTTTCTCTGATCCCATTCACAATATGAGTAAGTATTGCCCACCTACACTTTTGAACAAATCTGTATAATATCGCCTTGTTTTTTATCGACCAAATATGCTTTTTACCTTTATTTATATATTTTCCACATGGAATTGTGCACGTGAATGTGTCTCAAGAGCTCCTGGCATTCAACTTTTAGCCAAACCTATATTCGGATTCGAAATTCGTCTTTTATTTCAAGATGGTTTAAAACCATTGAATACCAAACGGTTTTCACATTTAAATAGTTACTATAATATTTCAAATTAGTCGGTCGGGCAGTCGGAATGATTTTTTTATGTATTACAATTATTTGCAATCTCAACAAACATGTTCATAGTATCACATTCTTTTCTCTTCTTAATGGATTCTCGCTGTAGCGAAGTGAAGACAATTTATACGAAATTGTCTTCACTTCAAGCGTCGTTCTTACTGTTACTCGAAGTATTGTTTTTCTGTTAAGTATATGCAAGGGCGTCGCCAGCCGATGGGGGGGGGGGGGGGCAAGTTGACTTTACATACTACAATTCATACTTTTCTCATTCTGTATGAATGAGAATTGAAGGTATTCTGTGACAGTACAGAGTCCAATGTGAAATGCTACACGAGCACGAGCTCTTGACTGTAACTTTTTTAGAATCTCTAGGGCGGGCAGCTGGTTGGCGACGCCCTTGGGTATATGTAACTACGTACGATTGTTTCTCGATCGGTTTGATTCGTTAATATGATAAGCATCACTTTTTATAAATAAGAATGTATGCACGATAAATAGAACCGACTGAATTTCTTATTGAGATCGCCTATTAGTGTTAACATTTATCTACATATACTATTTACAAAGTGTTATTAGATAATATTAGAATCACACACACAATAACCGACGTTATTGTTATTTCTTAATTCAATGAATTTTTGTTAATTTGTATGTTTTTATGGGTGTAATGTTGCGTGGATGTGGAACTGAACGGAATCCGGCTGATTATTAAGCGTAATCTACACTTATTACATTGTACTGACGTTGGTAACGTTGTTACGTGCTAATATTTGTTAATTGTCTATAGAAAGTGCAGCAACGAATGATCCAAAGATATGCCGGGTCAGCCGAAGGTATGGCAAGGCTTCTGGTGGGGACACAGTTTTCATATTTGTGGAGAAGGTCAGCAAAAGTGAGTATGCGTTTGTGTGCGGAATTGTCTCTTCGCTGATTTATTCGTTTTACGGTGCTAGAAAAAAGCCCTCATTCATTTAATTACCAAACGAAGCTACCTCATAATTAATTATAATGAAATGATACGTGCGAAAATAATAAAAAAATATTTAAGTTTCTATTCTAGAATTTTTTTTATTCAAACAGTAATACAGATTAGGTAAAAATATTTATGATAATATTATGTATATAACTACAACAATTACTATTAAAATAACTAGAATAATTAAGTTCAGGCATCATTTAATTGTCTTAATGTTTAAAAACATAAGTTGAATACTTAAGTTTATTACGCTATGAAATGTCATCAAAGAAAAACAATTTCGTCTATGTCATTATTATAAAAGATGGATGCATTGTCACTGCACGACAGAAATAGTGAAAATAAAACCTGGCAAATATCAGTGAAGTGTTGTTTTAATAATGAGTGGTAATCGTTAAATCGGACGCCTTACAAAAACCACACGAACATACTTATTTCGTTATATACGTTAATATTTAAACCTACTAAGTTATTTAATCAAATTTAAAACAAAACACCATTCCAAAAGCTAGCTAGCCTAGCATTTTTGTACCCAACATTTTTTAAATGGATTCACAATTGACGGAAAAACGAATGAAATTCAGGGCAGGCACTGCCACATCTGCTGCTCGTGAACTCCAAAGCAATCTTTTATGATATTTAACATGAAAAGAAATATTTTTTTTGGTTCTGAACTGTATTGTTTTCATTCAGAGAACATAAAGATAAGGTTCTTCGAGTTGAACAGTGATGGTAATCGGGTTTGGGAAGCGTTGGCTACTTTTGGAACCTGCGATGTTCATCACCAGTACGGTATCGTGTTTACGTAAGTTAAATATAATATTTATTTAATAAGGCACACCAACACACATACAAACACAACCATAAGAATATAACAAAAACACTCAAAGACATGTATGTGCATAAATTATGTTCATACAAAAGAAAAATTTTGACATACCTTCCCAAGATGGGAGTTTCCACCGAAACGGCTCGACCGATTCTCATGAAATTTTGTGTTCATATCAATCGGTCAACATCTATGTTTCACTATACCACCAAACCCAATTATTTAAAAGTGGTATTACTTTTTTTACTCTCAAAAACTTATACCAAAATTTTACTTACATAAGTTTTTTTCACAATATTTAATATAGCAAAACGTTCGCTTCAGCTAGTTATTATTCCATGTGTATGTTACTGCTCCTATTTGTGTATGCCCACATAGTAAAGGTTATTTTTTATTGTTTCATTTAATATAGATAATGACACATTCGCTGGAGCATGGTGTAATGCTTGCAGATCTTTACAACCGGACTAAAAAAATATATTTGGCGAATGGAGTGACAGAGTGTTTCTAGCCTGTTTTTCTCGTCTCTGACGATTTGGGAACTGTCAGTAAATGTAGAGTCAATTTTTTGATGATTCATAAGTGTACCATAGTTACCTATGTGAATAAAGATATTTTTGATTGATTACATTTGAAATTGTTAACTGAGTATTAGTGGGTGTTAAATATGGCATTAATAATCTTCAGTACGCCAAAATACCGTCCTACAACGAAGGATGTCCATGTGTTCTTCGAACTTGAACGACCTTCCGATGGCCGCACCAGCGAACCCAAAGAGTTCATATACAAAGCTGACTACTTCAGTCGAGAGAAGAAGAGGAAGGCGGATTCCTACTCCTCTATTGATTCTGGTAACTATTACTTCTACTTAATTAGAAATTAACTTTTATTTTATATCTGATGAATCTTTTGTCTTCAGGTGGATCGATAAGAAGTTTAAAGGAATTACCGTTGACTCTCACCTTTGATAATGTAAGTGCATTTAGCCGTTTCTCTTGTTCGAATTGAAAAAAATCTTTGTTGAAGTCCATTTTTTTTTTGGGCAAACGGGCAGGCGGATCACCTAACCGCTGCTCAGCCTGCGTTAAATGGAAAGCTTGGGGTAAGGATCGGTGGGCTACTCCATGTGTAGCATATGTAAGAAGAGAGATAACCGCTTTTCTGTAAGAGTAGTCTTTCTCCGGTCGTGTCTGTCCATAGCTGAATCCCCTAAAGCAAGATAGCACTTTTGTTCCCCATACAAAACTTTATTTCTTATTATTATAATTAAATTGAATTTTGAAACATTGCTAATGGAAGCTCTTAATTAATTTCAGGAGTCAGATTTGATTAACAAGGAATTACAAGTGAATGATATTCGAGTTATGCCTGAACACAGTTATGTAAGTATTAAAATTTCATTATGAAAACATATTCTTTTATCAACATATATAATCAATAAACAGCTGCTTTCACTACAGTATCATCGAAGTTTGACAGAATGAAACAAAGGAACTCTTTAGTCTGTGTATATTGTCAAACAAACAAACAAAAATATTGTCAACAAAAAAAAAATAAAGCCAAACAAAACAATTTAATGTTAGCTAATGAATAATAAATGTCAAATCAATTCCAGTTTAAGATTTTCGCTTGTTTCATTTGTCAATGATATAGAAATTAATTGTTTGATCCCAAGGTACCGCCCACCCCGCCTTCCAGTATGGACGTGATGGCGGATGCGCTCCTCTACAGCGTGTCCCAGGCAGAGGTGCCGCACTATAACAGCCCTATGTTGGGCCAACCAAATGTGCCGCAGCCCCCTGTCATACACCTGGATTCGACGGAAATGAGGCGTCTCCTCGACGACTGCCCTCAGATACCCTCTGAAGAACGAAAACGATTCTCCGAGGTTGATTTGACTGGTGGGTTCCTCAACTTTTTTATATTATATTTGAGTCGTATATAATCAAAGGTTACACTTTGTCTAATTTTTAGTAAACTAAAAAACAGTTTTCTCCTAAAATGTGCATCTGAATGGAAACTATAATTATAATCTGTGGGTATTTTTCTTCCATAGTTCATAACAAGCAGATGTGATAAGTTTAATAAGCCGATAATGTTTTTTATTGTCGATGACCCTTAGAAAAGATGGTCGCGTTTAATACGACTTATTTTATATATAAATAATTTCTTATACATTTATTGTTCTTAGATGCGCAGTCCCTTCAGTATCGCTATATAGAGTTTACACTGAATATTAACTTTTGCGTTTTTTGTGATGTCTTACCGGATAAATAACCGGTTTAAGTGAACCAATAACTTTGTTCCAGAATACTTGAGATTATTTGATGAAGAGAACCGCATTCAGTCGGGAGATGTAAGTAGATTTTACATATCTTTTATATTCAACTCTATTGTCTATGAACTATGTGCTTATTATGTCATAGAGTTTCATCAGGAATAGACAAATAGAGTAATTCACCATTACATAGTTTAAATATAAGTTTGACATCTATGTAAGTCACCTGTTGTTTCATTGTTTTAGATAATCAAAAAGTGTAAAAACACAGAAATAGTTGTTTCTGTGTGTTTAAATCATTGGAAAATCATTGATTCTCCTCTATTGTTATAGGTTTTCGTAAAAAAGATTTATAATGTGTATCAAGATAAGTATGTTTCTTTTCAGTTACATTCGATGTCATTTATTAGAAGTAATTTGTTGGTGGCTGACTCCGGGAGACCGGTGAGTGACATTATTAAATAGTTAACTATGAAACGATGACGCCATCGATGCTGGTCCTTCGGGCCGGACAATCTTAAAATGGCCTTCTCCACGTATCGAAATACGAGTGATATTACTATTATTTAGTATGTATTTCTTAAGAATTTGGAGAAGTTTCCTTGATCTTTGCGTCATGTCCAGCAATTGTTATTTCCGGATATAACGAAAATCATCATAGGCGTGAACATATCACGGTTAAGCCACTTGTCTAAGTACTACTTTATTTTTCTAGTCTAAATTTAGTTTTTTTAACATTTGCAGTTTAGCAACGATTAACAAACTGCACAAGTCCTATTGTACTACCCTAGCACCTTTTGAGCCATTTATTTCATTTTGTGGGTGGCCTGGAAGACATCGCTTACTAGCGATAAGACCGCTCTTTGCTCTTACATGTACTAACATCTATTAACATTGTTTACTTCTAATATTTTTGTGTAACTAAGTATGTCATAGATGTTCGGTTGTCTGTGGTTATCTTCTCTTTGTGCCTGCTCTCCTGGTCTTGATCGCAATTAAAATACTAAAAGTTTTTTTTAAATTTATTATTTTAAACCAGCTGAGTTTCTTGTCGGTACCTTCTCAGACCGAATTATTTGAAACCCTCATCTCTTGATATAATAAATAACGTATACGATCGCTGATACTATTATAAATAGATAAATAACTATCCTATATTTCAGGTTGTCAAATCGGAAGCCACGACTGATCCACCGAAGACGGATGATCGCATTATTCGAAAGAAAACCGATTACACAGCAGTGTATAACACCAAAGATGGTGCCGAAGTTAAAATGGTAAACCACATTTTCAATACTTAATTATGGAGTGCGATTTTTAACTAACGAATTATATATAATTATAATTAGGATAGTGACACCTCATTTTAACCTGTTTGTTTGTCTATGGTTTTCAATGACGTCAGAATTTATTGTTGATTTAGTTTTGTTTTTTAATTTTAAACATATATCACGTTATTGTCGAGCTTTGGACCAAAAAGTTTTTTGTTGTATTCTTACTTAATATACACAGTACTGATTAGAATAGTGACGTTAAAAGAGCGCTTAATTGACTTTGGCAGTTAGACTGAATCGTTGACTATAGATTATAGATTTATAGAAGAATTATAGATTTTTTATTTAATTAACCTATACAGCTTATTCCAAAAAGCTTACACAACAAAAATAGATCAACAACAAAGCCAAAACAAGGTCAAAACATACAATCGAAAATAGCCAACAAAAAAAAAACAGAAAAAAGAACAGAAAAAAATGAATAAAAATATATATATTTATACATATAAAAAAGTGCAGTATATTATGTAAAGAAAGAGCATTTAAGTGTGTATGTGTGTGTGTATTAGTGTGTGCAATGGTGTTTCTGTGTTTTTAATGTTGGTACAAATTGTTTGTATTACTTGAAAATTAACGATTCGCTTCATTTACGTATGAATAACTTAAGTAATTACAATTTCAATACCAATCAAGTATTCCTTATTACCAACTTGTTATATGAACCTATTTTTATTATTTAGATTAACATATACTTACTACCTAACATTTAAAGAATCTCCAAAACGGCTGTTAATTTTAGAATAAAAGTAGTATTATTCTTTTTTAATGTGAATTAAGAAAATCTTTTATTTTTGCGTATGGATATTATAAAACTTACAGTTTTAATTTTTAGTGCGTTTGCACTCCATGCTTAAGTATTTTTAATGTGTTATACCGATTTTATCCGCAAGTTAACTATCAAGGTTTGGGATAGCGATATTTGTTCTGATTGATAATTTTAAATTATTCAAATCGTTGATATTGTCTCAAATTATTTATTAATCAACGAATGAAGTTAACCAAATGTTGATACTGGAGAGATTTTTTTTTTTCTGTACACGTCAACAAACAACACACGAATCGATTGGACATAATTAACATTCTTACACACTTCAAAAATATCTTCGATATAGTTGAATACTATTTTGAAATTTAATTATTATATGTAACATTTGTCATTATGTACAAACATTTCGTTTAAGTAACGATAGTGTTATAATTAAAACACCAAATAAATAATACAACCCTCACTTAAAAACTATTTTAATAAAAAACTCTTACACTAGTCGTGGTAATTAATACTAGCCTTGTGACATACATAACTGATTTACAGCATCATTTTCTCATAAAATAATTCTCATCATATTCTGATATGAAACTCTGTTTCGTGACCATATGTTTATACGTAAAATGTGTTGATTATTTCACATATTTCTTTCACACGTTGACCGTTAGGGCCGTGGGTCAACTTTTTTTTAAATTTTCAGCTGATAAGAGAGATTTGCGAAACATTAAGGAATAAAAGTACGGCGAAACGGTCAGTTTTAAAGGATAAATTGACACGACTCTTTGACATGAGACTCGACAATGGAGATACGTAAGATACATTCATTACTCTTTCATTTATAATTTCAATTTATGTACATTTTTTTTTAAAGTTTTTGTACCTTTTGACACTTGTGAGTCTTCGTTAATTAATAAATGAATATATTTGTATTATTATTATAACTGAACTGTTGTTTTACAGCTTTTTACATATGACACTATGCACTAACGACACGAGTGTACAATGCATCGTTAAATTAATACACGATTTGAATATGACAAGTTTATTGAACATTCAAAATGATCGCATGATAACAGCGTTACACCTTGCAATCATTCATGATGACGAAAAACTGATACCATTCCTCGTTGCTAATGGTGAGTACACCCCATCTCCCCTTTATCAGCCTATATTAAGGGCCAGCAACCCAACCGCTTCGCGGTGTTGCAGTGGACAACTCTTTTTAAGTGTGCTTATTTACCCATAACCCTTAAGAGAAAGGAGGTTCCATTACTTTTTGCTGAGACTATATGCCATAGACTAAACGGCGAATTGTTATTTTAGTTATCTGTGCCCGCGTTTAGTTTAATTGATGTGAGTTTATATTATGGTAAATATGAGATGGTGATGCTCATATGTAGATTATATATCGTGAAACTATACATTGTAGGAATTTTATTAGCAAAATCTTTTCCGTCACAAATATCCACCCAAATAATTTATATCTAAGACTATATCTGTATAGTCATACAACTATAGATAGTCATAGATAGCCTTGCTATATCTTCAAAAGCAAAGCGTAAATCTTTATCAGTAAGAATGTCAATTTTGAGTCGTCTCAACCTAAACAACTCTACGCCTGTTCGTACCGAGGTTCGTACAAAGGCTTCTAGGCTCTCATTTATAGGATCTTATTTATATTCGATATTGTTCACAGGTTGTGATCCCATGCTTGAAGATGATGAAGGTAACAACGCGATACATTATGCGGTGATATATCGATCCTGTCTCGCGCCATTGCTGAAGCAAATCAAAACTTCAGATGTCTCTGTTAACATTGACACCTATAACTATGGTAAGGTTACGTTAGATTAGCTTAGACTACGAAACGTACACACGTACGTAAACGTCTATAAATATATATATTACACAAGGTGAACCGGCAAACGTTGTTTTGCCATATAAATTATTAAAAATGTAGAGATAATTGAATTTCACGGTATTTCGTTTACTACAAAATAAATTTAATTTATACTTTAGCCTCAATAACACGTGGTAGTCATGCTATTGAGTTGTAGCTTGTATGACACGTTTGTCGGTTTACCATAGCAGTGCCATCTATTGATTACTTACTCAATCCAGTCGAAAAGAATCGACATCTGGTAGAATCTTTTGGAGTTAACAGATAATTGTGACTGTCAATTAATTATGTAGACAAATAATTTGCAATAAAATAAAATTGCGACTATATTTAAAGATCTAAGCTATCCAATATCTCAAGTTGGACCAGACTGCTCACGGTGTGCCGAAAATCGGTTATGTAGTTTAGGGATCCATCGGGGACAAACATCGTGACAGGAGATTTATATATATAAGATATGACATCTTTATCGCATGGTTATGATGTAAATTGTATTCATCTTAATAATGGAATATTATTATCTTTAATAATACAATTTACAGATAAGCAAACAGCGCTACACCTGAGTGCTTTATACGGCTGTGAGAAAAGCGCTAGGTTGCTGCTTGAAGCGGGTGCCAACAGTATGATACGAGACAGCGAAGGGCGAACACCGCTACATCTAGCGGCGGCCAATACTGGCATCGGGCTGGATGTTGTCAAATGTTTAGTGGAGTATATGAAACCGGTATGTTGTATACATTGTTGTAATACACAACTCTTAGTTGCATAAATGCGCCCTTAAAGCGATCGAGCGCTGCATGTTTTAATAGTAGGGGTTAGACGTCATTTATATTTGTAGCCCTTAAAATTCTGCGTTTGTACATATTTATAGTACAAGAGCCCAACCCAAAGTAAAAGCGGGATATCGTATCGTTATTTTAGAACAAGTGGCCATTTTTGGTGATTAAATAAAAATGCATCTCACTAACTGTGGATAATTAAGCATAATATAAATCAATTTTATATATCATAATATATTGATAAATTAATGCTAGAGAAATCTATTTCATATATTTACATTTTCCAGTGCGATATAGACACAGTAGATGGGCGTGGTCACACAGCGCTTCAGGTTGTATGCGATTTGCCTGTTGGCACTCACTCGGTGCAGATTGCAAAGCTATTGCTGGAGATGAAGGTACGCAGTAGACTTTTGAAATATATCCTTTCAATATGAAGTTTAACACTATTCTCTGTATTTTATTGTAGTTTTTTTTATACAATAGAAAAATAAGGCTCCACAAACAGCTTTTCTTCTAGAATAAATAAAGAAATAACTTCAAATATGCCGTCTATTCTACATACTTAACATATAATTTACCGTGTATATATAACATATAGGCCGTACCGTAGCCCGTGGATGCCCTGACCGGTGCGTTGCCGGCCCCCTAAAATATAACATACAATTATTGAGACAAGAAGTTTAATCAGATATTTTAAAAAAATGTTTAAACCAGGCGGACCCCAAAAAGTCGGATACGTCAGGCACCACCGCCTTCAAACTGGCGAAGCACAAACCGGTGTTGATGCAGTTGTTACGCGAATATGCGACCTGCTCCGATGACGACATCAAGTCGGAGCCGGAGGACAACGATTCGGCTGATGAAGCGGTAAGCAAGAGTAGACATGTATAGACTCCGGTTTTGAGTCAAATAAATTGAGTTACACTATATGACGACGATGAAGGGACTGTGCTTTTTATGGCGTTATTGGGAGTGGTCGTTAAATGGGGAGAAGTCCGAATGGAATACAAGCCAAAACAACCAATGCTTTAGATTAAGAGTCTGTCATTACATGGAGTGTACACTGTTTATGTTTATTATGTCTATAGTTATGATCGTTTTAAATATACTATTTTTTATTTACATGTTAATAAAAAAAGTTTGGATTGTTCAAATGCACACATGAGACAAAGCGTCAATTTTTCACTCAATATTATATAGGTATCGCAATTATGAAGTAGCCTTGTCGCCACAGATCTCTTACAACCATAATAAGGGGAAAATGGTAAAATTAGTCCAAAAAAATAACATACAAATTTTGTATTGAATTTTTCTATATTCCCCTTCAATGTCGATGATAAACCCAAATTTCAGGAGACGAGCATCGAGCTGTCGGACCTGTCGCAATACGTCCACGAAGTGGCAGCCATATTGGATCGGAGCGGGGCGTGGCGCGAGTTGGCCAAACGTTTGCGTCGCGACGTCTTGGTGAAATACTTTGAGTCGACACCGAGCCCGACCACCGCTTTGCTCAATAATGTTAAGGTATTGATACACGAAGGAGGTTTTACACGAAATTGACATTTGCATCAAACCATCATTTTCTCAATCGTATTTGACAGTGCACAGTTTTGTTTGAGGTGTTTTTTATACATTCATTAACTTATTATTAACAAGAAAGGAAACGACTGTATTTATTTTATTATTTATACATCTAATAAAATATGAATGTATGGCGCCACAGAGTAACAAAAATGCGCGCGCTTTTAAATGTGATAAAGACTCTTTGGTGGATAACTTTTTGCAAACGAACCTGTGTTATTAATTAAATGTTTTAGTCATTAATATCATACATCATGTGCCTTTCTTGGCATCTTACTTAAAAAAAAATACATCGCTAAGTGTCGTTTCGTTTGGTCCCTCTATTTTTTAAAGTAGTTTTTTTTATGAAAATACTCTTAGGAACTGAACGATGACGTCACATCTCGATTATTGGCCATCATGCTGGACGACATTGGGGAGAAGGAGGCGGCCGCCATCGTCAGGAGTCGGTTGATTGAATAATATTCACATGTGATTTAACAACAAAATATGGCCATTCGTTTCATGCCTTTGCATCGCAGTTGTCACCAATTTCGTCAAATCTCTTATCTGTCCTCTTTTATTCCGTTAATAAGAAAAAGGATGTTATTTTAAAATCAGTTAAATTTCCGTAGACGTATTTTTTTTTTAAATGTACCAACTTGTATTGTGTAAATAATTTTCTATATAATCGTTTATTTCTTTCTATGATGAACAGTACATATTTTTTTAACTAATGTATGGTCAGAAAAATAATTTAGAATGTAAGGTCGGTATAATTGATTTTTTTTTTGTTTTATCTATATTTGTTTTATTTTTTAAGCTTTTGACAATTTTAAAAAGAAAATCATTTAGAATTTAGGGCACTCTTTTGTTTTGTGGTTGACACGGAGAGTAGTATAAGCTAAACATTGTTTAGACTGATTCTTATAAGTAGGTTAAGTATATTGAAAAGTCTAGTTAGATTGCAGACTGAATTTATTGTTGGTTAAAGTGTAAATTGTCAAAACTGACAAAAAAGTATGGTGCTTGTGGATGTTTTGTATTCTGTTTAATTGATAAGATTATTGACAGTTAAGTTTAATTAACATTGACACTAGTGATGTTGAATTTAATTTTGACGCCAAACGGTTTACGCCATCTTTTTTGATTTTACATTTATTAATGTAAATGTGATTGTTGTTATATATATATATATATCGAATTAATAAAGATTTTATATGATAGCCGAGTTTCATTTTAATTACAGTATATTTATTTTAAAAAAGTGTGGAGGAAGAAAGATGGACACGAAGGCTCAGTGTCCAAGGTCGACAGCACTTCTGATTTTAGAAGCACATCATAGATGTCGCTTAAAAATCTTGTCATGACGTTTTAACATTCAATTATAGAAAATGCAAAAAAAATATTGACTCGAAAATTGAAAATGTCGGTTATAGTGAAATATATAATTGAAATAAAATGCAACATTCTTAGCGGTTTGATAATTATGACATAACGAGTGGTAAGGTTAATATTTAGTATTTATGTTACCGTTAAAACCCGTTTTTAGATAGAACGCGTTGTCCCCAGTTAAAGTTTTTACTCGTATTTGTTAAAACTAGAAATATCTTGTCAAAGCTATCAATAAAAATGCAAATTTTGACATTTAAAAAAAATTACATTTACCTTTTATATTTTATCACGAAATCCAAGACCGACATTTAAAAAGAAAAGTGAAATCTTTTTATTCAGGGTGTATAGAACCATTTTGAATCGTATTAAAAAATTAAATTAAACCTTTAATTTATTCTTAGTTAATTATAGCAAATCACTTAACTGCACAAAAAACTAAAACCAACGAGGTTTTCGAGTAAAAAGGTTTCATAGCCGACTGGTTATCGTATATAGATTTCCCTTCTAAAGACTATTACCCTAAGAGTACCCTTCTTTATTTTTATTTTAGTTCTACAAACCCATAAAGTACAGTAACTCAGATGAACATTAAATATTAATAAAAAAATAATTATTTATTCATTTAGTAAGCGAAATACATAAAACATTATTATTTATTTTGTCACACTTTGTTGCACTAAAACGGTAGAAGTAAACGATGTTAATAGATATCAGTACATATAAGAGCAAAGAGCGGCTTAATCGCTAATAAGCGATCTCATCCAGCCAACACACAGTTACAATTTAAAATATAAATAAATATCACGTGCGACATTCAATAATATAATTTATATCAACTTAAAATTGCATCGAGGTCTACATTATTCGATAAGAAATCGACATTTCAAGAATTAAAAACCTCTATTTATGGTATAGTAACTCACTATACCTTATATGGCTCACGTTTCGCTCATAAACAATCAGATTAATCTGCACTTGAAGCACCGTGTTATCATTATTTTGTTCAGGTTAGATAAAGAAAGTCATTTACAAAATATTGATAAAATTAATGCCTATTAAAAACTGTTTAGCACTTGAGAGGTTTGGTTTCAAGCCGTCTCATTAAATTATTAAGTTGTCCTTTAACACTAGTTGTACAATTAACTTATATATAAATTCTCTCAAAAGAAAATTTCGAGTATTTAATTTAAATTGATGATATTTCTTGATCTGAGTGAAGTAAGGAAGGATAAATCGCACTGAAGCCGTTTGACTCTTTTAAAATTAAACGCACAAAAACCGAATATTTAACATGGTGTGTGTATTTAACATATTTAAAAAACATTTAATGTACATTTAAGGATGTCCTGCGCAACATTCTAAACATACAACTTTTACCTGTGTTTGGCCCTTCAATAATACGACTTGCGCCTAGTAAACAATATGAATAATCAAGTAGCGGCAACCTGTACATACGTTTCTTTATTTGTAAGCATTTTCCAATATCTGTGCTGTGCTGTGTTAATTATCCCAATTTTTCTCTTGTAAGAAAAGTTTTGCTCAAGTGAAAATAATCCATTTTTGTACAGCCCTGATTACTTAAACGCGAGTCTTTCAACCGCGTCTCCATTTGAATCACATCGCAAGAAACCATTTTTTTTTATCATAAAACCGCACATTATGTTTAGAGTTAAAGTCTAAAGTTCTCAACTACGAAATATATCTCAATGACTCAATTGTCTGTTGTGTTATGAAAACTAATAAATCATTTAGCTAAACACAGCTGTCACATCTCTAATAATATAATTAACATTAATTCTAAACTGACCCAAATGGTATAAACGCAAAGTGTAGGCGCAGATAAAGAAACTTTATGTTGAATAATATTATCCATATTATGTTACAATAGTGTGGAAAGATAATGGCAATGTGCCACGCCGCGGCCGCCAGTTCTGTTTGTGTCGCATTGCTGTTAAGACGTCTCGTGCGCTTCTCACCAGTTCCATCGTAATGCTTTTGCCGCGAAATATTCATCAACATCCGACGTGTTTGTCATATAGTAAATGTGTTTGAGACAACCACGTTTCTCACTTTATTAGCGTGTGTAAAACAGTGACTCTTTCGTGAAGTGACGAAACAAATTTACCTATGCCTAGTAAGAAGAAAATTAAATCTCCGCAACAATTGTGGGAAAATATATCTTCTGTGTTTGTAAATTTCATCGAGAATATATTCTTCAATTTGGGAGTACTAGTTGGCACACATCCATGGCGAACTATTGTTGTATCATGGATCTTTGTGCTGGTCAGCTGCACTGGCCTCCTAACATTTTACATGGAAAAGAATCCAATGAAATTATGGATCCCGCCCGAATCAGATTTTTATCAAGACACGAATTGGTATATAGATAATTTCGGTGCTAATTATCGTCTTCAAAAAGTTCTACTCACGGCTGATAATGTTCTTGATCCCGAAGTTTTAATGATTATTCAAAATATAACAAGTGTAATAAATTCGATTGAAATTCAACACAAGAATAAAGCTTATTCAGTGAGGGATTTATGCCTCAAAGTACCTGTTGTTAATATTTTTGATTTTAGTGAAAAATCGAGATCTGACGACCGAGTGTCAAAGCCGAATAGGCCAAGTAAGATAAACTACGTCGATGATACTTTATGGGTTGACGACGAATTCTATTGTGGATTCTTGGAGGCCTTTCAACTAACATGCTTGCAGTACAACATCTTAGATTTATGGGGAACTAAAGCAAACTTGACAAGAAACACTACAAAGCATGAGATCATTGAAAAGATAAATAAAATAAAATTTAACCCAGTGTCTGGTCATCCAATGAATGTTGTGAAAATGTTGGGTGGTGTTAAACGGGACTTGAATGGTAGTGTTGTGTCCGCAAAATCGGTGCTGATCAGTTGGTATATGAACGTTAATATGACAGCGGTTAATTTAGATGAAGTCGGTAATCTCATAGGCACCGAAGACTGGGTGTCATCCGAATTAGCTATATGGGAACAATATTTTTTAAATTATATAAAAAGTGTTGATTATGAAAGTAAAGGTATTCGTTTGTATTATGAAGCAGGCAGAAGTTTTGCGGATGTTAGTGGCGAAGCAATGTTTCAGGAAATGGACAAACTGGCTTTAGGTATAATTTTAATGTTTTTCTATATATTAATAGCCATATCTCGTTGTAATTGGCTAGAAATCAGAGTAACACTAGGTAGCGTGGGTTTGTTAGGTGTAGGTATGTCCTATGCCACTGCGGTAGGTTTGTGCTCAATTCTGGGTATTCCTTTTGGCCCCGTTCATTCCTCTCTACCTTTTCTTCTAATGGGGTTAGGTGTTGACGATATGTTTGTCATGAACGCCTGTTGGAAAATCGTTATGGCCCATGACTCAAACAAGAGTACACCAGTTAAAATAGGGCTCATGTTAAAACATGCAGGCGTATCAATTGTTATAACATCCTTCACTGATATCGTCGCTTTGTTAATTGGAGCGATAACAATATTGCCATCCCTCAAATCGTTTTGTATGTACGCCGCAATGGGTGTGTTTTTTGTATTCTGTTTCTCTGTTACGTTTTATGTAGCAGTATTTACTCTAGATCTCAGAAGAATAGAATCGAAGAGGAACGGTGTTATCTTTTGTTATCGACACAAAAACGAAATAACCGTTGCTACTGAGAAGACATGCCTTCAAAAGATATTGGAGAGTTTTTACAGAAATATCGTTTTTACAAAAGCCGGCAAATGCATTGTTATTCTGTTCACGCTTATTATGTCGGGTATTAGTATCGAGGCAATTCTGAAATTGGAACAAAGGTTTGACCCCAGATGGTTCATACCCGAAGATACGTATTACAAAGACTTTCTCAACACGCATGAACTTTACTATCCAGAGGAGGGTCACCCTGCTCTGATCTTTATGGGCAAAATGAATTATAGTTCCGAATTCAATAATATATACAACATGGTACAGGAATTACGTAATCAATCATTTGTCACTGACACAGTTGCATGGGTCGACCATTTTCATGGCTATGTACTACAAAACCACGGCCATGATTTAAAAAACACTACCCTAACACCCGAGATCTTTAATCAATATTTATCTCGATTTTTATTCAGCCCCATAGGTGGACAATTTCAATATAGCTTTAAATTTAGAGAAACGATCAGATGTGGCCAACCTGTATCTGAAATAAACGCTTGTTCAATGCAATTTAGTTTCAAGAAGTTCGGTGGTCCAGATGAGTACATACCTGCTATGAATACGGTTAAGAGTATCGTGAGGAATGCGAATATAACAACTGGTGATGGTTACCGTTCCGTCTGGTCCAAAGCCTTCGCTAATTGGGTCACGGATGAAATCATCGCGGTGGAAGTCGAAAGAAACATTGAATTAGCATTAATATGTGTCATGTTATGCACAATTATATTAATAACAAACCTTCAAATGTGTTTATGGATATTTATATGCGTTTTGTTTACTATATTAAACGTGTTGGGTTGCATGCAACGCTGGGGTATGACTGTTGACATAGTTTGTTGCATCGGCCTTGAACTTGCGATTGGTTTGTGTGTTGACTACGCAGCCCACGTCGGCCATTCATTTTTAACATTCACACAAGGTACGCGAAACGAAAGAGCATTCCAAACGGTTACTTCTATAGGAACAGCTGTGTTACTTGGAGGTGGTGCCACACTTCTTTCTCTATCGCTTTTAAGCATGTCCAAAGCGTACACGTTCCAATCGTTCTTTAAAATATTTCTTTTGGTTATAATCTTCGGTTTGTATAGTGGGCTTTTGTTTTTGCCCGTCGTTTTATCTTTAGTTGGTCCCGCGGGGTATATTAAAAAAGACGATGATTGTGGCATTCCCGAGTTAGTCGAATTAAATGGTAAAAATAATGAGAAAGAAAAACCAATAGATGATAGTTGAGAGTTTTTGTCCTTCAGGAAATTGTTGACAAGATTTTGAATGTAATCGAGTAATTGTTACCGATTTATGTACAGATAAGATAGGTGGTAAAGGGGAAAAACTCAAAGATAACGAATTTTAAAATATTTATAAATTCTAAATAACTTCAGCGAAGTTTTGTTTCATAGCTATTTGAGGTCGAATAATATGTTTAGTTTTACGGTGACTAGTAATAATAAATCCGAGAAGCTCGGCAATATTGTCGCCATTTACTTGCCCTCGGTAAATAGCCGATCGCGTCTTCTTCAAGGAGAAAACAAAAGTCTTCTGCGACCTGCAGTCCGCAGGTACATGTACCTTATGAAAGAGATACAATGCCTCTATTAAATTGAACTGAGCCATCTGTCAAAATAAAACCAGGTACACGGTTAGCAAAAAAGGTAGGTTGTGACAAAAAATACTCGTGGATATTCAGGTCCACAAGGGGCTCTTATGAAGATAGTGTAATTATTTAAATGCTTAAGTCTAGTTTGTAATGACTGTAACATTGAATTTATATTGAACCGTGAATCGTGTTATCGCAAACACTCTTTGTTCTTAATGAATAACCTGATTATATAATTATTCATCATTGTTATCATGCATGATACACAATCAAATGTCATTTAATTTTAACATGACGAAAATTGTATTGCAATATGACATTGTGTATGAATATAACTACTTATACAAACTGTATGTAGGTTAGCACGTAAAATCTATAGATAAGGATTTGTAGTGTTTTCCAATACGTGCACAATTATAACACACACTGTAACGATAGAACGCAACAGATACCTCGATAATAAATGAATAATGATTCTTATTTGTATTTTCTTTCTTTATCAACGAATATGAAACAAAGTTTAAATCATTGAATTGCAAAATTAGAGATAAGAGAGACCACTCTTTATAAGGCCAAACAACTTCTCAGAAAAAATATCATGAATGACTTTATTCACAAGTTTTAACGAATAATGAAAAATTGACTCTATAATTGCATTTACTGCCACAAATCAAGGGTGTTGTCACTGGTCATAGCCATGTATGTTATACAGAATGGTTAAGAGATGCTTTACAAATGCATGCCCCAACAAATGCATGTTCAAACTCAAAATATCTTTATTCAAGTAGGTCTTTATATATACACTTTTGAATCGTCAATTTTCTAACATTACCACCGATTCGGAAGGCAGTCATCTACCGAGAAGAACCGGCAAGAAACTTAACGTGTCAAGTAGCGTCATAGTTCATGTAGCATACTGATTTAAATACGAATACATTTTCAAGTATGACTTTTCGCAGATATTGTGTTGAATATAAAATAGTACTGGTCACATGTGTTAAAAGCCTTAATGTATATTAAGTATAGGTATGCATGGTCAGATCCTTGGTGTAATGCCAATATTTATAACAGTTCCATATATTTTTTCAAAATTAATTTAAAACAATGCTATGATATCTGTATAGTATAGAGTCCATTTTTTTAACGTTACGTAAAAATCAATTTCTAATAAAATTAATTGTTATCAACAATAACCTTTGCTCTCTGATTCACATAACAAAGATAATCTACATTTTTCACACAATATTCTGATATTATTTAAACGATTCTGTAGGTATAAAAGACAAAATGTCATACGTTTATTTTAATGTGTGATAAATCTAAACGAGGATCAATCTAAATTTATTGCTTTGTGTGTAATACGATCTCTTAAACACTGAATCATTTAGCAGCTGCACTTATAGATAAAGTAATAAAAAAATAATCGCCTCCACTAATATGATAATCAGGAACTCTTAGCGTGTTCTGTATGTACGCTATAATTTATGCATGTAGATATCCTTTGTCTGTATGATAAGAGTCACGAAATTAATAATTAATATACTATATAATGAAAATTAATTACGTGTGGTGTAAATAAACATTTGATTTCTTTGTTTGATTGAAGTAAATTGCGTCATACTTTTCGTATATAATATGGCGCGTTTGAGATGAGCGAAAGAGGGAGTGTCAACTGTCACTGAACAGTGTTTGACGTTGACGGCTGACGCAACACCCGTCGCTAGCGTTCCCACATCTAATATATAAAATTCTCGTGTCACAGTATTCGTTCCCTTACTCCTGCGAAACGGGTGGACCGATTATCCTGAAATTTTCTGAGCATATTGAGTAGGTCTGAGAATCGGCCAACATCTATTTTTAGAGCCATTTTTTTAATTTCTTGGCAAAACGACGTTAGTCGGGATCAGCTAGTGGTATTGTAAAAGTGCTGATCGGTTCCCATCATAGGAGTGTGTAACGTGTTAGGTGAAGCGTCTGCTTAATTGGTGTCTCGGATTATAAAACTATTGACTTGTGATTATATTTCATGGCTACTTCAATTAATATACGTTGTAACCTTAACCACGTGCTATTGTTTTCTCGTCACCCACGCTTGCAACTTGTTGAGAATGGACTACACTGAGAACACCTCTGCGATCTTTCATATATGTAACTTATAACAAAATATGTAGGCGTCATGATATATGCGAGCACTAAAACCGGTATATTACAATATTATACAATTATGAAGAGCAGCGGGTTCAGAGAATCCATCTCACTATCAACAGGTGTGTCTACGACCCAACTCGGTCAAACGTGCTGTACCGTTTCCTAATACTGGCCCCAGAATCCCGAACGCATTATCACAACAACAAGATGTCGCCTACACCTAATTCGAAGTGCTAGCTGGACTCTGATTGGTCAATACAATAAACGTACTTTTAATACTTAAAAAAATGTTTACTTATGCTCAACTATCAGAATATCATTGTTTTGTAATTATTGTCGAACTCGGTATAAATGAAATGGCAAAGGTAAAAAAAAATGAAAATCTTTATGTGGACTGAGTTCAAAAGCATAACTTTTGCACCTTTAATGGGTAGAACCGAAAAATAACCTATGGCGACAAGGGTTATTTTGTTTGCTAGAAAAATCTACTTAATATAAGGAAGTAATATTTTTAATATGCGACCCTCATAGTTTCAAGTAAAATTTCTAAAAAAATATATAATAATACATTCGTGTATTAAACCATCTCCCGGTATGAATATTTAGCATATTTACGAAAAATATTATAATTTAATTGCTTTGATAAAAGATTGTGTAATATTATATTTCGTTGAATACACAAGTAATATTAAAATTATGAGCAACTCGCAACCTTTAAGCTGTCAGCGATATCTTTCAGGAGAAATAAGGCGAAATTGCAAGGAAACTACTGTAAATATACGAGAAAATAAATATATTGTGCATATTAATAACACGTAAGGCGCTAACGCTAGGAAAACCTTGTGTTGTTGGTCACTAGTTTACAGGATTTCCTATATTGTCATTTATAATGTGTGAGTCGTCAATTTATGTGTGTGTCTGTAAGTAGTTAAATTTGGGTGTGTATCCGTGTGAGTGACACTTAGGGCTAAGCGTTATATTCCTAACGTAACGTGCTTTTTGGGTTTTCATAAAGCGTACAAATCCTTTAAAAGGCTGGCAACGTGCTCACGAGCCCCACAGCAGAGTGTGATGAGCGATACCACCTTTCTGATGAACACCTGATAGTTTTTTGACCTCTTCAATAGTGATCGTACTTCACTGTGTAGTGAACTACTAAATTTAATCCTAAAACACAATAAAACAAAAAGGCGAAATTCTTTAATTTTACACCTAATCATATATAATGCTAATTACTCATGTAACTGCAAAACCGAGAGGCATACAGCTGTATGCCTGAAGGCGCCTAGGTCTATAAATTACTCATATTAATTAACGACACATAAACCATTTTTTTCATTTAAATGTTTATTCGCGTTAATTACTTGCCCGTCATTGTTATTTTTGGAGAGAAACGACTTGTAAACAAATTAATACAATAAATATATAAAAATGTGTAGGTATGATTAATAATTCTGTGAAGATTTCACGCTACAGGTTATAAATAAAATATTCACTTGTGTTTATTGTACATTATACCAGAATTGTTTTTTTTTAGATGTTTTTGTATAATAAAAGGAGTTTTCAAAGCATTGAATATATATCAAAGAATAATTTATTCAATGGACCTTTACATTTGTAAAAGATGTAAATTTGACACACAATTTAGAATTTTCTAATTTAGCAACATATTCGGCAGCTTAATCCGCATTGGTAATTTAAAAGAATTACGATTCAAATGTTTTTTTTAAAGAATGAATACTTTGAGTTTTCTAGTTGATCCGTTTGTTCGTATTCTAGTCGTTTCGTCTACGTTTATATATATATATATATCATAGACACGAAAATAAAAAAATATATATATGTATTTCTTAGTTAAAAACATATTATTGGTTCTGTATAAACGTTTAAAGTTTTGTATAAACAAGTGAAGTAATTTAATGATAACAATAATCATAAAAAGCTGCGGTTTGTGTCTCAATTAGACCATATGTGTGTGCTTGTTTTAGTGTGTAAATATATCTTTCTATATATTTATCTGTTATTTAAAAAAAAATGAAATCATGCACATGACATTGAAATTATAATATCAAATTATTCATTCAATATATAAAATAAATTTTACGTACGATCAACCACTTATTTTAATGTAGCTATCGGGTGAAAACTATCTCCTTCTTAACAACGACTAATAATAGCTAAAAACTACTAATACTAAAAAACTATTAATATAATAACTAAAGCTATGTCTGTATATAATTCCAAGATAATTAAAGTGTCCGATAGTAAAAAGTGAAACCCGACCTGCACCATCCTGTTTCAGCAATTGGTTTTAAATTCCTAATCTAACAATCACCTCATTTATCCTATTAGGTAAAACGCAAAATTGGTGCGGCTTCACTCTTTGTGGCAATAATCCCCTAGACAACCTATTTTTAAAAACTATATTATTCTATAATGTTATTTAACATTCTAAAACTTGTTTTATTAACTAGATTTGTAAACAATACAAATAACAAATTCTAATGTAATCTTTTTTTTTTATAGATGAGGGGGCAAGCGAGCAGGAGGAGAACATAAAGGAGAAGCCGCCGCCCATAGACACTCAGGCGGCTGGGAGCTCGTGAGTGCGTTGCCGGCCCTTAAAGGAAAATTGGGAAATGGAGGGGTAGGGGAAGAGGACGGGGAGGGGAAAGGATGGGCACCGGAAGATCTCACTTACCGAACGAAACGCGAGTACAAAATGAACCAAGTCCAATTGCACTTTACGTCGGTTTTCTGTGAGAGAGTGGTATTTCTCCGGCCGTGCCTGCCCATTCGGCTAAAACTCTAAGTAACAGCATGGCACTCCCACTCAAAAAAAAACCTTTACACTTAATTAATAAATATATGATAAGAACAAAGCGAGTAACTAACGGGAGGGAACATAAAACCATAATCGTATATTTTTTATTTTATATCTGTCCCCAGACATATTATGTGCTAAATACATTTAAATCAATAAACTTATGAGATAACACAACTAGGTTTACACATAAGACAATTATATGGGGTCTTGGGACATTAGATAATAACAAAATAGAATATACATAATAATACGAACAAGATACTATATTGTGTATTATGACTCATTATTTCCGATTAGGTGCAAGGTTTTTGCACATTTACTTTCAAAATGGGAAAATGTTTGCTTCCGCATTATAATTTCCACGAACACAGTTAATAGTTAATGATTTGTTTTAACCACTCCTACTGACCTTAAATGAAGGTATTATCTGAGAACATTGTCTGTTCGTGCCCGTACGGCTTGACCGATTCTCATGAAATTTTGTGAGGATATTCAGTTTTGTGAATCGGCCAACATCTAATTGTTAGATACATTTTTATTTTTTGTTATTATGCCGCTTCAAAAAATACATACAACCCTACATTTAATACCCTTTTATCACCAAACCCATATTTTTTTAGTAATTTTATGGCAAAATAACGTTCATTTTATTAAATCTGCCCCCAAACGTCTCATGTGCTAAATACATTAAAAAACAATAAACTTATAAGATATTAAAACAAGCTATACACACAAAACATATAAGATACAAGCGAACACAATCAGGATTTAAAGGCTTTTTTTTGCATTTAAAATGCCTCTACGAAAGGTAAGCAGGGTTTACCGGGTCAGCTAGTAATCTATAATAACTATGTAACTAGTGAACATCACTAGTTTTTGATTGACAAAATTCCTCTACATAACATTATGTAGAGCAATTTTGTCAATTTTTAATTTGTTAATTTAATTAATTGGTTGTAATGAGTCCGACTGAACGTCCAAACTATATCGATTGTTTATTTAGTAAAAAATATAAACTTAGTGATTCATATTCAACACGAGAAGCCTCTGTGAGAATTATAGCTTCTGTGTCAGAGTAACTTTTTAGTTATATTAAGTCATTATTTATAGAGTGTATGACGGTTGATAATAAATATTATGCAATGTTTATTAAATAGTTTCGAGTTTATTCGATACTTAAAATACTGTTTGATAACGGTTCATTGTATCGTTGCTTTGTTGTTTAAATGAAATAAATGAACATGGTAATCAATTACTTCGTGTGTTTTGAAACAATTGTTGTCAACGAGATATAAACAAATACCAAATTGTTTTAAGTCATTGTCATTAAATGCGTAATTGCTTCGTCCTTTAGACGATGAACAATCATAGTGCTTGTTAAAATACTTTTTTAGTATTGTATGCTTAGAAAAAGTATGCGCCTTAGTGGCCCTTTTTATCACTTCGTGTTTCAGAGATAAATATAATAGAAATTGATAAGCCAGATGACCTCATTAGTTTAAATTACTGCGATATTTGAGTGTGATGTTTTATTATTATTGATTCTGTCATAATGTATCGGTAACTAAGTGTCGATATGATTTATATACATTATTGCAATTAAGAATTTATCGTTAATTAAGGTAGTTAAAAGTGAATTTATAGGTTGCAGAACAGTAATATAAACAGAGTTTTATTTAAGAAACATGTAAAATGTATGTAAAATTCACACTTCTATGAATATACTTCCAATTATAACTATAAAATATATGTAACCAATAAATTGCAATTCGTGATACTCGTAAAAGCCGTGAAACGAACCCTGATTTAATATTATTGCGAGATGCTTCGTTTTACTATTTATTTGTGTATATCTCTTTTGGGCATACAACATCATCATCTTACAGTTACATAACCCAGTTGTACTTTAAAAACTGGACTGATCATTGCAATCGATGTGAAAAAGTTTATGACACCATCCTATAGAGGGAGCGAAAATGAAAAAAATGCCACCCTAAATCCACATAACAATCTTAATATCATCGATAATATTACGATATACATAACCTCAATATTATATTCTTACCTTGTGTTAGCTTACCTTGTTGCTAAGCGCCTATCAACAAGGTAAACTAACACACCTAGTGAAATGTGTCTATAAATTGATTTTGTCTATTTTTTAAGATTTACTATTCGATTTATTTGCTTTAAGGTAAGTTAAATATAAGATGAACTTTTTCGTATAACTCTACGCCCTTGATTTGGGAACTGCCAGTAAATGTAGAATCGAAAATTTAAAACTTATTTTGTTGACAATTCATAAGTGTACCTTGGTGGCCCATATGAATAAAGATATTTTTGATTTTGAAATGAAATCCTCACTTATCTTACAACTATGACACGTGCAAATATGACATCGCGATGTCATATTTGCACGTGTTGCATTTGTTAAATATATTTACATAAACCGTACGGATTTGTCACAAAACACCATTTAGCTAAAGCCACTGGATCGCAGTCTTCAAAATGCTCTTTTTTATCGATAAAAAACGAAAAGAGATATCATTTCTATGTGTGATGAACCTATAGAAAATGTTTTATTTGAATTCAAAATTCAATGACCGATTGTGCTTCAATGGTCATCAAACTTACAGTTTACGAACCACAGACAATAAATATGCACGAAAACATCAAAGAAATAAAAAAAATTGTTTAAGAAATAAATCATTTTGTTGTAATGCTACATTTAGTTTTTTTTAATAGTCCCGCTTTTTAACATTTCCGCTGCAAAGTTACAATTGAAGGTACATTGGTTTGGTTATGAATTAGAAAGGACAAATATTGATGTGTTCTCGTGAAGTGTGTTCTCATTGGATTTGGTCCCAGATATTTTAAGATTACTAATGTACAATTTTAATCAACTAAATTTCTATTGAAAATTCACTATACTGATTTTCTTTTTGTTTTTCTCCTCATTTCTTCTCGTTTTCGTATAAAATCTTCTATCGCATTTTATAATCGTCTCAATTGGAAATTAAAGTGGTCTGTCGTTTACGTCAGCAATATAATTAACAAATCTTTCCTTCTTTTTTATGTATAGGATTCTGTGTTGTTCAAGGCCTTTAGCAAGCAAAACAAGATACCTCAGGTGTAGGTCTTCGCCACGACCCGACGCACTTAGCGATGTTGATAATTAGACCGGAATGCTAGTTCCGTTCTCGTTTTGCCAATACATCATTAGTTTGAGTTTTCGTGAATGTAATTACTGTTCTTGTTACTTAAGGCTGTTTTTATTCAGCGGTCAAACATTTTTAACTATTTAGAAAGAAAGAAAGAAAACACGTTTATCAGGACACACACACTGCAAATAAAACAAACACAATAACTGAACTTAACAACAAAATTTACTAATTGTAATTAAGTCAAATCTTTTTATTTAAGCTAAGATTTTAAATAGTCTTAAATGTGAATGACTCTACTCTTATTCGCACGAGACAAGATGCAGGTAAGAAACACACTTTCTTATGGTGATCATCCTAATTCTTAATACAGTGTAAATTAGGCCTTAGAACCAAAGAAAAAATTAATTGAATTTCAAAGTGCAACTTGCTTTTTAAATAGTTATAACATTTAAGAATCCATGCTAAAAATAATGTTTTAGAAAAGTGTGATTTTATACGAAAACGAGAAGAAAAGAGGAGAAAAACAAAAAGAAAATCAGTATAGTGAATTGCAATAGAAATTTAGTTTATTAAAATTGTACATTAGTACTCTTAAAATATCTGGGACCAAATCCAATGAAAACACACTTCACGAGAACACATCAATTTGTCCTTTCTAATTCATAACCAAACCAATGTACCTTAATTTGTAACTTTGCAGCGGAAATGTTAAAAAGCGGGAATATTAAAAAAAAACTATTAAAATTATCTTATCTTTCAAATGGCATTCAATTAAAATATTGTTTTTTTATTGCTAAGTATAATGCATGATTTTATTATAATTATATACTTAATAAATATAATAATTTGATTTTGAGTTTGTAAAATGTGTGTTCTGTGCTCGATTAACCTCAATACCATTTGTTTTGGGTTTTTCTTTTAGCGATCAATAGATAACTACTGAGCGAACTATTACCACTCAGTTTTTTTTTTTTTTTTTTTTTATAGAAAAGGGGGCAAACGAGCAGGAGGCCTACCATAAAGGTGAAGCCGCCGCCCACAGACACTCACGCTGCTGAGAGTGCGTTGCCGGCCTTTAAAGGAAAATAGGGAAATGGAGGGGTAGGGGAACAGGACGGCAAATCGTTTGTATTAGGCTTTAATTTTTTTTTTAAATATGTAAGAATACGTCTGAGCAAAGGTCACTTGCAAGGTAGATTGTAACAAGTATATGCATACCTTTAATTTATTGACATACATGTCTTGTGTATTTGTTGGTAGGCCTCAATGAATAAATAAATAATTATATATATAATTACTTTATATGGATGTTTTAAATACTTTTCGTTTTAGTAACGTGAATATGATTAATTTGATATTTCTTATTTTAGTGTATTCTTATTGTTACAAATAAAAAATTTGAAAATTGTACCTGATACAAAAAAAATGGTCTCGTAATAAAAAAAAATCATATCTGAATAATAATGGAAGGGATTTGAGGTGTCGAACGATAAGACCTTTTTTTAATCGTTAAAAGTTTTATCGCATTTTATAGTTATTTAATGTACACACATTTTAATACAGAATTGGACTTTGCTCATGGCGTTGAAGCTTTCCCTTTGTATGTAACGTATTTTATTGGAAAATAAGGAAAAACCATAATCGGCGTTATGGAAATCCAAAGAGAATTTACTACAAAAAATAATTTTTTTTTATTTATTTTACACTTTATCGCACTTAAACACTAGAAGCAAATGACCTTAACAGATGTTAGTACATATAAGAGCAACGGGCGGCCTTATCGCTAATAAGCGATCTCTTCCAGACAACCCACACGATAAAAGAATACTTAAAATATAATAAGACAGGTGCAAAAGCTGCGAAGTACACAAAAAATAATAATAATAATACAGAAACAAAACACAACATACATTAAATAAGAAAAACCGAAAAATATGCTAATTTAAATCTAGAATTATAAATAATTATATTGTAGACAAGAAATGCTTACGAAGAAGTGATTTATAAGTGCTAATATTTTAATTCAACAGTAAAAGGCACTAATAATTAGAATATTTTTGATACACGATATATATTTTTAGTTAATTAGTTTCATTTGATTGTACATATAAAAAGATATTCGTTTTTTTTTTAATGTATGCTTTGCTAAAATATATACATAATTTAAAACTTAATGTAAACTATATAATCAGCGACAATATTTAAATAAGGAAAGATGGTTTTGTAAATGAAAATTATTTTCAACGACATTTTCCTTAAGAATGACTGTCGCCAACGTGATTCTTCTTGTGTGACGTCAAACGAAAAGAAACTCAAAAGGTTAAACGGCTGCGTTTTGGGTCAAAGTAAACTTGTGCGAGCCAAGGTGATATCTATAAAAATATTTATTAAATAAATGAAGATAATTTTCCGAAATGTCAGTATTTTTCTTATTTTTAAAGCTTTTTACATGACAGCATCGTATATTTATCCTGGGCCCTTTTTCATGAGCATTGCCAAAGTAGCTTTATTAATTAATTTGATAGTTTTTAGTAATTAAAATTAATAAAAAAAAAAGTATAAACTTAAAAACCTAAAAATATATAAGTATAATTTAAAATTAATAAAGTTATTATATGTATTATATTGTAATAGTGATGTTTTAATGATAGATGCAATAAAGCTTTCATTGCTACACAACCAAGTATCGTTTGTATTTATCACCAATATATAGAAGCTAACACTGCATCCTTTTAGCAACACGTCTGAAAAGAGAGACGGAACAGACGGGCAAACCAGGCCCAAAAGACATTAATTATCTATATACACGTTCATTGCTGATAAAGTTTGACATTTACAAAAAAATATATAACATTTTTTTTAAACAATTACAAGACATAATGCAAATTTAATGGTTACTTAAGTGGCCTGGTCAGTACTGGTGTCGCAACAATTTCTCAACATTTAATGATAACGATAGATTGAGAAAATTGCTCCCAGAAGTACTGTAATTTTTTTTATATACAATTAATATTTATTGGTTAAACCGTTTCGTATTGTTTACTTCAGATAATTATGGAAATTAACTTTTATAAGTGTACTATTCTAAATGTCATTGACCACGTTTAGATAAAATGTTGCAAATTAAACTTACTGACCTTTGTAGTCACATTGTTTAAAACAAAATATGTTTGTTTAAAGTGAATATAAAATAACTCTCAAAGTGATTATAAAATAAATCGCGAACCCGAAAATTGTTGCATTCTGGATTTAACTTACGCATGACATGGGCTCGTCCTGGCCGAGGCTTTAAAATGTTATTGAATTACTAACGTACGAATCAGGTAGTTTAACTTAGTAGGTTCGTAGGTAGAATGACGGGGCTGCAGGTGTTTTAAGTTGTTATTGCTACCCTTTTGATAGTAACAAAGAGATTCCAATGGAGGAACAACTCCACCGTACCTGCGATGGTTTGATTAATAAAAAATACCCATCTCAATTTTCCAAACCGTGCAATGTCACTCGCGTTCTTTACAGACCAGTAACGGAAATGACAATCCCTCCTTTATTAATGAACTGTCAAAAAAAACCATTTAAGTCAGTTCGTACGAATAACGCGTTCACCCAAACATCAAATCAAAAATATAATAATGTTTATACCCAGACAGCGAGGACAAACAAAGGTTCTAACAGTACACTTGTCAGATGCCTGTCACCGATGAACTGTACTCTGAGGACATGCGACGCTGATCCATTTGGTGATAGTCTCCATGTCTTCAGATGCAAAATGATTCAGACCTAGCTTCGCCATGAGTCACCATTTCCAAAACGTTTATTTCTGTGTATATAGTTTTATATAATTTTTTAGTTGTTTGTTAAAATTTTATTTTGTATTTTTAAATTATATAATATTCATTGTATCCTAATGCTGCATTCCTATTATTTATGCACATACATGTCTTGTATGTGTGTTGTTGTTGTTCCTTATTAGATAAATAATTTGGTGTTCTCATTACAATGCCCTAGACTCTAGAAGATGCGGTTCTAAACTAGGGTCGGGGTACAGGTAGCGGGGTTCGGGTTTTATTACCTGCCAGAGTTACATTACCTACCTTAAGTAAGCCGCATTCTGACCAGAAAGAAACATCTGTCGAGTAATAGGTCGTTTATTAAGCCCGAATTATATTAGATTGTTTTCCCCCGTTGCCTGTAAGAGATTGCTTATCACCACATTTCATCGTTTATTTCGGATTATTGCTTTTTTTAATATGTTTTAGTCGATTCGATGTCATTCAGTTAATTTTATTGTAAAGTTATTATTAATGCAAAATGTTTTTCGTATCGTGTTTCTCAGATTTAAAAGATAAAAGTGCTTTCAACTGTATGTTTCCATGCCATTGAGTCATGCTTTTTGTAAATCAAATGGTCAGTTATTGTATATTTCATATTAGTCCATTGAATTGTTTCAATTTAAGGACCGAATCAGGCATTTTTTTTTTATAGAAGAGGGGGCAAACGAGCAGGGGGCCCACCATAAAGGTTTAGCCGCCGTCCACAGACACTCACGCGGCTGAGAGCTCGTGAGTGCGTTGCCGGCCTTTAAACGAAAATTGGGAAATGGAGGGGTAGGGGAAGAGGACGGGGGAGGGGAAAGGATGGGCACCGGAAGATCTCACTCACCGAACGAAACGCGAGTACAAAATGAAGAAAGTCCAATTGTATCACTTTACGCTGGTTTTCTGTGAGAGAGTGGTATTTCTCCGGCCGTGCCCATTCGGCTGAAACTCTAAGTAACAGCATGGCACTCCCACTCAAAAAAATCCGCATTTATTAGAGGCAGCAATTTTAATGGAACGTGTTTGGTGGATCAATAAAAGTCCACGGCCGCCATCTTGGAAAAAAGGGGTGATAACATTTTTTACGTAAGATCTCAGAAACTATGCGTCTTACAAAAAATTTGTTATGTCACAAATTGTAGCAAATTGTTTTGCCTACGTTTATATAACTTTTTGCCCTAAATTAAAAATTAAAGAAGCTATAAGCTTAAAAGTAAGATTCTTTTTCTGTACATTTTATAATTTTTTATACATTTTACAAATTTCACTGCCGAAAAAAGCCTTGCTGCAAATGGCAACAAAAAGAGAGATGTATATATATATATATATATATATATATATACATACAACAATACGGACCAGCGGTATTTACGCCTGGGACATGCTTTTGTTGAACGTATGCTACATAAGCATACGTAAATATTTAGGAATCAATAAATTAGATGGTTCGAATTTATTTAATTTGTGGAAATTTTTATAAATAACACTGAACCAAGTTTTCATTGCATTATAATTGCGCTTTATTATAAAATGTATATAATATTTGAATAACTATGTTAGCACTCACATGAAATAGTTTTTTGTTAACCGACCATATGTGAAATGTTATAAAAATTGTATCTCCTTATATAACTAACTGTCAAAGTTTTTATTCGTATTGACGAGTTATTTCTAGCATTTAATTCTAGTTGTCAATAAAACGCGTTATAGAAACCGGGTTGACTTGGAATCGTCATTATTCTTTACGATTCCATCAAAATACATTTTGACTGAGCAGCCATTGTAAAGAAAAGAGTTTCCATATTTCCTGCAATATACATCTATCGCGAAGTGTTTTTAATATTGATAGGACGGGAAATCTGATTAGATACCGTGCTAAGTCGGATCGAGGTGACTTTCTTTTCTAAATTATTATCATTCGTAATATCAAATGGCACGTTATCCGTATTTTGCTTCGTATGTTTGGAATTCGGATTATCATGTTTCATGATGCAATCGAATTATTTGTAATTAATTCAATTCGAATGACTTTATATGTCAAATTATTTAAATGTCAATCCAGATAACGTCCATTGACACTGGTCAGCATGGACTGCGGTTAGCATTTGATTATGCGGACCTTTTTTTGGATATATTTCGTTTATTAATTTATTAGCTGGGTTCGGTAATACGTACTCGTGAAGTTGATACTCTAATAATAACAACAAATAAACAGGTGTTTGACCCCGAGACCTTTGTTTTAGGGTGCACACTGATAATTTTAGACTCCATTTATATTTAACCGCAAAAGACAATGAACTTTAAAATGGTTTTTTTTTATAGAGATGGCTTATATATTTTACATATGAAGACGCTTATGCTTAAGTGTTTTGTTTAGTCGGAACATTTTGTTCAAACATATTTGTAAGATTAACGCTGGCGTCGAAATATCAACTCTGTCTCGGTTTTTAAGAAAATATATTTAAGTGCATGAAATTAATACGACGCTGCAGAGGACATTTCACGGAATGATAATAATTTAATCAATTTCATATCGTAATTACAAGATTATTAAATACTTAATATGTATTAATTATGCCAATTACAATGTAAGGACATATACCTTTAAAAGATTTATCTTGTCTGTTCACTCATTTAGTAAAAATGTAACTTAGTTTTTTTTATAAAGAATACTTTTTAAAAGCGCAGATATCAATAAGGAAGTATAATTATGGGCATGCACTTTAAGCTCTCAAAAGAAATAACACTAAATAAAATTATCGTTCCGAAGGGTTTATCAGAAGATCAGCAAAATGCTCTGTTGTTTTGCATACACGAGAAGTTAAACACGTAAATCTGTAAGCGGTACGTAAGCGAACAATAAAGTATAATTAAAGTATAATTTAAAATAATACGAAGTAAAAAGGAACTCGACAAAAGGCGATATATTGGTGATAAGCGATCTGTTCCAGGCAAACGAAGAAATAATCTAGAATCAAAATAGTGATAAGGGTACGAAACAAAGAATGATAATAAATGAAAACAGATAACTTTTCTTACTCAAAATCAAAATATCTTTATTCAAGTTTGGTTTATAAAGACACCTTTGAATCGTCAATTTTACACTACCACCGGTTCGGAAGGCAGTCTAGCTGGTCACCTACAATGAAGAACCGGCAAGAAACTCGATAGCTGCTCATTTAAAATAAACAATAATACAAAATTATGTTACAATTAAAATAACAGAGCATTGTAAGGCTACTCAAGAATAAACTGTCCCGATGCTGAGTCAATTGTCGATGAATGTGTCGGTCTCTAACACAATATATAAGCGTACTATGTCCTTAAGCACCGATTAAACACAGCGAACTTAAGTATTTGTATAAGTACGCATTTTATATCTGTAAGATACCTTTAGTATGTATATTTTAATTACTATGAATTGAAACAAATTTGAAAATAACATTTGTCTGGTGCACACCTTACAAACTTAAGCCAACCCAGTTGACGCACTCCCGCAATGCCAGATTACAGAACGAAGACTCGATTCCCGCATACCATGTAGAGCCGTGCCGTGGTCTGGTCGTGCATTCATAAACTATAAATACCTTACCTTGCTTGAATGATGTCTCATATTTAGTTATTTTAATGCGATATTAATTCACTGCACGCGCATTGACCTTACAAAAGTGCACCTAAGGTTTATGACCCCGCTATTAACCTTTTAAATAAATTATTTAAGGAAAAAAAATTACGTCACAACACATGTTTTAAAATTCTTGTTTATTGTGTCGAGACGACCCACAATTACGATACGTTGTCGTCTTTAACCTGTTATTAGTACTTCGTGTTATTAAATTAATGTTACATATTTATAGTGTGGATCAAGGTTAATAATAACCATGTTAAGGTTATTAGTCGTATGACCATTTTGAACTAAATAGCTTAAATTAAAGAAGAACTCTTTAAAGAGAAAATCTTTCTGGTTTCTTAGTTGGGTATTAAGAAATTATTATTTTTTAACATTATTAATAGCCAATAGCTGATTATGGATATTCCCATAGATTCGTAGTAGTCGAATCATGTAATAGTCATGGTTGGGCAGGCAATATATTCCAAGGGGAAGACGCTTGTGGTTAGGCAACGTTCAGTTTTCGGGTCTAAAGGAAGGAAAGAAAGGTAAAAGGAAAGGCTTTAAAAAGCCTCTTTCTTGAGTCTAAAAGGCTCGGTGTGCTCAGGAAGGCCGAGATAAAACTTCACTTCGGTTAATCGCTTGCAGCTTTACAAAACTCATATTTGGCCCCATATGGAGAACTTACCATGGCTACCTTCGCTGACCTGTCACTTTCTTTGACGACTTCAAAAAAGGCCGGATTCGCATTCACCACCTCCGTGATTGTCTATGGGCGACCACTTCCTCGTTTACAACCTCCTTTTTAAAAAAAAACTCTCCATTTTTGTAATGGTTATCACCACTGAGTATAAAACCCAACCACAGATTATATCAAGAGCATTGTCATTGTCAATTTGTAACCTCTGTGGAAAATGTAACATTGGTATTTAGAAAAACAAAGCTGCTGTATGACTTAACCAATAATTAACTTGAGTATATATTTATTTATTCACTCAACTTAACTTCCGTATTTAAATCACGACACGTTAACGTAAAGATAATTGTTATCACAATTATCTAGGCCACGCGTAAATTACTTGATGGTGAAAATTGTTAACCGATTTGGAATTAATAACGACTTCATATTCACATTAATAGAAAATAAATCAATTATATTTATTTTAGTTCGCTTTAACTCCAGGATAGTGCCACCATCTATCTGTCTCTTATTTATCTTAAAAATTCACAAAAAACCAATGATTTATAAAAAAAATAACGTATACTTTGAATATTGTATGTAAACTTTAAATTTTATTTTATTTCTTAAAACCATACATAACAATAATACAGTGTACATAATAATGACAATGATAAGATAAGAACAAAGCCAAAGTAGGGTTGAAGCATAGAATTAAAATTAGAATAATCTCGAAGTTACTTGTCTTAAAATTATGAATGATGTAATAATATATAATTGCAGAAATTACAGTGTCTTTGAACTCTAGTGCCGTATAGGAGTGGAAAAGTTTAAAAACATTAAAGTTAAAGTAACTTCTTTATTTATAAGTTTCATATATCTTTAGATAATATAAAATGTTTGCGTTTATCATACTTTTATTATTCATAACGTGTTTAATTGTCGGAATGCATAATTAAACTATAAACACAAAGTTATTGACGACAACACAATATAATAACAAAGCTGCGAATCTATATGCATTTCGACATTCGCCAAATGAAATCTTAATTTTATACGTTACATGATTGTTTAAATGTAAATTTTTAATCAACTGATAAAGTTGGTACAATAATTAAATATTCAAGTCGAAATGCCTTTATCGAAATATAAGGTCGCAATAATTACACAAGTTCATCGCTAATATACACAACTTATCGATAAACACATGTTTATATTTTATTTATCTAACAAAAATATTCAATATAAAAAAAAATATTTGTCATTATAGAAGTTGCACGAAACTGTGTAAGGTCATTTTTGACTACATTAAAACAATTTTAACCAATTCTTGGTGTGACCCGGACCCAGAACTCCGGTAGTGTTGTAATAATACCCTGTATTCTTCTCTTAGGCTTTTTCAAAGGTTTGCCATCAGCTGTGGACACATGGAATGCTTGGATAAAGGCGGCAAATATTAGAAACATGCTTTGACGCGCATAGGTCTCACCAGCACAGAGTCGGCGTCCTGTAAATGTCAAAGACAATAGAAATAATAATAGATATATTATAATAATAGTATATATAATAATAATAGACACAAAGAAAGTGTAAACGTGATATCATTTCATATTTTTGTCATACTCGTGTTCGAGGATTTATCCAAATGTATTCAAGGAAAATCACTATGTAGTGTCACGCTTTTAAATACTATAAAACAACATAAAATCCATATAAAATATCGGATATACGTTACCTCTAAACTCTACTTCCCAAATTTTTTTTCCATCACAAATTTATAATTTAAAGCTATAGAGTGTAAATTACCGGATTTTTCAGAGTTTAGTTTTAAAAGAGACAATTAACTGTTAGTCTGTCGATTAACCGTTCCCTGCGTTTTAATTAAATAATGGGACGACTTTTAATTTAACTAATAAAGAGACAAATAAATAACAATATTTGAGATTTGTATGGGCTGCGACATTAATTAGAAATGAGTCCAAATATATTGTATACTAATATTACTACTGAATGACTGGGGTTAAGACAACCGGCGGTTATTCATACAAATAAATCGTTGGTAAATTGAATGGTATAAATTGAATTAAATCGTAAAGGAATGATTACCAGCACCAAACGGAAGGGACTTGTCAAGGTGAACTTGGAGCTTTCCATCAACGATGAACCTCTCCGGCCGGAAGTTCTGCGGATCACCCCAGATCTCCTTATCCATATGAAGACTGACAAGGTTCACTGACACTGATGTTCCCTTATAAAACAAGAAAATAGTTAAATATATTTTTATATGTATATATTCGGAGTTATATAAACAACAGGTCAGTCAGGTATGGAACTGGATGGGCACGCCCTTAATACGTAGCTTTTGGTTTGCATAAAATAATTGTTATAGTTAACCTGCTGAGTTTGTTGTGGTTATCTTCTCAGACTATTTGGCATCCCTCACAGCTATATAAGAACTATTACACAAGTAATCGTTGATACGATTCTATCTATCTCTTTATAGGAAAAGAAAATATATTTGATACTAAAAGCCCCACTTCGATAAGCAAATGCTGCGAAGAATTTGAAAAAAATGCTTTGTTATAGAAAATAAGAATTCATGTTAATGGTAAAAATATTTGTACTAAGTTGCGTAACTGTATTAAAATGATATTTTATAAAACATACTATGTATATTTATGGTATACAATTTTATATAATTAAATCACGTTATTAAAGCAATTATTAACTGTTTATATAATGCCAGTTATTAGCACGCTTCGACAATGTATTTATTGTTTATACTTATTTTGTTAATTTTTTAACAAAACTTTTAATAACTTTACATATAACTGTTATTTTAAATTCACTTTGTCCATACCGGGTATGAACTAACTAATAAAATCATACACATGATTTCTTTACTTTAAAATATGTAAACATTCAGTTATTTTTTTTATTATTTAAATGCTTAACCTTCATAAAAAAGTACCTTGAACAATAGACGCACGCGACCTCTGACAGCTGAGTCGCTTATTAAAATAAACGGTATATCTAGAAACTCACCTCTGGAATATAGTATCCTCCAAGACTTGTATCGTTCATAGCGCGATGAGCTACACCTAATGGCACCAGCGTGTCAAATCTCATCATCTCACGAATGCAAGCCTCTAAGAACGGCAGACTGAAAAAAAAAAACTCTTACATACAATATTAAGGTTTTGGTGCATTAATCTACTTTATAAACAATACAGTACTACTACTGCTATATATTTTAACACACACTTTAGTTAACCGCAAGAATATTTCGTTTTATAACTCTAATACAAATGCAGACTGTACAATTATTTTCTGTTTAAAAATTTGAAGACTGTGTTTCTGTAAGTACTTAAGATAAAATACAGTTGTTCTCTTGTACCACTTTGATTTTTTATTTTATTTGTGCTTTTTGCTGTTAATTTATTTATAACATTAGGTTATACACTATTTTGTTTGATTGACACTGACTTTTGTGTTTGTCTTGAAATGTGTTTGTGGTTAAATAAGTTAAAAAAAACAAAACTTTGAGAACTATTAAGTTTATTATCCGGAAGCTAAGCTTAAGCTTCCGAGGTGTCGATAAAAATTTAATAACGACTTTCGATGCAGAAGTGACTATTATAAAAGTAATTGCTTGAGAACCTTAAGTTAACTAAGAAATAACTGTATTGGTGTATGTGAGATATTCTTAATTCGATAATAACGTGGAAACTTTTATTTAATGATTTATATTAAATTATATTTTTTAGACATATTAAAGGTTTTTATGTTAAAAGAGAGTTATTGCACAATATTTTCGTTTCTAGCAATTAGGCCTAAAAATGAAGGTAAAGTTTTATCAACACGTGATTAAAATTAATAATCAGGGATTAATAGATAAACATATTGTTATTTCGTTATCATAGGAAGACTGGATTGGGGCCCGTGTTTATCCGTGTCTGATCTAATCAAAGTGAAACTGTCGACTCACTTTTGTCTATCGTCTAAATTGGGTACACGATCTCTTCCAACCACTCTATCGAGTTCCTCGTGAATCTTATCCTGCAATTCCGGTTGAAGTAGGATCCGCTCGACGAGCATCGTAAGTGTCATCTCTGTTGCGCTCGCAGATGGGAAGGTATAGTCTGTGCAAATTAATTGTAGTTGCTCGACTGAAAACAAGACAAGTTTATTATTATATTGAGGCGTTAGCTACAGTTAAGTAGGTGCCCGGTAGTTACGCACGTTAAGCTTTAATAGTGCAACCTATAGTGCACCAAGGAATAACTTTTTAAATCAATGTCTAACTTGAATTATAATTTTACTATATGTCGGACATCTGGGCAGAATACGAAATTCCACCCGTATCACCTTGATGTCTGTCGTTCCACCACTGCGCGTTTCGTAACACATTTCTTACCACGCACCACCACGTTATGGAACCAGCTGCCCGCCACCGAACCACTACGACTTAGGGTCCTTCAAGTAAAAAGCGTACAAATCCCTAAAAGGCAGGCAACGCACTCACGAGCTCCCAGCCACATGTGTGTCGATGGGCGGCAACTTCACCTTTATGGTGGGCTTCCTGCTCGTTTACCCCCTCTTCTATAAAAAAAATGTCGATACAGACGTTTACTAATACATTTGTATTTTGTTTTGTGCCTGGTAGTCAGTACCGGTGATCCACGAACTGATGCTTTTCCCGCTCAACGAATAAGCATAAGCATACAGCGAGCATTATTGGTACATTGCCACAAGGACGAATTAGTTTTTTTTATTATTACGTATTAATATATCTTCAAGATTATAAATATGTTGTACCTACGGAATGGATTTTCATTGTATATCAAATAATATTTTTTTAAATTAAGATAATTCGTTTTACTTCAAAATAAAAAAAAAAAACAGATAACGTACCGGAGAACGTAGATCGCTGATTTTCCTTAATTTGTTCTTTCATTTTCTTAATATACATATCGAAGAAGTGTCGTTCGTGTGTGTCACTATATGTCTCCATGGCATCTTTAATAAGCTCCTAAAGTTAAAAAGTATACATTAGTATTTTATTTTCTGAAAAGCATTATACATTTTTACGTTGCAACATGAAACGAAATATTATAAAGAAATAAACAAACCGAAGTGCCATTTGAGGCAGTATTAACGCTGAGGGTTTTCTAGGCAAGATAAATAAGACACTTGTGTATCATAACATACATAAAAGGCATAGTGTACGAAATATATCTTTCCAAAGATATATAACATAAAGCTATTATATATATAACAATATTTATAACAAATAAAGTTACGTTACGTTAACGTAACCTACGTTAATAATAACGTAACGTAAGTACGTTTTATTGACTTATATTTGGTTGGCTGTTTGTGTAGATATAGAAGTCTTGTAACATTTTTCTTTTTTTTGCCAATTTGTACCAGATTAGGGCCGTGTATTAACAGATAATTTCCTTACACCATAAAAATCAGTCATGCCCTTCGTGCCACTCGTCAAGTCATTGTAACCACTAATGTTTGGACAGACATCCTTTAACCAGGGCGTGATAGCCAGCGCCCCACCCAGATCGTTGGTGCTTCTCTGGAATTTTAGTGCAGATCTTCCCACCATCCACAGCTGGGTATATTCTGGGCGTGTTAATGCATTGTTTACGAATACATTTAGTAATCCATTCACGAAGGGAACATCGAAAAAGTGAGGTAGGTAGATGAGATTCCCGTTGACGACTTTCTGAAAGGTGTCGTTAGTTTGGAATTAGAAAAAGCTTGATTGTTTACACGCCTTATGAATCTGTTAATTATTTAATATTTTTCCATTCATACACAGTTACTTGTAGTACTGGACAAATATGGTGAAAAAAGCTGTTATCGACAAAATTTGGTGGACTTAACCAATTCAATATACAGATTGGTGGTTTAAAAATATAATAATTGTTAAAATAAACTATTAGGACACGTCTGTGCGTTCTACAGACAAACCCATCTGCGAATGCCAATTTCTTCTGAAAATGTCACAACATTTGCCGAAATTTGACAGAATTTTATTAACTTTGGATTGAATGGTTATAATCAATACACTCATAAAATATTCACTCAGATATTTATTTTCTGAAATTCCGATGGGTTTTTTTTTATTGGTACCACAGTTGGCCAGTGTCTAAGCTTAATTCAAAAATGAAATGTCTATTACAAACACCGGAAACCGAATGTTTTTAAACATTTATGTAATATATGTATAAAATACCTTTTCTTCGTCATTTTTAGCTCCATTAAGCACCATATCTATCATCTCCTTGGTGTCACGAACCATTGTCTCTTCAAGAGCGTCGCATCGACGTCCAAAACCCCAATCCCGCATGTAACGTAGAGAAAATCTCCTCTGTGCATGCCAGAAGAAACCATCAGTAAAGAAAATGCCTGTAAAAAATATACGAACCTATGTATGTGCAGCCTGTGTACGTTGTGTGTTTAGTCTGTGGACTGGCTCTAGGCGCCACTTTTAAGGGGTTTGCCGCCAATTCATATCATACGATTGAGCTACAATAGACTAACAATGTAAATTATTATAATTAATATCGGATAACTGTATATCTCCTCCTTATAACTTTTTGCGAGTCGACATAAAGTGTTATATAATTTATTTATTGCATTGTACACATTGACCCCGACATGATATGATTTTTTATATTGTGAAGTTTGTACGCGATTCATTAATGAAGTGTTGATAAAAAATTAGGTATTTTAAAGACCGATAACAAAATTTTTAGAAGTATGCTACTTAATGTTTTAACTTAGCAAATAGTCTCATAATACAATAAAATAAAAATAAGACTCGATTGTCAGTTTGCTCATTGTGTTCGACTAGGGGTTATATAAAAATATTTTACATTTCGTAGTTCGCGGATCGTTCGCTATCTCGTCTCAAACTCAAACTCAAAATATCTTTAGTCAAGTAGGTCTTTATAAATACACTTTTGAATCGTCCATTTTTACACTTCCACCAGTTCGGAAGGCAGTCATCTACCGAGTAGAACAGGCACGAAACTCGATAGCTGCTCTTTTAAAATAAACAATAAATACAAAATTGTGTTACTTACAATTAAAAGAACAAATCATTGTAAGGCTACTCAAGAATTGAACTGCCCCGATGCTGAGCCAATTGCCGACACATTAAAGAGATCTTCTAAATATTATTAATACGGTATAGTATGCCTTTTCAACCAAAATACTCTTTAGGCGCGTTTTAAATTTATTACAAGACAAGTCGTCTTGTGAATGTATCTAATATCCGGTCATTCACACGGAACTATATTGATAAGGTGAAACTATTGCCTTGGTATATTAATTTGTTGGCAATAAAGTATAAACTAAATGTTGTAATATAGGATTTTGTTAAGAAGCGTTATCTTAATGTTTACAAGTGTTTTGTTTACACAATTGCACTGTGTAACCGTTAGAAAAACATTATCTCAATTCCTCATTATTATTGTACTAGAATTGTTAACAAATTGTGTAACATATAATTGTTATATAACATATGTATTTATATATAATAAATTTATGAATATATTCAAAAAGTTAATTCAGCAAAAAGTTGAACAATGCCTTACTACTATAGTGTAAAGATTTTATCATAACGACAAAAAAGCTTGGCATCGAATCGCCCTAAATGCTGAGATAGTATTGTAAAAAAGTGTTATTTAAGCAGTTGAGTTTGTTGTGGACATCTTCTCAGACCGGTTTATTTTGGAACGTAATTGTATATATAAGAAGAGATATTGAAGTAAACAAGTGACGGCTGATGCCATTCAATATAGAAAATATGTCTCTGCTCGTAATGATTTTTTGGAACAGAGATTGATAGCGGTATATCGTGGGATATTCCCGTCTATCTCAACACATGTCTTTCAACTTTCTTAGTCATTTGCTATTTTTAAAACATACCATCATCCTTTATTATTAATACGACATAGTGAAGACATATTATTCTGTCTTCTGAGTCTGTTGAATCTATATTATTTTATAACTTACCTAATACTTTCCAAAAACCTCTCGCTCTGCCAATAATAGTATCTAATCGTCCATCAAACACTTCTCTGTTGAGAACTTCCCTGATCAACGCAGGGTCATTGACCAGAATCTGTGGTAGAGTCCCCAAGTAGAGGCCCACTATCTTAGTATTATACTCTTTGGCTAACCGTGTGGTGGCCAACGCTAGATTATTGAACGCTTTGGCAACAACAATCCAGTAGGCTCCATAAACTGGTAGACTTGGGGGTCCTAAAATTAAAAATTGTGCTTTTTTACATATATTATTAAATTAGTTTAAATTAATTAATAATATTTGTCTGACCCTTCTACATCCTTTTTTAGCGCTTACAATGTTACTTCTGCCGAGAGAACCGTTACAAAAGGTCATCAGAATCAGTGGTGACCTTTGGTAACGCGAGCTCAGCACACACTTGCAAAAATTTAAGGAATCATCGAAAAACTTGTAATTACCAGATATATCAAGATATACATTTAAACAATTAATTTTTAAGAATAATTGAAAATTATGCATTTCATGAGTCATAATAGTCGTTAATGTAACTATTACAAAAAAAATCTACATATTTGTCACTGAAGATATCAATATGATATGATAACTTCAATGATGTCTTTACACAAATCAAATAAACTAAGGATATAACTCCTCTGTTTTATTTATGCTCAAGAAAATAGAACAGAAAGAGCTGATTTATATTCCAATAAAAAAAATGTCGTGCTATTCAACTGTTTGTTTATTGTAAACGAATGTCTATTTACTAAATTAAAAAAAAAAACTCACCCGGTGGGAAATTCTCGTCGCGTTTGTATGCACTTTTCCATAAATATTTCACCGAGAGCGCGAACAGGAAAATCAACGCGAGCAACCCGATCATGCTTGATGTTCAAATTAAAATAAATGTTCATGTACAAACACTTAAAGAGAGCAATGTGTATGGAAATGTCTATTGAAGTGATTTGAGTTGAATTATTATTGGCTTGTCTATGAAAACTAATCTTCATGTCAGATACATGTCCGAATGGACATAAAACAATACTATTATTGTAGTTCCCGTATAATCAGACAATTAAAAAAAAATTAAATAATTAATTTAATTATCGCCTCATTAACGCTTATTAATGAACAATGGAACTTAGGTAATATAATATCAGATTAGGAATAGCTGTTACCAGGAAGTGCAAGTAAAAAACTTACGTCTTTTTATATAAAAAGTCAGTTTTTTTTCGTATATAATATATAATATTCATATATATTAACACAAAAACGTTATTTGGCATAACGACTTTCGACGGAACTTGAAATTAATTTTTACAAATTTGACTTATTCTTTTTCTATGTATCGTGATTATTATATGTATGGTTTGAGCTCAGTTCAGTTGCTCCAATGGTCAATCGGTCGGTTCCAGGTTTGATAAAAACTATAAACTTCAAAAACAGTTCCAAATAGAAACTGCAGTTTTTAAATATGAATGAAAACACATTTTTTTTATAGATTAAACAAAACTCAAAGATTAAGATGAGAAGCCCATTAACAGCCATATAAGATAGGCTTGGAGGAACCACGCCAAGAACCAAGGCCAAGGATGACATTTGTGAAGGAGACCAAAACCCATAATGGGTTGTGCCCTATTTAAAGGAGTGGCGGAGAGTTTCTTGCCAGTTCTTCTTGGTTTTGGAACTGGCATTAAATGTACAGTCATTTTTTTTATAACTTGTTGGTTTTTTAACGATTCATAAGTATGTATGTGAAAAAAGATATTTTTGATTTGATTTTTATATAGAGTTAATGAAAAGTGTAGTGCAACAGTTGCTAACGTTTGGTCTAAACAAAAAGATTTCTTAATTAATAATCTATTTATTTTAAAGAATCTAATAATATTTTATTTACACAATTCAATTGTAAAAAAAAGCATACAGTTGGAATGCCCACAACGAATCATTTAACATATTGACATGTTTAATTCACTAACACATCTAGGAATTACGCTGAATTTATTTTTTTAATTACATTCACAAAATTGTATTCAAAGGCAAGACTCTTTGAGCTGACCTTCACAGATCAGATAAATAGTGGATTTCAGTCATGTGGCTCCAAATGTATGATCTTCTAACAATATCTACTACTAACTTTTTGGTTATCACTGAATCTATAAACACTAATATCTATACGCTAAAGTCCTACTTCCTCGGAGTTACCCGGATCCATAAGTCAGATCTAGTACTGATCAAGCCTTCTATTCTGGGAGCGCGATCCTTCAATGGTTTCCCGTCAACAGTTGATATATGGTAAGATTGCATGAACATCGCCAGGCACAGGAACATTCCCTGACGGGCGAAAGTTTCACCAGCACACAGCCTTCGACCTGATTAAAGAAATGCATTCGAGACACATTTTAATCTCTGTGTAATGTAACATATTTTATTGGTTTACTTAAACATTATATTGTTTCTTGTCAAATAATATTTGGGTTATATGAAAATAACTTGTAACAAACTAACAGCTATGAACCGTGGGAAAGTTACAGAAAATATTGTTAATGTTTTTCAAAAAGAATAGATTATTTTTGGACCAACGAACCCCCATAACAAAAGGACAAGTAAGTACACAACATCATTTATGGGGTTTAAACCCGGTGGTGATTCCAAAACAACTAAAAAATATATCGAATGAATAAATTTAAACTATATGTGTCTGTCTGGATAAATGAAATCGTACCAGCTCCAAACGGTAACGTCTTATCCAGGCAGATCTTCAGCTTTCCATCTTCAATGAACCTTTCAGGCCTGAAGTTTTCTGGATCACCCCAAAGCTTCTCGTCCATGTGGAGACTCACAAGGTTCACAGATACTGATGTATTCTAAAAGTTCACAATAATTTCGAGAATATATAAAAATGACTGTGTGAGTATCGATCTTTTTCAAAAATTCCCCAAAAGGAGAACTCTACTGCAATTACGGCTAGGGAACAAAGACGATCCAAGGTAATTGAGAAAAGGCTTTGACTTCAATGTGAACGAGGACATAGGAGATGCGTGTAGGACAAAACCATGATACATATTTTATTTCTTATTTCTTAAACCTATACAGCTTATCAAAAAAAGTTTACACAATAAAAAAGATTAAAAATAAAGCCAAAATAAGGTTAAAAAATAGAACCGGAAATAGAATCTAAGATCAGAAAACAATAACAAAAAAAAACACGAACAGAAAAAAATCAATAAAAATATATATAAACACATGAACAAGTGGAGTATATAATGTGAAGAACGAGCGTTTAAGTGTGTATGCAATGGTGTTGCTGTGTGAGTGAATGTGCGAGGTTGAGTCTTAGTTTTTTTTTTTTAATTTCTACTTATACTTATATTGGGCATAAAGTGAAATTACCTCTGGTATCGTGTATCCACCTAATTTGGTCTCAGTGAGAGAACGATGGGGTATCGCGAGTGGTACTGCAGTGTCCGTTCTCATGATCTCACGCAAGCAAGCCTCAAGATACGGCAACCTGGAAGATGGTCGATGTTAATTAAATGAAAATACACGTTATATTAGTAACAAGAATTCCAAAAATTGTTTTTTTGGTTTCTATGACTCTTCTTTAATTTAAATTTTTAATAAAAATATTTCATGTACAGACATTCGATTTTTACTGTCTTATTATTAGTATAGATAATGAAATGGGCGTAAGTTATATTACCTAGCGTTACATGGATCCGCCAGCTGGTTCATAAAATAAATTAACTCTCCATATTAATAATATTATTAAGCCCGGTTTTTTGTAACATCAAAATCGTGTTGGAAATGTAGGGGTATACTTAGTAGAAGTTTGAACAATTTAGAGTTTTAAGTCTTATAAAGGGTTTTAAGTGATGACATAATAAATTTAAAATAATAATAATTGCCAAAGTAATGGTATAACGAATAAATAACGAACTTTTTATAACAAAAAAAATGGTTGAAGGGTTTGAATAGGGGATGAAAAATTTCACCAGAACTCTGTAATTTATAACCCGATCTTCCAAATTTCTTTTGTATTTAACCCACGCGGACGAAGTCGCGAGAAATAGCTAGTATTATAAAAATTTGAAATAAATCAACACTTAATATCTAGCTATGATATATAATGATTTTTTTTTGAAATAATGAATTTTCCTCACAAACAATGTCGCGGGTTACTTAAAATAGAAGCACTCACTTGTCCCTGTCGTCAAGCGTGGGCATGCGGTCCTTTCCAATGACCCTGTCAAGCTCTTCATGTATTTTGTCCTGGATCTCGCCCTGGATGAGCAATCGCTCGATGATGAAGGTAAGGGTCGCTGTCGTGCCGGTAGTCGAGGGGAAGGTGTAATCGGTGCATATCATTACTAGCTGCTCCACTGTTGGTTTGAAAATAATTCGAGGTTTTTCACTTAGTATCACATTTTAATAAATTGTTTTATTACATTTACAAATCTAATTATGTCACAAAACTCAAAATATCTATATTCAAGTCTTTATAAAGACACTTTTGAATCGTCAATTTTTACACTACCACCGGTTCGGAAGGCAGTCATCCACCGATAAGAACCGGCAAGAAACTCGATAGCTGCTCTTTTAAAATTAACAATTAATACAAAATTGTGCTACTGACAATTAAACTACAGATGTTTTAAACTGTTCAATTTATCAAGTTTTTAAATTAGGCCGTTGGATTTAAATAGCTACAGATCAATCGGCGCTCATTTGTTTATTATTGTCAAAAATGAAACCAATGGAAAACCCCATGATCGTGTTACCGGCAACGCACTCATGAGCTCCCAGCCACTTGAGTGTCCATGGGCGGCGACTTCACCTTTATGGTGGGCCTCCTGCTCGTTTGCCCCCTCTTCTATAAAAAAAAAAAAAAAAAATACCTGAATATGTGGACGTGCCTTTTTCCTTGAGTTCCTCTTTCATTTTCTTAATGTATGTATCTAAGAAGTGACGTTCACAAGACGGGTCAAATGTTGCTATTGCATCTTCAATTATCACCTGAAAATTATATAATTATTATAAACTTCACTTACTTTTCATGAATTTCCAAATTTTTCCAAACACAAAATTCTTGCTTTTTACTTTAATTGGTGAAAACCGAACGGGAAATAAAAGACATAATAAATATTAATTTGTTGAGATAATTACAAATAATGTACTAGCTTATGTTTATTCAAATAATGTACTAACTTGATTTTAAGGAACAGTACAGATTCAACATTAAATTAACTCAAATTATTACTTACTGTTCAGTCGCAGGACTGAAACCTTTTTACGTGGAAACTATTTTAATTTATTTTTTTGTTCCTTTTGTCATTGGCCATTTATAACTTTCTTTTGTTTTTTTTTTAATTTGTTCTAATGTCATAATTATCTCGCATACAATACAATTAATGTAATAATTAAATAAGTATAAAATTTATGGAGTCAGATTAATTATATTCCGTAAGGAAACACTTACCGTATAGAAATCTTTCAGAACGTTCGTCGATTCAACCAAGTCTGTGAAGCCAGTGAGCTTGGGTGCGATGTTTTTCAGCCATGGCGTCATAGCTATAAGCCCGCCCAGGTCATTTGAGCTTCTTTGAAATCTGAACGACTCTTTTGCGATATTCCAAAGTATTGGGTACTTTTCACGTGGGATGGTGCTTTTCGTAAATACATATAGCATTCCATTTAAAAATGGAACATCAAAGATATGTGGTACACAGACAAGGTCACCCTTTATGATTTCCTGAAATTAATTATTGAAAAACTTAAAATTCAATTTTTAACTTTTACTTCTTATAAATGACGAACCTACGGATTTCTTGTGGCGCGCAATGAACCATACTGATTGAATTAAAGTGTTTTTACTTTGACTTACAACACCATGAAAAGTAATTGGAACTGGTATTTATCAGTAAGTTCGTATGGATAAAGGTGTGTGTTTAATATCTAGAGATACTTAGCTAAGAAAGAAAAATAAGTAAAATATGCACAGATGTCAAATGTTTGGGACGAACACTCGGTGAGAGTGTTCGTAGATTTTAAAGAAAAAGGCCGGCCTTATTATATTACAGACTGTTTGACAGTTAAAATAATTTGACCTGTTATGACTTCGGGGACCACTTATGTTTATTCCTTATAAAATACTTAAGTGTGTACAGAAATTATTAAGTTTGTAAAACAACCTTCTCCGCGTCGGTTTTGGGACCGGATTGTGCAATTTCGAACATTTCTTTCATCTCTAGTGCCATTACGTCTTCGAGTTGTTCAGAGCGACGCCCAAATCCGAAATCTCTCATATGGCGTAATGAAAATCTCCTTTGCACCTGCCAGAAGTAGCCTTCGGTGAAGAAAACACCTGTGGAATTAACAGACCTTTAGAACATCGCCTTTAGTTTGAACGTCCCAAGGTTGAGAATTTGTTACTACATTTTTAAATATATATAACGGGCGGTCGTCGTCTAGGAACGCGAGAAGTATGGCGCGGAGTGTCAACCGTTTTCTGCACTGTCCAGTTCACAAGTGTCCGCCCCAATCGTCCAATGTGACGGTCTTGTCTCCCCTCCCTCTCGATGCCATAAAGCTTGACACTTCTGCTCAGTGCTGCCATCACTCCACGCTAACCGACCCCAAAGTTTTAACTTGACATTCCCATCTAATCTAAACTTATTCATGTCAATCACACTTTGACATATATTTTATCTCTTTTATACTGTAACGAATTATTTTTACAAATCGCGTAGAGCCTTCAGCACTACTTTAAATACATTTACGAAATACGTACGTTTTTTACAGTTACCTGTAAGGCGGTAATTGTTACAACCTATTTTTTTTTATAAAACCCCCTCAAACGAGCAAAAAGCGCCATAACGGTAATGTCACTACCTAAAGTCACTCACGTTGCTGGGAGATCGTGAGTGCGTTGCCGGCCATTCAAAAAGTTTAAGATATTTTGTCACAGTATTTCCACAATTTATAACCTAAGTCCTCTCGTGCAATATACATTAATCCATTAGAATTGGAACCAAAAACTTTAAGGTTTATTTCAAAAATCTCATATAACAATAAAATATGCTTACCCAATTTTTTCCAGACACATCTTGCTCTGCCAACAATGGAGTCCATTCGCCCATCGAAATCCTCTCGTAGGAGAACTTCTTTGATCAGCTCCGGATCGTTCACCAGAACTTGTGGTACATTTCCCAAAAATATGCCAACTACCTTTGTATTGTACTCCTTGGCGAGTATCGAGGTGGCGAGCGCTAGATCTCTAAAAGCTTTCATCATCATAATCAAGTAACCACCGTACACTGGCAACTTAGGCGGACCTGCAAAACGTGACAATAAAATATCGTATAAAAAAAACATATGTTTTTGAGATTGTCAGTTTTGTTATTGTTAGACTTATGTAAAAAAATTGAGCAAATCTTTTAGTACTAAGTAAAATCCTTACCGGGTGGATAATTTTCGGGTCTCTTATAGGCTTCATCATAATAATATTTGAACACATACAAACAAATAACAACAAAAACAAGAAGCCCGATCATCCTGCTCGTTGGATGGTCAAGCAAAGACTGTGCAGTATACGAGTGCTATCTACTCTGATATAAGCTTATATGCGCCACCGGGATTGCTAGGGTCGCGGTATCTGCAGGGTAACTTAAGCATGCCCGTCATCGTGAATTGTGATTCCCGATATTAATAATATAATATATATTATTATAAGACCTTAAAATATTTTATAAATAGTCGTTATACTAACTAAATAGACGGCTTTTTTAAACTCAATATAAATATTTTTTTGAGTTTTGAAACCCTAAGATATGTAGGAATAAAACCCAATAAATATAATAATACCAATAAAAGCTGACGTGGAAAATTTATCCCTGTTTTAATTTATCACGAAATAAACATTATTTATTATTTTTTATAGAAGAGGGGGCAAACGAGCAGGAGGCCCACCATAACGGTGAAGTCGCCGCCCATAGACAGAGACCCATGTGTCTGGAAGCTCATGAGTGCATTGCCGGCCTCTTAAGGTTTTTCTTGAAGGACCCTAAGTCGTAATGATTCGGAAATACTGTGGCTAGCAGCTGGTTCCATAACGTGGTGGTGCGTAGTAAGAAATGTCTTAAAAAACGCGCAGTGGTGGAACGTATTACCTACAAAACGTATTAACTATATTTCAAAGATTCTTATAATAATGTGACATAAAATTAAAAAAAAATGGTTTTAAAAGTTCTCTTGGTCGCGTACGAATAGGCGTATCTAATGGTTCATTTCTGTTCCTTTCATATGTTGGTACCGTATTGAATACAAATATTTGACTTTGAATATATAAGTTTTTAAAGGCCTAGTATGCCTATCCGCTAAGAAAGCAATTAACTTTAATATGTGCCAAGATACCATGCAATCGGGTAAGCGACAATACACCTAACACGTTGTGTACCGAAAGACTCCTTGTTGCCATATAGCTCAAGTTTCAGAACTTGGAATAAATTAAAAATCCATTAACATTACAATTAATATGTGAATCGAAGCGAGTATAATATAATTATTTGTGCATATATACAGAACAAAAATAATTGAAGACGCTGACCCAATCCGGGTGAGGGCATCCAAATTTTCCATTGTTTCTTTTCCTTTCAGCAACCAATACAGCTCTCTGTTCTCATCCGAACCATTGCTACTTTGCTCCTTTTTTAGACACTTTCCATTTGAGTTGCATCGCCTACAGCGCGCTATTTTCTTTCTTTATTTACGTAAAACAAGCTTTGCAACGTACGTAAAGGTTAAAATCACGTTTTTACCTGTTTTTTCAGCTAAACCTCTCTACAATACACGAGTTAAATATAAAAATTGCAAATACTTTGGTGCAAGGCTTCAAGGGAGGTAGACTAAAGAAGCCTTAAACAAACTGTTATGGCCCTTCTGGTGACCAGTGCTCTATCGATCGCTAATATATAGGTGTCTAACAACAAAGATATAAGCGCTAAGAAGACATTACAGTTTTTTATAAGTAGGTACCTACACTAGGTCAATTTAAAAAGTGTAATTTAGTTAATATATTTTGGATTTTTTTTGGCTATCACACCTTGTAGTTATAAAGTTTTACAATATGTCATATAGCATTGGACCAAGTTGTAACGGTTAAGCAAACGACATACTGAAATACCCCAACCCTTCAATATATTAATGTCCTATTATATTTTTTAAAAATAGAATTGAGATATTTGGTGCCACAGTAGAAGGTGGTAGTGATTAAAAAAATTATTCACTTCACACATTTTTCAGGAGAAACAGTAAATCGTCAAACATTTTTAAATTCAACCGCAAATCAAACTGGCTTCTTTATTTATTTATACTATAATTAAAACAACAATAATTATATACGCTGCATGCATACATTTCTCTCACAGAACTTCAAGTATACAGATAAAATAGCCTACCATACATCCGCAAACAAATCGCACTCAGGATACGTATTCAGGAGAGAATTGAGCGCTGTTAGTATATATATAACTTATAACCGGTCAAACCTTTTCCCATTGAACTATCTTTTTTATTCAGACTCGTTTACAATTCAATTCTGAAACATGGGTATATCATGGGTCCCACTGCCCAATCGGACAGATATATTGAAGCTAGATATGTATATATTATTTTATATATATTATCGTTGTAAGCTGATATATATTTGTCAAAAATTGAAGATAAGTGGGAAAGTAGGCAATATTGATTATTAATTTATTGAAAATCTGTTATCGTGGATAAGATTTTTACAATCCAAATATAGATGGCACTGTCCATAATAAAAGTATTAGAACCGATTTTGTAATATATTTTTGTTTCATTTATCTGAGTGAATTATATTAATTATTTTTTTGCTTAATTTATTATCAATGATATTGCTGTTATTATTTGACATACAGGTCAAAATGATAACACATTTTTTGAAGTTAGTTAAAAATTTGATTGTTGACTATTAAATACTACGATTTTTTTTTACCTAAATTGTCTATAGACAAAAAAAATAATTGTGTGCGGATCTCTAAATATCTCTGCCATTAAAAATCAGTATCATCGTGACAACGTACAATAATTACAAATAGATTTTGATTATATTATACAATAATAATTTTTGAAGGTTAAAACGAAGTTTTCCCTTCAACCTTATCAAAACTGTTATTTGCGTAGTAATATTCTAAGATTCTTTACATCATCATCACATCACCTTATATGTCAAAGGTTTTGCTTAGAATTTCAACAAATATTTCCAAGTATTGCTCATACATCGTTTTTAGAGTCAACTGTACTGTAGACATTACTACTGCTAGAAAAAATATGTGCAATCCTGTTTGTGATTTTAGAAGTTTTTTTTTATTTTAAAAGGAGGCAAATGAGAAGGCGGGTCACTTTGAGTGATGTGCCAACCGCCGCCCATGGACACCTGCAACGCCAGGAGGCTTATAAGTGAGTTGCCAGCCTTTAAGGAAGAGGAACGCTCTTTTTTTGAAGGTCCCCTAGTCGTAGCGGCTCGGTAATACCTGCGCTGAAAGTTGGTTCCACAAAGAGGTGGTGCGCGGCATAAACCGCCTTAAAAAAAGCACAGATGTGGAGCGCCAGACGTTAAGGTGGTACGGATGGAATTTCGGAAGTATTTTTTTTATTATAATTTTAAATTATCAAGTCATACTGACTTACTATTTACCAGACATTTTGGCCCAATTAAAATGAATCTTAGGTCCTCTTTATAAATATAATTTTATAAAAAAAAAGCTTCAAGAATGCAGAATTTGGGAATAACATTTCTATTTACTTATTTCAATAATTCGATCGTTTATATCATATCAAAACAATAACATCTACTATTTATGTTTTGTTTCGGTGTTCGAAGTCATTATGATTTTCACATTTCGCACTTAAGGGTGTTTAAAAATAAACCTGTTATATTATGAAAATTGAAAATATTTTAATAATATATAATAATAAAAAAAGATTATTAGAATATTGTTTTTATTATTTTAACGAGGAACACTTCCGTCATATGTGATTCGTAACAGTTTAAGCGCTAAAGGAAGCTCTCATCAACAAATAAATGGTGAGAGCCTTTCCATAATTGTCTCTACTACTCTTTGTCTCGTGTTTTTGACGTAAGTTCAATTATTTTACGATAATTGAGTATCGATTGAAGATTTTTAACTTTAATTGAAGTAATTTTAGATGTTTCGTTATAATGTAGGTATTTGCTCTGCGTAAAAAGATAAATTATTATTTGCAATGTTACAATGACTTTCAATAAAAATCGTTATCTTAACGGCCATTATTATATTTAAAAAAAAACAACTTAAATTGTTTTAATTATGTAGTTACATTCATTGTATTTCCTCTAAATAGGAACCAACGACCTAAGACTTATATATAAGACTTATATCGATGCACACGTAAGAGACAGGAGGATGTGGGCTGACGGGTATTGCCGACCACGCTTAATTCGCTGCTAAATCGAGAAGCCTGTCAGGAAAAAGCCGATTTTGTCTTCTAAATGCTTTTGATACTCTTCAACGTTGGTATCTACTAATGACTATTGACATGAATTATTTCTGTAAACTCACGTGGGTCTCGTCTTGAATGCTGGCGTCAGTGCTGGTTACTCTCGGCTTCTCATCCCGGTTGTTTTCAACTGGATTACGCAGTGGAAGTGGGACCGTAACCTCCTGTTGCACATGAGGCGAAGAGAGCAGACTTGGAGCTAATTAAAACGCGAAATGATGGTTAGAGCACGATGGAAGATTGCTGTATATGCCCTCTGCGTTATGAGGGGACATAGGAGATCGTCCATGTGACCATGCTCGTAACGATGGACTATCTTAAAGAAGTAGAATAAGCTTAAGCGCGAAGTAGTGAGGAAAATGCAATCAGATCAACAATATTTGGTATACAGATGAGGCAAACCATATCATTGATATGGTTTGCCGAAACTTAAGTAAATAAGTAAGTAAAGAGCTTTTAAAAATGTAAGCACCTTTTGAAGCCATTATTAGATAAAGTTCTATAACATAGGAAACTGTGATAATACGGTTTAAGTGCCAAGTAGGTAATAAGCGTCCTCTTACGCGTCGAACATCATAACTGCATTGGATCCGTTTAGACTAGTGTCTTTGAATTAAAAAAAAAATGCAAGAAAATCCTTTTTGCAGCAATTAAGGATAATATATACAAACTTGGATCTTTTACAGCACTCGCATCTAATGAATTTCTCCCCAACCGTGATAATGTGAAATAAGCAATCAAAATGTTACCTTATCTGCTTTTATCAACAAAAAAAATTAAAAATCATTTCTAATAACCTTATTATTTTATTTGTGACTAGACTTATTAATAAATAATATTTTCCAACATGTTTATATATGCTTTTTCCCTATAGGTTGTTTTTTATTTTGAATTTGATATTACTCAATAAATTGAACCCTTGTGTTCGGGCAACAAAAAGTAAATGGTTACGGGCCCTTTGCTAGTATACACAACTTCCTTGTGACGGATAAGCTGGGTTGCAGCAAGCCCATAGAGTAAACATGGTATACCTGAAAAAGTATTACTATGATTATTTCCTGTAAAAAAGCATGTGTAGAATTTGAAAGCTGTTTATCAGGAGCATAAGTTCAACTTTCGTAAAAATAATATGCTCTGAAAGTTTCACATAGTATTTGCTCAGAAATGTATTATTTCAGAGCAAATCACTAGAGATAACATATCTAACAATTGGCAACCACAATAACCATAAACATGGATTGCATTGCTGCCATGTATTTTACAATGAAATGTTTACTATTAATTAAATGTTAACAATGAGGTAACTTAATACAAACCATTGGTTATCTAATAACCCTGCTAAAATAAACTACTGTTTGTTTACTTACCAAAATTGGCTACCTTGATAATTCTCATAAACTTATCAGAATAACTTAAATCTTCTTCTATTTTTTTAGAACAGTGATATTTAATGTATGGAAAACAGCCAGTTCTAAGAATTTGATAATTTGAGCTACCCACTCTCCAGTTAAAATTTGACATGCCAAATTGATCATCTCTTACACTACTGTACTAGAACAAACAAAAAATTAGAACTGTTACCTGAACATATTTTAGGTTTAGCAGTTTACTGACAACGTATTTTACCTTAACAAAATATGAAGTCCAAGGAGGTTCCTTACATTGTAGTAAATAAGCAGTTAGCACTTCTGATGATTCAGGTCTAGAGAAAAATAGCCGACGACATGCGGAAGGCGCCCTAATATTTATTGTAGAAAATAGTACAGTACTCAGAATCATGGCTGCGATAAATTGTACATAATATTAAATCTATTCTAATCAATCTAGGTCCATAACTTCATAAAATAACAAACAATAATAAACATGTAAACTAGGTTTTTATATATTTACTTATTTATATAACCTGGATAGTGGATACAAGTTTATTGGGCAACTACTATTACAGACTATAATATATCTCTTTACATAAGTGTTACCAACAATTAGTGTAATGCAAAGATACTTCTTAATAAAGTAAATTGTTTTTACCATCTTAAAACTTTTGAATTAATTTATGAAAAAACCACAAACACATTATTGTAAAATACATATCAGTAGTCTGTGATCTATTTTAAATACAATGAACAAGGACCCAGCCATAAAATCTAAATAAAAAAAAACAAAATGTACCAACTACTAGGTTTGAAGTAAGGCAATAAGTAATAACCTAAAAACTTGATTTGTTTATTTTAAAATTTAGTTTCAAGCTAAGGCATTTTGATAACGTTCATAAGATTAAGTATATTATTTACATGGTCTATACCAGCTCATTGCAATGTGGACTACAAAGACATTTTTGACCAAAACAAAACGCGGAAATATTTTGAAAGTAAGGGTATTTTTCGATATTTAATATAAAAATAATCTGTCAGCCTCGGTACGGTAGAAATAATCTAAAATTATCCTTTTTTAAAATTTTATAGATTGTTCGTGAGCATTATCTCAGAGATGATTTATTGTGTGGTTCAGCGGCTTGTAAAGTGTGCCCTCATAAAGATGATGAATGTATTTTGGATGTAAAACCGGAATCAATTTGTGCTTTGTTTGACTACAATCACTACCTTATCCTAGACACAAATGTTGTTCTACATCAAATAGATATCCTAGAAGATGATGCTTTGAAAAATGTTATAATATTGCAAACTGTTCTAGAAGAGGTCAAGCACCAGAATACAGCCATATTTCAAAGACTTTTAGAAATTATTGGGAACAAGAGACGAAAATTTTACTCATTTGTAAATGAACATCATAAGTAAGTTAAACATTATTTCATACATTGACAGCGATTAATCATATAATATGGTTACAAATCATGTAACTATCACTATAGTGTTAAATTTTATTATGTAAAACTGTGTAATGTGGTACTAGTTTTTAAAACTTTGTCTTGTTATAAATATTTCTTAATTATTTCAGAGACACCTATATAGAGAGAAAGCCAGGTGAGAAACCAAATGACAGAAATGATAGGGCTATACGTAAAGCTGCAGGATGGTATTCAGAGCACTTGTCAATTAAGGGGCTAGCTGGTGATTTTCCACAAATTATAATACTAACTGATGATGAAAATAATAGAAAACTTGCACAGGAAGAAGGGATAGTTTGTTGTTCAGGTTGGTTTTATTAGATGGCTAATTAATGGAGATGTGATATTGCTTTTTTCTAATCAATTTCCATTAAAATATTTCACAAACAACTTTTCAAAAAGCTTGTACAATTGTACTGTGACTTTTGTGATTTTAAATTAAATCAAATTAACATAAAAAACAAATTACAAAAACTGGATGTTAATTTTATCTTGCACATTGAAGTGTGTATATTATATGTATACTTTACAATTGAAAAATATGTTTTAGTGAAAGACTACATTGAGAATGTTAATGGATTTCCGGGATTATTAGACAAATTGTCAAAAAACATTATACCCGAGCATTGTACCAAAGATGCATTATATCCCGCTCATCTCACACCATCCCAGATCCATACTGGTATACGGAATGGAAAATTATATCAGGGTACATTCTATGCATCACGGGATAACTTTTTAGAAGGAACTGCTACTGTTAATGGCTTTGAAAAACAGGTAATTTTCCATTGATACATTTTCTTGTTACCTATTTTGTATTTCTCAAAGGTGAGGTTTTCTTGAAACTTTTCACTTTTCTTAGGCATATTAAGTTACATTTATATTATTCAAATATTTCCAGATATTACTCCAAGGCCACATCGGTATCAATAGGGCTATTGATGGGGATATTGTGGCTATTGAAATTTTCCCTGAAGATGAATGGAGGAAGCCCAGCGACATTGTCCTAGAAGATAAAGCTGACGATCCTGGGGACTTATTGGAAGAGGAGTCTATACTTCTGAACACTGCCAAGTCGGCAGCGAGTGCTGACATATCTCCCACTGGAAAGGTAGTGGGTATTATAAGGAGAAAATGGAGGCAGTACTGTGGAATTTTAATGCCTAGCAAATTTCCAGGTAACGGACCAACCACACTTTTAGATACTTTCAGATTCGTTTAGTTTTTTATATATTTCATAGCATGATGTATGTAAGTCTCTCTAAGTTTCATGATTTCAATTCATAAGGTCTCTTCTCTATATACTTTATAAATACACGGAACATAGGCAAATGAAATGTTTTCAGAGATGTTGACAGTTTTCAAGGTCAGCGGTAATTCAATTGGTGCAAAATTGGTGGAAAAATTAGGAAATTTATATTTTTTTACATACAATTGAATTGTAATGAATGATTTTAGGAGCCACTCGCCACCTATTCACTCCAGCAGAGAAGAGGATACCGCGCGTGCGCATTGAGACGCGTCAGAGCGATTTATTAGCGACGCAAAGGATATTGGTGGCGCTCGACTCGTGGCCCCGGAATAGCCGTTATCCCTTGGGACATTTCGTCAGGGCCTTGGGACCTATTGGTAAGTCCGGTTGATTTTTAGATTAATTTAAACCAATTCTATGAAAATATTTGTTATATTAAAAATTTGCAAATTTTTATGTAATTTTAGTATCTACTATAAATATAAATATAGTTAACAATTAATGATTTTTGAATGAAATCTTAAATTTTAGTAAATCTCCTTCAGGTGATAAAGATGCTGAGAACGAAGTGATTCTGTTGGAACATGATGTACCGCATGCGAGGTTCAGTGAGGCTGTGTTGTCTTGTCTCCCGCCTGATGACTGGACCATATCGGAAGAGGTATTTATTGATTTATCTTGAGCAGGGACGTGCAACCTTTTTATTTAACTGAAAAAATTGACATTCGTAGCACTCTAGTTTAACTAACAAAACTTGTGAATATATAAAAAAGTAAAGATTTTATATTGATTGGAGAAATTTAGGAAAATGCTTGACTGCATAGTCCTGTTTAAAGGTCCGTGTTCTAGACTCTAGAAATTAGAGCAATGTTGGTGGTGGTTTGGTCAATCTATAGGACGCGGTTTCATTGTTTTACATTTGAAGAAAATTTCATATTTTTTATATTAATTAAGAAAAATGTTCAAACTTTCCAGGAAATAAAGAAACGTGTGGACCTTCGGTCGGTGTGCGTGTGTTCGGTGGATCCGCCCGGCTGTACCGATATCGATGATGCTCTGCACGCACGTCCCATCCCCGGCACCACGGACGATGGCCTGCAGAAGTACGAAGTCGGTGTCCACATTGCGGATGTCACCCACTTCGTGAGGCCGAACACGGCGTTGGATAAGGAGGCTGCCTCCAGGTCCACCACTGTGTACCTGGTGGGGAAGAGGATTGATATGGTACCAGGTGAGTATTTTGTTGTTTGCCCAAATAGGCAACGACTTAGCAGAAGACCTGTCTCGCTTCGAAGCAGCCAACAGGTTCTTGAGCCAGTCACAAACAAGAAAAAGGTTCGCCTGATGTACAGCCTAGTCTTTCCTTGTTATATTTTTCCATATGGTGTTGCTCTTTAAAAAAAATGTTTTTAAAAAAAGGCATATCCTATCAATTACATCTTAAGAAACCGCCAGGGTTTGTTCATAATATAACTGGCGGTCAAAATGTAAGATTCCTAGTTATGCTATAGCCATAATCCAAATGTGTACTTTGTAGACCTGCTGAGTTCAAATCTCTGCTCCCTCCGCGGCGGTGAGGAGAGGCTGGCGTTTTCTTGCGTTTGGGAAGTAGACGAGAACGCCAACGTCCTCAACAAGAAGTTCCACAAGAGTGTTATTAAGGTATCGTTGTTATGGCTCGATTTTTTTTTTTTTTTATTATTTTCCAAGCAAGCCTTGCAACATAAAAGTGTGCTTTTTAATGCTTTGTTACATTTTTGTTTGACAAAAATAGAATACTCCAGAAGTCAGTTTCCTTTTTTTAGTTATACACAGTAGTGAGGCCATATTATTGACATCATCAGACATAGTGAGCAAAAAAAGTAAACGAGCATTTTATACGCTGACCATACCACACTTAAATCACATTGTATAGCGTAACGTAAGAAACAGTTCCTGGCTTGGAGGAGCTCTTATCGCGAGGACGACCAAATGGCAATTGAGTCTTGGTACGGACGTCACTAGGTAGTTAGCTGCGATATGGTGACGGCGTTGCCATGGCAACGCGTGCCGAGTTAGTTGGCTTTCCTTCCGGTTCATGAACCGGAAAACGGGCTCCGGTTCCGTTATGACCGTTTCCGTTTTCTTTTCTAGTCTCGTTCGGCGATGACATACGAGCAGGCTCAGATAGCGATAGATGATAAGTCTCGGCAGGACGAGATTGCCACTTCGCTTCGCACGCTCAATGCGCTCGCTAAGAAATTGAAGCAGAAGAGATTGGATAATGGGGCTTTGCTGTTGGCGTCGCCTGAGATACGGTTTGAGGTGAGTCATTTTACATTTTTTATGTCAGCTCACGTCAGGCCATGCTTAATTATATAGAAAGAAAGAAAACACATATGTTAACCTACACACAAGTCAAAATACTAGAGCAAAATAAGTAAAAAAAAATTAATAATACTTATTTGTGTTTCGGAGGACGGAGGTTATTTCCTCTCGACAAGTTAGTATCAATGTCTGGATCGAAGGACCAACTGACTAAGGTCGAGGTTATGACGATTTATGACGAATACGTTAATATGCACCTACAATCGATATATTGTTGATCATATATTTTTGATACTCGCGTAGACTAGCGCGTACTATTTCTTAAAAGTCGGCAACGCACTGTAAACTCGTGAGTGCGTTGCCGGTGACTTTACCTTTATAGTATGCCTTCTGTACGTTTGTATAAAAAAGAACAAGATTGTTAATAAAAAAGAAAGTTAATTGTAATTGAATTTCTCCTGAGAAAAAAGAGATGTTAGTTAACACCTAACTGGTGTTTATTCGTTATAATCAGGCAATTGTCGATTTGATAGACATTTTAATTTTTTTTTAAATATCGCTCAGGTGGATTCAGAAACCCATGAGCCAATGGAAGTCCAAGCGAAGCGTATATTGGATACGAACTCGATGGTCGAAGAGTTCATGTTGTTGGCGAACGTGAGCGTGGCCGAACACATTGCGAGCGAGTTCCCGCAGAGTGCGTTGCTGCGCAGGCACCCCGCCCCACCCCCCGCGAACTTCAACAACTTCCTGAAGGCTGCCGCACAACAGGTATTTCTAGTCTCCCTCTCTCCCATTTATATCGTGGAGATTACTTTAAGAGTGAGAGCGTCGGGTTCAGAATCACAACTAGATGGCGCCCATACCAAAGCGCCACCATCTGATTGGCCAATACAATAAACATACAGTGTTTTATCTATTCAAAAATTAAGTATAATCGAATAAAATACAGTGTAAACTCTATATAACAACACTGAAGGGACTGTGCATTTTATGGCGTTATAGAGGGTGGTCGTGAGAAGAGAAATCATTGTATAGAATTGAAGCGACAACCAAAGCCAATTGATATATTGATTTCGACGATTTCGACAATTTGTCGTTAAATCGAGTGACGTTACATGGGAATTAAGATGTGCCGAAGCAATCAATTAACCGTTAACGAAGGCTCCTCTTTTAGGGTTTTGAGCTTGATACATCAACGAACAAAGCCTTTTCGAAGTCGTTGAACGAAGCCGTGATCCCGTCGCGGCCTTTCTTCAACACGCTGCTCCGCATAATGGCGACGCGCTGTATGCAGCAGGCCGTTTACTTCTCGAGTGGCACTCTTGCGCACGAGGACTTCTATCATTATGGGCTCGCCTGTCCCATTTATACGCACTTCACCTCGCCCATACGCAGGTGAGTGCGATGCCTGCGCGTGCGCATGATATTGTCTATAATTTATAGTACAAATTATCAAACAAGTTTTAGACATACAAATTGTGTAACCAGTCTATAAATGGATGTGCTTTGATATTATGTTTGCAGTTAACACGACCAATAGAAAACTTATTAAAAGTTACATATTCATAATTTTCTATTTATTTCCACACACATACAGACACGAACACATATACACACATTATATTGTTTAAAAAAAATGTAAATACAGTATAATAATCTAAATACAAGCACTAAACTGCTAAAATGAAAACTAACCTTGTTCAAACTTAATTTCTTCTTTTTTACATTATTCGTCTGTTCGCTATGCCCGATCAACCAAAGAGTCTTAACATTTATTGACAGTTAATGTCAAAACCCGTTCCAACATGTCCACAGATACTCGGATGTGGTGGTGCACAGACTACTCGCGTCGTGTATAGGCGCAGATGCGACGCACGCCAGTATCCTGGATACCAAATATGCAATGTCGCTGTGCGAGAATCTAAACTACCGTCACAGGCAGGCGCAGTACGCCGGGCGGGCCTCCGTCGCTCTTAATACACATGTAACTCTCGAGTTTTTTTTTTCTCTTTTTTAAGTAATGTTTTTTGAACGATGAAAAAGCGTAGTTTTTATCTATAGATATATATCTAATATGTAAAATTCTCGTGTCACAATATTTATTCCCGTACTCCTCCGAAACGGGATGACTGATTCTCCTGAAATTTTGTGGCCATATTGAGTAGGACTGAGATCGGCCAACATCTATTTTTAGAGACATTGTATTTTCAAAACGACGTTTGTCGGGATCAGCTAGTTATTTTAGAAAAAGGCTTTACTTTCGACATAGCGTTTATTGTCTATTTTGAAGTAAAAAGTTGAACATTAGGTTGTTAATGACTAAGATAATGCAAGATAATTTTAAAAAGATCCACCAGAACTTTAGTGACCTTCAAAAGTGGTTGTAAATGATCCTATTTTTAAAAAAAGCTTTTGGACTTGAACAATTTTTTCTCACATTTACTTCGAACATGTAATGAAATCTCTTTAGTTATAACATTTGTATCTGGCTGGTTTGGGTGTCGATAAAAGGTTTAAATAGTGAAACATAAATCCAAATACGATACACACTCTATTTAAATGTAATTAAACATTATTAATGACCGTCTTTTTATATATCTTTTTAGATCTTATTCAAAGATCGCGTGGAAGTGGAGTCGGCCGTGGTGTTAGCTGTAAAGCGGAACGCGCTTCAAGTGTTAATACCTAAGTACGGACTCGAAGGACCATTGTATCTACCCTCAGATAAATTTGTCTACAATGAAGAGGTAAAATTTTCTATATATAATCATATTGATTGTTTAAAAAATTTGTACTAAAAAACTTTAAACCGTTAATTTGTTTTTAATAACTTTTTTTTGTCTTTTTAGAATCACATTCAAGTATGTAACGGCGTAGCACTGAGAACCTTTGACGAAATTGTCGTAAGGCTCAGTTTGGACAGCACAAATTTACAACATAGGAAACTGGTTTTCCAACTTGTAAAGCCTGTTATACCAGGGTTCAGTTATGAAGAAATGGACGTGGAAATTGTAGAAGAGCCGAAGATTGAAACCGTTGATTTAAAGAAGAAGAGACAGAAAGATGGCGTCCAAATCGTTGAACAGCCAGAGGTTGAGATTGTGGATATAACGAAGAAGAAAAAGAGACAGAAAGATGGCGAGCGAAGCGCTCAACAGCATGTGGTTATAGACATTACGTCAAAGAAGAGTAAAAAGAAGAAAGGGAAAAAATAAAACGTATTTTTTTAAGTTTGTTTTTTTTTTACTTTTTGAAATAGTGAAGTAATGCTGAATGGTACATTTAATATAGTAAGATTTAAAGTTCACTGTTTATTTATTAAAGGTTACAAGCGACTTAAAAATTCACAAACCTAAAACAGAGAAGATTAATAGAACAATTTGTCTATGAATGAGAATTTATTCAAAAGAGGTTCTTAAGAAGTTTTATGGAAAATAGGTTTTTTTAATCAGTATTCGTTAAGACAAAGAAAATAAAAAAAAGTAAAAATATGTTTATTGTATAGAATCGTTTTCATTTAAGTCTTAAAAATATATCAATCTGCTGCCGCATCTTCATATTTCGAGTAATCTGAGGCACCCTCATCACTTAAAACATATTCAAGATGGGTAAAGTCTCAATTTTCATGCGTAAAGCTTTCCCTTCGCGGACTATCTCCTATTGTAGGCGGCATTGACACTTGACTAGTATCTGTAGATTGGGACTCCTCTATACTCTCTGGTCCCGGTTCCACAATCTGTGGTATTTGTGACGCCTCTGCTTGTCTTTGACCCTCGTGTGATGTTTCTGTATCATTTTCACTGCTTTGCTCCGAGACATGTGCAGTGTCTTGTACGTGACTTAATGGTACCTCTATGGGACGACCGGTAATTCTAGCGATTTGTTGGTCGATCTTATTTACTAATTGCTCGATAGCTGTCGGCCATCTTGTGGAGGGTACTGTGTGTAAGGGCGAAAGTCTCGCGTCAGCCATAATGGTTAACCGAACGGTATCCGCATACTGAATTACAGTTAAGGACATACCTAAAATGAAAGAAAATTTAAGAAGACTTATCTATACTTATAATAAGACAGTAAAAATTGAATGTCTGGACATTCAATATTTTTCATTCAACGTTTTATTCTATGATTATTTTGAGTTAATACTATCCATACAAACAAGTAAAAGGTAACGATTGAAGAGACGTTTATCGTTTGTCTACATCCATTCTTCCACCTACATTCTTAATGTTAATGAGGTTTACCTTTTATTATTTGGTCAAGCTAATAAGTAATAACCTCACAAGTACGTATTTCGTACTCATAACTTCGTAAGAATTTTTATTGAACTCTTAACCGCTGAGGAGTTTTACCTTCCATCATCAGCTCATCTACATAAGATGACTATCAGAATATAAAATTGTCAGAAAAGTAATTGCCTGTAAGTTAATTTGAAAGTTGCCCTCGATTTCCCTGAATCATCGGATCCTGTAAAGCTATATCATCCCTTTGTAACACAGGCTATATATAATTCCAATTGTAAGAAGATTTTAGCCCGTGAAAGAAAGCCCTGACGAGATCATTAAAAAACGCTATATACTTAACCAAATTACACGTGGGCGAAGCCGCGGGCGGAAAGCTAGATTATATTATAAAGAAACTCTAATTTGACATCTAATATAGTATAACTTACTGATATTAGCCTGCGGTGGCCTCCAATAAATAACGCCGTGGACCTCCTGTCCCCACAGTGTTTTCCTTCGTTCAGCATTTGCGGGCGCATTTATTTCCGCATATGAAACAGCGTATCGTCTAGATAGCGCATTTAGTGTCAGCCTTGCGAAGGGTGACGGCACCGATCTGGTTAGGGCTCCACATCTGGCCTGGGCTGCCCAGGCCCCCGCTAGGGCAACCTGGCGACTGCAGGCTTCCTCGACAACAGAGGCTATCCGGCGTGGCGTAGAGCCAACGGGAATAGATAGGCAAACCATTCCTAAAATGTTATTTTTACGCAATAAAAAATTGTAAAGTACAACGTAATATAATAGGAAATTGGTAATTTCGCCGCTCTTTGAACTTATAAGAAAACTAGCTGAACCGGCTAACATTGCCTAGCCATACAAATCATCTCTAGTGTAGACATGAATTAAGTGGCGGGGATAACTAATTAAATTACGATTAATCATTTATTGAGCGGGATGAAAACTGATTTAATTACTAAAATGAACATAAAAAATAGGGGTTGGTGATAATAAAAGTAAAAAAGTAACTAACACTGTGATAGGGAAATTTTATATATAAGAAATGTCGTACCTCCAGTCTGCGATTTCTTATAGTTTTTGCCATTGCCTTCAGAAAACGTGTAGAGAAAGTCCTCACAGGCTGCTCTAGCTGACACGAGTATTGAATCAGGTGGATCACTTTGAGCATTTTCAAAGAAGGCCCGCAAAGATTCCGTGGCGGCATACAGAGCGATGTCTGTGGAAGACACGCCCAGAGCCCGTGCAGCTCTGTCTATGTTAGCTCTAGGTACAGGTCGCGAAAATGATGCCACCTGAAATGTGTTTTTTTTTAAATTAAATAAGTAGTCGAAAATTATGGTTATATGACAATTAACAAACATTTCGTCAACTGACTGACTACTCAGTTTTCTGCCAATAAGTTTGTCCTTAATTACTTCACTATAAAAAGTAAACGATCCCTATTTATTGATAAGCCTATCATCAACTCGATTTTTCCGTAATTTAACTTGACTGCACTGAGAAAATTCAAAACGTTGAATCAAATACATAACAAGGAATTTTACATAATTTTAATTGATTTTACCTTTCTCCCACATAAAGAAATTGTTTGCAAAAGATGTCTCTTCCCATCGTCAGCGCCGATAGTGTCAGTCCACAATTTCCAGGGTGCTCTGTAGGCCTCCTTAATGCCCCTTAAAGTCTCACCAGTGGCTTTCACGAGCAATTGAGCAATGTCTCCATACTTCCAAGTATACGTATGAGATTGTCGAACCTGGCCAACCGTCCTTAATTCATTGATAGCTGTGATTTCGTCCCGGATTGTTAACGGTAGAGTGAGTATAGTTTTCGCTGTCATAAATGCAGTTTCAAACATCCTTCGTGGCCATTTACGAGGATCTATTGTGACGAGAGGCGAAATTAAAATCTGAAAAGAGAAACTTTATGATAAAAAAGTGTCTCATCCGAGCCTGTGCAAGTTACATCATGGCACAGTATATCATGAGCTAACGTGTCTGGTGAGAGGACATCAAAGTATATAATACCGCGGCTAATAAATCGCCTGCCCCAGTTTTTGAATGTTGGTGCCTCCAATTTATAAAACAAAACTTTTACTCTAAATCAACCGATGACATTTGACTCACAATTAATTGTAAAAAACTAAGTGGTTTTTAAATAAATAATTGTAAACTGAATCCTTTTTTTTTATTAAAAATAATGCAGACGAAGCGAGTGGTTGCTGACCGTCAAAAACTTTATTTGTAAACGAACGAATTAACTATAAAATACTAAATTAGGTAGCCTAACAATAATTTGTAATTTAATGAACATGTAAATAAGATAATTATATATTGAATTTAACAGAGCAGCTACCGCTTCCGCTTACCGGTTCTTCTAGATAACTGCCTTCCGAACCCGTGGTAATGAATGACAATTCAAATGTGTTTCTAAAAAAACCTCCTTGAATAAAGATATTTTGAGTTTGAGTTTGTATTATGTGATTAAGTTCACTCATTTAGGGAAAAATATTACGATTCAAAAGTGTCTTTTTAAAGTCGTTATATATACGACTTTAAATAGTTTATATAATATAATAGTTTACTACTTATAATTAGTATTTCTACTTGAATAAGTATAAAGGTTAGAGGTTAACATACCTTCGGTACACTTAAGCTACGTCTCTTGCACTCTCTTTGTAACGCTAAAAGGAATTTCACCGCTGTCATAGCAGCGGGCGTTTCTCTGTCGTGCGTCCTCTTCTTTGAGAGTTCCCTTAAAGCGCTCGCAGTTGACACAAACACTAATCCAGCTACATGAAAAGCTCCCGGCAACGTTTTAAGCGCCCGTGGACATTCAACTGGATCGTATTCACATATAAATTCATTCCAAATATTTGATAAGTTTTCATTAATCTTGGACCATAGTTCTGGGAGGGCTGACGGTGTTGGGAACAGTTTGGATAGAGGGCTGTGGCATAATTCTATTCTGTCAAGACATCGATGTGGGAACTGCTCCATGAGAAGGAAGTCGCCAATGTTGAGTGACTTCTTCCCGCTTAGAAGCAGGTGGTGAACCCGTATCAGTATGTAATACTTGGTGTCCGTGGAGGCACATGGTATTATTATATACTGCCACGGTGGATGATCACTGGGAAAGTATTTTGATATGATGTCACTTACGTACTCCTAGAACAATACATCAATAAATAAACCAGTTTTTATCACTACAATCAGCTGTTTTGTTTATAAGATTATACTGTACAGTACAGATGTACATAAGAGAAATATGATATAAATACGTTTCAAATACTAGAAACTAATTAAATAACAATAATTAAATATTTTTAACAAGTGAGGACTTGTAGAAAAGGCGTTTTATAAATTTCTTTTTTTATGAAACGAGAGATGACAAAAGAGTTTGGGAATAAATTTGCTCCATCCTACTACAGAATTATTGTATGATGATCATCACCAAAAAAAAAAACAACCAAGCTGAGTTTCTTGACTGCTCCTTAGCTTGGTCGCGTACGAACAGGCGTAGTCAGATTTTATAGGATTCAAAATGGTCCTATGTCCTACTGAAAAAAGCTCGGACTTTATAGGAGGTTATAAAAACCTAGGTCTAAAAAGCAGGTCGTTGACCTGTATTTATTCCTCAGCATACATACTTGTATATTAACATCGCTAACAGGACGTCCTCTATAAACAGCATTTGCAACAAAAACATGATTTTCTGCTCTAAATGGTACGTTGGCGTCCCAAGCATAATTCCCCCAAAAGGATATCAGCAGATGTCTTAACCTTGGGAACACAAGTTCGCCATTTTGATTTCTTCTATCAATTACATGTTGCATCAACTCTCGTTTTATATCCTCCGCATTTATTGTGCCTACAAAACTATAATGAATGAATATGTGAAAAATTATTTTTTTCTGGAAAACTATTGAACTGATTTGAATGAAATCGGACTGTCCTTTTAGTCGAATATATATAGCTTTAATATGATTATATTTTCTGATTATAAATTCGTTCACGTATCCTAACGAAATTTAGCATTTTCCTCTGACAGTTACATTTAAGTTAAACAATATTTATGTTCAGTGTGGCATTTTAAAGATAGTTTATAGAAACGAGCTGGAAGCCCCTTTAAAAGCCAGGGTGCGTGCATTGCCGGACTTTTAAAAATGACTACGCTCCCTTCAGAATTCCTTGATAAGTATTTCAGTTCCTAAGTTAAGTTTCTTCTTTTTTAATTTAGTTAACAGATACATTATTGTAAGTACCTTTTACACATAATAAAACATTAATAATTCCCTGGTTCCGGTTTGTATCCAATAAGGAACGAATTGTGGCGTTCCTTATAAACTCCGCACTCGGGTACCGGCTTGACAGTAGTTTGAGCCATAAATGATTGCTGATTCTTACAGCTGGAATTTAAAATGTGTAAAAAACTTAAATATTAAGTAATAAAACCAACGCGACTATTAAAATTAACGTAATGATACGCCTAATTTACTTTAGATACAATTAACTCTTTCGTTGAATAAAAATAAACCCCTTTTTTGCAATTGCAATATTAATTATCTGCTGAAGCAAAAGCGTATCATAGACAAAAACTCTGTTTAATTATATGTGATAAAATACATTATTATAAATATCATATCTAAATACAATGTTTTATATCAAACGACGCGACGTTTGATTGCCAAATAATTAAAATATTACAAAATAAATCGATGTCTTTAAGATTTAGATTCGATAATTTCAATTGCAACAATTATCATAATTACGATACAAATTTATTATATTTTTGGCATCAGATCATTGACCTTTTCGGAATATAATCAGTTCCTACTGATTTATATAATAATAATAGAATTGTACCAAGTCTAAAAGCTTAACAAGGCCTATATTAATTGTAATTATTCGTTATTTATAAAGCTAACAAACAGACCTTTTCGATTTTGAAGGTAAAGAGGGAGTTCACAAGGATACGAACCATTGGAACTCAATAATTTAAAAAGTATCTTTACCATTGGGGTATAAAATAATGTTACTTACCGACATAAGACAACGCTAGTGCCGGTAAAGCAGACACGGCTATCCAGAAGGCACAGTATGTGTAAAATTCCTCCCTCAGTCTGGATCGTATGCTCTGTGGTTCTCGTCTCATGTTATTTGAGTTGATGTACTGTGAACATAATTTATTCTATTATCTGCAATGTGCTATTAACCACAGCATCGTGTATCATTAACATCCTGGCGACCCAAGCACACGAAGCCTCTCCATATTTCAGAAATCTGCTGTGGAGCCGCATTAATCCATTATTGATGCTGCCCTGCTGTATAATCTGACTTATCAAATGAGAAATATTTTTTACCTATTTTGTTTCTTAACGTGTATGTGTATTTACTCAAGTTGTGTCATATAACAACATACGAGTTTAAGTCAAACTCAAAAAATCTTGATTCTGTTATAATGAAACAGAATCACAGCTGGGCGAGCTCAGCTGTGAAGAACCCACAAGAAACTCGGGTTGGCATTTGAAGTGTAGGATTTTAGGTATTTTGCAGTTCTTGGCAATTTTTGCACAATTTCCAAAGATGCATAAGCCAATATTCTCAATTTTAAAACAGCGCTACCTAGTACTTGATGATAAGCCAGTTTGTAATTTAACTAGCTTTAGCAAGAAGTCGCGTAGTTAAGCTTGTCTCTTGTCCTAACATTTTTCATTTGTGTCGGTTCTAGTAACTAACAATAGGACAAAAATATATTGAAATCCGTATTTGTAGCGCTGATGTAGCTTATGCTGGTAATACGCATAATTTAATCGGTGAAATTGTTGTTGAGGAAGGAAGGTACATTTCCTCCACCAGTCGAAACCAATCATTAGCCGGCATGAAGGCCATACTTGGCACCTTCGTCATAATCATCGACATCATGATTGCAGCTGCAGATCAAAAATAGCATTTTCATTATTCAGATCTGTTCACAGCTTATATGCAATCTTAAGTATGGATCAACTACCACTCAAAAGTTACTGGTCCAAAGCACTCAGTTAGATGATGACCTCAGCGGTCGAGAGTCATCAAGTAATCATACGGCCACTTTCACAAAATCTCTTTGTTTATGAAAATATTCACATACACATATTTATTAGAAACACGATTAAAATTTTGATTACAAAATGTTCGATTGGAAAGTTTATTGAACTCAGATACAATTTATCTTTAAACAACAAAACTAAATCCGGGAAGACATTTATCTGGCATGTCTGAGTGTAAGCCGATTCACAAATTATTTTTAACGAATCGTTAATTTACGTGTAGGTACATGTGAACAGAAATGATATCATATCATAATATTGTATGTGATAATTTTGAACCTAAACTCAGTCATGGCCTATTTAACTAGTTTATTACATCGTAAATATCGGTGATAATAAGGCCAATTGGCCGACCTCTAATAACATATAGTGAAATCTATTTTACGTCTATTGATCTCGGTTAGTTAATATTGCAGTGGGTTATAATACTTTAATACAAATTGAATTGTTTGTATGAAATATTTAATAATGTTAACATAACATTAATGTTTGAGTACACGTAATAGAATATATGTATTTCTTCTATCATCCTGCTATTATTTTGAATTATAGTTTTGTTATCTCATTTAGGATTTAATGAATAACTGACACTTTATGCTTCTGACGAATAGAAATATAATAATGAAGAGTTAACGGCTGCCATAAATAAATTACACGAAGAATTTTATTACGCTTGCAATTTGATATATTCAAGAATAATTAATACACGATAATAGAAAAAGAATTTTACTTGCGTTATACAAGCTGCGAACGAAGTCACGGTAAAAACAATAGCATTATTTTTGATTAGCGTTATCTACACAGCGCGGTTGTAAATTTTTCCCACATATTTTCTACCTCCATTAACTATTGAAACCGGATAACTAATAAATACGAATTAGAATTTACGTTTATAATGTTCCTTGAAAAAAAACATTTAGTGAAAGTTTTCAAATTAAAACGGTAACAAACTTAAATACATTATTTGTAAACAAGTTGATTAAAAAAAATGTACTTACGTACAATAGAAAAGAAATCGCGGGTATTTGGAGCGGAATTGAACGCAAGCGCAGTTGTGTAAGGCGGGCCGAGTGCGTAGTGAAACTGGTAAGAATGACCACACAGATCCTACATTGCGGCCACAGTCTACGTTCGTAGTGGGGAAAATTATAATCTATACCTTGGTTTGATTAAAAATGGGGAGTAGTTATGTAAAATTCCATTGAAAGATGGTAAAATTTGATTTAAAAAATTGTTTAAACCCACGTTTCTATTATAAGATAAAAGGCATATGTTATAATACAAAATAGCCTATCCCAATTCTATTATCAGTTTGCGTATAAATCTAATCAATATATTATGTATTTAAATTGTGTGTTCCCAAACACTAGCATACCTAACGACCAACTCAGCGTGCGAAGATTTTTTTTAAAAATATTACTCATACGAAGACTGTTTTCTGCACTAAATGTTAGTAGACTATGTAATACAGCTGTTATAAGTGAGTGATAGTGTACACGCTTATCACCGTATTGTTCAAGGTTCAAGAACGCGTATCACAGATATGTATACCATAGAAATTGGGGGTAGGAATCAGTCACTTTGTTGACTTAAGGATCAACGTATTTTTTTTTATTTGCTTTAAAATGTGTTAAAAAGTAGTTCAAAATTATAACTGCGCCTTTATATACAGTTAATTTGTGTTAAATGTTTGTTCTATTCAATTTTACAACTATTGCCAAGGCGCATCAGTAAAACAGACAGACAGATAGAAAAAATGAGTGCTCTGTCATAATATTAAATGTTTTAAAATATTTAGCGGATTAATGTGTTTAACATCATAAAAATAGCGTCCGCAAAAAATATATTTTTTATATACTTACATTTTGAACTTTTCCATAAAGTTAGCTATTTAACTGCTCGTGAATGTAGGGTTTACTGCGTGGCTTAAAACCAAAACTTTACAAGTACTAGACATTATACAGTACACTTAAAATTGCCCGTAAATCGTTATTTCTGTTCTTGTGTTTGTCAACTTACGCTAGGTATTCTATTTACCTAAAAAGTGGACATGGGACAATGTAAAGTTTGTACTGAGACGAATAAACAATTCATTTTAATTTTTTCATAGATAATTGGATTATAAAGCGAACTATGATATAAACAAGTGAACTTATACATCACCCACAAATTTTGTACAAATTGCAATACCTGTCAGCTTAATATTGGGTTTAGGCTGGCCATCGGACGTCACCTATAGTCTATAACATTCCTACATTCACAGCCGTTCCATAGACAAGCTAAGATCAACGGCTCAATCAACAGCCGCCTTATGAGATGTTAAGCTTGATTATTTTAAAGAAATAAATACAGACAAAATTAAAGTTATTTATTGAAACAATTTGAAATTTAAACTAAACGTAATATATAATTTCAGTAAAGCTATTGTTCATGGGGAGCAATAAAAAATTAGCTTGTATACACAGGTTAGGAAGAATGGATTGCCGATGGGTGATCCCGCTGTACAAATAAATTTAGGCAATCTATACTTAGCTCATAAATACATAGATTTCTACTTGCAATTTATACATTCATACAAAAAAAAACAAACGCGATCATGTTGCAACGTGTTCGGGCAAAATATATTTTGTTATAACTTCAGACTAATTGGGATTTACGTAAATAGAAAATGGTATTTTTACGGTCGGGATTATTTAAGAACAGTTGGGTTTGACTCTTTGTGAAAAAAAAGTAAACATTCCAACTGCTCTAACTTGACATATCAAAATATTTAAAATATTGAGATTACGTATGTAAACGACAATTTTATATATTTAAAAAAACCTACCTGACTAAATTTACCTGTTTTACGACACGTTGCAACACGAACTAATTGCTACAAAAAAATAACTAGAAATAATGTCATACAAGGGTTAAATACAGAGAAACTTACAGCCACTCTTATCACATAGCTTTATTATCTACTTTGTCTATGATATAAAATCTAAGATGATAACTATCGCATATAAATTAATAACTACGAAAAATAGTTTCCAGTATACAATATAGAGTTTTCAAATACCAAACGGAACTGAGGCGTCAGAGGTGACGTCGCGTTATTCCAAATTTGAAATTGTACAAAAAACCGTTCGGGTTGACCGATCTAGTTCGATGACGTCATTGGAGAAATGCGCCATTTTGTCACCACAGAATACATCTAATGTGATTTTGACAATACAGATAATGTATATCGTACGTATAATAAAATGTTTAATGGAAAACATTTAGCATAGGCAGATTAATGTATTTGGCATCCAAGTAACTTAAAATTAGCGTCGCGAGGAATAATAAATGCGCGTGAGCACTTAATTGTGACAGATTTATTGATATGCTTAACGTGGGTTGCCACTGCTTAAACTTTTCCAGAAAGTTGAAAGAATTAGTCATAGATAGCAAACCATTTGCAATTATTGTCAAATGCTGTACAAAAAAAATGTGTCAACATACCGAACAGTGGCAACCGCCATCTTTCAGTCAAACAAGAAGCTGCAAAATACAACTGAAGCGAATCAAACAGCGCTGGCTCTAACTTGCTTTGTCGATAAGAACTTTTGCTCGAGCGACCTCCTTGGTATGCCGCTAACTTTTTTAGGGGAACCATAGTTAATAGATGAAGGAAGAGACTTGTATCCACCATCGGAGCTATAGTCTGTGTCCGTTGACTGGCCGTTCAGGCTCGGACTGTGTCTATTGACGCTTTCCCTACTGCTAATTCTACCGTTGTACAGATCACTATATGACGTATGATGTTTGATACCGGTCTCCTCGATCACTGTCGGTTTGAGTTCGACTGTGGAATTTTGATTTTGAAAGTTTTCTATGGAGCGAGATCTGTTTGCGTAAAGGTTTTTCCGTTCGGACTTTTCACTGAGAGACGAGTCTCTTTTGATGTATCGTCTGTTTTCCGTGTTGGTCACTGCTTGGATGTACTTGGTACCGACGCGGCTGTTGGGTTTAAGGTATGTCCTGTCTGTCTGTGTATCGTCAAGTCCGTTCACTTTCCTACCACACTGACATTTCACTACCCCGTTGGTGACAGGTCTCTTTGTTTTTTGTGCTTCACTGTATGACGGCAGCTTTCTCCCGTTCGCTTGTTCATTCCAACTGTAATTTATTTATTTATTATAAACCTACATGCAGACAAAATAGTTTGACATAACATGACTTGTGTTATAATTTGATGAAATGTTAAAACACAAATCGGCAACGATATTGAAAATTAAAACATTTTATTTATATTAGTTTTCGATTAATGAAAACACCTGTCGAAATGGGCTTAACCAAATAGCGATATTAAACCATACGCAAAAGACGTAGCGACCCTCACCTTTAAATTCTGAGGCAGCGTGTAACACAAAAGACAGTTTCACAATCAAGGCACAATTAAATCTCAATTCGAATGAAAAGTCAGTCCAAAATAACACAAAACTATGATCTATGTGTTTCAGTCTTGCATAGACGGCAATTCATCACAGAATATACAGCAAAAGCTTTGTTGCAACAGTTTTAAATAATAAAAAAACAGTTCCCATTTGAGACAAAATGAATGTACATATCAAGTATTATATAAAACTCCAAAAAACTTTATACGATACAAATGGTAAGTCTGAAATGCTAAAATGAAGGCACTTTTGTACTCTGGTACAAAAAAAGACTATAAAAAAATAAATAATAACTATATTATAAATTTAAAGTTGTCTCTGGTAATATATATGGTCCGTACATTTTGCAGTCCGACAATTAACATATTAATAACAGTAAAGCCGTAACTGCAAAATCAATCGGACCGAGCATACACCATTCAAATAAATTCAAAGACTATGGTCCTTCGAGCCGGAACTTTATATCACAAGTACGAGATATTAAAAAACACGATCGCAACAATCGGCATCGTAAAAGTTATCGGAGCCCCTGTAAAATAGATGCAACAGGCAAACAACATTGATCGAGCACAAAAGGCACACGGCAAGCAAGCAGTCCAACCATTCTACCTGATCTGACGACCGAACCCTCGCACCGCCCAAGTGGAAACTGTCGTTACACACCGAATACATCCCAAACAAATTATAGCAGCATGTGAGGAGAAATGGTAGATTTTAACGGAAAATTCATTAAAAAAATGGTAAATTAAATTACTTAAATAAATTTAAAAAAAAAAAACACTAAATGAAAACGCCCGTAAAATAAGGCGTAATGAGTGTTCTGCATACATTTGAGAAAATCATTTTTCTCGTCATGTATTCTTTGAATGTTATGACCCATTTGGTTTTATATGTGGTCAGTTTGTATGTAGATGTTCTCTCATACAGATATGTCAGTTGCAAGTGTGATGAGATTGGTACGAGTGATGTGAAGCAACTGTACAAGTGTGATTTTAATGTTGTTAACAACCTAAAACAAATAAGTGCTAATAAATAATTGATGGATCTAATGTATGGAGTGTTTTATTGTCATTTATACCTCACTAATCCGGAATTTTCAGAACTGGTTAATGTACCGATAGGCGGCCGCAACTGAAATTTAAAAAAAACAATTAGATATATGTTAGATAGAGAAAGAAAGTAGCTTTTACCCAAAAAGTGTTTATGTCAATAAAAGGAAAAAAAAAACAACTTTTTTATTTTTATTTGTTCCCCAGTGTTATGGGCTTAAGTTTTTCACTCGGATAGTTATTAGTGATTTTATATGAAAATCGGTTAGTTTTGATTAAGCTTTATTTCCGTTAAGACGTACTTCTAGGCTGACATTTCTTTTTTGTGTAACTTTGTTTTGAGTATTCCTTTCTAGTGGACCATGCCACTTGCAATGCTCACCCGGTCAGTCTGCGTGGCGACATTGCATGTGTCGTCTGGTCGTGTGTCGTGGCTCTCAGCCATCCGCAGCATCTGCTGCTGCAGCACGCGCACCAGGCGATCACGCTCTTCTAACTGACTCTGTAAATTATAATATCACATTTATTCATAGTATTCGCTTGTTTCATTTCTTTTTACACTCTAGTTAATAAATAATACGTTATCTTAAATTTTTGAATCTTGTATATTTTTAATACCTTCGACCCGTTAGCTACAAAAACGAGCGAAATCTAAGCTCTTCCTAATTGTATAATTTATTTATTTACAAAAAAAAGGTACAATTTTTTTTTAACTCTAACAACCGAACTCTTAAATATTCGTCCACTATCATTCTTATCACTGTCATAAAAATGTTAAATTCTGGTGTAGAGTTAAGAAAACGATTAATTAGGATCATACGCGAAATGGGGCTTTGCTGGCCGAGGCTCGGATCTCAGCCAGCTATGGATGCCTCCCGAGCCCCAACAGAATGAATCAGTTATTTATGTGAGACAAACCTGCAGATAGATGATCTGTCGCCGCATCTCAGCGCAGGCGTCGGGGTGTAGCGGCGAGGCGGGGGGGCGGCGCCCGTTGGCGCGCGCGGGGCTCTCCGCGCACGCCGCCAACAACGGGTCGAGAGTTTCGCTCTGAAACACACAAGTGTCCACTTACATCACTATCCAATGACAAAATCTGTAGTTCCATGATCAAAACAGGGATTTAAATGTAGGAAGTATAAAACTTCAATTGTTTTATTAACACTTTGTTGCACAAAATAGGAGTAAATATGTATTAGTAAAAGTTAGTACATGTAAGCAACTGGCGGCCTTATCGCTAATAAGCAACGTCTTACAGGCAACCCATTATAGGCACAATCCACATATACATATATATATATATATAAATAGTGAAAGATATATGTACTTAAATTACATATACACTAACTATTTGTGAATGCTAGGTGTGTTAATTAAGTAACATTAATTACAATGTTAATATGAAAATCAATTTTTTTTTAGCTGATCCACAAATTTTATCTAACATATTAAAAATAAATTACACAACAACTCAAATTAATCTCTAATCTAAATAAAATTTAGTTAGCAAAGTTCAAAAAGATAAAATAAAGCCTCTTTTCCGAGTTAAATAGCTATGATACTCTCTAGACTTAACTGTTGCTAATTGAGTTAATTTTTGGTCGGACCGAATCCAAATTTTCTAATTTAATAGTGCTGTTAATTATCATCGCATAATTTACGCTTATAACCGAGATTAGTAGATTTCGATCAACTCGAGAAGGTTCGATTTCCGGAACGTTTGATCTAGGAAAATAATTAAGACGTAACTTTTTTTGGTTCAGAAGCCTATAGGTACAAGCGGTAAGATAATATCAGACATTTGCTCCCTTCAGTTAAAATATTAATAATACCCAAATTATACAAACATTTTCTCATTTTTCCTCGAACCTTAACAAATCAAAACTCGTTTCAAAATGTTTTCATAATAATACGCATTGCATAAAAGATGTTTATAAAGTACTCTTGGGAGTGAGAACTTGGGTCTCCACCAGTTTTTCAAAATGATTTTAGAACAAAAGAGAAACGTTTCACTGAAAAACATTTTTTTTTTTTGGAGTGGGATCTCGCTGTTCGCGTGGAGGCCTTTACAGCTCAGCTCGGGCTGGTTGGCGAGCTTAGCTCAGCCGTGATAATTGTGGTTTGCCGTGACTTGCACAAGGGCGTCTCCTGTGAGACTCGGACCACTGCTTGGGCTGTCACGGGGGGGGCTAAAAAAAACATTTTAAACTGTGGTCTAAACAACCGTTAAGCTCAAGACTAACCGACTGTTAAATGTTTATTTTTTTTTATTTCGATACATACACAAAAAAATACTATAATCAAATCGGAAATAGCAATGACACTTAGCACCATGTAGGTTATGTCATTTTGGTAGTCAGTGAAGGATTCTAAGAAATATTTCGTTAAAGACGTTTTATTCAACTCAATGTCTACAGATATTCTCACATACAACTATATAAGATATACATTACCAAACCCAGTTAGCATCCATAAAATAAAAAGCGGTGGAGGTTAGTTAGTAATTTTCTAAACGCATTTCATTCCACTCCCTATTACGTTCTCCGTCGAGTAATCTAGAATTGCCATAACCGGTAACTGTTAAGGTCAAAACCTTGTTAGACTAACAAGCTCAACTCATAAATAATAATCCGTATTGGTTTTAAAAATCAGATGTTCAAGTACCTACAGAAACTGTATATAACGACACTAAAGAGACTATGCATTTTAGGGCGTTATAGCGTTAAATGGAGTGAAAAAAAAATGTATGGTATAAAAGCTGAACCAACCAAAGCCAATTGATTTCGAGGCTTTAAAGAGTTTTTCGAGTGATGTTATATGGAGTTAAATTCTATATTACAGTTTAATAATCATCTGTTGTATAGCAAAGACGAAAGTGTATTTTAGTTAATAGTGTATTTTAGTTGATAAGGCGTCGTCCTCTGGCAAAAACACTTGGATAAATTTTAAGTGTGCGTACGTGCCTCTACTGTTTAGCAGCTAGTGTATTGTTCTAGTGTTCTAGTGTCTACACATTAGTAAAAAGTGCATATATATTGTAAATCTCTATATACGTAATGAAATGCGTTTAAAGTAGTCTCGTGCAATAAAATTGCCCCACTCAAGCGAATACTTACACTCATCGTATGATGCTCCTCCCCCGGCTGGAATTGCGTGCAGCAAAACGATGCAACCAAAACATAAAAATTACAACACGAAAATCATGTGCGCAAAAAGCAACATTAATGCACTAACGTTCGCGTTAATTACAAGATGTGTTTGAAGAAATACGGTCAGAAACGAAGACGATATGACGTATATTATCGTTTGTGTTAACATCTCCAGTACACGCAAAATGGGACGTCTTACGTCTGATTACTTTTCGTCTTTCGTTTTTCGTTCTCACTTCCCGCATTTATATGACACATCGACGACAATGATTTGTCTATATTTTTAATAATTAGTTTTTTATCTGTGCTTTTTGATCACGTAAATTGACAAAGACATCATTAATATTGTCTATGACAGTTATGAAATGTCGCATTGAAAGTATTGTTAGTCTTTTTACATCTAGTTATAACGGTAGTGCAAAGTTTATCGCGTCGGTCATCTTGGTAACCGCTAAACAATGCTAAGATCATGAACCAGCTTAACTTCACATAGTTATTTATAATGAGTTTAATAAGAATATAATGTGACTGCTTGAGTTCGAAACTTTGAAATATCCCGAGAGTAAATATTATAATAAATACATTTTTCTTACTCTTTCGAAGAGGAGTTGTTAATAATTGTCAAATATGAATTAAATATTAAGTATTCAAAGATTCATCTATAGGATTTCCTTCTTAAATTTCTTCTATCTAGTCTAATATTTGTGTATTTTATTATAATTTATTCTTGTTGAATGTTGCGCGTGAAGCAAACAACTCATTAAAGTCGTTACTATGCGCATTGCTATTGGGTTATTATTAGCTTTATGTGGACTTTCTAATTTATTACAATTTATCGCGAATTTTGAAAACTTTTACCTTGTGAAAATATCGCTCGCGGTACATTTTAAAAGTCGAAATTTACATAAAAAACCGTGTTTCAAAACAATTAAAATTTCATGCAGTCATTAACAATAAAAAAACGATACAAAAACAATTTGCATACTAATTAATTGTTATTGCAAAAACTATGAAATTGTAATAACGGTGTAAATCTAAAAAATATATAAACATCCCATGCGCATATAACAGGCTAGAATGCGTTACCATGGCAACGGATGTCATTTTAAAAAATGCACACAGACCTCCTGTAAGACCCGTTTGAGCTGTAGAAGCAGCGTCTTGATATCAACGACATCTTGAAGAAGCGTTGATGGAGCTGGTGCTGGTGAAGTGCTACCATCACTGATGACGTCTGATGGTGTTTGCGTTCGTGAACGTTGGAGAAGACGCGCGCTTCTAATTGGTAAACTGGCCCTGAAATTAGAAAGAGACGGTGTGATTGTTTGGCTGAACGAATAACGTTGAATTTGACTTGAAAACGTCAACCGAATGTAATAATAAACAACGCAGTATATAATTTTAAAGAAACAAGTAACACTTTCCAACACATATATATATATATATATATATATACTTAGTTACACTATGCTGTTTGTAATAAGATCCGGTCGACTCGTGTTACAATAGGTATTATAATGTCCAATGTATTGGAACATAATGACCACATTATCGGTTCAATTCATTTTGTATATAAATAAAAACATTATTTAATGATAAGGTATCACGTGGTATCTTATATGTTTACTCTGTGCTCAGGTGTTATTGGATGGTGTTCTCTGTTATCATTTATAAAGATTTAGGATTCAAAAGATTTTCTTTGAGATTGTAAATTTATTTGTAATTTCTTATCAATTCTTGTGTTTTAGCAAAATCTTGATGCCCTATTTCAACAATAATATTATATTATATATATATAAGCCATAGAACAACATATATATATGTTGCTTATGTATGTAGTATATATGTTTTATGGCTTAGTGATTTGTGTACCTTTGAAGTTGTGCATTTGCATGCTATTATTGTTTGTAAATATCAATCACTCACACTACAATAATAGTGTATACAGAATTGTAAATAAAAGCTTCCCATTATTTGTTTGTTATAAATATATAAGTTTAAAGAAACTATATTATTTAATAAACATTTCCTCAAGCATACATAGCATAATATATTAAATACCTATGTAACCAGATACATATAATCTAGGTAGGTGTCCTAAATTGTACTATCACAAATAAATATGATTAGATAGCAGTATTCAACGTTAAATTTAATAAAAATATATAATTAGTACAATTGGACTTTCTTAATAACAATGGATGTTAAACTATTTTTTTATTCAATTTACAAACACTTGAACGCCCTAAAAAAAAAGATAGCCTAATGTTATTGCCAAAAATTAAGTAGTTTATGGGTTACAATTGCCTACATAGATAAAACATATAATATCTCGTAATCAATCTGAACCATACAACAGATGATTTATATTTATTTATTTATTTTAAATCTTTTCATTATAGTGTCGTAGATCACTTGTGTACATCAATTCTTACCAACTCCGACTCATTCCCAACATTTTTTTTATCGTTTAAATAGTCCTTTACACTACAATAACACTCACTCCACAAATTTTATTAAACTTTATACTTATAAAAAGCTTACACATATTAAGGGAGCAGGTAAAACTTGGAGCGAGATCAAATGCGTCAGATAGAGCGCGATAAAGGATTGCTATGAATGCTCTCTGTCCCATCGAGGGGACATAGGATTATGAGACAGTAAGTCAAATATTACAAAGATTATTGGTAACAATTTCCAACATTGATTTCGTTGACAACATTGACATATTATATGCATTCCATGAAAACAATATATGCCAACATCTGAACCATCCAACATATGATTGAATGTGTGGGTTCGTACAATGAACAGTCGTATATAGTAAAAACGACAATGTATCAAATTGCATATTTATGCATGAACGCACGTTCAACGAACAGTGAATGTGATGATTGACGAATTAATAGATCAATATATTTCATATTTGTACAATAGGCTTTTACTTATTTATTTATTTAGGAAGACCAATAGACATATATAGAATAGAAATCGAACTAATTGTAAATCGTGTTGCGCTATGCTAATGGAAAATGGATCTTGTAATAAATGGTTTGCTGCTATGCCAAAATAGAAAACCACAAAAGTAGTGGCCTTTAACAGAATTGCAAGGGCTGAATGTAACATAATTTTAATAGATCTGTTTCCGTGTTTGGTGTGGAGACAATAAAAGTTATAAAAGCGTAGAGCAGGTGAGAGAAATATACAAATTTCACAGACAATCGAAATGAGAGTGTTAATAAGCACAAATAGATTCATCTCATCATTGGATGTGCCTGGTTCTCGCCTTTCATAAATTGTTTGTAAGTATGAGCATACGTTTCTATAACAAAGTCTTATAACCAAACTGACTTTTAATAAATTTAAAACGCGCGTAAAGGGTATTTTGGTTGAAAAGGCATACTATACCGTAAACGAATATTTAGAGGACAAAGATCCCTTTAATGTGTCGGCAATTGGCTCACCAGGGGTTCAATTCTTGGGTAGCCTTACAATGCTTTGTTATTTTAATTGTCAGTAGCACAATTTTGTATTAATTGTTTATTTTAAAAGAGATGACTGCCTTCCGAACCGGTGGTAGTGTAAAAATTGACGATTCAAAAGTGTCTTTATAAAGTTCTACTTGAATAAATTTATTTTGAGTTTGAGTTTATAAACTGTATTTCTGCGGCAAAATAAACCTTATATGTTCGCGCACTATTCTCAAACGCTATAAAATATACAATGTTTTTGTTGTTGTCATAAATTAGAACCGCTGGCAATGGGCACCAGGTGCCCTTTTATAGGCTTTTTTATTATTAAGGCCCGATAAGTCGCAAAAGCTCGATGAAATAAAGTTTTAAATGTTAATCTATATTTTTCACGTCACTTAAAACTGAATAGTTGCTATAACCAATTGCGATAAATTTTGTTTAAGATGAGACACTCTAGTTGGTTGTATAAAGGTACGAAAATAAGTCATACTAAATGTAAAACTTAAAAGAAAAGTCATATCCGGTTATGACATTGGGCGATAGAGCGTTGAAACAGTTGAATTATATAAAAAAAACAACTTTTATCTAAACTCGACATGCTCACTGTATCATGAAAACCAGGCTTCGTATAATTTCTAGGACAATTTTTACTTCTTTTCAGTCGGAAACGCGAACAATAATAAAACTCGGTAGTTATCATAACATTGCAAGACGAATTGTATCGAAAATTAAAATTGAGAAACGTTGATATTTTAAAAATTGTACAGTCCCTTCCACTTATATCACAACTTCAACTCTCAAAAGCAAATTTGGGCCATATTTTACACACGCAAAAACAAAAAAACACCTAACAGACGATAAAATTGTGAATGGACCTTGACATTTTTCCATTTAGAAATACGACAATTCGACCTTCTCATTTATCTCCTACGAATATCTTATCAATCGATATATAATACATTTCAAAAAAGATAGCGGAAGTTAATTTCATAAATATTACATATTTAGAATTTAAAGTCTTTCTAACAATAATTAGAGCACAATATTGTTTAAGCTATACAATACGCGCGAATTGAAAATGCAGCACGAAAAATACACATATTAAATCATATTGGATATAAAAAATAACCTGTATTGTTTGGCCCGCTGGCTTCGCAAACTAGGGGCCGGACTTGCGGACCTTGATGGTTCAGCCACGTGCAAATCCGTCTTCTGTCTCCTAGCCCCCAATGCAGGGGTACACGTGGCACGCATAACTACTACACTGCGCGCACGCATTCACTCAACTGAGCGCATTTAATCTAGCGACCCTACCCATTCACGCTGAACGAACTCAACGTGATTTCTTTTTTTCACAGTCTATTTCGATTTTATCATTTTCTTTATGTTTTGTAAAACTTTGATTCTTCACACCACTCATAATTCAGGACAATATTGCTTCACTATTGTTGTCACTTCTTTCTTAAACTTCTTTATCAAAAACGTTATACATTTATATTAAACTAATCACTTTAATGGAATTTTACACAAAATATACACCAACATAATGAAACGCCTGTTAAAAAATCACATGCAATTCTGCGTTAAATTGTGTTGCGGTTAAAAAAGCATGAGGAACTTTCAGTCATTGCCGGTCGAGGTTTGTTTATTTTGTGAAAGGCTGAAAGCCGGTATTGGACCTTGAATCGGTTCGAGCGCATGCGTGGAACCGCTCAATACTCATCCCACAGCTGACTCACAGGTGGATTATGCCAAAACGAGACTTTGACTATGACCAACGCATAGCCAAAAAACCTGGTACAATTACGCTACATAATTATATGAACTTCGGTTTAATTTCTAATATATATATAATGTATCTTGTTTTGTGTTTACAACGTGAACTTTACTAATAAAATCCTACGGGTTTTTTGACTCTGTTAATAAACCTCCAATTGTCATTTTATGAAAGACATGTATGTTTTTGCTGCTAAGTAAATGTCTTTATGCACAATATGTAATATTCTGGCATTATTTAAAGTACGCGAAATGTGAGAGTTACCTAATTAAAAAAACAGAATTTCTGTACGTGTGTGTTGTTTTTATGTGACACTATCAAATCTACAGACTAGACAATATGACACGCAGCGAGGCGCAACGTGGAGATGCCATTGTTAAAGTAACTGTTTGTCACTTGTTCCATTCAACAGCGTCCTCAGGTCTCTTATATGCACAAACCGTTGTATAAGACTCATATGGAACGATCTTAATTATAATAAACAAACATTAAATGATAAAACTAAATATATTCATCCAACTAACACAAAAAGTGTATTAAGAGCTAAAATTATATCTCAGGAAGTGCTGTTGCGAATTGAAATGATTATATGCGTTTGAACACTAGCTAGTGGATACAAAAACTGAGTGAAGCTCACACTTTGAGAGGTCATAATAATTATCGTTACGTGTAACGGCTCCCGTGTCCCTAATAGCTCAAGTTTTGTTGTAATGTGGGTTTCCTTGTGGTAATTAAATTATTTTGGTAATTTACATCAAGACATACTTTTAATTTTATATTCTCTACATGTTTCTACAGCTGATTCCACTGGGTTTAAGTAGACTTTTACAAATTATTTAAATACTATTTTAAATAGCCTATAATGTAATAGAACGATAGGACAAACTTAGCGTTTTAAAATAATAATATACGATGAACATTCTCGGTACAGATCTATGCATTAGCTCTATTATCGTTAGGAAAAAGAACTACGGAACGAGAAGTAGGATTGAAAGCGTTATGCATTAAAGTGTTACTTAGCTTGAGATGGTTTTAACGCATGGATCAAAAAAGTTCAATCGTGAGCAAAACATTTCAACTGTCGAGGTATTTGCTCGCTTAGGAATTCGACTCTGTAGGTATAAGGCACGCGTCGATTTATGTGACTAAGTGTTAAAGAGCCCAATTTTATATGAGGAAACTACAGGCAGTGCAGGATGCAACATTCTCTTATAGCGAAGCGAGCTATGAGGGTTCAAACTTGACCGAGAACATACGCACATAGATTCAACTGTCACTATCAGTCACTGAGAAGTCCAGTGACTGTGGGGTCGGGATATTAGAAAAAATAATTCCCGGATTTTTACTCTTACATTTTCATTTAATAAAATCACTCATCATACAAAAAAAAAAAGATACCTCTGTATCATTTTCCTTTTTAAAAACACAAAAATACTATAGTAACAATTGACCTAAAACAACAAGCTTTTAGTTATAAAACATCTAGATTTTACGAATAGTAATTATATAAAAGCCGCTCGGGTTATATAATCCGAGATGACCAGTCAATCGTTCTTAAAAGAAGCAGGTTAGATAAGAATCGACCATCAATAAATACAAAGTTATGTACTCTGATATTTAGCAATTTTAATTTGATGGAGGCTTTCGTTATGTAACTAAACAACTTATTTAAAAGTTAAAATATACAATGTTTATTAATTCCTAATTTGTGATATCATTATTACTTTTTGTTTCTTTCGTCTTGATAGCGATTTGCCCAAAGGTCAAAATGCCGGTCTGTCGTACAGAGGACCTCCTTTTCTGGTACAGTCTCTAATTACCTATCTGCCTTACCTATGAGCTAATGTAATGTGAAATTTGAATATGAAAAATCTTATATCTTTTTTTTATACATAGTAAAAACATTTTATGCGTCTAGCTCTCCCTAGCCTAGTCCAACCAGGGAAGCCCTATGTTATGGGTGTCTAGTTGTGGGTTTATTTGGGTATGTTTGCATATGTGAACATAACGATTAGTTGAGTGGCTCCTTCGTGTATTAAAATATTCTTTTGAATGCGTCGAAATTATGTCGAGTATACTTTACGTAAGAACTTTTAAGCCTGTACGCCACTATATTAGGTATTCAATAAATCGTTGGAATGTCACGCGAGGTAAAGAGAAGCCATATAAAAGCAAGAAGTACATTACGCTAAGTCCATAAGAACCGGCATAACCTACATTTGAACTGGATTTTTTAATGAAAATATTCCATGAAACCGTTTTACAGACACGATTCTAAGGAGTTGGTTGGTTTTGTTAATTAAATTTCAAACTACAATAATCATCTGAACGATTCACACAATCATTAAGTTCAATACTAAAGCATATAAGTTAAAGAGTAACGTAAAAATAGTATTCTCAAATGTGATTTATTTATAGATTAAACAGTTTATATGCAAATAACATATTCCTTTCTACTCTCATAAATATGAAGCCATTGCGTAATATACGTTAAACAATCAAAGTAGTGGCTTTATAAACATTAAGCTATAAAAGTCTTGATAAGTTTACATGTTCTCACTAAAAAGAAAGCTTACTTAAGGATTATGAAAGGGACATGTATGTTTATATTATATAATCGAGACATATTGACCATATATGTTTTGTAAATCTCTGTAGAGGTTTTATTCGTATGTAAGATCGCTGGGAGGGTGGCGGGTGTGTTGCCGATCCCAAAAATAAAGTAGGATTTGGTAAAGGTAGGAATTCGAAAAGGAATTGTTGCTCATACATGCACGTAAGGCGATTACATATATACCAATTCTTACCTTTGTGCCTGGCCATTGAGCATAGTCACCACTTGGGCGACAATTCCCTTCATAGGTGCTTCCTTTTCTAACACACCCTTTTCCATAGTCATCGTTACACTCATCTATTTCACTTAGAAACTTCACTTTTAACCTACTACCAACACAAACATTGGACAATGACTTAAAACTTTATACCTGATGAGAGAAAGTTTTAAAAAGTCAAGTATATTCCTGGATTATCATATAAACATTTATTTTATGTCCTGTTATGTGTACAGGTGAAAGATTATGTTATCTTCACATCAACTTATAAGTAAGCCTACCAACTTGTGTACTCTAACTTCCTTTAGTTTTATTATTAAAAAAAATAGATAACAATTGTTTTACTGTCCTTATTAAATAAATGTTATGTTATGTTTGATACTTATTTCTCCGCTTGCCTGGATAATTTTTTTGGAATCTGCCATTAGTTTTTGTCTTTGTGACTATTGTTCTCATTTTAAGTGTTTTTCTATATTTCGTGTACGACAGTAAATACTTTTTACTATTGGATTTTTTTATTGATTGCCAGTTATGAAATTTAACGTAAGATAGTTCTATGTAATAGTTTTATAATAATAAAATTGACATTTATACATTTCTTTGTCGCAACAAAAGCGATAAAACACGATAATGGTCTGTCAATCACACCGATGTTTATCTTGCTGTACATTTGAAGTACCACGATTGCACAAAAACTATGAATAGTCATTAGGCCGTCGTATACACTCCGTTAAATATTACTGTATTCCTTTCTATGTAATAGAATGAATTATTTAGTTATTTAGCAAAGAAAATAATTATTCGCATTCACTACTGCTAATAATCGAACAATAATTTGGACTATTTTTGTAGGACACCATTTATCTAATTTCTATTTTTGTGGTGCATACATTTAGAAAAAAATGAAACGAAATAAAAGAATGAGAATAATTATTTTTTATATAACATAACTTGGATTAATGTTGTAATATTAGTATTTCTTAATTTTGTAGGTATTTTTTTTCCATATTTATGCTACATCGTATAGTTTGCAATTTTTAAGAGAACTTCGCGATACATGCTTAAAGAGCATTATTTGATATGCTAATGAGATTATTGTTAATAAACAAATGTGTAATGTATTAAAATGAATTTCATTACTACAGTTGGTATTTTAGATAAGTCTTATCAAACAAAGAAATGTTTCAAATAATGACCATTACAGGTCTATTAAATACCATGTAATGATGTACATAATATTACAAACAGATTATATACCAAGTATATAGGTGTATAACAAAAAACTCATGATTTTTCATAATTTTTATTTTTCTTGTAACACATCCACGGTGGACGATAAATTTGTTTAAATGAATATCTAATATAATTAAATATTTTTGTATCATAAACGTTATAATCTAAATGATTAATAAACATGAACCATGTGTTTGTTTTTCATTAACAAGTGAGTTTAAACAATAGATAAATATATATCTTGTACATCCTAAATGAGACTTACTTGTTACTCATAGACAGCTACAGCTATTTTTCTTTCAAATTATGTTCATATTAAGGAAAACGATGAATAGTTAATAATAGTTGTTATTATACGCTGACGTCCCATCATCTTCATTATAAGATCTCACATAAACTTGGGAGTCAATGACCGCAAAACAAATTTCAATTCGTCTATTTAATGAGTTCCCGATCGGAGATAATCGATACGGTATTAGCCGAAATTACAGGTCTTGAAAAAAAAAAAACAACAGAACGCTTTCAACATTACCGAATTAACACGCATTAGCTGAAGATAATTACGTCTGCAAAAAAGTAAGACAATCGATAAAAAAAATGCAAAACTCGTCTATGAAATGCTTAAGCATACGTGAAATTCAATGTTGCCATGGTGACCCAAATTCGACAACAGGACATTCAAGGAATATTGGCTATTATTAGTCGTAAAATTTGCAATAAACGGTCAACGATGCAATTTTTTTAAGGACGAATAGAATAATGAATACTAGCATCGAGGGTAGGCAGGTACCGAAAACGTTAAATAACTCAGGCGGATGATTTAAAAAGATCAAATGCATCTGTACAATACTATTGAATTGCACGTGTAAACAGTTCCTGCAGCTGCTAACTTGCTTAGAATTTTTGACGTACTTACTAATAACGTATATATAAAAATCCAGTAAAATACAATCAGCCGGTGAACTTAGTTTAACTTTTGTGTCATTAAATGCAATATTTATTTAACTGTCACTTGTTTTCAATCGTTACTGAACGTTCGATCGCGCGCGCGTCTGTTCGCAAACTGAATTAAAAACTTTTAAGTTTCAACTGCGGGTTCAACAATCAACATTCGTTTATCGTATGCGCATCAAAGCTTAAACGTCTATACATTATACGATATCGTATACGATAAGGGGCTGTATAACGCGTGTTAGGCGTGTTCTGTGTAATTTTTGTATACTAGTAGCTTTTGCCCGCGTCTTCGTCCGCGTGGTTTTAATACAAAAGGAGTTTGCAAATACGGTTTATTAATAGCAGAGTTTTGATGAAAACTTTATTTAAAATTTTCATCGCCTATTTCAATTACTTCACCGCTTTTTTAGCGATAAAAAGTAGGCTACTTCCTTCCCCAAAGTTAAGACTATCTATATACAAAATTTCATCGAAATCAATTCAGCAGTTTAAACGTGAAAGACACATTCATTGAAATGTAAACGTGAGTACAAATTAACATTGTACAGTTTAATACAGAAACGTCAGAATTCTAGCTTTCGTAATGTCACATTTCACAATTTGACAGTGATCAAGTCGGAATGTTTTATTGAGAATCTATGGTTACTAGTCGCTCGACACAATAAATCGTGTGATGTTAATTTCTTTAGCAAACCAGCTGCTTGGTGCAAGGACCTTTCGGAATCACCGTAAAACGAGCCTTGAAAATCGCGGCTCGAAGTTTCTCTTTCGCCATTAGATTTTGAAACAGCTAATTGTGTTTTACCGAAACTTTGATATCCGTGAATGTTAATGTTCTTAATATTGCAGGCTTCTGTTAACCAAATGATCATTGGCGTAACAAACATTGATATTCCGAATTCCGATAAACATAGAACTGTAAATATTAATTTTAAAAGATTCCTAGCATAATATATCTCTTTTATAATCTCTTATAATCTTCATTTTTTATCGCATATGTATTATTTAATTAAGCTTTAAGTTAGGTTCATTTTTTTGCCTTGTGTAGGTGATAAATAATTATGTTGTCTTTCGTTCTTTCTTCTTAGAATAAATAAAAAAAACAAAGTAACTATTAGAATAAATGGCATAAAATGATCTCCTTGAAAATTTATTATACAATTACTCTTGAATTGAAATTGCATATATAGAAGATATATTTTTTGTATTGTTTCGTCTGATGTGTTCCTTAAATAAATATATAGTAACGATATCAAAACCCTTATTAATAATATATATAATAAAGCACGGTATCAAAAAAAAAATACATTCAAAATAATTTTAGTAAAGTTCAAATCATTCGTCATTCGTTAATCAATCAATATTTTAGTTCTCTTTCCGCCAAATTGTGTTAACAGTCTAATTAAAAGACACAGATGACTTAAGCTAATACTATATGGAGTTTTCACTTAACTGAAAGCATACTTAGCTTTTTTAATCTATTTTCATATAAAGAATTAAGCAAGCGTTTATAATAGCGCAATACACTTTTACGGATTGAGCCAAGGACTTCTAGAGTATCGTATTCTAATCGTATAGGGAACCCACTCATTAGAGCAAGGCTGTGATATCAATACGAACGACCACGCATTTAAATATAGCTTAATAAAAATATTTGGAGCTTCCAATGGACTGTTTTATAAATATATACAGGGTTAAGTGCCTGACACTATCTGGTTTGTTGATAGTATGTGTGTTACCAAATTTATAAATATACCTAAAATTGATAATCATTAAATGCAATATCGTAATGTGACTTGAAAACTAAATTGATGCAATCTGTTTAAATAAGGAAGTATTTACCATACATGTTTGAAGCAAGAATTTTTAATACGAAGGAATTTAAAATTCGAACGCGATGAACGAATGCTCGTTAATTACATAAAACCTTATTTTAATGTAACGAGTTAAGATTTTCAAAGACAATTGAGCATGACAATTGATATTCGAAACTAGTGTTTAGTTGATAATATAAAACTTATACCCTTTAAGAAATATATATGTATTTTTAGCTGACCAGAGACAATGAGATATGTCTATGCTTTCATTGTTTTGAATGACAATTATTTTGCATTTGTAAACAAATTATCTCATCACATTGTGCACATAGTTTTGTGTAAGAGGAAACATCAATTATGCTGTTTATTCATTTCTTATCATATATAAACGTAATATATGAGACAACAAATTAAGAGGTCTATTGTCTTTTTTTTTTAAATTATCTTTTCCAGCAATTGAACGTAGAAAAATCAATAGGAATATTTCTTTTTTTGCTTTATAAGTACCCAGTTTTAAATGTCAAAAATAATAAACTAGTCCATTTTTATAATGAATATTAGCATATTTTCACGCATTAACGCCTTAAGAGTGCTAAATCCTCTTTAAATGTTTTTTCTCTAATATCATATATATATATTTTACAATATAAGGTATACATACTTTGGTATTTTATACAGTGTATTTAATTAACTATATCTAGTATTGCTTGCTTGATTAGTAAAGTACTGTACTATTATCAGCCATGTGTTTACTCACATTATCATGAAAGTGATATGTCACAATCGATATGAATATCCTTTGTAATGCAAATTTGTGATACAATAATTGTATTTATGGTAGACATCCAAGTTTAATGTAATATTTTCGTAAGTTTTCACAGACTTCAAAAACTGATAGATGTCTGTTCCTGGCTATAGATTATTTTTTGGTCCATTTTAATTTTACCTTTGAACCTTGTAAGACGGATAACTAAAGATATAGTAGGTTTTGAATGTGTATTACTGTTATTCCTTAAAAAAAATGTATATAAAGTAAGTAAATATTATATATATATATATACATTTAGTTTTTCAATTTGTTCGTATTGTAGCGAAATTATCCTAGTTTCTGTATTGTGTGTTCAACCAAAGCAGATCCTCACACCTACTGCCATGTCATTCACCTACGCAAACCTTCTTTACTTACAATTTATTCAAATGTTAAATAAATGTATATTTTTACTATAAAATAAGTAACAATTATCCAATGTAACATCTATGACAATATTCTTTATTCTGTGTATACTTAGAATACCATACCAATATAACTATTCAATTACGATTGCCAATTGTCATGAAATATTGCTTACAAGTTGATATATATCAGTATAAAGTCAAAAAAAATGACCCTAAGCATTATACCCGTGAGCCGGTAGATGGCAAACAAACAAGATAGAAAGAGACAGACTGTATTTTGTTGGTTCCGTCTACTCTTTAGTAGTAATGTAATGCAAACTCACCCTAGATTAGTGAGACTGCTAGTGCTGCCAACGAGCGATTCAGTGGACTGGCCCTGGGCCATGGCTGCCAACTGACGGTCGAGAATGTTGTTTTTCTCCAACAGTTGGCTCCACTGGCGTATTGCGGTCTTGGATGATGACAACTCCTGTCTCAATTGCTTTTCATCTAAGGAATTAAGACCGCTACGAAGGGAACTATCCAACCTACAAAAAATAATGGCCTTAGAAAATTAGCGCAGTTATTAAAAATCCAAATACTCATTAGATTAATTATTCTATTCAATACAATATGTTACGGTTTCGGTTTTATATTAATACAATGTGTAATTTTCTATTATTAAAGGGATGATATTAATTACTGATCCAGCCCTGTCGCGATATTATTACTGGACTACTTGTAACTCTTTAATACAGCCCTGTTACAAGACGTCTATTTACTATGAACTACCTTCCTGTCCAATTTATCAATAAATTTATAATAATATATTAGAAGAGGCTGCGATTTCTGCTGAAAAACGCATCTCATCCAGTGATAATATATTCTACCCACGTTATCTTCCAACTGACAGACATATTCTGACAGCTGTATGAACATAATATATCACAAAAAATATTTCTTTAAACAGTTCTTAACCGATACATCTGTCTATAAAAATATTATTATTATTAAATAGAGATTTAAAGGAGAAAACAAGAGAAAGCTGATTTGACATTACCTCTCTATATAATCATCAACACTCTGAAGACTCGTGATAGATTGAGCGAGATCATTGTCCATCATCAGGTCGTCAGATGCGAGGCTGGACAGAGTGTCCAGGGATGCTGTGCGCTCGTTTGGGTTACGGCTTCCAATCACTGATCATCATTATTGGATTAATTTGTATTGATACAATTTTTTTTTGATACAAAATTATTTTTTATTATTATTATTACCTTTCGGACTCCTTCGTGTTAATGGACTTGATGTGATGTGATCCCTTGATCGTCTCAGTTGTTTGCCAACATCTGAATCAGCCCTTCTTATGGATGGACTACCGTTATTTTCTAAATGGAAAAAATATTAATAACAATTCTAACCAAATAATAGGTACCTTAAATAGGAGACCCCGAACTGACGGATGGACCGAAGTCCCAATGTCGGTTTGGAGGAAGTTGGAGGATGACTATGTCCAGAGGTGGAATGGATGGAGTGGCTGATGATTATGAACTGTACTAAACGATCTGAACTGAACTATCGGGAAGGAATATTCTCATAAAATTTAGTAATTCCAAACCCTGGCTTAAGTAGGTAATAATTTGGCAAGAATGTTCAAACTCACTTCTAAAAAGTAGACCCGGTTGGTCAGCGATCTCGTCATCAAAGAAGTCCCGGCCGTCGGACAGGGAAAGAGATCCTGACGCATGCGTGGGTGTTCCGGGAGAGGGCGGTGACTCTTCCTTACTGTCCGAACTACCTTCACTGTAAATAAACAGAATTTATATGATTCAGAGCATATGTAAGGATATATATTATTGTCTGTTTTTATTTAAATATGAAGAAACAACTTAAACTTAATCAATCAATTAAAATGATTGTAATGAAAAGTAGAAGAGTTAAGAGAGATGCTACTATTAAACTTAGAGAAGATTCACACTTTTTTTTTAAATAGGTGACATAATAACACAAACCTCAACTCCTTAACTGCGGTCAAAGCTTCACCGTCGAGTTCATCAACTATGGCATCCATCTTTGTATTGGCCGTTTGGTAAGCACTGGATATAGATGGCGCCTCTGTGCAATTCATATCATTATTTGAATCGCTGGTACTCGTGGATGATATGAGGGAGTCGGCTGGTGACGTCTCGTCGTCAAGTAGGCTTTGCGTGGACGCCTCTAACGCTGACATATCGAATTTGGCCTCTTCAAGGGTGAGGGTCAATGTGTTGTGGTTACTTTGGTTTGTGCTTGTACTATAGTTTGAACTCGTCATTGATCCTGGGGGCAAACATTTATTTTAAAGATCGTGTTGTAACACCAAAGGGATATGAATAATCTGATTCTAATATAATATTTTATCAAGCTATATTTCTCATATAGCGTAATCTAAACTTATTACATAAAAATATAAGACCCAAGATATTGTGCACTGTAAAATAATACATAATTGTAAACAATAAATACGCTCTATGTCGTCTTCACAATAACACAAAACACATTATTTTCGGTAATCCGATATTAATATAATAATTTACATTGTGAAGCCGTTAGCTCAACTGTATGACAGTCTGAATTGGCGGGAAAACGCGAGGAATAAATCCACAGACTACACACACTCTACAGTATATAACACTCACCCATCATAGAACTCCGCAATGCGTCGTGTTGACTTAACGTGAGTGATTTCATGAGTAGTGGGTGCGGAGGTTCATCCATGATGACGACCAGCTTCTTTGGCACCTCGGGCTCCTGTTCCGGCTTCGCTTCCTTCAACTCGAACTTGGACTTGTCGTCTTCACAACTTGATACGCTGAGCGCTAGGGAAACGTCATCTTGCGATCTGGAAATATTGATCTCTTGTTTTAACAAAAGAAGAGGAATGTAAAGAGAATTTATAATAATTATACCGGGAGCGATTAATTTAATACAAAGGACTTATTGACGAAAAAAAAATACAATTTTTCAGCGAGTCTTGTCGACCATAACGTCTCGCGAGCACTCGAAAGTCATAGGCGTAATACAAAATTTAAAAAATAAATAAATTATTAAACACATTTCACTTCTCCCTAGTGACTATTTTATATAATAAATAAAAGTTTAAATAATTTATCTTCAACAAGCTAGAGGTGTGATAAAGGTGTCGCAGACCAACGCCTCAAATGGCCCAGCAACTATGGGGTAATGTACCTTTATCCCTTTAGGGAAACCAGGCTTAGCGAGACCATACCCTCTCAAAACAACGATAGGCAAGACAGGTTCATCATGGTTCGCCAAAACTTTCTCAAGAAGCGTAAACCTTAAGTCATATATTATACACAGCCAACCTCCATATTCGGCCAATGTCAGACTTAGACCATCATTATGACGATCCAGTTGGTACAACAGTTGGGTTAAATATATAAAAATATAAATTCAACATATAAAAAGTATATGTCCTCATTAGTTACCTATAAATTGATATGAAATGAAAATCACATGTGAAATGCTACCCTAATTCGAGTAGCTTAGTAACTCACCTATTAGCCATAGCTTCACCAGCGGCGTGGCTCTGCCATGCGCTGCTATTGAACTGGCTCTCTTCGCTCTTGCATGATGGACTTGACTCTTTCGAAGAGTCCACCGTTGGTGACATTACACCGCTCGATGGTTTCGTAAATGATGTCTGGAAGCAGACAATATAGGTTCTCTTATCCATGATTGGGTCTTGTCGGACTATGGTCATGTAAAAGTCCAGTAAATAACGTAATAGAGTGTCACTCCCCCCACTCTTCTTACACTAAGTCATGTCTTAAGTTATTTTTGTTATTTTTTTGTTATTTGTAAGTATTATTTTTAATACATTTCTAGGGATTATATCGGTTGAATGCGGGATATATACTATGTACCGCTGAATGAAGTTTTTATGTTACCTGCTTGTTTAACACTTCAGGCTGTGTCCTGTCCAAGACAAACTTTTCTTCATTCTTAGAGTCCATTTGTATTCTGGAGGGTCTTGTTCTTGTTCTGTATCTCTCTAGAGTGGACATGGGAGAGCTTTGGGGCTCTTTGACTGGAGTGGGTATGGGAGCTGGTGGTGTTGAGACGTAAGGTACGGGTTCGGCTTCTGGGGATTCGGTAAAGGAACTGGGCAGTTTCGGTAGGGGTATCACGGCGTGGCCTGTGACAACTGCATCGTCTGTAATATAAAATGAACATCATTGCCATAGTCAATTATTTAAAGAAGTTTTCTTATACATTCTATTATTATTTTTATGTCTCTGATTTCTTACCCATAATATCCAGGTCAGCGACTTGCAGCTCTCGGAGATGAAAGTTATGCGATCCCCGCATCACCATCTCCAGGTTCCGGGGTCTACGACGTGAGCGTGGAGACAGATCTCCTTCCTCACATCCCGTCCAGACTCCGGAGTCACTGGATACTGCTGAACCTACTTATAAAGGATATCTAAGATTATTCCTATTACTAAGAACATCATTTTTGTTTACTGTTTATTACCAGTTTATACCGCAATGTGCCCTTAATGCGATCTAGCGCTGCATGAAGTTATATGGTTAGACGTAAACTATAATAATCTAGCGCCTAATATGCTTGTTTTCTCAAATGCGAAGCCTTTTTTGTTTGGAGTAACGTTTCCGATTGACATTATCTTAAGTCAATAAGGAAAATCTGTGCCAAGTTGTTTTGTATTGCTTTTTGGGATTTCTTATCGATTTAAAACATATTAAATTTTGTGAAATAATAAATTTATGAGTAGTTTCTTGGTTTTATGTAAATTAGGCTTGTTTTGTATGGTTGGTATTTTATTGTGTTATAACACAAAATCTATAGATTTGTAAGAATATTTATTTAAAAAAAATATTTCTTTAGTTAATTGGCGACTTGGTTTATTATTTCAAATATATATATATGACATATATACAACAGCCATATTTTTGCGCTCTCATATTGAAGTGAATAAAAAAGGGAAGTCATATATCAAAAAGGTGATCAATAGAATTTCAAAATACCGTAAATATATTTTAATACAAAAATCTTTTTCGGTACACATTAAACGACAAACGGAATTAACTTTAACATTTATACAAATTACAATTATATTTTTTATCTAACATATAAGAATAAGATTAATTAAATAATAATAAATGTATTCTTACCTTCTCGCCATCCATCCGAACTAGCCTTCCTGTTGTTATTAACAACCTGAAAATCAAACGCCAACATTTTTTTAAAATATTAAAACACAACCATTTCACTTAACACAAACCGAATACTATGAACTAGGTTCCGGGTATAAACGGTAAAACTTCTCGCGACATATCTCAAGACTTACGATCTCTCGACGTGCACTCGTTAGGACTAGAGTTTTCGAACAATTAATTATGCGCGCGTTATAAATTATTACAAAATTACACTTTACATTCACATTTGAGCAATGTTTTCTGAATTTATATGGAATAGTGAAATCTTTATTTCAATCATATACAACCTACTTTCAATTTCGTTTATATTTTTATCATAGATATGTTTCAATGGAATTCTTAACAAAATAAACATCAACACTTAAATATTTAACGACGAGCAATTGTATAGATAAAATATATTTCTTAGGAAATTATGTGTGTGGATGGAGACCTAAAAGAATTAAAAAAAAATTGGGCAGCTTATCTATGAATACATAATATAATAGTCTAAAAATATATGTGTAACTTTCACTAATTCAATTTAAATATAATATAAATAAATGAAAGATATTTTTTTTTATTAAAATTACATGTACGCAATTACACATACGTGAAAATACGTTGCATGAAAAAGTACATAAAAATCGTCGAAATAAAAATCTCGTGTGTACCCAGCGAATGCAGTGCAGTTATATTTTCAGCAAATGACATCGGGTTACAAAACCACCAGCCCTGAAATAGGTTAAGGATGACCTACTTCCTAGTGTAAACGAAATTGATCTTTAACCCATAGTTATAAAGCTCATTTTACACAACCGTGAGGTTGTGATGTAAGATTTCAGAGGCGCTTCAAAGAAAGTGGTCGTCATTTTATAAACGATTCTATAAATGCATTGTTCATTGCTATTTTTGTGAATGCATATAGTAAATATATAATTCCAGGCTAATTCACATCACATAATATATACTAAGCTTATGTGATAATTATAGCGTATACAATACATAAAATATAATAAGTATATAATAAAATTTAAACATATATTTAGGTTAATTTAAAAATACAACATTGGTTTAAAGATATTTCTGTTGCAATATGTCATTAATTACACGGAAGATACATATAAATAAATATTAAGTATATAATACCTGCTTAGTAGTTTTGGCATCTATAGTCTTCACGGCTGGAAATTGAGGGCGTGGTAGTTGATTCGTCTGGAAAGTGTATTTGCCGGGAGGCTTTGGAGTTTCCAAAGGGGGCTGCCGCGCCGCGGTTGCACTGCGGACAATTGGTGGTTCCACTTTCGAAGGTTTTCTACTTTCCTGCTAAAATGTAATAAGTGTTAACAATTTTTTATCAAACATCATATAACATAAGAAAATTTTACACAGGGATTATTAATATCAGTTAATTTTATTTATTGTTATGACACTATACTCTCGGAAAATTGGATCAAATATTGAAACACTTCACAAACTGATACTTAAGGTAATATTAGAGTATGGTTCTCGTATTTATAATAATATTTAATAAATTATACACTATAATTGTATGCCTACGATACAATTAATATATCAAAGACATAAGATGTGGCCAAAGAATTAAATAAGCGAACTCTTTCCTCAAGGTTCCGGGCATGTGTTAAATACTGAGATGTTTCTATTGGCAACTAGTTGGTCATCCATCTTAATAAAAGAACAGACACTTACTTGAGGATACTGTTGCGTTTGGTACGTCAATATGACAGTCTGCTTTGTGACAGGTTTAGGCAGACCAGCTGCACCAACTATGTTTGCCACACCATTTCCAGGGACTTGAGTGGAAAGTAGGGGAGTGTTGTAAGATAGATTTGTACTTCTCTTATCTGAAAGACAAGACTTATATTATGTTAACCATACACTTAACTTTCAAATAAAGCAAGAAAAATATACCTTAGCAAGATATATTTTCATTTACAAATGTTTTCACGGAGTTAAATAATAATGAATCTCAAATAGTTTTAATAAGTATAAGTATATTATTAGTTTTAAGTTGCTTAAAAACTTTAAATGCTATAAATAGGGCCAATAACGGACTGACATTGAATTAAAAATAAAATAGTTTTTTAAAACGATTACAAACAATGCATTCAATGTGCGAGTTTAGAATGCCTATGTAATTTAAATGACGTAAGATTTATGAATGGCGCCAAAAACCAACAAGCATGCGCAGTGGGCCACAGATTAGTACACATTTGAATAAGTCATTGAGAATAGACCAATAATAAAACCTTATTGGTGTAACAAAAATAAGCATAATATTTTCAGTAAAACAGTGATATATTTTGTTAATATAAAGTCGTGTGTTTATATTAATTGAAATTAATAATTTAATATTAATTTAAAAACTTACCTAATGTATTATTATTAATAGCGGTTTCCTTATCTTTAGGTGGGGCGAAGGCTTGCTCCGCGGCCACACTCACGTCGGAAACCTTAGCTGTCTTGTTGTGCTGTTGCCTGAAACCGAACCTAGGGAATGAAATGTGTGTGTAAAAGGATGCTCACACAATGTAAACGTGCACTTAACTATAAGTATATACATATTTTATTTTAAATGTATTTTGAATTTTTACGTATTCATTAGAATAAAAACGTAATCTAAAAACAATGTTGATACGTGTAAAAGTGCGAACCAGAGACAGATTTCTATACGTAAGGTAAATTGTTATGAAAACGATATAACTTATAGTACATACTACTAGTGTGACTTAGTATCATTTTAAACACGATATTGTCCAAGTGTAATAGAAAGGAATTTTTATTTTAACATTCCATAAATAATAAAATGTTGACTCATTCACAGTTCTGAATAACAGATATTAAAAAGTACTCAAATTAAAACGCCTGCAGATTAAATGCCGCAAAGTTGTATTCTCGCGTATTTTCTCGTTGCTTTCGGTTTCGTTATGATCTTTTTGTGTAGAGTATTTTCACTTTTGAGATCAAGTTTACATATCTATTTTTAAGATTTTTGCAGTATTAAAAATACTTCAGGATCACGCGTTTTTATTTATTTTTAAAGTTCACAACTGACCTTTCCGCGTAATTTTACATGCATTTAAACCGGTTTATATTGCTTAAAATCTAGCCAACAATAATTGGACTTGAAAAGGCTAATAACGTTTAAGCTATTACACTAAGTTAGGTTAGTATACTCTTTTTATGAATCTAGTTATAAAATATAGCTTATTAAAAAAACAGGAAATTCATAAGTCCGGTTAGATTTCTACTCACAGTGCTGTGAATGACAAAATGATATGATATAATAATTAATGAGAAAAATAGTTGCTCAACTGCAAATAAGCGGAACTTAATAATTACGGTATCGGAGGCAGGAATCGATTTTTTTTTAAATGTATAATTCACACTTTCTATTTCGCATATAAATTACATTGAAATAGTAACCTCTATAACTTTCACTGTAGAAATATATACTATTGAGATGTTTTTGTTAAATTGCTATTAAAAATATTGTTCGGTGCCAAATATTATGCAAAGTTATTATTCAAACAATTTCGTCATGTCATAGTCTAATTATCATAATTCAGTTGGATCCGGCTTTATTATATTTGAAGTTAGCTTAATACAAACGGTATACAAAATCCAAATACAAAAAAAACAAAAGATATTACTGTTATAAAGATTACAAAAATAATAAGAAATATAAAGGTATAATTAATAAATACAAAATTAAGTTAATAAACTTAATTAAATTTAACATATCTTTAATCATTGATAGTTATTATACAATGTTTGTATCATTAATATTATAGATGTACCGGTTACTTCTATTCTGAGTAAATATAATCTCCGCGTCGCGAAATAAGAATAGATTATAGAACGGTGTTCACATTTAAATGGCCGTGAACTTTCAAGTATTGATCCATTCAGAAACTCATAAGATAATGTAGTATTAAAATAACGTTCATCTAGTGAATAGTTATTTATAAATATACTATTTTATATGACATGACAACTTAGGACTCAAATTATTAATAATCTTTATGGCTTGTAAAGCATAAGAAATTGAAGTATTCATAAGAAATATCTTATTGATGACGTAATAACATTTGATGAGACATCAAGTATGTAACGATGCGAAGATTGTAGGCAGCTTCTTTCAATGATGTCCAGTATATTACTAATAGTATTATTACTATTATTAGTATTATTACATCGGGAAAAATAAGTGAGATGGAAATGAACCGAGAAAGATAAATTTTAAACTACAATTAAGGTACTTTATCCACGTTTATCTAACGATCTTAATAAATCAGAAAAAGTATAAGTATGAAAAAATAAGTATTCCATACAAATTTACGTATCTCAACGGAGAATCGAGTTAATATAAAAATTCGGAATTTGCAACTTTTTCAAAATGGCGGAAATTGCTCAAGCTTATTCTGGTCGACAATTTAAAGCAAAGCTTGTTTAGGTGCATTTTCTAGGATTTTTGACATCGAGCTCATACACAAGAATGTATGTAATTTTGAAACAGCTATTTACAAGCATTTAATGTTAAAACAGGTAAACTTTAATCTTTAATTAATGAAAAAATGCTTTTAATTATTATTCAACGGCACAATTCTTTATTTAAAACATGACTAACATAAATTTCATTAAAAAAAACTAAAGAGTGCTTTGAAAACAGTGCAATAATCTATTTGAATTTTAAGGAATAACATAGGAGTATTAATTGGCTTCATATACAAATTAGCTGTGTTAATAATGTGTTAAAAATATTTTGGTTATTTATTAAGTAATTACCGATTTGTTCTAAGTGGTTGCCCCGATGTCTCCTTTCGCGGTCGAGCGAGGGGCGTCGATCGACCGGATAGTACTTCTTCAGCTCGTAATTCTTCTGTAGAACCTAGAAATATTCATACCCTTTATAAATCAATTAAATGTAAACAATAGAAAAATATTATATTCAACAATTAAACCAATAAAATTTTAAGTATTTTCAATTAATAAATATGACTTGAAGATCCTATGTCCCCTCGATGGGGCAGAGGACATTTACATCAATCCTTCATCATGATGTAATGCCGTGCTTCACGTTTACCTCGCTCCAAATCTTACCGGCTCCCTTCGCCTTTTCTACGTCACCAGTTTGGGACGGCCCCTTTTACCAAGCGTATGATGCGTTGATGCGTTCATGATTCCAGTCAAGCGCCAGCTTGGATATATGTTTGGGATCTCGCCGGGGAGTGGTCAATCCAGTACTATTGTTTTATTTGCTTGGCAGTTGGGGATTCACGATAACTAGAAGTAGATAAACTGAATCCGTCGAAGGTAGTAAACAAAGACTAAACCCGAGACGCGAGATGTCTTTAGTCTCCGTTCGTGGCTTATATCCATATAACAAAATATAACAAATACATACATTCATAGAAATTCTAGATCAATCTACCAAGTTCATCGTGACTTCATACACGATGAAAATTGTAGTCAACCGACAATCCTTATGTAACTTTCAAGGTTTAATTGTAAAATTCTAAATATTTGTAAAAATGTCAAACGAGCAGGAGGCACACCATAAGATGAAGTCGCTGGAAGCTCGTGAGAGTGTTTAAATCCTTTAGGAGTGGTACGCTTTTTTTTAACGATCCTAATTCGTACAATCCAAATCCAAATAAAATTAATAAATTATTAATCCAAACAATTTCTTGACAAATAGATATTAAATTTATAACGTACAAGCTAGTAATATATTTATAATTCTAAACCCACCCATCTTTGATAGTTGAAAATATTATGCAACATTTTTGCTTAGGCGCCTACGCACAAGCTAAACATTACGAACAATATTTTAAGCCTGTTTTGTAAGTAGTGTTAAAATAATCCCATTGAGATAATACAATTTTTCTATATTAAATAAGGTAAGTCTTCTACGGCTATAAATCTAAGTATCGTCAAAGTTAAATCTTATTATTTAATAAGAAACATTGAATTTGAATTGTATTAAATTTAAATGATTCGTTCGCGACAAGAAGAAGAATCAGGCCATAACTAAGCATGGTTGTTTATTTTGATGATGAAGATACCATCTTTTGGGAGCTTCTCCGTCTTGAAATCCTTATATACAATAATGTATCGTATTTATTCTTTGCGAGTTTTAATTGGGACATAAGAGGGTGAGAAACACCTGTTTCAACCGGAAGTCCGGCGTATCCAGGGGTGGGTTGTATTACATTTATGCTAAAAACTTGAAAATGGGAGAATTTGACCTCGAAATGTAATTATCATACTTATATTTGAAGTTCTAATAATTATTTGGGTTAACAATCAGACAATCAGCCAACCAATAGATTGAAAAATAAGTAAATGAAATAAATATAATCTAGGTGGACTTAGTAAAAACCAGTCAAGTAAATCATTACAAAAGTTAAATATTAATATTCAATTCAATTCAATAAGATATAAGAATAATAGAGACAAAAAGATCATCGATGACCAGCAGTAGTAATATCTAAGCCTAATTTGATAATAGGTATCAAAGGGAGCACACCAGCCTTCAACTCTCCTATACCTAAAGCTACTAGGGTCCCAAAGGTCAAGAATATACTAAAAATACAAACCTCCATTCCCATTTCTATCGTGTCCCTTCTTCTTCCTGGCGTTGTCATCAGCTCTGGATGTACTCGCTGGCCGTCGCCTAAAACCAAAGGAGATGGCGACACCTCTCGTCGTTTTATTGCCATTGCTCACACTCTTGTCGCGCTTCTTAGCCCCTTTTGACTCGGAGTGACCCTGGTGAAAACAGTGAAATAAATAATAGGACCCATGGTACATTATATATATATATATATATATAGGTACATTTCGGCATTTACAGTATTGCTTATATGGACAAAGTTGTAAGAACAATTTATTTGAATTCAATGAACATTAATTAATAGTCATTAGTATCAAATAAATAGGCTCTATAGGTTTCTCTAGATTGTAGTAAACATTAACTGAATATATGTAATAGTTAAAAGTACATAGTTATAGATGGAGCCAAAAGACCTCGTATTGGTCACCCGAAGATGGTAAACGCAGCAGAGGATCCTACGAGATGAAAATACGATATTTAACTGACAACCATCGGAGAACGATTGATGACTATGCCAGGTACGCCTGACCGCGACTTCGTAAAAAGCTCGTAGTTCAGTTATACTCAAATTCAAAAATGAGGTATTATTACCTTAAGAGACAGAGCAGATGTCATGTCTGCGATCCTTGTTACACTCTAGTTACTAAATGTAACGAATCAGAATCGAACGAAACTTCATCGTTGCATTTTAAATTCTTACCAGGTCTCGTACACATGAGGGTTTCATATATCAAGGTCCTTAAGTTAATGAACTTAACAGATTAACATTATATTTTATTGATGTCAAAAGCCTCGGTTATGTCATACTTGAAGATATTTTAACCCGCTTAACAACGCTCGCTTAACTAACAGGATTAAAAATGTGATGGATTGGATGTGACGTTTGACATGCACGATCTACTTTTAGTTCTATTACAGATTAGGTCAGGTGGCGAACGCATTGTGTAAAATAAATATTTTGTATTGGTTGGAAGAGCTAAGGCCAGTTCCACATCTAGTGCTTTTAAAAGCAATGAAGTGTAAATGAATAGACTTGCTCTCAAGTTTTTTGCTGTGTGACCTTGAGGCGTGTTAACTAATGCTTGGAGAGTGCTTCGTGTTAACGCCAAAAATGAACAATTTGAAAAGTTATATATGTAGACATATTGTAGGAATTAGAATTGTTTAAAATAAAGCATCAATATCTATTATTTTATTACTCCTATACAGAAGATTCCTTTCTTATCTTGCTATAAGAAAAGTCTTATGAAATTTGTATACCCCTCCTACAAACCTTAAATAATAAGTCCAGGTGCAGCAGACTATATTAGAAAACAGCGACGTGATAAGATCGCATTCAAAAGCAGTTTGCATCGACATAAAAGCGCTGGTACTACAGCTCAACAGGTCTCGTGGAAAACAAATTTAGATTTAAATAGATAAATGCAAACTTGCTGATGTCAATTGTCAAAATACTGTCATCTGTCACCGCCATAGATATGGAACAATACGATGTTATTAAAAGACTTTTGATATTAAAAACAGTCACACCACAGGTTAATTTGACATGCCATTGTGTCTATTAAATCGTTCGTTCGTATTTCAATTCTGACATTACGAACGTATCATTCCATAAATATCTGAACCATAGATAAGAATTACACAATCCCGCCTTCGTCTATTATCTTTGAACGAATTTGGAATGTATGGGTGGTATGATTGACAACACAGATTTACATATTAGTGCGTGAGTGATTTTGATATTGAAATCAAAGGTTTCCAAATACAGGTGTAAATGAGTCGGTGCTATCAGAATGCGCAGCGCATACTTCCTTACTACGTTGTTCCTGAATAAAAATTACTTCCGCTTCGAGATTGTCAACGTAATCCGATCGCGTCATTAAAAAGCTCACTCTTACTCTTTTGTCTTATCATTAACATCTAGAAGGTATGTATGTTAATGGCAAAACCATTGGTCTGACTATGATCGAACAGAAGTGAATGGAGAGATAGCACATCTGCCCTCTGCCCCGACTTGGGGCCTTGGGACACATATTTAATTAAGTATTTTTATTTTGTGGGGTTGCCTGGAAGATATCGCTAGCCACCCGTTGCTCTTATATGTACTAACATCATCTACTTCTACTGTTGAACTGCATTAAAGTGTGAATAAATTAATAGTGAGTGATGACATCACTTTATTTTGTCGGAATTCTGCCGTTAAGGAATGGAACTACCTTTAGAATATAATGATATTTCCATTAATTATATGACACTAAGAGACAGGATAACAAATTGTTTATGGATTTATCCAGCCTTTTTATTTATATAAAATTAGTGTTCCCATGGATTCTATTGTAATAATGCGTAATTTAATTGTACCGCTCGTGATACCGTGTACTGACCTTTCGTAAAGTTTAGTTTCAATGGATATTGTAACAATGATCAATATTAGATTGAAGATAAGATGGTATAGCCATTAATATTTTTTTATGGTTAATAGTAATTTTCGATTGGGGACGATGTTTATTTTATTAAACATTAATTTTAGGAAGGACAACAGTTTTTCATACAAGATATAGCGAGTGATCAAATTAAAAGTTCTCTCCTCACCCATGACAAGTGTGTCAAATGACAAATTTGTCTATGGCGCTATGACAATGGGCCAGGTGATCATAAAGTATATGTTTTTATCATATTTTAATTAAATATTTCCACTAAAATACGTTAAACGCCTTGGTTATAAAAAACAAATAAGTATTGCAACGGGTGGTCCTATCGCAAATCAGCGCATCTCTTCCTCATCTCTTCCAGGCAACCCTTAAAAAACTATCAAAGAGCACTGCATAGTTATAGTGCACTTAGAAAGAAATGTCGTAAAACAATTGAACTATGCTTAAACCTCACTTATGGATGACTAGAATATTAAGACTCTTCGTCAAATATGGCACAATAGTCTCTCAAGTCAGCTTGACATATTTGGCAGCGCGATCTTTGTGCGGCCTAGTGACGTCTTTGGTTCAAAGGAACACGTAGAAGATAAAACTATTCTACATACCATCAGATGGAAGCATCTATGATCCTTTACGTGTCTCAATGACTTGGCCTCATATACCATTGTAGGTTTAGTGTCGTTTATTTTCAATAAACTCCCATTCGATCTTCAGTCTTTTAAAACTTGATGAAGCGCTTTTATAGTGTATATGAAGATAAAAAGCTAGGAAAATAAATTGCATATAATAAAATGAGATAAGGGCTTTAATAAAAATGAACACGCTTAAAAATTAATAGCTGAGTTTGTCAGCTGAGTGGTCAGACCGATTAATTTTGGAAAAATTAACATTATTTATTTATTTAAAAATGATGACTAGGCTAGTTTACGTATATTTTTAAACTACATTAGTTTCTACATATCAGTCCTGACGGGGACGCAATACTTCGATTCGTTTAAAGTTAAAAAGTATTCATTTAGTTTTACTTTTAACTAATTCTCATACTATGGTAAACGTAACGTCGAGGTAACATCAACTATATCTAATACACTTTAAGGCAATCTTATCGCGAACAAAAAAAATACTCTTTCACAATGTCGTAATTCATAATAGATTACATTGAAATTCACAAGAATAGGCTGAGCCGTGCGAAAGTAATGCCAGTAATGGTACATTCACCTGCGAACGGGGAAGGAATATAAACATAGTTATTTACTTAAATTTAAATGGAAGTATTGTTGTAGTGCTGGGAATATTTAACTTTAGAATGAATACTATGTCGAAATACTAAATGTCAAGACCGTCGTTCCTACACATGTTGAAGTCGGTTAAAAAGTAATTGCTTTCTGACAATGCGCCAAGTTTAAGTGCTAATAGGTTTATAAAGCGTCCTGTTTGTACAAGGTTCTATAGTTATAGTAGGTTCTATAGCAAAGTTATGTTAACAAAATTCAATTGTTTACACACAAAATAATTGTTTTGTGTGTATACCTTGCTTTATTATCTTATAAGTTTCTTGTTTTATTAATATATTTAGCACATAAGATGTTTGGGGACAGATTTATTAAAATACATAAATATACTAGGCGTGTTTAAATAGAATTAACTAAAATTGTTCTGTATTTGGAAACCTTTGATTTCAATATCAAAATCACTAACGCACTTATATGTAAATCTGTGTTGTCAATCATACCACCCATACATTCCAAATTCGTTCAAAGATAATAGACGAAGGCGTGATTGTGTAATTCTTATCTATGGTTCAGATATTTATGGAATGATACGTTCGTAATGTCAGAATTGAAATACGAACGAACGATTCAATAGACACAATGGCATGTCAAATTAACCTGTGGTGTGACTGTTTTTGATCAAAAGTCTTTTAATAACATCGTATTGTTCCATATCTATGGCGGTGACAGATGACAGTATTTTGACAATTGACATCAGCAAGTATGCATTTATCCATTTAAATCTAAATTTGTTTTCCACGAGACCTGTTGAGCTGTAGTACCAACGCTTTTATGTCGATGCAAACTGCTTTTGAACTATAGTTATGTTTTTTTTATAAATCATTTTTATATGTGAGAAAATAAATTATTATGTATTCTCAAGCGATAGTGTTAACTAACCGGAAGTAAGGTGGATGAACTTATAACTGTTATCTTTGTATTAATAATTTTTATATTCATAATTACTACGCTAAAAACTAAATTATTCTTATTTTACTAACTATTATTACACTGTATATAATTTAAATTTAGTATTCCGCTTGTCAAGTCCGACATTAAGCGCTATATTTGTGTGAACTTGTTAGTTACTATATGATATTCTTTTCTACTACAAAAAAAAATATTCACACATGTAACTATGTAACACTTATATCGTCAAAAAAAAACAAAAGAAAAACTTTGTGGGGCGTAACATAATATCCCTCTCACTCAATAAGCGTTGTCTATCAAAACTATGATTACCTCAATGGAGATCTATTATCTAATTTGTCAATAACATAATCAATACAATAGAAAATTTGTATACAACAGATTGCGTTCGTGCGTGTCTATGCAATGTTTTGAATGAATACAGATTACAATAATACATAACCAACAAACATATTTGAACATTGTACGATATTTTCTCCATCAAATAAAAAAAACACTTATATTTAAAAGGCTTATGTTCCAAAAAAATTACCTTGATATATATATTTTTATGGCACTTTTAAAGTCCCATTCAACGTTCCAAAATTGTCTTTAAGTCATCAAAAGCATTGTGCAAAACAAAGCAAACATTTTTGAGTATAGCGTATTAAGTGTAAAGGAAAAGTCCTTTACACTTCATTCTTTACTTCTTCTTCATTCTTTTTCATTCGTTACAAAGTCATTCACAAGCTTTTGTATCGTTTCTTTAAACGATACAATACGCCCTATATGCTGAGAGAAGGGAATTTTTAAAACAGTGATCACGCTTTAAAATGATAGTAAGGCTATGTTCCTCAGACCGGTTTGTTATAGAAGACGCTTTAGACAAAAAAAAAAAGAATTGACCAAGTGATCGCCGATACGTCTCAATATGGAACCGATATAAAAAAAAAAAATATAAAAAAATAGGATGTTTCCAATCTAGACAAGTTGTTACTAGAATTACGTAATTAGAATTAATATACTTATACATTTTGTCTATGCTTTTTTATGCCGCTGTATCACGCGGCATATAAATTAAACTCTTTTAACAATAACCAGCAAGTTTGAAATAACTTTATACTATATCGTGTTTTTTTAGAGTATCTGTGTGTATTTAGTTATTATTTGTGAGTCTGTCTGTTTTGGGGCAATTTATATATGTAAGCATCACTTCTAGATGATTGTAGCATGCAAGTCGTTATTGAATATTATTGTACATAATAGTTACAGTAATTTAGCAATTAATAGCCACATCTAATATTGTCGGCTTACTGTTTGCTTTCTAAGTTTATTTCCGTTAAAAGTCTAGAATGACCGGAAGTTTTTAATTGCACTCGCGTAGATTAAAACGTGATGTAAAAGCGGCACTTTTATAACATTGCAATTACATGTATATATGTTATAATATATATATAATATATAACACTACAAGAACTAAGAAAAAAATGTCATCAATTCTGCTAACCTTCAAAGACAAGGCGGATAGACTTTGCGAGTTAAGGGCGGGGTCAACAGACCTGCTCGCATTTTTCTACATTTCAAGAATGTTCTGGAAAATAGGTCATAAGCACCCATAACTGTCGAGCTTATATATATAAGGTATAATAACCACGTTATTAGTGAAGCGAAATAAGTACGCAATGAACATAAGTTGCTTTAGCCTACTTAAACTATTTAATTGTGCTCTATATGGACTAAAACATCTAAATTTGAATCATAAAAACCAAAAGTCGTGTATGTATGCTTTATGAATACAAAACTTGGCTTTTACTTGTGTAGTTAGAGACTATTCTGTAACAATTCCCTTGCCCTAACGGTAAAGCGGATGCAAGTTGGCCATACCACTAATAAGCTCAATTGAATTGCTCTCGGCATGATATCAGCCATTTGATATTGGCCCTTACGACTTAATACAATACTACTGGATACAAATGGTCTAGTAAAATATATATACAAATAAATTCTCGTATAAGCATTTTTGTCATCAAAGCCTCAAAGATTTTGGTGGCTCAAACTTTAAAAATTAAATTTGTCGGGAAGTGAAGAGAAACCTAATAGATTCACGCAGCCATTCTGAACGGGGAAATTACTGAATAATTGTAATTTTGTACATCAATACGTTCGATGAAAAAGAATAAACATCTCTCACTTCTTTGAGTTTTATTTAAGATCACTTTTGTTTTGGTCCTTCGAGCCGGATTATCGTGTACACTTATTGTTTTTTTTAATAAAACTACATAAAAACGTTTAATGTCTGACTAATGTCTTTAGAATATATTTTATATAGCTAAATGAAATGTTCACTTTTAAGTAAAGCAAACGTGAGAAAACATTAACTACGCCTGTCTGGAATATTATAGAAGTCCGATTATATTTTATTATATATTTCACTGTATTCACATAAATAAACCGAGCCTGTATATTAAACGTCAACATGAGAAACACAGCTATGAAATATTTAAGAGCTAATTTCATCGGCAAATTGCACCTATCACTAGCAAACCTGTCAGTGCCAAGGTCTCGTAATCAGGGTTGTCACAAGACATTATTAAAAATGAATGAATGATGAAGAAAATCACTTCGTTTTAAAAACCTTAATATCATGTGTCCAAGTGTACACACGACGCATCCGGACGTTTATAGACAATTGCTAAATCGTACGAAAACTGCGCAGGCGCAGTACATAACACCAGTTTCGCAATCCGCGTTGCGCGGCTTATGGTGTTTCATTTGCCTGTTAGCAGTCTCCTGGTGTCTTATCCGTTTCATTATAACGGAACATTTAAAAAAGTAGCGGAGAGTTTCTTGCCAGTTCTTCTCGTCCGCTCTACGCCCTTGATTTTGGAACTGGCAGTAAATGTAAGTTTTTTTAGACGATTCTTAAGTGCACCATAGTTATCTATATGAAGCAAGATATTTTTGATTTGATTTTAATACTTATAGACTAACTCTTACATAATAATTAAGTTATTATTGGTCTGCCATGACATTGTAATTTTCAAATACTTCTGACATATCGTTTAAGTTGTCAGAAACAATAACATGCTACAAATGATTTTTCTTTTGATTTGTAAATGACAACCATGTGAGGCCCTATAACGGGATTGGATAGCTGTAATAAATTGATGCTGTAAGTGCAATGTGTAATTTGATGATAGCTTGCTTATGAGTGTGGCAATGTCTAACGAGACATTCAGCTTTGAACAGTCGATTTGTATCTGAGAACATTTGTTTTTAGTTCAGTTCTTTTACTGTAACCTATATCAATACGAGGTGAGATGTAACGCGATGTCTGAATCAAAGAAATCAATACCGGGTAATCTAAGAGATGAATAATCACCACGACTGTCTGGCTGACAATTACGTTAAAGCACGAGCACCTATTTAACATTATTTTATTTTATTAAAGGCGTCCCCGAACATTTTATGTGCTAAATACAAAAAAAGCTTATAAGATAATTAAAAGATAAAGTACATACACAGAACAATTATTTGAGAACTGACAAGACATACAAAAATGCGAACACAATTTAAGATTTAAACGTTTTATTCTTAAATTTTGTGAATGCAAAGGATGTGCAGAAGAAACGAACTACTCAACGGTAGACTTTTACCTGGCAAAAATGAGTGATCAATCCAAGAAGCTGTGGTTAAAGTTGCTGGTTGATTAAGCTAGCAACAAGCTTATGAAACAAAGCAAGAGTCTGGACAGGAGAAGTGACTAGTGGTCTGAAGTATAATCAGAGGTATTATTTAACCTGTGAATTACAAAATGGAGCGAATTTCAATAGACGCAAAGAAGAGATTTAAATGTGCATTTTCGTCTCTAGGTTAATATTAATTGTTTAACACTAGCATTTATTTAAGGTGTAATTATTTTTATCGTATAATCCGATCACAATCTATGAATAGGAAATACTTGTGGTTTTGTGGTCGCAGTAATAGTTCACTCGTGTCATATTACTGCATGCTTAGGAAACTCGTTGACTGCTAACCAGTTGAGAAAAGTATTATATATGATAGTTATTGTTATTAAAGTTCTTGCTTACTAGAAGTTTCTAGAGTCGTACAATCTGCTGCTTTTTCATGGGATTTTGGGTTATAATGCCATTAATTGTAGATACTACATCTTTTAAATTTGACTACGTTATCAGGTGTGGATCTTTTGAATTTTTTTTCAAAAATAATACATAGCGATCAAATTGAAGCCTTCAACCCACAAAAGTTTAGAAGTTATTTACGCACATTTAGGTTTAAAAAAAATCACTAAAATTATCGGTCAAGGTATTCTTGTATAACATAGGTTTAGGTTTACGTATTACTTTTTTTCGGATAAACTGAATATGATCAAATTTTAAATTCAATATGAAAACGATAGTTTATTAAAAATATATTACGGTTAGATGAGAAAATGTTTATCGCAAGACACAATTTAATACCGTTCAGTGACATATTGTGTGAAATCTATAATAACACTAATGCTGGTATTACAGTGGACGAGTCCATTTTGCAAGATTGAACGTTTTTTACTACATCGAAAGTGTTATGGAACGATAATGACACTTCAAGCTATGTTGCCAGCCATCAAATGATTATGTATGAGGATAATACTTAAGATTCTCAATTTATTTATTTCTTTACAACCTTTCAATATAGAATCGTATCAGCGATCACTTTTGTATGTAAGTATGTAAGCCTAAGATTTGAAACAAAGGAATCAAAATGACCAGAGGTCAAATTTCTTCCTCACTTAATTTCAAAAGTAGACCGGTTTGAAAAATTACCAATAAAAAACTCAGCTTACCTTTATTTTGATAGTTTAAGTTTAAGCTACTAGAAAAGGAAACTGCAAGTGCACTTTTTATTTTATTTTTTTTATTTCTTAAACCTATTCAGCTTATCAAAAAAAGTGTACACAATAAAAAATAGATTAAAAATAAAGCCTAAATAACGTTAAAACATAGAACCGGAAATAGAAACGAAGATCAGAAACAAGAATAACAAAAAAAACGCGAACAGAAAAAAAATATATATATATACACATGAACAAGTGGAGTATATTATGTGAAGAACGAGCATTTAAGTGTGTGTGTATTAGTGTGTGCAATGTTGTTGCTGTGTGAGTGAGTGTGCAAGGTTGAGTCTTAGTTTTTTTTTAAAGAATTTCTTCTTGAACCTTTTTTAGTTCACAGTGAAAACTCTATTATAGTAAGTTACAAATGCTATAGAATTAGTTCAAATATAATGTCACCTTTCTAAGTAAAATAAACACACTATGAATCTAGAACAATTGTTCTGTAAATAGGTCAGTGGCTTCTATGTTAACACTAGGCTCGTCTTTAATTATAACATTGATATTATGTTACAAATACAATCAGTATATTTAAATATTGATGCGGGTATTTAACAAGAGCCTATACTGAGTAGATGCCTGTTTTCATACAATAGTTATCTTTGTACAAGTGTTAATTAACATAGAGAGTTGACTTAGAAAAACACATTCCAATCCGAAATTTACAAGCTTATGATAGTAAAAGGAAATATGACGTTAGAAGATCTTTTGACCGAATGAATGAACTAGAAGCTTTTTTGAAAATTTCATTCTTGTAATGTTATTGTTAACCGGGTATGACATACAATTAATATTATTTTTAGTAGTGTGTTAATGGTTATTATTGCAAGTCACATGTTAAAATAGATAAATAAGTATAATATACAAAATAATTTTTATCATACTTTTATTTGGTTTCATTAATTGTGGTTTTATTCTATATTTTCCAGTTTTCAAAAAAATGTAATTAGAACTTAACCAATTCTTTAGTTTTTATATTATTAAGTTTATTCTACGACAATAAGAAGTAGAAGTACTTTTAAATAGTGATTTGTATGTTGTAACATAACTAAAACACACGCTTGAACAGTGTCACTTTTGATAGTATTACTTGACTTGTTCTTTGAACCTCATATCAAAATCACTTCATTCTAAAACCAATAGTTCTCAAACCAATACAGCACAAAAACAGAGCTTACATATTAATGACATATCCAATATATATAAGATAAAAACAATAATAACAAGATTTTTTTTTATAGAAGAGGGGGCAAACGAGTAGCAGGCCCACCATATAGGTAAAGTCGCCGCCCATAGACACTCACGCGGCTGGTAGCCTATTGGGCTGAAACTCTAAGTAACAGCATGGCACTCCCACTCAAAGCATGGCACTCCCACTTAAAGATTATAACCAAGTGAAATATTTAACTCTACACTCTGTTTTTCATCACAAAATGTATAAGATTTGTTTTGATAATCGACGCACCATGAAATATTTGAGTAAAATTTGCATTATATCCATGAAGGTTTCTTTATTCCCAGAGCGATACGAATAAATCCATTGTTAAAGCTTTCTCAATCTTCCCATACTTAAATCATTTAGTTCTTTATCAGGTACAAATGAGAATTTTTACTTAAGTAGGCATTTATCATCCGTATATTCACTTTTAGATGTATAATAATGTTGTTTCATGTTTAATACAGTTAAGTAATAAAATCAGGTAACGTTATTATAAATAAGTTTATCGTATCAAAAAATCCGTTTATATAAATTTCTATTTATTTCTTTTGCACAAAGAAAGGTATCCCTTTCCCTATTTTAGGTAACCTTTTTATGTCTCGTTTATAAGTTTTGTTTTTTTTTTGTTTGTAAATTTAGTTATAATGGGTTTTTGCGTACGCACATTTTAGAAGAGCTGTATTTTGGTTTTAATTCATAGTATTATATTTTTATTATTGATAAGAGTATGTTAGGGCGTTGTAGACTGCTCAGCTATTAAATAAAAGTATCAGCGACCACTTGTGTAGGGTCAAGAAAGTGCCTCAATAGCCAAATTCGATGTAAATTATCAATTTGAGCACTGCAGTGTTTAACTTACTTCAATGTCTTTAATAATAATAACTATTTACTTACTAATAATAAGATTAAACTTTAATAAAAATAAGTTTTTTATTTAAAAATAATGTATACGAAGGTACGATACAGAAGTAATCTATGCTTCTGCATATCATGTTTTGAACGATTTCCAATCGACGTTTCACATGAAAATTTCAATTTCTCAACAAAAAAGAAAATTATAAAAGCCATCCTATGTTTAGAACGAAATGGTACAAATCGGTATTACGTAGACAAAATATAATCCGTTAAAAGAAGTCTTACTTCTTAGCGTTAAGCCTTGATCAATACCATTGTCTGCACAGTGCCAATGTCTGTGTTTCGACATGACGTTAATGAATGGATTTCGTAACATCGAATCGTATAAGCCATACGGTTACTCATATAAATAATGATACGGTTAATGAGCCAATAAAAAGCTTCACTTAATTATAAACATTGTTGATTAATATAGATAATATCTTTAGGTTTATTGTTAGACATATACTTTTTCATAAACTTCTAAGTATTTACACATTTTTTTGTTAAGTACTCCCCCCATCACTTACGTAAGCAAATGTGGATGCACCAGCTAAACACTTGGTCGTGAAAATAAAATCGATAACCTTGTTCTTCTTACTTTTTACTTTTCTTTACTGTATTCAAAAAATAACATCATTTGTGTAAATAATTCGTAAACACCTTAATGTTCGCATTCGAAATTTAAATATAAAATATTAATAGACCGATTTTCCAATACTATTTTAAGTCATACCATATCCTGATCTTCGCCTTCCTCGTAGTAGCTACAGTCATCCATCCTGCAGGTCACGCAGGTTCTTGGCACATCACAGCTTTGGTGCCAGCATTACAACCAGCCAGATATATTACACACGCGAAATTACGAAATTTTTAAACGCGATAACCGAGTCGGACCGATGTTTGTGAACTGCGTAGTTAGTCATAGGGTGGCGCGCGCCGGAACATCGATCTGTCCGAATGCGCATGCTAACCCTTAAACCCGATTGTGCAAAGGAGTATTTAAGGTGACTTTATATAACGCAAGAGACTCCTAAACTATCATACCATGTCTTACTCGCGTACAGTTCTCAGAATAATTATGTTTAATACGTGGAAAACGTAAGTTTCACATAATAGAATTATCTATTTGTATTATTTTATAACAATGTAAGTGTGTAACTTTGTTTTTGTCTAAATAAATAAACATACAACTTAAAAATACCCGATATCGTTTTTAGTAATAGGATACTTCATTGAGTTTTCCCCTTGCTTGAAGCTTCTGTTGTGTACTTTGAAGTCACCGTCAACCCTAATTTTACTTAATTAAGTCGTGTGAGTTATCAGAATTGGTGATTCATGTATGTCTAACACGAGTAAACTAAACGAGCTTTTTTACATTTTATTTGTAAACTATTATCTAATGTCCTGTTGGTTCGTTTTGAAATATTTGAATGTAATCATTACATGTATAACAGATGCTCAAAAAACGATACATATATATTAGATTACGATATATATATAAAAATATATAACATGTGCTTACGTTCTAAAAGCTTTGCCAACCACTCGTCAATGTCAATTTGATTTGCGCATAAAAGCTTTTTCTGTGGGCGTATTTTTCAATTCAATTATAAGAGGTAAATCGAAAATTGTGCTTTATAAATGCTTTTAAATTAACAAATTAAGGATACAATTAACTAAGAAAATGTCTTGTATTTAATCAAATGTTGTTAAATAACTGAACAAGTATATTATTATATACACATAAGAACTTTTATAAACAACTATCAAATATTGTCTTTGTTAAGTAATTTATTTAATAAATAGCTAACTTTAAAACTGTATTCTAGTATTTAAGTTTAATTTGTTTATTATTTAATAGTTGTAGTGTTATTTTATGTTAATTTACGTTAAGTTAAAGTAAACCATAGACTCATAGAAGCATTCATAAACTATTTTCAAAACATTTTTCGTAAAACTCAATAAAACTAGCAAAAACTTGAGGGTATATTGCTCTCTGTGCTCTAGGTGAGTGCTACTTAAAGCGTCTAGTGTTCTTTTAACGTTCCTTCTAGTACTTATAGAGGATAAATGTTTAACTTTATCGCACTTTGTTTTGACTATAAAACTTTATGGAGGCAAATGAGCAATTGAGCCATTCATAAACGTTATTCAATCATAAATATATTAACCTTTTTTTACATTAAAACAAGTTTTGGAATAGAAAATTGAATGTATTATGTGTTCATTTATAGAGATAATTCTTGGTATGAAGTAATAAAATATATACTAAGAAAGTAAGTAACATTTCTTCTCTTTGGCCAATATTTTTCTGAATTCTTACCTACGGTATTGGTTACCCACAATCCTAGATTATATTATGATAGATGAAGATTCACTGTTTGGCACTGACAAACATGTCGTGATATGTATGTAATAGTTTTTATGTATTGTTTTTTTTTAATCTATGTCGTATAATTAACGTCCTATTTCCGAAACAATAAGGTTAAGGGACCATTAAGAAAAGAGCTTGTTAATTCTTAAAAGGCTGGCAACGCAACACAAGACAAAGCAGTGATTGTATGGGCAGCAAGATTACCTTTTATGTGAGCCTTTTAATCGATGACTTCTCTAAGAAACCTTCAATTCACCTGTAAATGTCTGTTGTAGGTTGATCTTTTGTGATAATTTAAATTGCGACTATGAGTAGGGATTTTCATTAACCCGTTTCGAGGAACCTGTTCGAATGTTTATCCATGTTAACACAAATGGTGACTCCCAAAGGCCCGTAAACTTGTTAGATCAAACACAGGCGTAGAATGTCAATGCCACAAAACAAAGGTTCTATGTAAATCTAGCTATTTACTAATGTTATGTAACTTACTGCATAATTTATTGTAGTTGTACAGTTTGGTTCGCGTGTTTATTTTACTTCTACACGCTTGTAGAAGACTACATATTTGAGAAATTTGAATTTTAACACTATGTAAACTTCTATCAACGGCCATCTTGGGGAGCAGGGAAAAGAATCTTAATGTTGCCTGTGTCTAAATATTGTAAAACTTAAATAAACCATTTTAATTAAACTTTTATCACTTTTCATATTATAATTTTAAATTTAATAAAGGCTATTTATTTTTTTCTAAATAAAAATCTATTTACATTTAATGTATATATAAAACTGTTGTATTCTGTCATATAAACAGACGGACGAATTTACTGTTAGACGATTGTATATTATTTATATGTTTTGGTTGTTTGGTTCGTTTGTTTGTCTATAGGCAAACAACCGTAACGCGTAAAAGTTTTAGTTTTAGAGCTGACAAAAACAAATGCATGTCAAGGTACTCAGGATATGCGTTTACCATTTCTATCAAATTGATTAGAAACAGTAATTCTGATTAGGAACATAATGTTTAAGTTGTTTATTTAAAAAATAATTCATACAATAATAACCCATTGGTATTATAGAAAGTTTTTATTCATTTATTCATTTTTATAATTTTGATGTTAGTAAGCTCAATATGAAAAAAAGAGCTAACTCATACTACGAGCGGTCATTCCCCGTCGTAAAGCAACATTCCTTTGGGACTGAGAGCCTACGTCAATCACCTTGGCTACTGTATATAAACACAGGTTTTATCGCTATATCGCTTTAAGGCACACTTGGTAAGGCAGTATAATATATAATTATTTTTATATACAATTGAATTTAACTTTAACAGCTATTGATTTGTATGCAACCGTCTGACACAATATTTATTTAATAGCATCGAAGGTTAAAGTATCCTATACTATATTTTTTACGAAAAATCCTAATCCTAATAGAAGTGGTAGAAGGGAGATATCTTCGTTCGTTTTATTTCTCTAAGGAAAAAAATAAATTTCATTTTATTGTAATCCAGTTATCACGATACGTGCTGATAACTATTTAAAGATAATTATCAGTTTCTTAAATATCAAGCAAATAACGAAATGCTTATACATGGATATTATGTAGTAAATCAATAAAAACCTTTTGTTTATAGGTTATGTATGTGGAATGACAGAAAAATGTCTATTTCCTCCAATTTGAGAGGACCTTCGACAAATCGAAGTCACTGACTGGCCAAACCGTAATTCCTAGTGGCTAAGGTCAAGAACTTGTATGCCTATCGGTCGATGGAGATTCGTTGACGCGACTCTGACGTCATAGTTCTTATTTTTGTTGCGTGTTTAAAAATAGGGGGAGAGGACCACTCATGTCACCAACTGTATCTATTTTTACACTGAAATAAACAATAATATTTAAAGGCTGAGTGCAACCGACTATTAGTCTAAAAAAAGCTATTATATAAAAATACAAAATGTTTAACATTATAGTCGAAAATCATAAATATACGCAACAATGTTATTACGTAATTCTTGTGTTTACTTAATATTTTATCAGTTTCAAATCTTTTACGTGTTCACCGGTATTTTATCGTTCAAGGCTTTTAAGCACATTTTAAGCCTCAATATGACACCCGCCTGTGCCAATTGGTTTTGCTTCCAATGCAAAGTAATGATTTATTAGAATTATAGTATTGGAAAGTAAAATTGCAATTGGCGTCGATTATTACGTAACAATATTAGTTCTCAATGGCCAAGTACTAAGTTTCAAAATAAAGTATTTACGTCTTTGCATCTCTGTAAAAGAAATATCATTACTGCCATACAATAGATGAGATTGATTTTCAAATGCTTTGTTTACACCCAAGGTTACCGACCTTTTTGCTGTTTTAATTAAAGATTTTCAGAGTACCCTACTTCGGTTTGTAAAATTTCACACTATTACGAGATAATTAGGGTATGTTATAACTATTTCAATTAAACACAAAGGTATTAGACTGTGGCTGTGATTGTAACTCAATAGGCTAGCGGAAAAGATTGTGAGGAAAGGCGTTTGAGGTAACTTATGTGATTTTTTTACTAGTGATTTCACTTGTTTTATTAAAAATGCTCGTCTTTAATTGGTTAATTCAACTTTGTTTCCACAAAGTCATGTATGAACACCTAACAACCGTAATCATATATATATTATAATTTACCAATTAGTTTACTTAACGAGCTTTTTTACCAACAAAGCCAAATCGTGTCACATCTTAATCATCAAAAGCAATGTCGGCGAAGCTATACTTTATATATAATACGAAGCTTTCGGGTTTTTTAAGGTGTATTATAGTTATTTATTTATTTATTTACACTTTATTGCACTTAAACAGTAGAAGTAAATGAAGTTAATAGATATTAGTACATATAAGAGCAACGGGCGGCCTTATCGCTAATAACCGGCAACCCACATAATATAATAGCCGTTATATAAAATATGTATATAAAGAGGGTTATCCCCCCCCCCCTTTTTATATGTCTTCCGATCATTTGTACCTACTCCTCTATCCATTTGCCATATGTTGCTTGACATAATGATATATATAGCTATCGCTGCTAATGATAGCCAGTTTCAAATGATGCAACAGTACGATTACATGGGATAATTAATGAGATTCATGCGTGCTTGCGTCATAGCATTCATTAGGTGCAGTCAAGTGTTAACTGTTCAAAATTGAGTGTAAAGCTGAAAGCTGTATAGAACTATACACAACAGTCTACTGTTAGTGACAGTTTGTTAGGTTAGTCAGCCAGTTAGCGGTTTCGTTTGGTATAGGATATTTCGTTTACGACTGGTAGTGCATAAAGTCCCTTCGCCACAATAGATTTTATAAACGGTTTTTAATTTATAGAGATAATGAATACTCAAGATTTGGATTTTGAGACTTCATATGCGTGACAATGTTTAAACTTCGAGAACAAGGCAATTTTTAAAATGTTTAAAAAGTTCAAGATGTTACTTACATGAGAACAAAGAACATGAAAAGAAATGAAAACTACTACTATTTGGTAACCTTTATATAATATTATAAATACTACCTTTTTAATATTATTACAATTACATTTTGATCGTAAGCATTGAAAAATAACAACAATTTTCTTACCTTTATATAGGAGTTTTATAGCGAAAGCTTAATTAATTCGTGTTTTGTCATATATAAAGTAAATTTTCCTTATTTAAACAAGTACTCAGTCATGAAATTCCGTTTTCATGATAAAAAACTAAGTAGAAAGTAGATAGAGGATACTATTGATTACAGTCATTACTTGAGGTTGTAGATGCATCTTATAATAACAACTTACGCTCTGTAAGCAGTAATGTTATGCACAACTTTCTCCCGTATCTAGGATAACCATTGCTTTATCATTCCCTAGACCTCTAACCTAGAGATGTGCACATTTATTGACACTGAATAGAATATCCGTAATGGGTAAAAGTGTGCTTCTTAACACAGCTATATTTGACAGACTGCAGTCATGCTGGAAATCAAAGAAAAATTTAAAAAAAAACACGTACATAAATTCTTTATACAATTAGTAACCATTGACAACCATTTTGACGTTACTTAAATTAAGTTGACAAAAGTTCGATGCCCGTCGTCAGCTGAGAAAAACCCATAAGTAACACTCATCTTACTGGAGTCAAAAATAATTAGTACATAATAAATGTGGGAACCGAACATGTCAACCAGCAGTATGCGTTAAATCATTTTTATCATAGTAAGCATTTTAAATTAATATCCGTTGAATGATAATGGCAGAGTTAGAATAGCGCTTTTCGGAGTTTGCGAAGGAATTTACCACTTTGGGTCGCAGAGGAGTGTGTGAAGGGAGTGAATGGGTGAAAATAGAATGCTTTTGCAGATTCTGTAAATAAACTCGCTTTCCACCTGTGTAAATATACGTATCATATGTTATATGCGGCGGACTGTATTTTGTATTGTTAGGTATAAGAACAGTGTATCTAGTCTATACGCTTCAGAGCTTTTAAGCTGTGTAACTAATGTACTATTTTTTCCATTTGGGGTTTGAGACTTTTGGACCATGGGGTGCAAGTGCACAGGCGCTTATTAAAGAATTAAGTAGGCGCCTGGTAGTCAGTACCGGTGATCCAAGAGCTGGTGATTTCCTTGCTCAGCGTGTAAGCATCGCAATACAGCGAGGAAATGCCGCCACCATTGTGGGTACTCTGCCACAGGGACCAAACTTTTTAAATTTGTTTTACTAAGTTACTTATATTAGTTAGGTTAATATTAAGAATATTTTGTGTTTACTTAAATAAAAACATTTTTCATGTACTAATGTATGTGGCCATTTTTTTAAATAACCACATTAAATGAAATCGAAAAATCTGCCGTGCGTATTAGAAACGAACCATTTAAAAAAAAACAAATGTGCTTGGGTCTTTAAAATCGAATTGTGATCTTTCCGATTAGACGACGCATCAATGATGAGCAAAACCAACAGTATATAGTGTGCGATTTGTAAAGAACAATGAAACAATGCGTTTCAATAGAGAAAGTTTTGTATTATTCCGGGTGCTATCCATAAAATATGGTTTATAATTTTACTTCATACAATTCTCTTGTCCCGTTCCTATCCTGTTTAACCACATTAATCGCACTATTTTTATTGTCTCCCTTCCTTTTATTATTTAATTATTACTTTATGTTTCCATTTAAATTTTGTACACTTACATTGTTAACACTTGGCGCTGTGCAGCGGTTTGCGACAACTGGGGGGCTGCTGAAAATCAGTGGTGTGGAATACTATATTCCACACAAATCCTGAGCAGCACCCCATTTGGCGCACGCCCGCGGCACTTGCAACAATGCAATGTGTTTAGTTAATTTTAATTTTGTACTTATAATTTATTGTGATGTTGTGTGTGCCGTGTGTGTGTGTGTCCAAATAAACATATTGTCTTTTCTTTCTTCCTTTCTTTCTTTCTTTCAATAATACTTGAGAAATTCATTGCTTCATGTGACAAAGGCATTATTTCCTTATCTTACCTTAAATAGTTTTCGTTGGTTTAAATTTTTATTGAGAAAGCTTACAACAAATATAATTATTATTTAGCATATGGTTAGAAAAATATAAATTCCCGTTTTCTCTGTCCATATCTTTAAATTATAGAAGCCACGTAGTACTTAGTGAAATATAACGATATCACGGCTGAGTTAAGCTCGTCGACAAACCCGAGCTGAGCTGTTAAGGCCTCCAGGCGAACATCGTGATCCCACTCCAAAAAAAAAATTAGAAAAATAACGATTTCGCATTTCACACACGATTAAAGAAAAAAAATTGTACTTATCAAGCTAACCTACCGTGTGCCTGACGTTATTAAGTGTTGCAAAATAACTCGACTAAAAAGCTCAATATTATATCCCGTCTCGACGACGGAAAATTACTTAAACGACTTGGCCATTCAACGTACACAAGATCTTTTGTTCCAATAAAACAGTACAAGCAGTTAGAGATGTACAAAGTGACTTTCAGACGGTTAGACAAATTGTCGTGAACGCAGTCACGGCGAGTCTCCAATCGTGACTACGTTAACCACATCGATTTATTTCTGGGACAATGTCCTATAGAACGATACAGACTGCATTTTATCGCTTACATTACCGGTAGTGATACCAACTTTAAATTATGCTTTGATACTTACAATACAATTACTATATTAACAGGTCAAACATATAGTCTTTCCATGGTGTTTATTCAAAATACCAATTGGTGTTTCTTTCGGATTAGTTAATAGGGGTTTATACATTTTTCGATACAAAAATGAAGGCAATGCATCGCGAGACCAATCGCAGGACCCACAGCTTAACAATTTGAGGCTGATGGAATAATTATCTGTTCTAATCTTATAAATATTAATACTAAGTAATATTCACAGTCAGCATTTGAAAACTAGCTCTTGAGAGCTTGTTTTTTCTTGACCAGTGTTAAGTTTCGAGATGTAGCGAGAAAATGTTGCCAATATTGTATTTAAGTATCATTATTTGATTACTTACAATATTACTTAATAAACAAGTAAAAACAACTTGTAAAAATTATATTATGGTAACCCTAGTAGTGCAGATATCGTGCGATTATAAAACATTTTACAATACAAAACTTTCGGACATAAATTATGCCAAATTCTACAAACCATGTTTAAACAATTATTACACCATTGTTTGAAATCTAAAAACATTAATTGTGTTATAAACAATTACATTATAAGGTTTCGCTGTAACGCGTAAGTGTAATTTCACATTTAGGTATTAAAATCTGAACTGTGTTATAAATAAAAAAAATACGAATTTATTACATAGCTCGTGTGTTTTACAATTCTGACAAACCGCTCATCAGCTTTGCTTATTTCATTTGATGTAAATAATATATTCAGTCCATTAAAAATACACGACAGACAAAGACAACCATTTGAATGATTTTCTTCAATTTATTTTATTTTAACTGTTACTTAAATAACATTTCACTTATGATAAACTATGTCTGGATATTATTTCCTTTAAAGGAAGTAAGGCTGATAGGCATTTATGTTTTATGGAATATTCTATTGTGTTGGAGAATCTATTTAGTTTATGTAAACAACACATGAATAGTGTAGACCATAATAGAAACTGTAAGTATTAACTCTTCTTATAATATATAAGAATAAAACTTAGCATTTAAATTAGATAGGGTATGCTCTTAATTAAGGCAAGATCGGAATGTTAAATGATTTGTCTCTATGTAAGTTATCACACCAAAAGAAAATAGTTTATCTTAAAAAGCTTACTTCGCTAACCATCGTGAGAGTAAGTAGAGAATTGTCTCCCAGTCGTATTTTATTACGTGAAAGTCATGATACAAGATCCTCGACTATTTGCTTTTTATTGCAGATCGCATTTACAAAGGTAAATTAATCTACCACAAAAGGGAAAGTTTCGCATGGTTCACAATTCACATCGCTCTGTGTGGAATTCAATTTGCACCAAGTCACCTGCAGGTCACTGTATTGTGGAAACGTACCTATAATTTCTAATCGTATCCATGGGATTGAGTTATTTGGTGACCTGATTTCTCTAGTGTTTTGACGGAAACTGAACGTAACTTATTTAACTTTGTGTATTTTGACTTCGGCCGTAAATAAATGAATAAATATTGTTGTCATTGAATAACATTTTTTTATGTAACTGGCGGGTGAACACTTCGAGTGAAGTGACACCTGCAACGCCTGGAGGCTTACAAGTGAGTTGCCGGCCTTTAAGGGAGAGGTACGCTCTATAATTTGACGTTTTATAATTATTTCGAAGCGTCTTATTAAAAGTAAACGAATAAGTATTTTTTATTGATTTGATTATTGATAATTGTAATAAAGTTACCTATGAATAAAGTTTAAAGGCTTGTGACTGAACCATGTAAAATTTGTTTTTTTTTTCTATTTTTAAATGAAGTATCTTAAATTTAGTTCTTTACATAGAATCATGATTAAGATGTGAATTCATAATGATAAAAAGACATTATGAATTAACAGGAAAGCGGTGAACCGCTGCAGCGTAAGATAATACGAACGATTTTTTGCGCTTATAGGCTGATATTAAATTGAAAAGGCTCTATACCCTTTATGTTCATCATAATGACATATACCCTTTATATGACATCAATAAAACACGCTTTAATTATGCTTGTAAAGCACAATATATTAATAATGATGGATTAAAAGTTAATAAGTAAGATAGCGCGGCCGCAGTGCAGGCGAAAAGGTTAAAGTACCTACAAGTTTTTCCTCTAACGTTGAAGTTATTCCCATTGGAGTAGAGACTTGGACCTTGCACTAGTCCACATGGGCTTATTAAAGAGTCGCCTACTAATCAGTACCGGGTACCCAAGATCTAGTACTTTTCACTCAAAGTATAAGCAATACAGCCAGCCAGCATTATGGGTACACTGCCAAGGGCCAAATTTATTGAAGTCTTTATAAAATATAAAGTATTTAATTTGTTAATTTCAGTCTTATTATTAATGTATTAATTATCTGTAAAATCAATTTAAGATTTCTTTTTTATAGAAGAGGGGACAAACGAACAAGACACAATTGCATATTGGTTTGGTACGATTGATTGACTTACAAACGTGTTGTATCAGAAAAGACTTTTATCGTTTTTACACTTACGATTACTTTCTCAATTATATAAAGGACCAGTCCCTAAAGGGAAAGATTTATTGATAGTCTTGACGTTTACGCAACAGAGAAATTTTAAACTGGTTCTTAAAATATTACCGAGTTACAGAAGACGGATATTTTTTCGATAAGTATATGAAAGTTCATGTGAATAAAGTACTATTGGACGTTCTTTAATTTATTCGTCGCACTGAGTAGGTACCAATGGACTGTGAATAATCCGGCGGTATTGGTCCAGCATAATCATTGTTTTGGGTTGACACATTCTAACCAAAAAAAAAGCTTTTATGAGGCAAAGCTCCAATGAGTATTTTTTCTGGTCAAATGTGATATTTTGCATACATATTAAATCATTCATTTATTTCAGACGCACTCGATTTGAAACCGGGAACAAATACTGTATGTTATTTATAAGTCATAAGTATTTTAACGTGTCGTTTAGGTATCGTCATCATCTCAAATCCTGAAGCCAACGCTACTCGCACTTAGCACACTTCAAAATAAATAATTACCTGGAATTACATAATTGCGAAATTGTTTTTATGGTAAACTGAACGTTTTAATAGAAGGCATCGAGCATATCAGAAAGTGTAATAATAGTGTACTATTTCGACACTTACATAAGGCTACGAATGAGTAAAGTGAATCCAAATGTTTATCTCTGGGGCATTTCATCTAAGGAGATTAAACGTTTAGATTCCCGTATGTTGGACTGGTTTTGAAGAGAACATTAATTTTACTTACAATTTCATTGAAAGAGCCAAATAATCAGCCATACGTCAGTTTGAATATTTTTATCTCGGTTTAGAAAATCCTTAAAAGCTTATGATTATACCAGTTATGGGTTGTTTTAAATAAGCGTGATGAATCAGAAACTGGTTTGCTTGCATCATTCCCAAAAACTCCTAACTCGCTTTGAAAATGTTATCTTTTAGATCTTTACTAAATGAAAGTTTACGATGGTTGACTTGAATGTACCATTAAATGTTAAAATCCTAAAAGATTTTAAGATGGCAGCCTGTACCATTGTCTATGACTTTTTTCATGTGTGATATTTAAGAAGTAGATTAAATAAATAACAAAGATGTAGGCCGCATTATCTATATAGATCTTCTATCCTGTTAAAACAATATGATCTGTAATTTCATGCATATTATATTTTAAAGAAAACTATAAAGAAATAGCATACTCTGTATTCATTACTGTCACACAATTATTAATAACACTTTACGTCGACAAACCATGAACTATGACACAACAACGTTACACAGATACGCAATAAATTGCTTTGTTTTAATAATCTATGGTATACATCTCTTCTAACATCATTCAACCCTGGTCACGCTTAGAAAGTTAGAAATCGGTGCTTTTTTTAATTGGTTTTTGAAAATATCGATTAATATAATTTAACGATTTAATTGAATAAATTAGATTGTAGATTGCTAATACTACCTTGGATTTGTTTATTGGCATAAAATGTTGTCTATCCAAGAGAAAAGTGTATCAAGAATAATTGAGTTGTTATTTTGGAAACTGGGAAAAAATCATATATTAAGTTACTTCTTAGAAGATCGCCCTAAATGCTGAGATAAGACATTAGTGAAACAGTGATCACGCTTAAAAGTGTTAACCTTCACCTAACCTAAGTTTCTTGACACACACCAGTTAATGCTTATACGATTCGATGTGGAAGTTATTAATAAATAAACCCGAAACGTATTTTATAACAAACATTAATCAACAAGACATTTTACGTTTCTTGTTATTCTTTAAAGATGCTTTGTTAATTATAATGAATTGACCGAGTTTATTTAAACCAAGGTTATGTTATTTCAAAGCAAAGTTCATATCCGCAATAAAAAAACTTTGTACAATGTATCTCTTGAATGTAAAAGTAATTGAAAAAAACACGTACGTACATTATATCTGATAGCTGCAGTGGTTTTATGTTCCAATAAAACTGGACCACATATTCTAGATAGGAAGTTGTAAATGATATTTGGTTTTACTTTGAGTTGTACGAATTTGACTTGATTTGAACATTTTTATAGAACAGACTCTAGATATGTTGTCATATATCTTTAAAAAACATTTTAATCTCTTTTCTCGTGAATGTAATTTAATTCATTATGTATTAATTTTAATCTAATGAAGGAAGTTGTAATAAAAACTTAATAAAAACTTTTTAAATTTTACAGTAAACAAGTTTTACAAATGTAGCGTTTTACACCCATTAATCACTCTGGCAATGTGAGGCGAACTCTTTACAGTTTACCCGCCTTCTTTAAAAAAATCCCTTTTATAAAATTGATTTGAAAAATATTAGTTGATTTCTTAATAGAATTAGACCGCACTTACCTTCCTTGCGGATCCACTGTAACTGCTTGCGAGACTCTCGGCGTCATAATGACGCGTAAATCCATAAGGGCCCGGATGATCCCGGGACACACATTGCCCCATAAGATCGTCACCACTCACAACATTTGTAAACAATCACATCTGGCACAATTTTTTCACAGTGTTTATGTTCTTCTGTTACTTTGTTACCCTTATTCAAAAGAAGTACAAAACTTTAAGTATGACGTCCCTCAAGTGCGTTATTTTTTTAAGTTTAGTATTAATATTGAAATTACTCTTTTGATATATAAATTTAGGTACACTTAAAAGTTTATGGTTTTTTTTTATTTGCATAACACTTATTTGCGTACACCGGTCAAAAAGTTTGAAGGATATAACGAACCTTATAATTTATTGCATAAATTCGTCGGCATATCGGAAACGGTTTCAATTATTCCGGTAAACAAAGAATTACAATAATTTATTTGGAGGTTATATCAACAAAAACGTTAGCTGGTTGATTAATTGTAAATTAAAAAATTTTTACACATATCTCAACAAATTAATAAAATTTTAGTGTATAACCTATACATCGAGGTTAATTTTATGCACATACGAATATACTAATTTTAATAATAATGTTTACAATATTCTGCTTTTTAAATCTCCATCAGTCAAACAATATTGATCACGTGCGCAAGCGCCTTGCGCGCGCTACGCCTTGAGACCGACTGCATGTTGATTGGTCGGGACATTCCACAAACAACAAATGCATCCGGCGCCAACAGTATTCTACCAGATTTACAGTTATTACAGTATACCTACTGATATTTTCAATAAGTAACTCAAAGTTAGTCTTGGATGCCAAAACAACAGAACGCCACATTTTTCGATCTTGCATTAGTGTTAACTTATTTATTTTTAATACTTGAGTATAAACGCTTAACAGTAAACTATTGTACTTACTTTAGTTTACAAAAATTAGCATTTTTTAGATCTATTATTTATTTCATTAGACAATGAAACTTATTGAGTATTTATGAAAAAGTCATTATTTAATGTCTAATACATCTACTGTATTTGTTCTATCATATACCGTTTATTCCATAACACTGGGTAGTAAGTGTTGTGATGCGCATATGTCTATATTCAAACCAGGTTCTGTAGAACGGTTTGAAAGTTATCAAAGGGAGGTACAGTGGGCTCGATTAATATAAAAAAGCTCGAATTTGACGTGCCTTTTTTACCCTACTGCACGGCATTCCTAAGGTTTTAAAAAGTTTAAGGTTTATTGTTTTTGGCACGCATTAAAAACTAGATTCTTTTGACTGTAAGGTCATTAACTATGTATGTACTATTGAACATGAATTGATTGTTCCTATTTTCATAGAACCGGATATACACCCTAAAATTATTTAGTAGATAAAGATAAAATAGTCCTAAAATCGGGATACCTTAAATAATGAATAAAATAAAACTCAACTTGCAGTAGACTTTTGGATCTTGGTGTATAAGTGCATAGGCGCTTATTAAGAAATTAAGTAGGCGCCTAATATTCAGTACCGATGATCCGAGAGCTGGCGCTTTTCTCGCTCAGCGTATAAGCATCGTGAAACATCGAGAAAATAACAGCACTATGTGAACTCTGCCACAAGCACCAAACTTTTTGAATTAGTCTATCTTTTATGATTAATTAATAAAAATGTAAATAAAACTCAACACTTGTTTCAAAACACCTAATTAAATCGTCATTTCAACACATCAAGTTTTACAAATATAATTTGTGGTACACATACGTGTGTTCGGATCGAATATCGATATGGACGGACATGTATAATTAGTATATGATACGAACGTTCCGTTACCAAGTTGTAGGCACATATAATAACTTTTACAACCGGGAACAGATATATCTGGGTATCTACCAGTCGCCGTACATATAGGGCTACACGCATAGTTAAACTCACAATCACCTGAAGTAGGATTGTATGAACTGTTGTCTGGGCATGTAACTGGATTTTCTAAAATTGTACCATTCATATCGATACAATCTATATATCCGGAACAATTTGATGAACTATCCGGAATTCGACCCGCGGTTTGACAAAGCGATGTCGTCTGTCCTAAGCAGGTGTAATTAGTGGTACATTGCCCAATCAATGGGTTAAATAATGATGAATCGGGACATGTGTAGTTGTAGTGTGTGTAGTTTCCATTCCATGGTAGATATATACACATGTAATATGATTTACATAGTGTGTCTTCTGAGTTTGGGAAGCGGCCGTTGCCTTTACAGCTAACAGCGTTGGCGTACCAAACGCAGCATACACTCTGCAAAAGAAATACTATATAGCTTCTAACTCTAGGTGAGTTTTTTGTGTGTATCTTCTTAGACCGACCATGGAACTCACGTAGCCTTAGCTATAAATAGAAATTTGACTCTCACTTGGATACCTGTCAGATTGAGCTTTTGAAGCACATGCGTTACGTACAAGTGATCGCCGATACGATTATGTATGGGCGACATATTATTTTGTTTAATTGTCGCAACCCTTGCACGTGTATTTTATGTTTTTAGGTTTATTGTTTATTGAATTAGTAAGCATTTAAATGTTAGACAAAATGTAATGGAAATAAATAAAGATTAAGCTAATAAATGTATAAGTTTTGCTCGAAACACTAGACTCTCCATTCGAGATATCAATTTTATTTAAATATATTCATAAAACTCACACTAACCACAAAAACGAAGAGATAATGTTTCCACTTCATACTTAGTTTTAATAACAAATTAATAGAAATTTCCTTCATTATAAATGCGTTGTTAATTATAATTGCATCATAGGTTTATTGTCTTTACAAGGTGTGACTCACGACTTCGTTTCCTGTAAATTAAATTAATTCCATTTTAAGGACGGAGGGAATGCATTTTACAGGGATTTTTTTGATATCATCTAGCTCTAAATAAGCAATATATGCTTAAATTATAAGGGCTGCTGATTAAGTGGAGGTAATAGTACATATAACCTATTTTAAAACATTACACATACATACACTCTTATTAAATAAAACACATTTTTCTTGTGTGGACAGGAAGGAACTTCAATTCAATTCAATTCAAGACAGGAATTTCGGTAAATTATAATTATATCACACCCCGGAAATAAATCAATTCGTCAGTTTTAGTAGTTTCAACAAATACACACAAGACAAGTAATTTTTCAAATGCTATATCTATTTAACATTATCACAACTATCTTTACGGCCTAATACGTATTTAAATATAATAATGAATAAATAATGTGACAAAGACAATTTAATTCCACTACCAACGATCCGTAAGCTCAACAAATACAAACTATACTATATTGTTTAGTTATTTCATCTATTGCTTATTCCATTTTCCCGCCATAATAGTCTTTAAGTCGCAACTCCCAATGTGACTTTTATCAGAAAGTGTCAACATACCAGTTTAAAAAAATCTTCCTATGGATGCCTTCACAGCACATCGCATAACTGAAAGATCTGTTTTGAAGTCGGACTAATGACTAAATACAAATTTCATTTCAAAAATAAGAATGACAATAATAGAAAATAATAAACAATATGTAATAATAAACAAATTAAATGACAACCATTATAATAATGAAATTACTAATATTATCTGTAAAAGAACTCATGTATGTCAAAGTTAAATTCCCAAAAGTCAGATTTCATACGTAACCGAAATTTAAACTATATCTTTACTCAAAAATTATTGCGTACTGCGTAGTACGCAAATATCAGAATCGGAAATTCAAAACATATATATTTTCTTGAGTTTTCCTTAGATTTAAACAAAATATTTAGAAACTTATTACATCTAAGCGATTGGAATGTTAACGAGGGCTAGAGCATTTTCGACCCAGGCGCTGAAAGTTGTCAACAATGTTGCTAAGCAACAATTTGTTGTCACTTTGCAAACAGGTTCCTAATTCCTAAATTTAAATTAATAAAATTACAATTTACATGATTTAATGGTATATTTAAAAATTACAGCTAAAATTGTGATTTTTTCCAGTAGAAGCTACATTAATCTATGAAGAAAAAGGCAAAGTAATTACATTAATTCACACTAATGTTCCTGCTGAATTCCAAGGCAAAGGTGTTGGAAAGTTATTAGGACAGGTGAGAATTAATTTACATTTTTTATAATCGTAAACAAAAATATTTGTAAAAATAAATGTAGAATTTTAAATTGTGCCAACTCATTGTTTCAGCATGCATTTGATTATGCTTTACAACAGAAGCTAGATGTGATATGTAAGTGCCACTTTTTAGCCAAATATTACCAGGATAATATAAAAAAATATAAAAGCCTTAACATCAAGCTGGATTTGGAGTAGTCAGGATGGAGAGCAAATGGCATAGATGTAACATTCATTATTTTATAAGAGAAAAATGCTATGGCAAGGCTAAAGAAATTTCTAAGCATTTATCATCGGCACCAAGTGAATCCTATGAATTTTTGTTTTACCATGCTTTGTGTAATATTTTTGAGGGCCAAGGACAATTGGCTATTAATGAATTGCAAATGTTACGATCTAATCCGGATATCAGCTTGGCTGTAGTCATGGCACTTATTTATAGTCACAAGAGTATAAATACTATTGAAAGAGATGAACTATATAATTTAGAAGCTAAGTTAAAAGAGGAAAGGAAGCATGCAGATGCAAAATCATTATATTATGCCGGTCTCTTCCTATCATTTGCTGGGAAGTATGAAAAGTCTGCAGATTATGTAAATAAATCATTAAGAAAGGATCCAAACAACTTTGACGCAGTCATACTTAAAGCATACAATGATATGGACTTGAACTTAGACATGCATTTAATAATACAAGACTGTTTGGAGCTCGTTTTGAGTAAGAACGACAAAAATGTAGATTGTTTACTTGCTTTGGCAAAATTGAAGTATATATTAAAAGATCACGACTTGTCAAATTTGACTCTAGATAAGTTAATTGTGCATTATCCCAGGGAAGTTGTTCCATTGATTGAGAAATTAAAAAATGAATTTGCTATGCAGAGATGGGAGGCCGTTTATGATACAATAGAACGCGTACTATCATTAGAACCAACAAATATGCATGCTTTGAAAATTCGGGTATTTATGGCTCTATGTAAAAATTCAGATTATATAGAAGCAGTCGATCAACTGAACACACTATATACAATATTGGAAAATGAGGAGACTCAGAATGGATATCAGTTTTATGACATTGCACAGACGTTCTCTATAATATGTGGAAAGTCTAGTACAGTTATTTCACAAGTATACAGATTTGCACAATATGCGTTTGAAATGTACTCGAATAATGTTGACTATTTAAGTGAAGTTGGTTATCAGTGCATCCTACAAGGTAAATATAAGGATGCACTCAATTTCTTTAAAGCGGCCTGTAAAATTGATAGTAACTCTATAACTGCCTTATGCGGCTTAACACTATGTCAGATGTATGAGAATGGGCCAACCGACCAAGTGGCGCAACAAGTTGAGCTGTTGTTTGAAATGCAAGGAACAAACAAATTTCCCATTCTGTACCTACTATCTGCACAATTGCACACTAAAGATGCAATTTCATATCTCAACAAAGCAATCGATTCACAGCTCTCAAAATCTAATCACATTCCATACAGTTTAACATACATCAAAACTCTCAATCCTGATTTTTTACTCGACGTCTACAAGGAGTATAAGAAATATTTGCCAAAGAAGCCATTTGTCATAACCAGTTATATATCATACTCGCATGAAAAAGATGCATCTGTCGATATGTGTTTAAAGTTATTGAGGACAGTGACAGATGCATGTCCCGGCTTAATACCAGCGTTACATGAGTTGGCAAAACTTCATTTTCAAATAGGCATGCCCTATGATGCTGAAAAATTGGCATTACAGATTGTCGATATGGATAACACACATGCTGGAAGTCAGATTTTATTAGCACAGCTCCATATACAGCAGCAACAGTTTGACAAAGCCGCTCAATGTTTGGAGATATGTCTGAGTTACAATTTCAAAGTGAGAGACAGTGCGATGTATCATTTTTTGAATGGTTTAATATTGAAAAATTTGAACCGATCGCAGGATGCACTATCATTCTTCACAACAAGTGTTCAAATTATTAATAGCAAGAGTGTTAACAAACAGGTCGATGCTGATTTTAATATAATAGACAAAGCGACTCTGTACCTGCAAATGATTGAATTGCAAAGTGTGTTAGGTTTGTTTGGTGATGCCGGAAAATGTTTACAAGTAAGTCAGATTTATATTTCCTATTTTTACACAAAATAATGGATGTAATAGAATTACTAATTATTAGCATACATTTCACTATGACAGTAATATTAACAAAAAATTGAGTCGGGCGTATTAGGCTGATACTTTCTTGTGTGTACTGCAACTGAAATACACAAAAATAAAATCATCTTTTCTTCACACCCTTTCATCGCGTTCTGGTAAATTGACTCTGTTATTGAAGATAGAGAGAGAGAGAAAAATTATACACAGAAACATTATACACACACATGTGTATCAAATTAATATAATTTAAATATGTTTTACAACCTTCAGGAAGCAATACAAGAATTCTCATACACATCTGAAGAAAACCGACTTTTGATAGCAAGAGCCGATATCGCTTTGCGTAAATCGGATATAGACACAGCGATAGAGACATTAAACGAAGTAAAACCGGGTCAGGCGTATTACTTCCAGGCACACAGTAAAATGGCCCACATATATCTTAAAGATAAGAAGGACAGAGGAATGTTCACAAATTGTTTTAAGGATATTGTCAGTAATCACCCAATGGCGGATGCTCATACGATGATGGGAGACGCCTTTATTTCTATACATGGTATGCATTTTATAATTAATTTTTTTACTAGATATTTGTATGCTATAGGTAACTTTTGTACACATATGAATCGTCCAATAATTAAAATGGTTGATTCTACTATTACTACCAGTTCCCAAATTAAGGACGAGAACTGGCAACACACTCACTCCTTCAAATCGTCAATGATCTCGAACGAAAACCTTTGACTAGCCCAAAGGCTCCAGTGGCTATAGTCGAGAAATTGTATGTGTATAGTGCATTCTTGTATATTTTAGCTTATTTTTATTTTCAATGTTTTAACCCTATTTTGGATCTGTTTTCATTTTTATATGTAATCTGTGGTATGTGTTAGTTAGAGAAATGAAATAAAATAGCGCGATTCAAGGTCTAAGAAATCATAGTATTGATTGGAGCGGCAGAATTTGTGACTATTTCAATAGAGGTCCATTTATTTTAGAACCAGTACAAGCGGCGGAATCATACGCAACTGCATACAAGAGTGACCCAGGTAACATTCAGTTGGTGAAAAAGCTTGGCGTTGCTCTTGTCAAAATGCATGAATATGATAAAGCTATTCAGCACTATGAAACTGCTATCGACCAATCCAATGATGATGAGCTAAGATTTGAATATCTGGAGCTACTCTTGAAGGTATGTAATGAATGAACTCATGTCGTCTCTATTCTTTACGGTATAAATATGAATTTAGATAGAGAAGTAAGAGTTAACCGGATTTAGTTTTTATTAATAGATGGCTGAATGAAGTAAAGTCTTAATAAATCTTAAGTAGCAAGAGAAATCTGTTAAAATGTATAATTATTTTCTCATTTAAATGTAATTAAAATAAAAACGTATATCAACGCCATCTGTTGCAGCTAAAGCAATACGATAAAGTTGACTCGGAGATATCGTCACAGCTTAACCAACCGCGCAACAAAGAGAGAGACACCCAAAGTTTGAAGCGACGCATCAGACTGCTTCTCGCACAGGCCAAGAGCCGCGATCTGAAAAACCTATCAAACACAAACCTCATACTGTCAGAAGCGAAGGATCTTCAGACAGCGGTGTTGAAACGGGTAGAGATAGACTCGAAGGGAGATGTGCAAGAGGAGAAGGAGATGCTGTCAAAGATTCTCTACTTAATGTCGAAGGTCAAAGCGGTTAAAGAGCCGGGTGTGGCTGCGAGCCTCTTGTCGGAGGCTTTGATTTATTCACCCCGGAATCCGGATACTCTGTTTGCGTTGGCCAAATTGTATGCTCAGGTAACAAAGTACATTAATATTTTTATTTGTTCAACTTAAATAACCTGTTTTTTTTTTTTTTGAATATTGTTTATTAACCGTGTTCTTATTACTCTTTATTTATGTCAACTTGAAAAGTGAATATTTAGTCGGAAAATAGATAATTATTATCTTTAATTATATTTCCTAAACACATATATGACACTGAAATGAATCCGACCAATACGTAATTTCATATTATTCTTGTATATTTATATATTTTTTTACTTATATATTTATGACAAGTAGCCTATATCACACATGTAACTATGTTAGTCTTAATCGTAGCAAGGAGTTTTTGCTCAGGTGGGAATACAAATTGTATTGCATATATATATAATATATGACGTAGCAGGTTGAATTAATTAATTTTATCAGCCTACGACGATTCCAAAGTAGAAAATGCGAACGTACAAAGGTAGACGTATTTTTTTTTTAAAGATGAACAAACCGGAAAAGTGCGAACAGACGTGTGGCGTTCTGTTGAACGCGGAGCCGAGTAACGAGTCCGCGGCTGTTATGATGGCCGATTTGGCATTCAGAAAGGTGAGTGGACATATTTCTCTCACACACACACACGAACATACAAATGACTATATAAAGGAACACACATACAAACATAACTAAAACAAAACTACGAACGAAACTAAGAACACACAAGACATGTTGCAGGTAAAGATAATTTTGACAAAAAACAAAACAATGAAAAACAAAAACAATAATTATTACGGCTACGAACTATTAATTAGTCTTTTGTTTTTGCTTAATTACAGTCACTCTTTTGTTTAGTTGACTGATTGGTCTAGAAAGTTCTGTTTGTGTTTAAATGAATAAATAAAATTAAAAATGATTTTGTTTGAAGGTGGATTTAGAGACAGCACATCGCCACTTAAGCCAGATAATATCAGTGAAGCCTACTAGTTGGGAGGCGCTTGCGCAGCTCATAGAGGTCCAATGGCGGAGAGGGAAACTCTCTGAAGTGGATCCGATTATGGAACAGGCAAGACTCAGTATGGGGAAACTAGAGGATCCTGGTATGATTATTTTACGGCGGAAATATCCAAAAAATACCAACGTTTTAATATCAATTTTAAATTCTTTTTCAGATTACTCGTACTGCGAAGGTTTATACGCGTCGTATCAAGGAAAGGTGAACGCTGCGCTTCGTCAATTGAATGTCGCAAGACGATCCCAAAGATGCGCCGGCGCAGCCGCGAAGCGAATGGTCCTGCTCTGCCTTTCACAGCACGCGCAGGATTCACTACGTGAAGAGTATGTATTTAACTCGGGTTTCTAAAGCCGATAAATTCAAAATTTTACTAAACATTTAATTGTTAAATTAAAAAAAATCTCTTTTTTAATGTCTTTTGTTCCATTCGTGGTTTAAATATGTATTACTGAAATTAAAATTAATACGCACACACCCGAATGAAATCCACATACGCACACACATGCCAAATCTGCAACAGAGCTGACATTCTTGCCTGCTTCTCAGCTTGGTCGCGTACGACCAGACGTAGAATCACTTACATTTAAGGCGATTCAAAATGGTCCTATGTACATTAATGAATAAAGATATTTTGACTTTGACTGGACATTCACAACACAAAAAATGTCCAAGTGTCCAGCGTCCATACAGGCCTGGTGGTCTGTTGTGTGATGTTTCTCCGTCTTTTTTCCAGCGACACTCGTATTCTAGCTCTACGCACTGCGGAGAAGTTGCTCCTTGAAGTGAACGCATCTGAAAGAAAAGGTCTGCACGCACTGCTGCAGTTGGCTTCCAAACAGAAGTCTCAAGCTGAACGGGTTCTTCAAGAGCTGTTGCCGTATTTCAGCGAAGAAGGGACACCGGACGATCCATATTTAATACTGGCCATTGCGAACGCGTGAGTATTTTTTTCTTTGATGATGTCATCTTTGTAACGTGGCTCTGGCTTTCTTGGCAAATCACTAATATATTTAAAAAAAAATGGAAAAAATCCGAACAGAAAAAGTGAGTGAGATCTTCCGGTGCCCATCCTCTCTACTCCACCGTCCTCTTCCCCTACCACTCCATTTCCTAATTTCCCTTTAAAGGCCGGCAACGCACTCACGAGCTCCCAGCCGCGTGAGTGTCTATGGGCGGCGACTTCACCTTTATGGTGGGCCTCCTTCTCGTTTGCCCCCTCTTCTTTACAAAAAGAGATATTTTATAAATAGTTTATGCGGATCATTCGTTTCACTTGTATTGTGTTTACTTTTTTAATAATTATGTAAAACTAAATCAAATATAGTAAGCCAAAGTTAGTCACTAGAAATATATTAACGCAGATATAATACGCTGAAGCAGCCAACTCGAGCGAAGAATATATTAAAGAGAACAATCGCCTCAATGGCATGGACTCCGGAGAAAGCCGATGCCTTGGAAAAGTCAGTATTTTTGTGTATTTTACCATTTCAACCACTATACAGGGTGTGTAATTGTCGTAGCAAATTCTTCTTTTGATACATTTTTGCTTTTTTTGGTTATTTTTTTTGTGAAATGCGTCGCCTTAACTTTATATATACCGTGGATTTTTTTGTTTGTTGCATTTCATCAAAAAATTAAACATATTTAGGGTATAAAATACATGTTTTATCTCTTTTTCGTCAATTTGTGATTACGCAACGATGGAAAGAGACGAATCACTGCTTTCAAGTTTTAAAAAGTGTGTCAATTTTTAAACAACCAATAAATTATAAATATTATATTTGTACAAATTCCGTATAGGTGCTGGCTGGATGTGGCAGACATACAAATCAATTCGGGAAGAGTTGAGGCTGCGAAGGAGCTTCTTGCGAAAGTACTTACTCACAATAAGTCTTGCATCACGGCCTATCAATATTTAGGTAAGTTTTCAAAATGTATCCCCGGCTGTACTCTGGCAGTCAATGTACAATGTTTTTTAGTTATGTACTGTTTTGTTTCCAGTGCTTTTCGTCAGTTTTTTTTTCTAGTAAAAGTCAAAATAAACTCAAAATGTTTAAAGTTTTGGAAAATTGACTTAAAATGTAAAAGAAAACACAGGGCTGTATTTTGGGATGTATGAAAATAGTTTGTTAATATAACTATTAACACATTAGCTATTATTACTAATCGTTAAGAAAATATATATATATAAATAATAAACCAGTGTTTAAAGGGTTCATGGTATACCTATACTTATCAAACGCGTTATATCCCTTGATTTATATATATATATATTTGACATTTCAGGCCATTTATCTGAAAAGGATCAGAACTACAAGAGCGCGGCGCACAATTACGAACAGGCCTGGATACATTCGGGTAAGAGCGACCTGTCAATCGGTTACAAACTTGCGTACGCGCATCTCAAATTAAAAAAGTATCCCGAATGCATTGTTGTGTGCAGGCATATATTGAAATTGCACCCGGAATATCCTAAAATCAGAAAAGAAATTTTGGACAAAGCAAAATATAATTTGAGAACGTGACGTTTTTTTTAAAATTTTTGTTTTTTAATTAAATCACTCTGTTATCTGTATCGCTGTTGTGTTGTTTGTCTATATTCGTATTGAAAATATTTATTTTCTAAGCAAAGTAATTCATAGGTTTTGGATATGTTGATCTGTAAGCTGAGATGTATTCAATATATAAAAAGCACTGGTCTATGTAGATTAGGGAGAGTGGTCTTAATAAAACATATATATAACAGAGACTAAATACTTTTATTCACTACATTGACATCGATCGTCATGAAAATTAATCCTCGTTATCCTCTTCGAGGATCGTCTTGAAGCAGAAAGGTTGGAAGATGTATCCCAAACCGGAGTAGAACTTGCTCATGAATTCCACCCTGTAAAATTATGTAAAATACTAAATGGCGCCTTTAAAATACTTTACGTATATAGTTATATTTTATTATATTAATTTACATATTAGAATTTATATATTATTAATATATTAGATTAATTATAATTATACCTATATAATTGTCTGTTACTTTTTGGGCTTACAAAACTGAAGCGTATTCATTTCGGGCTTTCAAATGGCCCCAAAATGCTTGAAAATCATCATCATAGAAAATAGAGTAGAAATTTAATCATATGAAAATAAAAATGAAAATTATCTGTATCACCACAGATTATAAAAGAGCGTTAGATGTAATTTGATACGGGACAGATATCCCCACTTGTAACAGTGACATCTAGTGTAAAAACCAACCAACCAAGTAGCCATAATAAAAAACTTAAATTTGAACCAAGTCAAATGCAATCTCTCTTATATTATATGTGCGCTGTACTCACCAGTGCAAACGTAAAGTATGCAAGAAGGCAGAAAGACCTTCCATCATGACAAGGATGGCCAGTGTGAAGAGTGCCCAGAAACAGAAAGCCACGTAGAGTTTAATAGCTCCGACGTAGCCCTCAGTCCTGAGTCCCATAGCCAACACCATGTCCCATAATACTTCCGACAGCTCTGTGAACATGATGATGTCAATAATGACTGAGGAATATGACAACACATTTAATCGACTAGTAATATTAACCTGCGTGAGCTAATGACAAGGCCCACAGCCGCAAATAGGAGGCTGTGTGCGAGATTGTACTGAGGACGTATTCAATTGTGTGAATCGCTTGGTGTATCATGATTTCACTGAACTCCTCTTCTTCGGGGTCGTGGGATTCTGCTTTCTTTGTTGGCGCCGCCATCTCGGAGATGTCGGTTTGTTCTTGAAGTTCAATGCCTTGATTTACGTTTCCATTTGAATGTTCGGGCTGTAAATTTAAAGACGGGTCGTGAATAGGATTGTCAAAGTATCAGATTGAAAAGAGACAGACAAGACTATTAAAATCAAAAGGCCATTTAATTTACTTAAAACCATTGTCCCCAACGGGATAAAAAGTAAACACGACGAGGGGGCTCTGTTTGAGTATTGCAAAATCATGAGCATAAGACAGAAGGCGCAATATTTTCTGGTGTGCGAGGAGATGCACCACGTGAACTCGCTGAAGTTCTGCGAGAGGCCACAGCCACCTGCGCATGTTAAACTACATGCCCAGATACGTAGTGCCTCGTTGCAACAACAGCTACGGCGAGCGCAAGTGGGAGTATCTCCTACCCCTTTATCTCAATAAATTAGACTCGGACACCCACGCTAAACTGTTGTCTGCACCCGACAAAACCAAGCAGTTTTTAAAAGGCATGTTTTTGATGCAACGTGGGGATGACGCGGGATAGGGTGGGTGTCCTCTTCGCACTTCTGGTTGGATAAGGTTAGTTGAGTGAACAACGGCATGGACAAACCGTTGCGCGGTTTTTAATGCCGTATAGATTAAGTGAAAAAAATTATATTTGGATTTGAATAAATAAAAAATAAAAAAATATATTTAGGCATTTAAAACAGTGTTACAATAATCAAATTATTCAATGCATGTAAACTAATCTTAACTTTAAATGTATGGCCTAAAATCTAGTATAGAAACGATCTAGTATAGTATATAGATCTAGATTTCAATGTATGTTTTGTGAGTTTTTGTATGTTTTCGGCGAATTCTAAAACTATATATATATATATATATATATATATATATTGTTAGCCCTAGTATAGACGCTTGCCCATTCACCCGTTAACACGATACTTATTTTAAGTGCGCAGAAATGTGTTGTAAGTAACAATGACATGATTATGAGAGACAATGTTACCTTTTCGTGCTTCTTCCTAGTAGCGAGTAGGTAGAGTGGTTTGCCAAGTAGCATTACTGGTATGCAGGCCAAGCCGATCAGGACGAAAGCTCTCTGGATTGTGCCCTGACCGTCGAACATAAACTCTTTGCAGCCTTTTTCAGGTTCGTTGCTTGAGAACAGCATCATGTTGATGAAGAGAATGAGTACTGATGGTGCGCAGCCTTGCTTGTATTCCTCAACTGAAATATGATTTTTTTTTATTTATAACCTGGTAGATATATAAGATTATGATTCTTTTAAGAGTTTTATGTATTTTAAACCTTCAGAGAAAGTACTGTATGCGAGCCACTTGAAGAACATCATGAACACCATGTATAAGAAGAGCAGACACAGGAAAATGACTTGGGGCAAAAACTCCAGGATAATTGAGTAACGACGCTTGAAGAAGCTGAAATAACATAATTAATTTATTGATATAGTATAATTTTTAAGACAGTATTAAAAAAAAGGCAACACAATTTGACGTGAAACTCACTTGTAGTTGACGACACTCATGCAGACACCGAAGATCATGTGAACGACGCCGAAAATGATTGATAGCTTCATCTTGTATGAGTTTAAGAAAATGATCTTGTTGTCAGCAGTCTAAAATGTAAAAAAATATATGACAATATTGTAAATGCAACATACAAGCTAGATATTTGTAACTAAAATTCCCTAAACGCTGATCATATCCAATATAACTTTATTCATAAAGGTTTATTACACTGGAAACATATTTAAATAAATTCAAAATTTTATTTATATGAAGAGATAGTAAGTAAATTGTCTCAGTGTGCAGTGACCCTTAGTCTCACAGTTTATTATATACGCGTAATTGATACAAAGAGTAATGTAAAAATATTTACCTGCCAAATAGGATCAATACCGATGAAGTATGGGGTATTGACGTAAGCATCCTTCGGGTCCAAAGTAAAGGCTGCGTAAGTGTGTAACGTCTTGTTATCGTAAGGCACAATCCACTTCGATCCGAAGATATTCATTGATTTTGAGAAGATATCGTTGTATACGATTCCAGTGTACATCGAGAAGAGACCCATGAGAAGGATAATGTAGCGACCGGCAAAGAATATATTCCAGATTTCGTTGTTAGATTTTTTAGCGCCGAGGGACACTTCCTTCACCACCATCCAAAGTCCGAACATTGCCATGATGCTGCCGTGGCCCAAATCACCGAACATCACCGCGAACAGGAACGGGAATGTTATTATCGTGTAGAGTGCTGGATAAAAAAAAGTTAATCCTTATCGTCGTTTTTATAAAGCTTTTAAATTATTCGCAATAAAGTTTATATATTAAATACAACATACGGAGGTTTACTTTTTTTAAGCAGGAGGCAAATGGGTCACTTTGAGTGAAGTACTAACTGACGCCCAGGGACACCTGCAACGCCAGGAGGCTAACGAGTGATTTGCTGACCTTTAAGAGAAAGATACGCTTTTTTCTTGAAGACCCTGAATCGTAATGGTTCGGGAATATCTGCGGTGGCAGTTGGTTCCACAAAGGGGTGGGGTGGTGCGGGGCAGAAAATGCCTTAAAAAACGCTCAGATGTGGAGCGCCAGACGTCAAGGTGGTACAAAAGAAGGTGAACAAATTTTGAATTGGAATAGTCTTGTTTATTTTATATGATATTTACCTGGATTACATTCCCTGTATGAAGCAACTCCGTAAGAGTCAATGAGTGCCTGGAAACCACGTGTAAAGCGGTTGGTTCGGTTGAATGTTGGTGGGACTTCATCTGTCTCGATGCAGTTCAGGAAAGATGGAATTGAACTTCCGCACGCGTTCTGTAAGTTATTAATGACATAAATAATTGTATCAAAACAGATATGTTTTCACTTTTAATACGCACAGAATAAATACATTAAATAAGAAAAGAGTTAAAATTTGACTCGTTTTATAAAATCTAATTAGTAAATTTACAAATGAAATCAAAAATATCTTTGTCCACATCTTAGGTAACTTTCACTTATGAATCTTAATAAAACTTTTTTTTTTTGACTGTACAAATTTAGATGCAAGAAAAGAAAGAAAACTACCTAGAAATGTAACTAAATATGTACATTTACTGCCAGTTTAGAAATCAAGGGCGTCCTCTATCAGACTCCTCGCCACTCCGTTAAACGGATAAAACTGGGTCCTTACCGAACCATCGGCTAAAGCCTTTTGTACGTTGGGCAAATCAGCAGTTGGCACCCAGCACTCTCCTATCAGACACTTCTGGGTGACGTCCATGTTAAAAAGGTTCAACGTGTGGTAAATTGCCTTCATCTTGCGGACCATGATGGACCAGCTCTGCAATTCCTTAGCAACGCTCACGAGAACACGCTGTCTATGGTCGTGGGTTTGGTTGAGGACCTAAAATTATACGTATTCAATGTCATAATACAAAACACGAGCTTTTTGATGTTTCAAAATAGATGACTTTAACGACGATTAACATAACTTACCATGTTAAGATCCTCGAGTCGTGTCCTGACTCCTTTAACCATATCCTGTCTCTCAGAGTTGGAAGGTGGACAGGGGTACAGCGAAGCATGGAAACCCGTGCACACTTTCTTGATGCGGGATTTCAGCTGTTCTCCTTGGAAGAAGGCCACGAACACAGTCTTGTAGATTTCATTACCCTGGAATTAAAACTCAATACATAAAACAGAACCGAAAATATAGGTGGATCTATGCCATGAAAATGTCAATATTGCTTACAGAAGTAGGATCCTCAAGAGGCTTGTCCAGCTCAGCGCGACGCAAGAACACATTACCGCGAGAAATACGCCACAGCATCCTTTCAAATGCTGGAACACGTTCGCGCTGTACGACACCAGCTACGAATCCCAGGCGGCCACGGTTGGCTGCCTGGTGACCTGTCTCGTCGGAAATCAGAGATCTGGAAATATATAAAAAAGTATATGAGTGTTTAATTTATAAAGTATGTTCTGTTTTCACATGTGGACTTGAAAACAAGATTTATTAAGAAAGGTGAACTTATTTAATATTTAGAGGGCAAAAATCTGAAATCTTTACTTTAAAAGAGGAGAGTTTCTTGCCGGTTTATCAGATCGGGATGTTACCTAATTTATATTATATGTTATAAGAGAAACTCACTTGGTTAATGAGTCCATGCCAATTTCTTCCTGGGCAAGGAAAAAGGCCTCGGTCTTTTCCAAGACATGCTTCAACTCCGTTAGTTCTAAGTAATTCTGTTTTAAGTTGATAGCGTTGTGGGATAACTCCAATATTTCGTTTTCCGTCTTTTCCAAATGCGCCTAGAAACATAAATTCACATTTACTAGTAACGTACTATTTTTTTTTATTATTTGCGTAAATTGTCTACAAAACCTAAATAAACTAAACACTAAGATAAATTTAAACAGTTTGGTCCCTGTGGAAGAAAAGCACCAGCTCTTGGATCACCGGTACCTACCTACTACATAATAATTTAACTTAGAGACAGTGTATAAATATATAAATTATTCGTATAAAGCTACTGAGCTTCAACAAACAGAATGTTTTTTTTAAATTAATATTTCAATACTATTGTATTGAAAATGTATACTGTGGCCGTACAGATAAACTTGGTTTTGCTTGTACGCTCTCAATACGTTTTAGAGTATTACTAGTGGTTTAAGATTCAACACTGGCGAATCAAACAATGAAACATACGTAAAATAATCTTTGAATTTTTAATAAATCTGGGCCCAGAAAAAACAACATTTTTTTAATTTAATAACAAAATTAGATCCAATAAAATTTAAAATCAGTTCCATAAAGCAATATTACAGGCCGAGTGTGACTCGTCAGCAAGATTATCCAAATCGTAACACGAGGCATTGAATCCTTTAAGCTTCCGATAACTTATTAAATATTTTAATATTGGAATTTAAAATCAACCCAAGTTTAGTGCTAAACAAGGTTTTAACACGAATTGATTATGATCGAATTGACATTGGTCTACGTCTGTTTTGTCTATAGTCTATGTACGAATTAATCATACCTCAAGGTCGATAATCTCTCTCGGGTTGGGAGCTCTTGGCATATCTTTGACAGATGGGATGTGGACTTTGTCCTTGTGCACTTCCACCTCAATGTACCGCAGTTTCCTCTCCATTTCATCGCACCGACGCACCTCATTGACGAACTTGCGTTGGAACGCATTCACGTCTGGGTTTAACTGAAAAAAAAAACACATTATTCTGTCAATTATATGAATAAAGTCAACCAAAATACCATAGAGAATAAAAGACTATCGATGCTCTATTTAGACTACCACTTCGCAGTAGACGTCTAGTCTGGCTAGTTTTGTAGCCAGTATGTTCCTGGTTAGAGAACGCTTCCATATTAAAAATTCGATTGTTATAACCTTTACTTTCCAAATTAGTCTTCGTAAGAGAACCTCATAGAGCTTAACTAACATTATCATTTACAATTCGCATTAAGATCATAACGTCGAGCGAGTAATAACGATGACTGGTCTATTGTTCTTCACCACCATAATAATAAATGTATTTTTATAACATACAAATGTCTGTCCGTGTTTCAGATTTAAATATCAATAGATATTTTGATGTAGGATTGTATGTATCATGTGAATAGCATGATGTATTCACATACAATTGCACGTTAGAACTTATGTGAATAAATGTAGAGTACAGAACAGATACCGTATCATGAACGCTTACAACTTACCTAAAGTAAGTAACAGTCAAATCGAAGGTTTTATTTTTATTAATGTGCTTTTCAGACATAATTTGAAAGTTAATTTAATGTAACGCTTAAGATAAGCGTTACATTAAAGCGTTACTGCTTTTAAAGTCATGAATTTTAAATGTTCGATTCGCGTTTCACAGATAAGAAACTTCGTTAGCTATATAAATAGCAAATTACTAATGATATTTAATTCTAGATTATGTACATGTCGACTTTAGTATCTCTGTGCATCTTTTAGCTATTAATAAATATAGCCTTTCATTCTTTACAGCTTTAATTTTCACCTTTTCTCACTTTATTAGGTTTCAAAAAGGATTTCATCACATTTAACTACGATTATAAAAGGTTTATCACAAAATATCTCTTTTAACAAGTTGTTTTATACATTTGATTATCAAAATATAATTCATTAAATGACCTTAGGGATGGCGTGTAGTGAAGTTAGCCTCGAACGTACAGTTTAGCAGTGCTTGATAACCTTTCTTTGAACCAGTTTTTATTGAAGGTGAAATGACAATGTTGAATGGTATTAAATGTCTCCATCTAAACGATGGTTGCGTAATGTCATGATATAGGTAGAGCCTAGAGGAGTTGCTGAAGACACTTCGTGGGACTGACCAATGGGAATATTATAATATAAGAGCAGTTTATTTTTGGACTATTTAAATTATGAATACCATACTTGGCTTAGAATTCATAATTTAAATAATAGTCGTAGAAGTTTTAGTTGAGTGCATAAATCGTTTGTCGGCATAAGCCATAAGGTTTTTATAACAAATTAACTTCTAATAAATTTAAAACGCGCGTACAGAGTATTTTGGTTAAAAAGACATACCGTAAACGAATATTTAGAGGACAAAGATCCCTTTAATGTGTCGGCAATTGGATCAGTATCGGGACAGTTCAATTCTTGAGTAGCCTTACAATGCTTTGTTATTTGAATTGTGAGTAACACAATTTTGTATTAAATGTTTTATTTAAAAGGGCAGCTATCGAGTTTCTTGCCGGTTCTCGTTAGATAACTGACTAATATTAATAACTGGTAATATTAAAAAAAAATTCTCTTTGGAAATCGTTTATAGACTATAAAGAAAATCAATATTTTGACTATATTATAATCGTTATAGATATAAACTATTACTTTTGATAATAGAATAAAATATATTCTTAATATTAGCCTAACTAAAATAATTAACTTGAAATAAAACAAAACACAAAACTAAAACAAACTTAAAAAGTTTTTTTTTAATATTCTATATTATGTTAGAATCATTGAAAAAAGAATTACACAGTTAGCTTTATGCACGTATCACTTAACCAGTGTAAATACGAAACAGTCCTCACCCAGTCAATGGAAAAAACATTCAAAACAATAGTAAAGAACGGGGTCACACATTGTATCATTACATACAATTTTCTAGGCCATTTGCAAGTGCAGATAAAAGTAATCAAGAATTATATGGAATTAAATTCTAGAATAACAAGTAGTTGATTAAGTGGAGTATTGTTTCAGTAAACTATGGAATTAACGACAGAATAAACAGAAATAAGAAAATGTTTCAGTTGGTGTGTTGACTTTGAAACCGTTAAGTCATGAAGCTGAATATTAAGTTTCGAGTGTTAGGGTAGTAAGTAATGAAAACTAAATCGTATATATGTTAATATGTTAAATTACTCACGTCTCTGAACTGCACGGTCCCGGCTTCTCCAAGCTCGGAGACGGAAGTGTAGGCAGCCTCAGGCTGTATGAAGAGCTGGCACAGAGCCATCTCCTCGCTCCGGAACATCGCCCCCATTTTGACGGGCTATTCTGTTCTCTTTTCTGAAACAAATTATTTAAGTTTACTACCAGCTTCAAAGTTTATTATAATTATATTGTGAATAGATACATTTGGGATGGCAGGACATGAGCCGTGCTCGTGAACGGTTGCTACATGTGGTGACTGGAAAATCCAGTGTTATGTGCTAGCTATGTTACCCTTGTAGTAAAGGTTATTTTATTTATTGTTTTATAGAGATATTGGCCCATTTGATGGTGGATGGTGTAATTTTTGCACCTCAGCCTACTGTAGAACATACTTGGCAATTTAAAATAGTGGCGGAGAGTTTCTCGCCAGTTCTTCTCATCGCTCTACGCCTTTGTGAACTGACAGTAAATGTATAGTCAAAATTATAAAGGATTTAACGATTCATATGTGCAAGAAAATAATATATATAAATAAAGTTATAACGAAATAACGTAACGATAACGAAAGGACCAATGTTCAATGTTCACGTTAGCATTATGAAATAAAGATTTATAAATATTTATACTGGTTGAAAAAACAGACTGCATTGGATTTATCAATCTGTAGACACAATCATTATTTGAATTAAACAGGATCGGTAAACAGAACTTGATGCTAAAAATGCAAAAGATATTTTGGATAATGAATGTATATACTTTACTCTATAGTAATACTAGGCATTTTTATTAAAACATATTACAACGAAATATTGTTTTTTTGCTTTAACATGCTATAATTTAAAAGCTGACGAATGTTAACGCGAATTTACTATTTTTCTGACGTGACTTGATTTTTCTGTCTGATTGGATATTTTTTTACTTCCGATATCCAAATATTTATCACATAACAGAGAAACGGGGCGCGGCCCAACTAAAATAAGAGGATAATATGGCCACAGCGACTGATGCCAGATTGCCGAAGAGGGGGCCTGGGTATTATCGACAGTACTGTCAATGGTATGAATATATTTGTTTCTGTAATCTAAGTTATATATTTATTTAAAGTATGTGTAATAGATGTACATCGAAGTTCAGTCTAACCGATCGTGTATTTAAAGATGCTGTTATTACAATTTCAAACTCAAACTCAAAATATCTTTATTCAAGTAGGTCTTAATGAAGACACATTTGAATCGTCAATTTTTACACTACCACCGGTTCGGAAGGCAGTCATCTATCCAGTCGTCTTTCAATTGCAAACATCACAAATCATTTTATATTTGTTTTACATGTCAGAAATTATGTTAACTATTGAATAACAAACCACTGTGAATGTTATATTATTCCTGTCATCGTATCAGTGCGTGCGAATCAACAAATCAGCATAAATTGACATCTAATTGTTAATCTGATCCGATTGTATGGAGGATGGCTCACGTTGCAATTCAAGTCAATTTTAAACGTACTGAATTAGGGGAGAAATACGGTTTTTTATAGTTATTACTTAATAAATGACGAGAAAAACAAGAGGATTTGAGTTTTCTTAAATGAAGAATTTTTTCTGAAATTATGTTTTCGTTCTGTGTTATTAAAGAGTTTGAATGAAAAATCTCAAATTTTACAATATTTTGTAAATATACATGTGATCGGAAATAAATCTAATCTAAGAAGTACCTATCGTTTTATGAAGACGTTATGGTCTGTTAACAAGATCTTGAGCAGTCCAAAATATCCAGCCTGTACAAAAAGTTTCCTAGGAGGTTAGCGCGCGAAGGTTTTAATCATCAATTTTTTTCGTCTTGTATTGTTTTATCGATAATCTATGAGTTCAATGTCAAGATTTAGTAAATAATAATTATATTAATTTTATACGATATCTCTGTATAACCTTAGATAGGTATAAATAATTAACTTAAAATAATTTTAGATCCGACATATAGATCACAATACGCATTTTTGGTTAGAAGTCCTTCTTATATATTATTACAGACTTGGTGACAACCCACAAGATACTAAATAAAATTTATTTTAATTTATCATGAAATTTTGATGCTGGCTTCTACAATTGTTATAATATGATACTAATCTACTATTACATATAAATATTGCACCCACACTAGGAAACCTACATTTCATGGACAATTTTCAGCTATTAATCGGTAACATAACATAATGACATGAAAAAACACACGTAGGTATAACATAACGTGATTATATAAGGTTTTTTATGTAAATTCTTATATTAAGTGAGCGTCATTTTGCTTTAGTGTGTATGTATCTACAAAAGTAATCCTATTAATTCATCATTTGCATCTAAAACATTCTTTTGAAAATATGAAACAAAAAATTCATGATATTATGTAAAGGTGCACTTCAGGAAAATTATTCACGACTTAGTTACGCCAACGTTCGACCTTGCTCGCGGTCGACATGCATCGTTACATTAAAAAAAATAACCATGAATGAAAGCGATGACTATTAATTATGAAGTGTACTAAATCTTCGTATTCGCTTGTATGGTAATAAAAAGCATTGTGAGACACGTCTCACGAATTGGGTCAGAAGGCCTTTACAACACAATAAAGGAGAAAGATTTGTTTACAAACTTTGTCTAACTAAAGAAATACATTATCTACGTATAACAGATACATGCCAACAATAATGACGATTGAATAGTACAAATAGTTAAAAACAAATTTAGTAAGTTGCTATTTGTCTTTTAAAGTTATGTCTAGTTCCACAAATCACAACAATTAACAACACAACAGACGTATTTATGTTTTTAAATATTTGACTTAAACATAATTATTCATAAATGACAATTGCAGGTAACGTCCTTGAATGTATTTGTGAGTTACCATCATTACCATTTACATTTCAGAAATCACTAATGATTATTTTTGAAGTCAATTGTCATTCAAAATCACGTTTCGACAAGCGACACCAAAAGAGGTCTTATGGAAGTCTTGCGAATTGAAATCACAGTGGCTCACCAACTCATCTGTCTCTTTCATTACAACATAAAATTAATACAATAAAAAGAGATGACAATGGGTATATGATCCGCTTACTTTTTATAAAAATTGTTCTTTGCCGATAAAAGTGATATTTTAATTCATACAATATTCACGAGATAAGCTTCATGTTTTAAGTTGCACTATTTATGTCGCTAAAGGTCAACTCGAGGTGATTTCCGAGTTGTTTCACTTCCTACCTTACATTTATCCTGTTTTTTTTTTAAATTGAACCTTCAATTACGTACCGGAGTTCGGTGATAAAATTGTCTACCTTTTATCTTAATATCAAAACTTCACTTTCCAGAAATTATAACGCAAATTGTTATTGCCAAATATTCGTTTGGTAATTAGTCACAATTTTATGATTTGTTAAACATCATTCATTGTCATATCCGGTGATGAATTCTACTCATTTTTATCGTAATATAGATGGTTACACAACCTACTAATTGATCTGTGTTATGAAATCACAAATGCATTGAATATGAACTAAAACACCAAAGAATACATTAGTTGATTATCTATGTATTACAAGATGGCGTGGTCAATTGAGATATGAGGCCACGGACTATTACGGATTTTCTGATATTAATTCATATTATTCTTAACGTAACATTTAAAATCAAATACAATTTATATTACCAAAATAATTATTTTGTCACTTAATTACACTGGTAAACACGGAATTTTAAGAATTCGTATGTTAAGTTCAATCTTATCGCGTATTTACTTATTTAGGTAAATAGACATGGCGTGTACATTTCCATGATTTCAAAATTGCGACTCAGAAAAAAACTACATTTCATTCATGTAAATTGGTCTATGATATATTATATTGTAATCATGTTAATATATTACGTATACTTTATTGTTTTTGGTTTATAGAAAAGAGGTCTCGTTTATCCCTTACGACTCACACGAAAATGTGATGCTGCCCATAGACAAAAACGACGTTAATCTTGACTTTGTAATTGATTTAATAAAATATAAAACCTTTACTTAAACAACTGTATGTAGTTATTCAATTGTGCTTGTTCTAATTGAACTCATGTATTATCATGTAATTGATAAATCATTTATCACTTAATCAATTGGTATATTAAAATATTAATCGTTATCATTAGCGATGACATCTGTCGACAATCTGTCACAATACATTGACACTTAGATAAGACGACTTCGGAGGAATGTCAAGATAAAATATTGTGGGTACCGTATATATTTTCTATATTGCCAAAATGAGGTTTATATAAGTATTATGTAATTTGTCATCAATCAGCTTCCGTAAGTGCTTTTAAAAATTGATACATGCATTACTCTTTTATAAAAAAAGAGTGTTTATTAACGATATCAATTGTGTACACTGTAATATAAAAACATATGACAAAAGTACTTGACTAACCATACACCATGAATTATTATAATAGTGTTTACAATTCACGCATTCATAAATACTAAAACAAATCTAGTAATGAGGTCATATCATTATAGTTCGTAATTTCTTCAATATGTAAGAGGTTACAGTATACCTATTGTAAATTTTGCCAATAACAAATAAATCATATTAGTAGACGCGTAATTGTTTCCGCTTACGTTTGATAGATAAATTATCCATAGTAAATGTATGCAGATCTCAACATACTCTGGTACTTAAGTGATGATAGTTATGAAGTGACTTTTTATAGAAGAGGGGGGGGACAAAAGATATCCCCGCCTAGAGACAAACACTGCTCATGAGTGTAAGTTATGTTTTGAAGTCGCATTAGTTTGGAAATAACTTTTTTAAGTATGGGCCACGTAGTTCGCTTGCGTTACCTGTCCTTCAATACATTTTAACTTATTACATGTCAACAATAGGTTGGTTAACACCTAAGTATTTTACTTTGATGTGCGTCAACTAAATTTTTTTTATTTTATTGCCCATCTACAACCTTAATACAAATATGAATACCTTGCTGTTATTTGAAAAAAATGCATGCTTTTTTGATAAATATGGCAACTGTCGCAAGTCTGGTAATGTGATGTTTGATTTAAAAATGCCAGTATAGCTTATTTTTTAACATACAAATAATAATATTATCTATAAGACAAGTAGTACTTAATAATGTCATTCGTAAGACTTAGCTTACGCGTAATTAATTCTATGAAATTATTGCTTCCACACAACTACCTACTTGAAATTGATGTTTTTTCTAATATCGTTTTAATTAGGCAATTAGAATCCGAACAATTACATTAGAAACGAACCTAGTCTGATGTTAAGACTTCACTAATCCGTGTATAATGTAAATTACAGAAGGAGTGTAAAAAAAAATCATTTGACAATTTCTGTTATCAGAAAAGTAAAAGGAAATTATAATAATTACGAAATTATTCGAACGATTATTTCACTTGATAATTATACATAATCAGTATTGTTTTTGTGTTAGTGAAATATAAATTAAAATTTCCATGGAAACGTAAACTTTTTTGTTAATCCATACGAAATAACGTTATCAAAATCAAATAATGCAATACAAACATTGAATTCGACGTCAAATTACAAAGTTTTCTATACAAACACGGCACGCACCGGCTGTTAACGTGCACATTTATTTTACTGGCAATATTAAAGAGCATAAAGCCTACGTACCAGTCGTGTTTTCGTAACAATTGAAGATCGCGGACGTCAAGCGCAACTCACGCGCAATGGCAAACTGAGTTCTCTCTGTAATGTTGGTGCCTCCGGCCATGTGACTTGACGTGAGATGTATTTGATCATGTGCGAATGAGTTCATGATCAACCAGGTTTTCGACTTTAAACTTATTAACTAGTACTTATTAAATAGTGGACCATTGATGCCTTAACAATATCAAATTGAAATAAATCTTGATTAATCTTTGAAAAGAAATCTAAAATGTTTAAAATATATGGATGTAGCGTTTGTGATTCATTTTTAAATTAAACCTAACTTTGCATTCGTTTGGAATGCTTCGTGAAAATCAATAATTTACCGTAAAATCAATTAGATAAATAAAATTTAACTCATACTTCTCGGTTGCTAGTTAAGTAAGACAAGTCTTGTGATAATGTTTATATAACATATTTGAATATGTATATTTTTCTTTATATGTAAAAGTAACTTATATAATATCATATACGTGACGATGATCGTGAGATGTTTACTTTAATCAGCTGATAAGGGAGATCTAGTGAATCTCGTGATCACTTGTACGGTTGGTACCACTGCTTGAGTACGCTCGACCTCGCTACGTATAACTTCACGATTAATTACTAATTGTACGAAAATTCACATTTTTAACTCTCAGTTAGGTTGAGGCGGTAACCAATATATTAAAATGTATTTTTTGAAATACAAAAGAAATAAAACACAGTATATAGATATATATTTATTTGTTAAAACTAAGTACAGTACAACCATGTCAATATTTCTAAAATTAAGACTATGAAGTAAGGAATAAACACGAAACAAATTATGTATTAAACCCATATATTTATACATATCTTTACAAACTAAGTAGAATATCAGACAAATGATCTGCTAACTGGTTAATTTTAACTAGAAAAATAGGGTTAACATCCACAATACCTCAAAGTTATTGGTATGTATTTTAAATAAGACAAAATCGAGCACATTTAATGAACTGACAGATTTGCCAGGGCCGGACTTGAATGCGTAACGTCCTAAATTCTCATTACGTATTTCAATTAGGTAATGTCACAAAAGCATCCATCTAAAAAATGTTCAAGAATATTCAGTACATGACATCATCCAATTTGGTCGATTAGCGCCAATACGAAATCATGAAATGAAATCACTAAGTTCACATTGGAACAAAATTAACTATGCAAATAAATCCATACACAAACGTTCTTTTTAATTCATTATTTATTTCTAAAACACGACATTCAGTATATGTCAAGCTAAATATGTTTAACCACAAAACATACCAAGCTAGTTGTTTTCTAATGTCTGTCTAACGATACCAATAACTCATAGGTACTATTAAGTATTTTAATTATTATACAGTCTCAAATTTTTCTATGTGGAATTTATTTTTTTAGCCGTCCACAGACGTCTAGTCTATGGTCTATTAGAGATTCTAATTTTAATTGATTTACGTTAAATTGTCATTGTATTTGCAAAAATGGCACAAATATTGTATGCGTGTTTGTCTTTATTGCAGACTATTGACTTTATATGATAAACCCAATTCCTTTAGCGAGATAAGGCTGTTTTAACCTGAAAAAGATTTGGACACTGTTATACGCTATATGTTTAAGAAAAAAAAATACCATGATCCTAGTTTAATAGTAATTTTTTATATATACGTGGATTAAATTAAACAAAACAAATGGTCTTTTTTTGGATATATTAGATAAATAATTAGTTGTTTGACTTGGACTTAGATTGGATTCCCTTTTATAATTTTCTCAACGATGTTTTTTATAATGATAAAAAAATATAACAATTAAAAGTAAAAAAAACAACGCCTTACATTTATTTCATAGCAATACTCGTTATAATATAATATTCAAATGAAAAATAATACTCACCATGTTGTTTTTCAGTCAAACCGGGCACTCTCATTGACCAAAGTAGTGTGTGACTACATTTTATTTTCACCTGTTCCGAACCATCAAACGTGTTCGAAGTACTAACGACCGCACCAAACTTTAACCGCTCATTATCTAAGAACAGTTCATTTTTTTATTTACATCTCTTCCACATATAATCGAATCAATCACTTGTGTTTCTTATATAGAATAAAAAAAAAAATCAAAAATATATTTATTCATATGGTAGGTAGGTAACTGCCAGTTACCGAATCAAGGGCGTAGAGCGTATGAGAAGAACTGGTAAGAAACTCTCTACCACTCCTTTATGAGGTTATCAATAGACCGGTCTGAGAAGATATCCACAGTTACCTATCAGTTTTTTTAAACGTAATCACTTTTAAACTTTTTTATCAAACATAAAGACATTTTGAAAGATGACCTAAAAACAATCTATCTCTAATATTCATGCTCATCAGTAACAAATTAAGTAACATACTTGTTAACAAGCTAACACACAATTTCACTAAGATTTAAAAAGAAAGGAAGAGAAGTATTAAGAAATTAAATTCTATTTCACTTATTTACGGTTAGAGGACGCTCATGCCAATATTCAGTACGCATTATTCAGTTGAAACCCTTATCAATAAACTATTCACACTCAAGCACTCACTCAAATTCCACTTAAGTCCAGTGGTTGTAACCGAGTCACAACTCTCGCCAACGGGCACCAGCGAGCACCATGACCTTTGAAAACTCCTCGTCTCCTCCGGCACAACAATGACATGATCGCCAGGTGAAAGAAGCCACGACACGTTATCATCAGACAATATGTACACATTGGTGTTTGGCGGTAGAATCTGCATTTCCTTGACGAGGAACAGTGTCTGAATATTCCCGAGGATTTGATCTATACGACCGGAATTCTGACCCAAGATCACAACGTGATCCAACTGAAATTACCCAAACGTGTGTAATCTATTTTAAAATATTAAGAAATTATTTGTTTAACTTAAACATGCATGCTTTTTAGATTGTTTTATTATTTACTCAGTGAGACGTTGAGATGTTAAAATTAATAATGTCTATAATATATTGAATTGTAATTGTTTCTGTGGTCTCCAAATAAATAAATAATATTAATATTTCAAAAATAAAGGATTTTCCAGAGATTACGGATGCAGTTAACCAAATGGATTAAATGATAACTGAATAATTAATATTTGTAAATATACTCGATGTTTTTTTTATAAATGGCTTAAAATTTGAATTCCATATGGTAAACAGGAAGTTAATAAAACAAAAAAAATCTTAGCAATGTCCGTACAACGCGTATTTTTATATGGGTCGGTTTCTTACTATCCAATTTTGGTAGATTTTTTTGTAATAATAATTATGCTATTATTATGAACATTAAAAAACTTGATCATAATTTGTACCACATAGACGTGGTTATATTTTAACATATTTTAAAAAGTTTTCAGTATCCAATAAAAAAGTACCTTACCTGTGTCTGTTGTTTTTGATTATAATTATTTAATTCCATAAGAGCCTTTGTAAAGTCCGTAAAGCTTTGATCAGGTGTGTGCACAGCCTGTAAACAAAGAATTTATTCATTTGGTACCATAGGGATAGTATTACTAAATAAGATGACACTACTAAACAAAAATTGGGTCCAATGCAATCCAATGTCTAACACATTATTGAGCAAAAACGGCAGCTTCTACTATTAAGGGACATGGACATGGTATATGAACAACTATAAGCATCCAATCATCTAAAATGGTCCAACACAGAATGTATATAAACTGCAAATACTTGAGAAGGATTCCTCTTTATATTTATGTCAAGATCACCTTACAACCTTTCTGTTTAAACGCCTGTAGTACATCTTGACTGATTGAATCGAAATCACCAGTAACTAATTCAGGCAACTTAACAGTCTTTTTGTTTTCAATTGAAAGGCATTGAAATTTGTTCCAATGGATTGTCCCACCATCAACAGTTACTCTAACAGTTGCTGAAACCAATTTAAACATACTAAAGAAACTTATATCATTGTAATTAGAAGTGTAAAATCTAAGATTTAATCTAATGCTGTAGCTGGATAGAAGTCAAGTTTTGTTTTCTTTAAAAGTACAGATTTTTTTCAGTAACTTACCACTATTCCATAAACTTTGGACAAAATCCTGTTTCTGGGTTATGGGACGATTCAGTATGACAATGGCATACTTGGTGCTAATTTGTTTAAACTTCTCAATGAATAAAGATATATCCCATTGCCAACATTTTATGACATTGCACATTGCATTACAGGATGATTGCTGCAGAAACAGAAAAATATGTCGTTACTCGGTTAGATTCTATTGAAGTAACTGAACAATTTAACATACCTTATTTATTACTCCGTTGGTAGCCATTCTTTTGAACATTACCGAAACTTTTTAATTTGTTTATTCAAGGTAACACTGATAATTTGGCTATCTTCATTGATTTTATATATTACGTCAGAACGATATAGGTAAGTATGATATTAAAAAATAATTTATTAAAAACTCAATTTAGCACTTTGTTATTGAATTGATTAAATTTTAACAAGATAGCTTGTTAATAATTTAGTATTCTAATAACCACCCTTAATTCTCGTAATTGCTCAATTACAAATGACACAATTTATTTAAATCTTTTAAAGATTAACCTCTATTTAGTTCTTAGAAAATGCGCGAAAATTGAGAATAATTAAAATTTGACATCGGTACAAATGTGAAACTGTTATAATATTTTGACAATGACATTTTGTAACCATGTCCATAATTGTATATATGTCTTTAATTTTTTGTCACATAATATTATATAATATATTAGTATCATTTTAAATACAATTAATTTTATCTTTTCGTTTCTTATGGTGTTAAACACTTGGATTCTAGTGATCTAGCAAAGAAAATAAAAATTACTTAAATGAAATCTGCGAACAAAATGATAATTGTCAAATTATTTAGATTTTTGAAATCTGAAGTATAACTAACTGTCAACTATGTTGTAAATGACAATGGTAAATACATAATAATAATTTAGTAAATTAATTATTTTTGGAACTTGGATAAACACATCTTTTCGTTTCCATTTATAAATATTATACGAAGATGAATAGAATATTCGGTAGAGGAAAGCCAAAAGCTCCAGGCCCTAGCTTAACGGATTGCATCAGTACTGTAAGTAACTACCTACACAGGAAAGTATGATTCATCCCATTTATAAAGTTGATTATATTATTTTAAAAAATCTGCAGGTTGATAGTAGAGCTGATGGAATCGAACAGAAAGTAAATAAACTAGATGCAGAATTGAGAAAATATAAAGATCAAATGGCAAAAATGAGAGAAGGTCCTTCTAAGAATTCTGTTAAACAAAAAGCAATGAGAGTCTTGAAGCAGAAAAAAATGTGTGTACAACAGTTTCTTCAATATCCATAATTGATTACCATTATTTCATATAGTAACTTACCACTAACAAATTTGAAATGGTCTTATACAATCTTAGTTACCAAATAAATGTTATATATTACTCTAACTTACATTATGATTACAGGTATGAGCAACAAATGGAGAACCTAAGGGCACAATCATTTAATATGGAGCAGGCAAATTATGCAACACAGACACTAAAAGACACTCATACAACCATCACAGCTATGAAAGATGGTGTTCAATCTATGAAAAAGGAGTTTAAGAAGATAAATATTGATTCTATTGATGTATGTTATCTATCCATCTTTTCTTCTTGTCTCTTATAACTGAATTTGACTTCTATGGGTAGTAATGGAGTACAGAAGTCCTTCTTGGTAGACTTTGATACCATCAAATTGGGCTCCTCAACCATACACAAGTATAGCTGATACAATAATGTGTTTAAAAGATTAATATAGATTAGTTAGTACAAATAAACAAAACTAATTGTTATGATATATTGTAAATGTAGTTTACATTTTTATGTCGTAAAACATATTTAATACATTTAAAGTTGGTGGTATTCTTTAATGAAGTAAAAAACTTAAATCGAGTATTGTGTATAAAAATGTGATTTACTTTCAGGATGTTAATGATGAACTGGCAGATATGTTGGAACAAGCTGATGAAGTGCAAGAGGCCCTTGGCAGGCAGTATGGCATGCCTGAAATTGATGATGATGAACTGGCTGCAGAATTGGATGCCCTGGGTATTCTTTTTATATTAATGGTGTTACTGTATAAGAAACAAATTAGGTTTTGTCATTAATGTATTTTAAACTGAATAACTTTAAGAACTTTAGATATAATGTGCTGGGCATATAATGAGTTTAGAAAAGAATTTGTTATTAGTTATAAGGTCAGTGATTGCTATCCTACTATTTTATGATAGCAAAAGATAGAAGTAAACATTGGGATTTTGAGAAACTTTCTCCCAAAGAGGGTGGTGGGTCGTTGGAACATGCTTCTGGAAAGTGTTACAGTGCACCCTCCATTAACTCTTTAGAAACAGATTAGATAGTTTCTCCAAATAAAATGACACACGCATCAGCATACAGCTGCTTGTTTTGTTCATCTATAATAATAATAACTTAATATTAAATTTCAGGTGATGAAATAGGTCTTGACGACGACACATCATACTTGGATGATGTTGTCAAGGCACCAGCTGCACCTGACAAGGAACCAGGAGCTGACAGCATCAGGAATAAGGACGGTGTGCCGGTTGATGAGTTTGGTTTACCACAAGTGCCCAGTGCTGCACATGCTAAGTAAATCTTGCAAAACCAACATAACACTTTGCCACTGAAATTTTATTGTTCTTTCATAAGTTTATTTTAGTTTTTAAATTAAAAATCGTTTTATATTATGTTAAATAAAATTGAAACCGATATTTACCTGTATAAAAAGTGTCACACTGAATTTTATTTAGGTAAAGAGCTTCTGCACATTTGTAGGAAGAATTTAAAATATAATATTTGTAACATAATGGGTCATCAAGTGGTGACCTGGTGAGTGTAACTTGTTCTGCCCTAAAACAAGGGCGAAGTGGAGGTGAAGAACTGGCCATACCATATCTGACATTTTTTGGAATTTACATTGGTATATAGACTCCAATAAACCAATTTATATTAAAAAAATAACTTCTTATATGTTCCATTTTGTTCCAAATATGACCACACTTCAATTTTAGTTCCAAATACACACTTTCTACTCAAGCTTTTTGGAATATTATTTACGTTTATAATAACATTCGTTTTCGTGCTAAGCATTTTGATGTTTTATTATTGAATCATTCGCATTTCATGACATCCATTGAAAGGCTTGTTGTAACTTAATATTATTTAATGTTTAATAAAATAATTTTATAATATAAACAATTTTGTATGTTGTATTAAAAAAAAAATACACAATCTATATTCTAAAGGTTAAATAAAAAAGCGATTTTATTGGCGAATTAACCTTTAATAATAAATATAATAATAATAATTTAAGGACATTATATTACAAAGTCAACACTAAAATACTGTTGTTCAATCTTACATTAAACCGATTTCAATAAACTGTACTGAAATGCGCCGGTCCTGGGACAATAATACTTTGTTATTTACATTCTAATATGTACAAGTGTCTAAGGACATATTCAATGTCTGCTTAAAAACGGCGCTACATAGTGTACAGCGATGACCGTACCTCATTTTGCCCATGGGCAGAGGTGTTCGAGGAATGGTGATCTATCTAATTGCTAACTATTGTAACTCGTCTAGTCGAGAGCTTCTTGTCCTGTCTTTGGCAAGAGGAAGCAGAGTGCTGCGGCGACTGTAAAAAAAATAAAACAAAAATCATTTATTGGTAGAAACCAAAGTTTTCATACCATGTAGCAGACGGACTGAGCATTGGCCATTGTAGTCAAAATTTTTAACTTAGTTAAACAGTGTTTGATTTGTTCGTTGTAGGAAATATACTCTAACTAATAGTTTAACTAATGTATTAAACCAATAAATGATATATACATATATATATATATATATATATATATATATGCTAAAATCAATTTGACAAGCGTTAAAAGGTGTCTTATGAGAGCTTTATGATTAAATTGAAGGTAGATTGGATAGTGTTAACGAAAGAAAAACTTACTGAACAAGAACGCCGCAAAAGCCACTATAGGCACGACGCAGTTAATGTCGATGAGGTATCCAAACGATAAGTTACCCATGAGACCGCCGCCTCGACCCGCAGTCAGTGATAAAGCCGCTGCCATAACCCTGTGAAAAATAGTGCAATCTTAAAAGTATGTAAAGAACGACACTAACCTTAGAAAATGTGAGAATCTTCTAGAAACATTTAAAGCTCCGAGAATTTAGAACTGACCTGAGGTTCGTAGGGAACAAATCTACCAGCACACAGAACACAAGGCTGATAGCGAGTGAGGTGAGGGCTTCAAAGATACAGGACAACACCAAATTTTGAGTTGAGTTCTCAATGAACAGGAGACCAACTGTGACGGCACCAGCGCAACTCAGCGAAAAGACTGAAACAGAGCATTGTTAGGATGGTCCAAATGGTTGCATGTGCTGTACTCTATAAATTGTCGTTCGACTTACTCAAAAAGAACTTGGCACCAAGCTTGTGCACGCAGAGCGGAAGCCATAAAGATGTAGGGATACAGGCAAGACCGACAATCAATGTGTGCATATAGACATTCTGATCGATGATCTTCTCGCAGTCAAAGGGGTCGGCGGAATCGTCATTGACGACAACACCAGCCACTTGGCATACAGACGCAGAGGTATTGGGGAAACGGTGCTCGAATTCTTCATAACGATTGAACAACTCGGGGAACCAGACCATTAGAGTGTAGTAGCTGGTAAGAAAAACAAGTGTTAAATATTGTATTTAAAATAACGGTCGATGGTCTTAAATTGAAAATGAGAACTAACCTAGTAGTTAAGCCAAACTGGATAAGACAGGTGAGTATCGTGTATTTGAGGTAGGGAGGTCTGCAGAGTGCCTTGGTTTGAGTCCAGATCTCAGTGAACAATCGCTTCAGGTCCTTTCGTTTGCGCATACTGAGCGATCGCACAGACTTCTGGGAGTTTTGCGATGCGACTGATATTGTGCGTTGTTTCTCCTTGAGACTTTTGATCTGCGAAGGAAACAATTAATGTTTAAATACACCTTCTCACACACCGTAATAAATAGCTCAAAAGCTTTATTTAAATCTTTACGAAAACTTACCGGGTAGTTGTCTGGGTCATCGCCTGTGTTCTGTTTGTATACGGCCTTCAGGCAGGCAAGAGCATCGTCGTAATCACCACACTCCATCATAAACTTGGGACTTTCGGGGAACGTCATTAGCCAGAACCCAAGGAGGAGAGACGGCACAGCGCAAGCAGCCACGAACCAGTTCCATGAATCGTAAGAGAAGCCTTTGGCTTCCATTCTGATGCCTTGGATTGGAATGATAGCCCAGGCGAAAACTGTAAATAAAAAAATGTTAACAATATAAAGAGATATTAATTAAATTATATATATATCAAAAATCATTAAGTTTTTGTTATTATTATGCACAGTACCCAAACAATAGAGGTTCATAGATTTTTTTATGATGATCCTCACTACATTTATTCCAACCTTTCATTATTATGAATGATAATGATATGAATAATAATAAATATTGTGTATTGAACTTACGTGGCAGTAAGATGACACCAAGTGTCCAGAACATTTCCATCCAGCAGAGGATTTTCTCACGGTATTTGGTGGCCTGGAACTCGCCAAGGTATGGGAAACAGATACCCATAGCTCCGGCAACGCTATAACCATTATATATTATACACTAAATATACACATTATATTATATTATACAACATTATATTTTACTATTTTCGATTTGAACTATTATACAAATGATTTGTTAATAAGTGTTATTCTGTATTACTGACGAAAGAAAGGCTTAAGCTTAAGCCTTTTCGCCCAGTAAATTGCAAACAATCTTTCATATAATTATTCAGTTACAAAGCCTCGTTTCAGCATCCACTTGATAAGTCAATTTAACTAATGTTGTGGATAAATGAAATTAGGTGTTCTGATGTCTTCAATAAGATTGAACCTCTATTATGATTTTATTGCTTTTTTTGATGTCCGTCGTTCCATCACTGCGTGTTTCGTAAGACATATACCACGCACCACCACGTTATGGAACCAGCTGCCGGCCACGGTATTTCCGAACCAATACAACTTAGGGTCCTTCAAGATAAAAGCGTACCACTCCCTAAAAAGCCGGCGACGCACTCACGAGCTCCCAGCTACGTGAGTGTCTATTATATGATTCCTCTTCTATAAAAAAATACTAGTAAAACTTACGCAAAACCGTTGATAAATCTGCAAGCCATGAAGATCGGCAGGATCTGGACAAATGACGATAAGATGCCGACGAAGCCATCCAATAGCAGTGTGGAGACCAGCACTATCTTACGACCTTTGGTATCAGCCAAACATCCCCAGAAGTACGATCCGATGACCATACCTTAAATAAAATAATTATATTTTTAGTGTTTTGACTGTGATCGAGGATCCTTCAATTTTTGTTGGAGGAAATGCACCTTCCTTCTGTCATGGCATTTTAGGTTTGTTAGTTAGTAAATTTTAGGTTATAATAATCTATTCTCTTAAAAAATACATCGACGTACAGAAAAAAAAAGTTAAAGCATTTGTTTAAGATAAAAATGATTTAGATTAAAAACGTTACATAAATACGATGTATTAAAAATTATCGTAATCAATTCCGACAATATAAATTTAAATGCTCCAAAAGACAATAATATTTTGGAAGGTAGTTGTATAAAAAGAGGACTCCGTCACAGGCGTTTTGTGCGCACAGTGGGCAAACTAGGCCTACGAAGATAAAGCTTCCTTACGTCTGATTTATCAAAAAATTGTATAGGCCTCTGTGTTTTTATTAATAATTTTCAATCCAATTAAGGTTTTTAAAAGCTTTTTGTAGACTTTAGAGCCAAGGTCTGGCGAGTTATTAGGGCGTTTTATTCTTATGTAATGTGACTAAATCTTTTTCATATAAAAATGTGTAAGTACTTAAATTGTCTAAGTACTTCTATCTACTTGTTCATTCACTGATATTTAATTCTTTTAAATGTACTAAAGCCTTGCTAACACATTTTTTATGTTATTATTTAGTTCCGGCACTATTTGTCTGTAAATAAACAAATAAATTCATTGATTTATATATTAAAATGTTTTATAGCCACCAGTATATAATGTACAAATTCTATAGCCGGTTTCCGTAGAACGTCAATATCCGGGTACTTACCCAACATAGGAGCAGCGGTAAGCCAACCCTTATCGGAGGATGTCATTTTAAAATCACATGTCGCTGCCGGTAAAACGAAAGACACGATCGTTATTCCAATGGCCGTGTCGGCGTAGATCAATCCGGTGATGGCGAGGAGACAAAAGTGGAACCGACCAAAGCCTGGAAATTTACAGATGCATCATAATATGAACTGATATGCTATATAGCTATATATACAAGCTACCTAACTAAATATATAGCTTTGTTAAAAATAAATACTGATTACATCGTAATATGTGTATAACAGTTATTGGAAAGAAATTTTGAGACAGTTAATGTTATATACAAAATTGTATATAACTGCCTTCCGAACCGGTGGTAATGTAAAAAATTACGTTTAGAGTCGTGTCTATATGATAAAGACCAACTGAAGAGTTAAGTTGTACATATATGTCGAAAATCGTAGCGTAATATATAAAATTGTAATAGTTTTAATATATAAAATTTGCGCTAATTTCTTATATACATAGGATAAAGGCTTTCTAGGGAGATAACACAAGAATTATCTTACCATTTTAAAATCCATCGTAACGAGGGCATAAAACACAAAACAACATTATTTCTTTAATCAACTATTCATGTGTTTAAATTTCATTGAAATAACTCACCAGTCGCCGATATGGCGGCTTCGAAATCCGCCCCATGTTCCAAAAAGTCTAAACCTGTAATGAAAATAACAGAATCACAACACTATCGCACATTTCATGGCGCATGCAGAGATTGCATTTATTTGTAATCCTAAACTATATAAAAGAAACACTTAACTGACAAAACTGGTCGTAATGTTCTCGTTACAGTTAAATGTTGTTCAACAGTCATTTCTGACACACTCGATCCTTTTACAATCCGCAATCAAACTGAACAATATGGCACTAGTGATGTATCTTAAATGATAGTATTTTCCTCATAAGCCACTTTAAGTCTTGTATGACCGTGATTGAGGCGGAAATGGTGTGAAGTTGTATGCATACCATGAGGGCGCTGCACTGACCTTATTCACGAAGGATTATCTACCCTCATAACTTTATGAATGAAATATTTTATTGTTTACGATGTTTTCGTCATTGTTTATACATACTTACACTGGCCATAAATACAATTAAATGTAAACTAAATATTACTTTTGAAATCTGTCGTTTTTCATATCATCGTGTCTCCCGCCAATACTTTGTGATATTACAATGAAACAGGGCGTTAAAGTAAAGTGAATCGTTGTGATTGCACTAGCTAAGTATGGAGCCAAATGTTTGTGCCCCAGGTTATTTATATGTATAACGAATAGTCTGTTAGTAACAGCAAAAGATCAGGCTGTTCACGTTCAGATTTTCTTTTAAAAATGATCAATGCTTTAACAAAATGATAATGCTGAAAGCTTTACATAACCTTCGAAGTTAGAGGGTGGGTTTTATCCGTCGCTAATGATTGTTATGTGTGTTAGGAAGTAGTGATTGAACCATCTTTGTGAAAAAGGTATCAAAACATCGGCACAAGTGTAATAAGATTCCACCCGGAAAACACTTTGCAACCAGGTCATAAAGCTCGATTCACCCAATCGTAGTTAGAAATGACATCCGGACTTATCAGAACTGAAGACTGGCCGTCGTCTAGATCTGATCTAAATTCACTGAATTATTATTTAAAACCAACTTTGTAGACTTTTTTTTGCTTACGATTGTCTGAGAAGAATATGAAGAGTAAGAAGAATATAGGAGCACCTATTGAAAACTGGCATCAACGTAAAAAATACTTTTATTAAACTCAAACTCTGTGATAAATTTTGCGAACAATAAGAAAAATATTTTTCTTTTGTATTGTATATGGTAAGTTGTGTTATGGCTAAGTTGTAAAACCACCAGACATGTCTAGTAAATAAAAAAGATAAACTTTATTAGTAGTGTTAGTCAGAATAATAATAGAATGTTAATACTAACTTTTAAAAGAAATTAATGACCTTTTATATTTAATTACTTTCAACAAAACGTCTTATCTATTGTTTCATCATATTTTTATTGTATAATTCATAGTTTTTGTAATTTTTTTATATAAAATTAATAAGAGAGAGCGCAAGAGAGAGAGAGGACATTATCCTGATATTGTCAAAACGAACTTAAAAGCAATAATAATATAGCTGTATAAATTTGATAAACACTTTTTGGTTTTTATTTGTAGGCTAAAATACATTAAATCCCCATAAATTGAAGCTTATGTTTTTCACATTTATAAAGGCAATGGTCAATTAATCTTTTACTTTCTCTTCTGGACCGCGATGGAAGGTTTATCACCAAAAAATGGTTCTAACGTCTCGGTTTAGACAAACATGCAGCCGTGTTGTGAACCGGTCAGCAAAATGTTGTTTACGGATAGTCAAGTTACTTTAGATAACTACATATAACATTCAAGAATAATGCAATGCATTTTTATAATGCTGATCTCGTGTTATTTAAGATAATTTCTTCTTGGAACTTGCTCTGCAGACGATAACATTGACCGTCGGAACTTCTAGTTATTTTAATACGACTTAACACATTTATTTTCGTTTTATGAGAACGCGTCAAATAAGTAAGTTACATATTATCAAGTAGATAAATAGTTATCTAATTGATAGGTTAAGCTGAAACCATAGACGACCCTGATGTGATAAGCCTTCTCTGTCTGACCCATGTTCTTTAATCAATTGCATGGCGGTTTCCTCGCGAATGAGCAATATTTAATTACGATTATACATATCAATAATAATTTAAATTTTATCACAATTAAATCATAATAAATTGCACTTAATATATTTTACACAGCTTTTAGCAGTATGTGTGTTTTCAGCTTTGAATGTACAAATCATGGACTTTATTTTCCATGTCGGCGGAAGTCCATCATGCATTACTATGACAACAGGTCCATGAATAATCAACAAAAATATTCTCCCAAACCCCAAACGCTTAAAGTATACGAATCCAATGTTATAATGTAACAGTAAAAAAATATTTGTATAAAAAGACTGAATTGATCACACAAGCTATAATTTATGGGGATTTAATGTATTTTAGCCATTATATAAGGACTTTTTATCGATACAAGTGATTCAATAGAAGTATTTATTGTGTACCTATATTATATGTCATAAACCATAAGTTATATATATATGTATGTATGTATTTAAAAAAAATCAAAAAGTGTTTATCAATTTTTAGACATTATTCAGCAAATTTACTTGAAGACTAGTTAAAATAAATATAAAAAAATAAACACACTTGAACCTGTGCACACATGATTAAATTGTCACATTTATCTTATCACAAGTAGCATTTGTATGATAAATTAATTTTTTGGTGAAAATGAGATGAAGGATACCACCGCCTTGTTGTCATATGTACACAGATAACATTTGTTTATCTGTGTACAAAAGAGTAGGACGTTCCTTTTTTTAAAACTATTTTTGGAAATTAAATACGCCAGTCAAGAAGTAATTACCTGACAGGACCCTTATCTAACCAGCTGACCGCTAAAAATTAAATAAAAAAATTCAGTTTACAAAAGAATTACAATTGTAAATCACAATTTTACCATTTATTTATATAGTAAAGCTGGCTGGCTACAAGAAAAAGTTACACATATTTGAAATTGGAATCAAAAACATTATTATTAAAATTACGAGCGAGCGTAGACTAAAATATAAATGTAAATAAAAATAAAAGTTCGAATAGGTAAACTTTTGTATGATTAAAAAAAATAATTACACGGAAACGATCTGAAAAATTCAGATAGGCCTTAGTGAGGAAAAATCATTTCAAGAAATGTGAAATATTGTTAACTACATTTTAAATGCATTAAAATCATAGTTTAAATACTACATACGATTTTCCGTAATATTTTCCTTATAAATTTTATTATCTGTACATGGAATAAAAGCTGTGGTGTTTTTTTAATGTAAAATTTTGAATTAACCAATAATCAGTTTGCAGTTTATAAAATGCGATTAAATTATTACACACTTCAAAGTTCACTATGAATCATTCTAACACGCAAGGCATACAATCAAATGTCAAGAAAAATAATCAAATCGTGACATATTTAATGATTTAATTTATATATATCAAGTCCAAGTATTTCAATCAGTATTATCATTTTTTTTGCCTTTAGACCTCCCTTTACATACATCGCGGTCGTTACATAAAGGTCGTTGTTCTAGCTACAAATATTTCCTATTTTACATTAATTACTTATTAAAACTTTTGTCTTTTGTTATGTTAAATTACTTACATATTGGGAACAATAGTAGAATATTTAAAAGAATCGGTCGCTTTCAACTTCAATGTGTGGTCATGATTTGACTGAACCCCAAGTATAAATAAAATAAAGCACACAAATAATTGGTGCTTTTAAAACTTAAATAAAATTACCATAGTCATAATTGAGAAAATTACTTAGCATTATTGTATGCTAACTAAACTATGTTAAATAGACTCTGAAATAATTGGCAAATTAACCGAAAAAATAATTTACTTCAATAATTTTGTACAATTATTTTTTATTTTAGATTTTCACATGACTCAAAATGGGCTTCATAATTTTCTGTGATATTTCATAAATTATGAATACATATTAAAATCACCGTGTACCATCCACAGCACAGAAGATCCCTAGCCGCTAAATGTATATTGTACAATATTTTTTTATAAATGAAATTTTTGATTTTAATTTATTATATTTGATGTTACTTAAAAAATATTTCAATAGTATGTTTAGGTACAAGTGCATATTATTTGAATCAAATTTATTAAACTACAATTACATTTCATGTTTAGTTAAATGACTGCATGCATTTGATTTACGCGTTGCATAAACCTTTTTACCGGATGTAAACACAAATTCATATAATTGGGTAAGTAATTTAATATAATGTTCGGGAATCTCGTTTAATCATGAAAACTTTTCATGCGAAAATCATCACTCATTGTCTGCCATAAACTTGAAACGTAAAACAATAGAGCGTCTAACGTATTCCATCCAAAAGTCAGTATTCTATACAAATAATGATCTTGGATGTCTCAATAGCAAGACTGACATTGATTGGCAACCGTATAGCTTCGCGTTATGCGCTTGCGCACGGCATATTAATAATTAATCACTTCACTCACCCATTGTAATAAAATCACTTCACTATTGTCCAGATTATATCACTATGATCTATTTTCGCATGATAACCCAATGTGCAGCTATGCGCGGGCAGCGGCCGTCAATCGCGTGTTGCCTTAGAAGGCTTCTGTGCGAATGGATGCCGAGCGTTGTACACTATCGAAGATTCCTACCACATGATAAGAGTAAGGTCACCGTATCACTCATCTCGCGTTATCGCGGTGACCACGATCCATCTTCCCTCTAGGTTAGGTTACATAATTCCGGCTTCTGTCGTTAATTACACCGGAAAATTCGTGGAAAAATTTTCACAATGATTCTAGCGTACACTCGTAATGCGACAATCGTGATTCGTGACCTACGTACTTGTCACATTTTATGGTGTTTTAATGGTAATTCTCACTATCACTAGATGCGGCGTTGGAGTATCGTAAAAAATATGCAAGTACGTCAAAAAAAAATTCCATTGCTGATCAGGTTGCAATTGCGTTGTTCATACTGCTCAGGATAATACATTTATTAATAATTATTCATTTATATATTGTGCCGGGTGTACAAAAATATCAGAATTTATTCATATTTTTTTATTATTTGCGTTAGTAAGTAAAACACGTAAATAATCCGGTACAAGAATTATGCGCACAATAGTGCGAAAATTAACTAAATATATTCCATATGACAGTGTTAATATCTTATTTTAGCAGATTTGTGTTTTCTGCATTTAACGATGAAAGAGATTTAATAGTGTGGGCCTTTTGTTTCCTTTTGGATCAACTGATACAACAACATTTGGAACAATATTACAACTGATTTACTATTTTAGAATTGGCATTTTGTGTGTCTTCCCCATGGGAAGACTTCTGTCGAGATTGGAATCCTATTTAAAAACTTCAAAAAATTTAAATTAGGATATACTGTCTCTGAATTCTCACACATATATTTACCATCCCCATGAAGTACGAGCAAATATCGAGTTTCTTGCCGGTTCTTCACAGTAAATCTGCCTTACGAACCGGTGGAATAAAGGTATTTTGAGTTTGAAACGTTGTATACATAAATATATTCACGATTTCTGATATTTTTGGACAATCAACTGTTCAAATAAATAGAATAAACTTGTATGCGTTGAAATGCCTTATTGTTTTAAATTAATATTATGTATAAGTATTATGTATATTGTTACCAAGCAATTTGCGATTCTAAAGCTTCTTACAGACCCGAGAGACCCAATCAGAGCAGCTGCGAGTACAAATGAGCTTCCCGTACTCAAAGATTTGTTCTCTAATCAAAATGTTTATTAGCTCGTTGTTTATCCTTTTTTCCTTAGGTTATATTCAATTGTGCCGATTTTTGTCATATAATCCGCATATCGAGTATGGAAAATGTAAACATTAAATAAAAAAACACGTGAATACTACATTAAAGTTAAATATATTAGCGGAGCATAGACAAAAGGCCACAGACAGAGTAGAATGGAGTAGGGTCATATCTGCCCTATGCCTGACGTGGGGGCTTAGGACTCTAGTACAGTAACTTACCGGAAAGCCAGTCATTGTTAAGTGGTTAACGTATATCCTGGATATCTAGGGTTCGATTTCTAGTGAATAACATTGCCTCGATTCGCAAGGTATGGAAAGGAACTTTTTTAATTATCAATGACGAGAAATCTCCAGTTACGTTAGCTAACAATGGACTTTTCTATATGTACTTATATTTTGTATTATGTATGTTCAAAATGAGCGCTCACTTAAAGGCCGGCAACGCACTTGTAAACCTGGCACTGCAGGTGTCTATGGGCGGCGGTTAGAACTTCAGTCGAAATGACCCGCCTGCTCGTTTGCCTACCTGTTACATAAAAAAACCTTTTGACCTGATCAAGGCCCTTGCATCTTTTACAAAACAACATACTACTTCTTAACAAGTCAAAGTTCACCTCACCTATAGCTGAGAGAATTGGTAATTCTTCTCTCTTCCCTTGAACCAAAGGAATAATTAATGATGCAATTTACACACGTACAAAAGCAAAACCATACGCGGACGAAATGGGCTAATATTCGCACCTCCTTATAGGGTCTAATAGTATATTGTGTATCGAAATATCGTAGTGATTCTACGACACTGCCCATGGTCTTACTTAGCGGTCAAGTGCGACCGCATACCCTGTATGGCAGGGTTGCGACAAACATAGCTTTAATTACTTAAATTCGACATTCAGTTTGCACAAAATTAATGTTTTTCTTATTAAAAAAGTTGCTTTTCCGCACTAAAGGCTCTACAGGTTTTTCGATATGAATTTGGAATATGCATTGTTAATCATACAATTGCCAAAGGGAACATGACTATGGCATGAAGGTAACTGGTTGTCAAAATAAAGGAAGGGCGCGGACTAATAACATTGAATGTAGGTATTTGAAACTTCAGGCTAGTAAACAAACGGCCAACACTATTCGAGGATCGTCCCTCTATAAGTTTGAAGAGAGTACTCTTAACTTCCTCTATAATAAATCTGAATTATCATAGCTTAAATGGTTTGTATTTAACAAATAATGTCTTAATATATAAGTATATATATAAATTGTACGCACTGGAGGTACTACGGCACTGTACAGTACAGATATACTGGTGATTTTATTTCCAAGTAATTGTAAACTTACAGCCCTGTAGCCAGACCTAGGTCGAGGTCACTTAGTGTAATTATGCTTTACAAAATGTCGCTAATAATTGACCCTTTCTCAGTATCCTCTCAAATGTGAAACTTAACTTATTTAAGTATATATTTAGTTTAATTTACCAATATGAATACAGATATATTCAAACGTAGTAATTATATTATTATCAAGGGAAAACCATTGTCACATTTACACAGATTAAACCAAACAGTTTTGTTGTATTGACTTGAAGATTTGTTGTACTGAACTAAGTTATTAATGTAATTTCTGAGGTTCTGGTAACTTATTCAATTCGACTAAGTAATTTGATCAATATTAAGTATTCCCAGTGAAAATACTTTTTATTGGTCCATTATTTAGAGAGTTCACTGGAAATCTAAAAATATTGCAGTCAAATTTGTCATCTAGTAATTTTTGTTAAACTAACTTCACTAAATCGGCCATTTTCAAGTGATATCATAAAAACTTAAATCGTAATTCATGTGATGCTCGCAAGCAGCCCTTTAAAAACTTACTCAAAATATAAATATTAATTTGATACTAAACGTTTTAAAAATATTAACAAGTTTATAATTATTTATCGACGTCATTCTAGTATCGATCGCTCGTTTCGTAAACGCACTGTCGTTTTTATCCTGTGCCAGGTTTATTCATATGGCGTCTCTTTCGTATGCAGAACACCAATAAACAATGTCCTTTAATATTGATTTCGACATTCTTAGTGAATTCATGAGCGTCCTTAACTTTGCCGAAATAACAATAAATCATTTAAACCGTGGCCTTGCGTTTGGTGCCAATTTTGTTTGTCCTTTTAGTAAACAAAGGTTCTATTTAACAGGATGACAAGGAACTGGTGGATAGGTAAATAAGGAGTTTTTTTTTAATTTGTTAAATCATTTGTGAAATATCACGCAAAAATATTATTGGTAATCAGACTCGGTTGTGTGTATCTTCTCGGACCGTTTACTTTGTATCACTCGCAGCCTTACTTAGAAGAAAGTTACGCCCTGGAGTGCTCATTTTGATACTTAAAATAGGGCTCAAAAGTGATCGCTTATATATGAAAAAAACTAGATAATGAAATATTCTATAGTATAAGAAGCGGCCAGCGAACGAGTTTCCCAGCGTTAACGAAACGCTAGGAAAGTCAATAGCTCAACCAAACCAATTGTCTAATAGGTGGTAAGAAATTGGTAATAAACAACACGTATATTGTGGAGGGTCGCAGGCGCGAGGAATACTAAAGATTTGAAGGAAACAAACATTTAGGACCTCGACCTCCTTGCGCCGTTGCGACACAGATCTACATAACATTGATAACAGGCTGTGCATATCATAATGTATAGAGAATGTTATGGTACAATATGCATCTTCATTATCTTATTTATTATAGATACCGAATTAATTCCAGTTAACATTACGATGAGAGGAAGGTAAATGTCAGGTGAATATTGACATATTAACATTATATCGGTTGGTGCTGGCTAATAGGACTCTTTGTTTTTTTGTTTATCCCTAAATATTTTAAATATGAGTATGATATCAAAAAATAACCTGTGTTCTAAGTTTGAGTGAAATAGCGATTTAGATTTATTTCTTCGCGGAGACCATCAAAGTTCGGCATATATTGTATTGAAAAAATATTTATTTAGTTAGTTTGATTCTTAATAAGACTCGATGTTCCATTGATATAAAAACACTGTAAAGCAAATGAACCGGAAGTGCAAAGTTGAATAACCATTTACAGTGTCTATACGCCTATACATATACGCCTCTGACTGGTTTACCAGTATTGACATTCATAAAAAAAAACGTATGTATCACTCAGAGTCGAGACTTAGTACTAATATAGTCATATACCACTACAAATTATTCTCGCAACCAAAAAGTAAAATCGTATATATATATTTTAAGAATGTAACACACATGTTTGTGACAAAAAACTATGTTGGTTTTTATAACGCATCTCATTTAATTATCAAGAAACTTGTTTTGTTTTATTTTATAACCCTTCACCATTACCAAAATGGTCTATTTGTTGGCTTAGTTGCATTTGTTACATATATTTAAGCATCGAGCCGCCACAAAGTTTGTTTAGTTTTGAAACGTTTCATTTAAGTACACACGTAATATTTAAGTATCGACCTTACAATATCTATTGTGTCAAGTTCGAGCTGACGTCCTGATGAAGCCATATACTTTAATCTTATTATCATCACTTACCTAACCTATAAACCATTGAAATTGTGTCAACGGTGTACTGGGAAATAATGACTCGTATTTATTAAGTTTGCCTCTTCCAGAACAAAAGACCGCTGGGCTGGTCACCTATTGATACCAACCCGGATCTAATTCCAGAAGGCCAAATATCGAGACTTATTGGAGGCATATTGGACTAGTTGAATAGATAATGATGATTATTGAAGACAACCGTCGTTAAAGTTATAATGTTTATAAGAAAATTTCAAATGTTAGTAATGAAATTTAGTAAAAAATTACGGACCTATAATATTAAATTACTACCTTCGATACGGACCAAACAGAACAGTTAATTGTCAAGCTTCAGATAATATCTACGCTAAGCATTTGTACATAGAATAAAAACATTTACGCCTATTATATAGGTTATATTACATACTTTGAATGATAAGAGTATACTGTTATCCATGTTACCTATATCTTTCTGTCATTATTTACATACTAGTAGTTGTTTGATTTTCTATTATGGGTTTAATTATATGACACCGGCCTTTTATGTAAAGTTATTTATATAGAATATAATAAATAAATTGTAAATTAAATAAGCTTTTAAACATTGTACATATGTAACTAATTAAAACATTATATTATTTCAACGTCTTTCAAACAAAACGGGTTTTCAAGTTGAATAACTCACTTAGTGCTTACAGCTACAACGCCAGGAAGGTAACAGGTGTGATTCCGGCTCCCAAGGGAATGGTAGGGAAATTAAGGGAAAGGGTTAAAAAGGGACGGGAAGGCTTTGGAAGGGGAAAACATGGTTGCCGGAAGTCTCACTCACTGGTCACAAAACGCTAGACGCAGATTAGTATTTCCGTGTTCGTGCGTGTCTGAAACCCGCTATAACATGGCATTTAAAAAAATATTTGAATGTCAATATTTTATATTTAATATTTCTAATAAAAAATAATGGTACATGATTCAAACTTTGAATGCATAAAATTTTGTCCAGTACATTTCCGCCATAATCCAACGCAACTGACAAAGATGACAGCGGAGTTTTATAGAGTTACTTCAAGTGTATTTAAACACTTGTTTTTAACAAAATGTTTAACCCGATAGTAAAGATTGGCAGGTATCGAGATTATCTCCAACAACCGATAAAATAACGTGTGATTGTAATGATGAAATATTGTTGACATAAACTTGGACTACCGTGTCCCACCATCGGAGTGTTTCGGCTGGCTCATTTGAATCGATCCAAAAATACTTTGTTCACATAATTTTCTTGCACAATCGTCAAAAAAAATTGACACTAAAATTACACTGTCATCTCCCAAGTCAAAGGCGTAGAGCGGACGAGATGTACTGGCAAGAAACCCTTCACCACTCCTTTAAATCATCAAGCATGTCCGACACCGTTGACAATAAATATATATATTTATTTTCTAATCAACTTTATAATCAGATTTGTATTTAACGAAGTGTTAAACTTTTTTTTTTAAAAAGTATTCTCTAACAGTCTCTAAAAGCATTTATAATAAAAATCTTTGGAAAGTATTACTATTTTCAACAACAACAGTTAACAATCAACATATTAGGAAACGACTGATATTGGACATGTTAAATTATATTAATTTAATTCATAGTAAAAATAATTAAAAACAAGTTTCCAATTGTAGTTTACACACATAGAATAACTAATAAATAATAATATAATCTATGTTGTAACAATATATATATATTTATTAATATCTTTACCACATAGAATCGTATCAGCGATCACTAGTGTTTGTCGAAATACCTGAAGAGTTCAATGCGTTGAGAGGTAACCAATTCAGTGAGTGTTTAACTTTGCGATCCATCCGGTATATTTATATACCGAGTGAGAAGATACCCACAAAAAACCCAGCGTAGCTTTAAGAGTGCATCTTCAGTGTTTAGTTAGGTTTAATGTTTAGTTTTCTTATTTTATAAACGTGAACCCATATAATGAAAAATAAATAAATGTCCTGTACCTCCAGAGACTGGACACCCACAACACAGATCTATCCTAGTGAGGTCTAGCGTCTATATAAATATATAGACAAAAATGTATACAATTGAAATTACATAAGATCGCTGCTATATAAATCATTCTCTTAATACACATCGTTCTTACAGCATTTATTGATTCTTTACAAGCCGTATCATGTGCTTATTAACCAACTGAATACAGGATATATTTAAGATAACAGTTCTGTTAAGAAAACTTCACGAATTTTTTAACAAAGATACATCCATCACGATGGAACGTCGTGCGGAAGTCAGCCTTGTTAACAACCTATTGTAATTAATATAAAGCATTTCTAAACGAACTAGACTATATGTAAATACTAATGATTTACAACAGCAAATAATAGAAATATAATAAACATTGCCAACTTCAAACATGTCTTACACAATTATTTGTTCGCTTGTTATAAATATGTTTTACAACCCCGAACGCCGGTGATCCTGTTAGGTTACTGGTAAATACATATTTGCTGTGTTTTATTTAGCTAAAATTGTATTCAAAAAATTGTATTTCTTAGCGCCTGAACTCATGGTACATATGAACCGTTTGCACAGAAATCGTTACTCTAGCTACAGCTATTACTTCAGAAGTATCTTAAACACTATTAGAAATATCCCTAGAGGTAATTTTGCTTAATAATTATACATCCACTTTATATGTCTGGTACATATGTAGTGTTGTATTTTGTATATAAATAAAACACTTACGCAGCAATCTTTGTAATGTTCCGGAAATGAATTTTATTGCAATCATTACACAGCACACTTGAACGATTTTCAAAAAACAACACTCTGACATTTGAGCTATTAGATAATTTAAATATATCTAATCCAAACATTATATAAATTTTTATTTTTAATTAATTTTTACAACACATTATAAAGTGAATGAATATCAAACCATTGCTGACGTTACTGTCATATATGTTTTGAAGGGTGAGGTTGAAAGGATGATTGACCTCCTTAACGACTAAAGAACTTAAAGACCATCATATATTTAATGTGTTTAACGTATGATTTACAAATAGAAATGTAGAACTTCATGGATTTTAGTGAATGGTTCTTTTTCTTGAATGAACCTTATTACTTCGGAAATACCTAACGGCCAAATACGAGCATTGTACGTTCCCGTACTCCTCCGAAACGGCTTGACCGATTCTCATGAAATTTTGTGAGCATATTGATCTACTGATCTGAGAATCGGCCAACACCCTTAAATGTGATGGTTGACTTTTGTTTTAATTTGAAATATTTTCTACGATCAAACCATATTTTAGCATCGTGATTTTTTTTATATACATGTCAAAACAACGTTTGTCGGTTCAGCTAGTATTATATATTAACTTACAATGAAATTAAAGTAAATACAATTTACATTATATATTTAGTGCGTATGTCTCCGAATTTACTCTTAGTGGAACGGAAGGTATGATAAGATAAGAGTCAGGTGATAATATCTTTATATTAGTATATTTAATTAATATCTTTCATCAAGCACTGATAAAATATACAAATTTAAAAAAAAAACTCATTATAGACCCATTAAGTCGATTTATACATCGTATCTAAAACTAGCTATTTGTGCATCTAATAAGTGAGATGCACAACCAGCTATATCTATATATAACACAACTCTGTACGTAAGTGTACAGATCATTAGTTAATAATTGACATAAAAACACAAAAGCAAAAGAACAAAGAAGAAAATCCCAAACAAATTTTATTTTAACACCAGGCGTTAAATATTTCAGCTAGTTATTTTTATTTACTTAATATTTAGTTAAGAAGACATCCCTGTCGTCTTCTGTTCTGTTCTATTATTGATGATGAAATTAAACTTGTCAGATACCTCTTTAAAAAGGTATTTCAACTTAAGCCTTAAGGTTGTTTATGCAAGTGCTTGCGGGTACTAACCAGGGCTGTTTAGAGGACAAAGATCCCTTTAATGTGTCGGCAATTGGCTCAGCATCGGGACAGTTCAATTCTTGAGTAGCCTTACAATGCTTTGTAAGTTATTTGGTATATAATATATAATGGTATATTTTAATTGTCAGTAGCACAATTTTGTATTGATTGTTTATTTTAAAAGAGCAGCTATCGAGTTTCTTGCCGGTTCTTCTGGGTAGAAAGGCCTTCCGAACCGGTGGTAGTGTAAAAATTGACGATTCAAAAGTGTCTTTATAAAGACCTACTTGAATTAAGATATTTTGAGTTTGAGTTTGTAACAGATGTTTATCGGAAGTCGGAATCTGAGTTATAAATTAGATTGTTCGGTATCTGAAAAGATGTACTAGGACAGTTGTAATTGATCAGTAAATCTGTCTCATTCTAAAGTAAGAAAGAGGACAGTGAATATAGTATCGAATACGCGAAAAGTTTCTGAATCGAAAATGTAATAACTATCTAAACTTCCGATATATCGGAATCAGAATTCCGCAACATCCCTGGTACACAGATACATTTACTCTAATTACGTCCAACAGCAGATTTCGATGATCGTTTACATAAATAAACATTCACAGATAACAAACTGTTATATTGTTAAATGTACTGTTGAATCGCGAATCGCACACGATCGCAATAAAAAGATAAAACAATAAAATAAACAATCATTTTGTTTATATAAGGCTTTGAAAACAATCTGTCGTTTCCCCGGGTTGCAATAAGTGTAATCCCTCAGGCGGAGAGAGTTATGCTTACTGGATGCGACTATGTAGTAAACATTGTTTTATTTATTTATTTATTTACGCTTTGTGCAAAAAAGGTTAGTACATATAAGAGGCGGCCTTATCGCTTATACGCGGTGAACCAGGCAACCCACATAATTACAATGCATATTGATCTTCTCTCTTAACGAATAAGGATCGCGATACAACGAGGAAATGCCGACAGCATTATGCCCCGGACCAAACTTTTTTATATATTTATTTTAGTGTTTTGGTTTATTTTTTTTATTAACGTTTTATACTTATTAGTTTTAGTACATTATTAAGTGTATATATTTATTATTCAAATGATAAAAAAAGGATCACTAAGTGAGAAAGCAAATATTAAAACTACGCCAAAATAAACAATTTAAATAACTTAATGAAGCCAAAATAGAAATTAGCACTTGAACGTGTGTTTTTTATGCGCAGGCGCAACGTAAAAAACTAATTTAATCTATTTCAATGACGTCATAAATATCTTCGTAACACAGTGTAAAGTTTATACCATTTTTATTAGCTGAGAAATGTGTGTACACTTCTGTGTTGCCAGCCCATACGAGTGTAAATAGCTTTAATGTTTTGATATCGGACGAGCTAATTTTTTATTGACTTAAATTATCTCAATTTGACATAAATTATCACAGTAAACATTTCGCTCGCTACCAAATTAATAACACATGACAATATTAAATATTTGTTAACGCTTTTAATGTGTGTCTGACCTGATTATATTACGCGTGTCTTTTATTTGACAAAACATATTTTGTGATAAATTTGTGTTTTGTCTTTGTGGTTTTAATATCCTTTCTCCATTTTTATTTTTCGTTATGTTTGATGATATTATAATGTATTTAGATTGTTTTAAGTTTTACAGTTGTATTACAGTTTTAATACTACACTTAAAAGGAATACAAGCTACAGATTAATATGAATATAATTCAACAAAAAAAAATTATGAATGATATTACTATACAGTGATTAATCTTAAGATACAGTTGCATCCGAACTGACAATTAACACTTACAGAACCAAATTCGTGTATGATAGAACTAGACAAGACCGAGTTGTTCTGAACGCCATATACGGAAGAAAATGAAACCTTAACCAATTAAGAGAAATAATACTTGTACGAAAATCGAACCGGCGAAAGAGTATGGTTTATGCCACTTAAGACTGTTCATTTATCTTAATATCCTCATTAATATAATAATTTATTATTGCACGGTTCAAATAAGGTACAAGGTCAGTTTTTATTAATTTGAAATGCGATAATTTCTGTAGAAATATTTTCGAGGTAATTATAATAACAACGGAAAATCGTTTGACTATACAGCATCAAACATTTAGGAGACACCATTTGACACCATATTGTGAATAACATTTATGGTTAGAGAGAAGTTAACCTCATTTACAGGTTCCCAATCAAATGACGTCTTGTATGAATCTTTGTATGAAATATAAAAGAACACTATGTGTGTTTGCCTACTTTGTCCCGTGTTTAGCCTGTAGGTGACGTTATTGCTTTTAAGTTTCCCAATTTCATACTTATAATAATATGGTTTTAACAATGAAAAATAACTTTTATTATCATCGGTGGACAAGTACGAGATTTTTTGTGAACTATTTTTGCATTATAAAAACTGTACCTGGACACAACTGAAACCCGGTTATAACCCACTCGGCCGAGTCTATAAAATATCTGACTCTTACACTGTAAACAAAATTGAGGACAGTATAGCGATAACTAAGTGGTCTACTCGTGATAATGTTCAAGTCTGGTTAACACCCGCGGCACTTTGATTGTTCGGCTCTTGATAAAGTGCCTGGTGCGGATTACACAAGATTAAGTCAAAAATGATATTTTTAGTAACAAACAAACAAGCATTTGGCAACGAGAGCTTCCACTGCCAAATCTGCAACGATTGAAACCTTTAAGGGAATGGAAGCTTTAAAAAGGGACGGAGAGAGATAAGGATGAGGGGAGATGGGGGTATGGGAATGAAACGGCCATCATGAGCATCGCCCCTTACTCTGGAAATCTCACAGCATTAAAAATAGGCGTATTCCTCTGGTTGTGCCTACGCATTCGTCTTAATACCTCAAGAATAAATTAAAAAACTAATTATCTTTTCGAGTAGAACCAGGAAATGAGTTCGAAAGCTTTATATCGGACACTCTAAAATATTTTCCACTCCTTCGTGGTGGGGTGAAATTTCAAGGATATGTCTGGAAGAGGTGAGATGGCCCTTGATGTGGAAGGAATTTGTGGTTCGAAGATGATGATAAATAAGCGGTGATGGAGGTGAGAATCCCGGTAGCAAAAATCGGTATAGTCTCAAATGGGAAGAGGGGGCACCACTTGGATTTAAGTTCCAATAGAAATACAGTACAAACGTCTAAGAAAAATTCTGACTTAAGACTTAAGACCCACACGTAATTCCAACACTACTGTCTTCTTTTTAGTATTGAACCTATAGGTTTTATGCGTAAAGAAATAAACCATCTAATATTTAATTTTAAATGGGTTAGTTACTTGTTAACAAACTTGTCAATTAATTGTTCAATGCTTCATTTAAAACAACAAAGTTTTCCATCAATTATTTCAGTGTTGTATTGTCTTCGGTTAAACTAATACGTATTAATATTTAACCAGCATTTCACGAACAAAGTATATAGGTAAGAATTTAAACTTACCAAATTTTTAATTAATGTAAAAATATCATCAACACCTTATTTCAATTAGTTCTGTATACATAATAAATTCAAATCGAAACAAATAATGGGAAAATATTAGAATAATGTTCGCACAGTATCCCAGTCACATCTAGTAATATAAGGCTGTTGATTTACATTAGGGCGGGAGTCTGATGGAGGGCGGCGCGGGCGCCTCAGTATTCTTTAGACATCCGAACAGAAACTAACAACCCCGGGCTCAAGATGTACAGTGTATCGAATTTAAATTATGTGAATTTGTGATTTTTAGTGAATATGGCGGATAAATTGGATGACTATCAGGGTGTAACTGGGCGTTTGCATGGTATGAGGGATCGATGGAAGGAGAGATACGCGCAATGGAAGGAGGAACATCCGCACGGGATCCGAGAGGTGTTCAAGGAGACGCTGTTCGGTATACCGACGTCAGCTGAACCGCCAAACCGAGAGTATGATAATAGTGAATACAGGGATGTATTCAGGTATGCATTTAAATATTTTATACATTTATAACAATACAATTATGGATTGTGTAACGGTTTTGTTGATAATTTTTTGGATAATTGACGCGTTGAAAATTAGTTAGATTAACAATATATATTTCTAATAAAATAGAAGTATAAGAATTATATTTATAAATATGAAATTTAATGTTTTACAAAATTTTCGTATCTTATAAATAACGTTACAGTTTGTATTGCAAACATTTTATTTTTAGTTCATATATTAAAACCAAGTAAGCCTACCTTGCCTGTATGGTGTAATCTAATTAGGTTAACTGATTTATATGCATATTAAATATGCGTATTAAATAGGCTGATGCAGATTTAAAATAGAATTAGTATGCTATTAAATATTATTAATAATTAATATTATTTAAAGTAATTATTTAATGTATTTCATAACCCGAAGGTTGTTGATGCTAAATAATTATTAATGATAGACTAAAAAATAGAAGGTGCAGTTTTTTTAAAGGTTTTATTAGGTAAGTCTTGTAATAAGTATTTTTAATAAAACGTTACAAATAATATAACATAGTAAGTTATATGATTTTTTAATTCTAAATACATTGCGTCAAATCCTTCCTTACTACGCAAAAATATTCTGATTGAAATTAAAACTAATATAAAAATATTCAAGCAAACATTAATTATATATAACTGTACTTAAATCTCTTCAAAGTCGTTGTGTTTAATTCTTTATCATAAACAACTTTTTAACTTTTAGACGCAAAAATCGACTGGAGCTTATGCGAATATCAGCTGCCGTTATGGGTATAGAGTTTTCTTACGCCGGCGAGACAGCATTCGTTTCACCCACCCTCCTCCAGATAGGAGTACCTCATCATCAAATGACTATGGTTTGGGCCCTGTCACCGTTAATAGGCTTCTTTATCACGCCTCTCCTGGGCTCACTGAGTGACAGGTGCAAATCGAAGTTCGGAAGACGGCGGCCATTCATATTTTTGATGTCCATTGGGGTGTTTTTAGGTAGGTAATCGATGTAAAAGTCGTTTATTTATGCAATTTTCATATCGCTGATTAATAATAGAAGATATTTTATATTAAATCTGATTATTGAATATAATTAACATATTGAAGTGCGTAGTAGGTGCTACGGCGTAGATACGTTCCCAGAAATGCAAGGACGTTATAAAACTAGTATTTCCCTTAAAAACAAGTCTGAAACTCTATACATGTAAACTTTTTTAAGTGGGAGTGCCATGCTGTTACTTAGAGTTTCAGCCGAATAGGCAGGCACGGCCGGAGAAATACCACTCTCTCACAGAAAACCGGCGTAAACTTCCACCAACCACTTCCCCAACCCCCCCCCCCATTTTCTAATTTTCCTTTAAAGGCCGGCACACGGCCTCACGAGCTACCAGCCGCGTGAGTGTCTATAGGCGGCGACTTCACCTTTATGGTGGGCCTCCTGCTCGTTTGCCCCCTCTTGTATAAAAAAATTAAAAGAAAAACTTAAAGATATTACGTCATTTCATTACGTTATTTTCACTCCGGTGTTAATTATTGGAACATTATATTATTTGATATGAATAAATAATTGTTTTAATAATTTATACATAACAATCATAATGGCAACACTAAATTTGCCTTCGCTATAGTGAACTTATACATACATGAATGCTACACTAGTAATGGTCCTCACAATCCCCAAACCCCCTAATACTGGTCTTACTTAGTCTCGAATAGATTCGCCGCGGATATATAACATTTATAAATGTGATAAAGAACTACTAGGCTTCGGTAATCGAACCTTTGTTACCGAATTCTACTTATACGCTTTATTACCGCATTGTTTAAATAAATTAGCTTTATCTACGGATGTCATAAATTAGAATTAAATAGTGTTACGATCTTTGAGTCGTTCTTTGAGTTAAATATAAGTTCTAGCGTAATTTATAATGATTAGTCTTGAAATGCTGGATGGCTGCAAAATTGTATGAATAAGACGTGTCAAAAGTCTATTAATTATTATAATACCATTCGAAACCCATTATTTATATTTCTTTTCTTAATATTGTATGCCGATTGTTTTGCCAAGACCCTACAAACCTAATGTGTTTTCAGGTTTAATTTTAGTACCAAATGGCGAAGCCCTGGGTTATGCGTTTGGTGACTTAGGCAATGTTAATAGGACGGAGGTTCCGTCAGCATTAGGGCCACGTAGTACAGCCTTGGAAACTGAAGGATCGAATCATCATCCATGGGGTGTTTTGATCACTATAATTGGTACTGTGCTATTGGACTTCGATGCTGATGCCTGTCAAAGCCCTGCAAGAGCTTATCTCCTGGATGTAACAGTTCCAGGTGAGTTGCATAACTGTTAACGTTCTATCCATATCAAACAACTGGATACATGCATCGCATATGGTACCAATTACATACAACAGATGGCATTGTTGTCAATAGCAGACGAAATGATGATTGATCATCATAAAAAAAACATTTGTTTTACAGTCTTTATGACACGACAAAGATTATGTACATTTTTTTTCGACAACCTTGTCGTCTCTATCGACAATAATTCACAATTAAATGTCCACACTCGAGATTTACATTTGCGAATGATTCTTATGTCCGACGCGAATCATAATAAATGTGAAGCATAGCCGAAATGATAGAATTGAATTCTCTTTCAAATAATACTGAATAGACGTAATTTGTCTCTCTCGCAATATATAACAATAGTGAATATATAGGTTCACTAAAAGTAATTAGCATTTAAAGTATAAATTAAAATGTTGAAGACGTGTTAAATATTACATCGGTAATTATATTTGTTTGGTTACTCAAGGTTACTTTATTATTACTTTTTCACTAGAAGCAGCGCTTCATGGGCGCAAAAGAAACTAAACTTCCGTGGTCTAGAATAATTATACTTTGGATTTTTATATACCTCATTTGTGTGAATCTGCTACGAATGTATGAATGATCAATGCATTGTCAAGCCTTATTTAAGTCCGAACAAAAACCATATAATTAAAATAAAATATTTTTGACATTTATAATTTATGCTTTTATAGGGAATATTTTTTGTTTTTGATTTTATTAAAGACTGATGGTCTGGGAATATGTCCCGACTGGGACTAGGCGTTATTGTAATTTTTTTATTATTTTATTATGTAATAAATGAATAATTCGGATAAGTAAAATAATACACATATGGTAATGGCCACCTAACCATATCTCAGTATTTTTTGGGTTTCTGGTGAATTGCGACGTTATACCGATAATTCTGGACGTGTTATATAAGTTAGGTGCAAAAATATTGTTGTGTTAGATAAATACATTATTACACACAGGGCGGACGCTATCCAGTTATTTTATATAAGTAAATACCGTTATTAATCTAGATTCTACGTGAATACTTGCCGATACCAAAAAAAACCCAAAAATTTAAAAATTTTAAGCTGATTTTATCTGTTGTGATTGATCGTATTTAAATATTTTCTCAAACACGTATTCTATCACTGTTGTCAAGTGATATCAAAAAAAACAATTGATTAGGGTATTTTCACTTTCCAATCCTTCTCTTTTAATAGTTGCCTTCCAATTTATTTTACGGGTAAGAATTTTCTACTACTCTACTACTACTTTCTACTCGGAAAGAACTCGATTCTTCCTCGATTACGAATTTCACCCGGATCGTTGTCCATCATAAAGTTACTACTCAGGGCGTTACTCCCGGTATTTCCCTTTACCATACTGTCTCAAACCCTTCGCTAACACATCTCCAAGCTACCCAGCACTGCTGGATTGATGGTGCTTATCGCCTTCTTTAAAGGATTCTATTACCCCGAAAAAAATCTAAAATGGTCTCAGTACCTTTTGGAATATTTAAGTCGTTCGCTGATAACGATAGCTATACGTTGAGTTTAACTATTAAATATATATCAAAGTAATAAACAAAGTGATTCATTCACACACAATTAAAATGTTGTTCTTTGAGATGTGACCATGGAACCAAATTGGTTTATTAATAACGGAGTTCTGAGGGTTAATTACGACGTAACCCTCTGAATATTTTTAGGGCCAATTAAGAAGCTCTTGTAAATACGTAATACAGTACTCTCAGTATAAATATTATGAACGACTAATATAAAAAGTATATGTTAATATCAAATTGCTAAAGTTGAAAGAGTTTTTACTACTTTTTACTTGACTTTTTGTTTCGATATGCCTATTCTGTGCATGCGCCAGAAAAAGAAAACTTCCTGTCTCTTTCAAATAACTCTTTTGAAATATAACGTTCTAAGTCAAATCTTTGTACAGTTTAAACTAATATTGTACATATCACTATATTAATTTCAAATATCACATTCAATGAAAAAATTCCGCTAAAATATAATAAATACGACAACAAATAAGAATTGAAATGTTTAATATTGTTTTGCCACAGTTTATAATATTTATATTAATAATTTGTACAACGATCATAGATCTATCTATCTGAATAAATTCATGTGTCTAACAGGATTAGTTTATCTATTCTGTCAAAAAGACTTGTATCGATTACATGAAATTATTTTGTTACATACGAATATATTTGAATAACACTTGAAATGTCTTAATGGCATGAAATTGATTCAGTTTTCAAATGTCATCATAACAAGATTTAAATGTTTTTTGTAAGTGATACGCTAACCCGTAGGTAAAATTCCCAGTAGCTGATGTCTATTCATATATACTCACCGTCCGGAAATGGAGACATTGTAATTATGTTAGGTTTTTCGTATGACCCACATCCGGACATTTTGACAATTTGAAACTATTTAGAATCATAACGACTTCATTTTAAAGTTATAATATCTTTATTCACTAAGGTACAAATGACCATTTTGAAACGTCTTAAGTTTAAGTGATTCTACGTATGTTCGTACGCGAAGCTGAGAAGAAGCAATAAAAGTGGCTTGGTTGATATTTTTTTGGAAATGGTCCCAGTACACTTGTTGAAGAATGGCTAAGCTGGAGCTTATATGATGTAAACATCATCCAAAATAATCAGATAATTTACTTAAAGCTTCTGTTCAAATGTTTTTAAATTTCCTTACTGATAAAGTCAACAAATTGTTCGGGATTTTTTTTAGTTTTAATATATAAAACTTTTAATAAGTTTTATCATTTATTTTTTCTGCTATCCCAAGCACATTAAGAAATACTGGTATTGTTTAGTTAACGCGACGTCATACCATGTGATTGTATGTTATTTTGTGTTATCAACAGTTAGGCAATAACCTTTATCTGTTATAATTAAATACGCACGCAAACACACATAAACACACACACTAGTGGTTACTAACTCCCCTATTATACCTTTTAATCATCTTCAAATTCAATTTCTTGATATTTCCAGAATATTCAATCTATAAGATTAGTCTGAAGTAATTTTTTGTAAAATATAAAAAAAGTATGGAAAGAATCTTACAACTTCTTAATTGTTAATTTAGGCCAAAAATAAAAATAAACAATTGTGCGGTGCAAATTTTCTGTAAGACGCATAGTTTCTGAGATATTTCGTAAAAACTGTTTTCACACCTTATTCCAAGATGGCGGCCGGGGGACAGAGCTAAGAGTCTATTGGGGGTCAATCACGTCCCAAAAATAAAATCTTCTTGCCTTTAATAAATACCTAAATCGATCCTTATATTGTATGATTTCAATCTTAGTGTAGGGTCTAGCGTCGACCTTGTTACAAAGTACTCGTATATTATCCCAAGGTCCTGTGTGGTGATTGTTCATCACGAGAAAGCCGGATATTGTCAATTCAGTACTCTGTTAAAATCGTTATTAAATTATGTAACATTATAACAGTGTACATTTACTATTATTAGGTGAATGTATTGTAAATAGTCATCTCTTTTTATCATAATGTAAAAAAAAAATGAGAGAAAGAGACCCCAGAGTTTCTTATAAGTGTTGTAAAAATTCCCTGTATATATACTTAGCTTAACATTGTCAACACTATCGCAGTGATTGATTTATCTTATGAATATTTATTTTGGTATTTTCCAAACGGATATTTGGTTTGATAAGCATTTGGAACAATTCAATGCCTATATTGTTAAAAGAATCATATTTTTTTTCAAAAATACATCAGTAACTAACACGGTGCCATATATATTAGTTTTGTAAAATGGTGGCTTACTATTGGCCAGTCAGGTCATTCCGATTTTTGAATCTTACTGCCTACTTTAAACCGATTTCTATCGAAACTTGCTGTGTTTGGATATGAATAATAGATACGATACGAGTTACTAATGCAATAAAAATACAGCTTCATGCAAAAAGTGGACATTGCTGGTTTTAACTATACCTAGTATTTTCCCTAAGATTACTTATAAAAAGCCTTAAAATATCGATAATAAACTTATATATTTGGCTTATCTCCTGTGTAATTTTGTATGACGTATAGCTATTATTAGCTTAGCGACGACAAAGATTGAGCGGATAATAGGGGATTATATAATGATTCATATAATTTTCATTCATGTTATGATTGAACAAGTAGCTATTAATACTTTACACGATATTACTTTTACATATTATATATATGTTTAAAAATTTTTTTCAGTATGCATAGAAACATTATAATCACGAATTACAACCAGTAGTTCGCATGGCATGGAATGGATACTGTTATATTTTTCTCTTCTCTTTTTCGCCTAGCCTAGGCACTCATGTGTAATATTAAGTGAACATCCTTTACAAACAACAAATGTTTTGGTCCTTCGAGCCGGATGACGATTATGAAAATTGATATATAGAGTACTTACATATGAAGCCTGACATTGGCCGTACGTATTAAATAAGAGCAGGCAACAATACAGCAGGTACCCTGGCTTAGTCATGGGAAACATGACGCCAAACGCGTGCAAATTTAAAAGAGTTGTTATTACCGTCGCAAAGCCTCAATCTGAATTCTCCATTTTATTGGGGATTAACTATATCAAGATCAAAACGTGTTTATTTTTATTTTGATGTGTAATAAATAGACCAGTGACTCCACCGTACACTCTACACGTTACAAAATCTTCTATTTCAGAGGATCACGCTAGAGGATTGAGTACATTTACAATCATGGCCGGGTTGGGAGGTTTTATGGGATATGGACTTGGTGGAATAAATTGGGATGAAACCACTCTGGGTAAGATTTTTATATAAAGGATGAGGCTTTACACTTACATGGCGGGGTTTCGTATGTATGTTTATTAACCGGCCATTTATTAAATCGTATATTTATGAAAATCGTTCAATGGATAAATAAAATTGTGACCTTTAAAAATTTGTACTGTAGTGTAATGATAAATTAAATAATTCAATCATAGTCCAACCTTGATAAAAACTTTCTAATGTTTATTAATGATATGAATACGAAACGTTAAACAAATACCTAATTAAAACAAACGAGGTTTTATGAATAATTTAATGTTTTAAATTATTTGTGACAGGGGACTTTTTCGGTGGCCACGTGCGAGCTGTGTTCTCTTTGATCACAATCATTTTCGTGATATGTGTATCAACAACCCTGAGTAGTTTCAAAGAGATACCACTCGAGGAGCTGAAGCAATATGAGGAGTTTAAAAAGAGTAACGAAGCGTCAAAAACGCCACCTGACCAGGAGCAAGTTGAAAGGGATAATTTAAGAAAAGATGTCTCCAGTTACGGGACACTTGAAGATGGTGTGAGAAGGGACACATCGTCGTATGGAACTTTGGAAGGGACCGAGGTAAATTTCGGTTTTATTACTATATTTATTTAATCACACTGTATTGTACTTAAGCACTAGAAGTAGATGATGTTAGTAGATGTTAAAACATATAATCAACGGGCGGCCTTATCGCTAATAAGCGACCTCTTCCAGGTAACCCACAAAATATTTATACAGAGGGAAAGCTGTGAACAGTCGCTAACAGAGTAGCAAATTATATACGTTAGTGGGGGTTGGCAATCAGTTTCCCAGCCACTCTCTGTAGTTCTGCGGAATAGCTCAGCTGCTATTCCAGTTCATTCATAAATATTGCGTAATATTAATTTTGCTTCTTCAACCTTTAATATAATTAACAATTGCATAAAACTGCGTTCATACCGAAGCACATGTTCCAAGTATGACAGCATTAGAGCGCGCTCTTGACCAATCCGTCAGAGTTTAGTACGGTCTAATGACAAATAATTAAAATCGTTTTGTTAAAAGTAATTTTTGAACAAAATACCTTAGTTACATAACAAGTCTCTGATAATTGTTGCCAAGCAATCCGAACATCCAATAGTATCGAGAAGATTTATTATTATAAAAATGTCAAACCAATAAATAAAAATCTAATACGAATTATTGATTATTATTAAATTAATAAAACAAAACACAAAACAATTGGCAGAGTAGCCATAATGCTGGCGGATTTTCTCGCTGTATCGCGATGCTTATACGCTGAGCGAGGAACGCACCAGCTCTTGGATCACCGATACTGACTACCAGACGCCTACTTAATTCCTTAATAAGTGCCTGAATAAATTAGTGTTAACACTCAAATGCATACTGCATTCTGTCTTCCAGGCTCCACAGCCACCGTCTCCAACAGCAATCACGATCCCTGAAGGACACGGGGAACCACTGTCTCTAAAACACTACCTTATATCCATAGTGAAGATGCCAAAATCACTAAGAATCGTCTGTCTGACAAATCTATTCTGTTGGATGGCGCATGTCTGCTATTCATTGTACTTCACAGATTTTGTCGGCGAATCTGTATACGGCGGGAATCCAGCTGTAAGTATTTCTAACGCTTATATAACGATGATGACAAAGTTATAATTTTTCTATCTATGTTGGACAGTCCCGGGAAAACTCTGGTATGGTAAAGATATATCTGATGAGCATATTCTTGTTATCTTATATATATATAAATCTCCTGCCACGATGTTTGTCCCCGATGGATTCCTAAACTACATAACCGATTTTAAATTAAATTGGCACACCGTGAGTAGTCTGGTCCCACTTGAGATATCGGATAGCTTAGATCTTTAATTATAGTCGCAATTTTTTTTATTGCAAATTATTTGTCTATATAATTAATTGACAGTCACAATTATCTGTTAACGACTGGATTGAGTAAGTAATCAATAGATGGCACTGGTATGGTAAATCGACAAACGTGTCATTCAAGCTACAATTCAATATGATTACCACGTGTTATTAAGGCTTAAGTATAAATTAAATTTATTTTGTAGTAAAAGAAATACCATGATATTTAATTGTTTCTACTTTTTTAATAATTTATATGGCAAAACAACGTTTGCCATAACGAAGCCGCAGCTATTCATAATTGTGTACTTGATTATTGTAATACCCATGTTTTTGTGGTACTAACATTAGTAATCCTTAATCAAAAATCTTCGCTAAACTAAAAGCCGTACATAACAATTTGATAGCTAAACTCTGTATAATTAATTTTATATTCTAATATAGATGCAATTATATAAATACGTCTTACAATTTTCTTTATACATATTAATAATAATATTTCCTTTAAACGCATGTCACTCATAGTCGCAATTTACATGTCTAGCCATCCTTTTGCCTGCAAATTGGTCGATATCGAGAATTTCAAACGGAAAAATCGTTCAAAATGTGTAAAAAGTTCTCTTCAGTTCAGAAAAGTCTTTTTTAGTCAATTTAATTATTTAAGTGATTTTTTTGATACTCGGCAATACACGATTTTAAACACGACATTATATACGATTTATTAACGTGTTTAAAAAAAAAATTGGGTGAAAAAATAACAACGTAAATGATAGAGAGATTAGATCCAAATACTACATCAAAGATTTGAAACTATTCGATTTTAACCTTGTTACACTAGTTCCAGTTTCAATGTTAAGATTCAAATATACAAAACAGTTTGGCTACACCATAAAATCTTTAGTAAACGATTTATTAGTGATTAAATATTAATAAATTAAACATTGTAACCGTTCGAAATAATATGTATTTGTTAACGATTCTTGAATAAGTTATCTTTGCATTACTTACCAATGATGTCTATAGATGTGAATCATACACTTTGTTAGTTAGGGATTATAGAGATGATTGTAACTTGTCCCTATCAGATAAGCTTTAGTCATTGTAATGTGAAATTGTTGACGAGATTATTTTTAGTACTTAATCTTGGTAAACGCTAACATTTATTTTAAATTTAGATATTTTAAAAATGCATGTAACTTTTTTTTTGTTTAACTTACGTTATGCCTTACAGACGTTTGATAATATTTCTTATACGAGGCTTTAAATTCTGAGGCTCCTGTATGACCCTGACCTTCTGAGCCACTTCTCACTCAAGCTTAAGCTCTTGTCATGACTGAAGTGATTTTGCTATAGCATAAGAAGTAAGACAATAAAACTAGCTGACCCAGCAAACGTTGTTTTGTCAGATACGTAAAAAAAATGAGAATTATATTAATGTTTCAATTCTAAACCGTGACAATATTAATACGTATTATTTTTAATTTTAATTTTAATAAACAACAGTGTTTATTTGTTTATAATGAACAAATAAAAAATAAGTCCCATAGAAGGGTAACAATTAACGGTTGTATATACTTTTGAATGCTGAATCCAAAATCAAAATGGAGGGGCTATCCCTATTAAGGGTCATCCCTTAATATGAAGATGAAAAATAGATGTTAAGTGCCTTAACATATATGTACATACAATTTCACGAGAATCGGTAGAGCCTTTTCTGAGTAGCAACAAACACAGCGACACGAGAATTTTACATATTAGACATACATATATATGTTATGGTATATGCTCTTACAATATTCTATGGAATAGGAATTTTAATACAATAATGCGCTGTAATTATTTTTAAACAATTGATAGAATAATACTTATTCTTTATAAAGTTAATACAATTGATGAAATATGTGATAGACATATAAGTCATGACATAAACCCAGAAGAAACCCAGATAATGATGATCAATCATGCAAAATCCACCTCAATCATGATTGTGAGAGCTTATACAATATCATAAAAGATAAAACATTTTAAGATTAAATTTAACTAATAATAGAATATAATAGACAAAACGATGATAAAAAAAATCATCATTAGAAGATCGAATCGTCGACGATCCAGTTCCAAATGACTTGACTCTTCTACGTAGGTTCCTTCTGCATCTTCCACCTCATATCATGGGAACTGATATGTTAAATTGTTCTGAGCCATAGCGGAATTCAGCTCCATATAGCTGAATTCCATCAACGGACGTGGTAGCAGAATACGAAGTGCCATACTAACCAACTTGACGTTCTCTCACCTCCAGTTCGGTTCCGCTCTTTTGTGTAGCTTTCCGATTTCCGAATCAATACAACTTCAAGAAAAAAGCGTACAGAGGCAACAAACCTACGTATTGTAGCAGGTGCTCTTTTCCTCCTTTTATTCACAAAAGATAAGCGAAGCCTAAGTGTGCTAATGGTTAGACGATGATCCTGATATTAAGTCCGGGCTCTAATTTTTCTGTGTGCCTTTTCCTATATATTATTATTATAAGTTTTACATTTTAGAGTATATTCGGCTATTACAAGTTGAACCCCTGTAGGTATATTATTAATTATTTACCGTATTTGGCTGTTTTTGGACTTTCGAAACTTTAACGTCGGGCAAAATCATTCAGGGCACAAAATAAGTATTAATACACGTTTAAACTATTATGTGAAGTTGTTTTGATAATTTTTCAGGCGCCAATTGGCACAGAAAGCAGAACAAACTATGAGGCCGGTGTTCGCTTTGGATGCTGGGGGATGGCATTGTACTCACTATCATGCGCTTGCTACTCTTCAGTTATTGAGAAACTGATTAAGAAATTCGGGTAAGTTATTGTTTGCAAGTTATTCTGTATATGAGGATGATATCTTTGAAGCAGCCAATATCTCATGACTACTAAGGATTACAACCACTACACCATAGACACTGGGGCCTTCGAGTCAGTCATTGTCTGCTTAGACTTAGGCTCACACTCATACTTCCTCTATATGTCAAAAGAAATCCGGTACTATGTCGCTTTTTGAAAAATACTTTTTTTTAAGAGTAATGATTTATGACTTATTACGAATATGATGATACTTTTTTATATATCAACCCCTGAATCACGAATAATATAGGATTCAGTATAAAATGCATTTAGATTCGGAAGCCATATAAATTGTGGTTCTTAGTTTGGCTTCGTTGTGACATTGGCGAATTATTGCTTGTAGGTTATATTACAAAACAAAATATATGTTTATTAATACGTTTATATAGAATTAATTACTTACATTGACACACAATTTGATTTGATTCATTGAAATGTTCTATGATTGGTGTAATTATTAAATCACTTCGATGTTCCGGTGAATTATTTTATCATTTACTATGATTAACATAAATTATATTAAGTAAATATACCTTTACCTTTACTACCTTACCTTACCTTTTGTCGTTTTCATATTTATTTTTAAAACTATTTTGAACTTGTCGCTGATCATAATGACAAAGCTGTTCTTGACATTCATTAAAGACATTATCCGGCTTCTAAGACGCTAACAATTTAACGCCTGTCGTAATAAGGGGAAATGATATTGTCTTGTTTTGATTAACCGAATTTGGTAAAAAGTGTATTTAATACTTATAGTAATTAGAGGTTTACTGTTAGAAATGCATAATATCATTTATTCCACTTTTGCCTAAATATATATATTTTTTTGAAAACTGAAAAAGTAGGACTGGTGCTTATCAAAGAATTAAGTAAGCGCCTGGTATTCGATACCGGTGGCACAAGACCTGATGCTTTTCTCGCTCAACGTGTACAATGAGGAAATGAGCCAGTATTAGTACTATGCTAATTCTTTCGCCTTTAAAGACCAAACTTTTAAAATTTATTTTAGTGTTTAATTTTTTATTTAATGTATTTATTTTATCTTATACTTATTAGTTGTAATTAAAGCAATTAATTTATTGCATAAATAGCAATTGATCAAGAAATAATGTTTTTTAATTAGAAAAAATGAATTTATGAACTATGATCGGCTTACTGTATTTCGAAAAATAATCATAAAAAACAATTATGTTTTTACAGCGCTAAGAAAGTTTACGTTGGAGGTCTGTGCGTCTACAGCTGTGGTATGACTCTCCTCTGCGTCTTGAGGACACAAACAGCAGTTCTGTTATTTAGCTGGACAGCAGGCATCATGTATTCAACACTCTTCACGATGCCGTACCTCCTAGTCGCGCATTATCATGCAACTGGAATGGTAAATAATTCATTTCCACTTTAATGACTGAATATGATGAATAAGTAAGTGGGTAATGTTTAATTCTTATTCGTATGTGGCACATATGAATAAATTACTTGAATTTTTCATTTAAATCTGAGGAGTAAATGCAAATTTCATCAGAATTTACGACCGACAAATACAGTATTCAAAAATATATGCAGCCCCTTATTTCTTGGCACGATATTTCTTGGCTAATAATAAAAATATTCAACCTATTTTACCATCGCACTTTTCCATGTATCATAACGAAGTATTTTCTCTATCTAAAGTATTTTCTATATCCTCTTACCACAGTCTAAATATAATTTTACAAAAACTCCATAGAGTAAAAACGGTCCAGTAATTTTATTAACAAATATATATAATAAGTATAATAGTAATAATAATAATAAACATAATAATATAATATATCCTATTATAATATATTAATATATATTCCTTTGTCATTCCGTCAACCATTTATACATAACATCAAAGGGATTTGACAAGTGATCAGCAGCTTGTAATTAAATCTTGTGCTAATTAATGGTTCACTGTAAATGTTCCCATTGTTTCACAAACGTTAATGTGCGATTAAACTGTTCCTTTACGATCTGATAAAAGGAATTTCTTGCTGAAATTATCATACCTGAGATTCAATGTTAATTTTCTGTTCAGTTTTCACAATCGATATAAATTTAGAACAATCTGTATTTTTATAGATACTGGTCTCTCTTACACTTGTTTGATACTAACTCTCTTTACAGTGGGACAGCGAAGGAGGTGGTTCTGGTGAAGAGCGTGGCCTCGGCACAGATGTCGCTGTAATCAGTAGTTGTGTATTTGTCGCTCAACTACTAATTTCTTTCATAATGGGCTTCGCTATCAAATTGATTGGGTCCACTGCTACAGTGGTGGGTGTGGCTGCGACATTGGCTGGTGCTGCTGCCATATCTGCAACTAAAATAACGTATTTAAATCTTTAAATTGAATCTCATGTATTCTGAGAGTCTTGACGATGCTAGCGTGTACTTAGCTGGAAACTAGATCTTAATCTTGATATACGTGTGACCTTTACTTTATCGGTAGAAGATAATAAATAAATAAATGAGTAAGCGTTTTTCTAAAATTATAATGATGAGTCATATTAATACTGCTATGAAGCTAATATGTAGTGTAAAAATGAATAGATTCGACATTATTCAAAATCGTTTTGTTTGTACGCTATTCTGACATATCTATTCAAAAGGTGTCTGTATCTAGGGTTGGGGTTATACTATATCTGTATATTGATTACATAAGTTAAATAAGAGTTTAATTTAATTTTAAATTATATGTGCTTTGGTCTATAACAATTGTGGGCCACATTCGTCATGCACACTGCTAAGACAATTTATAAAAATCATCTGGAGATGCTTCTTAAGAGCATTTGAAATAATTTTAATTAAAATGAGTGGTGTGTTTAGTGCTTCCCGTCGTACTAGAGAAACATTTAAGTTTAACTTAACGTTTGTAAGTATATTTATTTGATTGAGAATCTCATATCTATTTCTTATATAGACGATTAGTTATATGGTTTTATTATAGCAATTGTTATAGTACTAAGTTAATGATTTTACATAAAAATTCGAGCCAGTACATAGAGTCTAAGCTTGTGTACTAACCAGACATACATTATATTACATCTGTACCTCCCATAGACAATTTTGATATTTTTGTTTTTGACATTTAATTGACATATTTGTGAGTGTTGTTAATTGTCGCACAATTGCTTTTTAATAGTTGTAAGAGTAATATTGACAGACCCATAGACAAACTACTACAGTATCGTCCGGTAGGCTACTATATCGTCTACAATAGATAATATTGTTTATTAAAATACAAACCGACTTACTATGAGTAGAAGCCCGACAATATTGCTCGTTTATTTCCGTAAGGCGTAACAAAAAAAAAACATCCAAAAACAAATTCACCATTTGTGCTGTGTCTAAAATAAATCTCAAAATCATATTTTTTTATATTATTCTACGTAACTATAAGTATATGGTAGCGGATCCGGATGAATAAATGTTTATAAGTTGGTTTTATTGTATATATTAATTTAAGTGTTAAATGTAATCTCACATAATCGTGTTAGTAAAATTTCAACAAAACTGTTTTTCATTATTCATCACCGATCCTCTCATCACAAATGGCTGTACAGCCTTACATTATGAGACACTATGTATATCTTCCGTATTTCAAAACTGGCTCCACTCTGAACATTACTTTGGTCATCATGGCCTTATTTAATCCAAATTCGAACACCCGAACACTCGTTCCAGGCAAATCTGCATCATGTTTTTGCCACATAAATTGGATATGGTCGTCAATTACAATGTTCGCGAATAGCAATGATGAAAGTACGAACTTTTAATTTTAATAGAAAAAGTATGACGACAAAACAAAAGACGTACGACTCTCCAGAATGGAGAACAGGTCAATGGAACCGCGCCTTGCATAATAAGTTATAAAGATACGCTTCAACAATATCCATTACACAGACATGGGGCTCTTGCATCGAGTTGGGTTAAAATTAGCACCAACTACCGCGGAACAGTCCTGCGGGAGAGAGAGAACTATGTTCTTCGAAAATTTGTACCGCGTTATGTATATGACAGGTAATCTTAGATAAGACTAGGGATCTCGGCGACGTAGAAAAAGAACATATATTTATTATGATTTGAGTCCTCGAGTATCCGTCGGCTCGTCTACATTCGATTCTAATATATATCGTTGTTTTATACATATAAAAAAAAGTTATAAATATTAGATATAATAACTTAAATACAACGTATCTGCCGTTTTTCGGTATGCCCTTTTGTGGCGAGGACCCCCAAATTCCGCCATTGATATCTGCACAGCACAACTCTCTGCCATGTATTGTTGATAGATATAGTATATAACTTTTCCATACGAAAAAGTATCAGATCACGTTTTTTTCTACACTACGTTCCTAAGAAACCCGGTACTTCTTACCGTTGTGTTAATTGCCTATATAACGTATTGTTTGTAGTAATACGCGTAAAGCTTAGATTAGCTCGCTGAGCTTAGTCTAGATAAGACTACTAGAATATATAAAAACTTACATTTACTTCGTTGTTAGTGCTTCATAGTTTGAAATTTAAATTCTACATTCCATTAAAGTTCAGAGGCTAATACATGTTCAACGTAATTTTAACTTTTCACATCTGCTCACTATTAGACATTCTTGTAAGACATATTAGAGTCAACTTTGTATAGTTACACAACTCGTCATAAACACTTTAGTTTTAACAAGTTTTAGTTATTATATGTATAATATAACTAGAAAGAGAATTGTTAAGAATATAAAGCTGGCTAATTCCGCTCAAAAGTTTTTTGGTTACTTTATTGAGTGAGCTTTTATCGGAGTATCAATAATGAGATAACAGAATTTTTTCTAAAAGTTCCATCGAGCTTTTATACACATAATAAACATTAGTGACGAGTTTTAAAGTCAAACCGAGATAATTACGGATATATACAAAGAGACTACCATCATTATTGAAACGATAAGGTCAGATTTATTTTGTGTTCAGAATAACGTAAGACATAATCCACCTCACCATTTCACTCCCACAATACCATTACACACACTGGTTCACTTGAGATACATATTTTTGTCATATTCTTGTAATTCCTGTTTTTATTCTTATGTATTTAAGCTAACATTTACATATATATTTTAACTTTATTCTTTAATAAAAACATATTGACATTACACATAAACCTTCTTGCTATTAGCCTAAAGTAAATATAACTTAAACACAAAACTAAAACCTTATTAAAAATTTAAGTCCTTGTGGCAGAGTACCCATAATGCTGGCATTTCCTCGCTGTATCTCTAGGAAATGCCACCAGTATATATTAACTTATTTTGATCATGTTTTTATTGTTCTCATTTAAATGTACTCTGTGTTATTGTGTTGTATGGGTTAGAGAAATGAAATAAAGAATGTACTGGAATAAAATGACAGTAGAAGTGAAAGTGTTGTAGATCTAAAAATAGAAGTAATTCTGTATTTTCATTCAACTATTTCACTATTCTTATCTCAACTCAGTATTTATAATTATTCAGAGTATTAGAGATCAAACGAATTATATAGGATTAGTAAAGGACTAAACTCTTTGGCCCAAACCACGATAGCGTTGCCATTTTATCGAATTAAACTAAAATCAAAGTTTTAACACGAAGCGTAGCACGACATCAAACTTGGCACCATTTTACATAGAAATTTAATTATTCACTTAGGTTTGTGTTTATTGGATTATTAGATAATAATTTTTAAACAAATTCACCGCTGAGGCGAGTATATTAAAGGCCGGCAACTCACTTGTAAGCCTCCTGGCGTTGCAGTTGTCCATGGGCGGCGGTTGGCACATCACTCGAAGTGACCCGCCTGCTCGTTTGCCTCCTATTACATAAAAGACACAAAAACTTCTTGAGTTATATAAGCGTTATTAACTATTGGGTTTTTTTATTAAATTACTTATGTTATTACTATTATTATTTTTGTCTATTAAATAAATTAAAACAAACGAAACACTAAAATGTAATTTTTATTTTTTAATATTTCTAAGGTAAATTAATTATATTTTATAATCAAAAATAATCTGTGACTAGCGAAATACAAGCAATATTTATATATTTCAAAATGTAGAATACTATTGTGGTCAACCAAACGAAGAATATTCTGCTGATTTTGCTGACAGTACTGGAAATAGCGATTACTCAGCCCTAACACCTGCGGGGTTAAAAATAAAACACATTTCAACAATTGTTTCGTCAGACGATGCAACTAGATAGCTAGCTACGCTATAAATCTTTGTCTATGTATACATTGATTGCAGTAATATTCTGCAATCATTGCTAAGATAACATGACCCTGATATTTTTTACCGACTCAGGAGGCATCCATTGCTGGCTGAGGTACGCTTTCGAAGAAGCCTCCGTCGGCAAAGCCCATTTCCGCTTATGATCGCCTTAACGAATTGTCTCCTTAGCTCTGCATCAGAATGTGACATTTTTATGACAGGGTTAGGAATGATAGTTGACGAATATAAGATTTTGTTAGATTTAAGTTAAAAATTGTATGTGTTTTTTGGCTTCGGCCGTATAAATTAATAAAATAAATAAATTGTTGTATTGAATATATTTAAGTATTTTTAAATTACTTCACTTTTTTTTTCAGGTGTATCATATTCTGAGAATCTATTTTTTTATTTGTACTTTTCTTCAGTGAAGTGTACATTCTTACTTTTATTTTTGAGTGAGATTTGGCAATTAATGACTACGCAATGGACGACAGACACAATGACTGACAGTTTTAATATAATTATGATACAACTGGGATTGTTCTCCAAATATAGGAAAATGGTATTAATATTAAATGTTTATTAAATTAGAACATCAAGCTTTTTTGAAGGACGGGATATATAGTTTCTTATAGTATGCACAAGTCCAAGAACCACATGTTTATTGAAAAGTTCTTCCATTCAAACCAAAATTTACTTTACACGTTTTAGTCAACTCATGAGACCGTGTTTAGAAGACTCGAAGAATCAATGAGCTCACCAAACTTTGATCTGTCGACGGTTGGAAGGCAAAAGTTAATGGAAGCTTGGCAAAGGAAGAGTGTAGCTCATCTAAAACTACTTTTAGCGCTGGGAACATGTACCGTTATATCTTGGTAAATTTTTTAAATACATTCATTTAACGCAACTTGATTAAGTGTAGTATTAAGTAATTGTACATTCCGTACAATGTAGTCCGTTATGAAACATCATGTTATTTATCTTGCATCCTTCTTACAAGTAGATTTATCTACTCGAAGTAGATACACGACATCAAACCATTTAAATTTTATGTCGTGTTAACGTATGAGCATATTTTTATTCTGCTTATATGTTATTCGAATAAGATCATAATACAAAAATGCACGATTTATAAACCTAGTATAAAACAAAAATAAGAGGGTTGCATTATGAACATGGTTCCAAAAATATCAAGGCCGTTCAAGCGACTTAAATCTAGTTTAAGTATAAATAAATACCTACTAAAATGTAAACAATTATTTTCAGGAACATCTATCCGTTAGTGGATGATTTAGAGTACAACCTGATGCTACCGATCCGAATGCCTTTCAAATACCAGACCTCTTTGATGTATCCCATCACCTATTTCCTTGTCGTCATGGTATTCTCCCATTTCTCCTACTTTGTAATGCTTAACGATCTCGTTATTCAAGCTCACGTCATGCAGCTTGTTTGTCAATACTCAATTTTGAGCGATTGTTTTACAAATATTGTCAGGGATTGCAAAGTTGAGTTCAGAGGTAAGCTTCGCTGTAGTGTAATTGGCACGATGCTAGTTTTAAAAACCGATAATAGATGGCGTCAACTACCTTACGGTGTAGACGTTTCTTTCTCCAGTTCAGTTTTGTTAGCTCTGGTAAAAAAACTCCAATTACAATATCTAGTTAATAAAACTTACAATTATTATCTGTATTTCGTAATAATTAACCGTCGATTCGATCGTTAGCGGTTTTGAAATAATTCATAACTGAATTTACTTATGTTTAGCTTGCTGTTAAAAGAGACTTTCTTTAAAATTGCATTTATAAGTCAAACGTAAAACAAGTCCGCTTTTCTTTTTAATTTTGCAGACGTAAATGAAACTCAGCTGTATTCAAACAAAAAGTTCCAACAGAAGTACAGAAAACGACTCGGCGATTTAATATGCCAACATCAATTTATTCTCAAGTAAGTGTTTAACATTAACTTGTATGACAAATACTCTTTAAATACATTATATCATTTCTAGTTTTCTGTAATTTATAATATTTTATTTTTGGGGTCTTATGACGGTTTCATAACTTTACGCACATAAATAAATTATCCATTTCACCAGTTGAAAATCTCAGGCTTATATATTTATATATTTTTCTGTACGTCTAGACCGGTCTCAGAGGATACCCACTAAAAACAAAGTCAAGTGAAAATGTCTTTATTCAGTAAGGTATATCCTGTTATCTCTATACTCCCAAAAGTGTAGAATGTATTTTCCAATTTCAGCTGATACTCACTGAATATTTAATATTCATAAAATTGGCCGACGAACGTCGTACAGCTAAATTCACTTAGCAATAGGCTTCGCCGCAAATAATTTGCTATTCTCGCAACCCACTAAGCCCTCTTAACAAGCAAGGATTCAATTTTGACATGACGTGTTCTGTATTTGAAAAGTAAAAGTTCAGTTCATACTTAACTTTCGTTAATAGGCTTTGTGGTTAGGCCTTTTTTGCGTCTCATTTCGCGGGTGATTATTGTGATTAAAATCGATTAGATCTGACATTTGACTGACATTTGACAAAATGACTTTGACAAGGTACAATTTAGTAAAATGGCGATTCTGAAAATCTTTGATTTATAAAGAATGCGGCATTATGTAACGATATATCAAAATGGGGGGTTCGGGTACTTTTGTGGTAATGATATAAATGCATCTAAAAATAAATTAACGAATTCTAGCAATACGACAGACCTGCGTGATATATTGAGTGCGCCGATGTTAGCACAAATGGCAGTCAGCACTACCCTCATTTGCTCAATCGGTTATCAGCTCGTGGTCACCGTAAGATTTTTATGATAAAATTGTATTATTTTTAATTAAAATAACAACACATATAGTGTTGAGATCTCATTTTGAAAAATATATTGTAATCCTTTCGACTGTGGAAAATTTGGAAAGTTTTCCAATAACATGTGCATCCTCTTTTTTGTTTTCAGTCAATAAACGTAAACACAACTAAATGGCTGATGAGTTTTCTGTATTTGGGATACAACATGTTTGGTCTGTATATACTCTGTCTGTGGTGTGAAGAAGTCAAAATTCAGGTATATATGTAAAAACATTGTCTTAATGGAACTAGATATTACAACTAAGTAAGAGAAAAGCCTCGAAAATAAGAATTAATTTTCTAGAGTAAGGCTATAGGAGACGCAGTGTACTCTTCGGGTTGGGAGAATGGCGTAACACAAGTGCCAGGTGTTCGATCCAGCATACTTCTAATCCTGGCACGATGCAACAATCCTCTTGTTCTATCTGCTGGAGGCGTGTACGACCTCTCACTCGAGGCTTACGCCACTGTAAGTAAAAATTAAAAAAAATATGTATGTTCCATCTGAATCTTCTACTGCAATATAGGCGTTGCAATATAATGGTTGACTGGGTTACTGCTCTCATAAGTTTTTCGGACTCAATGCAGTAGAATTAAAAAAAACAATAAATTATTATTTTAAAATAAATCTTATGTTTTTCAGATGGTGAAAACTTCTTACAGCGCCTTGACTGTGCTTTTACGGTTTCGCCAAAATTGATTCACAATTCACAATACATTAATCAATTAGTGCACGTTTCCTTTGATTCTCTATAGACAACTTCAGTCAAATAAAACATTTCTTTAATATTTGTTTTATTTTAAAAATAATACTACTGTCAGTCCAGAATAGGCGCGTGTTTAAAGTCGAGTGTTTAACGAGACTAAATATTCATACTGCGTAGAATTTCATTGAGTTTTATATTGAGATTGTATACATTCTTTGTGGTCACAGTGCACCACAAAAAGATGCGCCAGGCCTCATTAATTGTTTTTTTTTTTTAATTTAAAGTCTTAAAAATGTTTTATACTATAGGGAATATATTTGGTTGTTTGTTTTACAAACAGTATTATTATTTTTGAACAAATCAAAACTTTTATCAATTTACTGACGTAATTAATCAAACAACTTATCTTTTGATCTCCTCCGCCATTTGCATAACAAGAATTTAAAAAAGTGTCGGTCCGCCAATATTAAATAATTGTTAACAACCCATTGTCAGACCCACGGAACACTATGTGCGAATACACATAAGATTTTAAGAAACTCGATCAATCTATTTCGAACCATGGCAACCTTAATGAGAATGTCATGTATCAAATTATCTAAACAAATGCGTCACAGGAGAACAACCGTAACATCATACTGTCAATTCATCAATGGATCGCAATTTGGAAAATTAAAAATAGCACAGAACTCTGTCAGCTGTTTTAAACATTAAGGTTTCATGAGTGTATAATTATTTTAAAATTGATTGATTGTATATATTAAATGATCATCAGAGATCATCAAGTAATAATTAATATGAACATGAGTCCATTGTCAACTGTGTAACATAATTTTATATATTTTTAGTTTTAACCTTTCGTTTATGGACCTTATTTGTTTGTTATTTATTTACTTAATTTTCTTTAATCTCAACCATAATTATTATAACTTGAACCTGTATCAAAACCAAATAAACTGATATTGATAAAAAATAATTATAGGAGGGAGCAAATGAGCAGGAGGCAATTAAGCTTATTCTAATACACATTTCTTGTGTTTACAAACACACAAAATATAATTAAAATTAAAATAATTACAAACATTAAGGTAGGGCTTTCAAGATTTTAATACTAAGAATTAGTTTATAACAATGGAAATGTAGAATATAAATTAAATAATTAACTGTAAAAATAAATGATGTATATAAACTCAGGTATCTGAAAGCCTACCAAACTTTACAATGACGGGCTTAAAAAATCTTTGGCGAAAGCTCACTCATACAAAATCTGTAGAGCAAAGTGGTCGATTTAAGTTATATTTCGAATCCGTCTATCGTGTTATGTATTTGCCAGGTATTAATAATAATTTTACGCCTGATAAAATATACATTTGTAAAAGTTTTTAATATTAAGGAGCTATTTAAAATTAGGAACGTTCTATGCTACTGTAAAGTGCTGGGCAAAAAAAAGGTTTGTGTATCACAGATGTCTACTAATTGGGAAAGAGGACACGTGGTGTTTGGGTTTTCTCGAAATAGTCTGACATTAATTAGTTTTTATAATATTTATGTTCAAAAGAAATGTAATGCACAATTAACTAAACTTAGTAGTATTTGGTTAACAGTTATTTCTGTCACTCGCCAACTGAGTTGCACCCACCTTGTATGAAAAGCTCCAGATTATGACATTTTTATCTATAATGCAAATTTTAATTATTTCTTATTTTGTTTCAGGTTTATCACAATCTGCGAATCTATATTTTTATTTGTACAGTTGTTCAGTAAAGTTTTCATTCTTACTTTTATTTTTGAGTGAGATTTGGCAATTAATGACTACGCAATGGACGACAGACACACTTACTGACAGTTTTAATATAATTATGATACAACTGGGAGTGTTCTCCAAATATAGGAAAATGGTATTAATATTAAATGTTTATTAAATTAGAACATCAAGCTTTTTTCTAGGATCGGAAATATAGTTACGTAGGCACAAGTCCAAGAACCACTTGTTAATTTAAAATTATTCCATTCAAACGAAGAAAATTTATTTTACATGCTTTAGTTAGTTCACGAGATCGTGTTTAGGAGACTCGCAGAATCCATGAGCTCACCAAACTTTGATCTGGCGACGGTTGGAAGGCAAAAGTTGCTGGAAGTTTGGCAAAGGAAGAGTGCAGCTCATCTAAAACTACTTTTAGCGCTGGGGACATGTACCGTTATAGCTTGGTAACTTTTTAAAATAAATTCATAGAACGCAACATGATTAAGAGTAGTATATAGTTATTGTATTATAAAGTCCGTTTTTGAACAACTTTTCATGTTATTTGTTTTGCATCCTTGTTCAATACGTTACAAAAAGACTGTTTTGCATGTATACAACATTAAGCAGAGGGTTGCATTATGTAGGTCTAAAAAATTTCATATTTGAGAACCGTCCTCAAGCGACTCAAATCTAGTCTTAAGTATAAATACCTACTAAAATGTAAAAAATAATTTTTCAGGAACATTTATCCGTTAGTGGATGATATAGAGTACAACCTAATGCTACCGATCCGAATGCCTTTTAAATACCAGACCCCTTTGATGTATCCCATCACCTATTTCCTTGTCGTCATGGTATTCTCCCACTTCTCCTACTTTGTAATGCTTAACGATCTCGTTATTCAAGCTCACGTCATGCAGCTTGTTTGTCAATACACAATTTTGAGCGATTGTTTTACAAATATTGTCAGGGATTGCAAAGCTGAGTTCAGAGGTAAGCTTCGCTGTAGTGTAATTGGCACGATGCTAGTTTTAAAAACTGATAATAGATGGCGTCAACTACCTTACGGACGTTTCTTTCTCTAGTTCAGTTTTGTTAGCTCTGGTAAAAAAACTCCAATTACAATATCTAGTTAATAACACTTTACAATTATTATCTGTATTTTGTAATAATTAACCGTCGATTCGATCGTTAGCGTTTTTGAAATAATTCATAACTGAATTTACTTATGTTTAGCTTGCTGTAAAAAGAGACTTTCTTTAAAATTGCATTTATAACTCAAACGTAAAACAAGTCCGCTTTTCTCTTTAATTTTGCAGACGTAAATGAAACTCAGCTGTATTCAAACAAAAAGTTCCAACAGAAGTACAGAAAACGACTCGGCGATTTAATATGCCAACATCAATTTATTCTCAAGTAAGTGTTTAACATTAACTTGTATCACAAATACTCTTTAAATACATTATATCATTTCTAGTTTTCTGTAATTTATAATATTTTATTTTTGGGGTCTTATGACGGTTTCATAACTTTACGCACATAAATAAATTATCCATTTCACCAGTTGAAAATCTCAGGCTTATATATTTATATATTTTTCTGTACGTCTAGACCGGTTGAGACCGGTCCGAGGATACCCACTAAAAACAAAGTCAAGTGAAAATGTCTTTATTCAGTAAGGTATATCCAGTTATCTCTATACTCCCAAAAGTGTAAAATGTATTTTCCAATTTCAGCTGATACTCACTGAATATTTAATATTCATAAAATTGGCCGACGGCTAAATTCACTTAGCAATAGGCTTCGCCGCAAATAATTTGCTATTCTCGCAACCCACTAAGCCCTCTTAACAAGCAAGGATTCAATTTTGACATGACGTGTTCTGTATTTGAAAAGTGAAAGTTCAGTTCATACTTAACTTTCGTTAATAGGCTTTGTGGTTAGGCCTTTTTTGCGTCTCATTTCGCGGGTGATTATTGTGATTAAAATCGATTAGATCTGACATTTGACTGACATTTGACAAATTGACTTTGACAAGGTACAATTTAATAAAATGGCGATTCTGAAAATCTTTGATTTATAAAGAATGCGGCATTATGTAACGATATATCAAAATGGGGGGTTCAGGTACTTTTGTGGTAATGATATAAATGCATCTAAATATAAATTAATGAATTCTAGCAATACGACAGACCTGCGTGATATATTGAGTGCGCCGATGTTAGCACAAATGGCAGTCAGCACTACCCTCATTTGCTCAATCGGTTATCAGCTCGTGGTCACCGTAAGATTTTTATAATAAAATTGTATTATTTTTAATTAAAATAACAACACATATAGTGTTAAGATCTCATTTTGAAAAATATATTGTAATCCTTTCGACTGTGGAAAATTTGGAAAGTTTTCCAATAACATGTGCATCCTCTTTTTTGTTTTCAGTCAATAAACGTAAACACGACTAAATGGCTGATGAGTTTTCTGTATTTGGGATACAATATGTTTGGTCTGTATATACTCTGTCTGTGGTGTGAAGAAGTCAAAATTCAGGTATATATGTAAAAACATTGTCTTAATGGAACAAGATTTTACAACTAAGTAAGAGAACAGCCTCGAAAATAAGAATTAATTTTCTAGAGTAAGGCTATAGGAGACGCAGTGTACTCTTCGGGTTGGGAGAATTGCGTAACACAAGTGCCAGGTGTTAGATCCAGCATACTTCTAATCCTGGCACGATGCAACAAGTCTCTTGTGTTATCTGCTGGAGGCATGTACGACCTCTCACTCGAGGCTTACGCCACTGTAAGTAAAAATTTAAGAGACCTTGACACCTGTCCTTTAACAACTGAGTGATTAAAGGTATTTTTGCCGGGCAATAACTTCATGTAGAAGTTGTCAAAAAGAGCGTAGAATTTCTTCAATTCACCAAGCATCCCGATGTTCCTTGTGTAAATAAAAAGTTAAATTTACGTCTCAAAGGCACAGTCTCTTTTTTTTTTTGTTCAGTAAGGTATATAAGACCATTTGAATCGTACTAGATCTAAATGACTCTACGCTTAAGGAATAAATTGTATTTTAAAAAAAAATCTTATATGTTTCAGATGGTTAAAGCTTCTTACAGCGCCTTGACTGTGCTTTTACGGTTTAGACAAAATTAACTCAAAATTCACAACACATTACAATTAGTGCACATTCTTAATAATTCTCAATAGAAATGTTCAGTCAAATAAAAAAGTTGCTTCAATATTTGTTTAATTTGAAATTAATCAAAACAGTAGGAGACAGGTCTAGATTTTCTTAATTACTACGGCACCCTACCTTTTTAAATATTGAGGAAACCAAACATTCATACTGCGTAGAATATGATAGAACCTGACCCGGCATGACAATATTAGTTATCAACCGAGTAGAATAGTCAATAGCGCACCACTTATCACGTAGGGGCTTTAAATATATTTAACTGATTCTCAGACCTTCTGAATACACAAATACAATCGGTCAGGCTCTTTTTACAACCTACTGAATGAAACTGATGTATATTAAACTATCCAAATAAAACCAACACAGAAACACAGTAAAACTGATGCATCGTAGTTCTGTAAAATATAAAAATAGCACTGAACTTTGTCAGCTGTTTTGAATATTAAGTTATGATGGTGTAATTATTGTGAAATTAAGTTATTGTAATTGTTAAATGGTCATCAGTGATCATCAACGAATAATTAATAAGCACGCGTGTCCATTGTCAATTGTGAAACATATTTTTAATATAACCTCAAATTAAAAGAAGCACTAGGCATAATACGTTTTAACTGGGACTTTTATTTTTAGTTCATAATATATTTTTTATGTAATCTGTTATTAAAACAATAAGAGTACTAAATCACTCTTAGTTATAATGGGGTCGTGGAGAACTAAACTAATAGTTGATCACGTTCATCGGACTAACGGTTTATTGTGAAATTTGCAAAAGCTTTCTGGGAATAAACGCCTTAGTGCACAGTGGATTGGATTTTATAGTTCATATTATATTCATCGTTATAAGGAATTTTCATTAAAGTTCAGTGAACAAAGATTATTCGAATAAAATGTTTACAACAAATTGAAGTGATATATAATAAATAAATGTATAGCCTAATTTTTAAGGGTTTTCATAGTTATTGTTGTTGAGGTTTACAATCACTCAAAGACTTACAAAATACATTGGAGCCCGGGTTTTACCACGAACAAAGTGCAAGTAAAGTTGCAATAACCGTTCAAACCACAAGTATAGTTATTAGTATAAATTAATACCTGCAGCTGAATTTTATGTTGGGACATCTAGGCAGAATACGAAATTTCACCCGAATCACCTCGATGTCTGTCGTTCCACGACTGCGGGTTTCGTGAGACATTTTTTACCACGCACCACCACGTTATTTGACTAGCTGCGTAGCGTACGGCTACCTAAAAGGCCGGCCTCTTACTCAAGAGATCCAAGCCGCGAATGTCTATGGGTTTCGACTTCACCTTTATGGTGTGCCTACTGCTCGTTTTCTAGAAAAAATACTACAATTTATAAAAAAAAAATATAAAAAATACTTCAACCTGTATAAAAACTAATAATGCAATTTTAATAAAACTTGGACTGTTCCCTAAAAATAATTGGCGTTCTATTGCGAATTCGAGAAAAATGTTTATAAGCAATTACACTTTTATGAAATGAAATAAAAGCTTAAAATAATTACCAGCTTTGAGGACATGGTTTCTAAATGATTTTCGTTTAAGGATTTAATTCTAAGAATTCGTATCAAACACAATGGAAATATAGAATACCGTAAATTGAATTATTAAACGTGAAAATAAATTATATATAAGCTTAGTTATCTGAAAGCCTATCAAACTAGACAATGGAACGCATAGAAAATCTTTGGCGAAAGCTCACTCATACAAAAGCTCTAGAGCTATCCAGTGGTCGATTTGAAACGTTATATTTCGAATCCGTCTATCGTGTTGGGTATTTATCAGGTATTTATTGTAAACAATAATACACTGAAAATTTATAGATTGGTACTTTATACACAATCGGTTGTTAATAACTTATTAAATGTAAAACTTATGTAATTAACATTTTCACAAAATTGTTTAGCAGTCGGAAAAAGAGAAAATACCATCTTTTGCGATACATGTCTATGGCGTTGGTAAAAATTGGAATTAAATTCAATAAATTTATTACAAATCGACTGATATTGGCCCTTCTGCAACCGTTTGCAACATGCTAAATTTGAGTAGTCGGTGGATGGTCTCCATTCAAGGACAGTCGGGGTTTCTTTAAAATTATTTTTTTATATCATTTTATTTTCGGAGAATGAAGTTTGACCTTAAAAATTACAAATATATTATATTATTGGGTCCATAGTAAAAATCGCGATCTCTCGCACAATACTATACTTGCTCAAGTACAGAATCACTATATACTAATGTTATTACAATTTTAAAGTTATCTAATCTTCAATTTAGCGTCTTCAATGGCTCACAAATTAGACTAGAGGCGAGCCTTAAGAAAACTTTAAATTGTAAGGATTAAACTCAAAATAACCGTCCATATAAATTTGTTTAATTTGATAAAGGATAACCATTATTAATACGGCGTAACCCCTTCTAAAGCCATCGGCTTTTTTTAACAATTTTTTTGTATAGGTATAGAATGTAGTCCGTGTATGTTTATTTTTGCAGGATTATCGTTTTTTTCTGAAAATCTGAAATACTCTATATACAGTAAGACAGTAAAATTATTTATGATATTGCTCTGTGTGAGTGAGTTTTGGCATTTTTTGACAGCGGAATGGGATCTAGATACAATTACAGATAGTGTCAACATCATTTTTATACAAATCAGTGCTTTTTATAAGTATACTAAAAAGGTATTGGCCATACATTTTCATAAGAAACTTTGAATTAAGTTATTGAAACATATAAAAAGAAAATTTGACAACTTTATTTACGCACTAAAGCATTCTGACACCTTCTTTTTTTTTTTTTTTCTAGAAGAGGGGGCAAACGAGCAGGAGGCCCACCATAAAGGTGAAGTCGCCGCCCATGGACACTCAAGTGGCTGGGAGCTCATGAGTGCGTTGCCGGCCTTTTAGGGATTTATACGCTTTTTTCTTGAAGGACCCTAAGTCGTAGTGGTTCGAAAATACCGTGGCGGGCAGCTTGTTTCATAACGTGGTGGTGCGTGGTAAGAAATGTCTTACGAAACGCGCAGTGGTGGAACGACAGACATCAAGGTGATACGGGAGACCTTCATATATTTATCATTGCATTTCAAAAAAAAAGGATGCTTAAGCCGCACGTAGATAGAATTTAAAACTCCACCTAAAATATAGAAAAGAGAAAAATTTACCACTCCCTAAAAGGACGGCAACGCACTCACGAGCCCCTAACGAAGTGAGTGTCTATGGGCGGCGACTGCTGTCTTATTTTGAGTTTTTTTTAATAAATAAATTCAATAAGTTACCCACACTAAATCATATTTCAAATTCAATAGTTAGGTATTTTGACCATTAGAATTATTTTTCCATTTTAGCTTGCCAACGAGAGTTTTTTTAGAAGATTGGCTTCATCCATGAACACTCCAGATTTTGATTTATCAACTGATGAAAGGAAGGAGATATTTGAAATGTGGCAAAGGCGAAATAAAGGGAACTTAAAGCTTATTCTAGCACTGGGTACTTGCACATTAATTGCTTGGTAAGTTAATATTCTGTTTGAACATTTAACATTAGCTTTAAAGAATTTATTCTAAACAATCAAATACGTTTTTCTTTTTTAAATATAGTAGTAGGCTTGTTTGAATAGATATAAAAAAGAAAGTTTACCACAGACACCTTGCAGGTACATCTACCCTCTAGTAGACGACTTGGACTTCAACCTGAACGTACCCATCTGTCTACCGTTCGTCTATCAGAGCCCAGCTCTCTATCCCATTACATACATCGTGATTATAATTATATTCACATACATCTCATATTTCGTAATGGTCAATGATCTCGTTATACAAGCCCACCTGATGCATTTGTTATGTCAATATTCTATTTTGAGTGACTGCTTCAGACATTTGCAGAGGGATTGCAAACAGGATTATCAGGGTTTGTTTAATTTAATTATTGTACACACAAGGAGACAAAAATCAAATCATTGATTCAAAGCATTATTTAATATCACTTTATGTTTATTTATTAATTATTTTAATTATAGTAAAGGGATAATTAACTAGCTAACACCACTTCTAGTGATGTGCTAACCGCCGCCTATGGACACCTCCAGGAGGCTTTCAAGTGAGTTACCGGCCTTTAAGGAAGAGGAAAGCTCTGTTTTTGAAGGTCCCCTAGTCGTAGCGGCTCGGGGATACCTGCGCTGGCAGTTGGTTCCACAAAGAGGTGGTGCGCGGCAGAAACTGCCTTAAAAAAACGCATAGTTTATGAGTGTTTATTATTGCATTCACATATTAGCACAACGTATTTTTATTATAACAACAATATATAAATCTTGCTTGAGTCATATGTAAATCTTATATGTAAACACCATATTTTAATATAGATATCGACGAAAAACAGCTATATGCAAACATGAGCTTTAGACAAAAGTACACAGCACGCTTGGGACGATTGATACAACAACACAAATTTATTCTCAAGTAAGAAATGACTTTTTAATATAACAAAGAAATATATACATTCAAAGTTGAGTTAAACTTTAGTATAAGACGAACATGACACCTTTAGTAAACAATTTAGTAGCATAATATATATTTCTAAATTTCTCACACATACAGTTGAATGGGACGCTCAGGAAGCTTAAACTTTCAAATTTTGACATTATCTATAAGGTTAGGTTATTGGTAAGGAGGTTGTATACGTTCTTTAGCTGAATCAACACGACTATGATAGACGAAATTATAGAATATGGTAACTATGGTTATTATAGATCATGATTCTTCACGTTATCAAGGTGTATTCTTAAAATAAACAATTAAATGTTGTCTTTAAGGGAATAAAAAATTGACGGGATGAATGGACTCATTCACACGTTTTTTACTAAACTTTTTTATTTTTATATATATATATATATATATAAATATATATATATATATTTTAGCAATACAACAGACCTGCGTGATATATTGAGTGCGCCGATGTTAGCACAACTGGCAGCCAGCACTAGTCTTATTTGCTCAATCGGTTATCAGCTGGTGACTACGGTAAATTGTTCAAATTAATTTCCGAAACATGACAATTATTTTAATCCTTAAGGAAAAAAATCAATTTCGCTTTTGATACTTATTTTGTTTATTTTACCGTAAACACAATTTTTTTAAAGTTAAATTAAACTGTAAATCAGTTGAATTTAACTAAAAGATTCGATTCTCTATAATTTAATGTTTTAAAGATTCGTATAAAGTTAAATTAAAATCATATTAAATAAGGAAATTTCCTATTGGTGCAAATGTAGAATATAACTATTATTCTATTTAACATTACATTCCAACGTAGAATTTTTATTATTAACACTTAATGAAAAAAACAGACATTTGATTAAACAGATGAAATCATATCGTTTGTATTTGTTCAATCAATTTGCAGTCGATAAATGTAAACATAACCAAGTGGCTGATGAGTTTGCTTTATTTGGGATATAATATGTTTGGACTGTTCATACTTTGTCGGTGGTGCGAGGAAGTCAAAATTCAGGTATATTTCTGAGATTTCAATGCTCGATAAATAGATTACTATATATATATATTAATACGAGAGATTTTAAAAGCGAGTTTTAGCAGGAACACGAGACATTTCGCGCTCATAGACATTCACACAGACGTTGTCATATTTTTTAAGAATAAGTACGCTCGATACTACTAAATACGGTAACGGGCAGCTGGGTCTATAGAGTAGGGGGATGAAATATCTTACAAACCATTCAGTAGTGAACGACCGACATCACGGTCATGAGAAATTAGGTCTCTCGATGTCCAATGACACTGAGCTGTAGGTTTTGTTTATAAAACAGAACTTCACTCAGTGACACGCTTTTTCGTTTGCCAGAAGGCGTGTCACTGAGTGAAGTGCTAACTTGCTGCCCACCTGCAACGCCAGGATTACAAGTGAGTTGCCTTTTAGGGAGATGTACGCACTTCAAGGCCAAGTCACAACGGTACTACATATATTACTCCATGATGACAGAATATGATGAGAGATATTAATAATATGCAATTTCTAGAGTATTTTAGTCGGAGAATCCTTGTACTTCTCTGGTTGGGAGCGAGGTGTCACACAGGTACCAGGAGTTCGTTCCAGTATCCTTCTTATACTGGCACGATGTAACAAACCTGTGGTTCTATCTGCTGGTGGCATGTATGACCTCTCGCTTGAGGCGTATGCCACTGTAAGTAACAAATCCTTTTAACTTTTAACACTTAGTAATAAATTAAAATAACTAGTTATTTGCTAATCTTGAATGAGTTAAACCTATAATTTTTTAAGCAATGTATATTTAATGACATTATAAAAATTCAATTTCAAATTGGTGTCCCTATGAAGATGATCGATCTATTGAAGGCCATCTACAGGAGTTATTCCTGTAAAGTTACTCAGGAGTGCCTCGTCTCTGAGGCCATCAAAGTATATGCTGGAGTCAGACAAGGTTGCCTACTCTCACCTCTCTTCTTTCTGGTTGTACTCGACGGGATTATGCATCGCACCCATCACATGCGCCGCACGATAGTGTGGGGATAAGCAACATCTTAGAGGATTCGGATTTTGCCGACGACCTATGTCTTCTGAGTCACACGCACCCTGGATATGCAATCCAAGCTGGACGACCTTCGATGCGAGGCAGGAGTTGCAGGTCTAAAGATCAACATTCAAAAGACCAAGGAAATGCGTGCTGGAGTTGGAAACCGTACCCCATTGCGCATTGATCTGGAGTATGCGTCCAGAGATTCTCTTATCTCGGGAGTATCGTGTCTGAGACAGGAGGCACCGAAGAGGACATCGTTTCGCATATTGCCAAGGCCCGAGCAACCTACGCACAGCTTCGACCTCGTATGGCAGTCAGTAGTAGTGGCAGTAATTTCGGAACAAACGTCAAGTCAGTGCTGTTGTATGGGTGTGAGACGTGGAAGGTCACTAGGGATATCTTGCGTCGGCCCCAAGTCTTCGTAAACCTGCCTTCGCCGGCTTTTGTGGCCGCAAAAAATATACAATGAGAAACTTTTGACGGGAAATCCCAATTGCCCAGCAAATAAAGCGTCGCAAGTGGAACTGGATTGGCCACACTCTGAGAGAGATTCCGATCGTATTCCCAAACAGGCACCTGAATGAAATCCTCACGGACGCGGAAGCGTGGCCGTCCCAAACAGACCTGACGACGTGATGTTGCAGATGTGGCGAAGAGAGCCGGTAAGACTTGGAGCCAGCTAAAAAGAAGCGTCGGACAGAGCGCAATGGAGGATTGCCCTCTGCCCGATCGATGGGAGGGGATTATAAGTAAGTCATAAAAATTCAAAGCAAAAGTAAATAAAAATCTAATTTTTCATTTCAGATGATCAAGACATCATACAGCGCTCTTACAATGTTACTTAGATTTCGTCATTCCTAAACAATGTTTAAATTATGTATACATTATAATATATTACAAAGTATAAATTACAAAATATTTCTGGTTTAATTTGAACTCAAAACGCGAGGAAGACTATTAAATTAGCTCTTATATAATCCATTTATTTCCAATTTTTTTCTAAGTTACTATTAAAATTAATGAACTACGTGACAAGAGGCCCATATAGGTACTGCTATATGCCAACTGTGTACCTATTCTCATTCAGCGAGCACTTATCTTAAAGCTCATTACTTTTTAGAACAGGGTTCAAAGACGATTAAACTACTGTTTAATATGCAACTTAATTTGCAACAATACATTAAGTTAAACAGCAAAGACGCACTGAGGCTTATCGCATTATTGTTTTCTTAATTCTGCAAGAGAATATGACTTTTTTCACAGGGTTAGTCATTACTAACCCTAAACTAAACCTAAATGTCATTACATTAGAAGAATATATGCAATGGTCTTCTCTGGTCATTTGACATAAACATTCTTAATAATATATTAACCTAACTAATATAATTTAAAACAAAACACAAAACTAAATCAAATTTAATAAGTTTGGTCCCTGTGGCAGAGTACCTACAATGCTGGTTAGGTGTTGCTTAAGAATAATTTAAATGTTAACTTTTGTTAGGCTTTTTGTTTTTTATTAATAAATAAATATATAGACGAGCTTCTAATATTTGCAATATAACACACTTGCTGAAAACATTTACTGAAATTTTTTTTTGGGAATCTTGTATATGCTTCACAGATGCAAGCTACCAATTGCTGTATATTTTTTTGTTTAAATGATTATTTATTTATTTACACATAATTGCACTTAAACAGTAGAAGTAAATAACGTTAATAGATGTTAGTACATATATAAGAGCAACGGGCGGCCTTATCGCTAATAAGCGACCTTATCCAGACAACCCAATCTGAATGATCTAATGGCATTGAATTTTTTTAAAATCCCATTGCCGAGTCAACTATTTGAATGTAAATTAAGAATAATCATGTCACCAGGCTAATTCTGTAATAAATTCTTGTATTTTTATCTAAATTATTCATAGTTAACAAAGAGAATTATCCTCCAACCGGATCCAGTTATGCGAAATTTGTCACCAATTCGTTTATTATCAACATTTAAATAATAGTGGCAGAAATCTTTTTGAAAACACTGATTTCCCTTAAAATATTTATTATATATTGAACTTAACAATTCTAATGCTAACAATTATTAAATAAACACGAGTAATGTAATTTCAATTTTATTCAAACCAAAATTATTATTACAAAGCATTTAACACTAAGGTCATCTTAAATTGGGTTAAATACAATGCTACTTTGTAATCAACAAGTAGCTAATTAAGGTGTAACAATTCCATTTTCAAAATGTGTCAATCCACACTGTACTGTTCATTCGTACACTCATTTCGTCCAAGGTCAGTGCTATTTAAAGCTGTGCCTAATGATTTTTATAGAAAAAACGAGCCTTGTTTGTGCAAAGAAGCGAAATAACGTATACGGCGTACCATGAATATGCGTTGAAACAAGAACTCCTCCTTTTGTGGAGACTATATGAGATCATAGATGCCACAGTGTGATTTTTTATAGTAACTCTGTCATTTTGTTTGAACCGTGAATATTTTAACTGTGTTAGTTTATTCGGTCATTTTAAAAAACTATACCTATCTCATTTTATTCTTTATAGATTTATTATGAAATAAGAATTTATAACATTTTTTATTATGACTGTATACCATATCTGAAATAGCGAGCGATTTATAAATATTATGACTACTATACATTATATAGTTACATACATACTTAATATATCTTTCATAATTTCACTTTTAATTTGACTTTAGAGCAGCCACTTACTTTCCGGTACGCAAACGAATTCTTTATTGTAAGAAAAAAATTTGAACCACTGCGTAATTATCGACTTATAAACTGTGGTGAAATTTTCAATACACAGAGAGATAAAGAGGCCTGTACATAAGCAGTATGTTACAAATTGTTTTTAATTAAGCCCATGACTGCTTAATAAGGCACTGTACTATCATTAATGTGATTCTCGCTACTAAAAGTATTAAAATAGCGTTATTTATTTGATAAAACATACACGCCTTTTCTATGCTAAGCGCACGAAGTTGTTTTGTTATCCTTCGCCAAGGTTTGACAAAAAGGCTGCTTTTTCCTATAACATATGTACTAATAAAAATGAAATAGTTCAATTTACGTTATTATAAGAAATATATAATAAAAATACGAATACCTTTAACTATGCTTATGTTTATACCAATTTCACGTGTTATACGGGCTAAGACATTAATTTACCGAACTAATTGTTTTTAATAATAATTCATTGACACTACTTCCCCATATAAGTGTTGGAGGAGGTGCTGATCAGCAATTGTGAAAACCAATTATTCAGAGTCGCATTTAGAACAAAAGTTTTATGTCACAATGTTAAATTTGATGGCAAGGTAAAGTCTCCGTTATGTGTGCATGGTCTTACATTTCAATTATCAATTTGCTACTCTCGGTACGATCACTCACAATATTGCGGTCACTCACCTGCGAGCACAGGTTTCTTGCTACGTAATATTATCCTTAAATAGAATTAAGTAATATGGTCCATATAGAGTGTGATAAAAATCTAAAACAGATAGTATTATCGGGACCCAAACGCGAGTTACTAAGCGGATTCATTGTATTGTATCACATTTATCAATCAGCGCAAGTCAGTTTAACTACTTCCTTTTAATTAACATTTACGTCAACTATTACATGTTCCGTTTTGTATGAAAAAAAAGTTATTTTTCGAATTTCACTTGAGAATATATGTTCTTAATTTAAACATTTAATGATTATATTTAACACACCCCTTCCCTACCGAAACATGTGGCCCGCGTTACACAAAACGTGTCTAGTTAATTCGTGCGTGGTTCCGTACTTATAGCATTAAAAAAATATGTATACATTACATTCTATACAAACGTCTCATGTATCGACGAATTGCACTCCACACTATCCATTTACACGTACTAAGAATTTTTTCCCTTTAAAGCTATCTCAGCATTTAAGATTACCTGGAATTCATCGGAATACATTTCGATATACACATATCCTCTATGCTATTCATACATTAAAACTGGTCCAAGGATCTCCAAATCGCCGCACGCCCTTTGTTTACAAGTGACGCATGAGCCGAGTCCAATGCAATCTATAAACCGCGGAGTCGTTTACCTTCCGCGCGGCGAGACGGCCGCCATGTGCGTACATGCGTGAGCGCAGCGGCTTATGCGCCCGCCGCCGGCGCACACCATGCTGAGCTGCCTCGCGCCAGCCACGCTATTGCTGTGCGTCTGCGCCGCCGCCTGGCGACCTACCACAGACTCACTCGAGTTTCATCCGCGATTACGATCAACCCGCCACATTCACAGCAAGATTCACCACTTACATCTCCTTGGATGGCACCTTGAATTACAAGAGAATAGGGCTATCCGTTCTCCTTACTATAATGAGTGTAAGTTTTTTAAAGGACGGGTACTGTACGAAGAAGGATCGGCGGTTACTGTGACAGAATGTGGTGGGCAATTGTACGGTCTATTCCAAGTGGACGGTGAGGATTTTGTCCTCCAACCAACCCGTTCAGATGGTAGTCATGTGTTGCGACGCCGGGATGTACTGCTGTCCGAGAGGCCGACAGCCTACAACCTCACAGGAGATACGGTGACCGACCTTGACATAAACTTCGAGGATGAATCGCCCCTACAGACGATGCACGTGCGTCCGCGGCACAGTGACCACACCGACGTGGATCATTTTCGAAATGTGTTTCCCGTGTCGAGGCCGGTCTCAGGTGTGTCCCCGTAGTGTGTTGTCCCTTAAACGGTGTGCAAAAATGCATTGTTTCGTTTGTTGATTGTTCCAGGCGGCAAAGGTCTGTGGCTTGAATTGGCAATCGTTGCGGATCATACAATGGTGAAATTCCACGGCCGGGAACGAGTGAAACATTATATCCTCGCCATAATGAACATTGTAAGTACGTTGTGGATGGTTGCAATTAATTTCAAGTGCACTCTCATACAATTATGTAACAATTTAAAGGTCAGCGCCATCTTCAACGACCGATCGCTTGAGTCGAACATGACTCTCGTTATCAACAAATTGTTTTTGTACGAGGAGAAGGATTCTGTTATAAAATACGGAAATGTTAAGAAGTCACTAGAGGCAGTGAACAAATGGAATTATAGACATCTCATGAAATTGCCAGCAGGTACATACACAATTCTATTAAAACTTATGATCATCTCGGCTTATAAATTCAATTCTAAAACACTACAATAATTATAACGTAAATATTGTTTGGGCAATAATTAAAAAAAGCAATAATTGAACATTCATCCCACTATGAGATTTGTACGATTATTTGACAGAATATCTAACATAATACATTAATTTTGCCACAAAAAAGTATTTTTATGAAAGTTATATGATCCATAAATCATAATTATTTAACTCATAGCAAATAGAAATAGCGACGGAATGTGTTAACATAAATTTAAAATAACGTAACAGACCGATATATAAAAAGAAATTCAATTTTCATAAGCTGTTATTGATGCAGCCTTTATCCTAATCACAGGTTGTTTTAAAAAAATCACAGTACAAATAAGAACAAGAAGCACACATACGGTAACTTACGGTGAATATTAATCATCGTTAAACATAAAGAACTTATTATAAAAAAACTTAAAAACTAACATTAACAATAAACTTAAGTAAAACAAATTAAAAAGGTTTATTCTTTGTGGCAGAGTACCCATAATGTTGAGCGAGAAAAGCACCAGCTCTTATAATCCTCAAGTAAACCTGGCTCTTTGAAGATCAAACACCAGATTATGATACTTTAGTTTAACTGTATTTTTTATTTTTAGATATCACAATATTTTCTTAATAACATCTTATCGTGTTTAAGCAAATATTTTCTTTATCACCATACAATTTATTTCACTGTAAACAATACACTAAGAGACATTAAAATTTAAAATGTACGTTATAAAGTATAACTAATAACAAAAAAACTTTCTTACACTTATTAATAATCTCTATAATTCTTAAATTACCTCTTCAATTATATTTACTGCCAGTTCCCAAACGGAAAGGGAAGAACTGGCAAGAATCTCTCCGCCACTCCTTTAAATCGCTGAGTATGTTCTGGTACGGTTGAATGGTTGTAAGGAGCAACCGTTACACCATACTCCAGCGAATGCATCAATATCTCTATATATAAAACACTATACTAAAAAATTCGAGTGAACTAATTTTCGTTATCTTAGTACAACGGGTTACAATTTGTACTGATAAGAGTGAATTCAATGTAAATCATATCAACAGCTGTTGCATTAATTATAGTCTATATTGTCTACTTGTGTTTGAAAGTTAAAACTAAAACATTCAATGAAGGCTTAATCGATACAATCTGTCAACAGGTGGCTGAGTAATGCTACAAAAATAACGTCTCTAATTGTAAACCTTATTTTGGTATTTTTTGTAAAATACAAGCGAGATTCGTCGGTGTTTTGAGTAGTTAAATCAGATATAGATATTTAATTATGCATATAAGAATTATATTTTTAATGATTTGAATAAATAATTTTGTTTTTAAGTCTTTAATATCAAATATACTTTATTCTAAGTAAACTAAGTTTACGTCACTGCCAGCCCTCAGCTGAGAAGAACCCACAAGAAACTTAGGGTTTCATTTTCTGGTTCGCTTTTACAAATTCACTGCAGTGTTTAACATTAATTAGTAAGAATAATAATAAATATGCATCTCCAGATAGCACAGGTTGGGACGCCACAATATGGCTGACGCGTGCACAGCTTGGAGGCCCGTCGGGTTTCGCCCCCGTCGCGGGTGTCTGCTCTAGAACACGTTCAGCGGCTATAGACAGAGACGAAGGACTCACCAGCGCATTCGTGATTGCCCATGAGCTGGGACATCTGTAAGTATGCTGAATTTACTACCATATTTAGTTCAAAATGTTAATAAAACGATTTAGTATCGTTGAATATGTGTTTGTAAATAACTCATATGTTAAAAAATCACTTGCTTCATAAAAATACTGAATTTGATTTTTTAAACAATAATGTGTATTTAAAATACATCTCAATGTTCAGTGTAGCGAAAAATTATTATGAAAAAATCAAAAATAACATTATTCAGGTTACTTTCTTACACTTATGTCAGATATAATCGTCAGATAAGGTTCAGCACAATATAACAACCAAATATTTTATACCATGCCATACTAATTTAAATCTATTAAAACTCCAAAAAATAGTGTTTGTAGTTTTTAGTGTTTTGAGTTAGGAGTTTAGCCACAAAAGTTAGTATCTATTTAGAAAAAATATTTTTCTATAATAGATAAGAAGCTTTTATGAGAATGTAAAGCTCTCGACTCCCGTCGTGTTTACGTGCGAGCTGAACAAGAAAGTTCTGATGAGCGGATGCATACACTTGTGCGCGATTCCCAGCGTTCATATTTAATCTCAAATAATATAATCCAGTCATACACTTTGTTAACGTGGTTTGAATTTCTGTTGCATGAGAAATCATTTATTGCATGCTTGGAATGTGTATTTATACAATTTCCACATATAATCGTATCAGCAATTACTTGTCTTCAATATTTTTTTCAAGATAAACCGCTCTGAGAAGATACCCGCAACAAATTCAGCTCTCAGTTTAAAAGCGTGATCACTGTTTTATAAATGTCCTTATCACAGCATTAAGAGCTCATTCCCAAGCGTCTTTATCGTTAAAATAGTCATTTACACTATAAAAAGTTATATTAAATGTATACAAAGTATTTTCGTATCTTACATCCTATCAAAATGTTTATTCTTATATATAATGGAATACTTTTACATTTTATATAATCCTATTTTGTAATCTATGTTATTGTGCTGTATGGATTTGAGAAATAAAAAGCGTCATACTCAGCGTATCTGAATCAGTAGCAGCAAGTATCAAAAGCATTAATTAAACCTTAACACGCTCTGAAGAATGTGAAAAGAATTTTCTAAACCCACTCAAATATACATTTCCTCGCAGCTGACATCCTGTTTACTTTAATTTGCGTTTTAATGTTCACAGCACGTACATAATTTGCAAGTCCCTTTGTCGATTCGCGTATTCGTAAGGCAAAAGCTCACAACTCCTTACATAGCCTCAAATTAAACTTGTCACTTTAAGAACAAATAAAAGTCACTAAGCACATTTATTAAGCTCGTGTAAAAGTTAATTACTTAACTATAATAATAATAGCATACTGGTGTTTAAAGGTGCAAAATAACTTAGGATTATTTTATTATGTCTGATATTTATCAGACATAATAAAAATTGCTCGTTTGCCCCTAAATTTTGTAAAAACTTATGCTCAGAGGTCGTGCTTATGAATCCCAGGTCTAGACAATTTTTTTTTAAACAAAATAATTTATTTCAATACATTATTTTGAGTTTCAATTTACAACGTATAATGCTTATAATTCATTCTGAGTAAAATACATAGATTTCAAAATGTGGGTTGGATTTCAAAATTATCATATAAACCTTAACTACGCTGAAATAAAAAAAAAATCTCCTCACATTATAAAAAAGAAGTCATTTCAAGTAACATGATTTGATTTCTTTTAACACCATGACATTCTTCATGGTCTCAAAAATCAGGCTTCGGGTCCAGTCACACATTGTTTGAAAATATCTTTGAGTCCAAATAGAATACCTATATTTCAAACGCAACACTTGTCACCCAGTAGGTTTCTGATAAAAACCAATTAATATATTTTAGTATTCATTGGAACTTAAACTCTTCGATTTAACCGATTCTTGTAATTATATTTTTCACAATTACACCATTCCGTAATTACAGCAAATAGTCTAATATCAATTTTGACGTTCGACACAATTACAATGTTGTTTATAAAATAATACAGCAATTAATTTTCATTTCGTTCTAATTATGGAACTTGATGAAGTGGTAGACATAAATTGAGTTTAATTTCCATCAATTTGCCTCTAAATTAGTTTGAGAGGAAAGTTTGTAGTGCATATGGCTTCAAAGGAAATGCTTTTGATATATTATATATCTGTCTTACATACATTTCATTATATACGTAATTATCAGCCACAATTTAATTATTAAACGTATCCAATCTAAAACGATAGTTGCACAATAACAAATTAAAACATCATTGTCACCGGAGCGGTGAGCATTTTTTTTTGCCCCTTGATTCTGCTAACAAAGGGTCGGGTGCCGTGTTCGGTACATAGATACCAAATTTCGGAGAACACTAAGATATCTACTTCCCAAATAGGAAGCTTATTTTAAATGGCGTCGTATTTCCAGCTTTACCACCATGCCTAAGACTAATAAGCTTTGGTACATAGCCTGTAGCACAGAAAGCGTATTTTGTTTTGTATGCACTCCTTAAGACAACAACAATTAAAAACGAAATGAGTCGTGAATGATATTTGAAAAGGGAACTATTTGGTTATTTTGTTTATATTTCCACAAAGGACAATAAAATTCCTATTACATTTTACGTACAATTTAACAATCGATTTTTTAAAACCCATTTTACAAAATCAATTTATTTATTAAAAAAGGATTTAATTTCAAGCGTAATAAAACAAAATAATGTCAGACAGCGCAATAAATGCAAAAACGTATCTTTTACTGTAATTAGTATAACTAAATAAAGTATGTATACAATTATATTAATTTAATTAAAATAGATATGACCCAGTTGCATGCGGAAAACATCTATTTGTGATGTCTGATCTAAGAAAGCGATACGCAAGGTTAACTATCGTTAATCTGATTTGTGCATGTGGGTCAAAAGCTCCTAGCTGGCTTTAGTGGTATTTCCGTACTCATTTAAGCTTGATGTTACCTAAGAGGCAATGGTTGCGAAAGATGGGTAAAGAAAATTACTGATGAAGCCGAAAATGTATAAGCCATGTGTTCACTTTACTCACCTTTAAAGGCTAAGCCGAAAACAAAGATAGACTATGTAACAGGACGATCTCATTGATAGATTACAGGACATACAAACGCGTTACCTTGATCTTGGCCAAGGTTGATCAAGGTGTTAAATTTGTGACCGCGGTTTTAGAATTGGTTTTCTAATTGAATACGATCGTATTTCTGACTTCACATTTGGTGTGGCTATTTGTTTGCCAAATTATGGAAAGCTCATAGCTGGAAAGCTCGAGATAACACTACTTATGGTTTGACATTTGTAAGCCTCCTGGACGATGGTGTGATGTTTGTTATAGTATACACATTGATTCAAAATAATAACAGTAGTTAAATGAGGAACTGATATTCGACTAAACATAAAACTACTAAATTATCATGTTTTGTTTTTGGTTTTCTATTTATGTCTAATCTAAGGGCGAAACATTATTATTCCAGATGTGTTTTATTGAATTTTGCCTCTTTAAAATTATCCGAACAATTGTTCCAATGTCAAAGCTTTTTAAATACACTATCAAAACTAAGATAACATTTCCGTATTACTTAATACCTTATTGAAGATAGGTTATTGCCCCTTATCACTCCATCACGCAATAATACTCCTTAACATTAACAGATACGGTTAAAAATTGTATGCCAGACCTTATCAAAAGCTTCGGTCATGCATTGTCCGTACGCACAATTTGCTTCATTACCTTGTAATTGATTTGCCGAAGACTTGTGGATGAACATTAATTAATACTGATCGAGTGTTTGACTTTAGCCAATTACTCGAAATCAGTGTGTACTATACAAGTTACATTTTCGTTTCATGTTTTTTTTTACTCATTCGATTTTACTTAATATTTCGTATCAGGTGATCCGACTGATAAACGTGTTAAAAAAATAACACTTGCAGACTCAGAATTAACCTGTCTTCATCACAACGATATGAACAGAATAAATGGTGACAAACAGATATAGTACAGTATAGTTTACCAATGCTTAAAAAATTTAAACCAAGCAAAAGTTTGTTTTGTTCATATATAACAAAACAAAGATATGAAAAATGATAAATCTAGTCAGATTTAATACGAATATCTTTATACAGACTCGTTAAAACAAATATCAGTTTAATTAAATCAAACAACGTAGAAGTTGATTGGGCATTCACAATTAAGCTTTCCAAGAATTAAACTCACGGGTTTAGGCAAAGCTTAATTAAAAGCTTTGTCTCCCTTGAACTCAAATAATAATTTCAATAACAGACATTAATAAAGTTAAACTGTGTATATCCTGAGAAGAGTTACGTCGGAGTTTGTATGTTTGTCCGTTTGATATTTTGACAATTGCAAAGTAGTCGAAAACCATGACTTTCCAGTTTTCTTAAAAGCATACGTCCATAGGCTTGGTCCAGTTTAATACTTTGCTGATTTAGTAAGCGTAATAATTAGCATGTCACCAGTAGAATCCTTGAATGTTGTAATAAATCAATTTTGACGAATCGAATATTGAATATCGTAATTCGAATGTCTTATTTTACAGAATCATATTAAACGATTCAAATTTCACAACATTGTTGAGATATTGAAACGAGGTCCTATAAACATCTTACTTCGACGTTAAAACCAGATCAATGTTATTCCGATGATTCAAGTGCCTTTGGAGATTTGTCGGATTTAAAATTGTATTTCCAGTTATATATCATATCGATGCTTTTTAAATAATAATCTGCAGTATAAGTTACAAAGTGAATCATGTTATAGAAACACCATTATGGCATGTAAAAATAAGTCTTATATATTCTTAGTTAACGTATTTTCGAACCATTACGACTTAGGGTCCTTCAAGAAAAAAGCGTAAAAATCCGTAAAAGGCCGGCAACGAGCTCCCAGCCACATGAGTGTCTATGGGTGGCGACTTCACCTTTATGGTGGGCCTCCTTCTCGTTTGCCCCCTCTTCTATAAAAAAAAGACTTAGTAGTAGTAGCATAATAAAAGATTCAATATAATATTAGAATCAGAGATCGAGCATTTCTCTTACTGAGTCAACAATTTTGATCGATTACCACAGTAATGATCTATTATGTTAGTGACGCTCACAACCACGTGAGTGTTATGGGCTGTGACTTCATCTTTTTGGCGAGCCGCCTGCTCGTTTGCCCCCTAGTTCATAAAAAAATTATTTAAAACAGTTTTGCTATTTGCATGGCATATAACGCTAATTTTTAAAAAATATTTTTTGATGATTCGACTTTTTAAAGAGAACTATGGAAACTTCTATATTAATTAGTAGAAAATATTGTGTTCTTTTTTATCTTGTTACTATATTAAGTTACCAATTCAATTTGTGTTTTGTAAATAAGGTAATTTACATATTATGCAATACATGAGAACACTCGAGTGCGAGCCGTCCTAATTGACTCGGCCTCTCGCGAATGATAAGACGATCAAAGAGTCCGCACACACGCTACATTTATTACTGAGACACTGCGAAAAGGAATTTAGAATTAAATTATTTTTTTAGGATAATGCTTATATTTTAAGTGTGCTTTTTTATTTTGAATTGATGATTTTGCATCAATTGAGATATTTACAAACAAAATAAGTTATTCGGTTTTAACATCTTTTTATTCATGAATAAAAGTTCTAATTTAAAAACAGTTTAAGATTTTCTATCTTCCTTGGAGTTTATATATTGTATAGGTATTCCAAGAGCCTGTAATGAGACGTTTAATGAGGCATCTTTCTCCGAACACAGGAAATGAGTTCGGGATTACCCGCAACTAAAAGTGTCTGATAAATCTGGACTCGGTACCGATTTTCTAAAGATTTTTTCTCATTTGTATAATTATTTTCAATGTATCAATTTTATTTATCGTAAAATACGTTAAACCCATTTGATAGAATTAGATAAATTATTTTACGATTATATCAACCGCACGCATGACTTATACTAATAACGTTATTTTTACACAAGCAATAAAATTGCTTTTAAAATATAACGTAAATAAGATATCTATGTTTATCATCTTGTAGGCAACTGAATTACCGCCTTGCACCAATAGATTGTGCGCAATAAATACGTAGTCCACATTAGATACAAAATTTGGGTCTTGCCTAAGGCACGTACCTACTTGTAAGATAACGGATCTAATCCAAGACCTATCTGGATAATCGGTAATTAAATCAAGAGTTCTTTAGAAGTCTACTAGGACCAAGGTCTAAGACTAAGACATTATCAGTATTAAAGAGATGTTAAAATTTATTACTATGTTCCCTAAACGTATACGTCCTTGTGTACGTACATTCAATAATCTCCCAAATGATGTTCCAAATGTGTCATTTGATAAATTCTAAAACTTTCTTGATGAAAAATTGTTAAGGATATAAAGGACTATTGAAAGGACCAAAATGCTTGGGAATGAATGGCTTAATTCTGAGATAATTACACTCGTAAAATAGTGATCACGCTGATAGTTAACCAGCTGAGTTTGTTGTGTCATCTTATACCGGTTTATTTTGAAACCCACGTGGCTCTTCAAATTATTGACTTACAAGTGATCGCTGATATAAATCTACATGGAAAACTTACTAGATACAGCTTGTTCCCTTGATGTTTCCACATGATAAAAGGAAAACTTTATCTGTATTTTATAATATTTTTCATTTATCTCTGTCTGTTACATGTTCCACAATAACTTTAGAATTTCAAAAAAGTGCAAAACAAAAATGTCATATTTCTTTCTATATATTAATATATAGAAATACAATTTCTTTTCTTTCTTTCAGAGATTTTCTTGAATATTAATATATTAATTTTCACTCCTTTATCCTCAGGTTAGGTCTGACCCACGATGGAGAAGGTCAGTGTGAAACAGAGGGTTTAAAGGGATCCGTGATGGCACCCACTGTTCTGGCCACACTCCACAACTACGCATGGTCCTCCTGTTCAAAACAACAGTTCCATGAAAAGTCCGAGTAAGTATGTGGAAATAGTTTTATTAAAAGAGAAATACGAATTGAAAAGGACTTTAAGAATATTTATTTATTAACTTAAGTGACTTTTGGCTTATTTTTGTTTAAATTTATATAATATAGTAGAGCTTTGTCAATGCTCTATGGTATGTTAGACATCGCCAAAGTTCCACCATCATGTGAATGTCGAGGCAATTAAGCTCCTTGACCACGGACCAAGTGTTAGTGAGTTTGTTTGTTTGTGCGCGTATTAAGTGCTAAATAGTGGAGTTATATATTAGTACACAAATACATAGTGCTACACTTAATAGAGCCAATAATAGGTATTAATGGACACATGTTAAATATAAAATAGGCTAGATAACATAACTCATTGCTCATTCAGGAATTAAGTAAAAAATGACTTAATTTATAAACTGAAAAACTCATTTTAAAAAACATTCTCTCAAACAAATCTCTGTATTTTCAAACTAACTAATGATGTTTGTAACGTAAATCTATGGGTTCCGTTTTTCACTTATTAAAATTTGTTTATACTAAAAATATCATATTGCATGTAACCTGAGTAAATAGCTTAAATACGATTTTTTTTATAATTTATTCTTATTGAATTTTTTGAACGATTCACTGAACGCCTACTGTAAGCAAAAGCCGATCAAGCGGGAAATTGTTTATGCATTCAATCAATAGACAAAATAAACAACAAAAAGTCATCATATTTTCAACCGACTTCTAGAAAGAAGGTTCACAAATTGTTTTTTTTTTATAAAAGCTCATGGTAATTCGTGATCTTCATTCGCTGATCACAATTCTTGTAAAGCACAAATAAAACAGAATTTGGTAAATATAAAATTAATCTGGTTTTTATAAATTAAGAAGTGTATTATCATTGTAACCCCTTATAGACGATGGTGGTGTCTTCAACAACGGAGTGGTGATGATGGAGTGGTGCTGGGTGGTGCAAAAGAGCTTTCCAATTATGTTTTCACCATGGATGAACAGTGTCGAACTGAATTTGGAGATGGGTAAGTGGCCGCTAGAGGCAATATGATTTGTGTTTGCCTTGCTAAGTGATATCAACCCCTGAATTCGTCCCCTCTAGTATGTTTTCCTTTCTATCTCTCTCACACTGTACGAGTGTGACGGTGAACACCGATAGAAAACGATTACTCTTAAATCCACATACGCCTGACCTACTTAAAGCTATAACAAAATGATTATACCTTCTTAAAGTCAAAGTCAAACCTTTTTATTTAGTAAGGATCATTTTGAATCGCCTTAAATCTAAATAACTCTACACCTATTCGTAAGCGGTCAAGTACATAAGAAGCAGGCGAGAAACTCAACTTAGTTGATTTTTTTGTTGATGATCCTAGAACACTTTTTGGAGCAAGGTTAAGTTGAAGAGTTCATTCCCAAACTTTTTCATCATCAAAACAATCAAATATTTATAAAATGCTTTATCTAAAAGATTCACTTTTTTAAATTTCATTACTGACAATGACCACAAATCGTTTTCGACCACAACTTTATAGAGCATTTATGGATTGGTAATGAATTTCGCCTAATCATAAATGTCAATTAAAAATACCATAAGTGACTCAATGTTGTCCTTATCCTAAATTCCAGTTAACGAACAAAACGTGTTCAAATCATAATATTTACATAATATCTCCTGTTTATTTTAAACTTTGTTTATATTTTCGTTGCGTTATTGCGACGCAAATACACTTTCACGTATTATGAATACCCCAAAAAATCAGTAAATAATAATTATTACATAATATTATCGGATATTGATTCAAAATGAGGGCAAAAGCTGAGGCTAGAAAGGGCATTCTAGCTTGAGAGCTCCCATATGTTACATATCCACATAACCACATATCCGTCAGTAAATCTAGAAGCGTCTCGCAAAGTACTTTTTACCGCATACCATCATTTTATGAAGGGACCCTCAATAAAAATCTATAATCAAAAGGTCGGCAACGCACTGAGCAATGTATTAATGGACGTACCCTATAATGTGTTATATAATTCAGGCCAGCAACGCACTGAACGAATGGCTAGCACGTTTTCTTTCGAACGAATAAGTATTGTCAATTATCTCCCAAAGTAGATGTACAGCACAAACTTTTGTATATTCAATGGAATTCACTTCGAATAAAAGTTCGACTATACTGCCTTTATTTATATATTTTATTATTATTATTTTATATATTTATTTTATACGAGGCTTGACAACGTCACGAATAAGTTTTCTAAAACTTGCGTTTTATGTTAATGTTAATAGGGTTATCGATTCCAAAAACATATAGGAATATTATATTTTTATTTGACTTTCACAGAGTCTAATATGTTGACGACTCCATTACCATGCCAGACTCACGAACAAGGCGTCAGCTTCAATCCCCTGTACCGTCAGCATATATGTAATTGATATATTTGTAGGCTGTCTGGGTGTGAAATACTTATACATATAGCTCACAACACAAGCTATAAATAAATTTTATTGCTAACGGCTAACGGGAAAAGTCACATTATAACTACTCAACAAAATAATTGTCTTGCTGGAAACCGAACCTAAATTCTTCGTACTCACTAGGCCTCGACAGTAACATTTATAGTATTAACCTAATAAACAACATTAAATAACTTAGCTAAATCAGTTTAGCTTATCAGTTATATATAATGTCACGTGTTAGGTCACTTGACACGTGGAAGCCCCCATTATAACTTTAATGGTAGTTTTAAAAGTAGGTCATTAATTAACGATTCATCGTTGTAATTAAAATTTTAACGTTTACGTCCTTAAACTTAAAATATCTTTATTCAAGTAGGTTCTTATAAAGACACTTTTGAATCGTCTGGTGGTAGTGTAAATCGTATTTTTACACTACCACCGGTTCGTAAGGTAGTTATCAAGCGAGAAGAACCGGCAAGAAGCTCGATAGCTGCTCTTTTAAAATAAACATTTCAAATAAAATTATGTTACCTACATGACCAATTCAAATAACAAAAGTTACTAGGTAAGGTTACTCAAGAGTTAAACTGTCCCGATGCTGATCTTTGTCCTCTAAATATTCTTTAACTATATACATATTACATAATGTATCAAATCATAGATATAAATAAAAACCAAATGGTGATATTAGGTGAGGAAATATAATAACGATATATCGGCCGTACGTGTTCAGAATATATAAGACGACACGAAATAATTATCTTTGATGTGAGTTTTATATTCTACTTAATTATACGTTTTATTTATTATATGTACGTTAAGCTTAAATATATTATATTTGAGGAAAATAAGTGTTATCACCTATTAAAGATAGTACAGAATTTAATAACAAAACTTCTAGAACTTTCTAGAACCTAAAATTTCAGTTATATAAAACAGACGCTGGACCCCAAACTTGTATATTTCCTGTGTTATGGGTGTCCAGTCTCTTCCAATGTGCATTATATATGTTTATGTAACGGGCTGTGTGTTTTGTATATATTTGTATTATATGATATTTAACTATTTATTCAATTCACAAATTTGTTTTATGCACCGCGTTAAATAAAAAAATATTTGAAAGACATTTAAAGTGCTGTATAAGAGCACTATTTCGCTTAAGTGTGCAATCTCGGATTTGTTAAGTGGCGCAATCGTCAGCGTTTTCACAGAATAATTCAAGTACTTTGTTGAAAAACTAAAAAATCCCGGACACTTAGTTGAAAAATGACGGAACCGTTACTACATCATGCTTTTCGTGTTAAAATAGAACCTTTGTGCGTTTTTTGGTACAAATAAGTATAATAAAAACAAACTCGCACGTAACATATCACTAACTAAACACATCGACAGAAGTTGAACACGAAAAGCGAAGTGAACAAAGATCAAAAGCGATGAATTGAATACGTAAATCATTCGGTTATCTGTATTTATGGGCTGGGAGCACTCCCGCTGCATCTGCTATTTACATTTCAACTAGATTTTTAATCTATGGCCTGATTTGACAATTCGTGAGTTACTGAATGAGTTTCGAAATGTTGAGTGTATTCTTTTGTCTCTTGATAGTGTTTGTACTTCCTTTTGTCATTAGTGGAATCTTGCAACTTTATTCACTATAAAAGGTTGCTTGGGATCACATGGTTTTGTAAAGCGTAGCCTAGTAAGTACCTAAATATATGTTTCATGTTTTGTAATTATTTATTAATTCATTTGTATTTCATTACGTAGGCAAAATGTGGGAACACATTAAACAAAATAAAATTCTAGTTACTTATGCAGTTGCATTTGGTCACTAATATTGATATTATCATCATGATCTTAGCCTTAATTATCCATTGAAAGTTTTATATCCACATATGGAGTACTGGATTTGCTCGGATTTGCGTGAATTGATTACCAATGTCAAATTCAAATATGTACTCTGAATCTCTAACTAGACTTATAAAAATAGCCTTTACTTGCGGTGGGCATAGTGAAATAGAAGCACACATTTACATTATAGTTAGAACAACCAACAAACAATATATTATAGGTTATATTCAGTAAAACCTATTAATGATGTTTTATATCAATTATTCCTTATATCGATATTTACATTCTAGCCTTCAATAGTACACCGAAACGTTGTAACATACAAATAACTCTTCATTAAACTACCAAATGGGAGATACGGACCATTAGCTCACCAATTCGTAACCTATTTAATATGACAGAAACATGGCCATACCCTGTGATTACGGCATAGTAATCACAGTGCAAAACTAAATTTCATACGACAAAATTGGTATAACAATAGGAATCGTTACGTTTAGCCATTGATTTAAAAGGATAGTCAAGGACTGGAATGTCCAAAGCTTACGTACATATAAAGAATACGCATATATCGTGTATGTCATGCCTTTGTTAGAGAGAAGAATAAACATTTTTGGCCCTTTTAGATGCTCCTTTGTTCTATAATGAAAATATTATTTGTTCCAATAAGATAAGTCAATAAACATACAGCATTGAGACCCACACTATGATCCCCTGTGGTATGGGGCTCAATCTATTGCGAGTGTATGTGTGTGTTAGAGTGTGTGAGTGTTAATCGACAAATGTTTAAAATCTAGAATCTAGATAAGAATAAGGTATTCTGTTTCTATCGCCAAGCTGTTACGTGATAACTGAATAGGTAATAATAACTTACCGTGGCTCTTCGGGGGAAGAGCGTTCCTCTCCTTTTAAGGCTGGCAACTCATTTTAAATCGTCCTGGCATTGCAGGTGTCCATAAGCGGCGGTTAGAACTTAATTCGAAGTGACCCGCCCGCTAGTTTGCCTCCTATTACATGAAAAATGGCCAAATTAATAAGTTCTTGTCCAACAGATGCGCGTTAATATATACCAATCATTAATAAATACTTAAATATTATAAATTAACTATACATTTATTTATGACTTAAAAGTGGGTCATTTTAAATAACATTTTAAAGTTAATTCAAACATTGACACTGATATTAGCATTTGCGTGCTAATTGTGGCAGTGACCTATATATTACTTCTAATTTTGAGGATGTTAAATGTTTTAAATATCTTTATTCAAGTAGGTCTTTATAAAGACAATTTCGAATGGTCAATTTTTACACTACCTAACCTACAACAACTAAATACATTATTTTTGTAATGAGTATAGATTATAAGGCTGCATAGTTTTATTTGGTTCTGAGCGCCCTAGAGCTAATAACTCAGTGGCAATGTATCTGATGCATTTGCTCGATTCCCTCGCGGTATGCTATCTGCCTTCACCGTTGAACCAAGTACGTGGTATGTAAAATTGGTGCACGAGCGAAATCGTACGCCGGACCTAACGTTTGACAAATCTTGTACCACTTGTAGAAAATGATTCCTTTTTGTGCGGTATAATAATATACATGTCATGTTGAAACCACAGAGAATATCTGAATAGAGCTGTTTTAAAAAGTTATAATAGTATTTAATATTCTTAATTAAACTCTTACTAGGTATTGATCCATTCGCCGGAGCATGGCGTAATAAGTGAAGGCAAACGTAATGTAGAACATACTTGGTGATTTAGAGGTGGTGGAGAGTTTCTTGGTAGTTTTTCTTATCCGCCCTACATCTTTGATTTAAACGTAATTGTAGAGGTATTGTTTTTATTATATTGCGACGAGAGTATATGTATATATACAATATTTTAAAAAATCTTTTTTCTGTATATCCACAACGAACACAATACGTATAAATGGTTACAGCTACCATTTTTGAGTAAACAAATACAGGAATTCGCAGAAAGCAAACCCTATAATTATGTTAAACAATTCTGTACTAATTATTTATTGTCTTTTCAGTTTTTCAATATGCAAATCTGTGAAGATAAAGTCGCCTTGTGCGAGGTTGTGGTGTGCTCATAAGTCGGTTCCTCATGTTTGTCGATCGAAAAGAGCTCCACCTCTCGAAGGCACTCCGTGTGGTGTTAACCAGGTAAGAACCAACTTAGTACGTTACAAAGTTTATTATAATGATATAATAAAATAATATTAACGTTAATATTAAAATAAAAATTCGGCAAACACGGTTGTTATAAATGTCTATTAATGATTATATCCGTTATGATTTATTTAGATACAGTTGTTAACTTTAATGTAAAATGAAATAAATTATCGAAAGAAATGCCCATCACAATACCTGACAATGGAGAGATGAGATATGTTATTTCCTCATAGTAAATCTTTATTTTTATTTCACATTTTATGCCCCTTATTTAAAAATTATAATAAACTCTCGAGCGACAAAGTATAAAACAGTAAACTAAGCAACATATTGGTTGGCGCCAATAGAATAATCCTATTCTATAGGATTATATTTTGTTATGTTGCCAGTATTTATACTTTTAGGCAAAGATGAAAGAAGTTTTTATTAATATACCTACCTTTTTAACAAATCTTTATTTGAGTAAATACAATAATTATGAAATTATTTATATAAAACTTGTGCGTTCGTTTAGTATAAATGCATTAAAAGATAGCGGCCATATTTGTGTAACTGTAACCATGGCGACGGTTTCCTAGAAAAATATTCCATTCATTGCATTCAGAATTTGCATTGCGGATTCCATCAGCGTTCACGACGTATCTACATGTGTGTGCATAAATTTAGCGCATGAATACATTGTCATTCAAGTGATTTTAATATTGCTCATTTTATATAGTAATAAATTATTTAATTGTGTTGCATTATAAAAACTAAATCCACCGATCCTTCTTTATCTAAATCATACTGAAATATATGAACATACAAACCCAGACACTTTTCTTTACGACTACCATAAACTTTATAATCCAATGTTACTAGTAGTGATGGGCCGAATGTTGTTTGAACGAACGAACTTCGGCCAAACATTCTGTATAAATGAAAAAATCGAAGTTCGGTTTATGCCCTGCTTTCTTGTGGGAGTTATCACTCCCGTCTTGTTTACACCACCCACTCATTCTCACACCCCTCCTGCTAACTTAATTTGATTTTCCATTACAAACTAAGATTTTAATTGTAAGCTAACAAAACTATAATGATGATAGTTAGTTACCAAACTAATAACCTATTGATTATAAAAGGCGAATTACAAAATGTCGTAGTACTGTTAAAGCCGCCGAAGTTCTATTGAACCAAATTTAAAACGAGGTCTAGCTTATCTCTAATTACCAGTGAATTACATAAATTCGATTTTTTAGTAAATTATAGTAATTATATATCTTATTAAAATGAATGAAAATGAAATTATAATATTCATTTATTAAGTAACTAAGACTCATAGGTGTTAGTAGGTACAAGAAAACTATGTCAGTAACATTAAAATATTTAGAACGCAATTTTCTACATGCCACACAACACAACAATGTCTCATGTATATACAGTCACATCGATCTGCCACTATGTTCAAGACAGTGTTGGAGCTGCTCCGCATCATGCCCACCAGAGATGCACATCTTTTTCGCATGATAGGTACTATATAAATGTCCATACGTTGGATAAACCTCAGATCGATGACGTCACCAAGGCTTAATCGCGCTAACGATGTTCTCGATCAATTAGCTTACGAGCATGAATACAACTTCTGGACACTAGCACCAGTCACTGGTCGATAATCCTTTTCAGTTGTAGGAAATACACACTTTCCTACAAAAGTACTATTACGCATTTAATTTAACACTCTTAAAAAGTTGGCAAGCTCACAGACATGTTCAAGAACGCGTCTGACACTTTAATTTTCACAAGACAGATTGCAAAAGCAAGGTTTAAATTAATACTCGATTTATATCAATGACACTGTGGAACACTGGAATTGGAAAGCATAATTTATCAATCGGAATCAATCTTGACGATAATGTCTAATTAATTTTATTTGTAATAATGACTTCATGAATTCGTCAATCTGAACTCTGTGGCTATTTCAATCGTGTCGCCTTGAAGATATTCTTACATTATCCATTCAATCGTTTTAGATGATAAAACTTTATAATAAACATTATATGATAAATATCTCTATATAAATAATAATCGCAAAAACAAGGTTTAATTTTTTTTGGATTTTGCAGTGTTAAACATATTTAACTAATATTATGTATTTAAACACACTAATGATTAAATAAACACAAAATATTCTTAATATTAACTTAACTAATATAAGTAACTTAAAATAAAACAAAACACAAAACTAAAACAAATTTAAAAAGTTTGGTCCCTGTGGCGTGAGTACCAATAATATGTAATATTATGTATTTATTATTCCAAAAGCAATGGTTATATAGGTAATTAATATACATATATATTACGTTATAGTGAAAGGAAAGGAAGAAGGGAGGAAGGAAGAAGAAACAAGGAAATAAAGGAGTTGCCACCTAATATTTTCACACTACGGAAATATTTTGCTTCTTGGTCCCAGCAGCAATTACTTACACTAGACTTGTTCTTTCTGAGCTTTTTTTTAACAGTATTACATAAATCTAATAGCTGTAAGACAAAAGTTTCTTTAATGTAACACTCAATTTGGTTTCCTGAATTTCAAGTCAAAATTTACAGTCGTTACATTTACTGGCCAAGTGACTAAAATATATTATATTTTTTCAATATATCAGCGATCACTTGTGTCCGTCAATAACTTTCTTCTTATATCTAAGGCTACGGGGAGTCCAAAATAAACCGGTCTGAGATACAAACAGCAAAATCAGCTGGCTTCCATTCATTTTACAAATGTCCGTATCTCAGCATTTAGGTCGATTCATTCCCCAGCTTTTCCATCATTTAAATAGGACTTACTCAACAATTTTGCCTTATTTTTTTTTGTTCAATTTATTAAAATTCGTAACATCAAACTTCGTCTAATCAAAATTTCACGAGAATTACTAATTTTATGAAGCCTAATGAAGGCACAGTGAATTTATACATATATATTCAACTACGTCACACAGTTTTTGTTTGTAACACGTGTATTTAAGATGTTTTTGTTAGGAATAGTGCTCATTTTGTAACAAACCTTATCCTGGCCAAACGCCAAAGGTCAATTAGACAAAGAGATGACACAGCTTTTCTAATTATCATAATGTACAAACGAATTTAGCATGAAATGTGTTCACAAAAACTAGAATAAGTCTTTGTATGCATTATAATTTACTATACTAATTCAATTTAATGGATTAACGGGAAGATTCTTGCCAGTTCTTTTAGTCCGCTCTACGCCTTTGCTTTGGGAACTGTCAGTAAATGTAATTTATAGTTTACTAAAGTTACCTATATGAATAAGATCATTAAAATAATTTATCGCTATGAGTAATTTAAACATTTCATATGAGAACGTAGAGGTAACAAAACCGCATTAAAAGGACCCTGGGGTCTCTCGCAATCAACCAGGATCCCAGCGGCTGCTAATATTAATATTTGCCAACATATATATTATAGGAAGAAGATGGTCGACATACCGTCTCCTATTTTCTCCACTCACCCACGGTGGTGCTAGGACGTAAGCCTTAACTCTGCTTACGTCCTACGGGGTTTGATATTATGCTGATTCTCATATCAGTCATATGTTGAACAAAAACTACGTTATCCGGGTGTGTTAGGCTGAAACACATCCACCAATAAGGCCGTCTTAAAATTAATTCGTTTCTATATAAAAAGAGTGTTCGTTACACATAATATTAAATTTATGTAATAAGCAAAATTTTGCGAGATTAACCTTTCAGTTGCACTGGTTTCAAAAAATGTTTACCCGCTAAATTAAATTAAATCGTTCATATGAACACAGTAGAAACGTTGACAGTTGACTAAAAATTATATAGTTCTTTCGTTTGGCAGATATTATAATTATTTTCTCCAACCGAAAAGAATACTTGACCTGTTAAAACCATTGAGGTCCCGAAGGGCCTACGACTTGAAAAACCTTCGATCGAAGGGTCGGTGATATCATTGTTTAAAATAAATATAAAACTGTTTTATTTAAACTGTGCAAGTTTTAGGAATGCTGTAATATCCGCTCTTTCACTCGGCTGAACAATAATAATGATGCTTATCGTTCTTATAAAGAAATTCCTTTACAACGGTTTGGGAAACTCTGATGGAACACTGATATCGAAACTTTGTCGATGTTAAGGGACTGGACCCTACATTTTCAATAAAATAATTTAGTAATAATTTAACAAATATTGAACAAATTACACACACTAATTATTAAAACAAAATATTCTTAATATTAACCTAACTAATATAAGTAACTAAAAAAAAAAACAAAACTAAAACAAATTTGAAAAGTTTGGTCCCTGTGGCATTTCCTCGCTGTATGGCGATGCTTACACGCTGAGCAAGGAAAGCATCAGCTCTTATTCAATATGTTCGTATTTTTATGTATATTGTATTTAGTAATATTGTTACATTTTTATGTATGACGTGAGTTTTAAATTAATTTCATTACATTATTTACATAGACGGTCGGCCTCAAAACCTATTTATATGTTAGTATTGTTTTATGTCAATATACAATAAAAAAATGTATTTCTTTAGTCCGTTAGTATTTTTTTTTTAAATTTGACCCAACATTTATTTTACGTGTATTCACTGTGTGTAGTAATGATGATACGTACAACGTATACGTTTCCGTTGCGGCATGTACGAAAAGATTAACATAAATGAAATAAATAAATATTTATTGCGTTTGAACAATACCTGAATAGTGCCTCCATTTAAATTATAATCTACTTGTTTTTGGAGGCTACTTTCTTATAAATCTTAAAAAGTACACATAACCAAACAAATATTAAACATTTTAAATAAAAAAAAACATTGTTTATAAAGACATAAAAAAAATATTAGCCCGTGTAATTAGTCTACGTATTACGGACGTAATCCTCTGAAATCCCACAGCCGGCCAGCTGGGGCTTATTACATTCGCTAAGATATATTTCTCGTGTCTAGTGAGGCTCATTTTTTGTTTCATATACACCATTAGTACTCTCTTTTAAATCTCTTTACAACTATTCTATTAATTTTATAATTTATATTTATAGATTTAAATCAGCTCATATGTCCTTTTTTACTTAAATATATGTAGGTTATTTTTTGTATTTTTCGAAATCTTGGACCGCCAGTTGCTCTTATATGTACTAACATCTATTAACATTATGTAAGCCTGCTGTTTTCGTGCAAACTTGAATAAACATATCAGAATAAATCATTTATATGTGACCTTAACATAAATTAAATAGTAATTAAGATATAGTAATGGTGATATAAATATCTATGTGATTATGGTTACAGTGGTGTGTGGATCGCGTATGTGAGGCCATGCCAGGTCACGTGGTTGGCAACAGGAGTGATATAAAGAGTGTACCCGAATGGGAAGACTGGGGATCGTGGAGTCAATGCAACGCTGATTGTGGGTACGGACTGAAAACCAGGATTAGACGCTGTTGGTTTAAAGGGTATGTTTGCAATTGAACGAGCTTTTTTGAAAGGCTCATTTCGTGTCGCATAGGTGTGGAGAGCTTTGCTTAAAGGCTTTGTCATGAAACCAATACCTTTTGGCCGATTACAATGTGCTTTTGATAGTTATAACAAATTAACATCTGACATTTTAAATACATCCGGTAGTTTGTAATATCAATTCTAATGTTTTATTTTAGTGAGTTGACTTAAAATATATATAAATTATATACATTTTCAAATCAATCAAATCTTTACTTTCTCTAATATATATCTAACGAAGTTTGCCTTGTTTTAATAATATATATTATCAGAATAGTGTCCATTAACACTTCATGCATTCTCTATTAATACACTTTTTACTAAGTTGTTTATCTGATAGCAATTATCGGATATACTTAAGGTTCCTTTCTTTTTACTCCTCTCACTAAACCCGTAGTTTCTAGAAGCTGAATGCCCTCGACGTTAAGTGTAAGAGTCTTTTCATGAACTATTCATTGTTAATAAGATTTTACAAGCATCTCATTTTTCAATAAAACAGTTCAGTATCAGAGAGCGCGTGCGAGGGCGCAGGTTCCCAAGTAGCTACCTGCTGGGCAGGACAAGCCTGTGCTGCAACAAGGGACATAAGAACAGATGTCTGCTTCCGTCAGGCCAGTTACCTTATACCCCAGCTACAGGCAGATGGTAAGAAATTGTCTACTATGGTGATATTTCTATTCCAGATATCAAGATAGATATCTCCTCTAGATAGATATACATAGATTAACGCTTACATTTAAATTACATATCTTTAAATTGCATTGAATCACTATTACTTTAGTATAAAATACTGTGTGCTTCGAAATACTTCAATAAGAAGTTTAAAATTAATAATTAATTCATCACTGTAGAACGAATGTATGCATTAACTATTGAACATTCAAAAAAAATCTTCTGAAAAATATAAATGTAGATTATTTTCTTAAGTCTGGTAAGTAATAAGCCTTATTTACTAATTTAATAATTTTTTAACGAAAATGTTCTATAAAAATCGACAAACGTTAAAAGAAAAAGGGTTTAGCGACTGTTATGTTGTAGAAACGAAACACTGTCAATCCTGGTGTGTCGACTACGCGGGAGGCGAGGCGAACCGTTACGGAGATTTGCCCGACGGAGCACCCTGCAGCTATGACAGATCATACGACCTTTGTTACCAGGTACGTTGAAATATCTGACATACAAACACAAGATTGTGTAAACTAAATGCTTCTTTTAAATTAACGCTATGAATGGTTAATTTGAAAGAAGCTTTGCTTAAAATAATTGAAAAAATCCAATACAACGTTTGATAACAAAAAGTGTTTATCTTGTGTAAAAGTAAAAGTGTTATATGATTTTTTCCTTTTTTATATTAACCTTTTTTTATAAACCTTACAGTGCTAACACTAACTAAAGTACCACGCCAGTTTGTCAAAAAATCATTTTTAATTTTAGTTTAAGTGGAACCACGGAAAACAGTTAGTATCCTAATATGTATAAGTTAAAATAATAATAAGACTTTCTCAGGGCACATGTGTGAAGGGTCAATGCAATGGCAGTGACCCAGCTTGCAACTGGTGCCCAGATGGATATTGCAACAACAACACACATATGTATATACGACATCTTGGGAAAGGTAAAATATTGTTACATAGAATAATACCGACAGTATAAAGACTGTCACAGTGTAAACTCAGCTCTCTGCAAAATTATCAAATTACCTCGTCATATCCACCATATTTTTTGTTAATTTTGGACAAAGGCATCCTTCAACTAGAGTTTAGTTAGACCTACATTATACATACATCATTCACACCTGTCTTTTCTTAAACAACTTCCTTATGAATACAGTGACGAAGCTCTTCGACGAGTTTCCTTTAGCTCTCCGTGAGCATTGTAGGAAATTGGAATAAAAGAGATCTTTTTCAAGGCTGTATTGTATGGTAACCCTGGTGTAGGAACTAAGTTTTTAATTAATTCCTTAGATATTAGAAGATAATTAGTTACGTGCAAATTGATCGCTTATACGGTTATCTATAACTTAATAAATAAATGTTTATTGTATGTTAATACACATAAGAATAAAAAATGTGATGCAAGTTTTATTCATCATAAATGTACATATTTCAGGATGGACACGCCTCACAGTGATCCCTCACGAAGCGACGAAATTATCTATGCACATCACCACTCCCGTCTCTTTAAACATTGCGATACGGGAGCGTCGCCGAGATAGACCAATACTAGAACTGAGCAAACATTCTAAACGCTTCGATATTGAAACCAAAGAGAACAAATATCTAAAATACGATCCGAACGTACCACAGAATCTACAAATAATAGAAGTGGATAGCAACGTTCTAGATATAAAAGAGGAAAAATATGGTTACGTGGGCGAGGCCATTGCGGCTGGTGGTCTGGTGAAGTGGAACCAGACTGAGAACGATGTGTTTATTACGTCCGAGTCTAGGCTGCATACGGATTTGATGATTATGGTGAGTTTTGTATAGGCTGGATATTCTTAAATTTAATTCTCATGAAACATTTAAATATCGAATGATTTGGCAAAACGCTAAATAGATTTGCTATAAACTTCAAGTTTTGATATAAAAAAACACTGCTAATTCATAAAAGGCATGCTTGCAATATGAACGTCACAAACTTAGATGCTATTCTAAAGTCAAAGTCACAACTTTTTAAATTTGTTTTAGTTTTGTGTTTAACTTTAGGTTAATGTTAAGAATGTTTTTGTTTTATTCCAATCAATAAATTCATATCTTCAGTTAATCAATCGAAAAATGGAACTAACAACATACACCAGAATTTTCGGCCTTGCCTTTACTGCTCAGCACGGGCAGAAAAGCCCAAAAGGCCATCAGCGTAAAATATCAACTGTTTATACGAACTTTTCATTCTTGTTTTTTTACTGTCCAGTTATTACTGTACAGTTGTGGCTCTTGACAAACTCTCAAATCTCGTACAACTGTACAGCTTTCAACGATTAATTAAACTTGTCAATTTGTAATGGATATTCAAGGGGCATATTGCTAGAATTCGCTAAATCTTGGAACCCGATACGGGCATGGCGTGCATAACTTAATACTAGTTTGATCAAGTTTAGAATTCCAAGTAACGCAAAATCGATACGATCACACATGCAAATGCGAGTTATTTTAATTTCCTTTCTAAAATGTAATCTAGTTATTAATAACCTTTTTTTATGTATTCAAATCAAATCTTATTGCGAACAAAGTACAGTGGATTATTAATTAAATTTGCCAACGTTTGGCAAACAATATAAAACTGACATATTAAAACTATATCCATACGAACCCTCGGGAAATTAGCCCGAGATAAAAAAATAAAGGACGTACACGCTGTGAAGGACCAGGGTGAAATTTAATTATTCATAAACACTCTCGACTTAATTGCTCCGCTGGACTTTTACTCTTATTAAATGACGCCTTTTAGCGTTTACGCTACATTCACTTTGTATATTGTGCTTTTTAAACTCGAGGATTTGTTAGAGATAGATAAAAGACGAAGCTTTAAAGTTCAAGCAGCTTTTTTCTACGCGAAACACTTAGCATTAGTTGTTATTTTATTAAAAGTTTACTCTAAACTCTCAGTTTGTTCGGCTTATGACAAACTTTGCGACTTTTAGTAGGATTTACTTTCTATGATTAGAAGGATTATATAAAAGGTAACAATTTGTGAGTTACTTACAATTATGTATATCCTGTAGCATATATATCTCAGATGTCAGATGATCGTATTAATATGTTTTGTTAATGTTTTAGGCTATACCTGAACAACCAGCAGTTACAGAGGATATATTATCTGTGGAAGTGGCTGTCAACTACAGCACTCCAGCATCACGGACTCGACCTATGGAGTACAGGTACTTTGAATTCGACATTGAAAATTTCCATAGTTTCATAAAATATAAAAACACAAGTCTTGTGATTGTACTGACGAAAACAATTTTCAAATAGATTAGAGATTCTAGGTTTAAAAACTGGTTCTATTAATTTTAAGTACGATGAAAGCCGCAGTCCTCATTTTCCCATCCTCTTTCCCATCCCAATCCTTTTAAAAACTTCTTCTTTGATGGTCAACAAAAAGTTAACAGGCAATGCAGGAGTATTTTCTTTAAGTGATTTGCCTGCTTGATTGCAGTTGCCCCTTAGAATTCAACTTAATAAACTTTATATATATGTTTATTACAATAGCACAAATTAAATTCTTTTGAAAACTTTACAATGGCTTTGTGATTTAAATAACTGATCAAAGAAACGTAGAAGTTTAAGTCATAACTGAGTTTGCACTTTGCAACTAATGCATTGTGTCGACTCTGATAAATTGTATTTAAGCTTTAAAAAGGTAGGTACTTTCGTTTCTTTATTCTACAGTAAATCCTCTACAATAAAGCTTAAAACCTTTTTCACTAACTGAAAAATATTTCTGTCGACCAAACTGCAAATTGTCACAAAGCGAGAAAACAGTTTGAGAATTGAAAGATTTCGTTACGAAATACAGCCTTACGGCCGCGACGTTTAAGGATTGCTCTAGATTGCTTACAGTAAATAAAACCTATTGATTTTGGAATCGGTATTTATTTTGTACTAGCTTTCCGCCCGCGGCTTCGCCCACGTATATTTTGGTTAAGTATATAACGTTTTTTAATGATCTCGACAGGGCTTTCTTTCACGGGCTAAAATCTTGTTACAATTGGAATTATATATAGCCTGTGTTACTCAGGGATGATGTAGCTTTACAGGATCGGATGATTCAGGGAAATCGAGGGCAACTTTCAAATTAACGTACAGGCAATTACTATTCTGACAATTTTATATTCTGATAGTCATCTTCTTATGTGGATGAGCTGATGATGGAAGGTAAAACTCCTCAGCGGTTAAGAGTTGAAACAAAATTCTTACGAAGTTATGAGTACGAAATACGTACTTGTGAGGTTATTACTTATTAGCTTGACCAAATAATAAAAGGTAAACCTCATTAACGTTAAGGATGTAGGTGGAAAAATGGATGCGGATAAACGATAAACGTCTCTTCACTCGTTTCCTTTTACTTGTTTGTATAGGTAGTGTTCACTCAAAATAATCATAGGGTAAAAAGTTAATGAAAGTTTGAACTGCATGGTAGTCATTACACAATGGAGCATCTTAATACCGCGATGGATATATTTGGCCTAAGTAGAAGTTCTTTAAAATAAAACTAAGACTCAACCTCGCACACTCACTCACACAGCAACACCATTGCACACACTGATACACACACACTAAAATGTTCTCTGTTCTGTTCTGTTCATGTTTTTTTTTGTTATTCTTTTTTCTGATCTTAGATTCTATTTCCGGTTCTATATTTTAACCTTATTTTCGCTTCATTTTTAATATATTTTTATTGTGTAAGCTGTTTTTGATAAGCTGTATAGGTTTAAGAAATAAAATATAAAATAAATCTAGGTTGATGACGAGTTTTATCAACGCCATCTATCGAGCACATTATTCAACACTTCAACCGCGCCCGCGCGCACGGCGTTATTTGTTATTTTTGTTACCTCTCATAAGTTTTATTATTAAGATTAACTTATATTAGAACATATTTAACAATATATAACTAATCAATCAATATAAGTGTTTAAAAATTTTGAAGCAGTGGTTGAAGTAAATTTTCAATTGACCATAACTTCTCTTTCTCTTAACCGATTTTGCTAAAATAAACTTTTGACAACGCTCCCAATTATATGTAATCCAACTGCGAAAACCGCTCAAATCCGTTCAGTAGTTTTCAAGTTATAACGTACCAGACAGACAGACAGACAGACAGACAAGAATTCCAAAAATAGTTTTTTTGGTTTCTATGACTCTTCTTTAATCACCTCCTTTCAGTTTTTTGGAAAAATATTTAATGTACAGATTTTCGATTTTTACTGTCTTATTATTAGTATAGATTCTCAGTAATTACCAAGGCGAATATTTAATTTACTTCAATTTAAAAAAATATATTTCTTAGTTAAATATTATAAAGCGTTGAAAACTTTGTTCTTATATGTTTTATTAACCTTATATTACATAAATAAGAAAATAAATTTAAAATGTTTCGTTTTTTGTCAAGCCTATAATGGCATAATTTAAACCTTAATATATATAATATACTATTTGGTTCCCTTAGATTTCAAGTGCCATATTTTAACTACACTTAATTTTTGCCAATATTAGAAATACCAATTCCAATGATAAATTAGGTCCGTGGCGTTATCACAAAGGGGATAAAATATCAGCTACATTAGAATACAAGCTTATAAACAAACTCATAACTTCGTTTCAAAGTTTGCGACAGTATGGTCTTTGATGTAGAACGTTTAAGTTGAAAAACTGGCAGCCTGGCATCGATAGATAAAAATATTATTCATTTTAATTTAACTAATTTTGCATGCGTTATTTATTATCCAATTAATGAATCATACTAAACGAGAATTATTGGTTCAATTTTAACCTTTTGGTGCAAGCGACCGTGGAAGTCTGACATCGCATTAGTTACCTTTTAACTTCTCGCTTTAGTTAAAGTTCATATTTATTGGATTTCGGAGAAGCGGATGTTCGTACAAACTATAACGATAAAGGAAACTAAAAGAAAATACTTACTACAACGATGTTTCAGAGTTCCCTACTTAGTTATTTAATAATAATATTTAAGCAAGTAGTATTTACCATCAGAATTTCTACTATCTTAAATACACTGTTTATTGTATGAATTGCTTATAGCGGTGGTTGAAAAATCAGCTTTTTATTCTAATGTTTTCATCAACTTCTGCAACTATAATAGCGATCTCTAATCCTCTCCTACGCCCTGGTGGTCTTGTTCTATAAGTTAGTTCGTATATCATCTGATATCTGTACAAAGGAACAAGTTATAATCAATAATTTATTAATTACAAGTACATTTGTTATTTAAAAACAATAATAATTTATATTGTGCCTAGAAAACTTGAAAATCTCACACGTTTAAGAGTCCTATAATTACGTACGTAAAATTTATAAAATATCAAATAACGCGAAGAGCTAAATGAGAATTCTGTGAACCCATACGAGTGTTGAACTTTTCGAGAAATTCAATTACTGACTGAGTGGAAAACAAGCATTTTCTTTACACTATTAACTTTTGCCAAGACTACGGTTCCGTTCAAAGTTAAAAATATGTAGACAACGAAACATAATTTTCCAACGCTTATTCATACACCTTAAATTATCAATGTCGGCTTCACAATAAGTAATAAGTAATTGTCAGCCTGTTCTATCTCGCTTATGATCGAGCTTCAACACGCGGACAATGGTAATAATTGGAATTGGCGGGAAAAAACAAAACACGAGTGGCGCCTCCACAGACTACATAAATACAAAACGTTACGTAGATAAATAATCAATAGCCAGTCTGTTTTCTATTACCATTTATGTTCTACAAAACTATAGATGGTCAAGCGACCGTGGGCCCTGTTCAGTATCCTGTGGTGGTGGTGTACGGATGGTGAGACCGCGATGTACTCGTGGTCAACATTGTGCAGCGCCGCGATACGAGCGATGCAACACACACAGGTAATTTTTAACTAAATACCAGTGTCATTGTTGCAATAGTAGTTAGAGCATTTTTAGTATCTTTCTGTGACTTCTAATTTTATGTTTGGGTATCATTTTAAATGCGGAATGAAAGGTGCCAAGATAACATATATGTTATGCATATATGCAAGATAACTAATTAATAAAGCTTGTAAAATAACACTAACAGGATGTATTAATAATAATCGGAAATGAGGAAACAGTTGTCAAAGGGCGGTCTTATATATATGACAAGCGATGTCTTCCAGATAACCAGAATATTATTAAATTGTAATTTTATATGAATAGAACAAGCACTAAAAAATGAAGCTGCGAATATTATTCTTTTTGCATTGCATATATGTACTTTATTTGTTAGCGAGTTAGATCAACTAAACTGATTAAGTATTTAAGGAAAATTAATATGCCGCACCTAATAAGGTAAGTTTAATGTGTGGCGACATCTATTATCTGTACTTACAATACGATGTCATCGATCCCATCATACAAGGTTCGAACTCTCGAAAAACTTGTATGAGCCCAATATTTATTTTCGTAATATTACGTAAAAGTAACTGCTATGGACAAATTTTGTTTTATATTTAAAAGGTTTGACAAATCCATATTTGAGATTTATAACATCAAACGTACGCTCAGTCCTAAACAAATAAACGGAAAATGCGAGTGGAAAATACAGGTTTAATATTTTCCCATTTAAGGTTTGTGGGCTATTATTGAAATATTACATAAAAATCACTCTCATTTTCGTTCTACGTTAGCAACATACTAAAAATTAACGAAAATTAAATTAACGGAACTTATATCCGTTCATAACGAACATCGTTATAGATAACGAACAGTGAAAATTATGTCGGATGAAAATGTTAATCGGGACTATTATATTATTTAAGGGTAATTAATCGTTATTATATTAAGTTTATTCTGAATTATTTTACACCTTACCGTACCCATACCAAATTTGCAAAAAAATAACGTGAGTTTTTGGAACAAATGGAATTAGATAATTTATGTGTACAGCGATTTGTTTAAGTCGTGTGCCAATTGTGTGAAGATTTAGTGAATTGTGTGAAGTTTTTAGAAGTCATATTTAAAACTATCCCTAACATTTTATCAATATTTCTCCTCTAGTTTATATAATGTCGATACTCTATATTAGTTTAAAAGAGGAATATACTTTACTATGTAAAGAGAAAAAGCTTTACAAGAGAGGTTTTCGCTTACAAGATTGAATTTCAATGAAGAATCAAGATGCCTCCAGACGATGCGCCCAATAAATTGACGAGGAACGAGTTGTATTATGGTTATTTCGTAACCCGTAAAAATATAATACCCATATTTACTATATATATCTCTGAGAAGAAGAATAATTCTCAAAGGGCTTAGTGGGCGTCGTCTTAGTGATGTGATGTCTGAGGACAAAAACACGGTTATTGCAATTGTAATAAATTACACAATTATTTTAGGGTAGCAGTTTTAGGGTACTATTCTCAATTTTATTAAATATGTCTACGCCCCAACTCGGTCAAACGTGCTCTACAATAGCTACCCAAAGACCTTAAAATCCCGAACACACTGTCACCGCAACAAGATGGCGCCCCACAAGCTTTGCTCTGATTGGTCAATACAATAAACATAGTTTTACATTCTTTACGAATGATTTAAACTATTGAATAATTATGTAGATACTAAATAAAATATATTTATTTATTTAACACTTTATCGCACTTAAACACTAGAAGCAAATGACATTAACAGATGTAAGAACATATAAGAGCAACGGGCGGCCTTATCGCTAATAAGCGATATCTTCCAGACAACCCACACCTATATAGTGTAATAAATACACTGAAGCAATTAACGTACCATCATCATCATTTGCTTTGCTCCGACATATGAATCTAACTACGACTAACCACCGTCAGCACAAAAGTTTCGATTCTACAAGAATTTGTCTTTCAAATAGGTTTTAATATTTAAACTGTGTTAAAAATAAGTTAAATGAAATTTATTTAACGTAATTTTATGTAACTCATTTGCATTTGATGGTAGCGTCCTGGCATCTGTTAGCTTTATGCGTTCGGCATAATCCCCGTATTAAAGATGCCGCTGTTTGCTTTAATTTAAAATATATATATCGAAAATAATAACGATATAAAAGCACTGATATTACCCAGATTGTTATTATAACTTTTGGTTCAAGCCTTTGAATGGACATTTATGTCCACATTTAATGAACTAGAAGGCTTTTTTGCTATTTCCTATATTGTTTTTTAGTGTATATTGCATGGTGGCTTTATTACATATAAGGTTGTAAAAACACAGTATATGTATCGGTTACATAAGTATGCATCTTACACTCCTTTTAATGAACACCTTTATTAAGGTAGGATAAGGTATATAATTAAACGCCTTGTTATTAATGATAGTGGATCTCTATAATTATTTATTGAGACACAAAAAAGGGAGATGAAAGCTATAACATTACATTTTGTTGTCTAGTGCTACTTGTGATGCTAAACATCTAGCTCGCGATCAGTTAGTTGTCATTTTAATTATTTAGCCAACCGTAAATTACCTCTTTGGCAGTTGTTCGTTCAAGTGGGTGGGGGCCGTTTGGGAGGAGTGCAGCGTCACCTGTGGGGAAGGCGGTGTTCAGGAGAGGCAGCTGTTCTGTGTGCCTGTTAACGTCAGGTAACATGACAACTTTTAGTTCCAACTTGCCCGATCGATGCTATTTTTAACTTCAAAAGGTTTAAGCTTTTGTATTATTTATTATGACCCCTTATTAACGTGTTTATGCTATAAAAATGCATGTTTAAAATTTAAGATTTTTTGTTTTAAATTGAAACAACAAAAGATTTACTTTTATAATCTGTTTGGTCTTTTAAGAGATTTAGTTAAGGCGACAATCTAAAATTCGATTTTATACATCGTGATCATAAAATCAATGAAAATTATAAAAAAAACCTGTACGTAACGGGCCTTTTGTACCGAAATATTAAGGGCCTAACCAAATATACAGAAAAACGTCGATTGGGCAATTAATCAAATTAAGTGCCGTGATATTCTCCGGTCAAATTATTGGCTCTTCTAATTAAAATGCTGCCAAGTTAATAATGTAATTCATTCGATCAGACAACAAGGTTTTATTGATACCAAAGACAAAAATATAACAAAACTCACAAAGTTGTCTATTGCATTTTTGAAACTCTTTAGTACATCAACACGGAGAGAGCTGATACGGCGTAGCGTTTCACCAGCTTTATGCCCGCCAACGGTTCCTGCAAAGACTCAACCGTGCAATCGACTTCCATGTCCGGTCTACTGGCAAGAGATGCCTTGGACACAGGTATTTACTGCAACCATCCAGGCACATAGCCTGTATTAATTGTTTTAATAACAATAAAAAAAGGAATAACTTTTTTTCTTTTACCTCTAAAAATTTACATTCTATGTATTTTATCAGTTAAAGTTGCATATTAATAGTGTCTTTATATATAAATACAATGTAAGAACTACACAGTTAGGACACTAAAGCATTAAATTTCATCTAAGTGATTTAAATGTGATAAATATTGTTAAGCTTGTAATTTTGTATGAACTGGTATATAAGTACAAAAGGTTAGCATGGTGTCATGTCATGGTGTGCCTCCTGGTTTGCCCCTTCTATACGGGTATGAATAATTACATTTTACAGTGTTCAACAACTTGTGGCCGCGGTGTGTCTATCCGCCCACTAACCTGCCCAGCATCAGACGTCACGCACTGTGGACAGAAGCCTCGAGAGCGGCGCAGGCGCTGCCGGCTTAGAAGATGTCCAACAAGACCCGTCTGTTCATCTAACGATACAACGCAATACTGCGAGCTTTTCACTAAAGACCAGCTAGAACGGAACTGCGCTGTACCACCATTTAGAAAGTATTGCTGCAATGCGTGTAGGTCAATTGAAATTGTTTAATACTTAGATTTTTAAGTCGCAACAATACATAAAATTAGCCTAAAACGAATAAATTATAACATTGTATATGTAACTCAGTGTTAATAATGTATTTTAAGTGGCTGGTAGTATATGGCCCATTGTCAGTTGAAAATAGGTACAACCCAAAGATTTGAATCGTACAAAGAGCGAAATAAGTTTTATGCTATAGACCAATTAGAATTTGAGATACATAAAAATCTGGCTCTATAAATTTGTCTATTAGCTTCCAAAGTCTCTCTAAACAGTATTCACTTCTGTTACATTAAGTTATTTATAAGTAGATTTAATCATCAAATGTCATTATAACTGTAGCTAATCGCTAACCTGTCTAATGTAATCGGGAACAAAGTGCCATAAACACGACAAACAATAAATATGCTAAACTTATAAACGGTATTTATTTTCGTAAAAGTCAGAAATTGATGAATAATTCATGTTCCGTGGATTATATTGGGATAAGCCTTATCTCTTGTGAAATTCAAGCCTCTTTATTTTTAAAAATTAATCATTCCAATCGCTGTCTACCGTACAGCCAAGGTTTTTGTAATGTTAGCCTTATTTGGTTCTCGTTATTCATTAAATTATAATAAAGTATATCAGTAATAAATTAAAAAAAAATAATTTAAAAGTTTGGTCATTGCATAACGCTGTCGGCATCTCCTCGCTGTATCGCGATACTTATCCTTTGAGTGAGAAAAAGCACCAGCTCTTGGGTCACCGGTACTAGTTTACCAAGCCTAATTTGACAGAAAGATAACATTTGTGCAAAGGCAATACATTTCTAAGCCTGCTTGAGAGGTGTATTTGCTAGACTCGTCTGTTTAATTATTGAATCTGTGTAATCGAAATATTTATTTGAAAAAAAAACAAACTTTGTTTCTCACATCTTTTTTTCACACATTATAAGAGAAGTAAGAAGCTTTTTTTTATTTTATGAAATAAAAGTGCAATTTTTATTCTTTTAACAATTTCATTTATCTCTTGTATTAATAGAAACACGCTATTTCGTTTAAGCTTTCAATTCAATAAAATAACTTACAGCGCACAATGAACTGAAACAATGACCAATCGTTTTCAGGTGTCCATTGATTTTACGACAAAGCGATAAATCTTTCTACGCGCGATTTTTAACTTTAACCAACGAGAAATAAGATTTCTTATAAAAATGGAAAATACTGTCAAGAGAAAGCGCAAAGAAAGGTGCTCAAAGAGAAAATACTCTATTTGACTTTAAAAGTACCATTTTTATGCTTTTTTTAGATCGACACTTACTTAGGGCGAATATTGAGTATGTAACTCACATAGGTTCACCAGAACAAAATGTCTTGCGGATATGTCATTCCACATAATGAACAAAACGAACAAATTTATTAAATTCACCAAAGTTAAGATATTACTTTAATATACGTATTGAGATTTTATGGTTAAACATGAGAACAAATGAGCTTACGTATTTCAACTTTCTAATTAAGCATAAATATGTATTCAATATAAATAGAATACGCAGACAGTAAGATAATATGAATACTAAAATAGATACTGTAATTAATAATATAAATCAATGTGTAGACAATGTGGAGATGTAATGTGAAGACCGTTGATGAAGCAATTAAGATTAGCATAAATAAACACAACTCCGGCTCATTGGTTTATCAGACGAGTTAACAAAAACACAACAACCATTTAAATAACTATGTTAAATTTATGATCTTCTTTCATACACAAATCGAACATGTTTCTTAATTCGTGACACCATTTTGAGTCTTAAGATAAGAACAATCAAGTAAACTACACGATGTAATGTTCTCACAATGTACAATATATATGAAGATTTAATAATAATAAATTGCTGATTTATATACCGTGTGGAAAAGTAATGCTACAAGTGCAACACCCGTTCATATAAGATTTCGCCATATCAGAAGCTCTTTTGTGCCCGGAAGTCGTGTTGACACAACAGATGTTTAACGATCTTGGTCAATTATACCTCGAATGTTTCGTCATTCTAGTATCGGTCATTTAACTTAAATACAGTATCACGAATGAGTGAAATTAAATTTTTTAAATTGTGCTCGGGGCTTCAATTAAAATGAAACATCAAAAAGTTAATAAACTTTCGTGAATCCAACATAATAATAGATCAGAGACGACGTTGACAGAACAATGCCGATACATAAAATCTTTATCGGCCCTTAAAATTGATGAGATTTATTATACAAAAGCCGAACCCTAAGAACATATATTATACTAGCTGAACCAGCAAACGTTACTTTGCCATACATATTATCTCCGTTGCGATGCGTTGCGATGCGTTGCGATGCGTTGCGATGCGTTGCGATGCGTTGCGATGCGTTGCTATTTTATTTTATTTTATTTTATTTTATTTTATTTTATTTTATTTTATTTTATTTTATTTTATTTTATTTTATTTTATTTTATTTTATCTTATTTTATCTTATCTTATCTTATTTTATTTTATTTTATTTTATTTTATTTTATTTTATTTTATTTTATTTTATTTTATTTTATTTTATTTTATTTTATTTTATTTTATTTTATTTTATTTTATTTTATTTTATTTTATTTTATTTTATTTTATTTTATTTTATTTTATTTTATTTTATTTTATTTTATTTTATTTTATTTTATTTTATTTATCTTATTTTATCTTATCTTATTTTATCTTATTTTATTTTATCTTATCTTATTTTATCTTATCTTATTTTATCTTATCTTATCTTATCTTATTTTATTCTATTTTATTTTATTTTATTTTATTTTATTTTATTTTATTTTATTTTATTTTATTTTATTTTATTTTATTTTATTTTATTTTATTTTATTTTATTTTATTTTATTTTATTTTATTTTATTTTATTTTATTTTATTTTATTTTATTTTATTTTATTTTATTTTATTTTATTTTATTTTATTTTATTTTATTTTATTTTATCTTATTTTATTTTATTTTATTTTATTTTATTTTATTTTATTTTATTTTATTTTATTTTATTTTATTTTATTTTATTTTATTTTATTTTATTTTATTTTATTTTATTTTATTTTATTTTATTTTATTTTATTTTATTTTATTTTATTTTATTTTATTTTATTTTATTTTATTTTATTTTATTTTATTTTATTTTATTTTATTTTATTTTATTTTATTTTATTTTATTTTATTTTATTTTATTTTATTTTATTTTATTTTATTTTATTTTATTTTATTTTATTTTATCTTATCTTATTTTATCTTATTTTATTTTATCTTATCTTATTTTATCTTATCTTATTTTATCTTATCTTATTTTATTTTATTTTATTTTATTTTATTTTATTTTATTTTATTTTATTTTATTTTATTTTATTTTATTTTATTTTATTTATTTTATTTTATTTTATTTTATTTTATTTTATTTTATTTTATTTTATTTTATTTTATTTTATTTTATTTTATTTTATTTTATTTTATTTTATTTTATTTTATTTTATTTTATTTTATTTTATTTTATTTTATTTTATTTTATTTTATTTTATTTTATTTTATTTTATTTTATTTTATTTTATTTTATTTTATTTTATCTTATTTTATTTTATCTTATCTTATTTTATCTTATTTTATTTTATCTTATCTTATTTTATCTTATCTTATTTTATCTTATCTTATCTTATCTTATTTTATTTTATTTTATTTTATCTTATTTTATTTTATTTTATTTTATTTTATTTTATTTTATTTTATTTTATTTTATTTCATTTTATTATATTTTATTTTATTTTATTTTATTTTATTTTATTTTATTTTATTTTATTTTATTTTATTTTATTTTATTTTATTTTATTTTATTTTATTTTATTTTATTTTTAACATCGTGACCGGAGATTTATATATATATGATTATATATTATAGTTAAATGAATGGCGAATTACACCAAAAATTGAGAACCTACTAAACTGACGTGAAATACAATTTCTTGTAATTTTGTAAAGAATATCAAAGAGATCATGTAAATGAGAGAGCTTGTAAAAATTGGTACACTGTCTTTGAAGACCCTTAGAACACTTCTTTTTATTTGAACGCAAAACTTCGGTCCGTCATAGGGCACTAACAATAGCCGAGCGGTCTAATTTAGCATTCCCTATATTCTTTATAAAAGTTTTCCATTTTTTAAGTTACTGCTTAATATATTTGCTTCTTTCCATAGACTTTCTTCAGTGTATTTTTATCGATAACCAAGAGTACATCGAGAATACAACCTTTTTATATAATTTAAATGTTTCCAAAGGTTCTTTATTGCACTGTTAATAATAATATAGCAATTAAAATAGAAATATACTTTGTACAAAGAGTGAACTTAATATATCAAAACAAAGAACATTACTTAATTTGTAATTACGCTGGTATCTTGAACTTTTGACCTCAGGGTTAAGTCGTTGCATACTCTATATGAAACTACATAGTCGATACAATTAGATAGATTTTAAATTTGACAGTACTCAACTGCACTGATTTGTTAGAGTAGAGTGCTTTTATGTCAGGTATAGTCTGATTAAGCAGAATATGTTCAAATTGACGCGAAAATTGAACTCCATATATATAAATCCTTACGCCCTTCAGACTCACAGGCTATCGATTAAGCCTTGGCTTTGAGCCTCCCCGGAGTCGTTTTATCCAGAGCAACTATGAAATTGCATTCTCCTTTGAATACATGCAGACATCTAGTTTAATATAATTGGACTATTAGCAGGGACATTTACCTTGCCTTATATACCAGTTATATACACCATATTATTATGTTTTGATTCCTTTATTCGTAATAAATATATAACTAATAAAGACCGTAAGCAACATATTATTATCTAATTACGAGGATTATAGAAAACCTCTTAATGAGAAACATTTTATTTAATTTCCCATGTATTTGAAGTTATTCATAAACTACGCTAACTTGTATTATTTGTTATCGTTGTGCTTTAAAGAATTATTAACGGGTAGTCTGAATGTTATTGATAAACAGATTCAATAACATTCTGCACGGAATCGGTCTGCGTAAAATGAAAGCGTCTATTGTACCGGATTTAATCAAATAAAATGGTTGGGGAATATTAATTCGAATGATACGTACGTGGACGGACTATATTAAGCGTTGTTTTGTTTGAAATACAATAACGACAAGGCCATATTCTTTGCTTTAAGGTCACATTTTAAAATTTATTTATTTACGGCCGAAGCCAAACGAAACACATACAAAAAAATAGAACTTACACTATACTTATGTAATAACCTCTTATATTCGTCCACTGTCATACCCAACCTTAATCATAAAAATGTCGTACGGACACCAAATCACCGAGTTGGATTCCAGTAGATTTTGAATCATCATCATGGCTATTACGTATGACAGAACCTAAACACTCATACGCTGAAAATGCAACTTTAACAGATGTATAATAAGGATTGTCCTGTTAGTGTTGACGGATCATACAACGTCTGAGGTCTACCGCGGCTGAACAATCACTTAGATTTAAAATGTATTCCATTGCGTTTTACACGTTCCGTTTTCTGATCACGTGACTCAATAGTATCAAATATCTTACTTAATTTGAGTATGACAGTGGATCAAGGGGTTGTCCCGGACCTGGAAGTGCTCTAGCCCAATGCTTGACCATTCAATGATGTATCTTTTTACGTAGTATTTAAAATGACTAATATTAAAGTTTGAAACGCAGTTTTCATTTTAATTAGACCAATTATGCTATACGCTATCTCAACACCGGCATATCATGAATGTAAACTAATTAAAACAGTGAATAGTTCGTAATGTTAGCCGTTTGTATTTTTTTCGTAATTTTCACAAAAAGCTCAAGTGTATTTTATGAAACTTCACGCACCGCTTCTCAATGTCACACAAAATATGTCGCTATTTATAAGATTCGGTTATATGATTGATTACACTCTCATTTTACGTTGAAGGGTGGTTTTACATTACACTAATCAACAGCAAATATGTTGTTTGTCTGCTGACCTAAATTATACGGTGCTACTTTTATAGAACAATGCAGAATTAAGCTCATGTGACGTTATAAGAGCTTAAGGAAAATCAATTATAAAGTTCAAAGTGATACTTGTAAACATGGTCACCAGAACAAATAAGGAAAAGCCAGAAATAATTTGTCAATACATTGAGGAGGAAGAAAGGAACACATTTCCAAGGTATAGTTACCTCGACCAGCCTTAAACTGGCCAAGTATGGTCGAGATGTTGTATATATGCTCAGCAGGATTCAGGCGATGAAGATGACATCAGTGATTGTAGCTGCAAATCATAGATGTCGCTTCAGAAAGATAAGTCCCTGATTATAGCGACTGTGAGAGAATTAAGGTCGAGCACCAGTGACGACTATTACCAAATTTATTATGATATATATGTTACCCATAGCAGAACGGAATATACCAATACGTATATGACTTTGTAATATGTGACTGAAATGAAAGTACAATCATACTTGATGAAAACAAATTTTCCAACATGCATCCATACATATACTCTGCGTATAACTCATAGAATTGTTGATCGATTTTCCATTTTACTTATTTGTCTTTATATTTATTTGTTTTTAGTAAACAATCATCGTGTGCTATTTTAAAATACTGTTTGAATAGCAGACACGATTAGCCCACGTGGCTAGTGGTCATTTAAATCAATATACTGAAGCCTTCAAATAAATATGTAAAAATTATACAATTGACTCTAGAGGAATAATTGTTATTAGTTTGGTCAAAGTACCAAATCATTCGTACGGAGACGGCCCAAAAAATTGTGTTGTTAATTTATGTCTGATAAAAATGTCAATTTCATTGTGCAAGCACACTTATTGTATCGATACGGAGTGGATGTGACGAACACACAACGATGCCAATTTGGATTTCAATCAAATGCTCTCACCGTCCATTTGGATCGAATTTTCAGGTCGAATTGTCACACGTAAAAATGTTTATGATACGTCCGTTTGATAAAAAAATACATTTTTTTATTTCTCACCTACGTAATTCATACTAATGTTTGGTTAAAAAAAACCAATGCATTATTTATTGTACATATTATTATACATTATTTACTATTCATTATTTATTATACATAATTATTAAAAGTTAGCTATTTAAACGATAAAGAAGCTTGAGACTTGAGCTATAAATGTTGAGCCTTGAATGAAAGTGACCGAAAATGAGCAAGAAAGTCTAAAAAAAGTTACTACATAATATTTTTGCGTATCTATTCGCATTAGTATTCCTCGTCTTGATATACGATTGAACTTTTCCGGAATCGTAATCAGGAATTAATAATTCGGAATTATAATAATAATAACAATAATGCCTTCTGAGTACATAGTAAGTGTGTAAATTTATATTTTAAATTACTTATAGACCACTTTTTAAATTTATTTTTTCATTTAAGGTTTATACTTATTAGTTACTTACAACTCATGTTTAAATAAATAGTTCATATGTCAAATTTTTGCCTACGTCAGCAATAACATAAATATAAGACGGTCAGTATCATATGGGATTGCTAATTGCTACTTAGCAAATCAATGAACAACCTATGTGTTTATAATTAAAGATTTAAAAATATATCCACGATCCATACGAGCTTGGGTCCAATTTGTTTAGGGCCAACTGTTTTCGGTTCATTGCCCACTTCATTTGCGTTCTATTGAAACCCCATTTTAATATAACCATACACTTGGGGATAGTTGAAATTGTTAGTAATTGTCGTAAAATGTAAGTTGATTATATGCATACTCTTTAATAAAGTATTTATACAAATTGTATTAGATAAAGTTTAACATATTTATTCAATTTTAAGATTTTTGTCTTAGTATATGCGTAAATTTCAATATTAATATCATTAGTTGGATTTAGAACATAGAAACACACGTTACAAGGCACAAAGTATACTTAATCGATTTGTAATGAACTATTGAATAAACGGAATAAAATCTTGCTTGATCAAACGACGCTACGATTTTCGGTTTAATGTTATGTAGCTGTCGTAGCTCGTAGCGATGTGGCGTAGTACCGTAGCCTTAATGTACCCTTATCTCTACGAGTTTATACATTTCCTACAATTACAAGAGTTAATATTAATAACATTAGATTATAAAAATGCACTTAAATGAAAATTATCTAAGTAATAACACCTTTACCAGATTCATTAGTTAAGTTATTCAAACAAAATACTGATTAAAATATTCAAACAAATAATTAACTCTTCAGAAGGTCCGATAGCTTCTGAAATTATGAAACTCTAAATAACTCGCGAATACCACTCACAATAGACAATTATTCAACTCGTGTATCGTTACTAACAAAGCAATAAATAATCACAAATAATATAATTTTCGTGACATTAGTAGGATAACATAAGTTTCGAGTGTCTTTTGGTTGAGAGATCCAACGCAAGGCCACAATTACAGGCGAAATTCAAATCATTATTTATTTACACTTTATTGCACTCAAACACTAGAAGCAAATGACGTTAATAGATGTTAGTACATATAAGAGCAACGGGCCTTATATACGTATGATGTTCATAAGCGATAAAAGAGGAATGTCTCATATTAAAATCCATAATAAACCGCATGCCTCATTCTATGTAAGTTGACAGTTGTAATATTAATATCAGCAATCTATCGTAGTGTATTTATTTTCTAGAAATGTTATTAAATCTTTTGTATACAGAATATAATGATGTCTGTTTAAGATTACAGTAAAAAAATGTTTAAGTATGAGATAAGGTAAAGTAAAAATGACAACTATAGAGAACAGTGCTATTCGTATAAATTATTTTATTGCATACTAATGCTTACATACTTTTTATGGTGACGTTTGCGACCATCGAAAGAGCAAGTTTGAATGAAAATCATTATTTACGACACTGTAATATTTTTAAGATAACATTTTGGATATGTGTAGTCATCATTTCTATATTTTTATTTATTTATTTATTTTATTTTTTATTACTTAAACCTATACAGCTTATCACAAAAAGTTTACACAATAAAAATAGATTAAAAATAAAGCCAAAATAAGGTTAAAACATAGAACCGAAAATAGAATCTAAAATCAGAAAAAAATAATACAACAAAAAAAAAATTGTACTCCTTCTCGTCCCATTTCTGAAGGTCATGTCTCATCTGTTCTTGCTTTTCTAATAACTATAGTTACCTGAAGATATTGCTGATGGGGCCGGCCACTTACTTGCTTCTAATTTAACTTATACTTAAAGTGTATAAATTATGGTCGGTTCAAATTCTTATCTAATGTTGCGAACGACCGTTAATGACCTAATAAAAGAAACTCGACAAGTTCTTAATATAATCGCGGTCGAAAACTCTCGGGAGCCACTCAGAATTTTAATAGCATACCACTTTCAATAAGTATCATATAATATTTTAAAATTTCACATATTAAAATTTAATGCACAAGAGTGTTAATAATATATACTTTGTATGCGTATTTGAGTATAATTAACTCGCTCTAATGTTATTAGCGAGATGTAGACGAAATGTAAAAAAAACACTTTGAGTAAATCTGTTTTTCTAGGGTAAATAAAAGTATTAAAATCAATCACACATTATGCAACTTATTTCCCATGCTAATTACTCGCGGATGGCAATTACTGAACTAACTACATTTATATTCACTTGGATAATTGCGTGGAAATCGAATATGAACGCAGTAAAAGCGTTTTTTTTCATGTAACAGGAGGCAAACGAGCAGGCGGGATACTTCGAGTGATGTGTTAACCGTCGCTCATGGACAACTGCCATGCCAGATGCCTTACAAGTGAGTTGTCGGCCTTTAAGGGAGAGGAACGCTCTTGAAGGTCCCCAAGTCGTAGCGGTTTGGGAATACCTGCGCAGTTGGTTTCACAAAGGGGGAAAGTTTGTTTCTGAATACAGATTTTTGCAATACAAAGACCAAAGGATACTTTCTAAAAAAACTCTATTATAAAATAGATATAAATTGGGAAGATTCCTGATAAGTCCTGAATAACCCAGCCTAACTGATGTCAATGACGACTGATAACAGTTTTGAGAAGAAAAACAATTTGGGAATATTATTTTTTTCACTAAATACATTCATTCATTGTTATCAGTTTCATCCTGCGCTGGCAACTCCCAATGCATATTTTTCTTTATTTGGACGCAATCATCCAACGACTTTAAATCGCATTACGAGAAAACCGGTAATTCTTAGACGCAAAAAACCAAGGATAATATACAAAAATCTAAAACCACGTGGTAATATGTATCTCTGTTCTTTCGTCCATCTAGTTTAAACAAAACAAAAGTCAGAAAAATGTATCCAAATCAACACTTCGATAATATTGCTATTCCTAGTAAGTACATTGAGTGTAAGTATATTAAATATTTGGGATAAAACTATTCTTCGATAGTGTATACAAAGAGCCATGGTTGCGGAAAATCTATGGAGACCTGTGAGTAACTAGATTGTCTGGGTAAGGGCATAGTAAAAACTGGCACGTATGAATTTCGTGAGTAAAAATTTTAAATTTTATATGTCGACAACTGTACAACTTATGAAATGGCATAAGTCATATTTTAGCTAATGTAATTAGTTAAAATAACAAAAAAATCCGTACACTGCACACTTATGTTTAATTAAGATCAAATACAACATAACATACAATTAAATTGAATATAATATTTAGTTAATAGTATACTAGTTCACTTATGAAGAAAGCTACACCTTTTCCCTGCACTATGGTGAGGCTGTGCTCGTCCCGCGCAGTGGCTCTTCGTCCGTTGTTCTGAGTGCACGCCCGTCGCCGCGTCGCGCAAACACACGCACCCGCCGGTAGGCTACGCACACACACACAACCTTACCCCCCCCAACCCCCTCCCTTTGACCTTCAGGTGTATACTAATTGCATACAACGCTGGTGTATGAACAAGAGCAATCGTTATCCGCTTTGATGCATGCGCTTTATCCCACATTAATGTTGTGATTTTTTTTTTCAATTTGATTATTTATTGTATTCAATTTTTCAATTTTTCAATGCGTAGTTTTAGCGCATGTGAAACACTTGTTGAATGTCGGAATCCTTCGCTCACTGCTTGTAGCGAAGCGTGTGGTGGATTTATTAATTTTTTTAGTAAAATTTTTATATGTGACTTTCTATTTGTGCTGCTATATTAAATAATTTAATTTGTTCTGATCGGGATCGCATAATTTGAAAGCGTCATTATAATAGTTATCGTATTGCAGACACTTAAACACATTTATAACTTAGAATAACAGAAATACTTAAAGCAGTTAAAATTAATACAATTTCAGGTTGTATGAATATAATACGTCTATGTAAATCTAATTATTGTAAACATTCAACAAAAAAATAGTGTCTGGCGTATAATATAAAATTGAGTAGACTAACAAGATTTCATTGGGCAAGTTAAACCTAAATTGTTTTTTTTTTAATTTTGAAAAACCTCATAAACCATTGATTTACAAATATGATTTTGTTTAAATATTTGATGTTTAAAAGCTTCAAAATTTCCAATGAACGTTATCAAACAACTTAAGAGACACAATTCATAGTGAATTATAAAATATTCCTGCTAATTTTAGTGATGTTTTTATACCATTTATCATAAACACTCATTATCGCTGATTATCTAAAACAAGGTTAAGTGTTATATAGGTCAAAGGTATAAATAATTTTGTAGTGGTATCTCATAACAGTTTGTATTTTGACAAACAATAGTGTGAATTGTCAGATATTTAGAAAAACAAATAACATTATAAATCATATCAAAAATATTTTCTAATACCTCTTCATACAACAGGTAGCTATTGATATGAAATAAACTCAAAACAATATTTGTCTTAAGACTCCCATTAAAAGGGATTTTAAAAGTACTGTCAGTATTTAATGAAAATGTCGAATTCGCAGAGAAAAAAACTCTTCCATTTGCACTTAGGAAATCGTTTACATAAATTTTCACTCAGACACCCATTCTATATTCAGTCAAATATTCAGCTCTCATTCGAGTTGAAATTAAGCCTCAGTACGCTTTGAGGGGTTTAATGTGTCTATGTTGAAATTAAAGTCTATGATCGGGCAAAATTTCATCGTATTAAACAGATTTCAAGGTGAATTTTGCCTTAGTTGACGATTTTACGGTCGGCATAGAATTTCGCCAGCTCTATCTATTTTAAGTATCTTTTATCTAAATCATTTAAAAACGTTACTATATTTATTCTAACCCGGGTTTGCATTCATAAAATAATAATAGAATTTATTACAGAATATGAAAACACAAATTCAAAAAATCTCTAAAAATGAACTAATAAAATTGCTTGTAACCAAAGCTCCAAAATACTTTGCTAGTAGAACTTACATTAAATTATGTGATCAAAATCATTAATTAGTGATAACATTTAATAAACAACAATAAAATTTAAAATTTATTATTTTATTAACTGATTCTACGTGTTAATTGTTCTATGGTTTTTATTTATTTTTAATATATATATTCCCATTTCTACGGCTACCGGGGATAAGGCTACTTTGATTTTCTGTTAATGTAAGACTATTATCCCTATATTTTATTATTATATATGTCCGTAAAGTTCTTCGTTGAAATTAAACTGGACTATTGTCTGGTATTTGGCCTTGTAAACAACTTGTTTTCAATACATAAACAGTGGTTTCATCTCAACTAAATACTGTTTGAACCTATTCCTTCTTACACCTTAAAACTTTTAAAATGGGACAAACGTAATCATTGTTTATACTATTTAGATCAAAGCATTGGGTTTAAGTTTGCGTGGAGCCAATTCAGTGTTAACAATGTTCCGTGAATCGCGAGTTAAAAATAGTTTATAGATAAACGGATTAGACTTTGTTTTAAATATCTACGATTTGTAATGATTTTTGAGTGTTGAATATTAATATAGAATGTTCTATGTGATTGAAATTCATTAGTCAAGCGTCGATTATGACGAACTTACGACTTTGGTTGAATCATCAACCAAAGTCGCTTCAACTCGGCTATGACTATTATTATTTGTTTGCTTCTGGTATATTAAACATTGGGCTAAGATTTAAGATAAACTTGCATAAAAATTATGATAGCTGTCACGGAATTAGTATTGTCAAAACTTTTCACGGATTTTCATTTAATTATCAATTCAATCATTTACACAAGTTAAATATTGAGGTATTTTAAAAATGTTTTTAAATCCGTTAGTGAAATTTAATACAATTGTATCGTTATAGCGAGTTTTTCTTGTGTGCGTTGAACAGTGTGTACTGTGATTTACCAACGATCGTGTCAATTATTTGATAATTGTTTAGCATCATAATAATTACTTCACTATTTAATCTAAATACTGATTATTTGAATGAAATACATTTAATTATACTTAAAAAATATCGCAATGTTTCCATATTTGGATAAACAATGTAATAAAACGAATTTATTATTCACATTCATATTCATAATTTTCTAATCCTCATAAGATAGTTGAGCGTAAAACATCAAATCGTGTTTTTCTTTAAATAATACGTACGTTAAATTCACAGTACGGAAACTCAACATCCGATATATCATGATGCCTGTTTCCTGTATTGAAATAAAAGCTCTACATTTTCCCTTATCCTTCCCGGTGTATTGTTAAAGTATTTCTATTCCAGATATAATATCATAATAAAAAGAAAGAGAAAAATTTCGTATTTCAACGCCTTATCTGAACACAGACGCCTCGCAGGCTAATGAAGTGAGGCGTGGTCGGTTAGTCTCTGACCGTCTATTAAATAGGCTTTCAAAATGTTTGAAGATTCTATAAGACTTAATACATTGCTTAAGCTATCTATTTCAACTACCACACAACATAACCACTTATAAAAGCAAATGAGTAAATCGACAGTATTTATTTGTGTTTTTTTTAAATCTGTATATCACATCGAAACACAAATAATATAACGCCTTAAAGCATATTAAATAATATATATTAAATTTAAACTGCTTCAAATTTATAGACACGCCAAATTATTAAGTATTTAACTCCGCTCATCGAGATGCGAGACTTGCAGACAATCAGATAAATCTTTGGTAGAGACGATTTTGAAGTACCAACCAAACTAAACAAAGAACCAAATTAACTTTCACAGTAAAACGATTATAGAGAGTGTTCTGGTTTATGTACAGTTAAAGAATATTTAGAGGACAAAGATCCATATCAGCAAGAGCTCGGCAACAGGACAGCTTAGTAATTTGAATTAACATGCCAGTAACATATCACATATCTTTATTTTAAAATAGCAGCTATCGAGTTTCTCGCAACCACTTCTCGGTAATGCCCTCCGAACCGGTGGTAATGTAAAAAATAAAGATTCTTATGCGTCTACATATACTTTAATAAAAATAGTTTGAGTTTTTAGGTTGGCAACGCCACGCTCTTGCGAATCAAGTTCTAATACAATTAACACCTTGTGTTTAATTTGTAATTACATCGGAATACATAGCTAAGTGAATTAATTAGCATGAGTTGGTGAGTTAATCAAAATATTTATAATGTATAGATAAATTTACCCATAGAGTTCCAACGTTCGTGTTCCGTGGACAATACAATATAGATTGATTGAGCTGTTTCCCTTAATATTAATATGTTTTACAAATATATTGACAACCAGCCGCCATTTTTCACTTAACTTTATTTACAGAATTTTCTTTTTTATCAGTGAAACATTGTTTAGGATACATCTTACCGTCTAAGATATTTATTCAAATAACTTGTATTTTTTATGGTGTTGTTTCTTTAAGAAATATATATATTTCCACGTAACTAATTTTCGGTTTGACAGCCAAAAAAAATAAAATTATTATCTAAAAGCCAAGTCCGGTTTTGCAACGTAAAAATGCGGGTAGAATGGGAAATTTGCGGTTAACTAAATTTAAAATACCCTCTCTTAGAATTTTCTTGAAGACTGTGATTTTTATTTTTCCATTAACAAAGCTTTTAGCTAATTTTCTATTTTCGCGATCGCTTATCGGTAACACTAACTGATAATACAATTTATCAATATTTTGCGATGACATCATTTTATTTTAGTGACGGTTAACGTTCAATGCACCTTAAATACTAACATTTATCCAAATTGTAAAATTTAATAGTATGAGATATGAGTTAACTTTCCTACACAGATAAATCATTCAACATTACAACCATGCCTTAATTAGCAATGTTTGTGTAACTTAATTTACTAAGAGTTAGTTTAACGAGTATTGTGTGTAGAGAACACGTGAACAAACTTGTATCCATTTAATATACTGTTTCTAGAGACTGTTGTCTATTACATATTTTAAAAAAATCCTTAATGTTTCTAGTGATACCATGTTTTGATTCTGAGATAAAATACTAGGTCATAATATAATCTTAATAACATTTAGATTATATTTAACTCAAATAGACACGTGACCGATGAGCACGTTTGTCTTCTATCAAAGAGCTCGTGTATCTTAAAAAGAGACTAATAACGAAATAACCTAAAATTTGTAAAATTGTACCCCCAACATATTAATAATCAATAAATTTTACGCTGAATTTCATTTACAAGTTAATACTATAAAAGTGTCCTCCATTACCAGATTTTTAGTTCCTTCGTAAAGAATCGTAACGATCGGGTAAAACATCCTAATGGGGTAATTAAACGGCCCTCAGTCGCCCTCAGCAGTCGACCCTCATGTAAAGTGACACTTACGATTACTTTATGGCGGCCTTGCATTTCTCCGCAAAGAGCAAATGTATGTATTTGAGAGTATTTTTTCAGAATAAAAAGCTTTTTCAAGCAAGTATATAAACCCGAAAATTGTATTTCTTATAATGTTTACATCTCTGACGTAATTGGATTTTATGCTTATAACTTGACATAAAACAACTTATATTACATACAAGACCAAAAATATATAAAATACTAGTATTTTTCAACTAAAACTGAAACTTGATACGGTTAAAACTCCACATGACTACTACATCCATTGTCTATGAACACATTTTTTACTGTCTCCTCGATGTAGTTAAAACCAATATTCTACTAAAAAAGTCAATTGTCATTGTCCATCCGTATCATATAAAGAGTATACGAAAATTTATTACATTAAATAAATACACTAAAAAGAGAATTTGACTTCTTTTTAAAAAGTAGTTATTGCTTAAGCATAAATTCTGTTGAATTTTGGTCGTTATTGACGCGATGCTCATTAATTGTCGTAATCTTCTTAAACTTCCGCATTTCCAATAATATTTGTGAAATGATAACAAACGCTTGGTTGCCAAGACACTCTGGGGTTCTGTGAACACAATTGCAGATTGCCCGTTTATTAGAAAAGTGAATTGAAATTTAAACCTTTTTTATAAATTTTACAAAATACAAACAGAATTTTAACCTCTTAACTGAATTTGTTTTTATTATCGATTTTCTTAATAGTCTTGTAATAAGAAAAGTTGCGATATGAAAATCTAAACGACTTGAGATTTATGAAGTAAAAGGTGCTTCTGAAGCGTGATCTCAATTATAAGAGAAGCTTTCAAATGTCGAGGGGAAAGCGATCATTAATTGTATAACTCTATCAGAAGCCTCAAATTGATTCACCTTAACATTGTTTATTCAGCTTCAAGTATAAATACCAATTTAACTCGTATCAATCTCATTTTGAGAATACAACTTAACTAAGTATTTAACTTAATACTAGTCTATTATTATAATATGATAATTTTTTCATTTGTTTGTATTGAATAAAAGTACTGGACCGGTTTTAACCATTTTGTTACCGTACGTAACCAGTTTGTTATGAAAGCCCCATACGGATGTAACATAGGCTCTTGATTATTTCTTAAAAAACTTGTAAAAAAGTGATTACGTAAACCGAGATGTCAAAAATGTCTCAAAATTTTACCATTTTCTGAGACTAAAAATATTTACAAAGAGTTCGTACTATTTATTTAAATACTAGGAATAACTAATTCGTCATCAAATATATATCAAGATAACGTTGTAACACAGTCTCTATATTAAAAATTGTCTTAAATAATACAATTCCATTTGAATAATGCAGTTTTTAATTTTATTTACAACTACGTAAAAGCATTTAATCTTCGAATGAACTATTTTTATTCATACCTTATGTTAAGCCTGAATAGCACTGGGGTCTCAAAGGAAACATATTACACTAAGTATGTTCCAATTTAACGGACCTCTTTAATATTCCTCTGAGTAGGTTTTCATGTATGATCATAATAATATATTCCCGATAGGCCTTCATAGACCATAAAATCGTTTGATTTCTTTCACTCTCCGCGATCAAAAAGATCCATTTCTATCTCTCTCTTGATATTAATACGAAATTGATATATAGAAATAAATTATATGTAATAATTAATATACGATTCGTTACAACCGAACTGTAAAACATGATTGGCGATTTGAAGGAGTGGCGGGGTTTGACAGTAATTCTCGTCCGCTCTACGCCCTTGATTTGGGAACTGGCACCAAATGTAGAATCAAAAATTTCATTATTGTTTTTAACGATTGTATACGATATATATATATAAAGTGAATACCTATGTGAATAATATGATTTTGTAAGATATTTGTGTGTAAGGAAAATCTAGGCCATCTAGGTCACTTTGTAGGTAAAAAGTCCAACGTCTAGTTACAGTTGAGTATTTCAGTTAATATTAGAAATAACGCATACAAAAATATCGTTTATTCTGGCGTTGATAATGCGTCCGTCTCTCGTTAATTAAGGCAAGACAATATTTGTAAGACAGTGATAATTACATTCGCGTGAAGTTTTATTTACGTATTGTCGCGTTAAAACAGGCCTTAATACATATAAGTGAGATAAACCTTCATCGTGCTTTGTCCAGTGCAATTGAGAGTCACAAGATCTTTCTTTCAAGATACAATTAAATATAATGTGTAATGTCTTTGGTGTCTAAAGCACTTTATATTGACTGTTTTTATAATTTAGCGTAAAACTTGGATCATGTTTATCAATCAATTGGCCTAGGAATGGAATTCGTGCGACGTGTAGCAGTAACTTTATAAGTAGGAAATTACACTAACAATATGGTTAACGGTAGAAAAATTACAACTTCAGTAGGTATTAGACCCAAAAATGTACATAAAACCAAATTAAATAACCGTCGAACAAAACTATATTAAAATAATATAAACTCGGGGGATTAAAAATAATTCCAACCTTTGTATAGCTTGAAATGATTTTTATCCCCTGGGCTTTTTTCACTGAAGTGTTTTTACTATACGATCGGCACTTACCTGCTCAATCATATGATGAATGGAGTTTTGCTTTTAAAGTAATTGAGGAAATTGTTATTAAGCACACTTGGCATCATTTATTTATATGTTCATTATAGTTCTTTATTTCATGTTACTATCACTATGCACTTCTCATTAGATTATTTTTTAAAAAACAACGCACGATTTTAGTATTTGAAATACAGTAAATGATTTTCATAGTTATATACTCTCTCTATATCACCTATATCCTGGATTCATGTCGATGTAATATGGGTTTGCGGACTGTTCTCAATAAATCTTAAATGTGTTCTCATTTTTCACATGACCCATCCGCTGGTGCATGGTGTTATGGTTGCAGCCCTTTACAACCGCACTGTACTGTTTGACAATTTAAAGGAGTGGCGGAGAGTATCTTGCCAGTTCTTCTCGTCTGCTCTACGCCCTTGATTTGACAATTAGCAGTAAATGTAATTGTCGAGTTAAATTTTATCATAAATTCTCTATTGACGATTTATAAGTGTATGAAAGTTACCATGTTACAAAAGATATTTTTGTTTTTTTTTTATGTCAGGCGTAAACTCATTTTGCACTGTTAAATAAATTAATCATTAACGCCACTGGATTATTAAATTTTTTGTTATTAAAATATCTTGAGTATCTGATGAATTGCATTAAATTGTGATTCTCCCTCAGTTGCTGTAATAATGGCTGGGATTCAGCGATTTCTACCAAGCTTTTAGGTCGAGGTCACAAAAGTAGGTCACTGAGAACCTGTTGATACAAATGTACACTGTAACTGGGACCTCTGAGATTTAAAAACATTGTAATTTATGCAAAAACTAACTACATATAGTGTGGAATTACATATTTGTTTTAACAAATACTGAGAATCAATAAGCTCATCATTTATAAATATGATCAAACATGAATGCTATGAATGCGGATTTTCGAATTGGGTTAAGGGTTATTTTATTTAATATTATAAATAACTGATGATAAAGATGCTTTAGGCATAACGGTATTTCTACCTTATTTTAATGTGGAAGGAACGTCGAAAACTTTTTGTTTTTTGTTTCTTAATTATATTTTTAACTTCGTTAGGTAAATTACGTTATAAATATTATAATGATGTTCGTAAAAAACTTGTAAATATCTACATAATTAAAAAGAGGGTTCGGACCCAAACAACCCATAAAAATCGTATGCAAAAGACAACTTACAATAAAATATTGTTATTTAATAGTTATCTCTGTTTAGATCGTCTACATCACTTGGTTGAATTTCAGCAATGATGCGGCGTGGCTCTATGGCGATGGTCGGTGGCGGTGAACCACTGATCGTAGTGGAGGAGAGTGGGATTGAAGAGTCTGAGTCTCCTCTCCACCACGCTGCACTGCCACGAGGCTTCTCGGAAGACCAGGAGTCTCCACCAGATCCATATCATCTGTCACCTTGGAGGGAGACCCGCAAGCATTCCTTACCAACACCAGCTTGTACAAGTGGACCCACTGCTAGTCAGGTAGCAAGTTAGCAAGACCAATTACTAAAGCAACCGATAGATTTAGAGACTCGCTAATGTATTATGAGAAGTTCTTCTTTCGGCTTTTGGCTCGTGTTTCATTTATAACATATACGCATCAGGTACGCCGTCTATCTGAACGAGGTGAAGGAGCTGCTAAAGAAGCACGCGAAGCAGCATTTCTTGCCACTCTCAGCCAGGCCCCACCACAACCTGGGGGTCGAAGGTATGCTTTTCAAATTTAACAATCACTTAACATAGTATCTAGAACTTTATTAAAACTGTAGAACTGCTTCTATTAATCCTCCACCATTTTCTTTATTAACTTTCACAGACATTCAGTAGTTACCATATCCCGGGTACCACAGGCACTGTTTGGGCGTGGACGTAGGGAGTCCATCGCAGCATTTCCAGCTCTCAGCCGCCGGGGTTCGATTGCTAAAAAATGTATGTATTTAAATTTTCCATTTATTGTTATTAGTTCTTCTACTTTTGCTTTTGTCTTATGACTGTTATTTAATGATTTGCTTTGTTTCAGGTCCACCGGCAACTGATACTTTGGGCAGCACTCACAATCTGCAGCTGGATATAATGGATGACATAGTTCAAGCACGCAAAGTACGCATGCGCCTGTGGAATACATCTAGCGAGAAAGTCTGCGAGGTTCAGCCTTTAGATGAACGCTCTCCAATAAGTGGTTCGGTGCGATATACAAACCGAGGACGCAGGCACTCTGACTTCATTGGTTCTCCTTTGCCTCCCTTACCAGCTCGTCGAAGAGCTTCAGAAATGCCACCACCTCCCATTCCACCGCGAAGCAGCACAGGTGTAATCTGTACTGACACTGATCTCAAGCACATGCTAAACGCTCTCACATCATCAGCAACCGAAATAGATCGATGTGGAAAGCCGGAAAGAGCTCGCCAACTTTCCGATATGCGCTCTAGCAGCTTTGACGCATCCAATTTCCGAGAGAAATTTTCAGAGTCCGGCACAGCGTGGTTCACACGCAGGCACCAGACTTTGGCAACGAAGAAAAAGGACAACGAGGCCAAAAAGTTGAAAGTGACGTTTGCGCCTGATTCCAAACAAGCTCCTGGCGACACAGCAGCAGTTGTATGGGACAAGCCTTCTGGATCCGTAGTCGATGCAAGCGCGCTTGGAAGCGCCATAGAAGTATTTCTAAGAAGAAGCAGCGGAGCTCCCCCTATTCCACCAACGTCTACAATAATCAAGGAAACAAAATGTAAGGCCGACGATCGTTCCAAGCTACGTGATGCGCCGAGCACGAGCAAAGAAGGTGAACGCTGGTTTATAAGCAAGCCTGAAGAGGACGAAGGCACCGGAGGCTGTGAAGCGTCAATATGCTCATCTCTCAAAGATCTTTTCGTGTAAACGTGCGATCCTTTAATAGTTAAATGTTTGTTTCCTGTTTAGGAAATTGTGCGCGTGTGTAAAATATTGACACGTCTTGTACCTTATTCCATGGTTTACTATGATAGAGTCACTCATTCCCAGGAGCTGGTTCAGCTCGGATTTGGCTGTGGTTGTGACGACTGTATTCCTAGGGAATGGGCGACATATTGTATGAAGCCATGCTTACTTTATGAATCTCTGAATGTGATAGATGCGCGCCGGCGTCGGTCGTGCCAAGTCGACTCACGATTGACACCGGCTCTGCGGTAAATATTTTTAGATTAAATTCTATTTTCATTGTATAAATTTTAATATTAGTGACTTAATGTTTAGATAGAGGAATGTAAGTTATTCGGCGCGTATTTTCCATGACTGTTCCCTGAACTGTCACCCCACGCGCCTACCCCTTCCCGCCTTGTCTCCTTCAAAAGTCTGTGTAATGTAACCTGATGTTAAAATAACGTACAAGTAAGTACGAATATTATCGTATAGCAAATATAATATTGTAAAAAGGAACGCCAGGAGTTGTACGCTTAGTAAATGGGGGTGTCTTCGGGGCGCCTTTTGTCAATAAAATTTTTATCGATGTTGAATGCGTTTTTATTTTAACCTCTATTTAATCTGACTAAGGCAGGTTTTGATAGCATGCTTTGTGCATCACTTATAAGACTAAACTAACACTAATGACTACTTCACTTTTGTTGTTTTTCAAACATATCGTTTTCTATTAAATAACGAGAAAAAACTAATGCTTTACATAATAAATGGAAAATGAACCCAAATAGAAAATGTGTACCCTTTTCGGTAAATGTCAGCCAAGAATGTAAATGTCACAGGTTATAAAATATTTACACACTTCACTTGGCAGTCAAAAAGGTAAAGAAGGTTGTTCCTTTTTTAAAAATCTATTTAATCAAATGATCAACTATTTATTAAAGATAACTATACTAATCAGTAGTTAGCTAGCAGCTAGTATTACTGAAGCAATACGGCTAAGAGCCAATAAAAGAGCATACCACTTCCTAAAACGCCGGCAACTTACGAGCTATATAGTCTATAAGTAGCGCACACCTTTATGGTGTGCTTTCTATTCTATAAAAAAGCTAATAAATTTCCGTGTTTCCCCTCATATATTTCTTACTTAAAACCCGTAGTAGCCCACGGCTCCTAAAATTCGATTACGTCAGCTCAACTGTGATGAACCAATTAATATATTACATTCTACGTGACGGAGATAATCTGACCCATATATTATGTTCAATACTGTGGTTTACGTGACTTGTCACTATTATTGGCAAGCGTCTATTTATTCAGGAAGATTTATATAATGTATTTAGATAAGGAAATCGTATGTTAGCAGTATAAAATAAAACTCATTATATATTCAAATTTAAAAGAAAATCGACTTGTATTAATTGGGCAAGACGTCGCATTTGACGGTATACGATTTGTTCTTTCGTATCGCCTAATTTGTGATTACAGTCGGATAGTATATTCGTATTTCTATTTAGGTTTATTTCACGTTTTATTTAATAGATTGGGACACTATGTAGTACATTTTTTATTAATATTTCAGATATGTTTGCCTGTTCCTACGACAACAAGAAACTAGCCACTTGCTACTACTACTTCAAACTTGTATGTATAATAAAAAATATATATATGTATCCCAGATATATATGAATTTACCGTGCGTTCAATTTGTCAGTTCGTACGGATTACTTTATATCAATTGATATTTAATATCAATATCGTTATTGAAAATATATAAATAACGCCTGATAGAAAAAATCGAGCAAAAAGTTAATAAACTATCTTTTTAGCGTTATAATTTAAAATGTTATATGAATATTTTAAATATTCACTAATACTGATAGATTAGATAAATTCCAGTTAAGTGCCATTGGTTTACATAAAAATAAATAACTGACAACAAACATAAACAAGTCAGGCAAATCGTGTTTACTGAGACATGTGATTTCCTGAATAAACATGTTAGTGATTTAGATGGAATTTTTTAAATGATAGACCAGTAAATGGTGAATATGATTCGTTTTTATAATAAATAAAATAGTCGGGTAGGTCTGAGAAACGGTCATCGTTTTCTACCCGCAAATATTAAGGCTGATGAATTGATTTAATAATTGTGTTTTTATAATTCATATAATTTACTCAATTTTTTCACAAACTTTTCCATCGACAAGTCGAAAGTTTATCGCTTAAACAATTGGACAGGAGTGATATAGTGAATAATATATGAATTTAATCTTTCTGAGGTGCTTTACGTTAATTCTCAGACGATTTGCTACAAGGTGGATTGTTCGCCATTTCAAATTACAATTAATACATTTAATTTGAGAGAATGTTTATTGAAGTTGGTAAATTTATGATTTAATTGATTTTGTCTTTGTGTTGTTTGAGCTTCTTTTGTTTATTGTTATTATTGTACGTACTTATGTTAGGTACATATTTAGTTATTCGAATAATTTAATTATGTAACCTATTTACATTCATTCATCAATTTTATTAACTGTAGTAATTTTACCAATTTTCAAATTGTATTGGACGCCTAAACAAAGTTAATAACCTTATATCAAGTTTAAGATGAGTATTCAATAAGCCCGGAAAACATCGCGTCTCGACACGATCAAAGTTTTAATTTTCTTAAAAATTCGGAAAGTTGAGATTGTTTTTCTTTAAGGGGTGGAGTCTGGGCGGTGCTATCAAGTAGGTACTTGTTGCTCTCAAATCGATACTGATGCTGCACGGGAAGCTGCGCAGCGGATTATCCAGTCATGCGCTCTCTGCTGCTGCTGGCGTTGTCATTTTTCACACCAGGTATGTCAAAACAAATCTTTTAAATAAAATACATTTGTTTTCGCATTCAACTTGTCTATTAATCAAGTGTTTTAATCATTAAATGTTTTATAAATGAACAAAACTCTTTTCTACTCGCGACATAGACAATTCGTGTGCTCTTTGTTCTGGTGTGTAAACGTCAAACAGCATGAATTTTTAATTCGGAAATAATTATTCCGAATATATGTGATAAAGAATAATCTATCTATTAACTATTAACATATTTTACACAGTCTATATAACAATTGCTTAATACATATATTTTCTTTGTGCGTAAACTACACTGCTGCTAAAGTTCAATTTTAATTAACAATTCCAGGGTCGTGTGACCTTCTTCGAGACAGTGTGCATGTGACGTCAGCAGCAGCCAGACCCAATAATGAGCTTTGGTGCTACAAATGTCATGCAGATGTTCCAGATGACAAATGCTCTGACCTTCGGCATAACAACTCCGCCCTGATACACAAGTGTAATAATGACAGGCGGGTCTGTATGGTGAGTGTAATTTGAAAGATAATATACAAATATATTTCTAGTATGTATAACTTATACAGACTTATAATACTTTTTAAATATCTAATCGTGATTTTTTTAACATTTATCTATAGTAAAGATTTTTTAACAACAATAGCTTAGCATCGGGACAGTTAAATTATTGAGTAGCCAAACAATGCTTTTGTAATTTAAATTAATCATGCAAGTAACAAAACGACTGACAAGTTTTTTTTTCAATACCTACTTGAATAAAGATAATTAAGTTTGAGAAAAAAATATTTTCATTTCAGGTGAAACGCTTTTCATACACGACGTCAACCGAAAACTCAACAACGGCACTGAAAATGTGGGCTCTGGAGCGTAATTGTACCAAGCACTGTGAAGCTGGTTGTATAGTTATTGGGGAACGGACAAAATTGTACGCCTGCACATCTTGCTGCACAACATCACTCTGTAACTATGGTTCTGGAGGTATCAACCTACAGCACGCCACTGCATTATTGCTCTCACTTATGACTTTAACAAATATCATTTTTAGTTAGATAAATATAGTTATATCAATTGAATTGCATTTTATTCATGTTTCCAACATGTCAATATTTATAAAGGCAATTGTGGGTCACATCGGCAGTGTAACAGCATTTTTATATTTACGAATTTAATAATTTTTATATCTTAAAGTAAAAAGAATCATTAAAATCTATTCTGGTATATACTCTTATATTTGCGGATCATAACGAGACGCATTGTTTTTTGAAGTCAGTTAATGTTAGGATAGAAGTGAGTCGTCTCTGGTCATTAGCGATTATTGAATGGACATTATTTTTTTCATATAACTTGTGGTAATAACTAGCAATTATAGTCTATAACAAGGATGTGGCTTTGATTAAGATGTATGCACCATAATATATGTGTGGTTAGAATTGTTAGATTGATCCTATCAAATAGGAATCAATCGTCACCGGAAATGTTATTTTAGGGGAATAGATTTCATATATACCTATAGGACAGTGGTTTATAATTAAAAAGGCTATACTAAATATTTGATACTTTAGTAACTACCTTTCCGTTTGTAAAGATTAAATATAGGAAAATCTTTAGTGTTTGTTTTGTAAGTTATAGGCTTATATGTCATGTACTTAGGATTGTTATCTAATTTTCATTTTTTTTTGGGTTTGTTATATGAAAAGCCCTATAACCTTTCAGGTGTTATTCAAGTTATTCATATTTAAACCTGAGCTTAAGCCAACAAATACTAGTTGTTCATAAAGGTACAATATATATTTATGATTAAGCCGTTGGCCTTCTATTTAATTCATTACAGCCTCCACACGCGACTGTTTTTATTTTATTAGTTATTTGACTTGTAAATAAAACAAATGGTATTTATTTAAGGGAATTGAATTTCTTATTTACCCATTCGGAAATATAAATTTTATTAGTTTGTTTTAACATTTAGAGCAAAAAGCTAATGTTTTCAACTTCTACCACATATTGACTGTAGATAGTAATAAAATTGCAGTAAATAAGTTAATTAATTTATTATGAATAAACAATGCACAGAAGTAAATGCAATTTATATTTTGCGACCTAGTTATAACTTTATAACACAAATGGAATGAGCCACAGCATCTTTAGAAATTATTTACTGGGAAGGTAATGTGGGAGGACTCCATATTAAACTTAAAGTATTGTAAATACATTCACTTAAGAGAGTTGACCACAGTCAGAGATGATGATCTTCTTGGATGGCTTGCCAGATTGAGAGCCGAAGGATTCAACCTTCTTGACAACGTCCATGCCTTCAACCACATTTCCGAAAACGACGTGCCTGGCGTCCAACCACGAAGTCTTAACAGTGGTGACAAAGAATTGGGAGCCATTGGTGTTGGGTCCAGCGTTGGCCATAGAGAGGACACCAGGTCCAGTGTGCTTCAGGACAAAGTTCTCGTCGGCGAACTTCTCACCATAAATGGACTTGCCACCAGTGCCATTATGGTTTGTGAAGTCACCTCCTTGAAGCATGAAGTTAGGGATGACACGGTGGAAGGTGGAACCCTTGTAGCCAAAGCCTTTCTCACCAGTGCATAGAGCTCTGAAGTTTTCACATGTCTTAGGTGTAACATCAGCTTTCAACTGAAAAAAAAATTTAGTTACAATGATGATACTTTATACAATTGTTGTGTTATTTTAACCAATAAATTCCGAATGTTCAAGTCCTATTGACTTTAACCTAAGCACAATAAAATAACTAAAAACATAGAAGCTAAGCTTAACTTGGTCATGGTTGCTTACAATGAGTATGACATCATTCAATATTAAATATAAGCATTAGTCAACAGCTAGCTTGAATAATATTCTATTTAACTAGGAATCCCATGCAACAATGCAATGCACCGAGCTTTGTGACACGATCACGGTAAATTCCATTAAATAAAACCCTATAAACGAACTGAACTGACCTTCAGAAAATAATCACGGTCACATATTTAATTATGACTGTTTAATAGATTAGATATATAATAATTACAATAGTACCCGGTTAATGTAACTACCTAAAAGTAATTGTTAAATAACAAACTGCTTAAAGCGCAACGATTAACGTGTTAAATAGTCAGCATGTGTATTTAGAGGCTATAGCGTGGTCGAGGAATCACGCCGGCCGGAATGACACCACCCTATAGCAGTAATAAGCAATAAAATATACAAATTAAAACATACCTCAACAACAATTCTTCCTAAAGGCTGACCGTCAGCGGTCACATCCATAAAAACTCGTGGTGAAGCCATTTCGTAGTTTTCTTTGACACCCTATATCACTTCTTTTTAATCACAGCACAATGACGATGCGTCTCTCGTCGATGCTGGGCGGAAATAAAAAGGGATCATAGACAAATGAACAATTTGATTTCCGATTTTCGTTCGGTAACTACATACATAATGCGCTCTATGGTTGAATATAAATGTAAACCTTTATTTATTAATTAATTATGTTGTTCTTATATTTATCAATAATTGTACACTTGTATAATGTAATACGTTATTGTATTACATATTCTAGTATTACATATTCTAGTTTTACCAAATCTTAATCTTCACAAGTATTATTCATAAATGTAACGTTCGTATAACGATACAAGTGTAATGACAATAAAATTAATAATTTAAGCAAATAAAACGTTCTTAAATTTTTATATTATCATAAAATAAAATAGAGCAACGCCAGTATATTATCTATCTTTGTAGGTGTTCATGCGCCTAGGCAATCCCAAAGTTCTTAATCACCTCATTTGTCACTAGTTGCATAAAAACATATGATGATGAAATAATATAATATAAATTGACGGGTGAATATAAAAATAAACTCCTTAATAGTTGTTATTATAAAATAGTATGTAATACAATGGTTTTAGTGTAATGTATTATACTCTGCGGCAAAAAATAAGAGACAATGACAACATATAATTGACACTTGACAATAACAGATAACTCTGCCTTTTGTTATATGAGTTACTATTTAGTTTCGACATTCGACAATCGACAATGCTAGCGGGAAATTATAAGATGATTGTTTCCTGTGTGTTATGAATTAAGATTCATATGTTATTATTTTAGTTTTGTTTTGTTCAGTCTTTATCATGTAATTACATAATAACTACGTCAAATTTCTCCCTTTAGATGTAGAAAAAGTTTTTATTTCAAAGTCTGCTTATAGTGTAATACGTCCCGGTATTTCAGTTTTGAGATTAAAATATAAGCATAAGTATCTTTTAAAAATGAGTCTCGAATCTATTAAATATCAACGTGGAAATCTTGAGGTATTAGACCAATTACTTCTTCCTTTTCATACGAAATATATAAAAGTGGAAGGAGTTGAAGATGGCTGGAAAGTTATCAACAAAATGCAGGTATTTTAAATATTTTATTTGTAATATGTTGATATAACTATATATTATATCGAAATTTACTTTTAAGTATTAAGTTTCTATTTTACCAACTCTATACTAAATATTTTAAAATAGTTAATACAGCAAATTTTTTGAATTGCTACTTATAATACAAATAGTTACATAATTGGTGCATTGTATGTTCTTTCCATACATCTTTTTTTCTTAAAAATAACTTAATTAAGTAACTATTTCTGTACCCAGATTGTATTAGAGTATGGTAGACATTATCTTTATTTATAGTTTTCATAAGAAATTTACAAATTTGGTATTTTTTCTATTATAGGTGCGCGGTGCCCCTGCTATAGCTATATTAGGCTGTTTATCTCTTGCTATAGAACTTTTAAAAGATAACAGTTCAGACAAGAAAGTTATGAGGCAAGAGGTCAGTGTTATCATACAGTATTTAAATACACTCAATGTGAGGCATATTTTTATAGTGACACACTTAGAATAATAATATCTAAAATATATGCACTATCAGCAAACTTAGTGTAACCAAAAATGGATTTACATAATTAGTTACAATAAAAACCTGGGACCATGCAATTGAAACTTAAAGGTGTAGATTATTTGTGTGTTCAACAAAATATGTTTTGAATAAGTGCATTTTCATATAATATATGTAGGTATATCATAATATATGTACATATAAGCCTATCCTAAAAAGTCCTATTCTCTGTTAATTCCCCATTTATCCAATCGAGGCATAAAGGGTTGGCTATTTTTATCACTTGTACACCACATTGTCATTCTGTAAACACCTTACTAGCATGCTTCATTCGTCACTAACTGATAAGAGACCTAATACTTATATCCTTCTATATAAGGCCGCTGATTCACAAATTACATAATTACATAATACTCAATGTAAATAAAATTGTGATTATTGATAAATCTTTATAGTAAAATTCCTTGAGACAAATATTATATAAATACTGGGTAATATGTATTGGGTAGTAAACATAGTAGAAATACTTTTTATCAAAAAGACTATTTGCAGTACTAGTTGCAATTCTTGAACAAACATGATTTTTGGCCAGTTTTGATTGGATAAAACAAAGCAAAAAAGTTGTCCTTCTGTTTTCATTAATAATAAGTTTATATGAACTTACCCACAATATTTGCAGGCTATTAATATGCATTTCAGATAGAAGGGAAGCTTAATTATTTGGTGTCGGCGCGACCAACAGCTGTGAACATAAAATTGGCTGCCGATGATCTTATTAATTTAGCCAATTCACTGAGTGCTGATGATTCAGTTAACCCTGAGGAATTCAAGGAGAGGTAAAATTAATAATATATATTATAACGATTATGATAAGGATTTTTAGGTGCCTTAAAGCTCCTGTACCTAGCCGCAGGTGACATGTACTTATTTATACCAGCGATATGATATACTTTTAACCTTTAAGCATTGTGACCTTGATCAGCGGTTAGTTCTAATTATACATAACAAACCTGTTTGTCATTTAAAAGATCAATTGTTTTAATGGCTATATAACTGAAAAATTAAAAAGGATTTTTTGTTTATACATTGTGTATTACATTTGACAAACACCAGAAGTATTTTTTTAGAATGCTATAAACTACTAAGCTGAGTAGACCATTGGCATTGCAGCAGTATTTACGTATTCAGCATTATATGAATGTTGCAGTTAAATATATTACAACATAATAATAATTGCATTCGTTGCATGATAATAATAATTTACGACTGTGAATTTAACATATCTTTTAATGAATAAATACAGATAAACAAGATTTATGTTATGATAAATTACGCGTGTTCAGATAATGATCCTTGTGTGTGTTTTCACATCTACTCCGTTTAACGGGGTTGGTGTCAATGTTAAATGATTTTAACCAGCTGAGTTGTATCTAATTCGTTTTGAGACTTAGTTATATGTAGACATAAATCTAGAAAAATGAGAACTATTTTGATAACTTATATAAAAATGGTACTTTACTAAAATTGAGTCTCACTACTGGTTGGGTTTGAGGGTGTACCTACTGGAATGTGTGAACCGCGGCATGGGCAAACCGTTGCGCGGTTTTAAAGCCGGTTAAAATAAGGTGTATGATATTTTTTTTGTTTAATTTGAAAATATAAAAAAAAGAGTACTTCAATTTGACTAAATTTTGACCTACACAAATCTTCACTGATACCACTCTATGTGGAAAAGATATATGTAAAAAGACTATTATCAAGAACATTTATTCGGTTCCTTCAAATTTTGTAGGGCTTTGAATTGTGCTGTTAAAAATTAAAAATAATTAGTCGAAATATTCATAAGAGATAACACTTTTCGGTATATAATCGATATATTTTTATGACCTATATATAAGTATTATTATATCTCTGTGTACTGTTGTGTAAACATGTTCTCCTATTTCACTATGACTAAGGACTAAGGAGTGAAAAGTAGGAGTGAGTGCTTCTTGCCGGTTCTACTCGTCCGTTGTACACACTTAATTTGGGTACTGTCAGTAAATGTAGCGTCAATTTTTATTTAATATTTTATTTTATTTTATTGTATGTATATAATTAAAATTTATTTAACGAGGTTATAATTTATAGATTCATATCAAACATAGAAGGGATGCTTACAAAAGACATAGAAGATAATAAGGCTATAGGACGTTATGGTTGTGAAGCTATACTGAAGAATTTAGAAGGAGATGGGCATGTGAGAGTTCTCACACATTGCAACACTGGCTCACTGGCCACTGCCGAATATGGTACCGCGTTAGGTGTTATCAGATCATTGCACGCTGCCAAAAGATTGGGTAAGTTTTTGTACTGCATTTTTTCTGTCACAATAACACCCGTTTGTAAAACCATTCAACAGACTGATTAATGCCATATACAAATACATTTATTGAAACATATACTGAACCCTATGCCTAGAATATTCTAACAATATCCCAAGACCCTCTAGGGCAGTGTTGCCCAACCCTATTCAAGCTATGTCCCCCTTATGAAAGTTCAAAATTATCCTTAATGAATGAAGATATTTTGACTTTGGCTATATGTCCCCCATACATTTTTTTTTATTTTTAAAAGTTAATATTCTACCATTATAAAAGTCTTTATAATGTTTTCCCAGTTTTGAATTTGCCTTCCTTTTGATTTTCAAATTGCCCCCCAGTTACACTACTCTAAGTAGTCCACACAGCTGGAAATAATTACCTCGACTAATCAATAAATCTAAATTCACTACGCGAATACATTTAATAATGCTTTTACCAAGCCGTTCCTTCTGATAAAGTTGCCTGTAGACATCATTAAAAGCTAACTAAAAACTTGACTAATTATTTATCTACATTGAACAATTGAGTGACTTAAAGTAATATTTATTATGCGTTAACAATGTCGTATGTGTGTATGTTATAATTATACAAATTCGATATGTTTGATAAATAGTCGCACGTGTGTTGCAGCTGGCTGATTCGCTGTAGCGAAGCCAATGACTTAACCGATTTTGTCATTTAAACTAATTATTTCCATCGAGACATTGTTAAAAAATCGGTTTAATTTTATGATGAACTTGTTCTCATCTTTAACTAGCTGATTCCGACAATCGTTTTGTCAAAAAAAAAATGTCTCTAAAAATAGATGTTGGCCGATTCTAAGACCTACTCAATATGCTCAGAAAATTTCAGGAGAATCGGTCAACCCGTTTCGGAGGAGTAACGAAAACTGTGTCACGAGAATTTTATATATTAGTTAATTAGGGTTATGTACTATTTTTTGTTATATACAATATTAAATATTCAAATTTAGTATAAATATTAACAAGACGTAGAAACTAGTGAGAAGAAAAACTTTAAAATATTTAATATACGTTTCGTTTCTATAAAGATTTCTTTATTTTAATTATTGTTAGGTACACAATCCTCCAATTGTGGGGAAACCACAACATTCCAACAAAGTTGGAAGAGGCCTTTGCCGGTTGGCAGGCGGATCTTCAAAAAACACGATATGTTAACTAGAATAAAATTATTTTATATTGAATTATCTTTAACATTGGTTATTTAAATACCATAATAAGGTCCAGAATGATAGGGCTATACAACTAGCTGCCCGTACAGATGAGTGGCGGAGAGTTTCTTGCCAGTTCTTCTGGTCCGCTCTACGCCCATGATTTGGGAACTGGCAGTAAATGTAGAGTCGCAAAATGTTTATAACTTATTTTATTGACGATTCATAAGTGTACCTTAGTTTCTTCACCATTAATTGGGTCTTTATAGAATCGTATTTAATATGTTTTCATTATATATACAGAACACGTATTCTGCACGGAGACCAGACCCTACAACCAAGGTGCAAGGTTAACAGCGTTCGAGTTGGTGCATGAAAAAATTCCAGCAACCCTCATTGTGGACAGTATGGTGGCTGCTCTGATGCATGTCAGAAAGATCAGTGCAGTGGTTGTTGGTGCTGACAGGGTAAGATTCCGTTGTCTGCAAAATGAACTCTTAGTAATGAATTTCACAAATAAACATAATTAAAAAAAAATGTAGAATATTATATTTAAGTCAATTGTCACAACTATTTATCTACAGGTAGCAGCAAATGGAGACACAGCAAATAAGATTGGTACATATCAAATTGCCATCGTGGCGAAGTACCATAATGTCCCGTTCTATGTGGCTGCACCGTTTACATCAATAGATGTAAATGTGCCATCTGGAGAGCACATCAAGATAGAAGAGAGGCCGGACAAAGAGATGACTCATATTGGTGATAGGCGGATAGCTGCTCCTGGTAGGAATGATCTAAAGAATACATTTACACTTTAGCATTGTCTATGGTACTAAAAAAAATCAATATTTCCAATGATTTGGACTGAAAATAAGTAATTTCAACAATATTTATTTTAACATAACAGACCTAACAGACATTGATCTTTAATATAAACATTCTTAATATTAATCTAAAGTAAATATAACTCAAAATAAAACATACCACAAAACTAAAATAAATTTTAAAAGTTTAGTTCCTGTGGCAGAGTACCCATATTGCTGGCATTTCCTTGCTGTATCGCGATGCTTATACGCTGAGCGAGAAAAGCACCAGCTCTAGGATCACCGGTACTGACTACCAGGTGCCTCCATAATTCCTTAATAAGCTGGGCACTTGTACCTGAAGGTCAAAGATTTACTCTAAAGAGAACAAAATAAAAGTTGAAAGAAAGACTATGACCTTTTCTTTCTTTCCGCATGCTCTGCTGCGCCAGCTTTAGTGCTTGTCATAGGATGGTGGGGGACGGTGCTAAAATGTCCACACAGATGGCACCCCAAACCATAGCCTGACCCATACTCCAAGGGATCAATGCCATTACAACTGGTCGTCCACCATCATCTCTTGCTATACCCGTACCCGACGAATCAGTCATTTAGCGTGGCGAGAAAAACAAATCAAATTAGGACTTTGATTTGATTGATTAAATTTGATTAGCCTTTTTTACTACAGACTAAGATTTTAGTTCCATTCAGTGTTGTTTCTTGGCGACACACCTTGGGTGTGATGCCCAAGGTGACCATAGTCTCAACAAATTACCTAGTACTTTAGGTGTATTATTTTTCTTATTCCAGGTATCAATTGTTGGAATCCATCATTCGACATCACCCCGGCATCCTTGATTACTGGAATAATAACGGAAAAGGGCGTCTTCCTCCCGCAAATGTTGAGATCGCTATTCCCCGTATAAAACTTAAGTCTATAAGGTTCCTCATGAAATTATTATAATATTTAAGCCATAAGTTATTTTATACCTTTTATAACCGTTTTAAGGTAGTTGCTTTAGCATTTAGCATTTTTACTCAAGGGGTTTAAAACTGACCGACCAAAATGATAGGTGAGTTATATGTCATAGCTGATACATATTTATTTTGGAAATTAGATTTAAGGCAAATAAAACTCAATTTATATAATGTTCTTTTATTTGTATCTAATAATTCTACAAAGTTGTTTTAATGTGTTAATACAAAGAGACGAGAATACAAAGCTATACTCTGTGGCGCAATCCCACAACGAAATGTGAAGAAGTAAATCTAATATTCTTAGAAATCAGAAGCATATCAATAAACAAACTCAGCGTACAAAATGGCAGACGCGTACAGATGCTACCCAAAAGTCTGTTAGCATAGTGCACGTGCCTGACCGTCCCCCGCCCCTCTTCCACTCAGCCAACCAGCTGCGCCTCTGAACTAATCTCTAACAATATTTTATTCATGAAACCCTATACCCGACCAACATTAAATGGCTAACCATGGTAAAACTTAAAGGGTAAGGTTCCTATAAAGGAAAGAACTACATATCACTGTCATTATTAAAAAAAACAAAATATCCATTTTCTCTTTACGTATATATACTATTTACTTTATGCTTTTTTAATCTTTACTATATTTTATACATTTTTTTCTAAAAAATATTGTATGTAGAGTAGCCATAAGTTGTAGATCTATGGAAATATTTATGGCCCACAGATAATCATAATAGTAACTAAATGTTTTAGTGTCAAGTGGCAACACTTGTTTGGAGGCCGAGTTTCCGACTGTCCGACTTAAATCCAATATGTCAGTCGAGATATGGCAAACTACAGAAATTACTGTTTTATTTGATTGTTAAGTTTTATGTGCGGTAAAACAATATTTTTTAATTATTAATTAAACACGATGCATTCGCGTATTGAAGTCATTAATTTTCAATTATAACATCGTTCAAGTTATGTTTTTAGTTAATTCGTTAGTGAAAGAAATTAATTGTTGTTATTTGTTTCAACAAAGCAAAGCTGCATTTTCGTTATAAGAAGATGAATTGTTGTTAAGTGTGCTGTGAATTTAGATATAATGTGTGAGGATTATTCGTTGTAATGTAAATAAAAAAATATTGTTTGTGCGCGCATGCGTTTCCATCGAAAACAGACAAAGGTTTTGTGTGGTTTTAAAATCAGCTGTGTGCAATGACTTAGTGCTACCAAAAGTGTTTGTTTGTAAGCGACAATGTTTAGTGAAATTGGATACACAATTTTTCTACTACTTGCCCTGCCTTACATAGAAAGTGGTAAGTCTTAACTGTATATACAACACTTAAGTAGACTTGTATATGTATACAATTGTGTGGCAATCAGTGATGAATCAACTTGTAATTCTGACTGTACAATTTTAAGAATAGTATACTTAGGTCATTGATTCAATAAATTTGATTTTATCATAAAATATCTGCCTTTAGTGGCTTTAAAAATTCAATAAAAACAAGTAGAGTTGAGTCTCAAATATATAAAAAAAAATTTTTTTAAGAAAATACACCATTCCACAATTTTTTAGTTTGACCTGCAGATAATCCAAAATTACTTCTTCCAACTAAGTATAAATAATCTAACATATATTACTATTCTATTGAAAAATAAAATAAAAAAAGTACTACCTTTTTGAAAATTATCTCTTTACTGAAAAGTTATTCAGATTTGACTCCTTCATTACAAACTTCATCTTTTAAGTAATATGAATTTCATTAATCATATTGGAACAAAGCCATTGTAACCAAACATAACTTTTCAATGTTTGTCTACAATAAAAGTAATTGAAAAATATAGTTTTATTGAATTTGTATTCTGCAGATTCATGATAAAAACACATATTTTACATACAACTTTTACTAAATAATTTAAAATTATTGTTATATGCAATACTTATTTCAATTATTGAACACTAATATTCTTTTGATATTATACTCACTGCTTATATTTATAATGTCATATGTATATTAACTAAACCTTACAAATTTACTATCCTCCACTTTATTATTTCTGTTATTTCAATGACATTTTGCTTGCCTATAAATATTTACAAAGACTAATATGTTTTTGTGAAATTGAGGATTGTTATTAAACCTTACTATATAGTTAGACCAATTCCAAAAATTTAATCACACTGTTTACCCTGAAATATATGGCAGAGAAACGACAAAGTGACCAAGCCCTCTGTAAAGCAACAGAGTAGCATAGGTTTCGAGTATTGTAAATAATTATAAAGGTAAATAACTCATAAAAACCAGTGTGTTATTGATAAATAAATAGTACACTCTATCCATAGTAGTATATTTGTGAACGTTGTTACAGCTTATAAAACAAGCAACTACTCAACATAATGTTCAATCGGTATGATGTGTTACAGATGGTGTTTAACACTATAAACACTTTCCCCCTTTAAATCTCCACCTGAAATGGTCCATAGATTCATTTATTTATTCATTCATTATAAAAGTTAACATATTTAGTGTTAAGTCTTGGATTTGATTTGAGTCTTAAATTCTGTTTTTTCTTCAAACAGAAATCTGTCTGTCACACATTGGCTTAGTTAATTACAGCCACAAAGCAGTCATACACAGCACATCCTTATTGTCAAATATGACGGTCCATTATTCTTGTTCCACTTTCCCGTTCATACTCAATGAATTGGTTAAAAGCATAAACCAGTTCTGAATCACTGTAGCCACGCCTACGCGTCTAGATATTTTCGAGTCTGATTAGCTGTAAAACTTAATATGGTTTAATGGCAATAACTGTATAGCGATTGGAGAACATATTCATTTTAGAGATTTTTATCAGGCAATAGACGACTTTGTAATTGTTCAAACATATCTCCTTATAAATTATTATAGATATAGATGAAAGGTTAGTACACCTTTTGGCATGACCTTGAACTACTTTGATTGCAATTTTCATCTCAATCCGTCGACAAAGCGTAACATATCACGTTTGATACGCTTGTCTAAAAAGACAAGACCTCCTCTCTTAAGAGTTTCCAGCAATATTTATATTAATTCTTTGTTATTTGATATAAACTACTATTTTGTGTAAAAGCATCTCTTTCCTATGTTATTATATCTTGAAAATCGCTGTCTATACGAGACTCGTATCGCCTTACAAAGACTACTGCTGACACAGTTGACACCTTATACTCGATGCTTTCGGCTTAAGTGATTCATTCGTCGAAGTCGCCAACGGAACCGCTCGACGCGCACAAAAAACAACTTAACCAAAGTACCGTTGTTTGATCTCGAGTATCGGCCATGGGCTGATTGCATAAAGATACTCTGTAACAATTATTAAAGCCAATAATAATTTTATTAGTAACGAGATTACAAAGTGTTTAAAAACGCGGTGTTGTAATAATCGAATTAAATTAGCAGATGCTTTTAATGTCGTTTACCAAAAAAATGTTTCACTGATTAGCATCGTCATCAAACGGGCAGATTTGTCCCATTCATGATATTAAATTAATCCAATCGAATTAGTGGTTGATGAATGTGTTTTAATTTGTGGATAAGGAGTTAGTTACATTTCGAACATTCAAACATTTTAACCGTTTGTGTTTGAATTACGATTGCCACTATTCGTGTCCCCTCTGGTCCAGAAATTATTTTAACTCGCATCCCTTTGTGACTAATTCGGTCGCGGAGTGGACTGACCTACTTCACGTATAACATAATAATAAATTATGTTTTTATTCGCTGATTTTGTTTATTTGTAACATTTTTAAGTTAACTATTCTACGATCTGTTGACTTGTAGTTGCGAACTGGATTGCGGCCAGGAGCAGAATCTATTTAATTTAAATATGTATTACGACTATTTTACAGATCTTAGTTTATTGAAGCAAATTTAACTAATCCTTATCATTACTCGTAGTTTTCATGAAATTCCCGGGAAAAAACCCAACCCGAAATTGATATGATAGTCAAGTATGATTAATTAAATGTTATCCAATAATAAACGATAATCTCTTTGTTGAAGTTGGTTAAAATTAACCGTTTTTAGCTATTCAGGTTGAAATAACTACAAGGTAATTGCCCCGATCAATGCTCTTGTGATTCTAATAGCCTAGATCCGTCCATTGTTACTTACCTTACATTTAAAAAATCCGTTACAACTAAATAAAATAAACCAATAAAGTATTATTAAAGTATTAATACCCTTTCAATTGGTATTTGCGCAATATGATATTAATAATAAATAACTTATTTTGTCCATGTATATTAAATCCGAATTTTAAAATCCAGTTGTATATAAAAGTTTACACGTACCCGTGGTTGAATTTCAGACTCCCACTTTAAAAGCTGCACTGAGTTGTACGAAATAAGAGAAAAATTATTTAAATTTTATTTCGAGTGAAGTATCCGTACCTACCTGCCTGTAATTTTCGCCCTACACTTACTTCGGCTTCTGCACGACATAATGCCGCGACGAAAATAATTATTGCTATATTTAAATAATTAAGAAACGTTTAAAGAACATTTCCGCACTGTAATATGACAAGTGTTTTCGACAATTATACGTTTAATTAATATTACGTTGAGGTAACATTAACAAAGAGCTATTTGAATCATGATTAGAAATTTTTCTAGATGTAATCCACAATTTAATCTCAATGTGATGTAGACAATACGAAAACAGCTCACATTTGATGGCATTGCATCAAATTGAAGATTGAATGTTTTGAGGCTCTGCGGATGTAGCATACAGTATTTTGTAGCCATGTCACGTCACCGTGTGGTCGTGACCTCGACGGTTCAACGTACGAGCACCGTCACAGACTGCGCGCGCGCAGGATGCGTCAACTGTGCGTGCAGTTACCTGCCTCTGTACAGTCCATTAAAATTGCTTACAGCCGGTAATCTTGTTGAGCACTTGTACTAATAAACAGTGTCTCTATACCCTACATGTGAAATTTTTCTATCTTCGTGTGCGTTTTGGTTAGGAGCTGACTTTAACAGTAGTTTTCTGAATAAATAGCGCATAATATGTGTCATCGCTGTCGACTTGGTTGCGTCAAATTATCTCATAGCGTTTTCAAATGTACGCAGTTTTATTTAATGGGGGCATTAAACTTATCTGAATACAACGGAACGAGAGCGTTCTATAGTTAGACAAATCACAAAAATGCACGAGATTTGAGGAGACTAAAGTCGACACGTACATTTCCGTTTCACTATGGGGATAAACTAAATTTATTATTTGAATTTGGTTTGTTTGAACGCGTTAATCGCAGAAACAAGTGTGCATCGAAATTTTGAGTTGTAACATAAATCAATAATACTCATCTCATAATCAACTCAGGAATAACTCGCCTATATAAGTATACAAAAAAAAATCTAATATAAAAGATTTAAATACCTTACACTTAAGGAAAATCATATTAAAATGTTAATAGAAAAGATTTATCTTTTTTCCTATATATATATATATATATAATTTAACAGAAAAGGAAGGTTTTTTTAACATTTACCAAGAAATATAAAATGCTATGTACAATATAATAAAGTTAAAATTTGTTTCGTTCCTCAGTAAATATTTGAAGTTTCTATACCATTTATCAATAAGTAACTTCCGGTTGCGGTTGACAGATATATTTTTATACATCCTTTGTGCCACTCAATTTTACGTAAATATTTTTTTAAACACGGAAAAATGCCGTAATGTCAAATTTTATATTTTAATCGAGTCTGATTCTGTTCATCATAAGTAAAAACGTTATTTCCTAGAGTAAAGCGTGCATGGCCGATATGAATATGTATTGAACAAGCTCGGCGATGGTGCCAGTTGCAGTGTCTGCCTTGTTCCCGATAATCCTTGAATGGGATATCAGTTTGAAGTGCATTGACGTCACTGAGGGCCGTTTCACTCTAAACCCCTATCAGGCCATTGTACGAGCCTCTTCGTACCGTCGTACTAACGTATTAAAAAAATAAGCAAGTTACGGTCACGTAATAAACTGATTTTTGCCGATAATTTCACTTCACTATAAATTACTTATCAGTATATAAATTTGTATGTGGTTTGCCTTCTTACTAACCTTATCATTTATAGGAAATGCCTTGTAAACGTTCTATTTATGGAGTTATGATATAGAGAATTTATTAGAATAATGCGAATCGTAAACCTACAACGCTGACCATGTCGAGGCGTTTCGCGATTTTATATAATAAAACCACTGAAGGCTCTAAATCGTAGAGCCTTGAAGGCGATCACGCTTCGCTGGCGATGCCTCGACACGCAGCGCACACCAATCTTTGTTATTTAATATATTTGTTTCGCTTCATTGTGACTCACTGGTTATTGTTTTAATATGTATTTCGCGACGTTATTTTAGGTATAATATGTCGACGTATAGACCTTTTCGAATGCTAACCTCAACAACTACTATTTCAATATGGAGAATTAATTTTGTTCATTTTCTTACCATATCTTTATATGTTAAGAAGCACAAGAAGGATAATTTTCAGTGGGCGTCATGATATGTGTATTTTGCCGAGAACATAAACACGGGTATTACAATAGAAATCAATTACTTTACAATTATAAAGATCAGCAAGTTCAGCGCACCGATCTCACTGTCAACAGATGTGACCCAACTCAGTCAGACGTGCCATTTTGAATGGTATCCCAAAACTGGCCTTGGAATCCTGAACACACTGTCGCCACAGCAAGATGGCGTTGAGAATCCACTCGAAGCGCACTCTGATTGGTTATTGCAATAAATTATATACTTTTACATAATTATTAAATGATTAAATACAGACTAATCAAGAAGAATAAAATAGTATTAAGATATTAAAACAAATCAAAAGTGGAATAAGTTCAATTAGGCAATTAATAAGTAAATAACCCATCTATTGCTTTCCTCCCAACCCATATGTACTTATATATGTATATAAATATAGTATACATGAAATAGAACGTTAAGAACAAACTATTTTTATTGAAGTGAGTTCAGGGCTGAAGGTATTATACCTTAATAGGTACTCAGCGCTCTTGCACTCTCGTATATTCCGCTCCGTATGTTTTTTAATGTCAAATTTTGCGAAATTATTAGGCAGTAGTGGATCGTTGTATATTTTTTAAATATACAAAAAATAATTTACTTTCGTTTGACCGTTACGTGACGTTATTAACCTAAAAAATCTCAAAATTTTAGATGAAATTTTAGGGCGTAGAGCGGAGGTTACCGCAACCCCCTTGCAGTCGCCAAGTGTTATTTTTTTTACAAAATTTCTTATTTCTACAACCATCATACCATGCTCCAATGTCAAGTTATGAATTTTGTATGATAGAGAATCTTATATTTGCCTTATATTTGAAACGGTTTGAATAAGTATGAGCCATACGAAGTTAATGTTTAAATAGCTCGAATCATAATGAAGATGGCAGCGAGCCACGATTTTTGTTTATACACGATAGGGTGATTAAATGTAGTGAATGGGCCGGAGGGACCGTCAGACGCTGCGGTCACCGGCTTTTGATAATTCATCCGATGTTTAATTGTAAACGTTGCCAAGATTTAAGCCGAGGCACAAATGCACAAAAAAACAAAGAGTTCCACAGAGTTCGTAATATTTTTCGCAACGAAGAAACTGGTCCAACTCGGTAAATTAAACTTTTATGTAATATAAGAGGCGTGTAACATCAAGCGTGATGATTGGCAATTTTTTTTTTAATTTATAAACCTTGACATCAATAATTGTGCTTTTAAATATTCGTCATTAAGTGAGACTTTTCTAATGTTTTTGTATGTATATCGTCCGTACCTTCATTCAGTATGCCTTAATCCACAAATAAAATAAAGGTTTTAAAGCATAATTATGTTTATATGATATTTACTGAATGACTCTATGGTACAAGTACTATTTTGTAAATTTAGAATTGAAAACTGTGACGATTGAATTCTCCAGATTTCATTAGTTATTTTCTATTGAAGCTTTTTTCTCCGTTCCGTTCACACTAAATAATACCATCCAGTTGTCGGGTTACTAAATAAACAAATAGGCACTTCATTTGATTTGTGCCGCCGTTACTCTCGGTAAAGTGCTCCCCATATATGTGCAATAGTCTGTGTTGTTTGTATATTAATATAAAAATGTACGTTAGTGAAAAGTCATTATAAAATGTTTGAAATAATATTGTACGCATACGGTGTGTAATTATTTTTTGCAAAGGAATATTGTTAGATAAATTTTGCTAATAATAATACAAAGTGCAATAACACTGACATAGTATATGTATGTAGCATCATGTTATGTATAGATCCGATGCTTTTATTCGGCAACTAAGTAATGTAAGTAGTATAAAACAACCTTATTACAGAAATTGGTTTTTAACTCAAAACTGAAGGTTTATTTACAAGCACTTTTTAAGTCACGTTAGTTAATGTTAGATGCATAATTTATCGGACAAACAACGCTAGATGAAACTAGCGGCGAGTTATAGGGCGTCGACCTTGGTGAGACGGAGGGCGGGCGGTCGATGGGCGGCAAATAAACAAACTATGGATAGCCACCGATATAGATTTTTCGGTTGCGTTTGTTTTTGTTTATGATGGAATTATGTATTTATTGAATTAACGTTTTAGCACTGTCGGTTAATTTAGAAATACATCGAGGTGTGCTTGGAACACCAGCCAGGCATCGATTTCTTTGTTCTTGAGTTAAGCGTTACGATAAACCTTAACTTACCTATTCGAATTGAAAGTTAGGTATTAAAATTTATTGTATTACCGCACCCAATGTAATGTTAAAATCGTCGTTCTCTTTTTATCTTAGTGGAAAGACAATTTCCGAGAGAGACAGAGAAAAATCTGCCACTCGATTTTTTGGAAAATACAAGATTGGTTTGCAAAACATATTACCTCTCTAGTTGTGAATCCAAGGATTCTGCATTGCTGTGTGATATATTGTTAAGTAAACACTTTAAATGAAGGGAGACAACGTTAAAACAGAACAAAACAAGATACCTACTATATAGATAAATATATCGCTGCAAGCTTAAATCTTATCCAAGACTTAAGTTTCTATAGTGTAATCTAAAGATTAACGTTTTGACGTTATTTAAGTTGCAAACTCCGCTGTTTAATCTCACCTGCCTGTGTCAGTTTGCGTTCAGAATAACTCCTTGGTTTTGCATCTTGAGGCCACCGTTCTTAATGAAGCTTATTGTGATTGCAAAGTTTCTAATTAAATTATTTGTATGATATTGAGTGGACGCTAATCTTCATAAATAAAATTTGTACACAGTATGATAATAGAAATGTCTTTTGGTTATGAATGAAACCTATCAGGCCGTTCGTCTTTTGTTTTACGTTTCCATTACCAAGTGCAAGCGAAGAAATACACTGCGATACAAATTAGATTTGCGTTAGTGGGTCACCCCTGTCGCAAAGTGATTTTGTGTTAGGTTGAGGCGACCTGGTCGACGTGGAAAACGTAAAAATAAAAACAAAAGGTCTCCCTTATGGTCCATTAGAGGTGCGGCTTCGCCACGCTCGACTAATTTTCTTAAGATCAAAGCGTTTAATATTTTTTTATCACCTCGCTGTATCAAATTTTTAATTTAATATTTTATTCGTTGGAATAAAGAATGTATGGTTAATATAAAATAAAAGACAAAACATTAAAGATTTTACACACCAATTAGAAATGTAAAATTTAAAAGTGACAAAAGTAGAAGAGTATACCAAACTAAACTAACCTAAACCTTATTAGGAGCATTATATACTAAATGGCGGAAAATTTTAAATAATTGCATAATATAACATTAACGATTTGACGTTACACCAGATGTGCATAGACTTTTTTAAGAGAAATATTGGATAAACCGAAATTGTGTAAATATATTGAATTTTGATATAAACGAAATTTACTTTAAATGGGAAATTATTTTTTATACTAATCACCGCGAAATGGTTGCAGATGTTAACAAGCGTACTGTAGAACATACTTGCCGATTTGAAGGAGTGGCGATTGAGAACCTTTGATTTGAGAACTGCCTTTACTTGACGCTTCATAAGTGTAACGAAGTTAAAATAAAGATATTTTTGATTTGATTGAGCTACTAATGTGAATTGAAGTCTCGCTTCACTAAATGAGGCTGGCTCACCTGTCGTATAATCGCATATTTGTGTTATGTTAATCAATGCAGGCATATTTTTCAAGCAAGGAACAAAAGGTCGGATGAAGTAATGAGGTTAGTAGAGCTCGTGGTAAGCAACGAGTTGCGTTTTGTAATTTACCATTTTTAATTCCGTTGGCGAAATTCATAACGACTTATGTACAACTAACGTAATATAAGCGCGAATTTGACATTCAGATAACGTAAGAGACCGTATCAGACAGAAGTGTGATTTTCGGGCCGCATTTTTTAGGCGCATTTATATATTTATGTCTTTACCACATTAAAGCGTATCAGCGATCACTTGTGTACGTCAATAATTTTATTCTTATATCTTTTTAATTTATAATATATTTGTGTTTATTTTTATTGAATTTAATTAACGTGCGTGTTACACTCACTAAATAAGTTAGGTTAATTTTTACATATTGTGTGGTTGTAGTTGCTTTGTGTGTGTGTGCTAATAAAGATGTTTTCTCTCTTTCGTTCTAAGGCTACGAGGATACCAAATTAACCGTTCTCAGAAGATACAACAAACACAGCTGATTAACTATCTACATATTTTTACACAAGATTTTTTTTACGAATTGCTGTGGTACTGTAATTAGTGCCACAGTCACTTAAAATCATTTTACAGATAAATTAAATCAATGCGAGAGATATTTTTCTCTTAGCAACAAGGGACCAGCGGTTTCACGAGGGAATTAGGTCAGTAGGGCTAGGTGTGCGCTGGCTGCACTGCCTGACAGTTGGTATTGACTAAGTAACGTTAAGCTTCATTTGTGTGGGTAATGTTTTTCAGAAAGTCTGGCAACACGGATAAATTTATTAAAACACTTATAAAATAAATTAAGTAATTATTTAATTATATTAAAATATTTTATTTCTTTATAGCTGTATATATTTTATAAATTGTCACATGAAGAATGAAATCGACCTCACATGAGAGTGTTGCACAGTTCCATTGACCCAAGTCGAGCCACTCCGCTCCGCCTCAGATTATATAGAGTGCATTTTATACAAAGCTCAGCTTATTTACATATTACAAAAGAGTTATTTTGAACGTGCGTCTCCTGCATACGTCCCATTTTGCATAATGCGCCACTTACCTTGTTACAATCTAGCGTCGACGTACTTAGGTGGCTAACTTTGCGTTCTTTTTTGAATTTTTCATAAGAACGAATTCGTAAGTTTGTTCGCAAATATTGTGAGAAGCCCTTAAGTGAATCTCCGTGTATCGCGTTGTCAGTGTGTTGGTATGTTATCGGCCCTTTTACGAGCTTTTATCAGATGTACATAATAGGGTTTTAAACATAACAGTAGCAATGCATATGTCATACAATTAAACTTGTTTACTACATGTTTTAATATAAATGTTTTCAGTAAAAAAATATTTATATATTAATAATAAATAACTGCAGTTTCATACAAAATGGATTTTAAATATAAAAAAAAATGCGTTTTACGTATTTGATGGATTTATTCCATTATTACATTTCTAAATATTGAATGTAATGTATGTGTTTTAAAAACTATTATTTAATAGTAGTTAACTAGGAAACGTTTATAAAAATAATTTGGTTTATTTTAAAGCAAAAGTTGTTGAATGAATAGACGTCGTTTCATTAGAGGTCAGTGGAGAATTAAAAGCTGGCCTTCGGGCGTTTCCTTCTTTTGATGAGTTCTCAACCAAAGCAATTAATGACACATTCGCCTACTAGCAACATTAGATGGAACAATTTAAAATTTTGCCCGTTTTCTTTGGATATCGGGGTTTAGTCTTAAAACGAATGATACTTAATCAGTTGAGTTTATTTTGGAATTCTCGTAGCATTAGATATCAGGAGTGAAGTTATATATACGATTCTATGTGGCAATGATTTTCATAAATGAAAATATTAAAGTACGACCAGTCGTACCAGCCGTCTTTTATGTATTCAATGTAAAAATTTGCGCATCCTACGAAATGTTTGGGTTTAATTTAGAAAGTTGTATGCATGTGGTCTATTGTTTTTTTATTTATTGGTGTCATGGATAAATTTAATATGGCGCTTCAAACAAAAATGATTGTGATAGTGTTTCTTGTGGGTTTCCTTACAGCTGAGAGCGCGCAGTGAACCCATGTAGACATAGTTTTGACGTTCAAAAGGTTAACAATCGTAATTCAATAAATTGTTTTTTTTGGGTTTTAAATTAATATACCATTACCCCGTCGTTGTTTTCAAAGAATGTACAGTATATAAAGGATTGATTCGTGTCGGCTTAATTGAAGCCACCGCGGTCGAGATTGCCTACGTCCGTACACAGTTTGTCGATTAACTCCCGACTGTATTTATATTGAACGATTGTCAACCAATTTCGCTCACTTGCCGATGTTATTGTGTAACAGATGATTGGCCTGTGTGGAAAATTACAGATTTCTTTATGATCTAGCCTGATGAGTGTCACCTTAGTTTGAGATACTGAACGGCTAGATTTTTTTAAAATTTACTCGATTTTCAACAGTACCACAACAGTTACAAAATTGAATTGTATACGTTTTTGATATGTATGTAGGAGGCACACATACATGCCAGCAAACAGAGATTATTAACATGCATATTCTTTTTTCAATATTCACAGGCTAACTCTATTCGTCTTTAAAACTTGTTAGAATTCATAAATGTAGTTATATTTAAAAATAATAACGCGAATTAATCTTAGTCTTAAAGTTGATTAACGTTTTGTAAGTGTTACAAAATGTTTTAATGTATCTTAAATTTTCATTCAGATAACAAGCTAAATATATGTATTTTACCGTTCCTTTGTTTCTCATACAAGGATAAATCAAGAGAAGCAATAACCATTACTTGCGGTAGGTTCTGGTTCAGTAAGTTCTGATTTACAACTCGTAACTTACAGGTTAACAATGTATTTTTCCTTTTGCGATTGTTTCTTGTTGGTTTTAGGAGTTTTCATACAGAGTATAAATCCTCACGTGATTTACCTATATAGAAAAGTAATATATTCCACATTAGGTTTAAACATTCCTTATAATGCAGCCAATGCGTCGTCCATAAATCCTCAGCTCGATTAAAACTATAGACGAAAACGTTTGTTTTTTTGTGAATTTTACACGACCCAACCGATCGTTTTAGTATTTACTAATTATATCATTTGGTCAGAAAGCTTTTTTAAATAAATATGTATATTTTATACAAATTTTATTTAACAAAATTTGCATGTATTCTGACTTCCCTGTCCCCCAGAGACACTAGACACGTTGCCGTTCGCTAAGTAATTGCCCGTGTCCCACCGAGTATTGCCGAGTTGGCCCAAGTTTTGTGTAGGCACTTTTCTGTCCCTTGTCGTTTAATTAAATTTCTCCAGCTCTCGATTGAGTCCTTTATAAAGTGCTATTAGCTGAGTCCTTTAGGTATTAGTTTGAGTTATAATCGTCTTTAAAGTATTACTATGCCGGATTACTACTTACCACAGAATGTAATAAACTGGTAATACCAATTCACTTAAAACCTCCTTAAACTTTTGCTTTTGGCCATTGTAAAGCCCCTGAGCATTGTTATTGTATAAGGGTTTTTTTTTCTTGTTTTGTCTATCGTCAGTATGTTTTGGTTTAAGGGCCGTAATTGAAATTGTTGAGGAACAATTTCCATTCTGCTTTTACCGTGAGATTGACCATGAAGCCGGATCTCAATTAAAGATCGATTGGTTTGTGTTGTTGTATACGTAATTCGACGCCAGTAATATATATTATTGTTAACGAATAAACAATTTGCATATCATAATTACACTTAGATCCTGTACAGTTACAACTTAGTGGAGGACTTATCGTGATGACGATCAAATGTTAACAGAGTCTTGGTACGACATCCACCAGCGACCTAGGCGGTTGTAGCACGAAGTTAGTCGCAATATGGCGTCAGTGCCGCCATGAATCGGAAATCGCGCTTCGTTGTTTTATCGGTCCGTACTAATGACTGTTACCGACATACCGTCAACCGTTCAATATTGTGTTGCGCGGAAGAGTAGAAAAGCATTTAATAATTGAGTCTAAAATGCAAATTTATTTTAAAATTCTGTTCAGTTTAAGAGAAATCGTCTAGATAAAAAATCTCTCTGTTTTTTATCTTATCATTGCATTTGGCCTTGACAAACTAGAGACTGCGAACATAGGGTTTTATGCAAGGTGTTGAATATTTTGCTTCAAGTCATTGATTACTTGCGGAATACATATTTGTATTATGTATTACATCAGGGGAGAATATCGATTGTCTATTGTTATCAGAGGCATAAAATATGTAAAAGTTCAAATAGTTAATACCATCAAGAATTTATACATTTTTGTATGGATATTAAAAGAGCAGCTGTCGAGTTTCTTGTCGGTTCTTCTCGGTAGATAACTTCTCGGTAGATTCAAAAGTGTCTATATAACCAACTTGAATGGGATATTTTGAGGTTAAGTGTGAAAAGTAAGTTAATAACATGATGATACTGAAGTTTATACAGAGGTTATACTATAGGAATATGATTTCTGTGCATTATAGAGTGCACTTTAACTTAAAGGACTGCAGGTTTCTTCTCATTTAAATTCAAACGACATTGCTTAACCGTGGGTTTGACTAATGTGCGTGTTTGTACAGGCGTTGCACACAAATGTAAATCACAATATATCTATACTAATCTATTATAATGTGTGTGTGTGCACTTAATTCACAATGTCCACCGCTAGTTTTTTTTATATATTGAGATATGGATGCTGGGGCACGGGGTAATGATTGCAGCTCTTTAACTCGTTCTTTAGAACATACTTGACTATTTAAAGTAGTGGCGGTGTGTTTCTAACTCTCTCTTCGTTTCTAAGTTCTTCTCGTCAGCTCAACGCTCTTGATTTGAGAATTGGTACCTAAATGTAATTGTCAAATTTTTTATTGGTACAGTTCGATGGTATGGCATGATTTTTAATGAGGAATGATTGTATTGTATAGGTATGTACAGATACATTGTTTTACAATTACATTTTATCCTCAAAACCGAACGATCCCGGAAAAAAGTAGCAAAAAAGAAACCGTCCACAATTGTCAAACAATTGTTCCTTGTTTAACAAAGGACATCACAAAGTTGTAAAAATAACTGAAGAAAAAGTACATTACATAAAGCGGAATCGACCAAAAGGTTTTACTTAGTCTTGCCATAAATATTGTTATAAAGAAAAGCACGATTTTTTTTTATACGTAACATTTATTCCTTTCATAGTGAGTTAGTTTAATACATCAATATATAACTATTAAAAATATACAATGTTTATTCGAAGTGGTCTCCATTGGCTGCAATACAGTCTTTTAAACGTTGAGGCCAGTTATCAATAGCAGCACGAACTCTTTCTAGAGGAAAATTCTTCACTGCCAACCGAATGGATCGTTTTAGGGACTCCAAATTATCATGGCGTTTAGAGCAAGCCTTACTCTCTAAAACTGACCATAAATCATAATCCAATGGATTTAGGTCAGGACTTGACGACGGCCAGTTTTCAGTGCTGATAAAGTCCGGAACGTTAGTTTTCAACCAAGATTGGGTGGATCGAGCTCTATGACCCGGTGCCGAGTCTTGTTGAAAGCACCATTCTTTGTTATTGAACATGGTGTTAGTTAAAGGCTTAACTACCGTCTCAAGAATGGTATTTTGATAAACTTGTGCCGACGTTTTAATACCTTTTTCACAAAAATATGGCTCAGTCACCCCTTCATAGCTAACACCCCACCAAACCATCACTGAAGTGGGATAATGCCCACGTTGTACTCTGTTTACTAATTGCGAAGCTTCTTTAGAGCTTCCAGCATAAATACGGTCATTTTGTTTATTAAAATACTGCTCAATTGTAAAAATTTTCTCATCCGTAAACAAAATTTTTTTGTGACCTCCCTTTGCGTACCGCTTAAGTAGTTGTTTGGATTTTACCACCCTATTCTTCTTTAAATTATCAGTTAAGAAGTGACCAGTACGTCTCTTATAGGCTGCAAGTCCTAAGTCATCTTTTAATATACGCGACATGGTTCTAGGAGCTATCTTCATCTCCCGAGATAAAATCTTTTGCTTACGGACAGGATTTCTTCGAATTCTTTCCCTAACTGCTTTAATCACCTTTTTCACACGAACGGTACGTGGACGGCCAGATCTTTTTCTGTCACAAACAGAGGAGGTATCATTGTACCTATCAATAGCCCGGTAAACAAACATTTGACTAATACCAAGCGGGTGGAGGGTTTTAAAAATTGCACTTTTCTCCATACCTACTTTATGTAAGGCAATCACAGCGATTCGGTTCTCTTTATCACCCCACTCCATTTTAATATAACAAAATATTTAACAATATAATGGCGCGAAAATAAGAAAACACATCAAGCAATCATATAAAAATGACAGATTCCAAATTCAAACGTAATATTTTCTTTTTTTGAATAGTAACAGTATTTATGGCCAGACTAAGTATTTACGTGAGGTCTAATTGAATATCCATAGATACAGCCTTCTAATCCAGGTCAGTGAGCTTGAAACTTCGATCTAGGTCACACAGATTACATTTATAATTGGTAGCTAAGATTTATACGTTTACTTTTGTTTCCGTAGTAACGATATTTATAAAAACGTTTCATTAATTAGAGCCAAATATTATTTTTAATGTCCAAACATTTCCCGTTACGGGTATAATTTGAATTTGCTATTAACAAAATGATCGCTCGTTTTTTGAAAGTGTAATTTTGATTGTGAAAAATCTGAAGTCGTTCTGTCTTTGTTTTTACGTTACATGAAAAGTGATTTGTGGTACAGTTCGTGTTATGAACACACACTTATGTTAAGAAATTCATATATTTTAGTATAATTGACAATTGACAGTTAACCCCCATAAAAAGTGTTTTGTTTGTGTCATACAAAGTGTTTTGAAACTTCACACTGTGTTGTGTTGGTTCCTATTTGGATTTCGTTTTGAATTTTGCGAGTTTAGCTGTTTGAGCTCAAACTTGATTTGAACTTCGAACATTACCGATCAGTTCAAAGTTTTAGCCGCAAAATTTTAGGATGTACCGTCTTGTATAGATAGTTGAGACAATACATAAGGCTCGTAGCACTTATTAACTAACACTCTTTTTCTCTTTCTGTCAAAATGTATTTCCGAAATTATAGAAAGGAAAACTGTAGAAATACACTGGTTTATATCAATGAAGCAAATCATAATCCTACCAAAAGAAACTAAGCGAATAAGGTATATTAAATAAAAATAAAAGTCTTCATACATAAATTGGAGGTACTATCAAATTCAAAGTTAGTAAGCTCGTAACAATGTTTAAATTAAGAACAGCGAAGTTGAAGCTCGAAAGTTTTAAACCTTCAGGGACGAGTAATCTCTCAATCCTTTTGGGACTTTTCACACTTTAACGGTAGGGACGTGACTTTTGAAGTATCATTTTTTTTAACAAACAGTAACCCGAATTTATTACTCTATTTGCGATTTCTCAACAGTCTTGGAAACGTCAACTTAAGAATACTTTGTTATTTTTTAGAAGTCTATAAAAATCAGTTTTTTTTTCAAATTACTAATGGTATTAAGTTTTGGAAATGGGTCAAGATGAATACCGGTTGCAGGATTTTGGAATAAAATAGCCTGGTTTAAAAAAAACGTTCACATTTAAAAGTTCCGTGTTAGTTGAGTTTTGAGTTATTTTAAATAAAAATAATTGCGTTATTTTAGCTTTTAGCCTTTACTGATGTAAAGCACTAGAAATGTCGAATGTCAAAAGTATTATTTTTCGTGTAATTAATTTTATTTAATGTGTTTAAAAATGTCACTTGATAACATGAGGTAATATCAACTCGATGAGGATAATCGCTGAATGGCATTCGCATAAATAATGTCATGATTTAGTGTTTGTACCTGTTGAAATAGTTTTATTGTATTAGACCAACCAAAGGTAAGCGATTTTACTGTCATTTTAGGTTTAAATAAATGAAAATATAACAATATAAATTCACTTTCGCTTACATACAGAAAGTGATGCTCAAGTTGATGTTGAAAGTTATTACTCTATTTCCACGTGTTCATTCGGACCATGAAATATTACCTCATTATGAATGGCTATAAATTTAACTCGAAGAAGCGATTACTTGGATATTCTTATCGCTGAATGCATTTTTATCTTCGGTATAGATGAGGTTATCTCTCTATATTATGTGTACAACCGATGTGTTTTAAGTAGCTTTTGTTACATTTACAAGTTTTCAAATTTAAAACTGTATTTGCCATGGTTTGGGAAAGGGCGCAGCCTAACATGGCATATTTACATCTCACCCTAAAGGCTCGATTATAAAAACCTTAATATATTTTTAATGTGAATGTATTGAAAATGTTACTAAATTCAAAAATCATACGGAAATGATTCACCAAATGAGCGATACGTGATTTTTAAAGTAAACTCGTTCACCTAATAATGTAGTGTATAACAAATACATGGTGTTTATTTATTCTTGTCGCACAAGACAAAGAAAACGGTGAACATAAACTTAATTATTAATGGTTCAATGCTGGCATTCTTATCGCTTGAAAGCAGGCAACGCGTATTTTCCTACACCTTAAATCCACCACACAATACGTCGTTTTGTTGCAATTCTTTTATATTCGTTGTATAAATATATTTCTTGTCTGTTATATGGGTGAGTGAAATTATAATACATATGTGTGTGTATATATAATATATGACGTCGACGTGGGTAGTCGCGAAATTGTGCACGTAATAAACAGTTTAGTTGAGAATTATGTTAGGCATTTATGGGCCAAGTTTCGGTAGCTTGAGCTAATACACGATGACACAGTTGTTGAACTTTGCTTCGTTGCTTTTTGTTGATCTTACGACGCTTCGTCTCACTCAGTCTCAATATAACTTCGTGACTGTACATATTAATAGTAAGTTTAATCTAATTTTATTTGGTTTTTTTTATTGCATCCTACTATTGTAATCAAAGACAGTTGTTGCCTGAATTGATGTTCATACATGTAGTTTAGTTTAAAGTGTGACAGTGTGTGTATTAATGATAATTACGAAAAATATTTATTTTTCATATGTAATCTTTGGGATTGATTGTTAGTATGAAATAAATGGTTTGTTGCCCCGCGGTGACTGCTCCTCGTGTTTCACAGTTTTTGATTAGCCATAACTTTTTATCGCGCACTCAGCGTTATATCCGGCCAATTGCACCGGGATTTAAGATTTTCCTAAACTGTTACAGCCCATCGTACGTTTAAGATGTCTGCAAAAAGCAGTTAACAAGTTTGGATCGGCTTTTTTATTATTAATTTGGAGGACATACATACATTTTCTCCCTCAACGTCTCAGTGAGTACGTACCCTTTTAACTGGCAGTTTACAAGTAAAACAAAAAGTTTCTTAATATTATTTTTCAATGTGCGAGAGCATGACAACAGACCAATTTCATACAATAAATTATTATTAATAGGTACTGTCAAAGTGTAAGTATTTTCAATGATCGTCGCATGTGTGGCGCTGAAGTGTCTGGGTACCAACCATGTTATACATGCAGGATATTTTAGCATTTCAACTGTGCGTGTATATTTTCAAACTCTTGGTATTGAAGAAAGAGCAATTCTGCGTTTTGATTAATTATGCGATAATATTTCAGTGTAAAGTTTCGAATGATTCCAATTACAGCGCAATTTAGATGCTTTCTCGCCATGAAAATTTTGGTAATTACAATAATTTTGGACTTGAAAGTGAATTGTATTTTTACCTGTCATTCTTTTTGTGAATTACATTTTTGTTTGAAATGTAATCTTTTATCATTTTATTAGAGGACTAATTCGATTGTCGTATATTATCTTATAGGCACGACCATTTTTTTACGTGTTTTACAGTCTGTATTAACATAAACTTATTTTTTTTATTTGTGTATAGTTTTCTATCAGTTCTGCATACAAAAATACATTTTTTTTTTTGAGAATTGGTTCCAAAAATAGTATTTATATAAGTTCAAGAGTTGTGAAGTTTAAAATTTAAAACACGAAAAATATTGAATTGCTATTTACTACTCTTCTCTTCTTGAGGGAGTCTCCACTGTTGTTAAAGTGCGCTAGTGTCAAATTGTTACTTCGCAAAAGTAAAGAATCCGTAAACAGTAGACTGCGGCAGAGCTACTGTAGTCGTCAAGATGGTGTGTGTGTGTGGCTGGAATTTGGTTGGTGTGTGTTGTTTGTACGCTGGTGGAACGACACACCTCCAAAGTACCAAATAAGATTGTACACATATGAAAACGAAACGATTACTGTCACGATCAATGATATTAATTAAATGAAAGTTAAACGAAAGTGCAATAAGAATAATTTTATTACTTCATTAAGTCCACAATGTTAATTACATTGCTCATCATATATTTTGTGTATAATATAATATGTGTTAACATAACATAACATCGTATATTTTTTTTTGTAGAAGAGAATCCCTTAAAAAGTTTAACATTTTTAATTAAAAATTTGATTTATTGATTGATGATTTATTTTAATATTATATCAGCAACAGGTAGTTATTTAAATTTAAATATGGAACACGCATTTCACACACAGTTGGTTAGCCCCAAGGTAATTAGCTTGTGTTGTGATAAATTATCCTTAAAATAAGACAACAAATATGTTCGTTATCATCTGGCCAACTGTGTCGTCTAATATTTGAATTTCGAATTGAACTATTTAAAATCTAACAAAAACGTATTATCGTGTATGTCTATATTATTTACATAACTTTATTTTTAATACTAAGTCTTCGTAATCTTATCTTCCATAACTCGGATACCAAAGTTTGGTATATGTGTAATAACTGTGAAAAGCTTAGGAACAATGATAGGAAACTGTTACGTGCAGTGATTTGTTTATAAACAATATAACAATGCACAATATGGATGATGGATTGTGTGTTATCGATTCATTACTATCTTCACACAGCCAATACTAGCACACATTCAAATCCAAAGATCCTGAGCAGTTTCACGATTGGCACAGACGCTGTCTGTGTTTTGTCATAGACAAAGTTTTTATTAACATATAGTTTGACTTCTTTGTCTATTAAGAAGTTACGATGATATTATGACATAGTTTCAGAGTGTGTTAAGACTTTCTATGCCATTTGGGGAGCGTAAGGCGAAATACTCAAGATCCTATTGGCATGACAGATTATGTCGCGTGTCGGCTTTGACTAGGGTTGCAATTGGCCAATCCAAATTCGATTTTTGCACTTATTCGCGTTCACACATATTTTTTTTTAATTACACAACCTTTACCATTCTATATCATGTACCATACTTTGACACCGACGGATTTCTGTAGCTTTTTAATCTAACAATATATTCATTTAAAACAATGTTATTGTGTATAAAAAATCTCCATTGAATTTTCGACATTTTTATTGTTCAATTGAGTTACCGTTCATTTGGTACGCAAACAATTTTTTTCAGCCATTACGCTAATGAATATTGTAAAATTGAATGGAAAACTTTTGTTTGGTTAAGTAGGGATGTTTTGTTTAAAATAGAGTTTTATGTTTGTAAATAAGTCAATTGTGTATGTATATCTTCTTTATAGATATACCTTAAAGTATTTTTAAAGAAATAGTCGGGAAGCTGAATGCCAACCTTCACCAGGTGAATATGGCACTCTTCTTCTTCTCAACAAGTACTTAATAATTACAAAATCATAATCAAGAATAACGCGAGTGACAGAGAAAAATAATATGATGAGTTTTGAATATATTATACGCGAGTAATTTAAAATAAAAATGACTTGGAACTACTGTAAAGTAGACCCGTCAGATGTTGTAAAAAGATTATATAAACATCGAAAGTGAGAACAGCTTGGCCCCTATCTGTGATTGAATGGCCAAATGACCCACTAACGCCAAAAGCGGGATATACAAACAGGGAAAGTTTATCAATATTGCCGGCGGCCATCTTCGGAACTATTTCGAGATGGCTTTTTATCTCCGCCGAGAAGGTATTTTGAAAATCCAATTATATAGCTTTTAAATGGAAACGTTAAGCATTTGGAGTTATTTTGTGTTTTAAGGTCAAAAGAAAAAGCACTTTTGAACGTCACTCAAACTAGGTTTACATGGATATACTACGCAGTGGGGTTGTAATTTTCTGATGGTAGTTTTTACAATTATCTAACTGCAGTGGTTAACATTGATTAGTAATCACTCGGCAGTATTCGTGATATAATCATTTTTCTCAATTCATTTACGATTGATATGAATCTATGGTTTTTTAAATATATTTGTATGTCGATTTGCTACATTAATTGGCTTAGTTTAAATATTGCATTGGTCATTTAGTTATTATTTTATAATATAAAGATTTAAACAGGTTCAAATATCGATGGCAAAAAATGCTTGCGACTTCACAAGGTATATTTGTGGTAACATATATTTGAAAGCAAGCAAATATTCACCACGATCTATTTTTTATATGCATCATTCCCTCGAACAGGTCGATGTTCGCTCGATGACATGAACGGCATTGTCTACAAAAAACCACCGATAGTGCCAACCGCTATTTTGTTTGGGAAATCTGGATCGTATTTTTTGTAAGCCGGAAGTGCTCGAACAATGCCGCGCAAGTGTCGTACGTGAATTTTGACTCATTGCATGTAAGTTTCGTCATACGATGATGTAATACTATTCGATTTTCAAAGTATGCTGCAAAATGTGATCATTGCTCAAAGTTTAATTGTGATTAAGCTACGTAGAATTATAGTTTGAGATTGCTAGGTAAAGTTAAGTACCTACTTTTCTTTTAGAATGAAGGATACAAAATAATATAATGTTTTAAGTAGAATAAGAAAGGATAATTAATTTAGCCTCCGATTAGGAATTAAAAGGCGTATTCTGTATTGATATAACGTATGCAAAGGCCCCTTAAGTAGACAAACATAAACATGACCAGGTCCTTATTCAAACAGGCTGTAATGGACGTAATTAAGGGGATGTTCTGGCTTCCCTTCGGGCTTTTACCTGAATCACTAGTGCCATCGAGGCGTAGTGGATGATCCGAGTTGAAAGTGACATTTGTACATTTTATTAGCTCTCGAGTAAGGGGACTTATACTAGGGAGTCTACGCATCACTGACTTTCTTGTAGGCGGAGTGTACAATGACAATCTTACGTACCAGCGTTGAGGTTATAGGGGAAAATTATGTCTTAGTACAATAGATCGTAGGATTGTTGTTCTATACTTAGGTTGGTTCTATAGTACTATGGCTTTCAACGACCAAAAGAAACACGGGCTAGTAGGAAGCAAGATCCTGTGTTTGGGAAACTAGTTCTTCCATTAATAAGCATACATTTTTGTATATAATTTTAAGACTTATATGATATAATAACAGATTGTGCATGCTGGTTATTGTATGAAAGACCGGCCGTCACCGCCAGCCGTCAAGGAAAAAGTTTAGGCAGACTAATACGATGATAACATTACAACAACAAAACCAAATTCCGTAAAATGTTTTCCTCATAACGTCATCGCAGGTTCACGACATGCACATATTTTATTAGCATTCTGTCGCGGGGGAATCAATTCTAGCGCTGTATAAATCCAGCACGTTTCACGCTGCTCCGCTCTCGGATTGCATTCAGCTACAACTGTCTCATAGGTTATCCGTGGCGTCATCATTTCACTTCTAAAATGCAGTTATTTCGTACAGGTTCTGAGTTATTATGTGTTGCGAATCACTTATCACACTATGTACACGGTATTTATGTAGGTACGTCATGCGGATAGAGACATAGGTATATAAAATGGCCAAAGACTTGGACGAGCTTATTTATAATATATACCAGGTTACACACACACAGCCATACACACACACAGCCATACACACACACAGCCATACACACTCACCCCCCGCTAATCACAGAATCTAGTAACGCTGAGTTACACGGTTCCACAAGTGTATTTAAATAAATGAAAAATATTTTGTATTTACATATTTTTATATTATTAGTTCTAAAACAGAATGTATGCTTAATATAATACAAGACAAAACGGTAACAGATTTTACATACGTTATAAGAAAAGAGACAAAATATAAGTATTGTATACCAGGCACACAAGAAGCCCTCTCCAATAATATTATTTAAACACTCCGAAATGAGTGAATAGCCTATTCAGATTTACCACATCCAATCAGATTATTAATATAAAAAGTCTTTGTAACAAATAAACGAATTAATGTATTAATAAATTTGTCTAACTTCCGTATGGTTAGTAGCATTGAATTGTGTAAAGAAAAATGATTTCCGATACCGTAAATGTATTTTAGTTGCAGAGTTTTTTTGTTAAATATTAACCTCATGCTTAGAAATGTCGATTTCACACGTTCCATATGAATTATATTTTATTACTTAAAGAAGAAAGTTTTAATATCCATTTATGTTTTATGTGTAGTGCACATTTTTAGTGTAGTAGTTTTAAGTAGAATTAACAGTAGTAGAGTTTGGGTTATCATAAGTGATTTATGATGTAGTTATTTTATTTTTTAATAAGGATGTTGAAATTGGATATACTAATTTATTTGTTAGCCTCTGTGAATCGATAATGTTAATAAGATTATGTGAGACGATAGTGACATTTGAGTACAAACGTATTTTATTGGTATAATTAAAGTTTTAAATTGTTATAGATGTCAGATGGACAATGTTAATAATATTAAATAGGAACATGTGCACAGCATACGTGCATCATAAAGTCTTCACATGTCTCATAATTAAAAAAAAAAACATACAAAGACATATATGATAGAAATATGTGTGCGCACCGCACACTAGCCTTGGTCACTTAGACTAGAGTAACCACAGCACTGATTTTCAGTGAGGCCATTGACTACATACAAAAGTTAAAACAGAAAAAGATGAATACCCTTCAACACAAAAGCTATTACGTTAGTGTGAACAATGAAAGTCAAGTCAAGGATTACTAAGTCAGATAATACTGAAAATAAATGATATTCTTAATACATAAGTCTAGTTTATCTGCAGTCAGAATAAACCTTAAAAATACGAACGCCTTGTGATCATTGAGACAAAGGGACTTGTGAACTAAACACTCTCTTCATAATGAAACGAAATCTGTAAAGTTTTTGCAGGCCCTTCTAAAATTGAAACTAGTTGTTCCTCAGGATCGTTGATTCAAATAGAAATCTTCAGTATATAAATCCTATCCTTTGGTATTATATATATATATATATATATATATATATATATAGCCTATCCATTTTCTGAGTCACATTTAAAAGTTCTTTATTACTAAAAGCATTATTAAAAACCTTAACTTTTTAAGGTAACTAAAAGTAAGATTATATAGCTTCACTGGGCGCCCTCAGCTTAGAAGAACCCACAGTAACTAACAGTAACATTTTTTAATGTTAAGAAGGGCTATATAACATAGTGATATCATTCATTTTTAACGAGTAGCTATAGCTAATAGAAGACACAAATTTATATACTAGATGAATCTCTATGTTACAAAGTTTTCAAATTAAGTCTATTTTGTTACAGCATCACGGCGCCTCAGCGAGTACGTAGAACATTACGAAGAGGTGCACTATAACAATGACGAGGTGCATCTCCAGCACCTGCGCGCGCGTCGATCCGCCGACCCGCCGGATTTGCGAATCGGTTTTAATGCACATGGGCGACGATTTAATTTGCGGCTACGACGCGATCTGTCCGCCTTCAGTGATGACTTTAAGGTATTACAAATATTTATTTATCGATCATTTGTGTACGTCAATAACTTTCTTGTTATATATAAGGTTCCGAAATAAACCGGTCCAAAATGATTTCTCTAACTCGGTGGTTTCAATCGTCATTTTTTAAAATCAGTCGTCACTTTTTTAAGCGTGATCGCTATTTTGTATGTGTCGATATCTTATCATATAGGACGATATAATTCCAAAGCTTTTAAATATCGTTTAAAGAGTCCTTTACATTATGAGAATTAATTTATTGAAAGCCAAATTTGGGAGTTTATTGAAAATGCGTATACAATTTCCCGTGAATGAATTACTAATTTGATAGGTAGGCTGGGTACTTTATATAATGGCAATCGTGGTTATTAATTCTTGTCGAAGGTCAAAGCTCATTTTGACAGCTGATTAAGTAATATTATATAGTAACTTTCTGACAAAAAAAAAATATTTTTCCAAGTATACTAAGAAAATAAATGTGTCGTTAAGTTTTTTTCTGGAGTGCATTAATAACCATTGCGTTCTAAAGTTTTTGTTTGTCATCATATGTGTGTATGTTTCATAGTCACGGCCGTGTTTTGTTCGTCAATACGTTTACTTCAATTGACTGATTTAATTTAAAATGAATTACTTTTAACCGATTTTATTGTAATTACACACAACTCATTGCCTTATGATCTAACGCTTCGTCAATCTGCCACACAAAAATAGCCCCAGCGGTATGGAAATATATGGGTATTATTTTCATAGTAACCCAATAAATAATGAAAATATCCATCCATTAATATTGGTTTTATACAATATACAGAAATATTATCAATTGATGTTCACGAGAAAATCACAATTTTCACAACGGATTTAACGTGAAAGTAAGACGCAGGGTTCGCGATTTCTATATAGAACATGTTATGGACACGGGACAAATGACGTTTCCCTAATAATTTAATCATGGAGTCAACTGTTTCACTGATAAAAAGTATTCTGTGTTAACTACTAAAATCAAAACTTGCTTTATGAGTGTACGTAATCCGTTGAGTACTCTCAAGCTGAGAGCTGAGATTACTGTAAGTCCATTCCGTTATATATTTATATTTGCAGGTTCACGGTTCCCAAGGGGAGCTGCACGACGTGGACACATCGCATATATACACAGGCGATGCGGCTGGTGAGTTGTTTTCTATATGATATATCATAAAATAATATAACCTTTGAATCCTGTTAGTGGTCACATGTATGTAGTATCTTGTTCGTATTATTATATATATTGTATTGTAAGTTCCCATTAAATTGTCTTATGTGTTATCTCATAAGTTTATTGTTTTAAATGTTTTTCGCACATAAGATGTCTGGGGACAGATATAATAAAATAAAATAAAAAATAATAGAATCACTACCAACGGGCACCTTCTTTCGGTTGTCTGTTATTTTTTACCAATTTTAGTTTCTAACGTTAATCAAAACAATGTGTAATTTCTGTTATAAGTCAGATAAGTATGCTTATATTTTGTCAGTACATAGCTACGTACTGTATCGTATACTCCTATATCACTGGTGTCAAGCTTGAAGCAAATTTACACTTGACCGAGTGATCTGAATTTGGCTTTTTGTTAAATATGGGATATTTACTATATGTAAAGACTTAGTTGGCGCAGTTGTTATCATGCCGGACTGTGGGTCCGGTTTTTAATAGATACGATCAATAATTATGCGTCAAATATGATCAGCACATTCGTTGGCTGTCCTTTAATATGTATTTATTTATATAATATTTGAGTATATAGTATATCAATTGAGTTAGCACATATTTCACAACCTTTAATTCGTTTGGTGATATCCGACCGCGCGTGCAATGAGTATTATTATTTTGGTTGCAAAAAAAACACTGTAAGGTTTTCAGATTTTGTTATGGCCTAGTGATTGCTCTCAATACAAAGTCCACGTACAACATTCAGAATATAAACACTTGTAAATGTGAAACGTGTAAGAAAATTATTACGTTCCTAATAAGTCAGACATAAAAATGTGTCTAACGACAATTAGGTACCAAAATTAAAATCTAACTCAAACGTGCATATTAGTTTGTCGTAAAGTACAAGTGTGGTTTATCACCAGATTATCTCGCGGACACCATTTTCAGTGAATAGGAACAAAGTTTGTAATGTATGGGTGCCGTCACAAATTTCTGAACAAAACCACGTCGTGACGTGAATTATATTTGGGGATTTGGATATTTGTCTTCTGAAAGTGTTTGTATGAGGATTTCATTGCTCAACGTTAAGTATTTTTATATAGATTTTAGATGTCGGTTCAAGTATGACTCCTTACTGTAACCAAGTGCTCGGTTGCACACTTATTATTCTTTAGTAATTAACACTTGTTTCTACGGTAAACGCATCTGTAACCAGCATGTCTTAGACCCAACAGGGATATCTCAGGTACATACAGAAATGTCTATAAAAATACATATAATCAAAGAAACGTGTTATTAATATAGTTTTAATTAAAGAAATCGATTGATATATTTAAGAACACACTTATGTTAAAAAATATAGCATTCTATATTTGAAATTCATACTTATATTTGAAAACCACCCTTATGTTGCATATGATCAAAAAAGCAATTGAAATTTCGCGAAATGTCATACACATATAACTTACTCCGAACATTCTCACTTATCAAGCCATTGTAAAGTGCGAGACTAACTTAAGACAGGTACGAAGTTTGCGGGTGACGCGAAGTGGCGTAGAACAAGTTTGCCATTGTACTCCCAAAACGATATAATCTACTCAAGAGCACTGTTGTTTGATTAAAGAAAATCTACGCTCTTAACGATATTCAAATGTGAGGGAATGCTTTGGTTTAATTGTTACTTTAAATTGCTTTTAAATGTAATAATTATTTACTAAAAAAACAGATAGGCATTGATTGCTCATTGTAAGAAAATAGTTAATAAAAAAAGTAAATAAATTGCTTGTATGATTCTGAGTTCCACGGTCATTCGTTCAAAATTACAATGCGTATACAGATTAAGACCGACCAAATTATATATTTTTTAGGTCATTAGCCGAGTTAAAAAAAAAACTTTTCGACTTAATCGTAATACATATCGGTAATACTAGGTAAAAACCATTTTAGTGGTTCAATAATAATAAAAAATATTGCGGTTAATCATGTTCGAAAAATTTTATATTATTTGTAAGCGCATAAACGATCACGATACATTTACTTCAAATGAACACAGACGATTGTCGTCACAAGAGTACACCACTCTAGACATTAATAATTCCACGGGAGTACACCATATTTCTTTTTCGTAATTTCTGCCCCGTCGGCATCAAAGTCCTCGGCTAATTGGGAGCTTTTGCCCACTTGAGTTTTAATGTCTGGGCACGGATCGCCAGCGCTTTGCCATGTAGATGGAGGCTTCGTAAATAATTGCTTAATTTCAAGCCATCCCAATGTTTACACACGGCTTGTGCGATATGCTCCAGTTTTTCACTTATATTTGTAGGGGACCACAGATCACGTGACTAAAAATATAATGACCAATTCGTTTAAGTTTTTGGTGAAATAATAAATTTGTGTGTATTGAAAACAAACAAACATACATGATTTCGGCCCCTGAAGTTGTAATTGTACCGAAACTCACCTAAATCAATACAAAGCGTATCTAAGTTTGTCATAGACAAGTCGATGTTAGTATAACATTATAAGGTTTTTTCATACTAAATATTATCATTCCACACATGAGTTTTTGACGACCCGGTCGTAAAAGCTTTATCTCGATACAAATGTCCTTGTGAGTGCATAGTTAAGAACACAAATCAGTCACATGTAGCGTAACAAAAGTATCGTGGTTTTGTTTTAAAATATTTAAGCTATATCTTCGCATTGTTCCAAGTATTACTCGTCCTGCGTAGTGTTTTAATATAATCGCAAAAGTTTGGTGGCGTGTAAATGGAGTTGTGAGGGCGGTATCGATCGCAGTTCGTCGCCCTACTTACGCCACCATCGGTGCACTTGCCATGTTTATGCATCAGATAATCAGCACGGATGCCCGCTCTCATCCACCGAGGTCATCGATACTTTTATGATACTTCAGAGAAACCGCTGAGTTTTTTTTAGACGTGAAATACTTTTGGCTTCGCTGCGTTATAGTTGCCGGATGTCGTATTAATAAATTTAATATTAAATAACTGGTTTGTTAATTTATATCTAAGCCTGAAAGCATCCTAGGTTTATGAATAAGTAGTGAATGGAACAAAGAGCTTCGTGACTCCAAAAATCCTTTTAAATACGCGGTCTCATCTGTTTCGTTTTTTTTTTAATTTTTTCACAATTTCCAACCTTTCTTTGCACCGACAATTCATTAAAAATGTCCTTTAAATAAGCAAAAATATACCTTTAAATGTAGCTCGGATGGCTTTAGTGAATTATGCGAGATACCCTTTAGAATTTAGAGGTTTTCGTGCGGTTAACGCGGGTAGCATCTAACGTGTTTACCCTCTTTTAACTTGTGTAATCCTATGTGTCTCTGTTTGCCTGGTGTATTTTCGAAGAGTATTTGCTATGCGGTTACGTAAATAAATCATAAACTTTTAATAATGAGCAGGTAAATATTATGATGTTTGTCCTTTCACATTCAGTTTGATATACTTTTTTCAGATAAATTCCGATTTTTTTTATTATGAACTGGGTATAAGTTAATGTTATTGACTAAACCACTAATATCTATTATAGTCATAATATTATAATAACATTTGTTTCAATGTTTTTATACCAAAGTAAAAAAAAAGCTTAAAAGCTTAGTATAATTTTTTCGGCCCTTTTATGTCGCCGTTTAACAACTATTTGTACCGATTCAGCTCCGCTTGTAGACAATAGCGAATGCAATAATGGATAGAAATGGATGGCTGGAAGAGATAAATGGTTGGATAAAATGGGAATGCCAATATACTGCAGAGACTAAAAGCTGCACTTAGCCGCTGTAGCAAATAGGAGATTGCCCAGGATTTCTTCATGATATTGTCACAGTACATCAACTTAGCTCTCTGTGTCTACCACTCTTGGATAATCAGCTGTGCTTAATTTATTCGAACATCCCAACTGCTGTCAGATTCTCAAATAAAGTACACTTTTGTCTTGTCAAAGTGTGTGTGTGTTTTTTAATAACAATGATCAGATTGAATTAATGTGTAACGATCATTGTGATGTTAAATCCCCAATCCCCAATCGTGTTTCTTATAAAGTCAATAAGGTTATACAGTATTAACTCTATATAACGACATTGAAGAGGCTGTGCATTTTATGGCGTTATAGAGAGCGGTCGTTGGAGAGAAGAAAAGTCATTGTATAGAATGAAAGCTAAACCAACCGAAGCCAATTGATTACGACGCTTTAGAGAGACTGTTGTTAAATCGAGTTTACGCTGTTATTACATTTGAAAATGCTAAATATAAATACATTTTTATATAATTTCCCGATTGTATTGCAAATTGAATATTTTCCCAATACGTGTATGTTATTGTATTGAAAGCTGAATAGCGAAATATCTAAATGATATATTGGTATTAACAATACGATACTCGTGCTATAACGATTCGTTTTTATTGCATACGATGAGCACAAGAGTACTGTGAGCGTTGTAATTACAATCCGTGGCTTAACTTGGAGTTTGTTAAGGATCCTTTGTTCGATTAATCAATTATCGTTTCATTATACCGAATTCACTTGAACATTTCTAAATTCATGTTTTCAATGCGGTGGTGGGTTCTTTTGTTTAGTTAGTTTATAGAATATAATGGTTTTTTTTTGTTACATTTCTGTTTTGTTTTGGTCAAAGTGGAGATTGGGTTGGAATATGTTTTTTTTTTCAATTTTTGTGTAAAAAAGCTCACATAGAATAAAATCTATCGACCTAGCCATTAAGGTAACACTTTTTAAGAAGCCTCTCTCGCTAAGATTTTCGTGTTTCTATCATTATTGGCGGTTAATTAAATTAAACTTCTAGCGGTTTCTTATTTCTTTCATCTCGTTGCATAACAACTAGTTCAATAGAGAGCAATGGTAATCTTCCCTTTTGGATTTTGAAGCTTTATTAAATTTAATAAAATATTTTTCCAAGACTACTTGGACTGCCTTAAACGTATATCATCTAATGCAATATAGGTTACAGTGTCAAAGCAACCCAAGTTTGGACAAGGTATCCGTGAAAATATCGACGTTTTCATTGTACAACGCTCTCCCCTCACAAATCATAGTTCCCCAACAAATGAGTCACTATTTAGTTAACTATTTGTAACCTTTTTAATGTTATGCTGACACGCTACACCCGGATGTTAGACAAATTATGAGCAATCTATATTTGATAACCACGAAAGTAATGATAACACTGTTAGGGGTAATGAACAGCCAACAGACCGTTATATTTATAGTGACTCAATATGCACAATTGTGTGTGTTCATTTATAGAAAATCAAATAGAGTACTCAGCTTTATTATATAAATGTAGTAACTGGTTCGTAGCGGATGTCCAGAAGTGATAAAGACTCAAAATTCGAATTTAGGAAATCTTTAATTCGTTTTGATATCGTTGGTGCTGTAGATTGCTTTTTGTGCTCAATTAAGTATATTCCAGCGAACTTAGCAAACATAAAATATTTTGTTATATAAACTAACTAAGGTATTCGCTAGCTCTTAGACTATATTATCCAGACTCAAAGTTAAGGATTGTAGGAGAGGCGAAGCATAGGTGTCGCTAATCAACAGGTGAATGCAAAGCTTACTCCTCAAGAGTGCAATATTTTTCTAAATAACAACATTTTTGACATTGTCGCTTACGAATATTATCGAATACTTTAATATTATACACGAAGCCGTGTTTATAACACCGTATTTCTCACTCACAAAGTATGTGTTGTATTACTTTGTGTGTATGTTTTTAGATTTCTGCATTCGTCTTTATACGAAATAAGAATTATTAAAATGTGTGTCGTAGTCATTTAACATCTGCTCAGTCATTGACTATTAAGCGGAACGAAGTTCGCTGGATCAGGTCGTATATTTAAAGACAACGACCAAAAAATGTATATCTTTGATAATACTCAGTCTGTACGTTACCTCACTTATTAAAATGGGTTTTGCGCGGTACAACTCTTTTATTTTGCTTAAACAATATTTAATTTCCCGTGGGAGTATGGGATTATATTGTAGAAATATTGACAAAGAAATGTTTGAGTCATTATAAATTATACAGTAAAGTAAACTTTGTAAACAGTTTGACAAGGGACGAAAGAGTTTTATATAAGAATGTTATTACTCTAATATAGTTATGAATCTTGTAATATGTATATTGTTTTACGAGGACATACTCGTCTAACTTATCAACTGCTTTGATAATTTATGTTAATAACTTGCTGAAACAACAAACAACTTGGTGACACTCAATTTGTTTACCTTTTAAGTTTTGAAGTGAATTCGTCTTTAGACTTGTTATTATATGACGGCAATTCAAATACATTTAACATAACGATCGAATCAAATTTTTTTTTATAGAAGAGAGGGCAAACGAGCAGGAGGCCCACCATAAAGGTGAAGCCGCCGCCCATGGACACTCATGTGGCATGGGAGCTCGTGAGTGCGTTGCCGGCCTTTAAAGTTTAAAATTTAATTCCAACTATATTTTATATGAGTATAGTTAGGGTTATGGGATTGTCACTAGAAAATATGGTTATCTATTGGGATATGTCAGCGTGGTATGGAAACGAGCATGAAGATGGAAAGGAGATGTTACACAGTCGGGCAATTCGAAAGAAAACAAAATTTTGTCAATTTCATAAATCAAGCATCACAATTAAACTGGCAACGAGCCGGACACATTTCACGAGTGACAGATGTGCTATATGGGAAAGATCTTTATTTGTATTGCACTGCTAATCATTTTTTTCACGATTCATCACGGTGTGCTGTGTGTTTGCGGGTTGTTCCCACTATTACTTAAATATGGAGCACATATTTCACTATGCCCACCGGTAGTAAAAGTTTTTTTTTATATTCACCCATTCGATGTTTGGACCTCTTTACAAACGTAATGTAGAACATACTTAGCGATTTGAAAGAGTGGCGGTAAATATTTGAATGAAATTTATTGACGATTCATAAGCGTAAGGAATTTACCAACACAAGAATGATACCACGCAAAATAATTGAAAAATAAAAGGCTTTATTATTATTATAGTTTATATAGCTTCCTTTAGTAAAATGATATATAATACATTACACTATCTATTAAAAAAAATACAAATTAAGAAATTGTTATTTATTATTCAATTGGTCATTAATGTCTGTATTAAGTAGACGACACTCTGTTCTTGTGTTCCATTTCTTTCACTGTTTAGCAATTAAAACAAACGTGAACTAACAAAGGAGGTTTTACTTTAAAACTATCGGGTAAATAAATTTTTCCATTGGTCAATGTAATGCTAGTTAAATTACAGTTTTTATATAGTATACACACGTGGGGCAGTTATTTGCCTGAGTCATTTCTGAATCGTGTCGGCTTAATTATATTTCCACATTTTCCTTGTATTTAAATATTAAAGTTGATAAAATTGTTTTCCGTGACACGAAATCTATTATTAACTCTTAATTCTCTTGAAATTGTGCAATCATTGCATTACTATAAAATAAAAACCTCTATTTAAGGTTGTTTCTGAAAGCTCTACTTTATTTGTAGGAAACAAAACAAACACTGAAAAAAATAAACTATACATTAGAAGTTATATGATAAAAAAAAATCCGTTAAGCGTAATTTTGGTTGAATCCTTTATTAATATTATTATAGATGAAGTAGTTCTATTCATATAATTCTTTTTATTTCTTAATAAATAAAACTGTAGCCGTGTTTTAAAACGTGGTCAAACTTAGCCTGGACCAAATCCCAATGTACACATTTCTCCATATTACCTAGGGAACATTGGTTTCACCTATTGTGTACACTGAGGAATTTATCAAGGTGCTAATTAGACCACAGTAATTAATTACAATGCATACATTAACACGTATTGACTGTCACGTTAATATGCTTTGTATGTTTTAAATACAAACCGCGGGCTCGGTTAATAGCTGACAAATTTGTATGTGAATCTTGGGGCGTGGTTAAAACGCGAAACAAGAGTGTAATATGGACAATTCATCTAGTGTATGTATAACTACGTAATATTTATTTTGTTATATCTGTCCCCAAACATCTTATGTGCTAAATATATTTAAAAAAAAAACAATAAACTTATGAGATAATAAAACTAGGTTTACACATAAAACAATTAAATGGGAAATTGTAATTATAATTTACTAATTAATTAAACACTTCATTGATTGATTTTGATATAAAAAAAATTACGAATAGCTATTTAGTTAGATTATATAGTCTTAACAATATATGTAAATGAAATATGAATAAAAATATTCTAGTGGCGTTACTGTATCACACTCTATATGAGTTTTGACTTTTGCAAAAGCATCCGATTTCTGTGACAGTTTTTATAGACATGATCGTGTTCAGCCTTCCTGGTCAGGAGAAAGTGTCTGTCTTGATTCGTTTCTACGCCTTCGTGTAGCCAAGTCTGCTCATTAAATTCATACGTCTTTTAAATTAATTGCCCTATCAACATAATGCACTAAACACAAGTGAATGCATTCATTCCCTTGCAATACTGTTACTGTGTTTGATAGAAGAGTATAGAATAGAAGAATGGACACAAATTAACGGGGGTGATGTTACAATGTTTATATGTAGATAAAATCTTGGTGAACTATGTAATCTATTTTATGTCTATTGTAAAATAACTAATAATCAATGTTTTTATTAACAGATGACCCTCACTCCGAGGTGTTCGGCTCGGTGACAGAGGGTGTCTTCGAAGGGAAGATAATGCTGAGCGACGGCTCCTTCTACGTCGAACACGCGAAGAGGTATTTCCCTCAGAACAACACCAGGGGGCGTGTTCACTCGGTCATCTACCGGGAGGGGGACGTTATTGACCCGTACGCACATAGGAGGCATGGTGAGTCGGCTTTTCTTATAGCTATATAGTAAATAAAAAGTATTCATTGTATAAGGATATAGGAAACAATTAAGGTTATCGTAGATGTAAATGGATTCATATATTCTTGGCATATTATCATATAAACTAGCACTACCTAATCCTATCCTATATAAACACTATAATACATATACCTATGTAATATGCTAGAACTAGTATATTAAATGCTAGTCCTTAATTTATTAAACATTAAATATTTAGATAGATAGATAGTTTTTTTTAAGGAAACACCTTGTATTAGTCAGAAACTTTTTCATAGATCATTCGACGTTCTAGCTGAGATCATTTATTGCTGGATCATTTACTGCCCGATATCAACGCAATGAATAAATTATATGCAATCATTTACCTCTGAACTATTAAAACTATCTTTAATGATTCATCAAATATTCATTTGGAGTTTCCCGGTAGTAAAAATTATCTTATAATATGGGGATAAGTTTTAGTTCGTTTGTGTTATTACTTGGGTTTTTTCTTGTCTAAAATTCAAATAATTATATAAAAATCGAGGATATATAGCTTCATTATGCAAGCAATTAAAAAATGCAAATAAATTGCTCTTAAGTAGAATCGCTGTAATTATTAACGTCAGTATGATGGCGGACAGTCCCTGTGGAAATAGTATTTTCATTCAGAATCCGTAGGTATTGTTATCTATACAACGAGGCCTACTTCATTCTATTGGTTGGCAGTGTTCATCGGTTTCTATGAAATTCCCTTATCAAATCTCCTTTCCATTAAGTCTCGATTAAGGCTTCTTAACCAAGATGAAAATTTCCTGTTATTTAATACAGCACCGTGTATTCGTATAGTTAAGTTCTGTACTTAATCGAATATATGTTTCTGCTCTGTTTACATATACATACGCACAGAATTGTTCGCTACAATATGAGATCTTCACAGCGCTTTATCTGAGTGATATTCATATACTGAAAAAAAATTCAATTTTCAAAAGTAACATAAATTTTATTTTTATTTCAATATGTCGATAGTAATTAAAGACAACTTGCAATCATGTCATTACATGTTCGGATTACCTGAGCGTGAATCAATGATTTGTTAGTATATGTTGTGTATATAATCGTCGTAACTTTCTCATTATGAGGGTATTTCAACAATTTGAAAAACTAAAGGTTTTTTATTTATTTATGGTTGTAACGCCATTACATGTTATGTAAACAGGTAAATTCAATAAGTATTTACAGATTGAAGACGCACTTTGCCTAAATTGAAAATATCTAATATATACAATTTTCGTGTCACAGTTTTCGTTCCCTTACTCCTCCGAAACGGGTTGACCGATTCTCCTGAAATTTTCTGAGCATATTGAGTAGGTCTTAGAATCGGCCGACATCTATTTTTAGCGACATTTTTATGGCAAAACGACGTTTGTCGGGATCAGATAGTAATTGATAAAAGTGTTTGATGTTATTGTTTAGTTACGACACAATAAAACTTGTCAATATTTAATTCAAATTCATTATTCAATTAGGATTGTGGACAATCACTCTTTGACTTTGAACGTCATAAAAACTATATTTATTATGCCCTCAGCTGAAAAGAAACTTTATTGGGTTGTCGTTTTATGCTGGCTTTATTAGAAATACATTCTTTTATCGTGTGGGTTGTCTGGAAGAGATCGCTTATTAGCGATAAGGCCGCCCGTTGCTCTTATATGTTCTAACATCTGTTAATGTCATTTGCTTCTAGTGTTTAAGTGCGATAAAGTGTTAAATAAATAAATAAATATTTTAACTAACTATTCACCTTCCAACAAAATTGAATAAGACATGACTTACATATTTTTAAATAGATTCAGCTCCTGTGAGTAAATTTGACTACTAGAAACTAGGTCGCATCATCTCTCACTCTCGCTTAATTTGATTACGGGCTAGATTAGTTCCAGCAACGAGATTATGGCCACGCGTGTCACAAATTCCAAAACGCGAGGGCCAAGTTTCGCTATAATGTCGCGATGTATTGCTGATTTCTAATGGTATGGCGAAATGTAGTTATTCATTCATGTACCAAAAAATGTATCTCAACTGTATTTGTCAAATGTATGTTGTGAATATCTTGTTAATATGTTTAGTTTGTGCTGAAAATTAGTGCCATGGTCGCTATAGTGCTCACTACGAGTGCAATGAGTGACGCTAAATTAACTCTGCGCATTGTTTTTTTGTGTCTATTGTAACATCCTATTTTAAATCATGTTTCTTTCTGGTGGTTTTAGTATTCTAAAGGCTGTCTGTGTTTCTGTATACCATCAACCTAGATAAAAGTTATTCTTAATTGGTGATTTTTTAGGTACTTAATGTTAGCTCTACATTTTAATGTAATATACTTTTAGTATCAGTCTAGGGATATTTTACTATATTATAAATTATATATAAAGATCCTCATAAAGCCATCGTTTAAGTCTATCTCTAGACATCGAACCGCCGCAAGTACGACAGTTTAAAAAAACGTGTTATATTACAAAAAAATGAAATGAATAATGGCCAATAAACATATGATCTGCGGCACATAAATCAATTTGTCCTGTCCGAGTTTTAATTCGTCGTGGCGTATACCAATCAAAGAATATTAGCCTATGTTATTATAGGCTGGCGTGATGAGGGTTGGCAATGTGTTAAAATTAAATTCTACCGTCAAAATATGCGAAGTAAAGTTTCAGAGATGCGGAATAATTTGGCGCTCTGTTGCACGTCTGACATTATCAAAATGCATTTTAGAATCTAGTTTGTAAATTTCATATAAAATGTACGTACCTATATACATTTAGTGAAAACAGTTGCAAATAATGTTGACAAACATTAACTATGGTACTCTCTCTTCGATTTATATCGAAGTGAATTCCGATTCTTTTGAAATAACGTATTCAGTTCTCAGTCTCTCCTAAACGGGTAAACCACAGACAATAATCGCCAATAGTTTTCTCTATTTTATCCACCAAAGAGTTTCGATACGCAGTTTTGATCTCGAAATGTTTAAAAGTGTTGGACGTACATAACAATGAATTGTAGCTGGCTGAATTGCAGACTCGTCAGTCTGGAATTTTAAAAAATTTACACTTTATTTTATCCCTTTTCGAATTTGAGTTTTATAAAAGGCTGTGTATATGCAAATTTATAACGGTGGAGACGGTCGACCATGACTGTGTTGCAATATTTAATTAAGGGAAGGGTTTTTTGCGCTAGCAACACACTGATGTAGGCAATACAGTTTTTACTTGACTCTTGGATATCAAATATAACATCGGTAAATGAAATACATTCTCGAAGTTTCTAGTCTTTTCCAGATCTCGCAAGATTTGTCAGCCATACTTACAACACTTAAAACATTGGCTAGCTCAAATCTAACTAAATGTTTTTAAAAATAATTTAGTACCTCGGATATATATCTATAGTCTATAGGACAGTTTTTAATGTTTGTGGGTATTTTAATTATTACTTTATCGATTGAATCGATTAAAAAAAGCGAAACAACTTAAATAAACTGGTTATAAAATGGCAAGACTTATCATATATTATCGCAAGGGAAACGCGGTGGAGAGCTAGCACAGAATAACAACGCCATAATATGCTCTGTAGAGTGCATGAAAAAAATCAATAAACTCGTTTGTAATCGCCAAATTCTATATATTTCTTTTCTCTATGGGCCATAGGGTCACACTGAATATCGTTATTTTATTAATATGAGTGCGGAAAAGAATTTTTCAAAACTTAAAACCTCCGTTGTGTTAACCTTATTGGTTAGCCACAGATAACTGGTTAATTATTAGACAACGATGATATTTTATAATAACGGTACTCGCCGTAGTGAGATCAGTCATGATGGCAATTAAATTACAACTTTCAATTCGTATTATTAATACGTAGCGAGGTACTTTGTTCATACGGTTGGTATCACAAATGCACACTTGTAGTTACTAGTACTTCTGTCTTTTTCACCTCGAAAGCCCATCAAGCACCCATCACCATCCTATTGTGGGCTCCAGCGTCCGCCATCTATCTTTGTTTTCAATAATGAAACTGCAAAGTTACAGCCTTTTGACCTGTACATTTGACTTGAATACTGGGATTTATTTTTTGTTGATTAAATGAAAGATATATTTTTGTATATTATATATTATACTTACTTAGTAGGGGGCGGGCAGAGGGCAGATATTATATTCCTCCATTCCTCTCTGTCTAATGCATTTCGGTGTAGTTCGCTCCAAGTCACAGTTAAATCTAATAATAATATACAAAACAAACACGCATATTATTAAATGGGAATTAAACTTGAGTACGGCTATAACTAACCTTTTACATAATAAAATTGCTATATTTTTAAGTTTCGTTCAACGTAAATAAGCTCGTATATCGCTTATATTTGTAGTTAAGGAAAGGGTCACGTTTCAGCTGCATTTGTTTTCGTTACTATTGACCGGGGCTCGTCCTTCTCATTCTTCGTCCTACCCTCATTTGAATATGAATTGCCTACATCCATTCAATAAAAACACGTTTCAATACTGATTATTCTTATAACAAAATAACTTTATTCACGTTAATTCCTTTACTAATGCGTATTCTTCTACTTCTTTACCAATTCGTATATCAGTGTAAACTCTGTTTAACGACACTGAAGGGAGTGTGCGTTACAGACTGTGGTCGTTAAACAAAAAAGATCATACAGTAAATTGATTGTTAAATCGAGTGACTTTACATGGAGTTTACACTGTATTATATTTGAACAATCAAATAACATAAGGTTTCGTTTAAGGCATTATTTGAGATTTATTTTTGTAATGGCTCGTGAGCGTATCATTTCTTATCAGCCAGTAACGTTTTCATGCAATGGTCGTAATCGATCGTTCTGGTGGTTGAACGTACATTCTAAATTCAAATGACAATAGTACGCTATTGATCCGTTTACAGAGTACAAAACATTTTGATTATGTATACACACGTCACACCGAACATATATATTCTATACAACAGTAAATTGTTGCCTTATACACGCATTTGCAAACGTTACATCTGGCTGAGTCCTTTTTAAAATTCCAGCATACTCTCAGTTAGAGGATTTTCTCATGTGATTTACGTTACCGCTTCAATCTCTGTTCTCTGCGACAATGATTAACTGAAATCCATTCTTAACACAAACTATGCTCCATCTGGGATGTTTGGTGAAACCTTAAGACTTTTACGAGACGTTTTCAACTTGAAAAATGTCAAAAGGCAAAAACAAATGAAAAAAAAATCACTCGACGACGGTCACATTTGTTGGTATGTGTGTGTTACGTTGTCATTACATTTAGTTTATGAGTAGTGTTAGCCCGTAAATGTCATATTTATTTAATCATCTTGTAAAGTAATTATTCTCGATAAAAGCTTTTATGTTTATATACATTTGTACCATTAGATATTTGGATGGTTCAGATTTGTGAATTTAAGCTTAAAAGTTGGCCTTCGGCTAAGTGAATGTTTAAATTTCTGAAAACTCTACCTTACCCGTAAGCTACAATTTTACAATATATATCGGCTGTCAAACCGGGCTGTTATATGGCCGATAAATGAACGGGATTCTTATTTTTATTTATTTATTTACACTTTATTGCACCTTAACACTAGAAGCAAATGACGTTAATAGATGTAAGTACATATAAGAGCAACCGGTGGCCTTACCGCTAATAAGCGATCTCTTCCAGACAACCCACACAATAGAAGAACACTTAAAATACAATTAGACTGGTGCAAAGGGTGCGAAGTATACAAAAAATTCAATAATAAAAAAACAAAACACAACATACATTAAAATAAATAAAACCGGAAAGATATGCTAATTTAAATATAGTGGCCTTCTGTATAGATGATTTATATTGTTAGCTGATAAACTTACACATACAGTATAAACTCCATGTAACGTCAGTCGATTTAACGACCGAGTCTTTAAAACGTCGAAATCAATTGACTTTGATTGGTTTAGGTTGTATTCCGTACAATTATTTTTCTTCTCTCCATTAAACGACGACTCACAATGCACAGTCCCTTCAGTGTCGTTATATAGACATTGTAAAGATATTTACACGGTATATTTATTATCGCAGAACGTATGTAATATTTCGTAATGTGTGTTCACGAAAATTGTCGAAACTAAAATTTGGTTAATTACAAAGTTATTTTGAAGATTCTTGGCAATTTAAAGGAGTGGCGGAGCGTTTCTTGCCAGCTCTTCTCGTCCGCTCCACGCCCTTTTTGGGAAAAATGTAGAGTCGCAAAAATTTTATAACTTATTTTGTTGACGATTCATAAGTGTACCTTGGTGGCCTATATGAATAAAGATATTTTTGATTTGATTTGCTTCCAAAATTTCTTTTGATTACTTTTTTAATTTGTTTCTGACGTCTTTGGTCTATTTGCAGCCTGGTCTAGTGATTCATTTTATAATACCTTTGATAAAGCAATATGTATGTTAATGAGGCAGCTGCTTCTGGTCAAAGTTATGTCATATTTACATAATTATATACAGCCTTCTGTCTTAACAATAATTAGAGCAATTTATTCATTAACTCAATATATATAAATTATTGCACGTCGTCCACTTGTGGTCAAAATAAGTAACACTTTGGTTCTGAATTCGTTGATTAGGTACTGTCGATCTTAATTCATTCCTATTGTAAATTAAATCATCCTATCAAAGTTCTATGGTCTTGTGAATTATATGAAATTACACAATGATTGATGTTTTATATACGTAGTGTCTCTTGCAAGTAGAAAGAGTGTTTATAATAATTAAATGCGTATAGGGAGTCTATCAGTAGGACCTGAAGTTTAGGCACTTGGGAAAACCGGACCTCTGGGAACGAAGCCTGAACGATATGCCTTCGTAAGACTAAAACGCTCATGAAGAGTATTCTGGATGGAAAAGTATATTATACAGTTGAAGAATATTTGGAGGATAAAGATCCCCGGAGTGTGTCAGCAATAGCTCAGCATCGGGATCGTTTAGTTCTTGAATAGCCTAACAATGCTTTTGTAATTTGAATTCATTATTAAAGTAACATATTTGAAAAATCTACTTTAAAAGAGTAGCCTATTCTTGCCGGTTTTTCTCGGTTGATAACTGCCATCCAAAGCAGTGATTATATAAAGAATACAATTCATAAGACCCGCTTGAATAAATATATTGTTGAGTTTAAGTAAATTTTGGAACATTAGTATGCGCTAGCTTAAAATAGACAGGCAACAAGTCTCCAAACTACTTAATACGATGAAAAATTGCCCTGTCGCGTCGTAAGGGATGAAGAATGTAAGCCTTACTTAAAAAGACATTGTTAGGCGTAAGCTCGATGATTCGCAACTTATTGTCTGAATTATTAAGGGCAATTTTACAAAGCACACTATGTAAGCAGTTTGAAATGTTTGTTACGTTTACGGTGATATTAAATTTTAATCGCGCTTACGGACATTGTTGCTCGCATGTTGCAATTTTGTAACGGCGTTAATGCAGGAGAAGTTAAAAAATTCTTAGTGGATATTTTTCAGTGACATTTTTCATTTGACCTATTTTCGGGAAGGACATGATGTGTGTCATGTTAGTGATTTAAATAAAACCCGTACAGCGAAATATCACAGATTACATGTAAAAAAATGAAAACCAGACCAAAATGGGGTTAAAATATTTAATATAACAGTCAACCACAATATACAAGAATAAAAACAATAATATGACAGTAAGTTATCTCAAGTATAGAACGAGCGGTTAATGTGAGTATGTATTAGTGTGTGTATAGTCAGTTCTTCTTGAGTACTGATCGTTGCCAGTGAAAGTGTTAATTATCATTTATTTAATATATGCACGGCGTTATGCAAAGGTCGATGAAAGCATTAGGTGAGGGACCCATAGCTCCCGCAGTATATCTCTCAAATCACACACTGCCACACTCAAACACACCCACACACACAAATACACAACTACGGTCACTATTACTTCATAAATACTTAACAAGTAGACGGTATAAGCCAGAGCGACAAGTTTACATACATATTTAGTTTATTTATCCTAATGTATAACTAGACTTTTTATGTTTATAATTATACATGAATGTTTGAGTGAGTATCATCAATTGCTATAACTAAAACGTTACATTTAAACTCAGCTTTTTGAAAGGATTATGGTACCTCTTAGACCACTCAAAGGCTTTATTCGTAGTAATTGAATTCTATGATTTTAAAAATATTTTTTTTTGTAAATATTACATAAGCTTTAACTAGGCTTAGAGTACCAGTGAGCCTAGTAAAAAAGCTTATGTAAATAAGCATGACAATTATCAGTGTATGAAAATTGCAATATTGAGTACACGGATAAATACATAAAGTTATTTAGTTACATATTGTTTATTTACATCTGTTAATTATTATAACTGTTAATTAACGTATAGCATATTTTTCGGTAGTAGGTTTTATGTTTAACATAAAGTATTATGGACCCTAGTTATATAAATACAGTACAAAGTAAATACGCTCACAGTCAATAAATGTTTACTACAAAACTCCAATAATAGCTCTATATCTTTATACTTTCGATTGAACCAACGTATGATAAAAGCAATGACGTTCACTTCCAATCTAATGTTGTTATTGCTTTTCAATTTCTTTGAAGTACATCTCGGGAGTCTTCATATTGTTGACTATATCGCCTATGCGTAGTACACTGTTGGCCAAGATTTATACACGTTGGAGAAAATATATACACATTTCATATAAAGACTAGGTTTTTAGGAATAAAAAATATACACCACACTCTTGACCTACCACACACTACCATAAATCGTAAAGTCGAAGGACCATATTGTTCTGAAGTATGGCATCTAAAATGAAATAGGATAAGACACAAATTACTCTGTATTAAAACTGAAGTAATAATAAAACAAAATTACATAAAGATAAATTCACCAATAGTAAAACCGTTATAAATTCATATTTGGGATTGCATTTGTTTTTTTGGCAATTTTAAATACTGACAGGGCCCTGTTACCGTCAACAACTTTGTTACCGCATTGTTGGCTTGGAAATTTAAGTAAAAGCTCCACAGTCAAAGGTATTAAACTCCAACCTTTCCCAGGTTACAATACTTATGCGTTGACCTGATAAATGTTCCAGTTTTCGTTGCGACCTCAACTGGGGCGGGGAAATTAATCATATACCTGCAGCTGTGGTTATGTATCCGTAAATATACGTTACGTGCAAGAAATCTCTGTTGTAAATATATTTTTCTATGGCGCGCCTTATATGCTGTCCATGTATAGAACCTTTTTTTATTCTCATAGGCAAGTATGAATTAATACTTTTTTATTTACATATACCGTGTAAATAAACGACACTGAAGGGACTGTGCATTTGATGGCGTTATAGAGAGAAGAATAATCATTCTATGGAATACAAGCTAAACCAACCAAAACCAGTTAGTTGAGACAAAAACAATTCAAGACAAAAGCGTACCACTCCCTAAAAGGACTTCACCTATCTCCTCTTCTACCACGACTTCACCGGGCCTCGTTCGCCGCGTCTTCTATAAAAAAAAACGACGCTTTAGAGAGTGTATCGTTAAATCGACGGTGACAGTGACGTTACATGAAGCTTACTATTTATAACAATATGCAAGTCAAGTGTAAAGATAAAATAGCTGTGTAAGAGTATTTAAAACGAAATCATTCCGAATTGAGGCTTACAAATAACATTTGTACCAATCATAAAAAAAATACGCAGACCATTCTGAGTTTGTAACATTATTTTTGTCGTGTTTCGAAGATGAATAATGAAAAAAAATAGCAGATGTTGAGGACAGATGCATTGTGCCGTCCGTTCGACAATTAGTCCTTGTTTGCGAGCGATGCTTAATTAACGGGAGCTTCAGTAAGCTCCACTGGATGAGATGGAATAGAAAATATTCTTACATATTTTTTTTATAATAGTAACAAATAATGCTTTTTATGTGCTTTATGCAAGTGAAGTGCGACAGTATATTGATTATTCAAGACTTAAGATCTAATCCCAATTGTAGACCAATTGATTTCTTATGTATGCAAATATAATTGACTCCTACGGTGAAGATAAAATCAATGATCATCCAAAAATCTAGTACGTATTTTGACGTCTTCTGGAAGCATATCTGTATTTTATATAAGTCCAAGTGAAATAATACATGTTATGTGTTAATGAAAGGCATGACATGTGACTTCAATGGCTTAGCAAACAATATAAAGTAATATGAACATTAATATCTGTTAAGTACAAAAGTACAGTGGAGTCACGCGTCGCGAACGAGAAGAAGCGAATCGGCACGGATTATAACAGACGTGCGTGGGTCGTGGGGAGTTTAAAAAAAAATAACGCTGAATAGATCCACCATTTTTTATTCCATGTTAGTTCGCATTGGCATTTCGCATCCGGCATGCATTTTAACGAACTGCACGGGGACGGCTGATAACGGAAATTACTAGCTGCAGGCGAACGCACAGTTAATGCCTTAGCCCATTGAAATAGGTAGTTCGTTAGTCATTCGGATTGAATTAGTTTTTGGTCCTTTGTCGTGACGATTATTTTGATAGATATTTACCGGCCCTTGCGCCAGATCCGTCTCTGTCTTTTTCAAATCGTCGTCCAATCTTGTCCTTTTGTATATTTTGGTGGTACCTTTGTTACTCAAATTCCTTATCTTTATTCTATCTCTTGTTGATTTGTATTGTTTAATATGTAATCCAATTACATACTGTTGTCAAGCACAGCTGTGCCGTTATATACGTTTAACGAATTTCGGTATCGCGTTATTCAATCTCCACAAAACAGAGATAGGTGAGTGAGGTACTGAAACAATTCAATATAAAGTATTGTTGAATCAAATATTCTCTTATTTTTCACTCACTACCAATTTTATAAATAAAGGGAAATCGTGTTTACCGATATACACACATTATATTATTATTTTCTATTGTATAATATACGTATTGTGATGTCGAAATAGGTTAAAATTTCACAATAGATTGATTTATGCAATCCATGTTCTATTATTAGACTTCCGCGTTGCGTTAAGTGACGTGTTCCTTTTTAAGCTCATTAATCACAACGGGAAACTGATAGATAGATATTGTTCCGTGAACACTGACTGACCCCATTTAATGTTTTATGCTCTTCTACCTTTGTTTTGTACTTGTGGTGTAATAGTGGCTCATATTGCCCCATTTGGAGGCTAACTACTAACAATCATTGTATTTAACAAACGCCTCTGATGCAGCGTTAACCAATTAACCTCCTATTGGCATAATTAATGAAATATTATTTTGACTCCAAAGCAAGCATTATTTTAAAGCAAAAAAGCATACAGAAACAAATGTAAAGCACAAATAAAAACAATACAAAAATGCGTCCGTCGTTCTCATATTAGAATTGTGTTCTCCCAGTTATTACCAAGATATTAATAGCCTCGGTAAACTTCCGTAATTTAAGGCATCAAACTTATAATTTATCATGAATAATTTATAACTGCAGATGCGATTATGCAAGGTCCGCTTGGAATAGAGCTTTTGAGCTCTCAAATACTGTAATCGTACTTTTAAAGAATAAATATTTTTTTTTTATATATACCTTATATCTAAGTGTGTAACTTAAAGGAAATTTTAGTTTTGATATTTATTATGTAACACATATACGTGTTTCATTGTACGAAAATACTAAACATTATTATTTTTTTAAATATGTATGCCGTTGGTAAATTTGTTTTCTTTTTATCAAATCGATCGTATTTAACGCGTACATAATGATGAACAAGAGACAGAAAAACAATTTGTCTCAAAAATTTATAGTTATAAGTTCCCATATAACAGTTGAAATAATATGCATTTTAATCTAATTTCACAATAAATACAACTATTAAATCTTTCGAACATTTTTTTTAAATACTTTCAAACTTTACTGAGGTAAGCAATAATTGTTTTCAGCCTTCCAGATCGCTCAAAAATGCAAGTGAACATTTTTGTCCTAGCCATATGTATCCAATTTTAAAAATTGTTCTGTTAGCGATATTTTATCGGGATTCGGACAATTCCAAACGTACATATGCAATTGATGACGTCTGGAGTCTAGACCGAGATGTAAATGGTGGTATTGTAAGTTGAAAAACTTGGCTCATACACGAGACGAGAATCGATTTATATATAACGTCTTGGGCGATATTTATCTCTAGAAGTGATGATTATTTAAGTTGCAAAGTCAATGCCATAATAAACATTTGTATCTTCTTATTGTTTTAAAGTGCTTCACAACATTACTGTAGATTCATGCTTAGCGATTAAAGGAGTGGCGGAGAGTTTTTTGCCAGTGGTGGGCGCTCTACGCCCTTGATTTTAGAAGTGGCAGTAGATGAATTTTTTAATATTCCTCGATGATCTATAAGTGTAAGATATTGACTTATATGGATAATAATTATTATTATCTTATAAATATTATATGGACAAGTATTTGAAAAAAAGTCATTTTTTTTTAATAAATAGAAGCACTAGAAAACGATGTAATCTTTTTTATACCCAAATAGCGAGGACTAACGTAGGTTGTAACAGTCCACTCATTAGACGCCTGTCATCGGTGAACTGTTACTACTATAATTATTACTTTCTAGCCTACGCAAAAGATTAATAAATGTTTATATATTTTACTTATTGATTTTGATAACTTGTTATTATTGTCAAACAAGAACTCTAGAATATTTACTGTCAGTTCAAAAGGCCTAGGAAACGAGAACAGACAAGAAACACCATAATTCTTTTAAATCATCCAAGTGTTCTGTTTAAGCAGCCGGTAATAAAACTTGGGGTTTAAGTTCCGTTGTTCGTATGAAATATATGGCCATAAAAAATATGGTTACTGTGACGAAAACTTCTTTCAGTTTATTAGTATCACATTAAAATGATACTAACAAACTAAACTCTTTAACGGATTTAAACACGAATTAATTGCATAACGTATAAAGACGTGCGCTCATGTAAAATGAGTATTATTTTAACAAATTTTTAATTAACATTTTCTCGGTCCGTTAACGTTTACAATAAGTAAATAATTGTTAAATTCTGTTTTAAATATTTATGTTTTTATTGTTGGATTAAGCTCTTTATCTCGAAGTTAATACCATTTGTTGTCTGTCTTTGTTTAGTGTATTATGTAGAGTATTATGGTGTATATTATTATGGTTATATGGTGGTAACCATATCTTCGGTGGGGTCACCGTTTGACACTTACTTCTAATAGTTCACCTGCTCGTTGCCCCTGCTAAAAATTGTTGCCTCTTCCCAGAAGAGACTACCAATTCTTAAACGGCAGGCAGCACATTCGCGAGGTGCCGGCAATGGCTTCCTGGTCATGCTCATTGTAACACGCCTATAATCTTATAACACCTCCAGAATGCACCAGAATGTGACATTTTTATGACAGGGTTAGGAATGATAGTGGACGAATATAAGAGGTTGTTAGATTTAAGTTAAAAATTGTATGTGTTTCTTGGGTTCGGCTGTAAATAAATAAATACCGGTGTTAACAAGTGTGAATTATACTATGTCAAATATTCTCGACAGGACATATAGGCGGTTGTGGTGTTACTGACGAGGTTGTCCAATGGATGGAGAGGATACAGAGCTCTGGCGTTGATGATGACGCACTGCCTTCACCGCCTCCCGCATCGACAAGCACGCACCATCACCCTTCATCGCCCGTACCATCACACCCAAATAGTCTTAGAGATGATCTGCCTAGGTAAGAAACGAGAGCCGTAGAACAAGTTTAATTTAGACTCCAAATGTCATATCTTATGTAGAACTATTAAAAAACATTTATTCACTGATCATAATGCTCAACCAACAACGCACACAAATCAATAATTTCGATACACGATTCACATGTTAAGAAGGCATCGAAAATATTCAATGAATATTAAAACGTCTATGAATCTTTAAAGAGTTATTATTTTCTGAGGTAACCTTACTTCGAATATATGTATAAAAAAAGGAATATGACATTGACGAAGTCGTTTGTTTTTGGGTAGACTTTTAAGGGATGCCGTGACAGACTTATACATATAACATAAAATGGGTACCCTTATTAATAAATAACTATATATAGTGTCATTTCCAAATTCCATTTAGCGAATTTAAATTTAGCTCACAAAAAAGATCAACCCTGCTGACTTTGATTTACATATCAAATTGGCTTCTTCAGGCACTTTCTTGACGTACACAAGTGATCGATAGGATTCTATTTGGGAAAGATATTAATAAATAATATGTTCTATTATTTACACCATTTACATATGTAGTCGACATGTATATAACTTAGGTAGCTACGTTACGTGTAGTTTTCTAATTATTTTTTAACGCGCCTCAGTAGTTCCTACGATTAATCTTAAGAATTTTTCGGACGGGTCCGGTTTAACGATCCTAATTGTGGTTTAGTTGGAAACTTGATACAAAACCTTCATGTAAGTTAGTACGTATTGGTGTTTGATGATGACGATAAGCTCTAGTAGCATCGATTTTAAGATTTTATCTTAGAGAAGGTGCTGCCAACGTTTTCTGAAAATGTACTTCAGAAAAATTCTATAAGAATCCATATGACATAGTTCTTATGCTCATGAAACATGAAACTTATTTATTTATTTTTTATTTCATAAACCTATACAGCTTATCACAAAAAGTTTACACAATAAAAATAGATTAAAACAAAGCCAAAATAAGGTTAAAACATACAATCGAAAATAGAATCCAAGATCAGAAAAAAATAATACAACAAAAAGAAAAACACGAACAGATAAAAATATATATATACATATGAACAAGTGCAGTATATTATGTGAAGAACGAGCATTTAAGTGTGTGTGTGTTATTAACTAACTAATTAAGAATATATTTTTTCCAGGCATTGGGAGCACCATCATCACAATAAATATTCGCGTTCAGCGAACACGGGTGAGCATCCGCGAACGAAACGGGCGACCGAATCGAAAATTAAGAACACTTGCTCGCTCTACATACAAACGGATCCGTTGATTTGGAGACATGTGAGGGAGGGGTTTCCCGATGTAAGTTTAACAATTGAATTATAATTTCAATTCACATTCTGCAGAGTTAAGAAAAAGATTAATTAGGATATATTTGGGTAAACAATAGACTAGAGAATAGATGACGAATATTTAACTATGTAAAAAAAATATCATTTTTCTGTCTACGCTACGCTTGTATATTAATGTATGAGAGGCGAGGCTCGGGAGGCCGCTGGGTTTTTTTATTTATTTACGTCTATAAATAAAAGTATCACGGCTTCGTCTGATTGGGAAAAATAATTGTGAATGGTCCATTGTTTTATTCACATACGGACTGATAATTGAATTTATTGTTTGTTACATTAATAATTATTGTACTTAGTCCAAGGTTAATAAATCTGAATGTTTAGTTCGTATATAAACAGATATTTAGATTTTTAAGTTACCAATGATAAATATTTCTTAACCAATTTGAATAAAGTGTGATTTTATATATTTGTTGAAACTCGAAATTTTTTCTTAATTTGTTTCAAATTTGGTCGAGATGTGTCAACTTATCATTTAGTATGTAATAAATTTTTCTACTTCTCTTTTATTTAAATATTTTTGTAAGTTAATTTTTACCTATTTTGCGTACTCTACGATATAATATTAAATAACTATGCGATTTTTAAAGATTAGTAATACTCAATAGAGACTACATGTCGACTTAATTTTCTTTAAATAATATTCCAGCACCTCGACCGCAGCAAGAAAAATGAGATAGACATGAAGACACGCGAAGAGATCCTCTCTCTCATATCGCATCACGTGACAGCCGTCAACTACATCTACCGCGACACGAAGTTTGACGGACGCCGCGAGCACAGGAACATACAGTTTGAAGTTCAAAGGATTAAGGTGAGATTTTCCTTATTGGTTCCAACTCAACATATCTGTATCAAAGTTCAGGGTCTTTAGAGCTTTTAGAATCGATCTTTTTGCATAACGACCGGTTCGGATGGCTACCGATAAGAACCGGCAAGAAACTCGATAGCTGCTCTTTTAATGTGTATATTAAATTATGTTAATTATGTATTTACATGACTAATTCAAATAACAAAAACATTATGAGGCTACTGAAGAATTAAACTGACCCGATGCTGAGATATTGATGTCACATAAATATTCTTCTTTAAGTTACGAGTAAATAATTTTGAATGCTTGTCGGCGTTTACATGACAGTTGATGTCTATCTAGCGGAACGTCGTCACTGGTAGTCATGGCAACCATCTTGTACGAATCTTCTGGAATAAAATTCCCGCCACAGTTGTGACTTATCTGTTCTATTATAGCCGTCATGTTAATTCAAAAGCTAAACTATGTTGAATTTAATTTGTAACAATCGATAATCAGCAAATTGTTTTATTATGCAAACGAATTAAGTATGTGAATTATGAGACATTTGTTTCTACTTATACACCCGCTGAATGATAAGAATATAAGTATCCTAATTCCTATGGCCCCACGTCGGGGCATAGGGCAGATACGACCCTACTCCATTCTGCTCTGTGACCTTTCGTCTAAACTTGACCCAAATCAGACCCATATGTTTGGCTTCCGCGATGATAGCACATAGTGTTTGGCCAGAAGATCTTCAGGATTTGCCATAAGCATCCGTTCACAAATACTTTGGGCTGGTTGGTGATCAGCTTAGTAACTTTCAAAGTCTCACATCCATACAGCGGTACGCTTTTAACATTGGAGTCAAATATTCTGAGTTTCACTCTACAATAGAAAATCATATATTTAACACTATTTAAAGGTATTGGTTTTCTAAAGTTTTACATTTTACCAAAGGTTTTAACCAATCATATAGACAATACCATTATGAAAGTGGGTAACCAGCTGAATTGTGGTCATCTCCATAGACCGATTTGAAAGCCTCGTAGAGTTAGCTATAGTTGAATGGAGTGCTCGCATACTTAACAAATTGGGCTCTTCACATTGACGTACAGAAGTCGTATCAGTATTCGTGAGATACATTTCTATGGAGAATTGATATAAAAATATTAATAAAGTATTGAAAAATGATATTCATTGTGGTCTAACGTGAGCAATGAAGCCGGAGAAAGCATTGAAATGAGATTACACATTAACCCGTGCTCTGCCCTACATCGCTGCTCGGATCGATGTCATTTGTGTGTAAACAATATTTCTACATATGAGTTCTTATGTTGTATACAGGGTGTCCGTGCTGGGGCATAGGGACATAGATAGAAATTATTAAAAATATCATACGTACATGGCTAGTTTGATCCAGGGTAATATAGCCTATGTGTAATGCGCTCTAGACTAAATCATACTTTTTACACGCCCACGTCTCTGTATTATTTATATATATATTGTATTATGTTTTATCTCTTAAATGTTACAAGTTCCCATATAATTGTTTTATGTGTATACCTTGTTTTATTATCTTATAAGTTTATTGTTTGTTAATATATTTAGCACATAAGATGTTTGAGAACAGATTTAATAAAATAAATACCCATACCGTAAACATACCACAGCCTACTAATTGTTTATCACACAAATGTTGAACGTACAGAGCGATCGATCACGGGAACAAAATGTATGGAATCTTCATGTCGTATTTTCAAATGTAAAATAATTATCAATATCTCACCTACTTTATCATTTATTTTCAATTTGTAGAAATTGGCTTAATTTGGTTTCGCACACGTAAGAGAAATTGTACAGTTTCTGTCGCGTCTGCCCCAGGCCATTTTGGGCACATTTTAAAAATGTTATTGAATAGTCAAAAATTTTTACTTAAGTTATAAATATAGAGATTAACACCAACGAGTGCAATTTTTTTTCTTTTCTCACGATTTAAAATTATTGACCGCGTGCACGCAAACCATTGATCACATCGTACAGACGCAGACGTTTACCTCATTTAAATTAATTCATTACTAAGCACATCTGTGGAGGAAGGGAATTCATTCTTATAAGTAAAAGTGATTAACCTCGAACAGTCGAAACCACTGAGATATATATATATATATAAATATAAGCATCGATGACGTCATCGTACTCATGACAGATCTTGAAATACTTTTAAATCCCTTTTTTCTAATATCTATTTGTTATTAATGTCTCTCAATGTTATTATAATGTGCTTGAACAGATCGACGACGACTCGGCGTGCAAGAAGCACCCGTTCGCGACGGAGACGAACCAGTTCTGTTGGGAGAACATTGACGTGTCGAATTTCCTCAATCTGCACTCGCTGGGGAACCACGAGGACTTCTGCCTCGCGTACATGTTTACGTATCGGGACTTCACCGGCGGGACTCTGGGTATGTGCACCGTGCTACCTTCCCGGGAATAAAACCCGGGGCGTTCTGTCAATTTAATCGTGCACATCTAAATATGTAGAAGGGCATATTGAATATTAAATATATTCTATATAGGTAATTTCAGTACAGAATATAATATATTTAATTTCAACATTTCTCACATTTAATGCTGAAAATCGAGTCGTAAGTGCGTGCACTCGTTAAGTTTAAAAAAAATTGCATGCATTATCAAGACTAATATATCTTTTTATCTAACATTATAACATCTAAAAAATATAATAAACTTCAAAGAACAAAACATGATATAATGCGATAAAATATCATGAATAAAATTGAATTCATGTTTTGTGCCGAATAATTTACAAAAATAAGAGTTAGTATATTCCTTTCGTTAAATCTGCAGGTCTCGCCTGGGTGGCGAGCGCAAGTGGCGCCTCCGGTGGCATCTGCGAGAAGTACAAAACCTACACGGAGACCACCGGCGGCCTATACCAGAGTACGAAGAGGTCACTCAACACTGGTATCATCACATTTGTCAACTACAACAGCAGGGTGCCGCCTAAAGTTAGCCAGCTTACCTTGGCACACGAGATCGGGCATAATTTTGGATCTCCGGTAAGATTTACTAAATAATATGATCATCATATGAAATTCATCCAAAAACGTTAACTTTATTTAATTGTATATAAAAGATATATTAATTATTATATATACTTTAGATGTTTTAAAAATTAGGTTTATTGAGGCAGTCTTTTTTTTTCAAAGCAAAAAGGCTTAATAGAAAGCTAATTAGCTGGCGTCAGTGGTCTTTGTTTCTTTTTATTTTTCACCTGCTTATACTACTGTGTATAGGTGTACCTCCATCAGTCTCCACTTGTCCAAAGATTTCACTAATTATTCATCAGCTTTACAATAATACAATGTAAAAGCTTGAAATGTAATGTTTGTACTTATAATACTATACTTCGGTACTTTACTACGAAACATAAAACGAATGCCTTATACTTTTCCACAGCACGACTACCCATCAGATTGTAGGCCTGGGGGCCAACAGGGCAATTTCATCATGTTCGCATCAGCGACATCTGGCGACAGGCCCAACAACAGCCGCTTCTCAACCTGCTCGGTGAGCAACATCAGCGCTGTGCTGGACGCAGTTAGGGATGGGAGGAAGCGGGACTGCCTCAAGGACAGCGCTGGTGCCTTCTGCGGGAACAAGATCGTCGAGGTCGGGGAGGAGTGTGACTGTGGTGAGTTTTCATAATCACGAAGACTCCTCACACATTGTGTTTCTGTGTGTGTTGTGAAGAAATAAACAACAAAAACCAATCACTGTGGTTTCCAGTAAATTTTTAGGGCCTTCAAGTCCTCGGTCATGGGGCCATGACTTCAAATTTCTTGTGTGAAAAAAAGTTTTCCAAAAAGTGGAAAACGATTAGTTAATAAGGGTTTTAAAGATGCCTTTGTATTTTACTTACTTTCAATATTAAAATGGTGGTTCCAGGTTATGACGAAATTGAATGTAAGGACCGATGCTGCTACCCTCGCCAAGTCAGCACCTACGATCTGGACCGCAATTCGTCCGCTAAGGGCTGCCAAAGGCGGGCGAATACACAGTGCAGGTAAATATATTGTCTATGGTAACTGTCAAACATTACTTATATAACCATCACGATCCTGTTGTTATAAATTTAATAAAAGGTTTTATTCGATATTGATTATAGTATTATCTAGTTGTCGGTGTGGCCATATTATTAAACTGTGGCGTGTAAAATGTAAAAGTGTTCATAATTACACTTAAATCACACCGTACAAGGCAACGTTATACACAGTTCCAAGCTTGGAGGAGCTCATATCGCGAGGCCGGCCAAATGTTAACTGAGGCTTGGTACGTCACTAGGCTCCGTTAGCACGGCGTTAGAGCAATATGGCGACTGTGTTGCCATGGCAACGCGTGCCGCGTAGGCTTAGCTTCCAGTTCATGAACCAGAAATCGAGATTCACAAGACTAACACGAAGTTTTAATATGCGCAATTCCACTCCGCAGTCCGTCCCAAGGGCCGTGCTGCCACGCCCAGACGTGCCAGTTCGTGTTGGCCTTCCGGAACCAGACGTGCCGCGAGGCCACCGAGTGCAGCCACGCGTCCTTCTGCTCCGGGCGCTCCGCCGACTGCCCCAACCCCAGGTCACTGCCGGATCACACCAAGTGTAATAATGGTGAGTTTCAAACGCCACGAAAAGAACCAAGCTTTTAATATACACACTGAACTAAAATTAGGAGAGCAACTGGCATCTCTTACGGTAATCACTTCTAGGCAATTATATATTCGAAAGAGAGAAAGATAGATAGCACATTTAGTGAACACATTGAGTAAAAATGATTATAAAGATGAATATCAAAATTATCTTTACTCACTCATTTACTGCCAGTTCAATGGCGTGTAGCACGAACGAGAGCCACTGCCAAGGAACTCTCCGCCAATCCTTTAAATTAAACAAATACATAGATATATAAGCTGTTAATAATTGATAAACTACAGATTGCATTGTTTCACTGGACCAAACGGCCAATTGTGTGAAAAAAATAATATACTCCACTTGTTCATATGTACGTTAAAAATAAATATATATATAGCAATACTGGGGGTATTGTGTTTATAGTTTCATAATTTAATTTATCCAATTTTGTACAATTGCAGGTACCCAGCTTTGCATAAAAGGCGATTGCAGTGGCTCAATGTGTCTCGCGTGGAACATGAAGGAGTGCTTCCTCTCCTCATCGCCCACCAAGATCGGGGACGGTGTGACGGCGGTGGTCAACCGGCGGGCGTTGTGCCAACTCGCGTGTCAGACGGGCCCGGAGCCCGACTCGTGCCGCAGCACGGCGGACTTCGCCAAGCAGGTCGGCCTGCCCAGCGAGGGGATCAGCTTGAGGCCCGGATCGCCGTGTGATAACTTTCAGGTATTAAACTATACCTAATCTGTCATAGACACATTTATTCACAATAATAAATACTTTGACATTTGTACTTGTCTGTGGTTTAGGTAATAGATTGGTGCTAGGTCTCTTCTATCATAAACTCTTCTCCAACTCTTTGTATTGAATAATAGTTACTATAAAAATGAGACATGCTTCTTAGTTTCTGTTTTTTATTAAAATTACTATGCACATTGCATATTCCAGGGTTACTGCGACGTGTTCCTAAAATGTCGGGCGGTGGACGCCGAGGGCCCGCTGGTCCGGCTGAAGAACCTCCTCTTGAACCGCGAGACCCTGCTGACCCTGCAGGAGTGGGTCACCGAGAAGTGGTGGGCGGTGCTCATCGGCGGAGTCGCTCTGGTAGTGCTCATGGGGGCCTTCGTCAAGTGCTGCGCCGTTCACACGCCTTCTTCCAATCCCAAGCGGCCGCCGGCCAGGTAACAATCTTCTTTTTTTAGCCATATCCATACTAATATTCTAAATGCGAAAGTATGTATGTTACGCTCTCACGCTGAAAATATTGAACCGATTTTGATGAAATTTGTTATGGAGATAGACTAGTAGAATGGCTTAATATAGGGCTCTATCATGTATAAACTGATTTTACAAATTCCTTTTGTATTTAAACCACGCGGACGAAGTCGCGGGTGTAAGCTACTAGTGACATATATCACATTGTTGGTATTTTTTCCAGACGTCTCTCCGAAACCTTACGTCGTCCGATGAACACTTTACGTCGCATGCGTGGCAACGCGGAGCCGCGTCGCGCCGGCCACGCCCCCCCTCGGCCTGGCCACCGCAGGGCCAGGAACCACAAGGGCTACGCTCCGCCACTCACCTACACTGCGAGGGAGCTAGGTGAGCACTGTTGCCTTTGCTGTGAGCCTATTCAAAGTCTCAGGGTTGCTAGTACGAGGCCAACACTTTTTCCTGATAAACGCTGGTTTCACTTTTGATATTTTGATATGGCTTGTCTAACGGGAAGAATCGAGTTTGATTCCCGTTAAAAAAAAATGTAGTGAATCAATAAAAAAAAATACTTATAAAAGTTGTTGTACAGGGGTAACTGATGAACTTCAATCATCAGTTACCCCTGTAAGAATGTTTGTTGACTCCATGAATGTGCGCAGGCGCAGCCGCAGCAGGGCCGAGCGGTCGCCGCGAGCCCTACGCCAACGCGTACCCGCAGGCCTACGAGATGCGTCCGGCGCACAAGGTCTGACACAGTGTTCTGCCGCTGCTCTGCTACCTGCAGCACGCACACACGCACACACACCTCTCGTGAACGCGCCCTTGGCGGCTTCCGGTATTCGCCACGGTATAGTGGGGGGGGCATCTCCTCAGACATTGCTTCATTCACGTACGAGATCATCAAAACCCAAATATAGCAACACATGAAAGACTCATCAATCTACGCTTTTCATATTTTCAACTGTAGTTTTCCAAAATTTTACCACACTCGTATAAAATTGAAACACGATCCGAGCAAACATTTAGTCCCGAAGTGATGTCCCTTTGACTATATCGATGATTTGCATTGAAAAGTATCGAAAGCAATGCTAAGTGTAACCACGTTCACGACAATTTTCTTCACGCATTTAATTTGAACGATTAAAGACAGGTTTTTTTTAACAGTATTATTTCATATCCAGGAGATAGACTGAGTTCGTTGAAGTGTTTATTTTTTTAAAGAAAAAATCCGTTAAAAATATACTCACAACACAATATAGAACTGTCCGTCACGGTTTCTTAACCTAGGAAAGAACTTTTTTCAAGAGCTCTTGCTATTCTTAAAAAGGCAGGCAACGCATTCACGAGCCGTTGGTACCAAATCAGTCGAGTTGTTTAAATAATGTTTTTTTTTTTTAATTTTCATATAAATATGTTTGCTAATTTTGACAAGTATTTTGTTACAATTTAGTTAATAAAACAAATCAGTTCTACCATGATTAGCCTTGATCGCGTAATATAAAGATAAAATTTTAATTTATTATTTCTCACATTTTTAAATCATATTTTTTAAACATCATAAAGTTTTATGAAATAAAGATAAAATCATCAAAATATAAATAATGTTTTAAATGTCTTGGGCGTCTCAAGTCTGTCTCCGGGGCGTGTTCAATTCAATACTGTGTTAATGAACATTTTTTTACATAATGCGATGTTCACAAGCCCTTACCATGTGACTGTCTCTAGAAAACAAGAGAAAAAGGTGTTTTTTTTTGTTGAATTTATGTATATAACTAAAATAATTTTAATGATATGTGTAATTTACACTGAAACCTTTAAAAATATCTTTTGGTGCAAATGACTCATCGCATCCGCTTTTCCCTTTGTGAAAACACATTTTCCCATTATCACCTTTAATTCAGAAACAGTTAGGGCGTAACCACACTCGACCGTGAGTTTGATACAACCATTTAACACGTGCTCGATAAAGAGGGTAGTTTGAAAAAAAAAAACCACATTTCCAAACTCATGGTAGATGATCGTGACAGACAGCCAGACACACATTACCGCATCGTGTTCTTAAAATTAGCTATTATTTTTTTATATGAAAATGTTCAGTCGTAATTCAGCACGTGTGTATATTTTTGTATATATCCGACGTATACAATGCGATGTAATGATATCATGCGGAATAATTGTACTGTTGTTAGTTGTAAGGTACGTTATTTTATTGGAATCTCCGTAAGTTTTTTATAATAACATTTGTGGATGTCAAAGTTTTAGGTGCCATTAGAGATTTGCAGGGTTTGGGGGTTCGGTTGGTGCTTTCCGAACGGAAAGTGTGTAACGGTACTCGGGAGTCATTCGTTCAAATTGTAGATTGACGTATTGAATTTAACTTTGCAACGACTCCCAAGTGCGGGTTGTTTCCGTTGGCTCCAAAGTTATAATCGATTCGCCTCGACATAAAATGAAACTATAATTTATGGGCTCAACTTTACGGCCATTTGACGTTGATGCTCAAATTTTGGCCCATTTAGACATTACAATGATTAGTCTTCCTATGGCAAATTAGTTTAATTCCGTAGATGTATATGAAAACATTGCCAAATGATCAAAAATGTTTTAGACTGATCCTTCGATTGCTTGTTTAAGCTCAACGTTTTTTTTTAAAAAAAAGTCCAGCTCAAAATTTATTCCTTTAATTTTTAGACAACAATCACAAATGTACGATGTATTAATACCGTACGGCTGAATTGATCTCTCCTAGATAATCCTTCGTTCGATCGTACTCCGCGTCGTGCAAGCCAAAGAGCATGATGTTTTTTTTTTCTACGTTAAGGTTAGTTCTCGTCTAAGTATACCATTTTATTAGAATGTCGATATGCATTGTATATTTGTATGTATGGTAAATGTTGGCCGACTCGACCAATTGACTCGCGACGCGACCAATCGCGCAATGGCATTATTTCTCCCTAAGTGTAAGCTAGTTTACCGTAATAGATTATTTAAACAGACAATGTGAATATTTTTAATTAACAAGATAAATGTTACAACATGTGATTTCAAAATAACAAAAAAAAAAATACAATAAATTTTACATGATCTTATGTTGTTTTTTTCGTTTCCACCTTAATGATAAAAATATAAGTCTTCTTTTTGGTTGTAAATAAATATGTTTTCATTCCATTCCCGAGTTTTTTTTACCTTTTATAATGTAAGAGAAGGCAAACGAGGAGTCGGGTCACTTCGAGTGATGTGCCAGCCGCCCCGACCATGGACACGTGTAACGCTGGGAGGCTTACAAGTGAATTGCCGGCCTTTAAGGAAGAGGAACGATCTTTTTTTGAAGGTCCCCAAGTCGTAGTGGCTCGGGAATACCTCCGCTGGCAGTTGGTTCCCCAAAGTGGTGGTGAGCGGCAAAAATTGTTTTAAAAAACGCACTGTGGCAGTGTCTCCCCTTATTTATATCTACTTGTTACAGACCTCTATTATGTTCTATTAAATAATAAAATAAGCTTGGAGATTATATAATATACAACTTAATAGTAATATAAAAGAGTTCTTTGAAAAATTGTTAGAATAAAAATGTGTCACCGGTATCATTAAAACAAAATCCAATATTTAAAAATTTATTGTATGATTACTATACAAGTTATAAAATGTCTTAAATTAATTTGCGCATATTCTAACTGTATGCGGAACGATAATAATTAAAAATACATAGTGCACGTATATATTGTCTTTGGGTGGGTTCAGCAAGAAATAAGGCGTCAACTCAATCAAGGTGCTTCTCTGTCACCTTACTATTCAGAACAAGTATTTAATGTTAGCTCATATGAGTGTTACGTTGCAATAAACAGTTGAATCAAAGTATGAGATCATTATGACGTTATGCAATTAATGTTAAAGAAATTCATAATTTTGTGTTATTAAAAAAATACTAGTCAAGATGAAAGTGGTGAAATTGTAGTGTTGCCTTTATAATAGAAGAAAAAAAAAACAATCAATAAAAGATCTGATAACGTAAAAAATGTGTTTGCTTATATTCTAAAATAACCTATACATTAACTATCATGTAAAATGTTCAATAAGAGCACGTGTATAAAAGCCGAATGTAAACTTAATTTTTATAAATTATATTCAAAGTCATCCTATAAAAACGAAGCCTACATAAATATCTATCTATAATTTCGTTCGTTATATGAGAAGGAATACTTAACCAGTCTTTTTAAAGCCTAGAAGAATGCAAATATGGAATTATTCATAACATTTGTCGCTAACATTCATTTAAACCCTACATGTCTAACTCATATTCAGGTAATACGCGAAGTGCATGAAACAAACGAATATTTCATAAGAACTACGACTAAGTGTTCGCTTACACAACGTAATATCAACCAAACTAAGAATGCAAAAGCACTTGTTCCTGCTTGTAGACTTCGTGGTAGGCGTTACGTATCAACACATATGGGAAGCACGACTCAAGAAGATCCATTGTGAGGAACGGAGACTCCTGCACGATTAGGTCGAGAAGTAGATACACGGATTCACGATTTTTTATCGCCTCCTTGTCCGTTTCTTGACCAAGCCGCAGTAACGACGACGACGCCAAAGCCAAGAATTCTTTCATTCTATCTTCAATATCACCCTGCCCACATATTGTGAAGAGGGCACCGAAGATATGGTTAATGGCGGGTGCCATGCAGTGAATGTTATTTGCGTGGCCTTCGAGCGAAGGTCTGTAAAAGGAGCCTTCGCTTCTGGCGAGTCTTGGAAGGGATACGGCAACAAACACCATTAAAAGGCACACTATCAAGTGTTCCTCCTCTTCGACTTCGGCCTTGTGCTGTCGGAGTGCAGAGGCCAGTGTGGGGTCCACCTTGCACGGCAGTCCAGCCGCCGAACACATTTCCGATATGACACGCATGGGATCACCACTGGGCAACTGCTGCTGGAAGTCTTTGATGGAACTGATCAGGAAGGGAATCCGCCGTTCCAGAACATCGAGTATCGACTCTTGTGCTACTTGACGGAAGCTCAAAATTACTCCTATTATCGTCATCCTTTGCAATACATTGTCAACTTGTTGCAAACGTTTGAATTGTTCTCGCATAATGTCCGGTTTGTCAAAGTTGGTTCTTAGCATTTGGAGTACTTCTTTGTTTTGTACAACCAGTTTCTTTAGCTCCTGGACTTGGCTTGAGATATGCCACATCAAAGTCTCGCTTAATAGCTTCATCCCGTACGGTCCTATTAATTCGGCTAAAGCTCTCAATTCATTAATGTCCGAATACTCTTCTGCGTTGAACGGGATTGCACCTTCAGCCGATAGACTTACAAACGCTTTTTGATTTATTGAGAAACAAATGCTGCCGGCACTAACGCGTCGGAGTAGAATCTCTGAATACCATTGGGTATATAGAGATGCTATTGTCTTTTCGCCGTGACTGTCCATGTTCTGCGTCTGTTGGAGCAAGCAGTTATTGAAGACACGCGTTATATCGATGTGGACATAATTTTCAACTGTCTGAAGTACGTTCATGTAAGCTCTGACGCTGACGAGCAACTCTGAGGGTTTGGCAATTTCACTAGTGTCCTGGTTGAACATCACCATTCCGACTAATGCTTTTGAAAATCTCGTTTCCAAATGTTGATGCAGATATTCGCGCGGCGCAAACGTGTACTCCCATACATTGACGGTGGAGCAGTAATTAATGGCAAAGCTCAGTTCAGTTAGTGCCATGTGTAATTTGTCCATAGTGGTCAATTCCTCTCTTGTTTTCCTGTAACTTTCCGCGCCCGGTTTTACAATTTCAATATGATTTTTCTTGTTTTTATCTTTCTTCTTACGATTTGCAAGGTGGGCTATTGTCTGCGCACAATGTTTTGGTAGGAGCTTGTCACTCATCGTACACTGCTCATCACAAATGGTTGTGATGATGTTCTTCGCTTCCTTCGCCATCTCATCAAGATAAATGTTAACAACAGAAAGGCTCCTTTCTCTTATATGGTGCCTCTCTTCAGGACATAACTCGTGGGTGCAATTTTGAAAATGACTGCAAATGAGTGGAAATGCGATTATGTATCGGTTCTGTGCTGGAAACTCGAGACACATATGAAATTGACTCTCAAAAATTTTACTATAAAAACAAAACAAGGATAAATCAGATGTCTCAACCATGATTTCATCGAGGTTGTCAACCATTTTGGTATGAAATACCATTTTATCAATGAATTGTGAGAGCTCCCTTTGGTCAACAAGGCTAAAGGGTGCTTTTGCTAGTGAAGTGTATGATTGGAGACGGAACCAATCTAAACGGAAGGCTCTGAAATCAAAGAGCTCATTGCTTTCTACTTGCTTAACACTCAAATTTGCAGCTGTGTTACTTAACGACGATAGGATAATGCTTTCATCTTCAGGGCAGACTTGCAAATTTTGAATCATAAGATTCAGTGCAACAGCATCAAAACCAGATAAATACTGAACATAATATCTCTGCATGACCTGACTGTATTTTCGAACTAAAGCTCTTAATTCCTCCATGTGGAAAAGCAATTCAGGCAGCTGTCTGTCCACTAAATCTTCAGTGGCCTTTCCCTTCACCTTTTGCGGAGGATTATCGTTATGCCTCAGAAGCCAAAATACTTCATCTCTAGAATAGCAAAGGCCGATAAATATAAGCAAAGCTTTAGGCCCTAGTAGTCCCGGTTGGTCAGTCAGAATGAGACCTAATTCTTTCAAAGCTGTCCTTAAAAACTTACGCCGCTCCCTATGCTTATAACCAGCTTTTTGAACAGAGTGGTGATAACAATCCTTGACCTCTGATATTCTCTTGCCATATCCTTTTATACCATCAAAGAAACTCTGGATATAAGAGTGAATGTAAATGACCTCATCTCTGAATAATGCCATAACCCAACCTGATTCCAATGCACTGACCCACATTTTGTTTGCATGATCTTGTTGTAGCATCTGATGGCACATAGCAAAACCAAAGATAACATATCTTTCAAGGGACTCCAGCGATACATATTCACAAGACATTGTGTTTGTTTCTGACGGTTTCAATAATAGAGCTGGGTTGCTTACTAAACTTAGCTTTTGTTCCGAACGCCAATGTTCAGCGGTCAAATTTCTAGCTGGATAGACGTGCCACAGCGAATTTAATGCACTGGAAAGTACTTTTTGATGTGTCAGGAACTCTTCAGATAATTTTTTCAAGGGTGTATCATAATCTACAATCAATTGACCTAATCTTGGAAAACTTGGATCAATCTGACTATTGACCAACTCGTGTGCTGCATTAAATAAGCCAAGAACTGCTTTACGATCTTCAACTCTTGACAATAATATCATAAGGGACACATAAGTTGTAACTAAGTCGAGGTAATTCTTGGTGAGCTCAAAATTTAATGTCAAGTCTAAAGTAACTTGGCATGCATCCATTATATTCAAAAGTTCACAAACATTATCTTTGAAATCAAGTAAATCCACAAATGTGTAATAGTACAAGGATAACGATTTAATGATCTCATTTTTTATATTTGTTATTGCCTGAAGGCCTTTTACATCAATGTTTGGGAATCTCCGTACAATATGCTTTATTGAGGACTCCAATGTTTTATCAGACAAGAATGCTGGTTTAGATTTTGTATCACCACATGCTTTTTTAATGTTATAAATTCTAGTAAGCATGCCAATACCGCGGTCATTGAGTATAATAAGTTTCTCAGCCAGCTTTTGCTGACTAATGTGAACTGATCTGGACATAGTAGACATTCTGTAACAAATTATTTATACTATTAGAGTATTTATTGAGAAACCTATTAGTAACACATAAAGGTCATACAAAAAGACTGTTAGTCTTAATTACATTAATATGATAAGGACAAAGTATGACATATTGCTTATGTTGTACATATAATAAATTATATCCGATAAATAAATATTAACATGAGGATAATGATTACAGTAGCTAATGATATGATATGCTTTACGGTAATATGTAAATGGCACTCACCTGAATTGTGTCTTAGGTATGGGTCAAACTGTTAGAATTCCATCGCTTAATACTTCTCAAATATTGATGTTGATACACACTTAGCCCACGTATAGCTATTCTCTAACATTTATAAAATTATAAAACAGGAAAAGGGAGTGTCGTTTACATTAAGCAATTAGCTTAGACTTCACAGTTTATCGTGCCCCCCGTAATTTGTAGACTGGTAAAGTTTGACATCTGTCACATATACACCAAGCGCAAACTTAGTGGACAGTCGTTATTTAGGCCAATAGTCTATGAACATTGGACAGATAATAATAATATTAAAGCTTGAAAAGAGGAATGAAATTTTAATTTAACAAATAGGTAGAACGATAATATGTTAATAAAATATGTTTCGTCTTCAGCAACCTCGACGCCAACGGCGAGGAGCATTGAATTATTAACCTTAAATATTGTTTGTTGTTGAAGTTGGTTAAAACAATAAAGTTGCTTACATCTGTGCTCACTGCTCATAATGTTACTATTAAAATTTTATTCAAGTTTATATAATGGTGAAGCTATTATCACATATTTGTTACTACTTTCTTTTACTTTACATTTGATGCAAATTAGATGAGTCCAAGTCTAAGAGGACAAGTAACAAAATTAGATTATTAGTATATAAAAAATATATATAAAACCCACACTCAAAATGGTATTCAATCATAAAGATATAAAGCTTTGCAATCCAGAAACCTAAAATGTACTAAAACAAAAAAAAATAATTAGGAGATTCAAAGTAGATATATAACATTTATTTACATTATTTAATATTAACTCAAAAAGGTTTTATACAAATTTTTACTTCTACACCATCTACTTTACGCTTTGACTGTAAACTTCTAATAATATATTACTTTTCTTTCACTTCTTGACAACATTGTTTTTTTCTACGTTGTATTGGTAGTTCTGCATTTTCGTCAAAGGGAAAATTGTCTAGCTTAACAGTGTCTTCAGTGATTTTTGCTTCTAGAAATTAAAAGTGTTTCATTATATATTTGTTATAATATAATATACTGAAGTTTATGTATTATCTTACCATAAACACCGGGTTTAACTTCTTTAGCTTGAATTACTTGAGTTCTTAGTTCCCTTTCAATTTCTTCACTGAATCTAACCATCTGAAATTTAGTTTAAAAGCTAAAGAATGAGGTATAAGAAGAGGTATTGTATCAAGTGTTTAAAAAATAGAATTTTGAAATGGTATTAGAAATAAAAGTAAGTCTACACTACAGTTACAATAAGCAACTTACAGCTTTTATTGCTTCTTCATCATTTACTGCTTTGTTTTTTTTATATTCATCATTAATTTTATGCCTCGCCGCGGTCAGTGCCTTATGGTCCCCATTAAAAACATTTAGCCGGGTTCTATGTAGAGTTTTAAAAGTTTTTAATACCTATAAAATAAATTATTTACATTACGTTTTGCAAGAAATTAAACACTAAAAAAAGTATACATACTGTGTGCCTTAGTTTTTCCATATTTAAAATAGTTATTTTAAATGACTAGCATTTTAATTATTAAACACTATAAATAAATATTAATTTACTTATAATTATGAAACAATATATTCTTTCATAAAGCTGACAAGAGATGAAAATTCATTGAATTTTGTATCAAGTAGCAATGACTGATGACATTCGAAAGAGACACTGACGTTTTGTCAGGTATTGTTAATGACAAAATATGTTTACACATTATTTATAAAAAAAAATTGATACTAAACACTCTAAAGAAGACTGCAAGCTTACTTTGACTTTGCTTGGGTCTTTTGTTCCTATTTTAATTTTAAACAATACGGCAAATTATTATTTTCTTCATATTTTGGCATTAATTTATTTGCCAAGTTACTCTATGCTCAATACATCTTACTTATACACAATAAAGATCTAATAACCTATTAAAGGAATAATAAAACACATCACTTTTATTATGACGTAAAATATAGTATTTTTTTAATTTAAATGGCAACTACGACTAGTCTGTGACCTGGCCCCTATCGTATCTCTGTTAAGTGTGTGTAGTGTGTACACTGTACTGCGTATACTGACTACTGTGTACAATAGACATGGTTCTACACAAACAAGTTTCCACTCTCCAACTAAATTTAATTAACTTCGCAATAAACTAATATTTTTTAGAAGTTCACTACAATTAATGATTATTCAGTAACTGCAGTGTATCTTTTGTTTTAAGTGGGCTGTGTCGAAAGGTCTTGTGTTTACGTAAACATTATTTTAGTTGACCTACAAGTGAAGTTGAATTCCTTTGGTATTATATTTTATGTAGTGAATCACGGAGATAATCAAATAACTGATCTATTACATCAAGTCAGTAAGTTCTTTCCTTTTTTCTTCCAAAACCGAGAACTTTAAACTTAGTTAAATTTACGTAATTTTAAAGACAATTTGTTATTTCGTAGACCTAGTGGGTAGGTAATACAATTAAATAATAATAACAAATAATGTAATCAGTCAAACAATATACTATAAGTAAGGTGTTTATACTATAATACTATAATAAGTATTCCAGTACTAGTGCACCATTAGTAGGTCTTAACAAAAATTGTACTGTTTTACCATCATAAAATAAATAATTTCTATTTATATCCTTCAACATGTGTAAAATTTGCTAAATGCTACTCCACATTAATAGAACACACATATGCTTTTATTATAGCATTTGAAACATGTGTTTATTTCATTCATTATGACGCATAGTAGAGCCATAACTTAAATTTAAAGATAATATTCTTTTGCAAAAATTACTTAACCTTTGACCATACTGGAAACACATTTTATCTAATTACTATCAGTCTGCTTAATTATAGTCAATTGACTTTATAAATATTAATTATTAAGCTGTTGCCAATAGGAACTCATGAATTTAATGATTTTTAAAGTAACAATGATTAAATAAACATTTTAATGTTCTGGAGCCAAAGCATACACATAGTAGATTGTTGGGTTGTAGTAATTATAAACCTTCATGTCTTTGGAATAGTTTCTAGTTAAGAAAGCAAAGGTTAAATGCTTTCCTTTTCTACTTAAGCTTGTTAGATAATTGCCTAGAAGTGATTAACTAAAGTTTTAACACACCTATGGCTTCTGCTTTCTGATGCCTTTTAAACACTGGTGCACGTTTTAAAAACATTGGGTGATTTTAGCAATTGTTGAAACGTTGTAACTACTTTAATTTGTTTGCAATAAAAACTGATGAGATATAACAATATTATAGATATATCGGTTGTGATGCCGAAAAGTTCAAAAAATACTGTAATAAAAAAAATTTAAATAGAAAAATGTTTATTTATATCATTGGTGTTATAATTATTGTAAAATATTTATTATTTTATAAAATTCCATCAGACTCTAGGAAAGTGTGGTTGAGATGGTTTGAAATTCAGGATCAGGCTGTTCATGTTTCTTATGTACGTCAATTGTTCCACAACTTATAGTATTGACAGAAAAAAAGAAAAAGTATTACAATTATGATAAATACACAAGTATATACAGCTTTTTTAAGTTATTTAAAGGATGCTTTAAATGCAAAACTTGTTTACAAACAAAATAAGTTTAATTTTTATTAAATAGTACATTTATTTATTTTATTTGGTTACAATATATCTAGTCTATATCTAGTCTTGCTCTTTACAGTTTACTCAAAAGTTCTCCTAATCATTATTGCCTGGAAGAGATAGCTAAACGTAATAAGGCCGTCAGTTACTCTCCCAATTTTTATATTACGTGTGTGTATTTCAAAACATGGCAACTCGGTGTTAATAAATAAAATAAATAAATAAATTTTATATACAATTTGCAAAAAAGATTGTTTTTAATGGTTTTTATTTTCTCACTTTCTCTCATTTCTATGTTGACCCTGCTTACTTGGTCCGAACTTCTCATCTATGACCAAATATTCGACCGTGGACTGTCAATCAGCCATTTAGATTCATGAAACAATACCTTATCTGAGTACAAAATGAGGATGTATTGTAAACATTTCTTTTTCCTGGTAATTGGACGTTTATCGTTATAACATCCGGGATGACCGTGTCGGCTACACGAGCTCTGTCTGCGCTTTACTCACTTGACACCATCAATAATGAATGTTTGTAAATATTGACGTGAGAGACTTTCTTCAAGGGCACTGTTGCCACACCATTACCGCTAGAATTGTGCTTATACAAGTGAATAGAAACGCTTTATCAATGTGGTAACTAAGGATTATAATTATTTAACATGACAGGTTTAACTCTAAACTTTCCATCTAGTGGAAGGTTAGGTTGGCTTAGTTAGGTAGACTTAGTTTTGTAAAATCAAAAATGAATGAAGAAAGATTTCTTCATATAAAGATATGCGCCAGCCATCACCCCACTCGCCGTAGTATTGCCATTATATATATATATATATATATATATATATATATATATATATATCTCTCTCTCTCTTATATTTATTACATATGTTACTACTACTATATAGGTATTTCTTACAGTATTACGTATACAGTAGTGGATAAATAATAGATCCCGCAACATTTGGCACCAATTCACATGAATATAGGTTGAAACCTTCAAATAAATTATATAAGACCCATGTCCACAATTGAGGAAACAGAAAATTATGCCAACAAAAATACAACATAATATACAAATGATAGAATATTAACATATGTCGTTTACATATAATGCTTACTTACTTGATGAGCCTCTTATTGTGTTAATAAGTAGGTTGAAAAATCCGCCGTATTAATTTTAATTTATTCAAATCAATCAATGATCCAATATTGCATTTCTTACAGTTACTTCTTATACCGTTCCAATATTTTTAACTAATTAATACAAAATTATTTTAATATATTGAAGATTATTTCAATGTCGATTGCTCATCCAGTCCGTTTGTTCTATAACTTATAAATGGTGTATGCATGACTTTGTTTTTAAGCACATAAGTTCGACGGATCATATGAATATCACGTGTTTAATGCATAATATAAACATTCATGTCATAAATAGTTGTTCTATTAGTTATGTTCGACGATAAACAGTGAATCATTAGCAAAACAAAGGAACACTCTTTATCTCTGTGAATTTGTTATATCTTATGTTTACATACTGACATCCACTGACCCGCAGCATGATGTTTTAATAATATCAGGTCTTCGAGCAATGGTGTTGAATGAATTGATGAATCAAAATTTCATTTGACGGCATTTATAACTCGTCACTCCATAAACAAGCGCTTTCATCATTTATGTCTTGTTTTGACTTGGTACTTATAAGTATTGGAAAGTAGATGTCAAAGTTATGTTGGCATAATAATTGACATATTAAAAAAAAACCAGAAAAGGCTTCATGGCTGTGGGCAATCAACATTTGATTTGATTCTACAGTGAAGAGTTACTTCTTCGAGAACCAACTTGTTTGAAAAATTATAAAAAAAGATTCAATAGCGCCACAGGTTACGTAACATGTCCAAAGGATTCATTGACATGAAGGAAGATTAATCGGAGAGTTATTCTGTAGAATTTAAAAAATTCAATTGATTTTAGGTATAGTTGGAATGACCTAACAAATATTCAATCAGGTAACAAAGATTAGTAGTGTAACAAAAATTTTACAACCCACACAGACCATAGTACTTAAGCTGACGAGACTACGTCATATAACCGGAGTCCTAAAGATTGTGTATCTTTGGTTTTTTAACAATATAACATTTCCGTGCGAGAAGTATTTAGAATGCAGAGGACTTTTTATTTCGTAGGTATGCAGTTGGCTTTTCACGTAACGTTATGTTTGGCGATTGCAAGGCTTTAAAGTGAGATTATCTCTCGTTTCTTATGTCCTACGTTCAGGTATATCTGATTTTTATAAATTAGGCCACAAACAACAGATTATGATCGTATTAAATTTGACCTAAATCCGTAATCTCATCACCACATGTATCTTATATGCGTCATATAAAAACGACGCGTGGTTGAGACGAACTGGGAGGTAATATGCTCAAAGTATTAAAGAAGCAAGACATTATGTCATTGAAATAAAATAGAACGTCTCTTCAATTTATGGTACCGGCCATATATACTTACAAAGTTACAGTCGATTATTTATATTAAATAAAGTTCATATGAACATTTTGATTCGTCTTAAATCTAAATTACGCCTGTTCGTATGCGAAAAAGCTAAGAAGAAGCAGGCTAGAAACTCAACTACATTTACTGCCAGTACCCAAATCAAAAAAGAACGAATAGAACTTGCTAGAAACTCTCCGCCACTTCTTTAAATTGCCTAGTATGTTCTACAGAACGGTTACCAAGAGCTTCCTTCAGCTCCTGCGAATGAATATTTATATAAAATCAATAAAAAAAGTTTAAACTACCGGTGAGTATGGAAAAATAGGAGCACATATTTACGTTATAGTGCGAACAACCCCCAAATACACATCGAGATGAATCCAGATTTTTTTAAAATTCCGACCAGTCACCACAAGGAATCAGCTATCGCCCCTCATATTTAAGGGAGAGGGACAACCCGACGCTTGTATGTAGGTCTCAAGACAGTAACTCACTGACAATATAAATAAAGAGTGATTTATATTCTTCACTTACCGTAATTTAATGCAACGGGAGTATAATGTTATCGTAATATGATGATTATTTCGGTGACTGGCAACGTTCACGTTCTATTTAATTTTGTTATTTGAACACTACGTCTGTTATTTCAGAACATTAAATTAAATTTTGTTATTTTATAAATGATGTTTTGACGTTTGTATTTTCTAAACAACTGTAAAGTTTTGTTGTAATTGATAAATTGTTCTTGAGTTATATTTATAGCTAACTTCGTTTTTACATTTCACATGACATTAGTACATTTACACGGTACGTGATGGTTGCAGTGACGCAGAATAACTGTTTTCGATTTAACGGTTCAGATCTAGCTTGTTTGTCATATGTCATTGGCCTAGACTTGTTCTTAATTATTTTAAGCTATATCTTATATTTAAAATTTCCGTGTCATAATGTTAGTTACCGTACTCCTCCGATATGGGTGGACCGATTTTTACCAAATTATATACGCGTACTCAGCATATCTGACACTCGGCCAGCATCTATTTTTCATACCCCTATGTGATAAGGGTTGTTCCCTTTAGATTTTTTAAAAAAAATTTGCAACCATTTTTTTATGGTAATTTTAGTTATTTAATCATTTTTCATCAATCGTCATTAATTTAGTGATTATTTTTTGTCTACACTGTAAATAATTTATATTGCAAAGCAACGTTTGCCAGTATAGGCTATATATAAATAAATAAGTGCATGGATTATAGAAAATATAAAATCGAAAGTTTACCGCTGTGACGAAGTAATCCATGTCAGTCGGTCAATGGTCACGATTGTTCCAATAGAAATCGACACAGATGATGAGTTATGCATTTCATAAATTAACCTTACACTTTCTGTATTGAGTGAGTTTATTATTAAAATGTTATTATCCTTATGTACAACTACTGAAAATAAGCTAATTTTAAATGACAGGTAAGCCAATGGGCAATATTAATTGTGTGAAAACGTATTCCGTACTAATATTATAAATGCGAACGCAACTCTGTCTTTATGTAACGCTTTCACGCTTAAACTACTTAACCGATTTCGATAAAAATTTGGTATGGAGATAGACTAAAGTTTAGGGAAGGACATATGCTTTTATTTAAGAGTTGAAGGGGTTACAGTTGGGGATGAAAGTTTGTATAAAAATTTCACGAGAACTCTGCTAATTGTGAATCGATTTTCCAAATTCCTGTTAAATACAACCACACGGATGTAGTCGCGACAAAGCCACTAAAAGTTAATCAATGATTGTCAATCATCTTTCCATGTCATATAAACTTAGCATCATCGTAAGTATTCTTTTCCGAGAATCGCTCGCACCCAATCCTTTTACATTCATAAATAGTTATAGCACACATTAATTCTAATTAATGTAAGATTGTCAAAAACGAATACCTATTCGTAAACGCATTTTAGCACAAAACTGTTCTATTAACCTGTTATAAAGTTATTGATCGCAACAGATAATTATGACGGAATAGACTACATATAAATATACGTGTTTTAAAAGGTCACCAATTGATTAACTTAATTGTCTGGCCTTGGTTCACGGCATAGAATATTTTTTAAACTTCTGGTGATATATAACAGACGTACATATAATTTATAAATCAAAGAATGTTGAAAGGTTGTTGAACTCTGTGGTTGCGAGTTTATATCAATGAGAGTGCATTTTAAATACGACGAATGAGGTCAATTAGCATAGGGAAGTTATTTTTAATGCTCTTCGTGTTTTCCAAGTTTTAGGTGCATGTTATCAAGGAAATGGGCAGGCACAACCGGGGAAACACCACTCTCACAAGGTCTATTTGCGATTTGGACTGTGTTCTGATACCCGAATAGTCTCCTAATCCCCCTCCCCTAATCCTTCGTTGTCCGTACATTCCCTACTGTCTTAGGGGTTAGTAACACGCAAGCTTGCAATTGTTTATAGGCGATGGTAAACACGTAATCTGAGTTTGACCTCCATCCCAGAATAAAAGTGAACTAGACCTTATCACACTTTTTACCCTCCTCGACTGTTAAATCTCTTTTTTCTTAATTCTCTTTCGGAGTAATCAATTATTTATATTTGGTATAAGTCTACTATGGGTAGAATTAAATGCCTTTGTATTACATAGTAAACATTTTCAGGTTGTGCACAGGCGTTATCAGTGACGCGATAAACAATACAATTGTTATGGAGTCTGCGTGATACCAGTCGCCATGTGGAAGTACGCTCTACTGGTGATGCTGTCCAGCGCTTATGCGCTTCTTGAAGGACCCAATGTCTGTACCAGACAAGAACAGTAAGTACCAATTTAAATAAGCGAACCATATTTATGGTATTTTGTAGAAAGGGAATTAGGATAATGTACATACGTCATATTTCTCTAATAATATCTTTTCCACATATAATTGTATTCTAATAGCTAAGCCTAAGGTTTTCAAAATAGAAAGTACTTGTCTGAGCCACAACAAATTAAGCTGGTTATAATTAACTTCCGAAAATAACTTTCCTCTGCAAGATTATATGACTATTTGTTTTTATTTACAGACATATTAGAAGGTTTCTTAAAATTCTGTTAATTACTATGCATGTACCATTTCTAAATTTCGAGTTTTTAGTTGTAAAAACATAGTTGGAAAGTTTTGTTCAAACAATTTTAATAGTAAACCGGCGTAAAGTGATGCAATTGGACTTTGTTCATTTTGTACTCGCGTTTCGTTCGGTGAGTAAGATCTTCCGGTGCCCATCCTTTCCCCTTCCCCGAAACGCTGTTAGCGTTCCTCTTCCTTAAAGGCCGGCAACTCACTTGTAAGCCTCCTGGCGTTGCAGGTGTCCATGGGCGGCGGTTGGCACATCACTCGAAGTGACCCGCCTGCTCGTTTGCCTCCTCTCACATAAAAAAAAAAAGTAAAGAAGTTGTATTGTTTTTATGTTCAATAAATTCAATGTAACGATCGTATGAACGCATTGAAGTATTTACTGACCTTTTACACTACACTTATCGTTTTTCCTTTGATACAGTAATTAATTCTTGCGTATTCATTGACGTAACAGTGATTCATTCGCATAAATAATAAACATATTGGTAACAATTTTCTATAGTTATTTAAGTGTAGTTTATCCATTTTCAATAGGAACGTAAAAGTTCACTACCATAAATGACAGACCCTTTATAACAGGATAGAAATTTAAAGAATTCCAAAATCGTGTCGTAAATATATAGATTCATTGAAGTGGTTAAATCATTGTTTATCAACGCCACAGATTATACAATTGTGTTTATATTAATTGAATAAATTGATGTTATGAGCGATTGGTAGACCATTGTTTCTGATAATATTAAAAAATTATCTGTGTTTTTATATAACATCTTTTGTCAACTTGAAGTTTGATTGGTTAAGAAAAAACCTTAATGTTTTAAATGATTTTCTCCAGAAGCCACTCTACCCAATTTTCAGTAGTTTATCAGTCCTTTTGCGATAGATATTTGACAAATTCATACACATATGATATTTTTATATGAGACTTTCCGGGAATTAATTAAAATCCAGTCTACGATCGATAGATTGATTCCATATTCGAAGCTGGCAAGTATCTTTGACTGGTATTCTGTTTCGCATCCCCTAACCAACGAGACTATTTTGTTTAGTACATAAAACTATTATAGCTGACACAAAATTATGCATTATTTGTAACCTCTCGATTTAACGGCTGCGAGCACTATATTTTCAAGTGTATCATAATCAGAGCACGTACATAGAATTATACTGTTACAGTTTCTTGGTATAGCTTCTGTAAATACTGGCTAGGAAGTGCTTTGTCTAATTCTTATTTTACTAACAGCTGAGTCATAGTGTGCTTTTTGTTTAAATATTTCATTACAGTATACAGCAAATTGCATGTGACTAATTATCCAAAGTGTTCCACCACTGACTTTGAAATGTCTATGTGCAGTTTTCAAGAAGTCATAAGTCATAGTACTTAAGGAAAATTTATAATTATTTAATATAAGTTGTGATATTTTTTTATAGCGTCGTACCCCAAAGCGGAGGTAGTACTTTAAGGACCTCTTAGGGTGTCCTAGGATTATGAATATTTATTCATAGTAAATGTATGTGATAAAATATCAAGAAGTGTTCATCTTGTCCATATAATTTTTATACGTAACGTATAAAAATAAAAGTTTTTTCTTTAATATATAATAAAATTACTATTTTGAAAAAGTGTTTTTGTACTGTGTTGTGTCAGTGGTTCGCCAACCTATGCCACATAGCGTATGAAATCGCTGATCAGCCATTTCCTCAATTTGGATTTATTTCCGCAATCTCACATATTTTTCTGTGTCATAGCTAGTACAAGATACTGATTGCTCATAAGTTTGTTTTAATTATATAGTCGTTGCATAGAAGTAAAGTTGAAAAAGTTTTTATTTGTTTTGAACAAGACAGGCTAGTTCTGGAACTTTAAAAAAATATGTAAATACATTTCTTAATTTTGGTTATTTTGGGACTTTATATATATATATATATATATATATATATATATATATATATATATATGTTTACGTTGGCGTGTATGACTAACTTGAACTGTTGTCAATGGAGAGCCTCATTCATAATACTGATACGTCTATGCCGTTTCTCATTAGCATTGATATTTATTGGTAATACGTACTGACTCATACCGATTTGGTAATGTTACTAAGAACGAGAATATATCATCTAATATCACTAAAAAGTTTACATGTAAAAACTTTTTGGTATGTATCAAACGACTTGCAATTGACTGATGTCTATTGTGTAAATCCACAAAGGTTTTGTTTAAAAGCGAGATAATTAAAACTAATTTTAAGAATAAGGAGATACTAGGCTGGTTTAAAGGTGTGAGTCTCTGTCGTCAATTTGAAGCAAAGCTGCATTGACTTTAAAGCAAAAATAATGGTCACTTGCTTGTCCAAATATAGGTAATTATAGATAGGGTTGTCCCAAGGTAAATCTAAATTATGCACGTGATTCATAGTTATATTCCCCTCGCTCCTAATACCGTGGCATAGAGATAAAATTGGTTTTAGAATGGACTTGGACTAGATTGTAGGACGATAGACGAATACTACCATTTACTATTGTTTTGAAAACCTCTCTCAACATCGACTCAACTCAACTCTTAACATCGATGGTTGTTTTTTTTTTAAGTATTTAGCAAATCTTTTGAAAACAGCGATTGAGCCCCGTTAAGAATAGTTTTATTACATTCTAATGAAAGTGAACGAAACGATCATCTTCATTTGTGCCGCCTCAATATGTTTAAAGAGTGTCATTTCTGATGTGAATGAATGATGCGAACCACGAGAGCAAACATGACTTCTTTAGAAAGGCCAACACCTCGTACGTGCTGTCATAATATTTAATTTTTATATCAGCACATTAATTTTAGATTTTTTAGTATAGAATTGTCATAACTATTTAGATGTAAAATGATGTTTAAATACGAAGGTGTTTTGTATATACCAACATATTATAAACAAAGACAAACGAAGAAAAAAAGGCCTAGACACGGTGTCTTCTTAAAAATCATGTAGGAATTCAACAATCATAATCAATAATTTCAGGTATGTAACAACGATAAGAGTATCAGAACAACAGCCGTACCAAGTTAAGGAGTACGCGTGGTGTCTCAGCGTACCACCACGATGTTCCAAATACAAAGTGATGTTCCGTAAAATATATAAAACACAAACTCTAGTTAAACATAGACCAGTAGAGGAATGCTGTAAGGGTTACGCGCCTGATGCTCAAGGGAACCAGTGTGTGCCTGTGTGCGTCGACTCGTGTGTACACGGGAAGTGTGTCGCGCCCGATACGTGCCTGTGTGAGCATGGCTATGGAGGTCCCGCCTGTGACATATGTGAGTATCTAGATATGACTGTTCTATTTTTGAACTTGTTTCAAACATTGACATTTGACTATTGTTATTAAAAGACAATTGTCAAATTGTTACACACGCGTGCGATGTCTGTGGACTTATTTGAGAAAGTGCACTTCTTTTATTTATATCTTTATTTTAAAAAAGTTTCAGAACGCTCTTTAAGCGGATTGACAAAACCGTAATTTTAAATACATTTAAAAGTATGACCACGACTGCGAATGATTAAATAGGGAATTTTAAATGGAATATTTGAGTTATGAGCCAATAACAATTACCATATACATCAGTTTAATTATTCTAGTGCGTCTATTTTAGGCGAAACGGCAAAAATTCTAATGTAAATAGTGTTAATTTGTGCCACTCGGAATATATCAATTATGGTTGAGTTAGTTTTAGTATGGGATTTAATAATAACAAACAAACTTTCGTCATCTTTCATTCAAAACTATGTTTTTTTTATCATTATTTAGTATGATGCAATATGTATGTTCTGTATGAAAGACAAACCTTTTTAATATAAAATGTATAAGAAATGTTTTTTTTAAGTGTTTATATAAAGCACTCTTGAGTGAAACCACAATTATGATCTGTTTTGTTTACGTGATCGGATCGCAATACTGTTTATATTGAGATGAATATATTTTTTTAAATATAGATATCGTTTCTTTACTGTTTAAAGCATATATCTTATATACTTTATTAGCATACGTTTATATAACAAAATCCCATCACATATATCCAAATTAATTTCTTATTTAAAACTTAAACTTTAAATCTTACAAAGAGTTTCAATTAAAAAGTATACAGTTAAAGAATATTTAGATCACAAAGTTCCTTGTGTAAGCTCTGCATCGGGACAGTTAAATTATCGAGAAGTATCGAGTAACATTAACAGAATTGTTATTTTAAAAGAGCAACTATCGAATTATTTGCTTCAGATAACTGTCTTCCGAATAGGTAACGTAATAACGATTCAAAATTGCCTTTATGAAGTACTACTGAAATATTTTCAGTTTTGATTGTTGTAATTAATCTTATTAACGATATTCTATAACAAAATTGCAGCGTGTCCGGACGGCAAATGGGGTAGACATTGTCAGAACGATTGTCGTTGTTTGAACGGTGGCACTTGTGAGCCCTTGACCGGCAATTGCTCGTGCGCAATGGGATGGCGTGGGGACGCCTGTGAGAAGACATGCGCGCCGCCAACATTTGGTGATAATTGCCAACAGACTTGCCAATGCAGGAACAATGCCTCCTGTGACCCGGCGAGTGGCGCTTGCAAATGTTTGATAGGATTCGTTGGACCTCTGTGAGTGTTACCATGTTTTCATTAATTTGTATTACGTATTATGATATTAAACTGTTGTGGGAATTTGTGTGGTTCACTTAAGCATTTTGAACGGATTTGAAGAAGCTATGATAAATTATATAAGATACTGTTTGGAAATGAATTGTTCAAACTAATTGATTTTACATAAATAAATATGCTAGTTGATTCTTGTGGGTTCTCAGCTGAGTAGATAACAGTGACGTTCAGAAGTGGTTGTTAACAACCCTAATTTTTTTTTATTTATTTATTTTTTTTAAGAGGGGGCAAACGAGCAGGAGGCCCACCATAACCATAACTGTATAAAGAACTTCCGACTTTGTCTTTGACTTATATTCATGACTTATATACGTTTTCAGATTTAAACCTTTGTTTTAACATTGACTCTAACATAAATATTTCTTTACTATTTTCAAATTTCTACAAAGTTTCGTTTCGCCTCTCTGTACCAATGCGTTCACTAATTACAGATGCGAAGAGGAATGTCCCAAAGATGGCCCATGCCCCGAGCGGTGTAAGTGTCATAACGGTGGCAAGTGTGACATACTCACGGGCGAATGCGAGTGTCCCGCTGGATGGACAGGCGATGTTTGTGCCAACAGGTAATCTTTTGCGTTAAAATGTAATTTATATTTTTATGTAGCTTATTCAAATCGTTATTTATACGATTAAAACTTTACGATTCGTATATTTATTTGCTTATATATAAAATGTATACACAAGTAATCATAATGGCCTTCATTCAGATCATACAGTAATAGAAAGAAAGAAAATATGTTTATTTGGACACACAACATCACATTTAATTATAAGTACAAAATTAAAATTAACTAAAAATAAACACATTGCATTGTTGCAAGTGCCGCGGGCGTGCGCCAAATGGGGTGCTGCTCAGGATTTGTGTGGAATATAGTATTCCACACCACTGATTTTCAGCAGCCCCCCAGTTGTCGCAAACCGCTGCACAGCGCCAAGTGTTAACAATTTAAGTGTACAAAATTTAAATGGAAACATAAACTAATAATAAAATAATAAAAGGAAGCTATCTTTTATTATTTAATTATTAGTTACTATATTCCACACAAATCCTGAGCAGCACCCCATTTGGCGCACGCACGCGGCACTTGCAACGGTATTATAAGCTAACAATAATACTATTAACAATTTACATTATAAATGAATAGAGCAAATTACGACCTTACCGCTCTATGCGATAACCGTAATAAAGATAAATAGGATAACCAGGCGTTCAAATTAGATCAAAATATGTTTAAAATTGACGATACAGTAGCCTAAGCTAATATATTACGGATTTATTTATATTTTCTACATAGAATCGTATCTCTTATAAATCACTTCTTCGTAAGCATTTCTTGGCTTCAATATAATTATTTTTAATTCTAGATTGAAATTAGCATATTTTTCGCTTTTTCTTATTTTAATGTATGTGTTGTGTTTTGTTTCTGTATTATTATTATTATTTTTTGTATACTTCGCACCCTTTGCACCTGTCTTATTATATTTTAAGTATTCTTTTATAGTGTGGGTTGTTTGGAAGAGATCGCTTATTAGCGATAAGGCCGCCCGTCGCTCTTATATGTACTAACATCTGTTAACGTCATTTGCTTCTAGTGTTTAAGTGCAATAAAGTGTAAAATAAATAAATAAATACATTATAAATTTTCTTCTATCTATTCGAAATAAACCGGTCTGAGAAGATATCCTACAACCTTTCATTTTACAGATGTCCTTATTTAAGGCGTTTAGTTTAAGCTTTTTTATTGTTTAAATACCATAATGGGACCATAAATAACGAATTTTTGTGTGTTTGAACTTGGCTTTTGTAAAATTAGGTGCCCAATGGGAAGATGGGGAGAGAAATGCGAACGGACATGCAGTTGTGCCAACGGAGCAGGCTGCCACCACGTCACGGGACAGTGCCAGTGTAAAGCCGGCTTCACGGGCGATAAGGTAATATTTCTTCAGCTGAAAATTATAATATTTCTTCTCTTTCTGGCCTCGCCTTTTTTAAGTTAAATATCTTTATATACGTAGGTAAACAAATTGATTTTTTTTTTTTAAAGTTGACTCTTCAATTTCATTTACTGCCAGTTTCCAAATCAAGAGCGTAGAGCAGTCGAGATGAACTGGCCACTCATTTAAAGATGCAAACATCACACCATGCACCAGTGTAAACTCCATATAACGTCTTGATTAACCGCTATATTTAAGGAAAGACTCTCTAAAGCGTCGATATCAATTGGCTTTGGTTGGTTTAGCTTGTATTCCATTCTGATTTTTCTGCTCTCCATTTAACGACCATTCACTATAACGCCGTAAAATGTACACTCCCTTCAGAAGAGTCGTTATAGAGTTTACACTGTATATATAAAAAATACAAAAAAACATGTATTATTGTTTATATACAATCAATTCACGGGCGAGCTAAGCTCGCCAACAAGGCCGAGCTGACCTGTAAAGGCCTTCCAGGTCAAAAGCGAGATTCCCCTCCAAAAAAAAAAACAATCAAATAGGAGCACACATTTTCGTTATAGTGAGAACAACCAACGCATAGTAGTCCTGTGTCTGTGTGCACGTTTTTATCGTAGTGTGATGTTCGTGTGTGTCGCTTAGTGCCTGGATGCGTGTCCGCTCGGCACGTACGGCGTGGACTGCGCGGGCGCCTGCACGTGCCAGCACGGCGGCGAGTGCTCGTCACGCGACGGCTCCTGCTCTTGCAAGCCGGGCTGGAGGGGGGATTGGTGCGAGAGACGCGCCTGCCCCGACGGCCTGTGGGGCCGGCGCTGCGACCACCAGTGCGAGTGCAACCCACACACAACCGATGTGTGAGTATCTCTAATAGGCCTTGTAATAATACTGGCTAAAGCCAGGCTAGAACCAGACAGTTCTCAACCATATTAAAAATGATGATGAATGAATTTTTGAGAGAGATTTAATATACATTTGATTATTCATATAGTTTTCACATTTTTTAAATATAATAAATATCTTAATATTTATCATACCTTTAGTAGGGATTATATTGATGGAACCTTTCCCTAATAATGTAAAATGAGCTTTTCAAAGCTTTTGCGTCTCAACTTTTTAAAACAAATACGTTACAGTTGCGATCCGTGGACTGGTGCCTGTGAATGTGCAGCCGGTTGGGACGGAGAGGCTTGTTCTAGACAATGCCCGTTCTATATGTACGGGAAGGGTTGCCGCTCCAACTGCCGGTGCGAAAATGGCGCGCTCTGTTCTCCCATCAATGGTAATTTGACCCACTGTCACTTTAAAGCTGAGGAAATTGTCTTAACACGACAACTAGCGCACTCAGTTGTGCCGGACTGCCGAACAGACGTATCTTGGGTTCGATCCCCGGTACGGTAAAAAATTGTGTGTTGGACATATTTATTATACTTCATTTAGTATGATTTTTATCGTGAAGTAAGGTAATTTTTGTATGTATAAATAAAAAAAAACTTCAATCCCTTAATATAGGCTCCTGTCTTTGTCCGCCTGGGTACCGTGGCGTTCACTGTGGCGAGACCTGTCCTTACCCACTGTACGGCGACAACTGCGCTGACACTTGCCAATGTATGAACAATGCTACTTGCTCCCACGAGACTGGACAGTGCAACTGCCCACCCGGGTAAGTGTTTTTGGTCCTTCGAAACGTTTAAAAATATCCTTATACTAATGGATATATATTATTCATATATTGTCTCGTGGTTACCCAGATGGGTAATTGTCACACAATACCATATAACTACTCCGGTTTATCATTCAAAAGTTGGTACAACGATACTCAGATTAGAACAACTCATCCGCTCGGCACGAGGTCTTAATACCGAATGTGCCCGATGTGTACAAACTCCAGTATTTATATGACCCGCCCCAACGGTCATATCCAAGTGTGAGTCGGCTATGACGACGATGTATGTCTGTTACCAAGACATATATATTTTACATATTCAAAAATTGCCTTTTCTGTTGCTTAAATTTTTAATAATATTTCAGGTTCGATGGTTTAAAATGCGACCGGCCCTGTGACGGTAAAACCTTCGGCCTTGGCTGTCGTCAACGCTGCGAGTGTGCCAACGAAGCACCGTGTGATCCTGTTACAGGTAACATATATTTTGAAGGCCCTCAACAGCCGATACCGACCGAAATATAACATTTAAATAGCAAAATGAACGCTGAGTATGATTTTATATATAGTAAATATAAAACAGAATACCGACAAAATATTTTGTTTTTTTAATACACAAGTATATTCTTCCTGTTTAATATATGATGGTTGTAACAGGCGTGTGTGTCTGCGGTCCGGGTTACGAAGGACCAAAGTGTTCGCGACGCTGTCGGGCGGGTTTCTACGGAGCCAATTGCACCCTCGAATGCTCGTGCTCGGCTCACTCGCATGGCTGCCACCACGTCACCGGACAGTGTGTGTGCGAAACCACTTGGCGAGGTGAGTGTGTGTCTATGTTTGACGGCTGATTTGTATGCTATTACTCCGTATTTGTGTGTGGAAATTTACTTTAGTCACGGTTTTGACAGCTGCTAAGTATACAATTTCCACACATTTAGTATAGTTTACATGACTGACTGACTGACTAACTGACTGATTTACTGACACTCACTCATGACCCTTTGGCGGTGCAGAGCAATCCTCCATCGTGCTATATCCGACTTTTGATGTCGCTCCAAGTGTTACCGGCGACTCACCAGGTCTATTCCACCACCTCGGACCACCCCGCTTCCGCTTCCCTTGGAGTATGTTTGGGATCCCTCCGGAGAGTGTGGCCAATACAGTTCCACTTGCGAAGCTTTATTTGCTGGACAATTGCGATTTCCCAAAAAGTTGACTGACTGACTGTTAATATAGCTGCTAAAGTATTTTTATTTAACGAGTTGAAAATCTTTTTTTAGTATTCACGTCTATCATTAAACAATCATTCGCTTGCACTTAGGTCTCACTAGGAAAATAACCTTAGGTATGTATTATATCACTTGTGTTTTTTGAATGAATTTAAAAGCGAATAAAACCATGTCATTTCACATAATTCCCCTCCTTCCTAGTGCCCTACCATGTAAAGAATTGAACGAATATCCTTAAAAGCAAAACTAAAATTAGGTATCTCGAGAGTGGGCTGTGATGTTTGCTTCTTGTATGATCTTAATAAGACTTTTATGGTTTTATTATTATTAATTTATTTACACTTTGCTGCACAAAATAGTAGAACTAAATAAGGTTTGTAGTAGTTAGTAACATATGAGAGCAACGGGCGGCCTTATCGCTAATAAGCGATCTGTTCCAGGCAACCAACACAAAAGTTATATGAACCTGACAGATTGTTTTAATCAACAGGTGTACGCTGCGAAACGCAATGTCCCGAGGGCCGATTCGGTGACAAATGCAACGAGCGATGTTCGTGCGCTAACAATTCGTCGTGCGACGCGTCAACCGGTCGATGCGTATGCGCAGCCGGCTGGCAAGGAGACACGTGCGAGCAGCCCTGTCCGCCCGGACGGTACGGAGTAGGCTGTGCCCAGATGTGCCCTATGCAGCAAGACGGTATGTTGTACACACAACAGATATAGCTAGCTATACCAAAGACAATATTAATTATAATAAATGTATGTATAAAATATGACCGAGGCTCTCCAAAAGTCTTGCTGTGACTGCATTACACATTTAACAAGTTGAAATCAAGGCTTTTTTAAACGATTTTCCAGTATCTGCATATATATGTTACCATAGACTAAGCAGTGGTTAATCTTTTAGGCAACGTCACGTGCGACCCCGTGACTGGCAAGTACACGTGCCCCAGTGGGTTCGCGGGCGTGGCGTGCGAGTACCCGTGCCCGCTCGGCACGTACGGCCTCGACTGCCAACAGAAGTGCGTGTGCAGGAACGGTGCGGATTGCCATCACGCCACTGGTTAGTTCACGAATCTTTATTTATTTACAGCAAAAGAGTAAAAGTTATAAAGCAATATACACAGAAATACTAGAATGACCGTAATTACAGGATACTATATGTACCGGATAAACACACATAATCTACTTAATTTTATTTATAATCTATGATATCTATGTTTTTCTTGCGAGCTAACGTGTTCTCTTTCTCTTGCTGTAAGCTTAATAGCTGAACAAGATTTCACAGAAGAAAAAACTTCAACTTTTATACGTCAAAAGTTGTTTTTTTTTTCTTTTTTGTTATAACTAGATTTTAATTACAAATTAGTTTAGTTTACACTACACTAAGTTTAGTTTATACTAAAATTTAAATTAACTAACTCGAAAACTACATTTTCCTAACGCTTTTGGGTTTTTTAGCTCAACACTTGGTTGGCCGGTTTCCCGGGTTCGATTCCCGTTTATTACGATGAACGTATTTGTAGTCTGATCTATATATTCATATTAAATGTATTACTTGTGCAAACAACACAAGAAATTTAATATATGTTTGCATTGTACAGGCGAATGTCAATGTCTGCCCGGTTGGCAAGGGCCGACGTGTGGGCAGGCGTGTGGGGCTGGGGCTTGGGGCGCGGGCTGCACTCAGCCGTGTCGCTGCGCGAGGGGCGCTGCCTGCAGACCAAACGATGGCTTCTGCAGATGTCCACCTGGTTTCACTGGAGCGCTTTGTACACAATGTAATTATTAACTGAATAACAAAGGTTTTTGATTTTGAACATTTTAAGGACCTTACATAAATTATCAATATAATGTTTTTATTAAGTTTAATTAAATTCAAAAAAAAATATACAATACAATTCCCTCAGTCTGCCCCGAGGGCTACTTCGGTGACCACTGCATGGAGCCCTGCAACTGCTCGTCCGAAGGCAACTGGGTGTGCGATCCGGTCCACGGCTGCATCTGCCACCGAGGGTATATCGGGGACAACTGCGACATACCAGCCAGCGACGCAATCAAAATTGAACACAGCGGTGAGACCATTAACTAGCCCCATCCTGGCTTGTCCCAAAAACATTGTGTAAGATTTTCCCCAAAAAAAAAACCAACCCAGTTTGCCTGCTTCCTCTGGTCTAGTACTAACTGGCGGGGAGTCATTGGTATTTAAGACAATTTAAAATAGTACTTTTTTCTTGAAAAACATTTGACTTGAAACCATCAGATTTAATCTCTATCGAATTGTGAATAACCTCAAAAACTTTTTCTTGTGCGATTTGAGGGTAGTTGTAATAATTTTTTATTTGCAATATGAATCAACAGAGGAAGGCTCGAACAGTGGCGCCATCGCTGCAATGGTGGTGGTGTCGCTGCTGTGCGTGGGCGGGGCTGCCCTGGTGCTGCTCTACTACCGGAAGCGAGTCCGCTTGCTGAAGAGGGAGATCGCGCACGTGCACTACACGGCCGATCCCAACGTGCAGCCAGGTAAAGATATTTATTTTATTTTACAATACACAAAAAAACAATACCTGACTTCACACACACACCAATTACATTAGAAACACAATTTCAAATTACTTACTTGAGTCCTAAGACCCCACATCGGGGTATAGGGCAGATATGACCCTACTCCATTCTGCTCTGTCTGTGGCCTTTCGTCTAACCCAGTGGTTCCCAACCTTTTTAGGTGCGCGCCCCACTTTTGAGATTCTAAAATCGAAAATGGCCCCTCTAACCCATGCAAATATATGAAATCCCCTTTACTAGAGGGGTAATTTTAACTGAAAAAAATTCGAAATGCCCCCCTCAAATTGCCAAATTGCCCCCCAGTGGGGTTCCCACGTTTGGAACCACTGGTCTAACCTCACCCCAAGTGAGACCCATATGTTTGGCTTTCGCGATGATAGATCTATCCCATGTCCCTGAGGATACAATTCACAATTTGAAATAAGTAGTTTAAATTAAAATAATAAAGCGTACCAATCCCTAAAAGGCCGGCGACGCACTCACGACCTCCCAGGCACATGAGTGTCTATGGGTGACGGCTTCACCTTTTTGGTGGGCCTCCTGTACGATTGTCCCCTATTCTATAAAAGAAATGAAAAAAATCGAAGAATATATGAAAACAACAAAAAAACAAAGTACTATGTTACTTGTACTATGTACTAAAATGTTGATGATTGTCTTTTTTATTCAAAGTCAAAATTCTAGTACTCTTTTAGGCCGTTCACTTATAACACTATGTGATTTTATATATTAACTAGCTTTCCGCCCGCGGCTTCGCCCACGTGTAATTTGGTTAAGTATATAGCGTTTTTTAATGATCTCGACAGGGCTTTCTTTCACGGGCTAAAATCTTGTTACAATTGGAATCATATATAGCCTGTGTTACTCAGGGATGATGTAGCTTTACAGGATCGGATGATTCAGGGAAACCGAGGGCAACTTTCAAATTAACGTACAGGCAATTACTATTCTGACAATTTTATATTCTGATAGTCATCTTCTTATGTGGATGAGCTGATGATGGAAGGTAAAACTCCTCAGCGGTTAAGAGTTGAAAGAAAATTCTTAGGAAGTTTTGAGTACGAAATACGTACTTGTGAGGTTATTACTTATTAGCTTGGCCAAATAATAAAAGGTAAACCTCATTAACGTTAAGGATGTAGATGGAAAAATGGGAGCGGACAAACGATAAACGTCTTTTCACTCGTTTCCTTTTACTTGTTGGTATAGGTAGTGTTCACTCAAAATAATCATAGGGTAAAACGTTAATGAAAGTTTGAAGTGCGTGGTAGTCATTACACAATGGAGCATCTTAATACCGCGATGGATATATTTGGCCTAAGTAGAAGTTCTTTAAAAAAAAAGTAAGACTCAACCTCGCACACTCACTCACACAGCACCATTGCACACACTAAAATGCTCGTACTTCACATAGTTTCACTTGTTCATGTGTATATATATATATATATATATATTTTTTTTTTTCTGTTCGTGTTTTTTTTTGTTATTCTTTTTCCTGATCTTAGATTATATTTCCGATTCTATATTTTAACCTCATTTTGGCTTTATTTTTACTCTATTTTTATTGTGTAAACTGTTTTTGATAAGCTGTATAGGTTTAAGAAATAAAAAAATAAAATAAATCTACGAATTTTATCAACGCCATCTATCGAGCACATTGTTCAACACTTCAACCGCGCCCGCGCGCACTGCGTTATTTGTTATTTTTGTTACCTCTCATAAGTTTTAATATTAAGATTAACTTATATTAGAACATATTTAACAATATATAACTAATCAATCAATATAAGTGTTTAAAAATTTTGAAGCAGTGGTTGAAGTAAATTTTCAATTGACCATAACTTCTTTTTCTCTTAACCGATTTTGACAAAATAAACTTTTGACAACGCTCCTAATTATATATAATCCAACTGTGAAAACCGCGTTCAAATCCGTTCAGTAGTTTTCAAGTTATAAAGTACCAGACAGACAGACAGACAGACAGACAGACAGACAAGAATTCCAAAAATTGGTTTTTTGGTTTCTATGACTCTTCTTTAATTGCCTCCTTTCAGTTTTTTGGAAAAATATTTAATGTACAGTTTTTCGATTTTTACTGTCTTATTATTAGTATAGATATGTATGTTAAAATTAAAACTGTGTTTCTATGAATAGAGATTTATTATATTTATTAAATAATAAACAAATTTATTGATTCGCAAAAAGAACTGTTTGTTTAAATTAGAATTTATTATAAAATAAAACTATATAATACATATAAACCAGTTCGATGCTATAATTTTGATTTAATTTTTTTGCCTTTATAATTATTATTTACATCCTCCTACATAATCTTTATAGGAACTTATAATGTAAATAGTTCGGCTCGTACATTACCGAACACTTTGTTTATTATTATCACGAAAAGCGAAACATTCATTAAAACTAACAATTCATCTCATTGTATAACATTTAATAATAAATAAATAAAACTACTTTATTTGTTGAAAAAAAAATGTGTTCATGCACTTCTTTGACAAAAGATCACTTTAATGTGTCGGCAATTGGATCAGCATCGGGACAGTCCAATTCTTGAGTAGCCTTACAATGCTTTGTCATTTTAATTGTGAGTAACACAATTTTGTATTAATTGTTAATTTTAAAAGAGCAGCTATCGAGTTTCTTACGAACCGGTGGTAGTGTAAAAATTGACGATTCAAAAGTGTCTTTATAAAGACCTACTTGAATAAAGATATTTTGAGTTTGAAAATTAAAATAAAAAAAAAAGTTATTTGTAACTGATATTGGAGCCTCTGAATTCTAGCGAAGAGTGATCGCCGTGATTTGACGTCACTTTTATTTGATTTCATCGAAGTGTCTATTGATGAACACGAAGACCACGATGAACCTGTTCTGACGGTGTTTTTATAAATAAAATTTTATAGTAAATAATGTTGTTCACAGAGCAACAACACTTCGATAACCCGGTGTATTCCTACAACAACTCGACGCGTAGCGACGATTCCACGACTCTACTCAACAACACCATCTTGAACAACTTGGGCACAGCGAAGCTGACCAACACAACGATGGAGAAGCTTCGCATGACCGCCTCTGGCTCCAATGGATGTAAGTTTACAAGGATTTTTTATTAGTTGAAATAATTATTTATTACATTTTATGTTTTGTTATGAAGACTATACAAAGTCAATCTTTTATATTTTAAAAATAAGGTCAAACTTATATAATTCTTACTTCATTAGCAAATACAGTGTAAACTTCATGCAACGTCACTCGATTTAACGATAAGCTGTCTAAGCGTCGTAACCAATTGGCTTTGGTTGGTTGGTTTAGCTTGTATTCAAATTCTGATCTTTCATATCTCCATTTAACGACCACTCTCTATAACATCATAAAATGCAGTCTCTTAAGAGTTTACGCTGTACATATATAAAGACATTAATTTGATTTTTAGACATTTATTGAAAAAAAATCCTGCAATGTAAAATGAGCACAATTTCAATACGAGTATTGTGAGAAATAACACTGTCAAATTAAAGGCGGCTAACGTATACGCCATTTGGTGAACAAATAATATAGTTAAGCATAATTTCCAGCGTACGACACCATGTCCCTCAAGAACAAGGACGCAGATGCGACAAATCCCAACCTGTACCACTGTATAGAGGATGACAAGCTGGACCACGTTTATGACGAGATCAAGCATAAGGAGGGATACGGTTAGTTCCACCAGCCTCAGATTCAATCTAGATTCAAATCGAGAGGATCTGACGATTTGGGTTTTTCTTGTACAGTTTTCTTCCCCGGCCACAGTAATAGGACTTTTTTCGCATTTATTCCTTTGGTTTGGATTTTTTCGTTTGGGTTCATAAAGCTCATGCCACGTCTGAAAATGGGACCCTCTTTTACTGTAGTTTTCTAAAAAAAACTCATGGGATAGTGGGATTATGCCGTCTTAATTATGTCTATCCGTGTACAACATATTACCTTAATTACGAAGGAAAACTTGGAAAATTAAAAAATATCTTTATCTTACACTCATTAATCCTCAAAAAATTTTTTTATTGAAAATTTTGACTACATTTATATTTTGCCAATAGTTTATATTAATCGTATAATATTGCGATTAAACAAACAAACATACACAATATTTCCTCTCACAATTTTTCTAACTATTTCAGAGAGGGAATACGACCATTTGAACTACACACCACCATCCAACACTTGGAAGGCGCATTACCAGAGAATGAACAACACCCTCCCACAGACAGCCCCGTTGCCCCCAAACCCTAATGTCCCCTCAGTCCAAATACCCCCCATTCCCCCACTGCCCAAAGTGAATATAACCCCCGTACCCCCCCGACGGGAAGATGTCGAAGCCCCCCCTCCACCCAAGAGGGACGATCAGTTCAGTGATGATGAAGTGGAAACTAGTTAATTTTGCCTTAACTCGGTTAACACATGCGTTGGGTTCGATTCTCGGCGAAACAAAAGTTCTATAATCGTGTTGCATAATTTGGTGAAAAAAAAAAATGAGCATTTCCCCGCCCCTGTATAACGAGTTACGATATACAGAGTGTGGTAGATTTTTGGGTCACTTTTTTTTGAAATAACAGTGTTTTGGGTGTGAAAATCTATCCCTAGTTGTTTAAATCGCCATAGTAACAGAGAATCGGCGTTGTAATATAGACTTTAATACGTAGCAATAAATACGGAAATCGAATGAACAGTTGGTTGTTGTACACAAATCGTGTGTCATATTAATTGTATATAGCGACATCTCTTTTTATTTAGGGATTTAACGGCCTGTTTGGCCTATATATTTATTTTTTATTGAAAATTTAACATCGATATTTTGATAGAAGTTTTGATAGCGTTCGTATCGTTAAGATCTCTCTTAGTATAGTTATAGGATGTTCAAAATATTAAGAATTTTAAAAAAAATATTCTACTAATTTTAAAAATTCTCTCTCTACGCCACGAGTCCAGTGCCCAAATAGTGTCTTCCCATCTCTTTCTTTTCCTTATAAACAGAAAGAGATGCGATAATATTGGGTGTATGACTTACTATTCAAAAAAATATATCTTTTAATATGTATATAAATTTTACTATGTAATCTCTGATACTCTTATAAAATACGAATACATATATGTATATATCATTAAAAATCAATTAAATACTTATGTATGAATACTTGTAGCTTACTACTTTCTACTCTTAAGGACATTGCTATATATTAACTGTTAAATGATAATAAAACTACTGAAATAATTAAAACTAAGCATTATATTTCATATATTTTGTAATGTGATCAATTTTATGAAGGTTGTATATATTACTTGCTCAAGTTGTAAGTGCCAATTAACTTGTTCATGGCAGCTGATGTATGTCAAAATTTATTAAACGATGTCATGAGAATATTAAAAAAAAAGCCGTTCAACAAAACCAAAATAAAATATATTAGAGTTCAATCGTAAGTTTTATAAATTAACATGAACTCGATTGGAGTTTTTTTTTATTATTTTTAAACTCTTTTTTCGTGATAAATCTCCATTAATATCTTTTACACGTTTACGTTATATTTTATATGTAAATAATTTATAAGCGTTAATGATTAGCAAAATTTAAAAGAAAAAATTGTCAACGAGAATATATTTACACTTTATTACATTTTGTTATAGTAACATTCAGGTACTGACATATCATGTTTTGTCAATTCCTTTGTATACGGCATCAAACGTCACGCGCCAAACGTCATTTGTCAAACGTCAAATTAAAATCAAAATAGATTCCGTATTTTAACGGGCTTCTAGTATGTCAAAATTGCATTTAAAACTTTATCTGGCTTCAAAAAGCTCATACATTAAAGACTCTTATACAGTGTGGGTACATGTTTATTTAAATGTATGATTTCCAAATGTGCCCGAATCTTGACAATAATTGGAATGAAAGAAAGAAAGAAAACACATCACACGGTAACGTATGTCGTATGTTAACTCAATAAAATAATTGGTAGTGACAATTCATGCCAAGGTCAGCCATTAGAACGCCATTAGTAGCTCATACGTGGCAAGTTTTATGAAATTTTAATTCTTCCGCTAATTTAATGTAATATAAATTTTCATAACACATATATTTAATGAATTAAAACATTAAAAAGCAGTGTTATAAAGCTTTAAGGGATAAGGATAACGATATCTTTTCTACAATTTAATTATTTCATATATTTTATTTGTAATATCGAATATTTTTATGATTTTGTCCCCTAGTGGGTCGTATGCAGAAATTTCTAATCTGTTAGATTTACATAACGCTGGCCTTGAAGATGAGAAAAGGTTTGTGGAGACTTGTGTTAATTTTTACATAGTATTTGTGATATTGGGTAATGAATAAATGAATTCTGCTATATCTTAGTTTTATTTGTGTTGAATAAAAATTGGACTATAGCTAATATTTGATCAAGTGTTACAACGCGTGGTGTGTATTCAGTTATAAATATACGGCAAGGTATATAGTACGTTTCTAAATTAAGTGTTAAAATGAAGGCAATTGTATTCATTCACGCATTTTTTATCATTCAGGTATGTTACTACCACTCCTATTTACATTGGTATTTTAAAAAAGTTTCATGCTCGCAGAGATCCCAACAAATCAGTTCTAGAGAAAACACCTAGATCCTCAAGGTACACTAATATCTATGGTTATGTCGGTTATGTTATAACAAACTCGTTATTGATCAAATATATTTACTTAGAGACGTGCACGATCTGTAATTCTAATATTATATGGAATCTTTTATTGTGACCTTTCTTAATGTGATTGTATAATTAGCTTATTTTTCTATGGCATATAGATGGTTAAAGAAAGAAAGAAAATACGTTTATTTGGACACACACACACGGTACACACAACATCACAATTAATTATAAGTACAATAGTATTTTTAAAATTAACTAAAAAATAAACACATTGCATTGTTGCAAGTGCCGCGGGCGTGCGCCAAATGGGGTGCTGCTCAGGTTACGATCTATAACATTTTTTTTTTGGCATTCAACCGTACCACAGTCAAGGCAAATAAAGCTTTTCATTTCAGGTTTCAGGATCATTTTACGATGAACTCCAAACTGCAATACATTCAGTTCACCATGGCTTTGGGAAATTGCTAAGCGATGTTGTGATTGACGTCACGGATACCGTGCATTGCACGATATCTGCCGTTGAAAATGTTCTGACCATTAACGGATTGATGAAAACCAAATCCTCGTTCGGTCACAAATGTATTAGTTCACCAATAGATAGATATGATGATCCGTTAACAAATTTTTACAAAACAAGAGATGCCATTGAAGGCAAACGACCCAGGACCAATGAAATACATAAATCGATATCCGTAATGAATTCCACGTTAACCAGGGCACTTGACCATCACAGTGGCAGAGAGAGAATTGCCTCCATATCAAAAGTCCTTAAAGATGAAACCGAAGAATTGACAAAAGTGAGTAATATGTTGCGAAATGAACTGCACAGCATATCGCGAAACGTCAATTCCGAATTGGAAAAATTCAGCTCAGACCTAACACCATCCATTTGGTCCGAAATAGAAGAAGAGAGAAATTTAGAAAAGCAACCAAACTTTCCGATTAGGAAAGAAAGCCCGTCCTATCCAACAAACCAACCGGACCCCTACGACGAAGCAAAACGTGAATTTGACAACATGAAAGCCGCTGTAGGACAAAACAGCCCATCTGAAGATTTACCCAAGGCTTTCAGGGATGTTGCGGAAAGAGAGAAGAATAAGTTAAACCATAACAGCAATGACAATCTTGACAAGTCAATTTTTGATGTTGATAAAGCCTCTTTGGATCAGTATTCACCGTTCTATGATTCTGAGTCTAACGGCCTCGATGAGCATCAGCGAACTGTAGAGAAAGCTCTCAGTGTAATAAGGGATAGTCATCGTACTGACAAGATCATGGATCAACTAAAACAATCAAACGTTGGTTCAGATGTGTTTGCAACGGGTAAAAACGTGTTAAATTTTTAGTTTTCAATCACGTTCGTAGGCAAATGCGAAGTAAAATAAAAAAAACATTGTTTTCTATATAATAACGTTTTTATTAACAATATAAATTGGGTACATTACAAATTGCCTACAATAAACTACACTACCTCCGTGCATGGATTATATTATTGCTTGTGGCTTGTAAATTATTCACTTGATAAAACATAATTCGATTTTTTTATTTCTATATAGCTAATAGACGTACTCAAAATCTGTCAAGTGGTGAAATCCTTTTTTAATAACGGAAGTTTAAAACACGGTTGTCCATGCCCAAAACTGTCTTTAATTGGTATAAACATTTAATTGTTGGCATGTATATAAGCACATATAATTTTATCAATAAAACTACAGACAAATGGACTTTGAGCACGACTATAGCACGGTTGTCCAAAATACAACAATCAATAACACTAATCCTAATGTAAACGATGTTCCTTGTGTGCGTAGGTACCTTATAAAATAAAAGTGACTTTATAATTAATTCCAAGCTCCAGTAATACGTATATGTCAAACATATAACAATTTATTATGTGGAAAATGTCTATGCCATCTGCGTAGACTGTAATTAAAATTTGTGTGTTGGCGTCTGATAATGAAATTGTTAAATTTTATTATGAAGCACCCACTGATGAAGCTATGCACCAATATTTCTTAACATTTAGTTTATTACTTTACTAAAAAAGTGCTTAAAATATTTTACACAAACAAAAGCATACTTTGCGTTGTTATTCGATTGTTTTTATACTTTGTACATACATGATCATTAGTTTCTCGTTTAAATGCGTAAATTAAAATTTTGTATATAATTTATACAAACTATTTACAAATTAACGAAATGCCCTTGCTAATTTGACACGTTAAAATAAGCTCGGATTTGTTTTGCATTCGTTGAGCTTTTAGCAAGAACACCTCCAATTTTTAAATCGCCTCCATAATGGTTATATACCTACACTTGTAATTGCACGATCTAACACTGGGTAGACTACTTCGACTATGGTCGTTAATTCTAACTACATCGTTTTATCTAAAGTATTGTTTTGTCTGTATTTAACATGATACATTTGAATATTGTATAATATATCTAGTATTTTAAAACCTGGTATTACTTTTTTTTTTAAAGGTCGATTCGAAGTAAATTCATGTTTGTAGTTTGTATGGATAAAAAGTTCTTCAGTTAAAACGGTGCAATTAGACTGTTATTATTGTTTATAAATATTTCTTGAATCAGATTGTGCAACTATTAAGCAGTAATTTTGCTAGTTTCTTTCAAAATTGAGCAATCTTATATTGTACTTATTATCATAAGCATGTTACTCTTTACATTCAGCGACTGGTGAGAATAAAAAACATAGACAATTTTGACCTAGTCGTAATTAAAAGTTTAAAAAATTTACTTTTTTTTGGGTTTCGATGGTTTTTGGTATATTGCTAAATTAATTCATTCTAATTCTAAAAAAAATCACACACAAACTTATAATTGAATTTATCAACTTTTAAGGAAATTATAAAGATTTATTATATGCGATAAAATAACATACCAGCCGCATATTAAAACCTCATCGGACACATTTCAGAATGTATGAGTGGTGTGGTCAAATTACTATTAGTAATAAAATCGATTCATATATGTTCTATTCTACGACAAAGTTGAGACGAAGAGAACTACCGCGAAATATCAAAGACTTAATTGTAAAGAGTATTAATAGGTATTTTTAAACACTACGTTTAACCGTCCGTTTCTCTTTATGGTTGTTCTAATTTACGTTATATGTAACGTTAAAATAACGATTAGTTTATTATACCATTGGTTTGTTGTGTAGCAATATTATGTAAACGGACAGTTAAAAAATTGGTAAACTCGGGGCTAGTATAGTTTCATTAGCTACTTAATTTCTACTAAACGTATAAAATACGGCAAGTCACTGTTTCTTAACTAGGGTAAAAACCAGCCGCACGACGTCCTTAAATAATCACTTAACCCAAGATTAGCGACTTTTTGTCTTTGACAAATTATCGCAACACTCGAAATAACGTTTGTATTCTGAAAGTTTTTATTTTTACAAAAACCAAAGACAATTTTACGATCATAGATCAAATAAGAGACTAAAAACGAATTCTGCTCTATTTTAAAAATGTTGAATTTAAAAAAGACATTAAAGTTGGTTTACAATTTGTTAATTATAAAGACGACTGTACGGCTGTTCATAATATTAACAAAAGAGTTATTAGGAATTTTTGTATAATGGTTAATTTATTGCTTATGAGGTAATATTGTATTTTTATACCTATTAAGGAGAAAAACTACTTAGATAATAGTACAAATAACTAGAATATCTCAAGAGTATATTATTAAAAACTGAAAAGTATGGAATAATCTCATGGTAGCCGACTTCAGAAAAACATATAAACGCAATTGTACCACCAAGAGGCATACACGTGCGTGGATTTTGAATCAATTTTCAAGTCGGCTATCGCAAATTTATTGAATATTAAAAATCAACACAAAAAACAACATAATTATATGAAAAAATCCATACTTAACATGCGCTACTATAAAATCATATACTATTAATATAAGATCAAAGTGATAGAGTTAGAATGTCGTGGAATAGAACACGAGGGACGGTGTGGTGATGGCTTTAAGTTCTATTCCGATTCCACAGGACTACGCCATAGAACATTAATTGTTAATTAATACGAAAAAAATATTGTCATAAATTTCTATTCAAAAATTTACAAACGAGTTTGATGGTTTGACTCGGTTTGACAATTAAGACAATGTCAGTTACAGAACATAGAATATTTATCCAATTGGCTCTTAAACAAGTTACACATTCACACAAAGGTGACGGTTATATGATGAAGTTTAACACATTGTCCCTGAATTCAACATTTATTTTAAATTAATATATTCGATTGTAGAAACGAATAATTTGATTAACTAGTAATAACAACAAAGGTTCTTTATAATCTGTATGCAACAACATAATTTGACGTTTACGATAATTTAAGCTTATCTATGGTTGATTAACGGCATGACGTATTCTTGCATACTATTCATGCTTACGATGGCGGTGGACACCTCACAAGTGTAGACGTTGCGATCTGGTTAAAATGTTTGTCTATTGGCACTCGGTCGTCGTAAAGCGTCGGCGCTTGCAAAATTATCCCCGCCGTTCCAACGAGAACGGCCAGCGTGAATATCCATAAAAATAACCTGTCTAGCACCATCGCCACGTACTTCCAATCTTCTTTTACCTAGACGACAATATTAAACAGGTTTAGCAATGATAAAGTAAATGCAGCGGTCAATTAAGGTTACCCATTAAATAACAATCTGAGATGAAAGTATGTTTATTGAATCAGTTGTATTCGCACTTTATAATAATTTAAGTAGAATAGTAAAATATTAGTTTTATTGTTTTGGCTATATTAATAACTATATATACGTGTGTATGCTAACAACGTGTTTGATTCTAGTACTAGCTAGATATACCTTAGTAGAATCTTCAAGCATCCTTGTGTGTTCGGCGATAAAGCGCACACAGAAGCATGTCTTATGCACTTCGGGTGGGCAGGAGGAATGACTGAATCCTGGCGGCGGGTCCGGGACAGGGCTCAGAGCCTCCTCTTCGGGAGCCCCAAGAACTCCGCCCTCCGTGGATCCGTGGACCACACAGCTTCCACCAAAACGATTGCTGTCACTGACCCTGCATTGTAATACTAAATGAAGACCCTAAAAATCACTTTACATCGGAAGTGGTAATTCTTATAAATAAAATTACGAAATTATTTATTTATACCTTTTCCAGATAGAATCGTATCAGCTATCACTTGTGAACGTTCTTTCTTCTTATATCTAGAGCTCCAAAATAAAGAAGATACCCCAAAATAATAAACCTCTTATTAACTAGGGAGCAGCTATCTATTCGAGATAAAGATATTTTGAGTTTGAACAATCTATACATTTAAACGTGAATAAAATACATTTATTGAATACAGACTACAACTACATTTAAATCGTCATGTATGAGCTTAAAAAATTCTGCCGACCATTGTTTATCAAAGCATATAAACATTATAGAGTTGTCGCCTCTCACCAGACACCATATTTGTTCTCAATACGGTCAAAAACTGTTTCTCAGTTCATTCAAACTCAGTAGACGTATATTAACAACCTATTCGCAATTGTTGCCTCGATTGAATCCCACGATTTTCTTTTTCCCTAAAGAATTTTCAGGTAGTCTACTTGTGGATGAAATGTGTTACACGGGATTGTTGATTCGCGAACTGTCGAAGCGTTATAAATAATTCAGTGGACACTCTCAACAACCAAGGCATAGCTGAATGACGAGTATCTCATCAATGTTAAAAGGAAATTGTAATGCGATGAAAAATATATTTACCAAAGTTGTAATATTACTTATATAATTTACATTTGATGTTTTAAGTTCAAGTTATCGTGGAGTCTCAAACTAATTTTGGGAATCGTTAATTTCATCTGTGAAAAGTTTATCTATATTTCTTAAGGCTCTAAAATCTAGTCTAGTTCTTACCCAGACTGAACATACGTTGTATGCGTGAGGTCCTCTTTACTGGGTGTCCTCGTGAGGGGTCTGAGGGGCGTGGCAGGGGGAGGCCACGCACCAGGTGCACAGCAGTCATCATCAGCCGCAGCCAACCGATATGGATAGAGAGGTTTTGCTGTCCCACCACAACGTACTACTACACCGCATGTTGTAAAACGAGATCTGTAACATAACAGGATAATTTAGCCCATAAAGATAAACTACTTAAACTTACGTATTATGTTGGAGGAAAGAAATAGATGGGTTTCTATTAGTTCTTTAAGTTCTATAAATTATTACAATTTTGATTTGTTTGAAAATATTAATATTATTTCATTCTATTTGATTAGTTCCTACTTAATTAATTGTTAAAAAGATTAACAAAAAAAAATGCGTTTATTGTATTGACCAATAAGAGTAGAGCTTGCAGTGGGGTCTGGACGCCATCTTGTGTGGTGACAGTGTCTTCGGGATTCTAAGGACTGTCTTTGGTAAACCATTGTACAGTATGTTTGACCGAGTTGAGTCTCAACACATCTGTTGAGGTATACCTCAACAGATGTGTTCAGATGTGTGCAGCAAGTAAAATAAAGAGCAGCAAGATCAGGGCTATAGCCCTCTTTATTTTACAGTGGGATTCGCTTATAACGACTAACCGCTTTTAGCGACTACAATGTTTACCCAAGTTTGGTTTCTTATAGCATTATATTCATATATAATATAATACGTTCGTTTTTTACCTCACCCGGTTAGTACGACATAGTATGCCGCGGTCCCTTAAATGTCGTTCTATCCGGATTCTGCTGTTTAAAGTGTACACGATTACATATATGTAATAACCGTGTCTTTTGCCAACCTAACCCACTCCCAAAGCCCGTTGAGAATTATGCTTCGAAGCAGAAAAACATCTATGTTAGTAAAACAGATACATAACAGTGATTTGTAAAAAAGTACTAACGTGCTATTAGTATTACGACGACCAATTTTAATTTGTTCTTTTTGTGTCTCAAGAAAACTATATAATTACAAGAAGACTGTAAAACGTGGCAATAACAGGGAATGAAACCTTATTCGCGTTTACTGCGGTGTCCTAATTAACACGGGTGACAGCATAAGGAACAGCTAGTTTATTTATGAAAAGGAATTCTATTAAAATTGCAAACACACGTTGTTTCAAACCCATCGTCTTATGAAGACAATTTTATTAAAAAGGGTATTCAAAAATACATTACCTATTACAATAACAGGTAATGTATTTTTTTAAATAAAGCTCTTTTGGATATTAAACTGCGAAGAAGGTTTTCACCCGAAGAGCTTCTGCGAAAACCTTAGCCAACAATATCTAAGTATTTTCGGCGAACACTTGTTGGCTACGTGGTCCTGAAGAGCCCTCTAACATGAGGGTCCGCTAGAAATATATATTTCAAAAACACATTTAATACTTTATTTTCTCAGACAATTTCACTAATGGAATATATTTAGTGTAAAATTAATAATAAAACATGATTTAAGTGCATGAATTCGTATGCGACGATTAATGTACTGTTATATATATATATTTAAATTATCTTTCCCATATAGAATCGTATCAGCGATCACTAGTATGTCAAGAAGCTCATAGCACCGCTACATGGGTTCTCAACTAGATCGGTCAGAACATACCGACAACACGATAACCAGGATAATTAATAAAGTTAGTAAATTACTAACTTAGTTAATTCAACACTGCACACTTTTTTAAATATTATTTTATATTATTTACCTTATAAATTCTGGTAAGTTTGAATGTTTCTTTCATTACTTACTCGCAGAATCAACCTGATGAAATACTGATCATAAATATACTAATAAACTTTCAAATCTCTAGTCAAGCGTAATTGAGCGGCACGCAAGCGTTAAGTTGCCACCCATAAACATTATCGTTGGTTACTGTGCCGTTGCTGGCCTTTTAGGAAATGCTCTTTTCTTGAAGGTGTCAAATCGTATAGGTTTGGAAATATCGTACAGCAGGTATAATAACGATGTGGTTGGATCGACGGACAGGCATCGAGGTGTACTATAAGTAAACCGACAAAACTATGTCTTTTAAAATTAATTGAAAAAAAAAAACTATACAATTGAAGCCTAATGAACATGAAAATTGTTTTGACTTAACTCAAGTATGATTGACGTTCCTATTAGGAACTGGTCGGTTGTGAATGAAAAAGTATTGTTAAATTTCTTAAGATCAATATAAAGTAATCAGGGGTTCAGTTGATAATATATTAAGTTGAATCACGTTTTTTTCATTTGATGACTTCTTTAAGAAAAGGTATCGCAAACATAAAAAGGATCAAACGTAATGTGTTACATGAAAAGCTTATTACAGGCGGTAGGTATTTTCCCCCGAAAGAAAAACTTTCACTCAAAAGATTCGTTCTGAAAGTTTTGTAGCGCTACGAAAACCGTAGCTAATGGCTACCAGAATTTTTCCTATACTCTACGAGTGTTGGGAACACGAGAAAAAATTTTTTTTTAACATTGGACCGACCGAATTCTTTTCACATAGCGATAGCATTGACATTTCATAATGAGGCCACGTTATCTGTATTGAATTGCCAGTTTTCGTATTTAACCTTGTAAGATCTTAATAATTTTAGAAGGCGAAGCTCTTGAAATCTCCCATCTCTTGGAGACGTCATTAAGACTGTAATCTAGGATAATTAGGCTAATAAACATTTCTAGTGTAACTTATTCTTAGACACAAACTGTTTGCGACTAACAATAAGACCTGCTCAACTAATTAATTAATTAATAATTAAATTATGGCAATAAATTATTGTTTAAAATTAACATTAATGATCTCTGTCCAAGTATTCAAACCAATTATAAATTAACCCGTTTAATTAAAAGTTTGATTTCCTTATTTGAGACGACACTTTAATTATACTTAGTCTTGCCATAAATATTGTTATAAAGAAAAGCACGATTTTTTTTTTATACGTAACATTTATTCCTTTCATAGTGAGTTAGTTTAATACATCAATATATAACTATTAAAAATATACAATGTTTATTCGAAGTGGTCTCCATTGGCTGCAATACAGTCTTTTAAACGTTGAGGCCAGTTATCAATAGCAGCACGAACTCTTTCTAGAGGAAAATTCTTCACTGCCAACCGAATGGATCGTTTTAGGGACTCCAAATTATCATGGCGTTTAGAGCAAGCCTTACTCTCTAAAACTGACCATAAATCATAATCCAATGGATTTAGGTCAGGACTTGACGACGGCCAGTTTTCAGTGCTAATAAAGTCCGGAACGTTAGTTTTCAACCAAGATTGGGTGGATCGAGCTCTGTGACCCGGTGCCGAGTCTTGTTGAAAGCACCATTCTTTGTTATTGAACATGGTGTTAGTTAAAGGCTTAACTACCGTCTCAAGAATGGTATTTTGATAAACTTGTGCCGACGTTTTAATACCTTTTTCACAAAAATATGGCTCAGTCACCCCTTCATAGCTAACACCCCACCAAACCATCACTGAAGTGGGATAATGCCCACGTTGTACTCTGTTTACTAATTGCGAAGCTTCTTTAGAGCTTCCAGCATAAATACGGTCATTTTGTTTATTAAAATACTGCTCAATTGTAAAAATTTTCTCATCCGTAAACAAAAATTTTTTGTGACCTCCCTTTGCGTACCGCTTAAGTAGTTGTTTGGATTTTACCACCCTATTCTTCTTTAAATTATCAGTTAAGAAGTGACCAGTACGTCTCTTATAGGCTGCAAGTCCTAAGTCATCTTTTAATATACGCGACATGGTTCTAGGAGCTATCTTCATCTCCCGAGATAAAATCTTTTGCTTACGGACAGGATTTCTTCGAATTCTTTCCCTAACTGCTTTAATCACCTTTTTCACACGAACGGTACGTGGACGGCCAGATCTTTTTCTGTCACAAACAGAGGAGGTATCATTGTACCTATCAATAGCCCGGTAAACAAACATTTGACTAATACCAAGCGGGTGGAGGGTTTTAAAAATTGCACTTTTCTCCATACCTACTTTATGTAAGGCAATCACAGCGATTCGGTTCTCTTTATCACCCCACTCCATTTTAATATAACAAAATATTTAACAATATAATGGCGCGAAAATAAGAAAACACATCAAGCAATCATATAAAAATGACAGATTCCAAATTCAAACGTAATATTTTCTTTTTTTGAATAGTAACAGTATTTATGGCCAGACTAAGTATCACCTATTAATTTACTATGTCCTAAGCGTCTCCGAAGGTTCAAAATCGTATTGACTCAAAATCAATCTCCAGACTGTTAATCGATGTAAACATGGTAAGACGAGTATTAATTGAGGTTGGGTCTTCAATCGAGCTATCTCTAGATCTTCGAGAGCTATTTAGATAAGCATCGAGACCGCAGAAACACCACAAATCATATTACTCATAGCTCACAGGTTATTGCATATTTAATTATACAAATGTCAGGCTCCAATATGAATTAATACCGTTACTTATGATAGTATATATATATAAGTGTGTATATTCCTATGCTGGAATATTGTGTCTCTTCTGTTCTGACACATTAGTTACCAGCTTAGGTCGCATTCAGATGCGCATTTGTTAGCAAGGAAGCTTAGTAGATGCGCCGGCAAGGACCGACAGTGTATATATTAAATACCAGGTACCCAAATCACTCTCCCAGCATTACTAAACATATTAACCCATTACCGGTTGCATTGCAACCGCTACACCATAGGTCAAGACGAGGCCTATATATATATATATATATATATAGGCCTCGCACCAATCCTTCAAGGTACAACTTTACAACATTCATTTACCGTTTTTTAAAAAAAGTTAGCTTACCATATTCTACAAGATCGAACATTATCCTAAATAGAATATATTTCGCTGTATTACGATGTACTGTATACGAACGTACATTTACGTTATTTAACTATCAATAAATAAACAAAACAGACCAACTACTTAATAATAGGCAGAGATACTAATTAACCCGCGTTTGTTTTTATTATGTGTTTTTAAAAATATATACAAATGTATATATTTTTAAATATTTAATGCATAAGTATTATAAACCTAAATTATCACCTACTAATTAAATTAATACCTACTGGAGGGCGACGACATACACCCTCAATCACAATGTAACAATGTATTGTCTTTGTTGATAATAAAATTCTTCAAACCTAAACCTACCGCAAAATATATAAATTCACGGGAATCCTTGTAAAATTCTTTGTATGGACATTTCCGATCCTAAAATAAAAATGAGATGCCCCACAATCAATGTTAATTCAATAATGCCGTCCACATTCCCAAAGCCCGCCCTAATTACCCACTCAAAGGGACTCATAACTTGCCTTAATAATTCACTTGTATGGATGTGTAAACTCGTTTCAACAATTACCACTTAATTTGAGTTGTAAACCAATTAGGATTTGGTATATGAACACTTTGTTTGCTTTAGATTATGCCATGTATAACAGAATATCAATGATTCATGTAATATTAATAACGTATAGAATCTATGGTTATAGAGGAAACGTGCATCGCAATATGAAATTATTACGCGAATATCTATGTACTTAACTATATTATAATATAACAACGAACTATACAATTGAAATTAAAATTATTGTAAAAATGTAAGTAGGTCGATTTTTTTTTTATGTGAGTGGAGGCAAACGAGAAGGCGGGTCACTTCGAGTGATGTGCCAACCGCCGCCCATGGACACCTGCAACGCCAGGAGGCTTACAAGTGAGTTGCCGGCCTTTAAGGAAATTTCGATTCCATGTTCGTTAAATGTTAGTTAATTTGACACTTGCCTTGCAATTTTTAGAGGACGCATTTTTATTTTTGGGACATGTGTGGCTGTTAATAGAACCTGCACTTTAAGTTTCGTGTCCCCCAGCCGCCATCTTGGAAAAAGGGGTGAAAACATTTTATATCATTGAAAACATCACAACAACAGTCTTACAAAAAATATTCGTAGCAAATTGTGGTTGCCTCTAAATAGGTTTATTTAACTTTTTGTCCTAAAGTGAAAATTAAACTAAAAAGTATGATACTTTGTCTATACCTATAACCTGGCACTTTAGTAAAAAGCCGCCGCCCATAAACATCTGCAGGGTCCAGAAACATGCCTACTGATGTGATACCGTAATCAGAAAAATTGGGGTGGGAATAATTAGGAGGGGATAAAATGGAATAGGAGGAGAGAAAAAGGTGAGACTCTGTAAATTAGAAATTTGTCTGAAGTTAAAGACAACATCTCCCACACAGACTTTTTCGCACCTCTTGCACCAATCCAATTGTAAATTTGAAATATTATAAGTAATATTTTAAATTGCGGGTTTTGCCTGGAAGAGATCGCTTGTAAGCGATAAGGCTGCCCGTTGCTCTTATATATACTAACATCCATTAACATCATCTACTTCTACAGTTTAAAAGCAATAAAGTGTAAATAAATAAATACATTATGGCCCATTTATGTTCATCATTTAGATACATAAAACCCACCCTCGTAAGAAGTCGATAATATATTAATGCTCATGCACCCACGCACCGCTGGCCTAAATAAACGCCTGGCCACGGTCACATGCTATTTTTGTACGATCTTAAGGGTCTTTCGGTTCAGTGTGCTATTGAAAATACTTTATCTAAAGTAGGTCACTTAGAATATTCTTGACCTCACGTAGGCAAATGCTTTATGCAATTTTTCCCGTTCAGATCAATTTTATATACAAATTGACGGGTGTAAGAGGGTGGTATTCGATTGGACAAACTTACTGATTTTGACAAGGTTTGATTTTGAAAGGTTTGATTTTGACTTTTCAATTTTTATTTTCAATGGCTTCTGAGATGTCTTTTTGAAAGACCTAGCTACTTGATCGCCAAGGACAACGAGGACTCGCGCAAACATCAGCTCATATGAATTTCAGCTTGGCCGCGCCCACATTGGCCCACGGCGAGCTCCCACGTGACCAAGTTCTTTTTAAAGCTAAACCTGAACAAGCATGAATCGGTATCTAATATGTTCATAATTAAACTTTGTTGTCAACACCTGTTCATAAACTGAAGCCTCAAGTCATATTCAACAATTTAATATGATGTAAATAGAAAACATTTGAACACAGTCAAAATTAAACCCCTAAAGTGTTCGTATTACTGGCAAAAGTGTATGATTTATATTATCGCATAATGAGTTAATCAATATTTACACTACGGCCTATGTTGCTTACCCTCGCTAACCGATCGCTAAGTCTAAACGTTCCCTCGGCATGTTTACTGTTCTACAGCAGCTTAATTGACGTACATAATACAGATTAATCTTATCCAACTCAGTAAAGTAATATGAAATTTAATTTGTCCGTTTACTTTGGGCTGATAAGTCGGTAAAGGTGTTACGAGGCAACAGAATAAATTTAAGGAATTTCTTATTAAGATGCCTTTAAAAGATTCCGCGCTCTATATAAAACTTTATTCCTTACATTTTATAAATCTATTCGTCGCGTTATATTGCTATGTGCAAAATATGTAATTCATATATGAATTGACTATATGAATTCAAACTCAAACTCAAAATATCTAAGACACTTTTAAATCGTCCATTTTTACAGTACCACCGGTTCGGAAGGCAGTCATCTATCGAGAAAAACCGGAAAGAAACTCCATAGCTGCTCTTTTAAAATAAACAAATCATACAAAATTGTGTTACTCACAATTAAAATAACAAAGCATTGTAAGGCTACTCAAGAATTGAACTGTCCCGATGCTGAGACAATTGCCGACACATTAAAGGGATCTTTGTCCTCTAAATATTCGTTTACGGTATAGTATGCCTTTTCAATCCAAATACCCTTTACGCGCGTTTTAAATTTATTAGAAGTCAATTTGGTTATAAGTGCTGGGACTTTGTTATAAAAGCGTATGCTCATACCTACAAACGATTAATGAACTTTACTAAGGCGAGAATCAGGCACATCAATTTTTTCTCTATTTCTTGTGTTGTGGTCGTGTTTATCTCCACTAAGTGATAAAATATGTTTATTTTTATGTAAGAACAATATATTGCATAAGATATATTGTGAGTTGACTATATATAGTAAGCTAAAGTATTCGTAGATATTAATTTGAGTTTAACTATCAAAATGTTATTCGTATAGATTTAGGCTATTTATATATTCGTGTAGATGTATTTTAATGTATATATTGCTATATCGCTATATATATATAGATCTGGGCTTTAGTTAACGTTAAATTGTCAGGATTGTGAAGTCTTTGCATATAATCCCGTTCTCGTTTCAATATCCGGAAAAACAACTTAAATCAACCGATTATTTCTTAAACAAATCTGAAAATAGTTAATTTTTAAATAATTGAAACAATGTTCTCGGTATAACAAAGTTATAATTGATTTAAACTCGGTTTTAGTTTAATTTGTTGTTTTGTTATTTTGTCAACGAGTTTTAATTTGATAATTGGTTTTTAATTAATAATGCGTATTTTAAATCGAGATATCACGAAACGGATTTTATATATACTTTTTTTTAATTTAGTTATAGACAGCCTTAAATGAAATTGTTTGAGTATTTCGTTTACATATGCGTACATAAATATGAATTCAAAAATGCACTTTTATGTAATGCCATATAACTGTGAACTATAAAAGGAAAAATATTTCATACCTAGTAGTATCAAATTTGTACTGAGGCCGCTTCATGAAGAGCAGCCTCGGCAGGATGTGAATGAAGACCCGTTTAACCCAGGGCGCCATCCGATGCGTTTGTGGCGACCGGAAGTGGACATTCAGCACAACAACTGTTACACATATACTGAAATAAAGAATTACATGTTTATTAACCTTTAAATAAAATATGACTTGTCACTCTAACTAGTAAGAGAGACTTATTTAATCACAACAAAAAGATAAAGTACACAAAAACAACATACTCTCTTTCCTGCGGAGCTATTCCGCTGAACTAACCAACCTTCACTTGATGGAGAGGCACTCTCTTAGAAGAAGAATACAAACTTCAAAGATACTACATTAAAACAGGGAAATATATCAATTAAAATATACATACACGCATTTATTAATAGCCTAAATCTACACGAATAACATTTTGATAGTTAAACTCAAATTAATATCTACGAGTACTAACAAACTCTAATAAACTTTGGTATGTTTGCATCAGCAGTATGCTTCATAATGAGAACTAATATGTTCAGAATACAGTACAAGTTTTAGTTGTAGTCATAAAAAAGAAATAACTAGGTTATATTTGATGGATTTTACCATCAAATATAACCTAGTCTGCCCATTGGTAAGAGATTTTAGCCCCGTTTTCAGCTCTTTTACGGTGAATGTTAGTGACAAGTTTAAATATTAGATTAAACAAAATCATTAATTCATTTTATCTAGAAAATTACAGATTTTTTTAGTTAATTCAAATTCGGACTATCTATACTAATAATAAGACAGTCAAAATCGAAAATCTGTACATTAAATATTTGGGCAGGCAATTAAAGAAGAGTCACAGAAACCAAAAAAACAATTTTTGGAATTCTTGTCTGTCTGTCTGTCTGTCTGGTACGTTATAACTTGAAAACTACTGAACGGATTTGAACACGGTTTTCACAGTTGGATTACATATGATTGGGAGCGTTGTCAAAAGTTATTTTGTCAAAATCGGTTAAGAGAAAGAGAAGTTATGGTCAATTGAAAATTTACTTCAACCACTGCTTCAAAATTTTTAAGCACTTATATTGATTGATTAGTTATATATTGTTAAATATGTTCTAATATAAGTTAATCTTAATATTAAAAGTTATGAGAGGTAACAAAAATAACAAATAACGCAGTGCGCGCGGGCGCGGTTGAAGTGTTGAACAATGTGCTCGATAGATGGCGTTGATAAAATTCGTCATCAACCTAAATTTATTTTATTTTTTTATTTCTTAAACCTATACAGCTTATCAAAAACAGTTTACACAATAAAAATAGATTAAAAATAAAGCCAAAATAAGGTTAAAATATAGAACCGGAAATAGAATCTAAGATCAGAAAAAAGAATAACAAATAAAAACACGAACAGAAAATAATAAATAAAAATATATATACACATGAACAAGTGGAACTATGTGTAGTACGAACATTTTAGTGTGTGAGTGTGTATCAGTGTGTGCAATGGTGTTGCTGTGTGAGTGAGTATGCGAGGTTGAGACTTAGTTTTTTTTAAAGAACTTCTGCTTAGGCCAAATATATCCATCGCGGTATTAAGATGCTTCATTGTGTAATGACTACCATGCAGTTCAAACTTTCATTAACGTTTTACCCTATGATTATTTTGAGTGAACACTACCTATACAAACAAGTAAAAGGAAACGTTTATCGTTTGTCCGCATCTATTTTTCCACCTACGTCCTTAACGTTAATGAGGTTTACCTTTTATTATTTGGTCAAGCTAATAAGTAATAACTTTACAAGTACGTATTTCGTACTCATAACTTCGTAAGAATTTTCTTTCAACTCTTAACCGCTGAGGAGTTTTACCTTCCATCATCAGCTCATCCAAATAAGAAGATGACTATCAGAATATAAAATTGTCAGAATATTAATTGCCTGTACGTTAATTTGAAAGTTGCCCTCGATTTCCCCGAATCATCCGATCCTGTAAAGCTACATCATCCCTGAGTAACACAGGCTATATATAATGCCAATTGTAACAAGATTTTAGCCCGTGATAGAAAGCCCTTTCGAGATCATTAAAAATCGCTATATACTTAACCAAATTACACGTGGGCGAAGCCGCGGGCGGAAAGCTAGTTTGTGCAATATTAATAGTTGTTTTTTTATTATGTTATGTGTAATATTATGTAAATAAACCAAATATGCTAAATTGCATTGAGCCACACCAAAGTACAAGAGTGTACTGTATATAAAGCGAACCACGTTTAGTATATAGCCTTGTGGTTAATCAAGATGTATGCGGTTAGGCGAGGGTGCAAGTAAGCATTTATTTTATTAATAGATCCCTTATATAAGGATAAACTGACCTTAAGTCTGTATTAAGTTTTGTTAAAATACAAAATATAATATAAGTAATATAAGATAAAATAAATATTATCTAATAAATATAAGAAAGTTTATTTTTTCCATTTGTATCTATATAAACGCTATTATGTTATATAATAACACCATAATGTTACAAATTTTTGACAGAGTTAAGAACTATTCTGCTATCAGTATTCTGAGTAAGCATTGTTGAAAGTACTTTAATTGGTTGAATATACAAAGTATCTTTTACTACGGATTTTTTGGTTTGGCTGTAAATAAAAATGTTAGAGGTTATGTTAGGTTAAAAAAATATTCTCTGATTTACATACAATGACGTCTACTTATAAGAAAATATAAAAAAAATACAAAATAATCCGTTATAACAGTACAAATTCAGTTTATAAGCAATAATAATATATTAGTCTTATACAGAGTTTACTATTAAAAGCATATTTATTCGACGTTACAATTTCTCGGTAATACGAGCGAAACCACAAGTTTTCTTATAGCTGACCTGTATGTCAAGGGATACCCTTGACCTGACAATTAAATGAAAAGTACGATATTTCTTCTTATGAAAAAACTGCCACACAAATCACTACAATAGAATAGTGGGGCTATTTTATATAATTGGTTTAAGGAACTGGTAAGAGAGAAGTATAATTTATAATTAAGAATAATTTACATTATATTTAAAAGTTATGATGATTTCATATTTTTTTATTATTCTCCTACAGAAACTCCTTCTTATAATCTAATAGTCTGTGAATAATTTCCTGATATCTGTTATCTGTGGTACGGACCGTCGGACATCTTGATCTGATTTAGACGTATTTTTATGTAATCCAAAATATTGAAGAAAAATTTCGGAATTGAATGAATTTTTGAATGGTAAATTTATTAAATTAACCGGAACTTTTAGCTGCGAAGTGATGTACTTAAAATCTGGCTAAATAGTCCAGGGTGCGTCAAATCCCAGCTGACAGCGCGTCACGACTAACAGCATTGTCCTTCACTTGAGGACACTTTGCTATACATTTATTTTTTCCTTTTTTGTTCTTTTCCGAGCTTTTAGCTTTGAGTCTGTGTTGGCTAATTCGGTAGCGTGAACCTTTTAATTTTGAAATGTTTTAGAGTATTTTTTTAAGTATATTGTTTTATTTTAAAATTCAGTTAGTATTTATTGCCACGTTGTTTATACTAATCTTCTTACTTTTTAGTTCAATTATTTATTTATTTATTTCTTGCTAAATGCAAGAAAGTGAAGTAGATGTCAACGGGTGGCGTAATTCCAGGCAACCCACCTTTTTTGAATGTAGGTATTTGAATGTAGCTCTTATAAACAGGCTTAAGTGTTTTTTTATACACGAGTAACATATTTTGTACTGATAATGTGAAGTTTCTTCCCATCAACAAGTTCAATTTATTGTAATGAAGATGAAAATCTTCATGTTTCTTTTTAACGCACTTAGGTACTCAGCTGTATTTTGAAATAGCACTATAACGTTGTATATACTGGGTGATAATTGTATTTTTTGTTGGTAAACTTAAGTGGACTTATTTAAACTCTTAGTAGAAACTAGTGTTTGAATGTTTTAAAAGTTTGTCTGTTGTAAGTAGGCAAACTTTTAAAATGTCTGCCATGTCTTAATAAGTTGTCGCGTAATTAAATTCTTAAGTGCCTTTATAAACAAAGTTTTTGTATGAAGAATTCAAGGGCAGAATTATTCCCAAAGCCCCATTAAATATGACAATGAGGGAAGGGAGGGGAAATACCACTGTTTGCATATTTTACAAAGGAGCGTTTTGCCTTAAATCTGTTTGAAAGTTACTCAATCAAATATCGTATTTGAGGATTTAATTTATATGTAAATTTTCGGGTTGTGATCGAAACGGTAATATTTTAAGCCTCACATATTGTTTTGGGGTATTATTCTCAAGCATTTTATTTATTCACCAGGGGCACGAGGCTGAGGTAACCCGACCATTTCTTATACCCTAAGGCGTATTAATTCGTATATAACTGAGCATTTGAGCTATTAAATATTAACAATTTTTTGTTACAAAAGTCTATAGAAAAAAAATTCACAGCCATAAGATATCGAGTGAAGAATTCACTTAAAAATCATAATTAAGTTTTATTTATAAATATAACACTAGAACGTTGTCAAGTATTAAACTGAAATAAACAAATTGAACTCTTAAATAAATTTTAAAAGTCCCATATGAATATAATCATAAAAAATAATATTTACAAAATATTGTATTATTATATTGTTTTTGTGTAAACAAAGCCTTAATACTTACTTACTTCTTAATGCTTACCTAATTGATACGAGGATCATAGCGAAGATGAGGTATTTCCCCAACAGAGGTACCACCAGAGAGGTAGGTGGTATTATCTCGACAACCAACAGAAAGAACACGTGGAGACTGATAAGTATCGATATTGATAATGTTACCTGCGGACAATAAAAAAATACATGCCCATACTAATATTATAAATGCTAAAGTAACTCTGTATATGTACGCTTTCACGCTTAAACTACTTTTGATGAGATAGACTTAACTTTAGGCAAAGCCATGGGCTACAAAGAGTTGTATGTCTGTGAGTATGTACAAACATTTCACCAGAACTCCTGCCATTTATAAACCGATTTACCAAATTCCTATTGTGTTTAAACCACACGGGCCAAAGCTAAGCTAAGTAAGGATGTTGGTCAAGGAATGTTTTCAAATATGTAATGGTCTTACAAACACACCGAAAGGAAATAATGGAGCTTTAAAAGGTACTAATTAAAATACAGATACCTCAAAAGCTGAACCGCTGACATGGCTTTGTTCTTATTAACAGATTGACATTTAATTAAATAACACACGTATCTACATATATGTAGACTTAACCTATAGGTTAAATTGATAAACTGAATTCACTTTTAAAAACATCCGATATAAAATGTTATCTACGGATCGCATATCTAAAAAGAAAAAATCACATTAGATCAGCATTAGTCGTTCGATCATCAGCTTACCGATATCTAGAGAAATTGCTATAATTTATCACTCGCGTTTGAGCTTTCAAAAGCATCTCATTATTGAAAACGGCGCTTTTGTCATTAGGGACAAAGTAGAAGTTCATTTTTTATTTTCCCAGAGCTTTCCCCGTGAAACTATTGTTAACTTAATTTAAAGGGTTTTGAATAAGGGATTCTATTTTTGTGTTATAACGCTTCTTTTCACAATTTACGTTTGTAATTTATTTATTTACTTAAATAACCACTTACGAGCTTAAGCTGGCCTCAATACGTAAAGGATAAGAGTGAGAAGTTTTATATATGTTAAGCGATCGTTAGAACTTCGTTAGCTCGATACAGCATCGATGACAGATGGCAGATTGTCTTTTCCTGATTGACCTTTGACGAGTATCTATAATGCTGGCGGCATATCCTCACGATTTCGCAATGGTGATATGCAACTGGGAACCAGCTGGGTCACCGAACCCCGGTGACCCATATCAGGCACCCACTTAATTTCTTGATAAGCTGTGCACTAGTACTCCAAGGTCAATGGTATATAATAATATAATTAATTACAGATATACAGATGTCTGTTTAGGGTTTGTAGGGATTTAGATAGCCTACCCAAAACATTAAAATTGCGATTTTAACTTCTTTTGGAACTATAATTGCTTGGAGATTTCTTTTGAAACTTAATGCGAAGTTGAAAACGATGTACCTATAAAGTATTAGAGATTTAAGGTGAACTTTTGTTAAGGTTAAAATATGCTTTATAAGCAAAAAGCTTAGAAATTACTAAGTGACTAAAGAAAATGACAACCTAACTTAGTTACTTGTGGCTTCTTAGCAGCTGATGCTTGTTAACAGTCCTAATTAAATAAGAAATTTCTAAATTTTAAGTATTCAAAAATAACAATACACCTTTCAAAACACACTACTGTAAGATGTAATATAATACTTATAATACTGACTATTTTTGCGAGTTTAAATTGGTATTTTAACACACACAGAATTAGATATTTAAAAAACCCATTGAAACGACTGAAAAAGCTCCGCTTTTTTGACGACTTAGTTGGCGCAATGCCTGCTGGGGATCCCGGGCCCGATCAACAATTGTGCGATAAAAATATTTGTTGGCTGTGGCCTGGGTGTTATAGAATTCATTTAAAGTATATACGCAACCATAACGCGTTTTATAAATCGCTAATCACTATATAAATAATAACTACTGCTACTATTAATCAGTAACTGGTAAACCTTAAATGTGAGTAAAAAAAAAATTATTATTATATTGGTATCTTTATACTTCAATATTTCCTTCTTGTATGGTTTGGGATGCCACTTATGAGGACAAGCTGGGGGGGGGGGGGGCTTTACGCAGAAGATGGAGAATAATAAAGTCCAAGAGTCTTTCCACAAGGTTCCGAGTAGAGACTTTTTGAGCTTGGGGTACAAGTGCACAGGCACTTATTAAAGAGTTAAGTAGGCACCTGGAAGTCAGAATCGGTGAGCTGGTTCCGCTCAACGAGCGAGGAAATGCCGCCAGCATTATGAGTACTCTGCCACAAGGACCAAACTTTTAAAATTTATTTTAGTGTTCATTTAAATTCACTCTGCCTAAAGACTATTTTTTATGATAAATTAGATATTGGTCGATTGATAGAACGGCACTGAGTTTGTGATGCGAAACTAAATAAAATTTATGAGGTTATTTGAGAAACCTTGTACATACCTTTTCACCACTATCTGAAGGCAGGTAAAATGTGAGTACAGTTAGGAAGGAGATGCCCATGCATGGAATGATGATGTTCACAGTGTAGAAGAGAGTCTTTCTCCTCATGGTGATGTTGAAGGTGATGTCCAGGTATGGCTCGTCGCAGCAGGTGTAGAACTTCTCGTTCCTGTATCATTTATAAAATATATTTTAACGGGCAGAATTTTTTTCTATCTAGGTCCTTAAATCAATATTTATCTAGAGACTTAATGGTATTTTATAACTAATATTATTCATACACACAATGCACCTAAATTTACTTCTAAAACAGCCTGTTTTTTCCCTAGAACTCAACCTTGGAGTGATGATTGGATACGCTTGATAAATTACACCCAAGAATTTTTACTAATAGATAGCTTTATTTACTAGAAATAAAGCCAATCCACTGTCATAAATGCTAAATGAAAATCTATATTCTCTATGTAAGCAGAAAATTAACTACTCAAGACCGGAATATTTGAAATTTTAGTGAGGTTAGATGTTGATTAAAAATTTATATTTATTTATATGAAAATATTATCTCAAAATAAATGAATAAATAATAAAAAAGAAAGAACATTTCCGAAAACCAATCAGCGTAGCTTTAAATCTGTCCTACATTTGTGTATTGGCCTAAGATTGCAAGCAGGTGACCAGCCCTTTGAGACTATACCTTCTTTTATCATGTTTTCCATTCTTTACCGTTCAAGCTTAAATTCCGTATAAGAAAATAGTGGCACTCAAGCCCAAAACTTATCAAACATCGTCCACCAACGGCTTATAAAAAGTGGATTCAAGTTTCTGATGCCTTCGATGTAATTTCACTTTTACCACAATATTGTCAGCATTGCTTTTGAGAAATATTCATGTTCAAAAGAGCACTATAAAACGAATATTCTATGAAAATATAAATTTAGGAACACGTCGCTTGTGCACGTATAAAGCAAAAATTTATACATTACGCGTGACAAATGTCCCGCATAAAATATACTAAGTTGGGCGTTGTATCCACGAGCGAGAGAATCGCGGAGATATACTACACATACATATATATATATATATATATATATATATATATATATATATATATATATATATATATATATATATATATATATATATATATATATATATATATATATATATATATATATATATATATATATATACTATAAACGCGTATCACCGCAGTATAGACGGTACTGGTTGCGCCCGCCGCGTTCTCGAGGGCTCGGTATGGGCCCTGGATTTATTGACTTATTAGAAATAGACTGAGAAACTACTTATTTCTCTCTAGTCTGCACTTAACTGAACTCTTATTACAAATAAAAGTAAAGTAAGTATTTTGTTATTGTATAATGTTTCAAGTTCCCATTTAATTGTTTTATGTGTATACCTAGTTTTATTATCTCATAAGTTTATTGTTTTTTTAAATATATTCAGCACATAAGATGTTTAGGGACAGATGTAATAAAATAAACGCATAGTCAAGATTCCGTTACGAGCCATAGCGGACACGCTGCAATTTCGTCACGAGTCGATGTGGGAATAACTCTCGTTGGTGGATTACCTCACGATAGAAGCGCGGACTCATCGGGTTTCACTCGCTCGTGGATGCAGGGCCTTAAGGATACAGTTATAGTTGATGGTGTATAGTTCTCGTTACTTTTGTCAAAGAATTTATAAATAACTGTTCGACTGTGCTTTCGGGTTATTCTACTTTTTTATTATTTTACAACATTTGTTTCTATGTATATTCAAATATATACATAATTATATTTAATTATATCACACTACTTGTCATCAAAACTTCCTACAAACTTATAATTAAGCAGCAGAGCATTTAGTACGAGCTTTCGTTAAAAAGTATTGAATGCTCAACTTAGTTGACAGCATTACATTAAAAAAAGCTTTTAGAAATATCCGTTAAAAATAATTAGTGTTACATAATTTCGTAACGGATAGCGTTAGGGTTTAATGTTATGCTCATAGCTTTTAGTACACCAAATATGATATAAAGAACTTTGCGTTTTGAATGAGATTCAATGAAAAAAAATTAGAACCAGTGTGGCTGTAATTCGTGTTAATGTGACCTTGACAAGGTTCCAAAAACGCTAACAATGGAATGATCTTGGCTAAGAAGGTTCTATGTTAACGCATTGTTAATTTATCAGGACAAGGCCGGATTACCAACGTTACAATGAATATATTTTCCCTGTACATAAATTATAAAACTATTATTGATATTTATTTTGAAAATTTCTGCCATTATTTAACCTTTTTTTTTAATATAGAAGACGCAAACGGGCAACGTATATTTTTTATATAGAATACACACTCACGTGGCTGGAAACTCGTGAGTGCGTTGTCGGCTTTTTATTGTAATGTAATAAAAAAGAGTTGGAGTTGTCTGTTAAATAATTATTAATAGTGGTATTATATAATCGCTAAAATATGGTTTAAAATGAAATATTTAACATTACGGCTGTCGGTGAAAATGTGAAACTGGTGAAAAAAAGGCTTTTCTCATTGTATCCAATTTCGTAAGGGATCGTCCGTTTTAAGTCTTTGGGAAGCTGTTTATAAATTCGCGAAGCTTTCATCTTTTGTATCATGATTGTCATTATGTGGGCCTTTTCCTGCGGTAGCTTTTCGCTGCCGCATTATAAATGTTTAATTAATGTACTATTTCATTTTTCAGTTGCTCAAAGGTCAATGATCAGATTGTATAAATCTTTGCCACAACTTGATGATATAGATGCGTAGTCATAGACTTAATTGTTGTAATAGGAAGTCAGTCCAGTAATCTTTTAAATAATTAGTATTAATAAATAACAATAAAATCCCGATAAGAATTCATTTCAACACAAACGTCAGAAGACACAAACTAGATGAAAATTTGTTGAAAAAAATTAGATGAAAAAAAAAACTGTTCAAAGTTCCGATACTGCTCCTTTAAGTTTTTATATAAAGAATTTGTAAACACAGAGACCTCACATACAATATAATCTTTATTTAATAACACTAAACTTGATAAGGAAAAACAAGTTAACAAAGCCACTGGAACTGTATGGAATTAGGAAGGAAAACTCAGGATTTTTTTTAAAAAGGGAGCCATTTTCAAAAGTTGAGGCCTCAATAGATTTGAAAAGCGAGATGATATAAAGCCCGGAATTAGTCCCCTTAACCACTAACATTATCAGCGATTCCACATCGCTTAATAATTCAACTATTCAATGTCCAAGAAAAAAAGAACCGAACATTCAGTAACGACCGAAAGACACCGTGAAGGCGATCCGCGTGATTCGAATATTTACTTTTTGTGCTGAATTCGATCGTTATTGTATTATCCTCATCGTGATTGAAACAAATCGAGTTTGAATTAATGTTTTTGTGAGACGAAGGACGTTCACACATATATGCCAATTGGCCAAGGTGTATTCGCGTGTTACTATGTATAAAACACATTTTTTACAATCCCTTCAAGACCTGAGTGTACTCAGAGGTTTTTCTAGTCTTTTCTAAGAGGTTCTGTGCGGAACTGTTTAAGCTCAATTACCATCTTTTGTCTCTAACTTTTTTTAACAGAGATTTCAGGATATGATGTAGTTAGTGCAATTAAAAAGTAACGAAATTTATTAACCGTTAAAGTGTTTTTTTTTTAAATTAAATTAATGTTTGTAAAATTTTGAAACGACACATTACATATGGCGTACTCATGAATATAAGTATTCGGTATTTCCGATCAATACAAATTAGGGTCCTTCAAGAAAGCGAATCGCTCCCTAAAAGGCCGGCAACGCACTCTCGAGTTCTCAGTGTCGTGAGTGTCGCCCCCTCTTCTATATAAAAGAAAGAAAAAGCAAGCTATGATTTTCACACTTTCCACATTTTATATGCTGTTGATAAGAATTGTTACGTAACTTAAGGCTTGAAGTATATCTAAGCTAACCAGAGAACACGTTGTTTATATTAATTACTAGCTGACCCGGCAACTGTTGTTTTACCATATAAATTCTTAAGTAAAAGTACCTAATAAGCGTGTGATGTGTGTGATGGAATATTTGAAATATTAAAGGGTTAGGAGGAAGAGTTATTTGTTCTATGTATTTTTTTTAATATTGAGTTAAAATGTCAAAAAAATGGATCACCATTATTATTTAGGACTTTGTAGTATACACACATGTAATTGTATATACAACCTATACATACAATTTCATGAAAACCGGTCTAGTGATTCCGGAGTATAATCTTATTAAATATAAACGTTATATCCAAATATAAAGATAACAGAAGCAGTTAAGCTCTTTAGTTTATGAGTACCGTACATTAACCCTTTAATCGGGAATGAAAGCGTACGAGAATCGTTATCAGCTAGAAACATTATGTAATAAATTACCGAATATATAATATAACATAAAATGTAAAATAAATACATGGATAAGTTTTGTATGAGTAATCTATTTGATATCCTAAACAATGTTCTGCGCAAGAAACTTCATAATGATAATATTACATTCAGTATAGTCACGAGATATACGTGCTGTGGGTGCGGCTTATAACTATCTATTTCGTGTCGGGTAACCATGTAAATTAATTTAAATATATATATGTAGCATCATTTGAACTGACAGTCCTTTCATCTGAGTGGAAACACAATTTGACACTCAGAGAAGTGTCAAAAGATAACTTTGCATAAAGTTATTCAGAGGTTCCCAATCTTTTTAAGTCGGCGAGTATTACATGTACTACTGTTGGATTCACACAGTCGAAATAAATAAGTGCTTAACAATAGAAGCCCAACTTTAAAAGTCAAAGATAACTAACACATCCCTCATTTTATATAGCGCATCATACGCGGCGCACACTTTGGGAACCACTTCGGAAACCCCGTATTAGATCGTTTTATTTACCAACGGGCCATTTTCAATGAGATTAAACTTTTAGCATCTCTCACTCATTTAAGTCTCGTTTAACTCGTTTGGGTTGCATTGAAAATAAATATTTATCTGTAAATGAATTAACATAATTTGAAAATGTAACAGCTGCGGCATGATCTACATTTTCAAACTTTTCATTTAAATGAACGGGATATGCTGACTCACTTTCGTATAATGTGTTAAAAGTAAGTTAATTTAATATTAATGATTATATACGTTATGTAATGAGATTAATATTAATGGATCGTAAATAATTGTGGTACATTACTGGCTTAGATATTTTTAATCTATGTGTAGTAATACTGAAATTTAGCCGGTTTAATTTTAATCACACAACTAATATAGTTCAACTTATTTAACAATATATAATATACAACTGCACTTCTATTCATTTTTTTTTCAAATATTCCTTCACTCTATTTATTACATTACGTTTTGAATTCTTCGTGTCTTTTCAGTATATTTTTATCAGAAATAGCTTCAGCTTAACGTATATGAAAAACATTAAAATCCTTAGAATTAGTAAAGTATAGTCACCCTACATTCAGTATTGAGATACAAATACACTATCCAATTTGTGTTCACTTAACGTTAGGGCTTAGTGTGCGGTCAAACAACCGGTCCTAATTCTTACCGACATTATGGACACCCCAAATAAAGGTTTCTATTATTCTGTATGTAATCAGTATTATTTAAGTATAGTTTTTTAATTCTTAGTTTTTACGAATTTACTATGTTAACAGTATGGTCGATGCATAGTACGTAGTATTTATTCATTACGTTAAGACTGTTGGAAGAAATTCTATGACAATTCCAATTTTTAAAACGCTTGGAACATCAAATCCGTAATTAATTAGTTTTATTTATTATTTTTAAATAAGTTGGTGATCTGTTATACCCATCGATTACTGAGTCTATGGCATTCCGGTTTCTTAAAGACGTTTTTACTCTATGGACGAGCGTGTTATATGTATATTAATATACATATAACATATATGGTTAGTACTGATGTTACATATAGTAAGACGTTGTTATATAATGTATAATCATATCTTTAAATATGATTATACATGAATTTGTTAAAACCTCTTTTGTAAAATAAATTCATTAGAACCTCTTTTTGGTTAAATGAATTGATTAGAAGCATTTTTGAATAATGTTCGATAGCTTTTGTCATTTCTGTAGTAAGTGGCCATTTCTGGGTCCGATTGGCAAAGCAGATAAACGTAAGTGTTATTCCTTGATTGTACTTTTGTAAAATTATTATAAAACAGTTACTTTTAGTAAATATAACTGTTATGACAATGATTACTGTGTTTGGTTGATATTGCTTATTATATATGTATTATAATCCTGACAATAGATAATATATAATGATGCAATTAGATATATAAGTACTAAATAGTTGATTAATATAGAGAATAGTACAACTATTAGACAAAATATATGTAACGCTAACAAGCGCGTAGAGAAAAATCATTTTCATTTACCAGATATATTTTGTCATTATAATTACTTCTAAAGCTTATTGGATTAATCCAGCCGAGCCAAAGATTTATCTCATTCTGCGATCAAACGATGAAAGTTAAAATTAATCCCCATTTTCAGTCTGCGTTAACTTAATAAACAAAATCTTCGGGCCGAAGGGAAAAGTTGTGAAAAACATGGCAGTGATTTGTGAGGTTATTTCACTTTAAAATCCTTGGGGGAAAGTTAATTAGTAGCGCAATATTTTAATCAGATTAGAACGCGTTTTTTTTACTTTTTTTTTAAAAATTCTTAGGCTTATAATTAAAAACTATTATATTTTATGAAACTCGTTTAAATATAGTGATTGGTTTAAGTCAAAAAGTATTAATAAAGCTTTTATATTGGTCCAACATCGGTCTGATGATATCCACAAGAAATATTCTTCTCGAAATCATTTATTAAGAATCACTTATCACTCAAATACTAGTACTAATTTACTATAGTCATTCTCGTATTAATATTAATTATATATAAAAATTTACTTTTATATCACTATTCTTTTTGTATTATTATTTCCTTCAATTTTAGAGTTACAAAGCCTTCAAAGACAATTCTATCGTTCTATTAAATTACCAACGGTCTACGGTGAAATTTGGTAAAGGATTTTTTTGCGGTTAAATTACTTAAACCGAACTTTTATTCGTAGGTATTGGGGATTTTGATTGTATCGAGAGTGGTGGTATCGAATGACAACCACCAGGCATGGACCACTGGATAAAAAACTGTAATATAATAAGTTTGCACCTATCTAAATTTATTAATATTCATCCATGTGGCTTGCCTGGAAAATATCGCTTATTAGCGATAAGGCAGTCCGTTTCTATATATTACTTACTCCTACTACTTATGTAAGAAAGACTAAATAAATAAATACTAAATATATAGAAATACAGAATAATATTTAGGACCCTTAATCCAATGTTGTGATATTGTAAACCAAATAAATAGAATAATCATTTCTATTAGTATTTATATTGTGAATGGAGAAATGTTTTCTTTATAAACGCGTTGAAGTTTGAATGGGAAAATGCTTTGTCGGCAATGTCTATATTTTGATATTAAACGAATAAGTACCGACTATGGTAGATTTAACTAAACTGTTTTGAATATTATTCATATATTGGATATAAAAATTACAATATGAACGATATTATCATAAGAATATTATTAACGATTTTTTAAGCGGAAATTGTTTTAAAAATAAACAAAATATTAACCAAAAATGCAAAATATGACGTTCTCTGTTGTACTCTAATTTCTCGTCTATGTGAAGAGAGAGAGACAGATATATGTAATTCAATAATAATAAAAAAAAACATTACACATTAATTAGATAAAGCTGATTTGTTGCCATGGTTACTGTTATAATAAACTGACCTCACTGCAGGCACTTCAAGGATATCCCACTCAACAGACATGTAGAACTCTGACAGATCGACACCCACCGAGACGATATTGCTTCCAGTTTGCTCATCCATGTGCCGAAGGTCCACCTGCACATACTTCACTCATCATCAAGCATTAGCTGGAGTTGAAGAATGAGCATATATTTTTATATGAATGAAGACATGGGCTATTTCACGAAAGAGTGTCCATGAGATACACTTCGCAATCTGATCGTTTGTCGCTTCTTATAAAAAAATTAGCAGTCACCATCATACGTGTTTCGTAGGATGGTCGTATGACACCGTATATGTTAAAATAGGAATCAAATTTGATGAGTTGGAATTAATCATTGAACAGTGAATAGCCCTAATGACGTTGTGGGACCTATAACTATTGGTCATATCCCAGTTACTTGGATATGAAAATTATCAGTGACTTGATTTAACAGTATTATGCTCATTCTTTATTAAAATTGGAAAGTCCCAAAAGAACAAACTTTCGCATTAAACTTCTGAACATCACTCATACATCAATACCTTATCCGTCATTCATTAAATCTGAAAATAACACATTAAAAATATCTTAAATTATCACACAACTCACAAGTTAACAATATTTAGTATATTATTTTAGTCGACATTTTATATTCATGTTTAGTTTAGAAGCGAAAACACTACATAATTTACACCAAACAAAACACAATTAAATGACCAGCAAACGTTTCACTCATTTTGTTTCGGCGTAAATTGAATTTAAGTTGTTTTTTTTTTTAGTTACAAATTTTATCGATACATGCACCCGTCACACAATGTACGCAGGTACTACGTAGACATTGTTTACAATGTTTTGAACTTACTTTATCTTATTATAAAACTTACCACAAAGTGTGCAAAGCATCATGTACCTATCTTAATCCACACACAGCTGGCACAACGGCAAAGATGACAACAACATGCCAATAAACGGACGAGACACAACACCTATTTAAAGATACGATGGAGTCGATAAACTGATATTCGAAAGAACTTCATTTAGGATTTCGGAAGCACCGGCTCCGCCACGAAAGTGTTAACCGCACGTCGTAATGTGCGACTTAATATACGCCTTACATTTGTGTGATATTTTGAAACGACTCCAATCTATAGGCCCTAAGTATTACATGCAACGCGCTTTGAATTTGTGGTGGCAGCACTACCTGTTTAATTCAGACGGGTTTAATCACTAAGCTAAACTAAAAGTAAAAGTGAATTAAACAAATATCACTTTTAAGACATATATCAATGCGTTCTGAATGGCGTCATAGTGCAATTTAGAATACTTGGAAGCAGTTGGTATGCTGTCACCACTTTAAATTTCGGTGGTTTATTAGCTTTTACAAATTTTGTAATATTGTTTTTGTTTCGTCTTTGTTGTTATAAATATCATGCAATGAGCGACACCGATCTCAAACAGCCACTAAAGTAACTAAAGGGAAAGGTATAAAATATGCTGATGATTGTAAAGTGTGAGCCCGCGGGCGGGTCGCCGTACCGCGGTGTGTCGCGTGTGTGTGTGACGGCCGCGCCGCTGTGATCGGGAATGCAATCGTGGGAGAGAAGCCGTCATGCAGTTAGTGATGTAGTGTAAGCATGCACAAGCGTTAATGTGTGTGTGTGTATGTCGCGGACGGAGCCAGCCGGGAGAGGTGTCTGTCACGGTTGAAGCCGCTCCACGCCGGACGCGAGCGGCCGCGTGAAGCAAAAGCACGCTCCGACCAAGCGTGAAACGGCTCGCCCCACTCGGGAATGTCGGGGAGGGTTGAATAGTGAAGTTGCATCCCATATCACCTGGCATCAAATTTTATACCTTTCCGTGTCGAGCGAGGGACGCCGGTCGGGTGGGGCGAGGGTCGCCCGACCGTTCGAGGACTCGCAGTGTCAACCGCTACTCCACATACTTAAACAATCAACTCAATTGAACACAGAGCTGGGCCGGGCGAGGAGCGTGGGGCCACGCTGGTCGCCCGATCGTCAACCACAAGGACAATACGACGATTACGTTCGAGCGGTTAGCTACTGACATCGGCCTGCGGGGCCCTACGGCTATGGCCCGCGCGGGAAGCGGCGTACAGCGGGGCGTCACCTTGAAGCCGTCATACGTCCAGCTGCCTAACTTAAGCACACAGGTTTGCACGTCGTAAGGAAAGAACTCGACGTCGATCGAGCAGGAGGATTTATACACGGCTGGCGGCTGCCACACGACCATGCCGGTGTAGTACACGGTGGCCTTAGTCATCAGCGTCACCTCGTAGTTGCCGTCGGCGCTGCGGACAAACAGATGTATGAGCGCGCGGTCTCCTCTCGTCATTACCTTGAATCCGTCGTAAGTCCAGCTACCGAACTTAAGGACACACGTTTGCTCGTCGAACGGAAAATATTCGACGTCTATTTCGCAGGAGGACTTGTAAATGGCTGGTGGCTTCCATTCCACTAGCCCCATGTGGTAGATGGTCGCCTTCGTCGCCAACGTCACTTCGAAGTTGCCGTCGGCACTGTAATGGTAAGATCTGTTTATATGGCTCACAACATAAAAGATTTTGTACCGAGACATAATTTGATTTTTTTTATATTCGTATACCAAAAAGTATTCCTACGGAACCTGTATTTTGTAAGTTAAAACAATAAACATATATTATATGTCGGTCTCTAGATTTTGCTAGATTAAAGTGATTTTAAAAAGAAATCACTTTTACTACAACCGTAAGCGTACAAAAAAATAATTCTTACAATGATTAAACATTCTTATTATTCTTAAGGTGTGTTTGATTTATAATAAAATATAAACGCAAATATTAAAAGCACATACCACCTTTATATAATATTCTGATTTAAGAAATATTACATCAAGCCTTCAATGGTAGGTTAAACCGACGCCCCGACGACCCGATAAGGCTATCATAAAGGCATATGAGATAAATTTCGAGATTAAATTATGTCATAATAGAAAATATATATTGGGGTTAGATGTGACAAGTCAAGATAACTAACTAATTTATAATAAATCAGCAATTGGCGTATTTGGACCAACCTAATCGTTATGGTGAAAGCATGATTTGTATTTTTCTATACAGCCGATTGTTAGCTTATAATACTTTCTTCACGCACCTGCTATGAATTTAAAGTCAAATCTTTTTATTGAGTAAAGATATACGACCATTTTGAATCGTCTTAAATCTAAACGACTCTACGCCTGTTCGTACAAGACCAAGCTTGAGAAACTCAGCTTGAAAGCTGAAAAAGTTAAAGACTGTCACGTTTTAAATGACACCGTGCAACGAATAAAAAGCTGCTTTCAAAACCCCAGGACGGAGATAGTGGGATTAAGGCACTAGTTTTTATGATAACAGTTTGATTAGTATGATTATATGCACTACAAAAATCTTCACATATACAGGAAAACATTTGACAATGTATAATTTAAAAAAAAAATAAAAACTTCAATAATAATAATCTTTGTTTTCCTTGAACGAATTTGTTATAGATCCATGCAACCAATAAGATAATTGGACATATTAATAAGCAACGTCAACTTAACAAAAACACGTAATGACAAGAAAATATTCCATCAACATCTTCAACTCAAGACGGCGAATCCATGTTCCGCCACCAACACCAGACAAGGAGAGAGTGTACCATCGATTATAGATTGACAGTTGTCAATAACTGTGCCATAACTGTTATTTTCGTAACTAGATGGCGTTAGCGACAACCAATGTAATATTAGAATTGTAAAAATATATAATATCGTTTTTATAAATACATATACACATAATACAAGGACAAAATATTGTGTATTACGTGTTTTACTTTACAGTTATTCATAAACAGAGTTTAAATACAATGAAATTATTAAGTCGTTAGATGAATGCCCGATTGGACGGACAGACTGACGGAGCGCAGTATATTGTCGTGTAAGCGATGCTGTTGACAAATCACAATCAAAAAAGATTTCGTTATTCTTTTTCAATGAAAAACTATTATAAAGGACGTTTACACTTGCTAGTCGGACATAAATATAATTTGTATAGAACAAGTATATTTAATAGATGCTTCTACAATTCAAACAACAGACTATGTCGACTGTACAACGAAGTTGTTTAAACTTCACCAAATTTTTTGTTTTTCCATTTGATCGTATCCAGCGCAGAGTCGTATCATCGACGACCCAATTCTTTGCAATCGGCTTGATCCTTTGGCTGAAGTTAAGACAGAAATCGAAATTCCATCCGTACCACCTATACGTCTGGTGCTCCATAACTGTGCGTTTTTTTAAACAATTTCTGCCGCGCACCACCCCTTTGGGGAACCAACTGGCAGCGCAGGTGTTCCCGAACCGCTTCGACTTGGGTACCTTCAAGAAAAGAGTATTTCTCTTCCGTAAAGGCCGGCAACTCACTTGTATGCCTCCTGGCTTTACTGGTGTCCATGGGCGGTTAGCACATCACTCGAAGTGATCCGCCTGCTCGTTTGCCTCCTGTTAAATGTGTAACACTTCCTACTTCTTTCTGTTTATCCTATTCATATATGACTATCATTAGTTAGTTTTTGTTTCGGTTTTGTGAATGTAAGCATGTGTAATGTTTTTACTATTCCTTTTGAAAATTTTCACTACATTTCAATGAAAATCTGCTAACGTCAAGACCAAAATATTATTATATGAAAGCAGAGAAGAGAACACTGAAGAGCTTTTAGGGATTGTAAAGAAAAGTGCTAAGTAATGGAACGGATATGTCTGAGAGGGACAGGTCGGTCGATATTTCTCAAAGCATCAATCAAGTGTCAGGTGGGGGCTGAAATAACAAGTTTCTTCTTCTTATCATAAATGAGCGAGATATTAAAAGAGGGTTTAATTTCATTTAACATTCTTTGTTATACGAAACAATTGCGAGGCGTTGTTGAATACAATGTAAACTCTATATAACGACACTGAATAGACTGTGTATTTTATGGCGTTACGGAGTGGTCGTTAAATGGAGACAAGAAAAATCAGAATGGAATACACACTAAAACCAATAAAACGCAATTTCGACGCTTTAGAGAGTTTGTCGTTCGTGTGACGTTAGATGGAGTTTACACTGTAATTACGTGATTTGATCATTTGTATTTTCTTTTACGTCGTCACTTTTTCCCTTTGGATGTAGCAGAATGTTGAAAGCCCCCACTGTTGACAGATACACCATTTCTAGATCATTTGTGACGTCATTATAGAGTCGATTCACTCCTGATTTCAACCTATCAATGACCATCCCGAGACCAATTATTGCTGGATCACACGTAACCTAGGAACAAAATTGGGAATGAAAAATCGTTGGAAAAATATATTCTTCACAGTACTAGAATCATTCCGAATCAAATTTAAAATACGTAATATATTTACGTAGCGCTGGGTCTAAGAATTATAAAACACAGCCTTGACTAATAACTAGACATATAGTATTTATTAAATAATATGTAAAAAGAGTTTTTAAGAGTAATTTGAGATTATTTAAAGGTTCATTTAAACATGTTAAGTAATTAAACATATAGTACGATCTTAAGACGTACTGTAGGATTTAAATAACAAAAAAGTGAGATTTTAGTTATTTGCAGGTTAATAAGCATTGTAATGTCAAAAACAACATTTCTCAATATAAAGCTAATATTCCTATTAAAAAATATATTTACCGTTTTTAAAGAAATCAATATTATCAAAAAAATCACTTTCATTTTAACGTAGATACTCTGCCGTATATTGAAAACAACTGGATCACCTTAAACAGGTGGTTTTTAATACAAATATTTAGTTAATTGATTAAACATTAGCGGCATCCACCTGTATTCATACTTATACGTTATTCATAAAAAAACTATAATATACGATAAAATTAAAACATACATAATTCTGATGAAAAAGTTGTCTAGAATAGATAAAATCTTAAAGTAATTGAATCTATAGGCTTCCACAACAGTTCGACTATACTACTTAATCGCTTTCAAACGCAAGTCCGTTCGTGTGTGGAGTACCTGTGGACCAGTGCTGCCATCTCTGATGTGCCTTGAATGCAATTGAACGACGAGCCAAGCGTGTTAAAGGCGTTTATTCCCTCGTTGATCCTCCAAGTTATTAAGTCTTAAACACCGCTGTTCTTTGTCTTACGCAACGGGCACGCTATAGAGAATGAATGGATGTTATTGCCAAATATCCACAGGAAATATAAATAGGTATTTAAAAAACAACAAATAGAGGCCACATCGCACTTATACATCGGGTTCTTTAAAATATAAATACTAATTAAAACAATATAAAGTAATTGTTATTTTAAGAGGGGCCTTTGAATTAGTTTTGTGTTTTATTATTGGCATGCCACTAAAAATAGTCATCGTCAACAGAACTGGGAACATTTTTGAGATTAAACAAGATTCTTACAGATGAATTTGTGAAATCGTTATGAAATATGAAATCTATATTCTATATATATATATATATATATATATATATATATATATATATATATCTCTCTATATTTGTTATATATTATATATAACATTTCACAGTCCGTATTAGTCAACTAATACTTTTGAGAGCAAAGGAGATTACAACATAGAGATTATAACTTGACGGTCCGAATTTTGAATTTTTTTATTAAATATTTCGTATATACACTTATCTAAGTTGAAGTATGATCATACTATCATAGGTAGTAAGCTGATAGTACTAATATAGGCTACTCTATTGGAATTAGAATTATCTTGTTCTAGTTAGTATAATAATGTTATAGAAAGAGAATATTCTCCGGTAAAGAGACACTAATTTACTTTTATGAACAGCTATGTAAAATATTAATATAATTGTGTAACCAAATAAATGAAAATTATAGTTAAAATATGTCGGTACTTAAATGTAAATACTAATATAGCATGTATGTTATTTCATACTAACATAAACTACAAACATATTGAAAGAATATAAGGTTGTTAAATTTAAGAGTAATTTAACTTTGTGTATTTTTTACTTCGGCCGTAATAAATAAACAGTCTGGTGCTAGTTGACTGATCTTAAAAGCCGTAAAGAAAATTACGTAATAAATTCAAGTTGCTTATAGAAAACAAATTCACAGAATAAATTTTCGTTTTGTTGGCCGAATATTGAAACATAACCGAGGATTGTTTTTTTTTTAATAAAAGGAGTCTCGGCCTTATTCAGATTGAAAGTGTAATTGTTTCAATTAGGAGCCTAAGCCTGCTTCAAAATGTTAATAGCAAAAAGCTGTAAGAATTGTATATATTATTTATTATGGTTACAGTTTTAATAAGGCTTAAATAATTATATTTAATATGCTTAGAAATTATTTGGGTACCGTACTTAGAAATAATGAAAACACGTTTATCAGGACACACACATGCCAAATAACGCACACATTAGTCAAATGAATAAATTATATATAGTAATATTTAAAAGATAAACTAAATAAAAATATTTCATTGTTGCATCGGCCGTGGATGAGCGCCAAATTACCCCGCTCAGGATTTGTGTGTAAACAAACATTCACCACTGATTTTCAGCAGCCCCCAGTCGTCGCAATCCGCTACACGGTCTAAGTGTGATTGTGTGAAGTGTAAGACAATTGAGAGAGAGAGAGAGAGAAGATAAACTGACATTTAGACTATGTCCGTCCGTTGTTTTAATTTCATAGGTATAATTTTTGCCGATAACTTTATGTGAGGTAACATATAAAATATTCAAAAAATAGACAATCTACCAAGGATTTAAGAAGGATGTGTCTTCGTTCGCGGAGATTAATCGTTATATTTAGGACGGTGTAAGATACAAGGGAGATAATGCCTCCTCGTAAATGTATGAAAAGATCTTTTGTTGCCGCCTTTCGAATTCTCTTGGAGTGTTCTTGTAATGCTTTTGTCTATGAATAGGACGATCAATAGATGTCTACGATCGGTATACCAATTTATTTTATACGATGGGATGAATGGAATAATTAACATTTTATGGTTTATGGTCTTAAGTATGATGTTTCAAGATCCCATATAATTGTTTTATGTGTATACCAAGTTGTATTATCTCATAACTTTATTGTTTTTTAAATATATTTAGCACATAAGATGTTTGGGGGTAGATGTAATAGAATAAAGATATCTGTCAAAAAACTTATAATGAATCCTTTCGGTCTTTGAACATTTAAGTCTTCAAAGAACATTTCATAACAAACTCATCAAAGAGAACCTCACCTATTCACACACACAGCAACACCATTACAAACACTCACATAAAATTCTCACTTAAAATACATGGTCATATTCTTGTTTTTATTCTTATATATATTGGCTTACTTATTTATTCTATATTTTATTTACCCTCTTTTTCATCTTATCAATAATGTGTAATCAGTGTTTTTGTGATGTATGTATGTGTCTGTATGGGTTTGAGAAATAAAATATAAAAATATAAGTTTTATTTAAATTATAACAGGATTCAAATATATATGCAACATTAGAAAGCTACATACAAGTTCCGGAATTAATAGCCTCCCCCACCCCCCACTCCTCATTTACCTGTCCAGGCGTCTGTTTGACTTTGTGATATTGGAATAACGAAATCTTAATCTTTTTTTTTAATTATGAAAAATTATGAAAAACTTAAGCGTTATCAACATAAAGTGATTGATAATAGAAAAATTGTACAGCAGAAATGTTATCTACAAATTCGCTCTGCGAAATTTCACCGTAACATTTCGTGTGAGTGCGGTTACATCCACGATTTGAACTAAGTGCTTTTTCTCATAATTCAGCTCTCAATTCACAAATTCAATTTTTACTCCGTAAATGACTACTATAGTAAAAGATACTTAAACTTAGGGTCTTAAAGAACATATCTTAAAGGCAGACAGTGCTTTCGCGAGCTTTATCCGACCTTAAACCATACTTGTGAGCTTCTAGTACGTTTCTCCCTAATACAGTTTTTTACATTGCTACATATTTTTATTAATAATATACAGAATATATTTATTTAGAAGTTTCCCTAAAATATCATGATGTGATCAAGTCGTAAATTGTCTCCCCAGAGATCACGTTTATCCTATGAGATATTTGAGAACGAAATTGCCAAGCGTAGGCCTATAATTAAAGTTGTTTTTGCAGTTTATTAACCAACTTGTGATGTATTAACCGAAAAATACAATGTAATTACAGTGTAATTTTTGTAAACTCTATATATCGACACTGCAGGGACTGTGCATTTTATATATATATATATATATATAGTATAATCTCCATATAACGCCGCTCGATTTAACATTACTTCTCAAAAGCGACGAAATCAATTTAGCTTGTATTCCATACAATGGTTTTCTTCTCTCTATAACTTTATAAACTATATATACTATATAGTCACAAGTATAAAACAACAAAAGCCACAGGAAGAGCCTAGATAGATCTTGGCCTAGGATTGCATCCGTTTGAGATTGATTGGTCGAAGTCGGTTTTCTCACGTTATTTTCCTTAGGAGAAAATGTTAACAGAAAGAAAAGCCTTGACCACATTGACCTTGTTAGGGCCACACCCTTAAACCACGTGGTCAATTTCTTTCCATGTCTGTGTAAATAAGCTACAACAAAACATATATCTAAGCCGCGTTTCCACGTAATTAGTCGCGAGTGGAAAATTAGTTTTGACATGTTTCATTAATAACCGTGTTATCTCATGCGTTAAATTTTATTAATTCATATTTATTAACATCCTGTCGGCGCATAATAAGGTTTAAATCGTATTACATTACAATTAGGTTAATAATTTCACGAATAATAATATACGTGGTTCTAATCTTATATATCTTGAATATTTTCGACTGTATCACAAAACTACAATTACATTTTAATATATTTTTTTAATTTAAGCCTTAAGGCCCTATTATTAAATCATTAAGTTTACATATTTTTATTATATTAGGAAGGTAGCAAAAAGCTTTTTTTGGGGGATTTTTTTAATACAGCTGTGTATCTCGAGCTGAAAAGCTCACTTCAAAGCTAGTGCTAGCCGGTAGTTTTATCATTAATACATTTTATTTATAACAATATAGGTGTTAACATATATAAGATATTATTATAAATATCTTAAAAGTATTTTCTTTAAATCACCACTTTTCCGAATGTTTTTAATGATTGAAACATTTAAACTTAAAATACACATTTTAAATATCTCTATATGCAAAGATGTCTTAAAATTAACTTTTCTTCTCCGTTCACATCCCGCCTGCAACTAATGTAGATACAAATATAATGAAAAGTTTATTTCGTAAAAAACCGATGTCCTCACAATTAATTCACTTATACAAAACCAACTTAAAACAAAAATGGTATTGTTCAATCTGTGTAAATGGTTAAAAATGGGTTTAAATTATTTCTTTTATGTATACACGCCACAAATAATAGATGTAGCTCGTTCAAATGTAGAAAATTGAGCAAATTATTAACTATACTATATTTTCGAATACTGTTGCCAACTTCCATTGCACTTCGCTAATGAGAATCGGAAAGTTCAAAACTAGCAACTAAATACTTCTGTCGTTATTTATAACTACCGATTTACTCTGGTTTTTTAATAATTGTACATGATCATTTATTTGATTTGAGTTGATGGTTAGAATGGCGTTATGAAATGCGTTTAAAGAATTTATTTTTCAAAAATATCTATGTAATTTATAAGAGAACATAATGCTTAAATATTACTTTTAGTAAGCATTTGGATGTATACAAAAAAACTAAGTACGCACCAGGTAAGTTAACAATAAGTTTATACTATAATTTAACCCATCGTAATTATTTTAATTTTGTTTTTTTATAGAAGAGGGGACAAACGAGCTGGAGGCCCACCATAAAGGCAAAGTCGCCGCCCATAGACACTCACATGGCTGGAAGCTCGTGATTGCGACCCTAAGTCGTAATTGCCTTCAATAGCGTGGCGAGCAGCTGGTTCCATAACGTGGTGATGCGTGGTCAGAAATGTCTTACGAAACGCGCAGTGGTGGAGCGACAGACATCAAGGTGATACGGGTGGAATTTCTCATTCAGCCTAGATGTCCTAAGATGAAATTCAGCTGTACGTATTAATCCGAACAACTCCTCCTTAAACTCCCTATAGTAAATGCGATAGAAGATGCTGAGAGATCCAACATCTCATAATTATATTTTTAATGGTAAGTTTGTAGTACTTACATTTTTTCACTTACGTGTACGCTTATCCTAATATTGTATACAGTAACCTAGTTCATAAAAAACTAAATCAGTATATTCTCACTGTTTAAACAAAGCTTTCCTCGAGTGTTGTTTTCATGAATAAGACTCAACCAATTCGCATTTTGATATGAATAACTAACAATTAGTTGAATATACGCCGTTCTACTTTACAATATAGGATTGCTTGAATAACTGGAAGTGCGCTATTATACCATTGCAGTAAGAACATTTTGTATTAATTGTATATTCCAAATGTAATACAAGGAGCTACAATCTCATTTCCCGTAGACCACGTAGCTCGTAGCTGCTACGAGCCTGTTTATTCGTAGAAAGGGGCTACGAATAATGAATACCGCTTCTTGTGTGTATTATATATTCTTTAACTAATGTTTGTTAAGTTTAAACACAGTTTATAAACACATGTTAAACCTAAAAGGTGTAGATTTTGTTAATCAGAAGCTTCCAGATTGTATTAATCTTTAAAATCTATATTTTTACCTAAAAGTTGTATAAGTTTTAATAAGCAATGCTAAAAGTATGTATTATAATGTGAGTTATCAAATATTAATAAGTTAATACGTGAAATTAAGATGTTTAATCAAAATTATTTAATTCTAGTGTTTTATATGGTATGATAAAAGAGTGGATCTCACTTGTTATAAAGAACGATGTCTGGTCTCCAGATGTGGTCTGATGGTACATGCAGCATGTGGACACCACCGTACTCCTTAGGCTCCCAGCGTAACTTGTAGTCATACCAGGACTGTTCCACCCACAGGTTGGTGGTCATAATCTGGTTCTTTAGATTCTGTCGACAAATGGTCAACATTAATTGTCATGTTTATGTGGCCACCATTTTGAATTTGACAGTTGACTCACCATGGTTGTCATGGCAACGAATAAGCACTTAATTAGTATATAAATTCGTTGAAATAATTTCGTCTATAAATATCGAGGAACATCCTTAAGTACGTTTAAGCATATTATCTATTTTCAGAGCTTATCATTAGCAATTAATACGGTGTCGGTAAATGGCGTTTTCTTTTATTTATTATAATTAATTATTTATTATATTTTATGTATACTTATACATAAATAATAACATAGTTTAATAAACCGATGAATTTAAATGTAAATTTTGTGAGGTAAAGTAATAAAAAGAGCATAAATTCCGAAACAGTACAAATTGAATAAAACATAAATCGTTTGCGAAGCGGTAAACCGAAATCCCTTTATTATTTTTGATTCCGCTTTTTCGCGTTATCATATTTCATGCATTTATTTAATTATTAAATAACAAAATAAAATAGTAAATATGTTTATCATTCGCGTTAGTGCCCTTTAACATACTTGCCGGTATATAGGAGTGGCAGAGAGATTATTTCTTCTTCTTTAAATATATTCATCCAGCGCAAGCTTAGACTCTTGGGCACGGGTCATTGTATCTAACCTGGGAATGGTTGTAGTTGCATTTTTTCAACCTGTTCTGTGGAACATACTTGGCGATTTAAAGGAGTGGCGGAGAGATTCTTGCCAGTTCTTCTCGGCCTCTTTACGCCCTAGATTTGAGAACCACAAATGAACAGTCAATTATTTTATAAGTTTTTTTTAAGTGTAAGAAAGTAGAATATATATTTTTGACTTGACTGTAAAATATAAAATAGCCCAATAAATATGAGGTAACATTCCTTTGTTCATTTATTAATTTTGTTGACGTGGGTGGCATAACAAACTTTACGTTTCAGAGAAGAGAATAACATTGTTATTTATAAATCACCGAGAGCAGTTAGATTTCGTTACGTGAAAATGAACAACAAGTTCGGATACTCGGAGTACATCGATTTCATTCAAATGTCAAAAACCACGAAACGGTTGGTCCCGCGAGTTATAAAGAATATTTTACGTGTATTTTGCTAGGAAAGTAGACGATACAATAATACGTTTCCGCTTGAATAAATCGACAATTCATTAACGTTGGTACGAAACGTGAGATAAAGTGAGTTTTACGATACTTTTTTTTAACAATATTTGAGTACAAGAGTTATATTAATGTACTGGCTGCTCTCCGAAATATTAACCGCGTTAACACATCCTAAAGAGGATTTTCCTGGGTTTTATACAATAGTTTTCATCTATTATTATTATGCTTTTATTGGTGCCTTATGATGCCTTACAAATAATTATTTTTGACATTATAACTAAGCTTTATAATTGGGTCACAGTGACACTCCACCGAACTCGTTTTACTTGGGCGCGATGCGAACGGATTGGAGGACCGTGGTTCTTCTCCGTTCCAACGCTGCACGCCAAGAGAGCCCGGAGATGCGTCAGAGTAAAGAAACGTCCTCCACTGTCATTCGTGACACTCTTAAAACATTGATGCACCTTCATATTATTATCTACTAGAACTACCCAATCGGCAAATATTCTGATTGAGTTTACCAAAACTGTTATTTTAAAAAGGTAACTTCGATTTATGTAATTGTGTTAAATTATAGAAGTATATAACCAAGGACAACAAAGTATTATACGTCATTTTAAGGTAATGCGCATTGCACTATGTAGACTAATACAAACAATCATCAACATAAAGAAAACATTCACAATTTATACTTTATCTCTCGAATACATTTCGTGGAGTTTCAGTAATGGCAGCCGCGTTATTGCCGGCTTATCGCCTCCCGTGATGTTGCTTCCCTTTGTAATTTTTCGTTCATCGATTGTACAACAATGGAACAAATTAAAAAACAACATGGAAGACTGACACAAATTCTCTATGTTTTCAATAAATTCAAAACCATAGAACGATATTCGAATTCTTTTTTTAAAATGACATAAACGATAAAAATCTTACCTTTAAATTTTTAATCTGTAATTTTTCTGATAGTTCACTGTGGTGCGTTTTCGCGCCAATTTTATATTAACGCATTATACTGATAGTAATATCTTCGTAACAATATTTATGGCAAACAGGTTATGTAGAAATAAAAAAATATTGTAAAGTTAAATATTGAAACGGTACGTGCTATTTAAAAGTCTCGCATTCGAGCTATTCAATGCTGGATCGCCGTTTTAGATAGAATGTAATACTGATTTTTGGTCAACTTATTAGAGAAATTTGAAGAAAGCCCACGATTTGGCTTCGTAGATATTTCTATTTTGCAGTACCTTTTATTTTAATGTCGCACTGAAGCTGCAAAATGCTTTTATAAAACTACAAACAAGTCCATTTTTATTACTTATTTAAGTTTAAATTCAAGTGTCTCTTGAAGCGCGGATTTTAGATTTTATTTAGTGTGGTGAAACCTTTATATAAAACAAAAACATATGTCGGTAAAGATATGTTACATTGTCGTATGGATTATACGAGTATTCTTGTTATATTATCTTTAGTGTGAACGTGATTTGTTCATTATAATTCTTAAGAATATTGTCTATTGTTCATAGAGCATTTGTACACTTATGAATTGTCGAATAATTATAAAACTATTGTGTCTGCAATTACATTTAATGCCAATTCCCAAATCAAGGGCGTAGAGTGGATCAGAAGAACTGGCAAGAAAACCTCCGCCATTCCTTTCAGTCGTAAAGTATGTTCTACAGAACCAGTTAAGCAGAAAAGAATTCTCCGTGCTCTAAGATTTTGTTAGAACAATATTTTGAATTCATATATGACAATGGGAATAATAAATCTTACATATTATCCAAGTTTCGACGCAAAGTTTAATCTTAATCAACCTATTCAGCCCACTGTCACTAATCCGCAGCTAAACTACTGCTAATCCGTTAGTTCTTCTATTTAAGAAAAATGAATGGAAAGTTTTGAATCTTGTTAATCACTACAATCTACCCTTTTTAATACAGTATATCTATTTAAAAGGTTTCCTTATATTACCTGCTTAGTTTGCTTAGTTTGGTATCCAGTTAAGTAGATCAATGAATTTAATTTCCCTATAAATGATATTACAAGTAGATATGTCAAAAAAGCACTCACTAAATATGAGTTTCTTGCCCTAGACAAATATCGCTAAGAGTGAACCTCAACGGAATCATAAAACGCCAACCACAAAGTTGTAGAAAGTATGGAGATATAAACTGGTATTAAAATAGTAAAATTGTGCTGTAGCGGGGCTACTGACATCGTTTTACGATCTTGAGTTTTAGCTTAAGCGCCAAGTAAATGCTTGATTGGAGAGAGATGGAGATTTATGAGCCGTATGGGATAAATTAATGATTCATCTAAATAAACAGTTATCTGGAACAGATCATTGATCATATAAGTCCTATATATGTGTTATACCACCAGAATAAGATTTGTTTTAACTTAGTTTCTGTCATACTAAGTTTTATTTCATGTGATAACAATGCTTTTTATAATAAACATATGTTTCATTACAATTAAACTCCCTTTGAAATGATCCTTATTATGAATATTTAAACAGGTTTTAACAGTTAATTATTCCGTTTCCAATATTGGATAATAAATCCACTATCAAATATAAATACATATCAGCATTATTAATATTCACTGCTTTTCAGGAATTAATCGAAATTAATTCGATTTTCATTCGCATAATATTAAAACTGGCTGATTTTGTTCGTTCGAGCGGGGTACAAAAAATTCAAAACAAAGATATACATCTTTGTTTTGAATTTTTTACCAACACAGTTTGTTATATTGTGATACTAAAAAGTTAAAGACGTATTAGGTTTTTGAATAACTTCCTTTCCTAAAAACGATTATTACTTTATGATCTACTAACATTTAAATGACGAAAAAAATATAGACGTGGTGCAAACAAGACAGGCCAGAACGTAAGAAACGTAAGTGAGTTGCCAGCCTATAGAAATTATAAGCACTTTTCTTGAAGGGCCCTAAGTCATAGATGGAGTGGTTTGCATATTTTGGTGGTGGTAAGACGACTTGAACCCCACAGATGTGTGGATGACGTAATTCAGCTGCAGGTACTAAACATTATCTATGGTAAACTAAGATACTGAGAGAGCCAACATCTCTACGCATTGGATTAAGCTTCTCGGAAAGTGACAGGTTGGAGCCGATTCGAAACGTTATATGTTGAATGCGATCAAAAGGAAGGAGCTGGTATTTAGAGGCTCCCGCTGAGAGATGACAATACTCGGTGAAAATGCATTAATATCATGAATTGTCGTTAACTTTATTTAAGGTTATTAAATGGCATATAGCCCAGCCTGGCATATGGCATATACCATATAGTAGAAGATTGTATACAAATGGAGTAAATGCGTATAAATATGTGTTGATGTTTTAAATTTCTTAGACAATTCATAAGTGTACGAAAATATTTATTGCTTTTTAGTTTGTTTTGACAATTCCAGGATAGGGCCTCCTTTTTAGTTTTACTTGTGCTTGGAGAACACGCTCTCTCTCTTCTTATTGAATCTTAATACACGGGTGATAAATTCAAAAAACAAAAGAAATACAACACAGAATGACATTACAATGCAATGCAATATGGTGTGATTTGATTGAACTAAATGTAAATAGACACATTTTATCATCATATCGTGTATTGAACAACTATTTTAAATAATGTTCCACCGACCTCGTTCCGATTGCATTATATATGTATTAATACTAGCTGGTTATTGCGGTTTTGCCTTCGTTAATCAAGACCCGTGCTAGGTAAATGAGCCGATTCCCGTTGTCGCTATATTTTTCACGCATCGATATACGAGATTTTTCTTTTAGATTTGCACATTCTATCTTTTCAAAACCGATACTGTTAACATATTTGAACTATTTGGAGGTGGCCGTTAATTTTTATATACACTACTTAACGGGGCGTAAATGTTTCGTGTAGACTTTGCCAAGAATAGTCTTTATCTTTGTGAGGCCCGTTGTTCTAAGTTTGGGTTATTGTTGATCCAACATTTCGAAATCTTTGAAGAACAATAGAGAATGGATGGTTTGTGTATAACCGGCCGTGGTATTTTTCGGGTCAGGTGTTATGCAAAAAAATAAACACTTAATCATTCATAAGTACTTATATACTAGAAGTACTTAGCCGCTTATTAATACCCATAAACATTTAGATGTAGTACGATAAAATATTGTTTTTTTTATGTAAGAGGAGACAAACGAACAGGCGCGTCACTGTGATGTGCCAACCTGCAAGGCCAGGAGGCTTACAAGTGAGTTGCCGGCCTTTTCACAGCACTCCCCAGGAGAAAAGGGCGGGTGAGGGGAAAGGATAAGAAAGGAAAAGAGAAAATTAAAATCTTGCCAAAAATAATAATATGTTATAATTGACAAAAAATACATAGTTTAAATCAAAATAAGGTGATCAACTGGCGGCCTTATCGCTTTTAGCGATCTCTTCCAACCATATTATCAGCAGCAACTAAAGTAAAAAAATAGTTTATTTTTTGCACTATTAAAAAAAGTTCAAGTCAATCCGAAACATCAAGCTATTTTCGTCACACAAAAAATCAAATGAAGCTAACAGCAAACGAAGTAGACGCGGAAATCAAAGGCATAATGTCAAGCCTCCATTAAGTGTGTATCGAATGCACCTCTAATTAATAAACTCTAGAGAGCTATAATGATTTACGAGGCTGGTTTAATAGCTTTAAGTCCCGTTGGGTTACACCGTGCGACATAATATTTCCACGGTTTTTAATGTGAGAATGGGGAATTGTCAATTTGTTATAACATTGTTACAATTGGAAGATTGCTAATATCATTTTTATATGTTCAGTATGAATTTTTAAATCAGCTGGATTGTGTTAAACCGTAATGTTTATGATGTAATGTTTAATCTGTTAATTTTGTGGTAAATCGCATAAATAATTAACTCGTTGTTATTATTGGGGATAGATTTCATTTTTCCATACGTGTGACAACTGTAATTGTCTTTTATAAAACGTATACGCGAAGCTGACGACCGGATGATGCGGAGAGGTCATCGGAGTGTGAGCTCGGCATCATTGTTTAGTTTAAGAACTATAAAGTTTTGAATTGTATTCGATAAAAAGCTTGGGATTAATACTGTGATGAAGACATTTCACTTTCTCACGGTTATAAAACTCACAGCCAACACTACCTGCTGAGTTTGTAGTGGGTATCTTCTTGATCCGGCTTATTTTGGAACCACTTTAAATATAAGAAAGTTATTGACGATGTGGTTAAGATATAAATAAATAATAATAATAGACAGTGTTTTGCAACCGCTACAAACTCTGTTATTTTGTAAGTCGTAAAATTTTATTTTTTGGTCCTTCGAGCCGGATAAACGCCTATAGAGTTATTGGGTTATGATCAAATTACATTTTCTCTGATGCTATCCATTTTGTTTAAAATAATTATAACAACTTAACCAATAAAAATGAAACAAAATTTTACAACTTAACCAATAATAATAAAAGTACGAATCCGTCTTTGTTTATCTTTTAATGTAATATATAATTTTAATAAGGACTAACTGACATGGAAGACGTGTATATTGCCGACTTTTTAATAATTAGTTCACTTTTTAAAGATCCTAATTGAAATTAGTTATGTAATATTTGTGTTTTACGTTAATACGTAAAATTAAATATACGTTAAATATAATTTTTTGCCCGCAAAATTAACCCCGTGTATAGTAAACGGTTGTTGTAATTTTGCAGATCTGAGTTTAGAGACGTGTTCAAGTATGCCTCTTATCATGTCAAGAACAAGCCAAGCTCAAATGAGTTACATTACGAATAATAAACTCTTAGAAAACTTAAGTGAAACATTAAAATGATGATTATTTAAAAAAAGCAATCACAGTCTATACATGTTAGTGAAATGTAGTCTGAAAATAAATCTCAGTTAAAGCGAATGAGCTTCTAACATACAAACTAAAATTGTCAAGTGGACTGTAGTGCCTGTGTGTATGCGACACACAGTCACCTAAGTATATTTTCTACTATACATTAAGGTACTTCTATTGCAATAAACACGTAAACTCCTCTCAGGAAGTAACTTTTACGCTGAGACTTTTTATATAAACATGTCCAAGTAGCATTAGGTCAACGACACGTCGCCAAGTCTTGTATACATTATTGAGCAAAGACTGAGTAGCTAGCGCGCCGGTCTGCTTCTTGTGAATATAAATTTTATTACATAACTTTTTTTATAGCTACAGGCTTTCATATAAACGACGATTCAGTCTGGTGTTTATCAGAAAGAGATGAAACATTACTTCATGGAGTGTCGAAGAAAAAGAAAGAAGAAAATTGTAGCGAAGAGATAATTGACACTGTTGTCAATGTTATTGATATAGCGACGTTCGTATGTGGTTATCGGTTTTTATTTTTTGTGTTAGTAATTTAGTGACTTTGATAAATATTATTATCGAGGTAATAGATAATGTCTAACATTAATTTGATGATAGCCAAGTTAACCATATTGAACTCGAACCTTGAACCTTTGAATAAAACACATTAAAAATCAGAAAACAAGGTAACTTATTAAACAACAATTTTATTATTATTTTTTTAGACACCCTGTGATAAGAAACAAAGATATTATTAATACGTCCGTACGTTAAGGTGGTTATTTGTGTGTCCTTGTAAAGAAAATAAATATAGAAGATGAAAATAATTGGTTTTGTAATTTTCGCTTATTCGACGCCACGCATATTCGGCAAAAGAACGGGCCTTTTTCATATCAGAATCATTCATGTCTGTTTCATCTTTTTAATTTCAGACGCGAACATGCTCCATTTGTATGTTTCTCGTAATGGAATCTGTTTCGCAGTTAGGCGTACTGACATCTCTTATATTTTTCATTTGAAGTTTGATTTGTATTTTAGTTCAGTTTTAATGAGTTTCTGTAAAACACAAAACGTATGAAGGATTTTTGTTAGCAAATTCATACAACTGTCAAATTATTTGATGTCCAGCCTTAATCGTTGCTGCCCAGCTTCGCAAAATTATTCTCAACTATCAAAAAACATTTGAAAAACTATCGTACATGTAAACAGATAACACGTTTGACCAAAAAAAGTTACGAGGGATAGAACAAATTTTTTGTCATAGATTACAGAGGCGACCTCTTTACAATTAATGCTGGCCATTCGGAATATTTTGGCACAGCTAATATAGGAGTCAGATTTAAATCCTATCCATACGAAAAGATTCCATTTTCAAAAGTTGCACTTTAAAATCACTCTTCACCCGTTAAATGGTAAAATCAAACATGAATTTAAAAAAAAAAGAAAAAGGCTTTATACTGAAATGGCACTTGAAACGGAAAAAAAGGTTTTCAAACCCGATCCAACTGAGATATTTTCTAACATTTTTCCATCTCTGAATATTCCGTATAAATATCCAACCCCTCCCGGCACTCGATTGTAATTCCGATTTTTCTGAATATATACGGGAATCGTAACTAGTGCTGAGAATAAAATTTTATTGTGCATTCACGACCGCAACGGTTGTTTAGGTAATCGTCGGTTCATTTATTATTGTTGCTTCGTTTTTAACCGCGCATACCCTGTAATATTTTTTATTAAAGTTAGGGATGATTATCTGTTAGTGATAAACGGATTAATCTACATTAATATAACACTAAAATAAATTTTAGTTACCATACAGAATATAACTGGTATTATACCTGGTATAATAACAATATTCTCTGAATAGTTAATTTTATTACTAGCACAAAATTTAGCCCTTAAGGCAAAGTAACAATAATGCTGGCAATTCCACGCTCTGCTACGATGCGTATACGCTTAACGAGAAAATAAATGTATTATTAGAAACATATACAAAACATAGTGTACCAAATTAAAAAAGCGGGCAACACACTCGCGAGTCGTTTATAAGTAATACAAGGTCGATTAACATTTAAAATATTAATCGCTGCTTTAAGAAATATATTTTTAACCATTCACTAGCACAATATAACACCTTCTAAAAATAAATACCAATATTAACTTTTAATTTGTCTCCGGTATCTTATTATCATGTTTAGAATAGCCATCAATCAAAATAAATATAATATAAATATTTTAAATAGATATAAAATGTCTCTGTACGAATGTCTTTCATAGACATAGACGAGAATCCTCGAGGAGACGGAAATAGCTCATTCGGTATGCTTAAATAACGACGTTATAGTAATAACGACTGTTACTTTAAGATAAAGAAAACATATTTAAACAGTATTTTAGTTATTATACGTTTTACATTTGAAAAAAAAAAAGGAACGCAACGTAATAAAAAATAGTTTATTTATTAAAAAACTAAAACTAACCTAACCTCTCATTTGAATTTTATTTATATTAAATTGTTAATATTTTTTATAATATTTTAGAACTCTTACCAAGTAAGGAACAATACTAAAGGATCATAGAATCTGGTCAGGGGTTTTTACGCTGCGTAGGCAAGAATGTAAGTAATTATCTCTGCAAATAAAGTCTCATAATTTCTCTTACTATAGGAAGTAGACCATATTTAATTTCAAGATTGTTTACTTATTTTTAACTAAAGCTCGTAGTGATAACTAGTTTTATCTGAAAATCTAGTGGTTAAAAGTTTGGTTAATTCTAGATTTCACTAGTTATTTCTAGTTTTACCAAAAACATTTGGTAAAAAACAAATTTTAACTAGGCAAAACGCGTTCTATCTAAAAACGGCTACATATATTTCCTCACCATTAAAGCGCTTTTATTAATAAAAGTAAAGTATAGTCAGAAAAAGAGGTTTTATATAGTCTTCTCAATATAATATCTAAAGTCAATCTCTTATAGTATCGAAAGACTATAAGTTTATGACTAAACAGGCAAATAAACCAAAATCACGTTTGAAAAGGAAGAAAGAGAGATTGAAATAAGCCAAATATTTTCGGCTTTCTTAATAAGTGCTTAAGTAAAAATATGAATAAGCCGTTCCACAACAAATTAATCATACTTTTATTTGCCACTCCGTAGTTATGTAAAACAAAATGTATAAATCAAATTAGGAATGTGAAGTTTGAAGCCATCAGTTGCAATAAACGTTGTTGAAAGACTAATCGAAAACGCCAAGTTCTCCTTACCCAAGCGTTTCTCATTTATTAACCCCAGAAATCGTTTCATTTGACACATGGGGGAGACAGCGAGGCGCCTCTAGATAAATACTGATATACCCTGGTGTTGTTATGTATACTTGTGTCTAAGACGGGTAAGTCATAAGCTTCAGTCAGAGTAATACGTATATTTTTCGCTATTTTATTTTATTATATTCATTGGTTATAAGACATTTTGCAAATTATCTACCGCATCGAGTGGTGTGAATGATGTTCACCGCTAAAAACCCCGGCGAACTCTTATTTATTTATTAAATTACAGCATTATGACAATAAAAGAACAGTTGCCCACGGGACCACTTGCTGTTCCCACATAATATTTCATAGAGCTTTTAGTTTTAAAAACGTTCAGCTTTGAACAATTTTTTAAATATTATATAACACGTTATGTCATAAATAAAAAGCTCATTTATTATTTCACACATACAAAACGTTTACACTCCGTGACAAAATGTATTGTGACTTATGTCAAGATGCGTGAAAGCTTTTTGATTCATATTTAATTATATGAGATATAGGAAAAATTACACGTACTAATTATCACAATAAGGGCTGACATATAACACTATTATGTGATAAATTAATCAACTTACAACATCGATAAGCTGGCTCAATTTAAGCTTAATGCAGACTCGAAGGACATCGGTTGTGTTGACCACGGGCCTAACTAGTTTGTTGTAGTTTGACAACAGATCGTCGTAAAGGCGTTTGGCGTCAGGATTGCCAGCGGCGACGGCCCGGAGGCAGCAAGCCGCCAGCAACCAGACGAATGGAGCCATCAGCTTGTCATTACGTCTCGCACGGTTGGGGCGCGGCGCGGTACTGACGGACGCAAGGGTAGAAGAGAGACTGCTATTTATTGGGTGTTATGGATTTTCATGTGAAATCACAGGCGTATATTACTAGTGGTTTTCCACTACTAGTTTAATTGTTTTTCATATCAGTATTATATTGTTACTCTTGTTAAATATAACTGCGGAGTGACTGAGGTTATATTACATTTAACTCATCATCAACAATTTTTTACCCAATTTTATATTATAGTTAGTAATGTATGTTTTTTTTTTGTTGTATTAATTAATGTCAAGGTATTGCAAAAACGTTTCCTTTGCATTTCTAATGATTTCACCAGGCATCAAATATTTATCGTTATGCTATAGTATAAGTTATTAAATAAGAAATATATCTAGTGGCTAAAATCACAGGCTGTTATATTAGTCACATCCCATCACTATATGCGCGGGACGTCCCCTCACTCCGCACCAAGCTAGCGCCCAGAAATCGCCGATGTGAATTCTTTCGTTGTTACTTTGAACTTTTATAATAAATTTTATTGGGCTCTCCGCGTCGGTAACTCTAATAGTATTATATGCTTTTGGAAAGATTCATCTTAATTTACCGAATACGTTTAGGCTTTTGAGTTTCTGGTAGAAAACTTTCGTGGAGATTATACACACTCAAACCACAGTTTTGTGGCTTCTCCTCATAAATTCTCTTTAATCGCAAGAATATTATGCCTTCTAAAGACATATTAGTTTGAACGTACTTCATTGTCTACGTTGAAAACTAGCATTGTCTTAGATTGGAAAGATACCAGGAAAATTTATCAATAATAATAATCTGAATAACTCAGAACAAGCAAGAATAAATTGAGAAACAAATTTTGTAGTAACATAAATTCTTAACAAATTTTAGTGTATATTAAATTAAGATAGAGATTTAAGGTATATATAAAATACTGAAAGACGATATTTAGTAAGAAAGAAAAAAAAGAGGCATTTTATAATTTTTTTGCGGTATAAATTGTTATAAACGAAGCTTGCCACTAACCAAGCGTTAATATGGAAAAGCGAACGAAGTAAAAATTAAACAGTTTTCACATTCTGAGGTCGCATTAATAACAATTAGGGCCACAAGTTACGCGAAGGCCCCACATCTCGCCATGATTTATCTCTCTAGTAAAGTAAGAAAACTAAAAAAAAATAAGTAAGTAACTAAAAGAGAATATCCAAAGTAGAAAGTGAAATCAAAAGCTCTTAAATTAAACAAAAGCACATCCCTCTAAACTAATCATGTAATTTCATATTTGATGATGTTGATTATTTCGAAATTAATTTTAACACAAGAACGAACTACTAAAGAGTTTTTATTGATCTGTCTCTTTTATTAATCAAGATTCCACAATATTAAACCTTTATAGGTGTAGGGCCCTGATCAAATCAGCACCTCTGACTCCGAGACTGAAACTTGGCGAATACTTGCCGCGAAATAGGGCACGATAAAAGCACAATTATGTGGTCCATACATAGTGCAGGTAAAATATTATTGAAATAGTTGATTCACGCTGTGTCGATTTCAAACATATGAAGATATGATTGGCATGATTGTTTGGAGTTCGGTAAGGCCGGGTTAAGTCCCCTAAAACAATCTACACCGGAACCTCAGAGGTATAATCATATTAAGTATTAAACCAGTAAACTTACGGTATTCAATTAATTAGTCGCATTATACATTCACATTTGTATTTGTGGAACCGAACTTAAGATAGTTATGTAAGTAGATAGTAAATTGATCAAACATAAAGATATAATTATTATTTAGTAAAATATATTTCATACATTGTATATAAAGCGGCTTTGTTTTATTCAATGAAAAAAATTTTTACAGCAAATAAATTTTGAAAATAATATTAATTTTTATAAATAGACAAATTTGTCGAGAATTATTTTATCTACATTTATAAGTCAGTCTCTATATAAATATTGCGTAATGTTAAAACATTACGGTTCAAAAATGTCTTTACTTTACCTATTCGGATACATATTATGAGTTTGAGTTAATTAAGTTTGAGTTAGTTAAGAGTAATTACTAAACATCTGCTGAACTGTTACTGTAGTTTCGAACAAAGGTTATTAATTATTTTTACAATTACAACCCTTACAAAAATAAATTTAAAGGTTTAGTGGCTTTTAAGAAAAGATATTAAAAAAAAAACAATTATTTTTTGAGTTTCTCTATTTCATGATTATTTCGAAGTATAATTAGGAATCTGTTAAAAAGAGCAAGAAGCAGAGGTTTGAAGAACATCCTACACAAAACTCATACGCAATTTAAAATAATGAGTTTATTAGGGGATGTCTATATAATATTATTGAAATTTAATAAGACAAAAATTCCTTCTGTTGAAAACTCGCAAAACATTTTCTGTGTCATGAAGTATCTGTCATCTTAATATCATCTCGGAAAATTTTGATTGACTTCTCCAGTACGACACTCTTTATTTATAAACATCTCACGATTTATAACATGGATTTTGTGAAAACAAACATTTTTACTGATATCAAGATAATTTAATTTTAAAATTTAGCTAATATTAGAATAAAATCTACAATGCTTCATAGAAAAATTACCCCCCTATTCATGAATCATAAACTTATTTTACATAGATACTCTTTCATCGCTTTCTGTTAAATCGTGTATCCGCCGCGATAAAAAGAGATAGAAATATTTATATAGAATCTACAAGCCATCTAGCATTTTAATGCATATCCTTCAATATATTTCTGTAGCTGTTGTAGCACATTTAATTGCGCGCGTAGCACTTCGTAGACTCCGTAGCAGCGGATTCTACACTATATCATGCGAAAGAAAATAAGATAAGCCTACATTACCAGTTCGTACAATCGTCATCCAAAAACCGATTAACTTTACAAATGTCGAAATAGGGTACACACAAAACCGATAATCCGTAAGAAAAACAAATAACTCACGATTTTCCGTAAAATTGCGTAGACACTAGAGATATTGAGCGTCTCTCGGTTATGATCCGCTTACTTCGTTATTTAACTTTTGAATATATTTATTATATATATCGGCGCAACTACAACAATTTAGTATCAAAATAACTAGGATAATAATAATAGGCATCATTTAAATGTCCTACAATAAATTTAAAAATATAAGTTTAATACTTTCAAGTTTATTACGCTGTGAAATGTCATCCTTATTATTGCAATACGTACTCTGTGAAAGAAAAACAAGTGCGGACATGTCAGATTGATGTTGCATCGTGAAGTCGGCAATGCTGACGCAACGCCTTGCAAAAACCCTACGAAGATACTTCTTTCGTTATGTAAAATAATATATATATATATATATATATATATATGTATTTTGTATAAAAATATTACAGAAACAGCAACATGGTGGACGTCATCTATACATTTTATAGATTCAGTCATTATCTACATGAAAGTTAAGTTAAACAACTAAACTAAAACAACCATAAATTATAGACATAGATTTTTAAAATACATCTTTACATTGGGTTAAATCGCAGTCGGCGCATTAAGAGCTTTAATTGGAAAAAAATCTTGTAAACGTAGACATGTATATTCAGTTTTCGTAGAAAACTTTACAAAAACAGAATGCAACCTACGAAATTCTCACGTACAAAATATATTTATTATATCAGCGATAAATCGAGTCACTGGCTTGTGTAAACACAGCACCGAGTCGTCCATTACGTCCACCGATGTATTGCTGTTTATTAAACTTTTTATTGGAAGAAAATATTGGAGAATGTAGGATCAACATGACGTCAAATTGAAGACCGACAAGTCAATTTTATGTTTTTCTTATTAGGACAATAAAATACCAACACCCTATATTTAATTAACCCGTGATTGTCACAATGCAAGCTACTTATGAAGTAAAGTGAGGATGGCTTCCCACTTCAAAATTGAGTTGTAAATTTACGGAGCAGGTATATAGTTAAGGCTTCACCTGTGACTTAAGTAATTACAAATAAAGTTTATATTAAATACTCTAATTGAACTTTTTTAACTAAAACACTTCTTGAAATTGTTTTCACTATGATAATGGAGATACTGATGATTTAAAGCAGTGGCGGAGAGTGTCTTGCCAGTTCTCGTCCGCCCTGCACCCTTGATTATTTCCATGTTTCTTGCCTGAATGGTCGCGTACGAACAGGCGTAGAATCACTTATATTTAAGACGCTTCAAAATGGTCCTTTGTACCTTAATGAATAAAGATATTTTGAATTTGGCTTTCATTGATAAAGATAACATTAGTTGGAACCGATATAAAATAGTCGAATAAATGCCCAAGATGTTACTATTTGAAAAAAGTTAAAACAACGATTCAATTACAGCATGATACCTAGGTTCTTTTGAATCTTTTAAAACATAGAGCCTTAAAGAACAAAGTGCACTCATTAAAATCGCACTGCCCTCGTGAATTCAGAACGGCATGTTTAAAACATTCTACCAGTTTTAGAGAGAGGAGATTTGAATAACAAATTCGTGATAATCTAATTGTAAGCCAACTCGCTTCAACTCTTATAGGTAATGTTATATAGTCTCGGAGATGGTAATGTGTCAGACCAGTTAAAGAATATTTAGAGGACAAAGATTCTTTTAATGTGTCAGCAATAGCTCATGGGTTCAATTCTTGAGGAGCCTTACAATACTTTTGTTATTTGAATTGGTGATGTAAGTAACATAATTATATATGAAATGGTTTTAAAAGAACACCTATCCAGATCCTTGCCGGTTCTTCTCGGCTTGCCAAAACGGTGGTAGTGTAAAAATTTACCATTCAAAAGTGTCTTTATAAAGGTCTAATTAAATACAGATATTTTGTATGATTTACCTTCTATGAAGCAAACCCATATTTAAAAATGTACTTAGAGTTAGATCAAATAGTTCGAATCGTAGGCGAGGCGTGGTTCAGTATTAGATAAGCTGAGGTCGATGTACGACAATTTATTTTTAAAATATCATTCGAGTCTGGGTTCAGCTTTTTAATCAATATAATACAAAGGTTTTCAAGTAAACGAATGACGACACGAGGAAACAATGCATTGATAAATGTGAAAATGATGATTTTTCATATAAGATCTAGAAATTTTATATATATACCAATGTATTTATATTTTTCACATAAGATCTAGAAATGTTATATATATATTTACTTTACTGTTTTTTTTATTATTAAATCTATGTATTTTAAATGGTCTATATCAAATTGAGCAGTGTTATGGCTGTCCATGGGCGGTGTTGTCATTTTTGGTATCCTTGTAACCCCTATACAAAAAAAAATTAATATCATATTTTTGTACTAAAGAATTTACATTATAAAAGTAATGCACAAGACCTACAAAGCGTTTAATCAAATTAGGAACTTGTTGTTTAGCTCGGAAAGTCTGCTTTAATAATTCACCTACACGTTTCCTCATACGGCTTCATAATCAGATCCCATTAAATCTAATTTGAATTCCTAAACATTTATTCTTTTGACGTGTGATATGTCAGAAACGTGACGAAATGTTAAATATTAAAGCCTATTATGCAATCGTGTTGGATTTTTCTGGAAAAAAAAGAAACATTTTTGACTAATATCCGACAAAAGGATACACATTATGTAGGTAAAAGTTGACAAAACAGATTTATAATTGTGTCTGCCTATAATTCAAAATATAGGATAATTAATTTCTTAGAGATATCTCAAGTATTGATATTTACCTTATTTAATAAAGCGTCATCTACAATCGTCTTTGATATTTGAGTAGAACTGAACTTTTGTACTTAGCATAATATCATTGAAGCTTCTCTTTACGAGATGGAGTTTTTACGTCAACAGATGGCGTTGTATCTAGTTTTGGAATGTAATCAGTAACCTATTTGGGTTATATACTAATTATAAAAGTATAGAACATAACAGTAAAAGAGAGAAAATTAACAGCATTTATCTATAGCTATGAATCGATTCCAGGCGAAACTAACGCATTAAGAACTATTATCAACAATTAGTAACGTTGTTAAACTTATGAATAAAACATCACTTCTTCGTAAGCATTTCTTGTCTACAATATAATTATTTATAATTCTAGATTTAAATTAGCATATTTTTCGGTTTTTCTTATTTTAATGTATGTTGTGTTTTGTTTCTGTATTATTATTATTATTTTTTGGTTACTTCGCACCCTTTGCACCTGTCTTATTATATTTTAAGTATTCTGTAATCGTGTGGGTTGTCTGAAAGAGATCGCTTATTAGCGATAAGGCCGCCCGTTGCTCTTATATGTACTAACATCTGTAAACGTCATTTGCCTCTATTAGTTTTATAAATGTATTAGCGTCTATTAATATATATATAATAAAGAATAACGAACTAACTTCCGTCTAAGGTTCTATGGTTAGCTAGGATTCAAATCTAAAATATTGCCGTGGAGTCATTTGAATACCTTAAATTCACTGGTTTCCTTCTTTTGTGTAAGAGAGCCTTTGTAAGTGATAAAAAGTATTCTCAGAATAAAACGCAAAATATCCGTTGAGATGACGGTAATAGCACATTTGTACTGACAAATGTTTTATTACAGTAATACAATGAATGTAATGCTTTGCGGCTTTTATAATACAAGAAAGCTCCCACATGAAATTTTGTTATATTTAGCTTACTTTTTGAGATCGCGATTATAACTTCAATAGCTTTGTTAAGCTATTATCACTTAAGATCTGTTGATATTGTATTGCCAAGTATCTAACTACCATGAGTTCACATCTCGTAGTTTGTCTATATCCCTGGCTAAAAAGTAGAAATGTGCTAGATTCTTCTTTTTTATTTTATCAAATCTGTAACCAAACATCTTATGTGCTAAATATATCAACAAACAATAAACTTATAAGATAATAAAACAAGGTATACACACAAAACAATTATATGGGAACCTGAAACAAACAATTTTTTGATAATTATGAAAAAAATAAGATTTAAAGATGAGTATTAAAATGTCACTCAAGAAAAATACTTCTATAGATGTCACTTGAAAGTCAAAAAGTTAATTAAACTTGCTGTTTTCGGTAAGTCAAACTAAATCGAGATTAAACGGAGTTTAATTGAGGACAGAAACGCGAAGTTCTGGAGTAAAATGATCGAACAATATCCCGGTTAATGATTCAACTTATTAATGACTTATCAAACATGCTTGAGAGCATATAACAATATAAACATTATTATTTGAATCCAAAAAAATACTTTAGTTTTGTGTTCTAGTGTGTTCATGTGTGTATATATGTGTCAACACAAGCTTCAATAAGATAATTTCGCTTCATCATTATGATGAAGCGAATGGTCAGAAGGTCAGAACGGGTCAGAACACAGCTATGTTTTTGAGATAATTTTATATATTAGCAGCTGAAGTGAACACTATCTTTGTGACAGAAGCAGGCTCTTTCGGTCCAAAAAATTTGTCCCGAGAAAATCATAAATATATATATATATATATATATATAGATATAAATCATGAGAATATTCATTCATTGAAAATATCATTTAAAAAGTGAACTATGAACTAAATTTTAGAAAGAAAAATAAATCGGCACCAGACATAGTAGGCTCCATATAATAAGTAATTCATTTGAATATAACTGTGATGTACTTAGTTTAAAATTAAGAAATAAAAACATATTGTTCCCAAGCAGACTCCATGGAATTAGTAATTCATTTAAAGGTCAGTGTTTGCGTTTTTATAACTTACTCCCGAGGGTTACAGGACTTGACAATTATCAAACTCAAATCTGTCATTTAACGGAACTCAATTAAAAAGGCTTACAGTTTATAATAAATCTTACGAATACTGCTTAGAAATGGATTGTTCAAGTCTAGAATTTATTACTTGATTGATGTTAATCACTGCAGTAAGATGTAAAAACGACTACTATAAACTAACAACCCTACTGAGTTTCTTGTGGCTTCTTCTCACGGTTCAAAGGTGGTTGTTAATACTCTTTAAAATTATACTTACATGCAGTGGCGGTACTACCATACAAACCCATAGTAGTACTAACTAGTATTAAGCAGTGGGCTTATATTATATGTTGTTCAAAAAAAGTGTTGTTTCCATTATTAACTCGGACGGTTTAAATGTTAATCTTAGTAGACTAATTTGCATTGTAATCAAAAGATTAAGCGAATTAGCATTTTTAAGCAAATAAATAAATATAAATAGGTTAGACTAAGTTTAAATATACCTTGAAAAGTATAAGCCTGTGTAAAGTACCTGACACTTGCTACATCTTGCTGTACAAATCGATTATGTGTATAAAATGAAAATCAAAAATATTTTTATTCTTATAAAAATTTCGTATCTTACATTTATTGCCAGTTCCCAAATCAAGGGTGTAGAGCGGACGAGAAACTCTCCGCCACTCCATATTTACGCTGTTTGTTCTACAGGATTCTATTTATTTATTCTTTCTCAACAACTTTAACATATAAAATGTATAATTTACGATAACTTCAGTTTCATACAAAACGACACACGATAAAATTAAACTGGATTCATTAACGAAATGGCAACCGCCATCACTGGCCGACATACCTGCTCATATTTAAATGACATGCCAATTCAATTTCAAAGTCCTTTTTACCTTCAATCGATTATATCCCATGCCTAAACAAACATAAGCGAATAAAATGGATTCATCATACAGGATATATATTGAATGGTAGCACAATTAAACTACTTTTTCTCTTGACCAAGAGAACAAGAGACATTTTATTTATTTAATAAGGCACACCAACAACACACATACAAACATAACCCGAACAAAATTACAAACAAAAAACACACACAAGGCATGTATGTACATGCACATTACAGGTATACAATTTAAAAAAACAACCAAACAATCTTATATAAAACATCTTATAACTGATGACGAGCTTATCACGAGTTATCCAGTTTGAAATACTTTAGTTTTGTTCAATATTAAATTGAGGTACAAAACTTTAAGGCTTATTAATATATGATTGTACATTTACTATGTTGACTGACTGAGTTTTGTTTATGTCTGGGAATTTGTAGCAACTGAGTGAGAGAGTTGCTTAATAAATAAATAAAACATATTACATAGATAAGTCTATACAGAAAAATGTCATCCTTCATAAGTTTTTTCAACGTTTATTTCTTAATTAATTTAATAAAGAGGAAAAAATTACCTAAACATCAAAACGAAATTCACTTTCATTAATATCTAAGTGCTTTTTTAATTCAATCAAATGTGAAAATAAACTTTTTACGGACACGTGCTAAATAATTAAAACAAGGAAAGTATGTTAATGAACACGAAATATTAAACGAAATTATCACCTTTTTAATTTCAATGAAGCAATATTGAACACATACGTCGAACGATCTCTAAAACTCACATAATTGGATTACAAGGTCTATCAATCAAACTAATCACCATTTATTAGACGCTTCGGATTTGGTTAAAAGCGTTCCAGTTTAATCCATTTACATCAAAGTGGTCCCAGGACACCGGAACTTTTTTTAACCACGATTAGTTATTCCAGTGAATGCAAGAACGCTTACCATGCGTGTTGTATTTCTCAGCGCACTTCTCTATACAGTATCCGATGGTAATTTAATATGGAAACCGCAAATTTTAAACTATACAGAATCAAATTTAAAACATCACATGCTACTGGAGGCGTTCATGGAGAGATGGCCGGTTGAGAGATGGCGCGAATTCCGATATTTCACAGATGATTATTTGGATTTGATAAACGAACACTGGTTACAATATTCACCACCGAATGAGACGTTGGAAATGCTGCTGGGTGGTGTATACGTTTTGTTCTCGACTGTTGGCTGTTGGGGCAACGTTATGGTACTACTCATGTACTTGAGGTAAGTAGGTTTTTATCCTTTGTCAGGTGTGTGTTTGCGGGTTGTTCTCACTGTAAATCGCTCCTATTTCATCATACACACCAGTAATAAATATTTTATCTTATATATATATATATATCTCCTGTCACGATGTTTGTCCCCGATGGATTCCTAAAGTACATAACCGATTTTAAATTAAATTGACACACCGTGAAGAGTCTGGTCCAACTTGAGATATAGGATAGCTTAGATCTTTAATTATAGTCGCAAATTATTTGTCTATATAATTAATTAACAGTCACAATTATCTGTTAACTCCAAAATATTCTAAGAGATGTCGATACTTTTCGACTGGATTGAGTAAGTAATCAATTGAAGGCACTGCTATGGTAAACCGACAAACGAGTCATATAAGCTACAATCTAATATATAAAATTATCCTGTCACAATGTTCGTTCCCGTACTTCTACGAAACGGGTTGACCGATTCTCCTGAAACTTTGTGGGCATATAGAGTAGGTCTGAGAATCGGCCAACATCTATTTGAGACTATTTTTTTTGGCAAAATGACGTTTGTCAGTATCAGCTAGTTATATAGAGGTATACACCACGGCGTAATGATTGCTCTGAGATTGAAAATATTGGCGAAGAGTTGTAAAAAATACGATAGTATAGTGTCTTTATAAAGACCTACTTGAATAAGATATTTTGAGTTTGTTAGTTCTTCTCGTCTGCTCTAAGCCCTTGATTTGGGACAGGCAGTAAATGTACAATGTCATTCGTCAGGTTTAGACGTCAAGAGTCGTCAAGTAGACAATTACATCGATTCGATTTATTAATCTATATATATATATATATATATATATATATATAGATTAATAAATCGAATCGTATATATCGAATATATATATATATATATAAAACTCTTCCGTTACTGAGTGACTGACAGACAACGCACAGCCGAAACTACTGGTAGTAAAAAGCTAAAATTTGGCATGTAGGTTCCTTGAGATGTGTAATGGAGCACTAAGAAACGATTTTTAGAAATTCAACCCCTAAAGGGGCAAAAAGGAGCAAAAACGTTTCTATGAAAATTTTTATTCCTTGGGTTAATAAACTTTAAATTTGGAACTAACACGTACATAGGCAAGTAAATAAGTTCGACATATTTTTTTTTTGCAAACTGGACCCCCCAAGGGGGCGAAAAGGGGTAAAAACGTTACTATGAATAATCTTATTCCTTGGGTTTGAAAACTTGAAATTTGTCTCAAACACGTACGGTGGTAAGGTTGACACTATATTTTTTTTCAAACTACCCCCCCAGGGGGCGAATAGGGGTAGAAACGTTGCTATGATTTTTTTTATTCCTTGGGTTTATTTATGAGATAAAATAAAAATCGACTATTCAAAATATATTTTTTACTTAGAATCGTAACAGCGATCACTTGTGTATGTCAAGCTTGTGTATGTTAGCACTCCAAAGTTCAACTTTCTACTCTCTTTCTTTTAAAGAATGTATGGTTTATTAATATTATTTAATACATACCTTATAAAGTTACGATATTTCATTGTACTTGATTAAAACAGTTGTAAAACCCAAACATAATTTCATTGTATCAAACGAAAAGTTTTGAATAACTATGATATTCAAAGTATTTGTTAACTCTTCAGATCCAGACTGTTTAAAGCGATTTTCCAATAAGCAAGATTGCTTTTTAAACCAATTTAAACATTGTATTCAAATTTATCACGACATGAATTATTCTTAAGACATTTACATTCATAGTCAAATTTTATTTTTATATTTCGTAATACGTAAGTAAATTTAATAAATTGATGACTGAGCTTTTAAATGCAAGAATCCGGTGTCAGTAATAAAGATCCTACACTAACTTTGTAGTTTCAATAGTTTAAAAAAAACATCTACCATAGAAGTGACATCTATGATTTGCAGCTGCAATCCAGCTAACGAAGTTGTCTCGACCGCTTAGCATACTAACTTCTCGGCCTTAGGGATTGGGGCAAGTCAGTTTCGACTGGTTGGGTCCTTTACGGTTGGAGGAAATCGAAAATCAAAAATCTTCCACAAGAGTGTTAAAATATCTACTAACATATACCGCGGGATGTGTGTTACTAACAAAATCTCCCATCAATATAACTTATTAGAAGTTAAATCAAGAGTAAAGACTTTTGGACCATGGGGTGCGAGTACACAGGCGCTTATTTAAGAATTAAGTAGGCGCCTGGTAGTCAGTGACTAGTGATCCAAGAGATGGTGCTTTCCTTGCTCAGTGTATAAGCATTGTGGGTACTTTGTCACAGGGACCAAACTTTTAAAATGTGTTTTACTTTTGTTTTATTTTACTTATTTAGGTTAATATTTAGAATATTTTGTGTTTATTTAATAATTAATTTTGTTTCAAATAAAAATATTTAATCAATCAAGAGAAACTTCATTAATTCTTTCTTATTTGATTATAATTATTGACAGTTCCCATATCAAGGGCCTTAGAGCCGATGAGAAGAACTGGCTACTCGAAAGTAATTCTTTTACAATCTGTTTTAGTAGTTATTAATATTAATTTAAATGTTTGCAACAAACAGTCCGTAGATCAAAAAAACCTATCAATTTAAACTTGTACAATTGGTAAGTAACCGAACCAAAGTGATGATATAATGCCATAATAATAAACTAAGACTCAACCTCGCACACTCACTCACACAGAAACACCATTGCACACACTAATACACACACACACACTTAAATGCTACTTCTTTACATAATATACTGCACTTGTTCATATGTTTATATATATTTTTATTTATTTTTTTCTGTTCGTGTTTTTTTTTTGTTCTTGTATTCTATTTTCGATTGTATGTTTTGACCTTGTTTTGGCTTTGTTTTTTATCTATATTCCAATGGCACTAGAGTCTCATATTAGAAAAAGAAACATATTTATCTTGACACACAAGGCAAAATCAAAAACCACAATATAACTATTTTCATAATATTTTAAATAGTAGTTTTTTAAGTAGAAAATCAAGCTGCTGTCTAAGATATCATTTCCTTCCGATATAACTGTCTATTGTGAATGTAAAGTTTCTGATTTGAGCTTACAACTTAATTATTGTGAGTCGATTAAACAATTTTCTTTATTACGTATTCATTATTAAAATTTCGAACAGCCTCGAAGCAAAAGCAATTAACAAAAAGCTTCTTCGTGTTGCAATGTAATCTGTGACGTATAATGCAGCCTGCAAAATTTCATTATTCTAACGTTTTCATTTTTCGCAATTTGCAAATTCAATTCAATTTAAAAAATTAAATTCTCGTGACCTAGCGTTTTAATTTTAATCCAAGTAAAAATATTACCATATCAAAGCCTAAAAATCTAATCTGAGCCGAACTAGTTTGGTACCCTCGTACCAAGAGCTATAATATTAGATCAATACCTGCAGCTGAATTTCATTTTTGGACATAGTGGTGATACGGGTAGAATTTTATATTCTCGTCGTTCCACCACTGCACGTTTTGTTAGGCATTTCTTATCACGCACCACCACGTTATGGAACCAGCTGCCCGTCACGATATTTCCGCTCGTTTCTACTAGTTAGTCCCTTCTTCTATGCGTAGGAGATACTATAATATATATATATATATATATATATATATATATATATATATAATAGGAGCTGATCCCGACAAACGTTGTTTTTCCAAAACAAAGAAAATGACTCTAAAAATAGATGTTGACCGATTTTAAGTCCTACTCAATATGGCCACAAAGTTTCAGAAGAATTACCGGGAGAATTACCAATTCAGGAGGGTTACCCGAACCGTTTTGGAGGAATAAGGGAACAAACATTGTGACACGAGAAATTGATACATTAGATGTAATTTTGGAGATCAGAAATTGGATTAGTTAGTTAGTATACATACAGTAAGAATGTTTAAACATTATTTAATACTGTTAATAAATGTATTATATATGTAATCGATTACAAAAATAATCTGAATAGTCGAACGAACAAATCTCCCGCTAATACTAGTAAGACTGATACTCAGTGGATGTGTCAGGCTTAGTGATGACAGCTAACATTATTACGTAGTTACACAATGGAAGGAAATGAAGAAAAAAGTAAATAATTAATCACTAAGCTTCTTTTATTAGAATAGAAATACATAGGTGTAAATTTAATATATACAATTAGACGCCATATAGATAAATAGTGACTTCATAACCAGCAATATAACGAGGAAATTCAAAGAAAATTTATAAAGAAAAAGTACTACAGTAACTATTCAAATGATATTTTAGTGTTTTAGTTTTCGTTATTATTATGAACATCGATTCATGTTTATGCGAAATAGTTAAGGTCAAAGTAATAGAAGTTGTAAAGTCGGATAAAAAGGTCACTAACTTTAAAAGAGTACAGGAAATAGCCCTCAATAAGTACTTGACTGAGACGGTAGTACCAGCATCGTGACATTTGCATTAAAAAAATAATAATATACGTGAAATTGTATATGCATCCGGTTTTTATTCTCTTACTGAATAATGGAGATTGCGCTACTAAAAATCAGTAACAAGTAACCATCTTCCGTATCTTAACTTCTTATTCTACCCATTATGTTTCAGCATCTTTCCCACCACATCGTCCTATATAAACTTGTTATATTGTGTTTTTACAGTTCAGGCAACGTGCCGAATCTCCTAAAGTTTTCCCATAAAACTCATGTGAAAGTCAGTTCCCAAGGGTGGCAAGGTCGCTGTACAATTAAGTTCAATAAATATATTTTACTCAAAATGCATCGATATATATAGTATCTATCTCGAGCTGGTACTTCCTAAATTATAGTGATTAGAACCAACGACATCCGATTGTAGGGAATATATGTGCAAATGCAGAAAATTTTAAGTTCACTGTTCGTCTGATTTATTTAAAGAATCAATGACCAATTCCTAAATGGACGAGACATTTTTATCAATTTGCTATACTTAAACTAATTGGCAGTTAAAGTAAATTGTGGGAGGTTCACGACCTCTCGTTTAAAGAATTTACTTAGTCAAAAGGACATTTTAAACATCAATAATACAAACAAACAATATTATGCGAGACGGACATAAAACTTACTTAACTGATATAAACACGACAGCTATTATTCATTTAAAGTGGAACAACTTTGTTAGGTATATTTAAAAAAAAACAAAAAGCCCAAACTTTTTTTGTTTATACATAAAGAAAGTGACGTTAGTTACTTAACTAAATATACTAATGACTTAATTTATACAAATAAAAAAAATACATTATTCAAAAAAGTTTAGTTTAAATTACATTTTTGACGGATTTCCATTTAATGACAGATGTCAATTTAGTAATTGACAAGTCTTGGATAGCCCTCGAGTGTATGAATGAGATATTTAAATTAATTACTTATTCTATAGAGCCTACTATTAGGGACAAGTTAATTTTTATTTCTTAAATTTAGACTATCCACTACAGTTCTTTTTAAATGAATTAACATTTTTATGAACGTAAAGTAATGTCCTTATTCCAATTAAGAATATCGCCTTAGTAATGATCTGATGCCCATATTACAGATAGCTCAAATTGACCGCAACATGGTATTCACTTCAATTACTGTTGACTAGTTGACTAGTGGTGCACAATTCTGATTCGTACATTCGAATAGAGGCCGCGGATTGTGGCTATGCTTTTCACTAGATATCTGCATAATTCAATACTCGCTCGTGCGATAAATCTAAATATCGCGAGAAAACTCTCAAACCTTAGATATGCCTATATTGAAAAAAACATACCAACTATACCTACATCTCAGGTCTTTGCTTGGTTTGACCAAGGGTTCGTTTATAAATACTTGGTGAAAGTGTGGAATTTTTAACTTTAACACAATACATACTCTTGTTCTTAAGTATAAAGTTTATTTCATTGAATAAAATTACTCTTAACACGGGTCCCTGGAGGCTATAACCCTGGTTTCTAACCTCGACATAAAAACTTTATCGGCGAAAGCTTTACGCATACTAATTTATTTCCATATTGCAACTTTTATCACTTATTAAGTAATTTTTGTTTACTTCCTCGTTGCTAACTAATAAGCTCCTAAACCTTTCTCATAACTCGACTATAAAACTGTAAGCTCACTCCGCTGTCACGGGCGGTCGCGGGCGGTCGCTTCATGCGCATCTTGATGAAAATAACAAAAATAATACTAATACTTATGCCGATATTAGTGCCATGTGACAATTCAGTGACGAAAGAACTCGATATTGGATGCATAAATAAAAGTGTTCCCAACAAAGCTACAAACAATAATTTCGCGCGATGTCCCGACAATTTCAAACTCTGGAAGAGACGTAGACGATCGACAAGTATGTTTGATGTGTTGAAAATAAGAATTAAGCGTAGAGCAATGGATTATGAGTACGTTTTGGATGTGAAAAGCACACCTGTGGTGCGTGGCGAGCTTCAACGGAGTTCTGATATCCTGGTAACTTTTAAGAGGAGATGGCCGTTGGCTTTGTGGCGTCGATACCTGTTTAGGGATGAGTTCCTACTGGTTATCAATCCACATTGGTTGAAATATGGCCCACCAAAGCCCGGAGTGCAATATCTACTTGGTGGGTTGTATGTCACCATGGCTGTAGTCGGTGGTTCGGGAAATGCAGTCGTTATCTTAATGTATTTTAGGTAAGTAGTGATTCCAGTATATATATATGATAACTGGAAATAATATACTTTTGAACAATTGTAAAATTAATACTTAAATGCTCACGGATTTTTTGCAATCTTATAACGTGTTCCTAGATTGATATTATTGATATATTTTGCAATAATCTAAATAGTTTCCGTCAATAATAAGGTTCTTCATAAGGTTATATATACATATATACATTGTTTTGGACAACTGTTTCTGTATTTAATTTCATGTGTATAATGATATGGTTTAGATTGTATGTTCTAATGTAATTGTTGTATTTTTTATTTTATTACATATGTCCCCAAACATCTTATGTGCTAAATATATTAAAAAACAATAAACTTATAAGATAATAAAACAAGGTATACACACAAAACAATTATATGGGAACTTGAAACAAACACTTGTATTAAGTATACATTATGTACTAGAACTTATGAAAAAGACATGATTGAAAACTTTAAAATAAACATTTACTCATGATGTGCGATGTGATGTGATTTGCGAATGACACTTTTTGGCATATTTCCATGATTTTAAATACAGAGTGTATAAAAAAGTCTAACATTGAAAGTGATGTAATCTATCTATTGTATTGCTGTCTCTCGCCGCCAAGCACTCTAAACGTTATGGACTTAATAATGTTCACCAATCGTTTGTCTCATTTGAAAAATTGTTTTTTTTTTTTTTAACAAATCAATCTCGTAATAAATTGAGTTACTTTGTTTGAAAAAAAAAGCAACATTAAACCCAACGGTGGCTAAGTTAGCTGATCATTTTTTCTAGCCACGTTATAATAGTTATTTTTTTATTATTTGAGTGGGATTTGAGTGGGAGTGCCATGCTGTTACTTAGAGTTTCAGCCGAATGGGCAGGGCGGCCGGAGAAATACCACTCTCTCACAGAAAACCGGCGTAAAGTGATACAATTGGACTTTGTTCATTTTGTACTCGCGTTTCGTTCGGTGAGTGAGATCTTCCGGGGCCCATCCTTTCCCCCCCCCCCCATTTCCTAATTTTCCTATAAAGGCCGGCAACGCACTCACGAGTTACCAGCCGCGTGAGCGTCTATGGGCGGCGACTTCACCTATATGGTGGGCCTGCTGCTCGTTTGCCCGATCTTCTAAAAAAAAAAATATTATTATGTTCTGTTAATTTGATGCACATGCCCATCTCTCTATCATGGTTTGTGGTCCTTTATCCAGGCCAAAATAAGTCTGGAAAAAAGAATGAAAATGGGTTAAGTCAAATTAAAACAAATAAACCTTAACATAATATTATAAACGAAATCTTGATATTCAATTGCAATTTGCAATTTAAATTCCATTTCGTAAGAGTGGTCCATAAATATCCCGTATTCTCCTTGAAGTGTGGTTCAAAAGGAACTGAGGATATCTTTCATCTATTGTTCAGTTAAAACTGGAGAGTACTCCCTTGACTGCGACACTTTTCTTTATTCACGTATATTTGAGTACATTATAATCCAATAGTCAATAATATATTTTTTTAAAATAATTAATTAAAATCCATATCCATCCATTAAATAGGTCAGTATAGTTAACTTCCTTGTTGAAATGAACGATCATTTATAAACGTCATAAGTCGATATGTTACTATATATTTGCTAATTAAAATGATTCAATGACGTCGTACTTCATATTTCACCTAAAACAGAGATTAATTGGTTTTGCTTTGTGTTCAATCAATATATTGCGTGGATTGTTATTGATAAGAAAAATAGTCAAGCATCTCCTCATTTAACATGTGTAGGTACGGATGAGCAGTGTTACTTGAAGAGAAGGGAGAAAAGAAGAGTAGGTATTTGTTAAGTTGTTTTAAAGTACGAGTAAGGAAAGAAAAAAAGAGAGTGACAGAGAAGCTCTGGCTGTTACTTAAACCTTTAAAACAATAATTTACACAGCTTGTTGCAGGTAAATCGTATGATTCGGTAAATTGGCGGGAAAACCAGAACGCGATTGGCGCGTCCACAGATTAAGTTGTCAAACCGTCACACGCTATACATTCTGACAAAAACATATTATGAAACAGCATTTCGTTTGATATAGAGTATAGAGATTTAACACCTGTGTATTAACTACAAATATACAGGCATCTCGGATTAATATGTGTTTTGACATTTAACATAATTGTAATATTTATTATCAAATAATACACATATTTGTTATAAATTATTGGTATAATTAAGTGTACATTGTTTTGTTTTTACTTCTATTAGTGAATAAAGAAGGGACACAAGTTAGATTTAATTTTTTGACGACACGGTAAGTGCAATGGTTCACTTGCCGGACTACTGAACCGAGGGGTTCGTTCCTTGGTCCGATCAAGAGCTATGTAATAAGCAGATTTATTAAAAGTTAATAAAATGTAACTAAATCATTTATCTTGTGGCTAAGTAAAACGGTACATGTATCAAGTCTTGTCCAACGTCGTTCCTCTATTTTCTTGTCTATGTTTGGATCATTGTGATACGAATGTTCGGCCTCAAAGATACTCCATTGATACTCCATTTATACGACCTAATTCATATAATAAGGGACTTAATATACAAAACAAATACAGATTTATAGTCTCAGTTTCTCGTAGGTAAATAACGCCCGTCAATAAATTAACAAATTACGTTGTTCTAAACTTTGAACCGGTTAAAACAAACGTCGAGTTTTAATTAAAGTTTCTTTGTTTTATGTTTAGCATACGTGTTATTTATAAAGCTGAGTAAACAATTCCACTAATAAAACCTACCATTATGGTCAAAATAAAGTAATAATTGAAAACATGGTGAAAGTGGTATTAATAATATTAGATATATTTACACGCACACATACACACATCTTACTTATCAACACACACACATAATACAGTGTGTACTTCTCATTTATATATATTAGGAATGTATGTTAACGAGCAAAACCATATTGTATTTTGTATATTTTATATATTTTGCACCGTCACGACTTGGGACCATTCAAGAAGAGAGTGTTATCGTGTGAGCGTAAAGGCCGGCAACTCACTTGTGGGCCTCGTGGCGTTGTAGGTGTCCATGGGCGCCTGCTCGTTTGCCTCTTGTTACATAAAAAAACAATTGCTTAGAATCGTAAACTAAAATAAAACAGTGCTTGTTCTCCAAATACAAGCAACTCATTGCTAAATGGAAATACTTTCCTTGTATGTCCAAACCTTAACGTAAAGCAATAAATATTTTCAATTTTGCCGACACATTCCAAGGGCCTTTGTCCTCTAAACATTCTTTGACTGTACAGTTTACTTTTCTAAACTGAATACTCTATAGCGTTTTTAATTTGATGCACATTTGGTTATATTTGATTTTATTATATAAATGTATGCTCATATGTATGCTATATATATCTTGCTGACCACGGTTGGTAATTAAAGACTTTATTGCTGATTTTCTTAATAAAATTACTAATGCCTTTAACATAATGCCAAAGTATAACCTACTGCATTATGATCGTCTAGATTTAATTGATTGACTTTAATCCGCACTCGTTAACTACTATTAAGAGAGTACAATATAGTCTATATAGTAGTTACTACTCATATAACTTATTCAAAGGATAGGAAAGTTTCGCTTAATCCCACAGAATTTCTTATAAATCTTGATCTATACATTATTATGAATCACTATAGTCCACGTAAAGAACATAGATTAAACCCGTTCGCATTTTATAAACTGTGGTGCAAAGTAGAAATCAAGGTAAGTTTTATTCATACATTCGCTAAATATAGCTAAAATTACACTTCCTTAACTCGAGCGCGTAGAACGGAGGAAAAGAACTAACTAACTTATTATACAAAATGTTTATACTGAGTTATGTGTGCGTTATAGATGCATCCTGTGTTTCACAGATGTTTATAACAACAATCTATGTATAAAAAGAAGAAAAACAAACAAAATTAAACCATACATTAGAAATTATATACATTGACACAAAAACAATAAAATCTTGTCCTATTGCTCTATTTAGTTTCTCATAGTGAAGTATAATAAATTGTAGTTAATAATCGATAAGTTTATACGAGTCTTAGTTATTTTCCAACATGCATTGTTGACTTTATAAACAATTTTCTTCTCCAGTTCATCCGACAGCTCAGCGACAATAAATTACGCGTTGGAACGATTAAAAGTTTCTACACTACACTAACTTTTAGTCTTTATTTTAAAACTGTTGGTGATTTTGTGTTACTTAACAATAGTCTGGACACGGTCACAGCTTTAGTGTCAAATTCGCCGAAAACTTACCACGTTAAATATACCGTAAACACTAAAGTCTTTTGCTTAATTGATATATTCTGTGGTAGTATAATAATAAATATTAGACATTCTTTATGGAAATATACGTTCCAATTTAATACCTATACGCTGGTATACGTGTGATTCATTGATATACAAAACCGTACGTCATTATTGAGAAAAGTAAGATATACCGATTTCTATTTTTAACATTGTGTAAAACAGCGTAAGATTAAAACGTTTTAAAGCAGGATTTGTTACGATTCTTACCACCAACCAGACTTTGATTTGCATCGCAATGAAAGTAGGAAGTGGAACCACTGGCATTGACTAGCAATCTTTTTTTTTGGAGTGATATTTCCCTAATCTTGACTGGGAGTAAGGCTTTCCCCGCCCGACAGCTTGGCCTAGTGCTGGGAGGCGAGCGTAAGCACAACTAAGTCTGGAGACTTGTTGGCGAGCTTAGCTCAGCCGTGACAATTGTGGCTTGCGACGTTAAGGTCTTTTTTTTTTTTTTTTTTTTTTTTTAGGAGGGGGATCTCGCTGTTGGCCAGGAGGCCTTTACAGCTCAGCTCGGGCTGGTTGGCGAGCTTAGCTCAGCCGTGACAAATGTGGTTTGCCGTGACTTGCGCAAGGGCGTCTCCTGTGAGACTCGGACCTCGGCTTGGGCTGTCACGGGGGGGACTAGCCTGAGGGGCTGGACGGAAGCTCACTGTAGAAGTGAGCGACACTTGAAACAAGGGACCACGCCTTCGCCGGCGAAGGCGGTTTTTAACCCTAGTTCTCCTATCTGATTGTTTGGCCGCGCGGGCGGCATCTAGTGTGTTAGACGTTAAGGTCGAATGACTTGTTGTTTATATGTTTAGTAAACGTCACTTCGTTAGCGCGATTCAGGATTTATAACGTCATCGTATAGATTGTAGATCAAATCGTAGATGTCGCATTTATTTATAAAAAAAAACAAAAGACATTCAATAAGACATAAGATCAGACAATAAAAAACTTCGTACATACCTATGCTATAAAATATAAGGTAAATTCATTGATAAAATGAGAGGAGGACGATCTAATATTCGATATAGATAATGAGTACGTTCTACTAAACGAACCCTATGTCTATACAGGGTTCTTTAAGCTGGAACTGGAGGAGTTGGGACATAGTATAATAGTGTAACAGTGTTGTGTGTACAAAGCTTGAAAGGCTTCAAAAGCTTTTCAATTATCGCAATCATCTCCGGCCAAGAGTATTAGCATATTCTGCTCGTCCACTCTACGCCATTAATTTGAGAACTGGCAGTAAACGTAGTCAAGACTTTTTCTAATTTTTCGTTTTTTTTCAACCATTCATAAGTGTACCATAGTTACGTATATTAGTAAAGATATGTTGGATTTAATTCGTAAAGAAAACTGTGTTAGATCTTGAGCTATCAAGGTGGTAAACTCAATTCAAAATGTATGTTAGAAACAAAAATATATGAAAAAACTTCTTAAAAGCTGTGATCAGCATTACATGTTCAGTGAGACGAAATGAAAGCGATATGATGACAAAAATAACCTTACGTGAACATCGACGCTCATTAAAGATGCTGAAATAAAATATTTTGATGCCTCTTTGCCTCTGTCAAGAAAAAAATGCTTATTTAGAGGAGATACGTTATTTCAGTGAACGATAAAAGCTTGGATAATTAAATATTAAATTGAATTACTGGTTTCAATATGAAATGAGGCTTTCGTCAATGTTTAAGTTTATTTAGAAGTAAATTGAAAATCTCTGTTGTGGATAAAATGTTAAATAAAACCAATTTGAAGTCCGAAGTGTTCTTATAAACCTTGTGTACACTAGATGCAACTATGAAATGTTTTTAAAACTTTAAAATCACTATATTATTACAAAATGCTTACTATCATAATTTAATTGGTCCTTTTTTTACTAATTGTTAATCACTGCAGTAAGGTAATCCTAGTGCCAACTGTGTAGGTAGTGCTTAACTGTACTGGTAATCGGGGATCTATTTCCAACCAGCCTCCGCCAGCAAGTACGGCCTTAATAAATAATTTACCAACTCGTGTTATTGTTTTAAGTTCTTTTGGCTTCGACTTAAATAAACTATATCTTAGTTGATTCTACTCATAATTTTTATACTTCTATCTAAGCATATGGACTTGTAATTTGAATCAGAGTAGAATTATTAGTTGTACATTAAAATTGATCTGCTTGCATGGAAATCAAGCTTTTTTTCTTACTTTATTTTATCTCATAAGAACATATTTAATTTTATTTGTATACTACCCAAAAAAAAGAATGCGATGGACTGGAAAAGCTTTTTCTTGTTACAATGCTTGTCTTGATGTCTTTTGAGAATCGTTTTCCTGCTTGACTGTGTGAAAAAATGATGATTTTCATGTTAAAAGGTAGTAAGTTTCTTACGACTCTTAATAAGCTGTAAACATTAAAGTAAATCACGAAATACTTTTATTGTTCTCGAGCATTGGAAAATTGGAAAATATTTATTTAAAAAAATTTTACTGTCGTAATTAATATCATTAAATATTATAACTATATAAGTTATAGTTATAAGAATTAGAAGTAAAAAAAACATAAAATATTCATTATTTTAACCTTAAGGTAAACACTAAAATCAATTTTAAAAGATTAGTCCTTGCGGCTAATTATAATTCTTGCTAGTTACGGCATTCTTAATTCTCTTACAAGCACCTGTACAAGACAAAGACAAGTACAAGGTTAGTCTCTAGATTGACTAAATTGTGTGTTAGCTCTGCGGTCGCGCCATTAATGTAGAAAAAAACTTAGCATAATTAATATGTACATTAATTATAATAATATTTATTATACAATTATTACACTATAATTATAAATATATTAATATAAAAAACTATAATAATATATAAGGGTTTAAGAGTTTGAGAAAATATGTTTATTTTTTTTTATATTATAGTGCAAATATTTGTTCAATGTTATAAAAAGGAACTAATTATCACATGGTTTTTATTTATATCATTGTTATTGTGCGAAGATAAATGTTGTTTTTCCGGAAAACTCACATAATATTAAGACGTATACTCACTGAACTTATTGAAAACAATTGTGCTTGTTATGTTACTTGGTTTTATTATTTTACAGCGAAATAAAATGTTTTACGTGTGTTATCCAATTCAGTGTATAAATGGGATTTTGAAGGATCAAAAGACAAATATTCCCACTCAATCGAATGCAATGACAAATAATATAGGATCGTATCAGCGATCACTTGTATACGTCAACTTTCTTCTTATATAATCTCTTCTTCTAAGGCCACGTGGCTTCCAAACCGAGAAGATACCCACGACTGAGCTACCTTCATTTTTATCTTGATTTAGGTAAGTTTTGACCGAAATTATTCAATTTTAACTATTACTATGTAAAACTAAAGCTAAATTTAAGTCACAATAATGAGGTAGTAATTTCCTGGTGACTAAAATATGCTTTACAGAAATCTCACGACAAAACTAAATTTCATTACGCGTAGCGCTTTTGTATGCAAACTTGTTTTGGAAGTTCGAAGTTGTCAAAAGCTTTGTTATTGAAATCATTTGGTGCAAATACAAAGTACAATTTTGCATATTCACCAACGATAGTACGCCTAAAATAAGGAAGGATCATTAAAACATCTAGGGCCTCCATATATATTATATACATATAACACATATAGGTTATATACTTTTATATACACGAATCGAGGCTTAACGCTCGTCAAGAATAGGATTGCGTAAAGAAATCGGGATTGAATTGGATTTTTTATGTGAAGCGTATAATTTCTTAATTGTTTTGTTTTATAAAAACAACAAATCAGGTGTTTTGTTAATTTATTATGACTGCGGTGGGATCGTATTATAGGAAATTCATTTCAAAACGCGCACCTAAAATGATTACAATTCACCAAATTTCACAGATTTAATACAATTTACATTTGATATGTTTATAAAAAATTACAAATCAATAGAATACTGGATTACATTTTATAACAGAATATATGTTTAGATAAATTATTAACCTCCTTATATTCTTACAATAAATTCCCTAAAAATATCTGGGATAAAAAGGCAAGCACGTACGTCCTTTGAAAAATTCAATCAAAATTAATAAACGCAGAATTCAGAGTGCGTCTTACTTTCTTAAACCATATTATGTAAACTTGGATAAAATCGGATGCTATTTAATTATTCAATTATATCGTTCAACAAACTTATTTAAATCAGTTTTGTATTTTATACATGTAAATGCTTGTATAAAATGTAATAAAGGTATGTCTGAAAGTTTCTTGCCAGTTCGTCTTTCCGCTCTACGTTTTGTGAACCGGCAGTGAAAGAGTCATTCAAAATAATACTTTGATCTTTACATCTGGAATTGAATGGCACATTACAGTACATACGTATTTTTGTTCCTATATCTAAGGAAAGCGATTGAAACACCACGCCGGGAAATTAAATGGGAATGTCTTTATCCTTTGTGACTGATTCGTGGTATTAGAAAGAAACAAACGATATTTACAAAGGAAAAAGAGATATTTCTTTGTATAATGACGGCGGTGATATGAGAACTTTTTGGCTTACATGTGCTTTAAGCTTTGATGATCTGTGCATGTAGGCGTATGGGATTGTAACCGCTAGAGGCGCTTATTAATTCAATACAATCTCAAGTATACTTTAAGATCAAGAGTGCGTTTAATAACTTACACTTTGCACACTAATGTGCAATTATTGTAACAGAATACTCTGATCAGAACAAAGCACCGAATCTTATTACACTTAATGCTAATTAAGTGTGTGTGATTACTGTGTGATTTCGAGGAATCTATTTCACCTTGTATTTGATTTTTTTTTTTTTATGTGAGAGGAGGCAAATGAGCAGGCGGGTCACTTCGAGTGATGTGCCAACCGCCGCCCATGGACACCTGCAACGCCAGGAGGCTTACAAGTGAGTTGCCGGCCTTTAAGGAAGAGGAACGCTCTTTTTTTGAAGGTCCCCAAGTCGTAGCGGATCGGGAATACCTGCGCTGGCAGTTGGTTCCACAAAGAGGTGGTGCGCGGCAGAAACTGCCTTAAAAAACGCACAGTCGTGGAGCGCCAGACATCAAGGTGGTACGGATGGAATTTCGTATTCTGCCTTGATGTCCGGTGATGGTATTCCGCTGCAGGTATTAGCCCGAACAATTCATCAGAGAAAATCAGAGAAATTGATATTAAAATTTAAGCCATGCTTGGAGTTTTAACCACTAGGTTACATAGATATTTTTATATTATTTTGATATATAAGAACAAATTAATTGGTGTTATCGAAAAGTGTTTTGTCTGAAAGAGATCGCTTATTAGCGAGAAAATCATCTTACTTATATTAATATTGTAAACATTTTAGAGCATGGTATGATTATATAACGATTTTATTATATATATTAAAAAGAGATAGGAATTAGACACTGTTCTTGCAATGATTTATATTTGTGCTGAACTATCTGCACTGCACCGCGTCCATTAAGTGGGCCCACAAAATATGGTGGGCGGCAAAAAAGCAGGAAGTGGAGCCCATGGAGAACTGTAACGCTGGAAGTCAGAAGTCATTCGATCTTTACTTGATAAAATAATGCATTATAGCTGTATACAATAATAATAAATATTGATGCAAAATCTCTGATAACTCAAACTCAAAACATCTTTATTCAAGTAGGTCCTTATATAGACATTTTTGAATCGTCAATTTTTACACTAACACTGGTTCGGAAGGCAGTCATCTACCGAGAAGAACCAGCAAGAAACTCGATAGCTGCTCTTTTAAAATAAACAATTAATACAAAACTGTGCTACTGACAATTAAAAGAACAAAGCATTCTAAGGCTACTCAAGAATTGAACTGTCCCGATGCTGAGCCAATTGCCGACACATTAAAGGGATCTTTACATACTCAGCCAAAAAATGTATTTAAAAAAAATATAAAAACATCCTGCTCTCGAAAGACTTGATCGCAAAATTATATCATTATTTTGATGACGTTTTCGTCTTCGGTGCCTTTAATCAATATTTCAATTTTGTTTCAGGTGCCGATCACTGCGCACCCCAGGCAATATCCTTGTGGCCAACCTTGCGCTCAGTGACTTCATTATGCTGGCAAAAACACCAATATTCATTTTTAATTCGTTCAACCTCGGACCGGCATTGGGGAAGACAGGTATACATATGGTCAAAGTATTAGATGAGAAATCTATCAGATAATCAATAATACTATAAAATTCTTAGAATTATTTATATTTTGTATTGCTGTAGGAATTTTTTTAGATACACAGATTTATTGAATAACAACTATTATTTCTAAGGCTTTAACATGTACATTCATTTTAAAGATTTAAACCCCTTTTTGTTGTGTTCGCGTACTATACATAACATAGGTTCTTCAGTAGTTCTACTAGTCAGTAGTCTGTAAAATCTATGTTTCCAATGTCCTTTAGAAAATAAAGTCATTGTTTAAATATCACGACAAAAAAATTTACCGCCAAAAATCACTTCACAGTCCATATACTGTATATGGTTTCTTAAAGAAACTGTGCCAATTAATAATAGAATCCAGGATTTGAAAGTTTGATTATCTCTCAATTAAATAATACAATTAATTAATTTTAAGCAATGAAAAACCTTAATATTTTTATATTAATATAAACACTCTGAAACTAATTTCCTGTATAGCTTAAGCCATATTAATAATGCTTAATTATCTTGCAACATAGTTGCTAAGATGTCAAGACATGCTTCCCTGAAGAACTTTAGCGTCTAGTTAATTTGTAACCCTATCTACTATAGTAATAATTTTATATTAATACGTCTAGTCTTACGTATACTTTAGGTACATCTAAGGCTTTTTTATATTCATTTTAAGTAAACCGTAAAATAAATACGTTATTAAAAACTTTTTTTTTTGTTAAATAAACGACTTTTAACAAAGTTTTAAATTGCCCTAAGTTACAATATTTTTTGTATATGTGCCACTCATAAGCCAGCTTCCATTAAGTAGAAATATTCGGAAGCATAGTAGAATCTAATAATGCACTTGAACCTATGAACGATTCAAAGATTTAATAACTAAACCAATAATTACAGGATGCGTGTTCTACGGCTTCGTTGGTGGTTTAAGCGGAACCACGTCAATTGCTACTCTGACAGCGATTGCTTTGGACCGATACTGGGCTGTTGTCTACCCCTTACAGCCCCTTCGCGCCCTTACTGCTATTCGAGCTCGCATCTTTGCGATCGGTGCCTGGGTCTATGCAGCAATCTTCTCAATAATCCCAGCCCTAGACATTGGTTATGGCCAGTACGTTCCAGAGGGATTCCTTACCAGCTGCAGCTTTGATTACCTTACAGATGAACTATCCCCACGCTATTTCATATTTGTATTCTTCTGCGCCGCCTGGTTCTTTCCGTTATGCATCATCTGCTTTTGCTACACACGGATCCTGCAGATTGTTGTTGGAACAAGAAATATGAATAACAAGAATCAAGAAGAGAAGATGTCTTCGAGACATGTAAAGGAACAGACTAAACGAAAGGCGGAAATAAAATTAGCAGGCTTAGTCATAGCCGTGATTGCTCTCTTCTTTATATCGTGGACGCCATATGCAATAGTAACACTGCTTGGTATATTTGGTCATAAAGATGTTATAACACCAGGTGTGTCGATGATACCAGCGTTATTTTGCAAAACAGCCGCATGTATTGACCCGTTTATTTATATCATTACTCATCCAAAATTTCGGAAGGAGTTGCAGAAGATGCTTTTTAAAAATAAGTCACGTAGAAAGACTGGAACGTTTAAGAGTGTAGCCTACTCTATGGAAACGACGAAAATGAATAGAATTAGCAAAGATTTGAGTGACACAGACGTTGAAGTAATCGAAATGAAGGACATTCCATATCACAATGATTCTAATGGACATCACATCAAAACGGTATCGTCCAAGGTATCGAATAGACAAGATTCTCAGAAATCAATGGGGAGTGTGAGTATGAAAAGCATTGAGGCGGGCGTAGTGAGCCCGCCATCTTGGTACACCAAACCACAGTTCTCGAGGGCAAGGAGCTTCAGTCGGATTTCCAATAAAAGCTCGTGTTGAATATAAAGTTACTACATATCCTTGATTAGAGAGAACCCGTTTACTCCAGTAACCAATTTTAAACTATAGAAAAATCCATGAAACTTAGATGTTGTTTCGGATCTATATTAAAATTTTATAAGCACTTCAATTTATTATAATCCAAAGACGGAGAGAAGCACGTAAAAGATTAGATCAAATTGAATAACCTTGACTTAGAGTAAAAATGTTTCATTGATAATTTTGAAGGACGCCATAGATAATATAAAGTAATTTCTCTGTTTTGCCTCACATAATGCTGTTGTACTTAGTAAAAATACATGTTGCAATACAATGTGCTTTGATAGTAAAAAAATTAATGATAGATACACTGTAATTAGACATACATACTTGTTATATATGTATTTGTTAATTCTATTTTTATATAAAGTACTATTTAGAATATAACTGTTATTCAAATTTTTAGATAAAGTTCTAATTTTCTATAGCAAAACATATTTTTCTCGAATTTTGTGTTAGTTATCTGGCATTGAAAAATAAAGTTTATCTTTAAATTTTGATTTTGCTTTTCTACTAAAAATATAGAAAGGCTTTCAATTAAAGTAGCTGCGATAAAAGTTCAAAATTTTATATAAAACTTAAAAAATACAAAGCTTAGGTTAAAGGTATGGTAATTTAAAAAACCAGCGGCGCTTCGTTAGAAAGGTGACCCAATTTATTATTATTTTTAACATTTATTTGTTTATGTATAAATATGTGGTCTGCTAACTGTGCCTAACACCTGTCATAGACATGTCAAGCAGATTTATACTTACGATATTTATAGATACGATGTTTGCCCTCATCGTAGTTACTTAGTTAGTTAGTAGACAGAAAGATTAATGTAATGGAGAGATATATCTTCTTCTCGGTAGATGACTGCCTTCCGAACCAGTGTTAGTGTAAAATTGACGATTCAAAAATGTCTTTATAAAGACCTACTTAAATAAAGATATTTTGAGTTTGAGTTATCAGAGATTTTGCATCAATATTTATTATTATTGAAAAGATCGAATGACTTCTGACTTCCAGCGTTACAGTTCTCCATGGGCTCCACTTCCTGCTTTTTTGCCGCCCACCATATTTTGTGGGCCCACTTAATGGACGCGGTGCAGTGCAGATAGTTCCGCACAAATATAAATCATTGCTAGAACAGTGTCTAATTCCTATCTCTTTTTAATATATATAATAAAATCGTTATATAATCATACCATGCTCTAAAATGTTTACAATATTAATATAAGTAAGATGATTTTCACCTGCTGTGGCTGCTATGTTAATTATCAAGTATTAATAAAAAAGTATTTTAAATTTCGTTTGTAGCCTGGATCCTCCAGAACTGTAAACTTACGAAGCCTGTGGAACTTTAACCCGCATGTTGGCAGCAGCGCGTAAATGTCAAGTGATTGTTTATAAAAATGACAATCAAAATTGCTAACCTAACATTACAGAAAACAAAAACCCTATTTTTCAAGGAAAAATGTACGGAATTACGAAAATATAGTATCAGATCTCCTTACAATGTACTATTTTTTGGTTCTGATGTAATCGGACTTAATAGTCTACGAAGAATCAATAATTTAAGGTAAAGTATTAGAATATAATTTTTAGAACATTTATAACTTTGTATATTAAAAAATAATTTTCTTTACAGAAAAAATGAAACGATAATCAAACGACTAGATCTAGTTACCGCTAATAGTTCAAAGAATAAGAGTATTATTGAGAAATTTGCAGAAAAAGAAGATATAAGAATACTGACTTGGCCCAACCTTAACATTCAAGAAACTGAATATGATCTTGGATTAATAGTAGCTTTCGGACATTTAATCAAGAAAGACATTCTTGACAAATTCCCATTGTAAGTTTAAATGGATTTGTTTTAGTTCTGTTTTTGTTAACATATACAAATGTTACAAAGAATGATAAGTATTGGAGCTTGATTTTAAGAATATCAATTTCAGAGGCATGGTGAATGTGCACCCAAGTTTATTACCGAGATGGAGAGGTGCTGCGCCAATAATTCACACCTTATTACATGGAGACAAAGTTGCAGGTGTGTCTTTAATGAAAATAAAACCTGATCAATTTGATGTAGGTGAGTAAGTGATGTAACAATAGTTGGTACATTTAAGTAATTTCCATCAATAAATATTTGTTAGTCCAGCTTGCTATTTAACTTATGCAAAGAAAGATTATTTTGCTCATTTGCCTTAAATTGAAATTAACTTACATAAGTTTTTTATATGTATATTTAATATATGTATGATTTCTAGGTGAGATAATAAGTCAAAAAACTGTTACTGTACCTGAAGATATATTATTACCGGATCTGACACAGCAGCTTTCTGATATTGGTGCACAGATGCTTGTAGATTGTTTAAGAGCATTACCACAAAGTCTGAATAACGCACAGCCCCAAGATAGTGAAGGTGTTACTTACGGTAAATAAAATATTGTGAATGTGTTTTTTTTCTCTAGGAGGTTAAATGATGTTGTGTGCGAGAACAACCCCAGGGCCCTTTAAATTTTGGCAAATGAGCAGGCCAGTCATTCGAGTGATGTGCCAACCATCGCCCCATGGACACCTACAATGCTAGGAGGCTTACAAGTGAGTTGCTAGAAATTCAATGCAGTCTTTCAGTCTACTTTTGCTGTCCTCATCTCATAGGTTAACTTCCTCAAATCCCTTCTCCTTTGGGACCATGCTATGCTATACTGTTACTTATTAAAAAAACTATGTTTTTAGCCAAAAAAATTAACAAGAGCATAAGTGAAGTGAAATGGTTGGAGATGACAGCGATTGAAGTCTATAACCTATATAGAGCTATATATAGCCTACACCCACTATCAACATCCTTTAGAGGGAAGCCAATGAAATTGTTCAATGCATTCCTCATTAAAAACCAAATGGAATATGAAAGGAAACCAATAGGATCACTGGAATATTGTAAAAACACAGATGCTATAAGGATATTATGTAAAGATAATAAATATATATACTTTAAATCACTCAGGCTATTAGGCAGAAGAGAGATCACAGCTTTAGATTTTTATAACGGATATGTAAAGAATGTTCCATTAGATAAAAGAAAATTTGTTGTTAGTAGTAATTAAAATAATATATTATTACATTAGAATAAATGTTTTATTAAAATAATAAACCACCTTATTAACATACTACTAGTACTACTGTTCTTATTTAACAGAACCTATAAAATTTGGCTACTTTTTATTAATGACTTTGATTTTTATGAATAATACAAGAAAGCTAGTAAAGAATTCATTTTTTAAAGGAACACTACTAATCAACAATGTTAATTCATATTTTATTATTTATATAAACTACACATATCTAATATATTTTACATATATACATAAATAGTTCTATATAAATTACATAAAATAAAATATATATATAGTTAGATTAATAGCTAACTAAGTCAATTTAACAAGTCTACATTAAGACCTTCCTATTTTGGTAGTTAAAGACACAGTAGGAGTTGTTGTTCTCGAGTTTAACTCCCGCAGAAATTCAAAGTTGTCAACAAAAGACACTACTTAGTAACTTCAATAAAAGTTACTGAAATAATCTATTATATCTAAACATCTGTCTGGCTTTTAAAATGGAGCGTAAATACTCTATCAATTTTGACAACCATCTAACAGATCAGTTCTCATATATCTGTCCATTATTATCATTCAAATAGTTTTGATACTTATATTGTCTTTTATAGAGTTTTCTAACTAATACCTAATTGCCATTTACACCAAGATTTAACATTCATAACAACCTAACTTATGTCATGTGCAGATTTATAATTCAGCTTCGATTACACTTTTACCCTGGAAATAAAAAATCATTTATAGTTTTACACATAAGTGTAGTTCAAATTGTAAACAATTGAAATATTCATAATAATACAGGCAATTTAATGCAACATGCTTTTGAAGAAAACAGTAAATTTTTAATACTTACCGTAATATTATTATTTCTACACTATACACAAGACTTGTTAATACATTTTATAAATTCAATGGAGTGCTTAATGTATATACAAACATGAAACAATCATTATGTATATGTTGAATGATAAATTAGCCAAAACGAAACTACATGGCTAAACAGAGTCCAACGCCTGGATCCAAAAGCGTAGGCGAATTAAAATTTACGTGGAAGACTTAAAAAGAAAGCTAACAATGTAAAATTCAATTACTTTCTCAGTCAGCCAATAAAAATTATATGGCATAATTACAGAATGTTATTACACCGAATGATTTATTTATCTTAACAGATTATATACAAAAACTAAGCTTAAAAAACTCATTACGTTAAATTTTTTAAACTTTTAATCACACAAACCGTAAACCTGCAGTCTGCACTATTCACTACTCTCTCGTCTCTTTCTGTCAAACTATGTTAAATTGACATGAGTGTAAGTGCAATTAGACAATATACTGTTTTATTTTCGGAGAGTATTATATGTAGTAGATATTCCAAAATTTATCCTACCATTTGCTCTAACGTCGACGACAGCATACGACAAAACAGAAGCCCGTCTTACCTCATCTAACAAATACAGCAATGGGATTTTCTTATACGAATTTTTAATGTGAAAATAACTGGCATGTTGGCTTCTGTTTTCAGTGTTTAACAATTTAAACGCTAATTTATTACATTGTTTACATGTTTCTAATGAAACCTAAATCAGACTCTGTAAGTGTTTAATTCTGTGTTATAGAGACGTATTTTTTACTTGTAAAGCAAAAATAATTGCACAGATTATATATACATATAGAAAACTGGTCGTCATCAATTTTAACTATATTTAAGACACGCGATTATTATAATTTCTAAAATTATACTCTCATCGCACCTCGCTGACGTCGATTTATATTAAGGTAATTAATAAATCGTGTTAAAGCGGTACCGTTAATTAATAAAATGGAAAATAAGGTGATGTTTAAGTGTTAGTAACATAATGATTTGATCATTTGTAAATAAAAAATGCATTTATTTCAAATTTTATGTAAAAATATCATTAACAAAAATGGCATGATGATGAAATTATAAAAATGTATGCTCCCTGTATTTTAACCATTCGGAAGGTAACAAAAAGTTCCTTCAGTCTTGCTACCAAATACCGTTTTCCCAATCAATTTGTTAAAACTTTTCTGATACAAATAAATATTTCACAATATTGCACATTAGAGACTTACATTGAAAAAAAAGTATTAAAATGCCCATGGCACGTGACAATCCGTTATAAATTCATTTTAATAAATATATTTTTCCAGTATTTGATTAAAATTTTAAGTTTTACATTGCGTCGATTCGAATATTTCCGACATGATTGTAAAAAAATACCTTATACCATAATCACACTTACCATAAAAATATAAATAAAATCAACACTATAGTTATTAATAAACCTGCCATCTAAATAACTATAAAACTGACCCTTTTAACCTAATAAAACGCCAAAAAAACTTCTGTTTTTCAACAATCTTAATGACAAACCCTTTAACGCTTCGCTAAATAAAATATTTATAAAATGACGCTATTTGACAGTGACACTTTGTTGGCGCCATAAAAAAAAGGCGCCAATTTTGAGGCATCAATTTTTATAATGTCATTTTTGACATGGAATGAGTAGTGAGTCAACTGTCAGTATCACACAAATCGCTTCAGTCGCATCACAGAGAGCATTTTGGCACCAACGGTTTCCTAAAATATGAGTTAATTATTTAAATGAAATGATAAGACATTAGGCTATCTGAAATTTAAAAATTCTACTTCAAAATTAAACAAAAAATAGCAACAAACAGATTTAATTTCATAAAGCATTAGTCACACAGTCATGCATATAAAGCAAAATGGCATTACAGTCGTTAGTAAATGCTTATGTTCTTAGGCGCAAATCTGCAAATGGAATTATCATATTGTTTTTTGTAAGATTTTATAGGCTGGCTGTAAATCTTAAGGTTGCCTTTAAGCACAGTATACCTATATTTAAATATATATATAAAACTACCCATTTTTTATAAAATAAACCCATCCAATCATGGATCGTGTAATTCGTATCTCTGACGGAACATACAATATTTAATTAAATGTTGGCAAATAATAATTTTAATCAGTAAACTTATCATAAAATATAATAATTAAAAATGCATACTTAAAAATATTCGTATAGAAGTATTAGTTACCAAAATCTTTAAGGAAATAAATAAACATTACATTCATCAACATTATTTAATTAAAGTAAAATATAACATGTCTAAAATATGTTTCTTTACTTATTGTAATCTAACTAGAATATTATAATGATTGTAATTTTTTTTGAACTAATCATAATTTCTAATAGTCCGTTTTTCTTATTCATAAAAACTAAAATATAGCTTTAAATAAAGCACTCATTTGACACTACTTTCAAAACTATAACTGTGAAAGATAGGTGAATGATTTAACGATTAATAGCTCGTCATAGTCGTATCAAGCAAATGCCAAACTTTACAGGGCAGCCATTTTAAATTATTCAAACGTCATTTTACTATGAGCGCATTTCAAATCCGTCGTTATACCGACTGTATAATTTGAAAACTAAATTACATAGATTTTTTTCTATAATGCAGTAATTATATTTAGAAAATATGGTATCCAAATATAGTAAGAATTTAATTTCGCATTTTTACCAAATCCGTCTTAGTTCTACGACTGTGACGAGCTGTACTCCACAAATCTGGTGCTATGCGTTTTAAGAGCAAACAACATTAAATTCTCTAGCAAATAGAAGCAATCTACCGAATTTAAGAGTCGACATTGTCATATTTCTGTTGTGTACTATCAAGTATGTATGTATGGGTTTAAATCAGAAATTGCAAAGGGAAATACAGACTATGTATTCCAACTGGAATGGCATAAGAGTGATTTAGTTTTTAAGAATAAGTAAAGGTTAGTATTGAATGAACAATACATTTTAACACTGTGAAAGTATTCTGTCACTTTTATGTTCGCAATCATTATAATCTTATCTATGTCTACTTTAGATTAGCCCATTTCGGGTTCCAATAATGCAGGTGTCAGCAATACATCATTTACATGCTAATAACTATTAGTCACTCGTAATCTATGTTAGATGGCTTGAAAACATATTTAATGACTCGTATGACCATGATTATAATTAAAACACGGCCATTTCCGTGATTATTTATAGTTAAATTTCATTTAACGTTCAAAGGTAATTTAAGATATGATTGTGACATGGTCATCCTTAGTCATTTAATTCGCACAAAATATAATAAGTACTAGCACCCTGTATATACATAAATGAACGTAATCTTGCTATTATTTACAACTAGCTACCAGAGGTGGGCAACCTTTTATACTAAAATAACAAAACTAATTATCATACGAAAGAAAAAGAAAACTAATAATGTATTTTGTTGGATTATTCAGATCATGGTAAAATGTAATATAGGGTGTTTATGTAGGCATTCGTTTAGAAATAAAGGTCTGTGATTTAGAAATAAATGATTTTGCGAACACTTAGCATATTATAATTCTAATCAAATTTATTTTTTTATAGAAGAGGGGGCATATGAACAGGAGGCCCACCATAAAGGTAAAGTCGCCGCCGATAGACACTCACGCGGCTGGGAGCTCGTGAGTGCGTTGCCGGCCTTTAAGGGGAAATTGGGAAATGGAGGGGTAGGGGAAAGGATGGACAAGAGAAATGATATGCACAATACGAAAACATATTTAGTATAAATGATTGCCCATAAGTACGATTATTGCATTTGCTTACATGTGCTCGGGGTGGGAACGGATGCAATCTATGAAGTCATTCGGCTTCAGCTCGCCACGGCAGATGCGGAACACGGCCGTGAACAGAGGAAACCTGAAATTATTTATTTGACACACATATAGGCCAATTGTTCAGTGCCTGAGTTCATTGTCATACAAAAGTGGCGTAATATTATAGGTACGCTGACCTAAGTCTTAAACTTTTTTCGATAATCTGTGAATGGTGTGGGTTATACGTTTGCCAATTGTTTTATGTTGCTATAAAAGTAATATTCGAAGGCATATCTTGGAAACAATTATCTATGGCATAGAAGAATAATAGATACAGAGGGTACACCCATATAATTGTTTTGTGAGTTTACTATGTTTTATTATCTTATAAGTTTATTGTTTGTTAATATATTTAGCACATAAGACGTTTGGGAACTTTTACGAGTTTTACTTTACAAGCTTTTATGAACTGTGGAAAATATTTAATTGGTCAAAATCTAGTTAACTGGACCTTGTGTTAAAAATATCAATACAATTAAACTTTGTGCGTAGACGTCAGATCTATGTTTGAATGTTAATTGACGTGTGAAAGTGAAGACATTTTTAATTTGTTCATAGAATACGTTCATCATTTGGAATAATTTACAAAAATATATTTTTAAATGATCATTTCAAACATACTAATTTAACATTTACTGATTGTCTCTGTAAAAAACTTTTATTGACCAAATCATTACAACATTATATTCGTTAATGTCAAGGAATATTGAAAAACTATTTTTTTTTTAAATCAAATCAATTATATCTTTTTTAATATGTGTAACTAAGGTACACTTTATGAATCATATAAAAATAAAAGTTTTAGACGCAACATTAAAATACGAAATGAAGAAAAAAAACATTCAAGCTCGTTACCCTTCATAGTCAATTGTCAATGTCCGAATATGATATTAAAAGCATCGTTACACAACAGTGAACCTGCCAAGTACATTGAACAAATTTAGACTCTGTACGGGGCTCGTTACTCGTACTAAAGTAACCGTCATTTATTCAAAGCCAGGTGACAAGTCAACAGTGTCGTATCGATATAATCAGTATAATCGAATTTTATGGCGTTATAGAGAGTGATTGGTAAATGAAATGAAGAAAATTTAGATATAGAATACAAGCTAAAGCAACCAAAGCCAAATTGATTTCGACGCTATGGAATAGGTCGTTAAATCGAGTCGACGAATCGACGTTACATTCAGTTTACACTGTATAGGTATAAATAATCTCCTTATTGAATACCCATATATCACAAATTAACGGATTATTTAATACTGTTCCATTTGGACTCGCTTCAACGAACAGTCTCTGTAATGCCTTTATTCAGATCGTGTGACAAAAGTACATACACTCTTATTCTTGTCTCGTTCTTTGTAACTTGTACCTATGTACTTACAGTATAATTATATATCTATTATATATATATATTATAATTATGTAGTATTATATATATTTAACACAAAGTTGCCATATATTAAATACAAGAATTCCAAAAATTGTTTTTTTGGTTTCTATGACTCTTCTTTGATTGCCTCCTTTCAGTTTTTTGGAAAAATATTTAATGTACAGATTTTCGATTTTTACTGTCTTATTATTAGTATAGATATAAGATTAAAATTATTAGAGCAAGTGGTAGTGTTATCGCTCTCAGCGATCTTTTTCAAACAAGGCAGTATAAACTCTATATAACGACACTGAAGGGATTGTGCATTTTATGGCGTTATAGAGAATGGTCGTTAACCAAATTGATTTCGACGCTTTAGAGACGTTGTCGCTAAATCGAGCGACATCGCATGGAGTTGTACACTGCATAATGAGGACACATTACAACAATGTAAATTTAAAATCTTATATTTGTTGGGACTTCATAACTGAACTAGAAAAATTCTTACTTGTTCTCCATATTCTTGTTTGCCAGCATGTGGTTAACCTCCTCAGCTGTGATGGGACCCTGCAGCTTCTGCCCGTTCAGCATTTCATCTTCCAGCTCTTTGATCGACCGACCCGTCTTCACAAACGCCTCGGCGACGCGACGATTCCTTCCACCTAAAACATTTCATACCACTTTCAGATAACATTTTCCTTCAAATACTTGAAGGCTCTTCAACATCACTGAGTGAGGCATCCTTCAAGATATTGAGGTTCATTCTACATGGTTTTTCTTATTTTAATGTATGTGTTGTGTTTTGTTTCTGTATTATTATTATTATTTTTTGTATACTTCGCACCCTTTGCACCTGTCTTATTATATTTTAAGTATTCCTTTATCGTGTGGGTTGTCTGGAAGAGATCGCTTATTAGCGATAAGGCCGCCCGTTGCTCTTATATGTTCCAACATCGGTTAATGTCATTTGCTTCTAGTGTTTAAGTGCGATAAAGTGTTAAATAAATAAATAATAAAAGCGTATAAACGTTGAAGGGAAACAAACGTAAAGAAAATCAAATAATACCGATGCTTAACCTAAGCATGAAGGAAAATGAACATTTGTGAACACATAAAAACAAATATTAAGATTTATAAAAAATAAGTAAGCAGAGTTAATTAGGCTTCGCCCAATGGTCGGAGTAGCAATAATTATCAATCGAATATAGAAAACAGGCAAGAACGCGTAAGCAAATTAATAAAATAAAATGTATTAAAATCAAAAAAAAAACCTACTAAGATAGTGTAGTTAAACTCACCATAGCACGTAGTGATTAGATCAGCGACGCCGCATGACTCGAAGAACGTGCTAAGTTTGCTCCCCGGGTAGAAGACATCGACGAATTTGATCATCTCCATCAAACCGAGCCTGATGACGGCCGCTTTCGTGTTGTCACCAAAGCCCAAACCGTCGACGAAGCCAGCACCAACAGCCACTATATTCTGAAGGACATAATCACTATATACAACAGTAGCTTTTGCCCGCGACTTCGTCCGCGTGGTTTAAATGCAAATGGAATTTGGAGAATCGGTTTATAAGTCGGCAGAGTGCTGATTTTATAAAAACTCATCCCTATTTCAACCCATTTTTAACGATAAAAGCCTATGTCCTTACCTAAAGTTTAATTTATCTCTATATCAAATTTTATCGAAATCGCTTCAGTAGTTTAAGCGTGAAAGCGTAACATATATACATACTTTCGCATTTATAATGTATGTATTCGTCACTGAGAATAATGTAGTTATTTGTTCGCGCATCAATCGGAAAAGTACTCGACCGATTTTTACGCAGTTTTCACTTATATATCAATCTTTTCCCCGAGCTTTATAAGAAACAGATACATTAGCTTCTTATTAAACAAAATCATTCACAAAACATACTTGTTTTAGTATAGAGAATTTCATTTTCATCAAACAATAGAAAGAAATGAATATCAACGCATACAAGAGTGTCTCTAACGTTCACGTCAGGGTTGGTACATCTCGGCGTTAATCACTTTATGTGTATTTCTCGTATAATTCCTAATATTAAAATGAAAATATCTTTAATATTTTGTTCGATATAGTCGCGATGGAATAACTCAAGTAAGTTAACGAGTGCACCTAATGTTTTGATCTGATACCGTGTAGGTATTTTAAATATTCTTAGTGTTTGCTGGTTGTCCTATTTCTCTATGCCCACTCGTACGAGAGATCTTTTTCTATTATTTTATGCATAGAGGTATTGCATTCCCTGGAGCATGGTGTAATGCCCACCGGACACTTGCAACTCCAGAACGCTTACAAGTGAGTAAGCGGCCTTTAAGGGAGAGGAACGTACATATGTACTGAATGTACTAACTAACATATGAACTAAAGTATATAAAGCGAATATTAAAGTGGCATTGGATAGTGTCACGTATATAACTCTCCTTATATATCGCATGTACAGTGAAATATTACATCGGCAAAATCTGTTAATAGTGTTATTATTACGTCAAATTTACATTGCAGGTATTAATATGACGATAAGCAACTAATATTTATCATGGATAACATTTATCTTGAGTGGCCATCTGATATGTATATATCCCTTCGGGATCAATTTTGTGTTGCTAATGTTCCCAGTGTTACTCCCCGTGTACTCCGCTTACTCCCCGTGTACTCCGCTTACTCCCCGTGTACTTCCCGCTTACTCCCCGTAAGCGATGTAAACGAAAAAAAAATTACCTTAAGAGCACCGCAAATCTCCACCGCATCCTCATCATCGACGACCACCACCCTGAAGTACTCCGTCTGGATGATGTCCCTCATCATAGGCGCCAGCATTACATCACGACAACCAATCGTCGTTTCGCAGAACTTTTCTTCGGCTACCTGGGTTTTTTTTTTAATTTAATTACGTTCATCGTCGCATCGTCGCATCATTCATTCAAGTTTTGACTTATTAGAGAAGTACAGTAAACTCTATATAACGAACACTGAAGGGACTGTAAATTCTATGGCGTTATAGAGAATGCGCGTTATAGATTAATGGAGCGAAGAAGAATCAGAATTACAATTCGACGCTTTAGAGGGAGTGTCGTTAAATCGCGTGAAACGGAGTTTATATCACACTGTATATCAGTTTGAATAATCTCAAAAATAACCAAACAAGAGATACAATTATATTTTTAACCGCAACATGGCAACCCTAAATAATCTCGTTAAATGAAACACTGCCAAGGTGAAAACGTTATAAATAGACCAACGAAGGTTTGCGAACATTAAAATCATGCTTAATTATATTTAATTGTCTATTTTCATATTAATGAACAAATATTTAACATTTTGGTATTACATTATGTATAATACAATAATATACATCAATATAACAACTGAAAATATAAATAAATTTGCTGAAATGCGAAGCTTTACGAGATATTATTTGTCCCTTTACCTTTTCGAATTTAAAATAATACAATAGTTGTCATACCTCTGACGCAATGTTGGCACCCATGAGAACCGCGCACGGAATCTTCAAACATCTCGTAATGATGTGCGAGATCAAGTCAATGCCGCCACCTTCAGCGATGTCGAAGCCCTGCCAAATAAAATTATCTAACACTTCACTTATATTAAGAACAGCTGTTTGTATACGGGTCAAGGGAATCATTTAAATTAAAGCAAAATGCTCAACTAAGTAACGGACTCATTGTGAAAGACTGGGTTGGAATTAAATGGAAATACTTCTACGTAATTGTCAATGTTGTTTTAAATATCTGACGTTATGTAACTTAAAGGATAATCAAAAAGAAATCTTGAATCTCGGTTAATTAAAGCTTAATGTGTACTGGCGTAACTAAGCGTATATTTTTTAAGATGGAATTCCGTTTAACACAGTGGTTCCCAACGTGGGGCGTACGCCCCACTGGGGGGCAATTTGGCAATTGGAGGGGGGCATTTCGAATTTTTTTCAGTTAAAATTACCCCTCTAAATAAGGGGATTTCATATCTTTGCATGCATTAGGGGGGCATTTTCTTATTTTTGCACGTGTTAGGGGGGCATTTTCGATTTTAGAATCTCAAAAGTGGGGCGCGCACCTAAAAAGGTTGGGAACCACTGGTTTAACACCATTCGGGAAACTTCATTAGAAATGTGATGATTTTTTGACGCTTCGATGCGCTACGAATCTGAGATATAAGATTGACTCTATGTGATTAAATAGGCTAGATATGCAATGGACTAATTAAAGATTACTTTGTGTAGCAATGTCAAATAATGAAAATCTAGTAAAGCTAAAGGTTTATAAATAATATAGTAAAATAATACAACCAACTATTGAAAGTTTTGAAGATATCTTTCAGTAGCTTTTCCTCTAAGTTGTATAACAAAACAGACTTCTTCATACTGCTTCCAAGATTAATAAACCATTTTCAGTATGAATTTATAAAAAAAATGTTTATAGTATTAAAGAAATTTCTCTCTAAAAATATTTAGATATCAAACGTATGTCGTAAACGTAACGTAATGTCCATTGAAGGATTTTTTTGGCTGATGCACTATGCAAGGTGTCTTATTATGTAGTATTGAAGGTCACAAAACAAACATAACACTATAAACATATTTTTAAGCCACTAAATAGTTACAAATCAGTAACACATTTTTTATAAAACTAAACCAGAAATGGGAAAAAAAAATAATTATTATCCATCTCTCGTTACTTTTTCAGTGTATTATCTCACCTTGATAAGTGATAGTGCAGCTGCTGTAGGCTTAATTTGTCCGAGAAGTGTAGAACATATAGTCCTCACAAACTGATGGGGCACAACAAATATCAGCAGATCAGCATCTTTAGCTGCTGTTACAAGATCTGGTACGGCAACCTGAAATATACACCTACCTTTGATACTATTCTAACTATTGAGTATACCGTTCAATGAACATGATACAATGTATTTTTAAGTTTATAACCAAAATTATGTGTTGCAGTAATATTGCAGTTTGTATTATAATCCTCTTGATAATTGTGAATCTAGGTTACACAAATATTTAAAAATTGTCACAAACTATTTATATATCTTATATATATAAACAGATATCCTCTTACATATAGTTTGTGTTTCTGTACTTTAAATATATCTTTGGCGTTTTTGCTATGAAAAAAAAAAATACACTTAGGATATATTTCACCATTGATTGTTAATTTATGAGGTACTTGAATGTATGTTCTTAAGAGTTTTGGTATGAAATATTTATTTGATACATAGACTAATAATAATACAGCAGCTAAATATTTTTATTTGAAAGTCACAATACTGATAATCTATTTACCTATAAAAATATAATGAATATGGGCTAGAATAATTATTACTTACTACATTCTCTGGTAATTTATGACCTGGAAGGTATTTGACATTTTCATGTGTTTCATTAATGATTTCTGTCAATTTCTTGCCTTCAATCATTTCTTCAAAAACCCACATAGTAACTCTGTCTTCAAAATTTGAAAGCCGCGCTGCATTTTTACCAACAATTTTTGCAATCGCAGAACCCCTACAGAGAATTGGGATTGTATGTTTAATTAAAACTTATTGCGCTTTGCAAAAATTATGTCATCTTTGTAAGGTTATAATAGCAATTTATATTTCAAAACCTTACCAATTTCCTGAGCCAACTATGCACACACGATTTTTTATTTGTTTCTCGGCCATGATATTTATTTACACTTAAAAATTCACTGAATTTCTTAAACTAGTGCGTTTATGGACTAGGATAAGCGTAGTGTTTTATGTAGTAATTAGTCGACTAATGTCTTTGCAGCGACCGCAGTTTATTAAAGCAAAATTATCACTTTTATCATTCTGTTATCAGTATAGTGATCCGACCGTCCTCGTTCCGACTTCCGAACTATACCGATTACCGACGGTTTCGTAGCTTATGTATTTATAGATTCAAAGAATTTTCCGATCGGATTCTAGATTCCGATTAACAATACCGTTGTTACTTTTTTACAATGTTTGACAATTTAATAATATTTATACTATAAAATATTTACATTACTGTAATAAGTTAACTAATATATATAACTTTCAAATTGCATATAAACTGTTGCTTCCGTGTGGTATTATTTAATGCTCTTTTAAAAATCGGAACTAGATTCAAATTATTGCATCACTATATCAGTCACAGAAAGTTACTCAAATGAATAAATGTAGCCTAGAATTATGAATTAATGTAAACGGGTATACCTTAAATAATGCATTTAATAATAAATATTAAATTATATTTCTAGGTCGGTATGTGGTTATTTCTAAATATCTGTGGGGTTCATAGCATATACTTGCTTTTTAAATAGGAAAACGTTCCATTCTACACATCATTCAAATAACATGGATTGAATATACAACAAGCAAATTAATAAATTGTGTATGTACATATCTAAATTAAAGAAGTTTCAAAATGAACATTTTTTTTCATTTAAATTTGCGGTTGAGGTGATTAATTTGAATATATTTTATTATAGAGTTTTCCGTTTAACGTTACAATCGTATAATGGAAAATAGTGAACATTCTAGAAATAACACTAGTTTCATCGACTGCGTAAATTCATAGTGAAGAAGGTTCTATGCATTTTTCGTTTTGAGAAACGTCATTCAATATTGAGTTTATGTACGCTAAGGTGCTCGTGTCGCGTGTTCAAAATTGTTTTATCGTTGGTTCTGGAAAAGTGCGTTTTTACTATTACTGATAGTTACATCAGATTTAACGCTGATTAAGGTAAGATATCAGGTGCTTGTTGTGAAATTTTAATTCAATTAAACTGTCTTACGTATGATGCAAAGCTACCGAATTTGTAAGTTTTCTTTCATGGAAGTCAACGAACAAAGTGGTTATAACTTTGCGACATCAAATTCACGCCTTGATTTTCGTGCTCACCCTGTCCTTTAGAATCCATAGCTTTAATTAAGTTAGTGTTTTTCGAAATGTGATCCTGATCGATAATTGAGTTGCGTGCTTTGTGCTTAATACCACATTCTCCTTATATACAAAATATACATTTTCAAGATTTAATTTTGTATTGTCGAATTTCGATCGTTTCCATCTATTATTTGGTAGTAAATCTGTCTTCTGTGTCAAAAATGTATTGGTGAAAACATTTAAGAATTAGTTGTAGGTTAACATCGTCATTGTGGTTTTTGGCATTTAGATTAAACAAAACAGAGCATTCAAGATTTTTGACTTACCATAGAGTCGAGAAGATTATAAGCAGCTTAAAATCGTTTTATCAGTTATATTTGGATCAATTTTGTTAGTAAGTTTAGGTGTTTTTATGTTATAAATCTTTAATTTTGTTTATGAATTAATACAAACACAAGACAAAGTTGCATTTTTTATTAAAGTATATAACTTTATTGTTCTAGGTGTCAAGATGGTGAAGGAAACAACATATTATGATACACTTTGTGTAAAACCAAACGCAACATCAGATGAGCTTAAGAAAGCATATAGAAAATTAGCCCTTAAATATCACCCTGATAAAAATCCAAATGAAGGAGAGAGGTTTAAACAAATTTCCCAAGCCTATGAAGTCCTCTCAAATCCGGAGAAAAGGAAAGTCTATGACCTAGGTAAGAAATTTTTTTGCTTTTTACACATCAAAATTAAGATCACAACCATACTGTGAAACATGCTTGGGGATTTAAAGGAGTGGCAAAGAGAGTTTCTTGCCAGTTCTTCTTGTCTGCTCTACAGCCTTGATTTGGGAACTGGCAGTGAATTTAGAGTCATCAATTTTTAGAACTTTTTATTTTGGTGACAATTCAAAGAGTACCATAGTTATATGGTAGTACTATAGTACTTTACCTATATAAAGTTTTTTGATCAAAATAAATACATTTTAAACAATTGTTGAAATAAAAAATATTCAAATGAGTTTATCTTAAGTTTCAAACATGTATTAGGGCATTTAATCTGTTTAAATACTACAATATACTGAATGGTTATGTAATTTATAAAAAACTAAAACACATTGTCATGTTTTGTATGTCCAAAAAATAACAATGGTCTCATTATATCAACTGAAATTGATGTTAAATAATTATTTGACATCTATTATATGTATATGAAATTACTGGCTGACAAAAACCACATAACACAGATAGAGTCGTGCACATAATACAATCAAACAGCCTGGTGTAACATAATCACTGGGCTGGATGGCACACGGCCCGGTCGCCACACAGTGTAGCGTAATTCTTCCCTTAAATCATAATTTCACAAACATTATTTGCTATTTTTTTATTAAACTATCATAAATTTTTGTTCACTTCTATGTTATAATTATTATAGGTGGAGAACAGGCACTGAAAGAAGGTGGGGTTGATGGTGGTGGCATGTCATCACCTATGGACCTCTTTGACATGTTCTTTGGTGGTGGCTTCAGTGGTGGCAGCAGACGTGCTCGAGAGAGAAAAGGCAAAGATGTTGTCCACCAGTTATCCGTTACTCTTGAAGAATTGTATCGAGGTGCTGTAAGAAAACTAGCTCTGCAGAAGAATGTAATTTGTGAGAAATGTGAGGGGAGAGGTGGAAAGAAGGTAAAATAATATCTGTATTTTGAATGTCCTCTAAATTTACTTAATTGGCAGTTTACTGTATACCACAGAAACTATTGTAATGTAAAAATTAAAATTGTATAAACCTGAACATATGATGCTATGAGAGGATTTTTATTACAAAAGCCAGCTTTATATTATATATTTATATAAATTAAAATTAATTTTAGCCTTTACTATCTTCTCACAAGATATATCGCGATGTTCCTTTAGGGTGCAGTGCAACCATGTACGACATGCAGAGGAACGGGAATGCAAGTTCATCTACAACAACTCGGTCCCGGAATGATTCAGCAAATTCAAACTATTTGTGTTGAGTGCCGAGGGAAGAGTGAAATTATTGATCCTAAGGATAGGTGCAAAGTTTGTCAGGTAATTTCAGACTATAAAAAATTTGATAATACAGTTTTATTAAATTGATTCTTTAAAAGGAATTTAATGGGAAACAATAATATAATTACTTATAATATGATGTGTTTGGTGCTTATATGGTTAGCATAATACAATACTATTCATTAACTTTAACTAAGATAGTAACTTTATACATTCTATAAGACACTTCCTTAGACATGTTTTTGTACCCACCTTAGAAAAATAAATTATTTAACTCTTGTTGAGAGCATTGTGTATTAAGGTAATATCAATATATTAACATAAGTAATTACAGAGATACATAAATAATTTATTTACAAAGCATTGTACCAATACATTATTTTATCTCACCCATGTGGTCTGTTTACTTGTTAAACTAATTTATAAAAAATCCTATGCCATATATGGGCTATGGGTTTTGTTATCCTACAAGTAATAACAGAGCTCCTGATGCAGGTTCTTAAAAGTTTTTTTTAGTTTCAATGTAAATTAATTAATTGATTTTGATTTCCAGGGTCGTAAGACGGTACGGGATCGAAAAATCTTAGATGTACATATAGACAAGGGTATGAAAGACGGTCAGAAGATTGTCTTCAGCGGTGAAGGGGATCAGGAGCCAGACTTGGAGCCTGGAGATCTTATTATTGTTCTCGATGAGAAAGAGCATGATGTAAGTTTTTTAAAATACATTATTCTATTAATAAAATGCAAATTAATCATCAAAGTATTTATACAGAAACTAATCTAAGACCAGTAAGATCTAAGGAATGAAAGAGAAAAAATACTTCTAACAATTAACACTAATTAACTGTTTATTTATAATTTAGCTAAATAAAACAAAACGAAAAAAAATATTAACACACAAAATATTAAACCAATAATATATACATATGGGTTGTACAAAATCAAAGGCGGCAATATTTTCTGGGTGTTACTATCGCCAATAAAAACAGGTTGATAGTAGCTAATTCTTAAGCTAAATCACATTATCTGCTTGTTACCATGGAAACCATATACCATAGATTATAATGATAGTTTTATTCGTCAGTTGCACATTTTAGGAGAAACATTTTTTTTAGTTTCAGGAAAATTAGCTTTTGTGTAGATTCTATACCACTTTAATTCTATACGACTCATATATTGAGGTTATAATTGATAACTTTAATTTAATAATATTGCCCTCGCCCTTGAAATGAATGACTGGATAAAATATATCTTTAATTAGTAAAATGTCCTGATAATAGAATGGTTTTGTGAAAAATAGTAAAAATTAGTTAAAATGAAATATTCCTTTTTAAAAACCTGTTTAATTGACATCTGACCCGATACCACCAATAATTATGTATAAAATATTCGTAAATGTAGAGTTGAAATTTTTTAACTAAATTACTTATTGTGTTGACGAAAATTAATCCTTGATCTTATGACACCTTTTGGTTTCAAGCCACTTCATTTGTATCTCAACTAATATCAAACATTTTTATGTGTTTAATTTTTGTATGGAAGAAATGTTAATTGTTTTGTGTGAATAGGTCTTCTATCGTGCTGGCAATGATCTTGTGGTGAAACTCAACATTGAATTGGTGGAGGCTCTCTGTGGCTTCCAAAAAGTAATTCGGACTTTGGACGAGAGAGACATTGTTATTACTGTGATGCCAGGAGAAGTGACAAGACAATCTAAATGTGTTGTTAATGAGGGTAAGATTCACTGCCCTATTTAAACACAACACTTAATCACTAAGGAAATACTCTTCATAGTTTATTAAAACAAATGTGATTTTCAGGTATGCCCATGTACAAAAATCCTTTTGAAAAAGGTCTGCTGATTATTAATTTCACGATTAATTTCCCGACACGCATTCCATCTGAGGACATTCCAGCTCTTGAGAAATGCCTACCACCCAGGCCAAGGGTAAGTGTTGGTGCTTTTAAATATTGTTAATAACTATTTGATATACAATTTGCAATAATAATAATACGATAGATATTTTTAATCTGTATTTCTATTTGTGCAGGTAGAGATTCCCGAACTGGCTGAAGAGTGTCATCTTATAGAACTGGATCCGCAGCAGGAGTTGAAGAGACGGCAACAACATCAAAACGCCTATGAGGAGGAGGAGGATGGGCCGGGAGTCAACCGTGTGCAGTGTGCCACAAGCTAAGGTATAACCAAAATCCTAGGCAAATCCTATTATTTTTTGGGTACATTTAATTTATGTTCCAAAAACTTATTCAATTAATGTCTGTATTAATGAGTATGAGCAAAAGAGCATATCTTACTTTACTGATTTGAAATTAGTATATTCACATTCATATATTCATTATTTTCTTTCTCAGATTATTGCTGAATTTATCAGAAGCCTTAGAAAAGATCTAGATATAATTGTTTCTTAAACACTGATGCATGTATTGGAACTTATGGTATATTGTAATTTAATAGTTTAATTAAAACAACCACCTTGATGCATTGTACATTTCTTTATTGGCTCACTAACTGGGTGTATTACTTTTGAGCTAAATTTGTAAAATCCTCTTGTATGTTTACCCGTGGTAAATATCTTACAGACAATGCGACGCACTCATTTTTTTCTATTTTGGTAGGTACATTTTTTTTGAATTTACATGTAAACAAAATAAATGCTGTTTTTTTTTATTCACTAGCTGCTCACAAAATCAGTAATAATTAAAAATCTTGTTAAGTAGATCTAATGGGTCCTGAGTATCATGAGGTTTCCGAGTTCTGTGATTTGATTTTTGTAGAATATTTAACCTAAGTTATAGAACAGGTCATGAACAGCGATATTGCTCATACAAATTTCATGTATACAATATTAATTGAATTTTGACGAGACCTAAGAAATGATACAATTTGCCAATATTGCGTTTGTGACCTGTCTCATCCTAATGAAACACTTAGTGTAATTTATATTTTAACTTACGTTAGAAGTTAATTTTGGTGTCTGTTTGATTATGATGTAATATAGGGCCTGGTAGAAAGAATTGAACTTGTGTAACTGCTTAAATTTGTTGTAACTCAATAAATACATTCAAATACTATTGTGGTATTTTATTAAATTTCCTTTCAGGTGTGCCATCCTCGATAGCCTCATTTTCTGTTTCTTTGATTTCTATAGACAAGTTGATGAACACCTGTGCGCAATTCATGATCTTGATTTTCAGTTCTAAAATATGCTGGTGCTGTCATAATGTTTGCCTATATAATAAACTAGCTTTCCGCCCGCGGCTTCGTCCACGTGTAATGTGGTTAAGTATATAGCGTTTTTTAATGATCTTTCTTTCACGGGCTAAAATCTTGTTACAATTGGAATTATATATAGCCTGTGTTACTCAGGGATGATGTAGCTTTACAGGATCGGATGATTCAGGGAAATCCAGGGCAACTTTCAAATTAACGTACAGGCAATTACTATTCTGACAATTTTATATTCTGATAGTCATCTTCTTATGTGGATGAGCTGATGATGGAAGGTAAAACTCCTCAGCGGTTAAGAGTTGAAAGAAAATTCTTACGAAGTTATGAGTACGAAATATGTACTTGACCAAATAATAAAAGGTAAACCTCATTAACGTTAAGGACGTAGGTGGAAAAATGGATGCGGACAAACGATAAACGTCTCTTCTCTTCACTCGTTTCCTTTTACTTGTTTGTATGGGTAGTGTTAACTCAAAATAATCATAGGGTAAAACGTTAATGAAAGTTTGAAGTGCATGGTAGTCATTACACAATGGAGCATCTTAATACCACGATGGATATATTAGCCTAAGTAGAAGTTCTTTAAAAAAAAACTAAGACTCAACCTCGCACACTCACTCACACCACCATTGCACACACTGATACACACATGTGTGTGTGTATCACACATGAACACTAAAATGTTCGTACTTCACATAGTTCCACTTGTTCATGTGTATATATATATTTACTTATTTTTTTCTGTTCATGTTTTTTTTGTTATTCTTTTTTCTGATCTTAGATTCTATTTCCGGTTCTATATTTTAACCTTATTTTGGCTTTATTTTTAATCTATTTTATTGTGTAAACTGTTTTTGATAAGCTGTATAGGTTTAAGAAATAAAAAAATAAAATAAATCTAGGTTGATGACGAATTTTATCAACGCCATCTATCGAGCACATTGTTCAACACTTCAACTACGTTATTTGTTATTTTTGTTACCTCTCATAAGTTTTAATATTAAGATTAACTAATATTAGAACATATTGAACAATATATAACTAATAATCAATATAAGTGTTTAAAAATTTTGAAGCAGTGGTTGAAGTAAATTTTCAATTGACCATAACTTCTTTTTCTCTTAACCGATTTTGGCAAAATAACTTTTGACAACGCTCCCAATTATATGTAATCCAACTGTGAAAACGGCGTTCAAATGCGTTCAGTAGTTTTGAAGTTATGACGTACCAGACAGACAGACAGACAAGAACTCCAAAAATTGTTTTTTTGGTTTCTATGACTCTTCTTTGATTGCCTCCTTTCAGTTTTTTGGAAAAATATTTAATGTACAGATTTTCGATTTTTACTGTCTTATTATTAGTATAGATTTGTTGATTAAAAGACAGTTAATGAGGCATCTCTGATATGACACTGAGGAAACCTCATGTAAATGAACAAGTCAAGAAAGAAACACTATGTTGATTGATGTAATTGTTTTATTGTTGACAATAATATTATTAAGAATACAAATAAATAACTTTAGTGCAAGCAAAACATAACACAATTATTTTTACCAGTTGTGTCATATCAGAGATGTCTCATTAACTTTCTTTTAATCAACAAATTTATATTATAACTACTTAATATAAATTGACTAACTTTCATTTCAAATAAAACAACCACTATGATGAAACATATATTTTGTATAACAATTAATAGTTTTTAAAGTGTCCCAATTTGAACACATTGACAATACCCTTGTTATTACTGATACCCATAAATCCACCATTTGGGGAGAAACCGACTGTCTCAATAAGCTGTAAATTTTTTTGTGGAAAATTTGGAAAAACATTGTAAGATGGTATATGAAGAGCCTTTAAAGCATTTGGAAGGAAACTCGATGAAATTGATAACATATCCGAGGTAGGGTTAAAGGTTATGTTTGTTATTTTTGTAGTCAAATGAGAAATCGTTTTTAATGGTACGGGATTAGCTGTTGTTAAGCTTTCAGTTTCATAAACATTGACAATTCCTTCAGCAGTCCCAGTTGCGAGAAGACGGCCACAATGGCTCATAGATATCCTTGAAGGAGTAATACATCCACTATCAAAAAATTTCTTAATTGGTCTCATAGTTGACATACTCCAAACTGCAACTTCACCGAGATCATTGAAACAGTAGAGTTCTTTAGAGTCATAACTGAATGTCATGGCTTTTACATTAGAATTATTTTTGATGTTTTTAATGAGTTCATTTGTGTCTGCACAAATAATAAAAACCTCACTAAATCCTTCTGAAGCAGCAATAAATTTACAGTCAGGAGACAGCTTAAAATGAACTGCTTTTTTTAAGGCATGTGGAAGTTGGACTATTCTAGTAGTGGCTTTGATTAAATCATATATGCAGTAACTGTGCCTGACGCTGGATATATAAGCTTCTGATCCATCAGGGCTAAAGTGAGTACTTGATATTGTCCAACCTTTAAGCTTAAAACTATGAAGTATGTTATTTCCATCTAAGGAATGAAGCGAAACAATGCCAGCTGTGTTTGCCAGCATTACAGTACTAACTTTTGGATGAAACTTTAAAGAGGTTGTAATTGCTCCTTTTTGAGGTAGTATTGTGGTACTTTTCTTAATTTCCAATATTTTTTTATCAAATTTAGATACTTTTTGTTTATCTAAATGGCCAACTGTCTTAACAAGATCTGATCCCAGCTTGTTTGAATCATCATTGCTTTTAGCCCAATTTGGTGTTCCAATGAGAGTTTCATACTTTTGTTTAAGTTTCTCTGAATACAACGCATCATTTTTAACTTTGGGTATAACAGTGTTTACTTTAAACTGACCATCATCTTCGTCGACCCAGGCGGGCTTACGGTCAATTTCACTAACGCTCTTTTCAATTCTGTTTATACTTTCAGTAAACTTTTTAGTTTTGTTAAACAGTAACGAAGATAACCTGTCGAATAATGTAATAAATGTTAACATATATTATTTATCTTAATTAAAAATTGAGGTATTGTTGAAGTAATATGATCTTACTTGGATTCTTCAGCGTCGATTTGATTATGTTTTCTTTTCATCGTGTGAATGAAGGCAATGCTTCAGATATTAATTTCACTATTACTTATTGCGTGCACTATGTAAAATAGTTAATAATTAAATTATAGTTTATATTTATGAATGACACATATACATGCTTGAAATCTTTGCAAAGTATTATAAATTATTCTTTATAATAAAACCTAACCTTTTTGAGGTTACTTTTATAAACATAGAAATGTTAAAATATATTTGACTTTTGAGTCTTGAGCTGTGGTTTATAAAGCTGACAGTTCTAATAATGATAATTGACAATCTGTGACAGTCTGTCAATTATCATTATTAGAACTGTAAACTGCTGTTATATATAACAATGGCCAATTTTCCTTTTTAGACAGTATAAGGAAATTATTTTACTAAAGGTCAATATAAATTTTGTTATGGTTTATGTATTAGTTCACTATAAAATGTTTAATATCTAATAATTAATTCTAAATAAATGCAATATTGACAAATAAGTTTTATGAACCTTGGAAAATACTCTTAATAACTCTTTATTATAAAAGTAAAATAATATTCTACTACACGCAATTCTATACTAGAGATTAGGGCAACACTGATCAAAAATGACAACGACATATCGTATTCAGTTGACAAAAGGATATTTCGTAATTGAAGTAGCTATAGATGTCGTTTTTGTTATTCTATGGTTATTCGTGAATGGTCAGTCACACAGCTAAACACTTCGCCCTTCATACTTCTGGTGTTGCTCACCATGTCTATCTCTTTCATTTAATAATGCTATATGTTTCTCTCTCATATGAAAACGTTTTCTCGGTAATACAGCACTAAATTTAAACCAATCAAATGTTTGACTGAACCAATACAAAAAGATTTTATTGGTTGCTTTTGTTATTGGAAGTAGCCTCAACTAAATATAACCCGGCCTATTGTAAAGCACACATGACACCATTTAAAGAAATCATATTAAAAGGCTTTAGCTATTAGTCGTATTTAATAGCTCAGAGTCTTTCACTCGTCACCGTGTCGTATTCAACTATTCAATTGTAGCATTTAAAACGGTGTTAATGTTATGCGACATTTACAAAACATACAAAAAATATGTATTTAATCATGAAATAACAAAAGACTTTATAGTTTGCGTATTTCTAATTGATGTGATGTGTTTTGTTTAGCTGATAAAAAACATTTTTAATCGGTGACCTTTTTACGAAGTGTCAATATGGATCCTAGCTAACCGATCAGGTACAGTAGTGAAGAGTGATTAAATTTTATTTGCTGCAATAAAAGGACAATGGGGTCGAAGGAGGCTCCGCCATAAAACTGTCTCGTTTGTTTTGGACGTCATAAACTCGTCAAGAAAAGGATGGTGCAGTGTGTTTGGGTTCGGAGCGATGAGCGGACGGCTAGCGATGCTCATATCGGGTCAGGCGGGTCGTGTGCTGGTGTGGTATCGTGAGAGGGTGTTCCATGTGGCGTGTGATGTGTGTGCGAGATGTCCGGCAAGCCCGCGAGTGTCGCCGCGGCGCGGGCGGGCGTGGCTGGAGCGCCGCGCGTGCTGCTGTACGTGGCGGAGCCCCGCCAGTTAGAGACAGCCGCCGCCAGCCCAGACACCCCGCCGCAGCGTCTCGACGCGCTCTACGAGAACCTGCCCGCCAAAACCGTCTATAACGATAGGAACTTCTACAAACCATACAGTGAACCTGACAAATTCGTAGACTCACAAACAGCATTTATAAAGGAGCAGAGAAGTGAAGAGCGGCCCTGTGTTAAGAGAAACACCTGGGACAGTGAATACATACAACTGGACAGTGGTGAGTTCCAGCAATGTGGAGCGGAGATGCCCATAAGTGTTCCTAGTGATTCAGTTCAAAACAGTGAGAGAGATTTAGGAAAATATGTAAACTATCATCTATTAGAACAGAGTGTAACACACCAGTCTATAGTGAATCAGAATATAAATATACTGAATAGGTCTTTAAGTGATAATGAGGGCAGCCCTCAGTTGGTGCGGACTGCTGAGGGTGTTGTGCTCGCTGTGTTGCCTTCTGTGCCAGAATCAGATAGAACTACACAAAGTGAAATCCCACAGAGCATAACTGTTCCACTTGGCTGGAGGAGGATTGTGAATGGATTATCTGTCATTTATGTCAGGTGAGTTTTTTTCTCTGAATGATTTTCTTATTAGAAAATATTATTTTAATAGTAAGCCACGTTGCACAAATTATTAATTTTGTATTTTTAGCTATAACACAAATTGACATGTTGAATTTTTACTTTATATGAAATAAAACAAAAACTCCAATATTTTAATAATAATATAAAAATTTACACCTATATGGGTTCTATCAAGGCCAATCATAAATTATAATGTTACTTAATTTAAATACAACCTTTAGACTTATTTTACAGTATCTGTTCCATGTGGCCTTTAGCTACATTAATTTAAGACCCATTCATATGAGTGAGTTAATTCCTAAAACCGATTCAATAGTTGGATTTGTTATCAAGATATCTTTTCTCTTTTTAATATTAGTACTCGTTTTAAAGCCACTTCTATGTATTAAATCAGCTAAATATCAATATTTTTTCTAAATAGATAATAATATCAAATCCAAAAGCAATAATTTTAAATGTTAACGGCTTACTATGAAATTTGTGTTTTTTAAATGTTAGTATTAAATTTACAAAGTATTATTAAAATGAAGGATTGTGTTGAAATACATGCTATGTTATATCCATAGACAAACATTCTGCAAATTTAAATTTTGTTTATCGGTTCAGGTCAAAAGATTAGTTACATTTGATATAATTTTATCAGTACAAAGACTTTCTTGTGAATGTGACTAGACTGTGAAAAAGTCACATATCGCCTTACACATAATAATTTAATACTTAAATGTTAATACTTTGTGCATTTCACTGTAAATAAAAACACTTCTTTCTCTGGAATCTTTCAATTCACTGTGAACAAAGAATATCTTCAAATTATTAGTATTTTTATAAACAAATAAAAAAAGATACTTAAGTTTTTTATGCCTTGACTAGATAAAAAAAATTCCAAACACACATTAAATTAATCTAAAGATAGTTTATCGATAATAATATACCAGGCGATGAGCAACGCAAAGAAGGTTCAATCGCGCGTTTACGTTAAATCAATCCGAAGTGGACAAACCAGTCGAGCAGCTGTGCGGACGTTGCTTGGCCTAAGTTAAGAGGTTCTATCTTAACTTCAACTACTTATTCTCCACACTTATAAATAGGTATATAAGGCGTTCGAACACCGTGTTTAAAAAAACAAAAGGCCCGTAAACCACATATTTTGTTATCAATAGAATACTGTAGATAAAATTTTTATAGTCAAGAATATCGAAATAGAGAATAATGATACTCTTTTGATCGTTTGATCAAAGTCAGTATGTTTGGATAAATCGTGAAATATTTTCCCGCTCGCCACTAATTTACTTTCAAAACGTGTACACGGTGCCCATAATATTAAATTGGCTTTACCGGTGAAGCAGAGATATTCCATTGGTGACAGGGCCGGATTGTGTGTTATCATTTTTCTTGGGGCTCTGCGATATATATGTTGTGTGCCCTCAAATTTTATAAGAGCGCGTTCTGAAAACTTATTCTTGTAAATAAATCGTGTCCATTTGTACGTTTTAAGGAATAGGTAACGAAATTCTTTGGGGCCTCAACATTCATATATGAATATTTATATTTTACTTAACGTTTATATATTACTTAGGACTTTAAAAGTCAACGCATGTAGAATGCATCCCTGGCTAGATTCCTCTCTCATTACGCCTCTTATCTGTCATTGGCAGTACAATGCCGAACAATACGCGCTCACGCATCTTGCGAGTTTAATACCTCGGGATCCTTTTGTCTCTGCCTATGGAATCTGCATTATTAATTAGCTTTTATCTCTCTTAATTGCTTTATAATTGATTGATCTTTTGAAGAACGCGGCGTCGTTTTGATGCGTCGAAAACCAGTCGAATGTGTGTTTCCGAACATTTTTGTATAACCAATGCGCGGTGTATTTGATAAAAAAATGCCAGGTATTCAAACGCCGTATCTAAAATTCCGAAAAAAAAAGTAAAGAGCTTAATGTCCTATTTAAATATGGTGTAACAGTAAAGTCTTTCATGCAGTTATTTATCGTCCAGCTGACCGACAATAAAAAAAGCGGACACCGCTCGGGTGATTTACGATGCAAAAAGAGTCTCAGTTTTAAGGATTTCTTTGGGCTTTGTGAGTTGCATAATGTTGGACTTTCAATGCGATTGTTTCGATGAACCGCTGGGCGTCACCGGGCGATGATCGGATTTACAATTCGTTCCAGCAGCAATTCACAATGGACCGATGTATGGAGCTATTGCGTTTGTCGCCACCCGCCGTGTGAAATTCTTTTATACAACTCTGGGAAGTGGGCAAAATTACTGACGGTAACACACGTTCGTCAGAAGGGTTTGGAAGTACTTTTTGCTTCAGTGCACCTACTTTATCGACCTATTGATTTCTGTTTTTAATTTGCATGTATGAATTGTAAATTTGTTTGGTGAGTGGCATTCCTTACTTGAAACTTGTCATGTCAGATGTCGTAAATCAGATACACCTATCTAGTGTGGTCCTTTTTTCTATACAGTAGTACATTGCAAAGTAGGTAATAAACGCATTATACGCAAATCATCGCCCTCAAAGAGAAAATAATGACTTCCAATCTTTGGTCCATTGTTTCGAAGGGAACACGAACAATACCTGAGCCAGTAAAACTTTACAATGTTCCTAATTTGTGATTTACAGTCAACCCCATGATGAATAGCTATTGTGAAATACAATATTGCGGTAAAACAAAATGTTAATATATGAAATGTTTTACGTTTTGTAGGTTTGGGTCGTTTTTCTTTAAAGTGGGAGTACAGTTCGCGGTTTATAATTGACTAGCTGTTCTCTGTGGTTTCTTTCACGTTAATCAACACACCAGGCCGGGTTTTTTTTCTCATTTTCCGTTAAGGCTTCGCTTGTAATTGTTTATAGCATATAGCTTAAATGTATTATCCAATATAAAAGTAATAATTCCGTTCGAATTTTGAATTTGTAATATTGGAAGTGAAATTGCTATCAGCTTCTTGCTATGAGTAAAAAAGCATTCACTCAACCGCAATAATCAGTTCTTTTTATTTTTTTACGAAATAATGACATTATTGTTGTATGCTTCATAGCGTAATGTTAATAAAAAAAACCTATTATTAATATCCAGTGTACGAAAATCAAATTAAAGTACGTAATATCGAATTGCGCAATGAAACCTTATCTCGAACCGTCTGGATCGGTACAGATAATAATTTAAATTTTGTTGAAGTTAATATGAAAATTGCGATGTAATGATAACTTCCTTATACGTTTATTAATGTCAATTCTTACAATTTGTTATTGAAGTTAATTTTGATAAGATCATACGAATTTCCTGGACGGATAATTCAAATAGTGTGTTATTTGGTTAGATAACATTTAGAATTCGTTGATAATTAATTTCTGTCTCTCGTATTTTTTTTATTTTTTAAGTCTTGTAACATCGCCAAGTACTAACTAGTAATTATAAATAGTGACTTTATATATATATATATATCCATTTAGTAAACTGTTTAGCTTTGCAGTTTATAAATAAATATTTGATTAGGTACCTACGTCTTCAGTTACTGTTTGTGCAGATTTTTCTTACAATGAAATTTCTGATTGAATGCTTCATTAGTCATTTAAATATATCTTTATTCACAACTACATTTACTGCTAGTTTCCCAAATCAAGGACGTAGAGCGGACGAGAAGAATTGGCAAGAAACTCTCCGTCACTCCTTTAAATCGTATTTATATTTTATAATGTTTATCTATAACATGTTATCAGTATAAATTTATAAACAAACGAATATAATATACATATAGGTATATAAAAACTTACACGTTGTGTTATGTTTCTAACCCAGTGTAGGCGGTGTGCCTCATTTAATGGTGCAATAAAAAATCTACTTCGAATTCTTATGTAATCCGCGTTTTCGTGTCGAATCCGAGCGAGGGATCGATTTGGTAATAATTAAGAAATAAAAAAAAAACTCGTTTTAATGTTTTGTTTTGATATTTATTAAGACGATAGAAAACGTGTTTTGATTTAATATAAACATTTAGAGACAACTTTTTCCTTATGTTCGATGTCTATCACAATCTGTGCGCCGCGCCTTGAATACCTGTCGTGGTGTCGTTGATATTTAAAAATGGAATAACAGAAAAAATGTCAGAGATTCTTCAGTATTTTTTTTAAAATTGTTTACCGGATATATAATGAACATAGTTATAATTCCATTTTATCACGGATTGATTGATATTGATAGACAAACCATTAGTTTTCTATTAAAATTAGCCACGATCATTGCGATTCGACAACGCTGCCGAGTTTTGAATCGTCGTTTTACAGATAGCTATTTTTAAATGAATGGTTGTTATCTGTGTGCTCGTTCAATTCAGTAATAGTGGAGGAATTTGGCGATCTTAACGCTTTTCGTAAATTCATACACAAAATGTCTTTATTCATGTAGGTAGACACTTTTGAATCGTCAATTTTTTGTCAAACAAATTGGGCTCTTCAGTGATGATAGTGTTGAAGGAGGCGGCGGAACGGGAGAGAGAGCGTTCCACCACAATACCACTGCGGGTTGGGAGACATGGAGAGCGTAGGAGAAGGTATGCCAACCTTCTTCTTCCGATGTAGCCAACTACATTAGCCGTTGGGTGCCTGGTTGAGTGCGAAAGCGACCCCAGGGCCCTTTCAATGCGGTCTTGTAGGTTTACCCGAGGTGGTTTTATTGCCCACCTCGTCTCTGAAAAGCCTTACATATCCCTTATCCTTTGGGACCAGGGAATGCGGAAATGCATTTCCACCTCGGAAAAAAAAGTGATGATAGTAATAATATAAAGAAGAACACGAGGTAGAGTGATCTCAATACAGGCTTGACTGTCTGTAGTCCTGTTGAGTCTCTGGACTGGATGATTATAATACATTTACAGATGCAAAAAGGCCATAAGGTGTTGTGTTGTGTTTTCAAATACAGAGCGATTCTTATGGTTTCCATACGAAATTGTTACAAGACATTTTTTTCAAATTAACATACCGGTCTTTACTTGGCTAAGGCTTCTATGTATTATTTAATAGACACATTTCGCTTTTGTGAAGTCATTTATTGAATGGCGTGTCTAAAGTAATGCCGCGAATGTAATGGCTGTCAAAATACAAAATTTCGTCAGGGCCGTCGAGATTAATTATACATTTGACAACAATGGCTTGTAAATTATTAACTGTGGTATTTATGTTTGATAATGTGATAGTTCAATTTATTACAATATTAGACTCGTATTAACTTTTATGTATAGTGAGGACTTTGATTTTATTCTAAACGAAAATAAAATTTAAAGTTTTAAAACTTTTATCTCGATCTTATTTAGGGGTGTGTGCGGTGTTCTGTACTTTTTTCTTTTCACCGAAAATATTTATTCCCCAAACCAACTAGAGAATCAAAAAATCATTTAAAAAATAATGTTATGAAATTACTAGTACGGAATTAAGAATAATATGATCAAGGGCAAGGTGTCACTACATTTGTTTTGCATTGTGTGTGGACGCCATTTGTCAAGTTGCTTGTAAGCACTGATAAATTCTATGTAGGTTCGCATTCAAAGCGATTTGTATGTGACCTGTTTTTTATGTGCTAAGTATATTTATTAATTTATTTTACACTTTATTGCACTTAAACACTAGAAGCAAATGACGTTAACAGAAGTTACTACATATAACAGCAACGGGTGGCCTTATCGCTTATAAGCGATCTCTTCCAGACAACCCACCTTACTTACTTTATTTACTTTATTGTTACCCGACAATAAATATATGTATATTATATATTGTATTATTATCTCGCGATTATTAAAACTATATTAAAAATACGTTTATAATTAAACAGGTCGGGTACTTATTAAATGTCGTTTTAATTATTTTTTAGAAAAGACGTAACAAAACTGAATATTAGTCTATACTGTTCTTGACAAAGTCTCGAGTCTTATACTCGCTAGCGCTCATGAAATCGCCACTAGTGACGCCGGCTATCTAATTCTTACCGGATGGCACCTCATATGGGCCACATTTGTTCCCAGTTCCCACACCCGCAGACGTTAACGTAATGTTTTGAAATGCGGGAACGAAACCGATGAGAAATTTATTGCTGTCAAGCCGTTGTTGCTAAGTGAACAGTTTATACGTAATTCAATTAAAATTATTTTTGAATCATACAATCGTTCTCGTAATTTAATTTATATGCCCCTTAAAAAGTTTTACTACTATAAAGCCTGTTTCGATAATTTACCGATTGTTCAAATGTGTATATCTTGGTATGTTGTGACGTTATTTAAAATTTATTGCACTTAAATTAAAACTGTAGATTTTAGGCCATGCCTATTGGCGTGTCGAGATGATCCAAGCCCCAAAAGAGATGCGGTAGGTATCTAGACTGAACAACTGTTTGTCTATACTATTCTAGGTTACTATTTACAAATGTTTACAATATTATTATTTCGGTTTGTTAAACGAAGTACAATCGGTCACAGGTTGAAGGCGGAAACAAAGACTCGTACACAGCAAATGCTCTTTAGAATGGAACTCAAATAAATCAAAACTTTTCACATTACAAGGTTGACAAGCGTTTATTAAAGCTTAAAATAGAATGCTTGTGTTGGTAAGTGAATAACATACTGTGTTATTAATTTATACTTTACGATACATAATTTGTATGTAGCGCGCGATCAGCCTAGCGATTGTCAAATGTTTAAAGGTTAGATTTAATCTAATAATGCGTATAAAACTTAACAGTAAAAAGTCAAACACTTGGTGGGTAGTTTGAGAAATGGTGATTACTTTTAATTCTAATTATGAACTTCTGTATGTGTTTGGACACTGGACGGAGTCGATAAGCGTGAATTCCGCTAGGGTACATTTGTTCAAGGTCGAGAGGATTTAGACCAATAATACAACGACCACAAGACCATATATAAATCTCTAATTATACAGATATAACCCAGCCTTTGAAACCTAAATGTACTATTTTCATAGAAAACTATAATAAATTTTACATAATAAATATGTATGCTTATACATTGATCTATAATTTTATTAACTAAGCACTATAAGGAATGGAAAAACCAAGTTTCGCGACTGTTGTGACGTGTTCAAGGTTGTTCAAATAAAAACTATTTACAACATTCGTATACATTCAATTTGCGAGTATGTGTACTGCTTTATAAACAATATGGCCGACACATTTTCTTTTTAATCCGGGAAAAAGTTATGTGTTAACCGATATGAAGTGATGTAATGCTGATTATTTAATGTATTTATTATATTAAGTAGAGATCCCAGTTAGCAATATACCTTAATAAAAATATATTTCTGTATAAGCGAAAACTGTACTGAAATTCTTCATACGGACGTGGAATAATTTTATATTATATATAAAACATCTTTGAAGATACAATATAAGAGAATAATAACAATACAGGCAGGTGTTCACTCGATCTAGTCTAGCCAGCATGTATCAATATAAAATTATAAAAATGTTTGTGCAGAGCCGGTTTTTTGTTGCCAACTCTAATTAATATTGTTTATCTCTAGCTAACATTACTCATGCTATGAGCTCTGCCTGGCTTTGTACCAATAAAATATTGCTCGTAGTATCTTATACGTAATAATATACTTTAATATTTATGGAGACTGTCCGGACTGCCAGATCTGTGTCTCTAATTCAAATAACAGTGAAATCTCTATATAACGACACTGAAGGAAGACGTTAACCAACTAAAGCCAATTTCGACGCTTTAGAGAGTTTTTCTATAAATGGAGTAATGTTAGTTACATGCATTGTGTTGTATGTATTAAAATTTTGTCGACAGTAGTATTTCTACAGGAAAATTAAAAAGGAAGTTGTTTTCGCAACTCGGCTGCTGACTGATTCAATATTTAAATATTGTGATTCGATAAAACTAGTCTGAATTTTAATCGCGCTGGTAGAGGTATAATTTAAAATGGTGTAATTAAAAGGTTTATATTATACGAGTATCATTTACAATGAAAAAGTGGTTGCGGGCGTACGAGTCTCAATCATCAAAAACATGCAAGCGTATTATAGGTAAGCGTTTATCGCATTGCGTCCAGGTGAATGTCCCGAGTACACTCACACATCGACGTTACACAGTTTCTTATTTCTATAGTTGTTCAATTTGTAGGTTACATACACAATTTATATAATGAGTTATCTATACGGAACTCAAACTCTGTTAAAACAATAGAGGTTTATAAAGACACTTTTGAATCGTCAATATTTACACTACCTCTGTAAAAATTGATTAATAACAAACTGTTTTAACAACAACAACTGTTTTAATACGAGGAAATATAAAAAGTATATTAGATATTTACTAGTTTTGGTTAGTTGGAGTTAGTTGAACTGTTAGTACTTTGTAGTCGTCCAACGACTTTTGAAATTATTTATTTTATACCACAGATATACTTGTATTTAGATCTGTGAAGGGCGAGGTTTCGCAAAATTAAGTATACTAGTAAATTAAGTGAAGTAGTATTTATTTATTAAAATATGTAATCATTTTAGAATTTAAGAAGTGTGTTTAATTTGTAAATGTTGATTTGAACCACTGAAGCGTACATACACTGCCACGATGCTGGTATGACAGATTGCACACATACTTACAAGGTATTTAACACAAGAACGCTTGATCTCATTACTTGCTATACATAGCTAACATAGTATTGAATTAGTACTTTTAATCGCGCGACAGATGTTTTTAATAATTAAAACGTGAAAAATGTAGGACAATTTATTGTCTATATACGCCTCGTTAGTTTTAGTCGATGCTTCTTTATGGGTCGTATTAATTCTCGTTAAGAGAGTCAACTTTTTAAAGGGTGGATTTTATTTTCTTACTGTCCTATTGATGAAAAAAGAGTTTTAATGTTTTAACGTACACAGATTTGTACTGTTGCTTTCGCGATGACCCATTCAAATAAAACTTCTTTAACGGATTTTTATAATAATAATAGTACCTTTAATAATAACTTTCCTCCTATGCTAAACATTTTACCGAAAAAAGTATTTTATTCATTTCTTAGAATATAAATTAAATTTCAAAACGAGTTATTTGTATAATATAATCGCGTTTACCCATTAATGTTTTATAATAATGAAAAGAGCTTTTGTCACACGTGATCCGTCTATATTCCACGTCTTGTGCAATTCATTTATCTACATACAAAAAAGCATTAACATTTTGTCTTAAAAGAATTGAGGTCTCGAACGATTTCAATTATGACAAATTTTCAAGTCTCTGAATAAAGTGTTAATTAGTTTATAGCGAAACATTGCGCGTCTATGATGTTTTTAACTGGGTTTTCTCAAGTGTCTCTTGCCGTAGAAATTATAAAATGTTTAAATATACCGTTAATAAAACTTGTCACGCTTCACTATTCGATTGAAAGGCTCTCTGTGCGTTTTTACAAAATTTCGCTGTGCGAATGGTCCTTGAAAATGTCATAATTTCGTATATTAAAGGTGTGGCCTGAATCACTTAAGTTTTTATAGCAGTTTACATTCACTGAAGCCGTTAAAGTGTTTTATCTACCCCGACACTAGTTCATACAGACCTTTATGGAAATACCGAGGATACTCACGAAACCATACAAACGCGAGGGTGAATAAATACGCGCAATTAAAAATACACTTGAAACTCGAAACACTGTTAATGACTCGCGTTTTTTTTTTTGTTGTTAAGGGCTGAATGAGGATATTTTTGTGGCGTTTTTTTTTTACCGGTTCATAAATAGCGGTAAATTTAAAGGTGTAATTGAGAGACTGACCGCGTATGTGTTGAGCTTACGCGGAACGACTAGCGGTGTTAATAAGTTAAAATGTTTTGTTGATTTTATAGTTACTGACCGGTTAATATTAGAGTCTTCTACTTGCTGATATATGCTTCTGTATTATCGAGATAATCAGTTGCAAATCAAATTAAGTACACCATGGGCCTTGGTTTTTGGCCTTAGATGCTCGTTAGTTTTATTGACAGGAATAAGATGATTCATAGTAACGTTTTTACCCCTTTTCGCCCCCTTGAGGGGTCCAGTTTGCAAAAACAAAAATATGTCAAACTTATTTACTTGCCTATGTACGTATTAGTGGCAAATTTCAAGTAAATAAACCCAAGAAATAAAAAATTTCATAGTAACGTTTTTGCCCCTTTAGGAGTTGAATTTCGAAAAATCCTTTCTTAGTGCTCCATCACACATCTAAAGGAAGGTTCCTTGAGATGTGTGATGGATGCCAAATTTCAGATGGTGTGATGCCAAATTTCAGCTTTTTACTACGAGTAGTTTCGGCTGTGCGTTGTCTGTCAGTCACTCAGTAACGGAAGAGTTTTATATATATATAGATTGTCCCTAATCGTCGAATAGGTAGGTAATTAATATTGACATCTGTCTATGTCCGTGTCAACATTTGTTTTGCGAAAATGCATGAAATTTGTTATCAGGAACGAGACCTCGATTCGTTTAAGCCAAACAAATGTGTGCCAAGAAAAGCAGTATGATTATATTTGTATGTAGATAATCACGATGACATAAGCTCGGCATGTTTCAGTCGAACTGCCGAAGCGTTTTTCTGGTCCGATCCTAAGCCATTCCACATTACATTGACCAATTGTGATACACGGTGTTATTGAGTATTTCTAGATTCTCCATTTACCGTGAAAGTAGAGTTTGAGGGTCGGTCAACAATGACATGGCGGTATTTGCGATTCGTCTCGCGGGTACTCGTTAAAAAGAGGTCCGCAAACAGTAGCCGGACGCGTACTAACTATTAACTAAACGATCATGTTTGCTTTCTTTTTAGACGTGTTTGCTTATTTTGTCGTTTGACGCGTTATAACCATGGTAACAGAATACTTTCAGTTGAATGGTTGGACCTACGGCTGCTAGTTTGCACCGTCTCATAAAAAAATCCATGGGTATATGAGTTTGGAGTTTTATAGGATGATATTCGTTTGGTTACATTACAAATTTATTAAAAAAAGGGTCTCTTAAGGGCTGACAACGCACCACATTGAATGACTGTGGGCTGCGGCGTGACAAAGAAGAATAAGACTTCTTGGCAATTTGAAATCATATTTAGCGCTTTATTTAGACTATTTTATACTATTTTGTTTCAAATTCCCATTTAATTGTTTTATGTGTATATATAGTTTTATTATCTCATAAGTTTATTGTTTTTTTTAATATATTTAGCACGTATAAGATGTTAGGGGACAGATGTATTAAAATAAAGTAAATAGATATTGTATGACAGATTTCAGACCCTTTTTGTTTAAAGTCTGATCTAGTTGAGTACGTATAAATATAAATTCCATTAATACAAACAGACCAAATCGAATTTAACACAAAATAGTTTATCGTACGGCTAAACATTGTACCGTTATTGCGGACAAAGAGATGCACGATCGATAACAGATGAATAGAAATTGTTATGATGCCAATATATTATTAACAATGTGGCAGCAATACTTCTAACAGCCAATTGCACTAACAGATAAGAAATACTGTATTATTATCAAGTGATTTGTGAAATTTTTGATGTAATTTTGCGTTTAAAGCGAGGTCTATGAAAACTCTAAAGTAAAATTAGAAGAATAATATTGATTTTGGGTTATAAAGCACTAGAATTAATTAACATCAAAAACTAATAACACGAAGTAGTTGAACGAATAGAAATGTATCGGACTAATGTAATGTGTTATTTAATATACTTTTGATTAGCCCTGAATCATGGGTTTTTACCCGTGAGTCACTAATTCAACTTTTTATTTTCTCTCACGCGATGGTTGGGGTCAAGATGTAATGTTTTTCACGAAGGGTTATTACGACATAATCAATTATTATTTAAACTACATTTCCCATGGTGGTAATTGTCGTTGTTGACCCTACATACAATGGATTCTAGTACGAGTCGCGCTTTAGTACAAATTGTGAATGTAGGCCGAGCGATGAGCGCAAGCGATTTATATCGTATGAATTACACCTTACTAGACTATTATTGATTAAGTCTTTACTTTGGTGATAGCTTTACGATGTATTTAAGCGTGATTTTATGTCTAATAAAACAATTTTTTTTTTTTAAATTTTTTATTACACCTGTCCCCAAACATCTTATGTGCTTAATTATTAATACAAGGTATACACACAAAACAATGATATGGGAACTTGAAACATTAAAGAGATAAAACATAATACAATATTCACAATAATACAAACAAACATATAAAACAATAATCATAGATTAACTTGGCTAACTTTAACTTGCCTATTGTTAAATCTATTTATTTATTTAATCGTATAATACTTTTAATTTTTTTTTGTGAATATAACACAGGGTGTTATAGTAATAGATAAAATTCGCAGGTTAAGTGTGTTTGTGTTTGTATATAAGACTTGCATATTTCATAATAAATCATTGTTGATTTATTCTTTCATCGTCAACATGAGTAATGGCCACTGTCGCGAAGGCTTGTGTGCTTTTGTAATTGCAGCCGCACTTTTGAGGTCATGTCCTTAGCCGCCTTAACATGCATACAATTGTTATGTACTTAATGTTTGTTTACATGAGGCCGTTGTTTTTTGCAATTCTATACGAGAATTGAACATAAAACCGCATCTCACAGAAAACCGGCGTAAAGTGATACAATTGGACTTTGTTCATTTTGTACTCGCGTTTCGTTCGGTGAGTGAGATCTTCCAGTGCCCATCCTTTCCCCTCCCCGTCCTCTTCCCCTGCCCCTCCAATTCCCAATTTTCCTTTAAAGGCCGGCAACGCACACGCGAGCTCTCAGCCGCGTGAGTGTCTGTGGGTGGCGGCTTCCCCTTTATGGTGGGCCTCCTGCTCGTTTGCCCCCTGTTCTATAAAAAAAAAATCGATTTAAATGTATTTTCATATATTCAGATGAAGTTTATCCTAATAATGTTTGAAAGGATTGTTCTTTAGTGAAGATAATATGTTTGCTTTGTTTCCTAGTAATCCGCATTTTGCATAAGCGTGTCCCGGCCCCGTTATCCCTCAGCGTTGACAGACAACACTGCGAGTGACAAGTCAGATACATACGTGAATTGGTATTTTACTAAACATTCTGCCGGCTACATATAACAATGCATTAATTATAAAATAAATATAAGTGTGAAAAAAAAATATTTCTTCAAGTGTCGACACATTCCCATACACGCACATAAACACACACACACACATACTCACGTAAAAACGTATTTTAACACATTGGAAGAGACTGGACTAGTGTGGGGTCCGGCGTTCGCTATATTGTAACTACTGTAATTTCTGGTTTTAGAAATAAAGTATTTTCTGTTTGTATTTTGTCTTTTATATACAAAAAAACGCAGAGAATATTGAGACTGGGATCTAACGTGTACCTACTCATGGTGTCCGTGGCAGGAGACGTCCGTGGCGAGATATATAATTTAAGCAAGTTTAAATATAATGACGAACATAACAAGTGTGTGTGTGTGGGTGCTTGTGTGTGTGTGTGAAGTTGTACTTTGAGGTTTGGGATTACATTACATATTGATTAACTTGGCAATGAAGTTACATTTTTGCGTCTATTAAATATATAATATTCCTCTATATTATCCGTGCGTCAGACTGCGTGCGTGGTTTAATTAATTAAACGTAATTAGACATTACTATTAATTTAACCCTGAGGATACTAATCTGACGCTAATTACAAATCTATGATTAAATATGTAATTGTTATGTATAGTTGTATTATTGCCGTATCTTTGTTATTAATGTGAATTTATATTGTTATATATTTGTTAAGAGTATTCCCTAGTTCTATAAAAATAAATTACACGACTAATGATTTTGAAGATTGTTGAAAACCCAATATTTATTTGATACTCTACGTTCTTCTTATTTATTGATTCGGATATACAAAAATTTACAATCTTTGCTTGCTTGTATCAAGGCTCTACTTTTACACACGTTTATTTCGTATAAAACATTTGGCGAATGTGTGAACTTGTCAAATTGTTTACATTGACAGTTGCTTAGTTCGACTGGATGTCAAAAAAGTGTGACTCAGGATCGTGCCGACGGTCACAGTAAAACCGTACCTGTCTCATAAAATAGTTATACCTCATTCAATCACCATAAAACAACGATAAATAACATTCGTTTGAACACAATTATCATTTAATATGGATGAGTGTGCCTAGGTCTACTTGTTTTACATAATTTCTATCTAACGTCCAATATAACCTGAACCTCATTGGAGCCCGGAAAGATTGATCTTTCCAAATGGATTATACTGTTACCCGATTGGAAACGTTTGTATTCGGTAGCCCTTGCAATCAATTGAAATATATTGAGGTTTCATTAAATATTTCCCCAAACAAGTTAAGTAATTAACTAATAAAGTAGCTATTTAATTAACTGGATAGCTTATAAAATAATTAGCGATTTATAACAGTCGGAAACTTACAAAGTAGGCTGCGCTGTATGGAACCATGCGACCCCTAAGCGAGCTTATGTAGCGAACAAAGTCGCTAAGCTCAGCGAAGGTACACGCAAAAGTTTTGCAGCAAATATGTTGTCAGGGCACTCAGTCACAGTTAGCTATAGAGGTTTAACTAAAAGTTAAGATGATGGTTAGACATTATTTGTGTTGAATAAATAAAGTAGAGGATAATTACTACGTTTCAAATACGTCTTACTAATTTAATCATGATTTTAGAACTCGGGTTTAATATAATTGCATAATTGTGGGTGATAACAAAAATAAATACGTAATATTTTATTATTAACGGCCTAAATGAGTGGAAAGAAATCGCATAGCGATACTTATTTGATCCTATTCTACCCAAATCAAAATTAATTTGTCCGCATGTCGAGTTTCAATGTAAAGTTGAGTACAAATCGGTATGAAAAGGTTTATAAGCAGGATTTCCCCTCGTATAGATATTCCGAATAATTCAGAATCGATTTCAGCTACACTTCCCAAGTCAAAAGCTATCGAATTAGGCTTTGATCACCGAACCGATGTCGAACCGGCAGAGTTCATGTAACACTGGTGCCCCGTACAAACTGAGCTTTTATTTATTCACAAGGGGAACGATATGGATCCAATAGGGCTGCCAACTAAACTAAAAAATATTTATGCGCATTTGTGCCTGTCTAGCTTACGTGCGTAGACGTTGTGCGCGATTGCAAGATTGTTAAATAGTTCGTTCTATGTCGCGTGACTATTTGTATGTAAAGCTACTTTGAAGCTTTTTAGAGCATCTACAGCGTGATCAAAGCCAATGAACACACGAGGCAAATCGTTATAGTGGCAAGGCGATATTAATGTAACGAATTTAGGTACAATTTAAATTTACTCAGAATTTATTGTTAAAATACTTAATAAATTTGTATTTGAGAACTTTGAAGCAACCCTATTCTATAAAGGACACCGTCAGTGCCGTCAAAGACCGCTTGGACTTCGGACCCTTGTCAATTACTATCAATATCCAAATATTAACCCCTTATTGATTTAGAAAAATAGCCTTTTAATGTTATTAAGTTGTTAGGGAATTATAATTGGTGTAGTTTTTGTGTGAGGGGTTATGCGTGCGAGCCTTAATCCTGAGTGTGTATGTCAGCAAACAGAACGATTTTTCATTCAATATTTTCATTTAACATTTATTTACTACCTTCCTACCGACGAGGCACAGAAGGCCTTAGCTTGTTTGCTCCGCTGGATTATTATTAGTCGGTTTTAAATATAGGTCACTTTTCATTACGAGCACTCATATGTTTTTTTGAATCAAAAACGTAAAATTAATATATACTTTACAAAGAAACATTAATCTAAAAGTTTTACTCCAATTCCATAATTTTCCATCCTTAGTAAAGCTCCCATGCTACCTCCACTATCGTATTAATAGTAGGAACTAGGATGCTAAGTAACATTGATCGTAATTAAGTTCTATATCTCAAACGACATAGGGATTTGTTAAATGTAATAAGTTTGATCTCTCTTCGGTCGCAAATTGCAATCAAATAGTCTGGCGTTACGCCAGTACAATGCGACATACATGATGAAGACATCCTATGGGATTAGCGTTTGATAGTGCTGATAGCATTCGTAAAGTGTAGTTAGCTTATATAATTTGTGACTTCAGATATAAAAGCATAGAATTTGAACTTCCTGCACGGGATTACTAAGAAAATACAATGTTTCATGTTTAGTAAGAATATTTCATTTAAAAAGGAAAAGTAGTTTTTTATAGAGTTATGTCTGTCATTAAAACAGACAACCTTTTGGTAGCTTCATTTTTAGCTACATAATTGCGACCCAAAAGCTTTTAAAAGCTGTCATCTTCCATAAAGTGACAATGGACTTTAACTTGTATACGCAGCCTGCAGGCTTGTTTGTGTGTCTCTCAAGCCCATTTAAAGCATCGAACACACATTTGCTTGGTAACAATTTTTTTTTGTCATACATAAATTACGATAGATGAATAAATATTTAGCACAATATTTTCCAACAATTCTGCGAGACGTACCAATGGCTTATTTATTGCATGATTCATGAATTCTTGCAACCGGGAATGTGATCGTTTTATTTTGCGACGGGTTGACTTGTTTATGAGTGAATTATTATAACGAGCTGTTAAATAAAAACACCAGTTTTATATTTCTCGATGGTATGGTTCTAGAGTTGACAGGGCATATGCCTTGACAACAATGTAACGTTGTACGGAATTGCAAAATTAACATTGAATAACATTAGGTTAGTATTATATAAGTACAAATGTTAGAAAGAACAATGACTGAGCGATTACTGTCTTTTCGTTAATGACACTCAGAGTGAGGAAAGCTATTCTCATGTGTCAAGGATTAAGGAACGGTCTTATGTCAAACACAGTCCTGTTAGATATAATGTTATTGTTGTTTTTTTTGTATTATCGACCTTATAAAATAATTATAAATAAGTTTTATAATATGATTTTCATTAACAAAAATACCAATACCTATTACAAAACACGAATGACTGCATTTTTCTAGACATAGCTGTCTATTGTCTATTTATCGACAAATATCGCTCGATCTGTCTGTGGTTTTTTTCAAAGAGTTGTGAGACTCCCAAGAACTACTATGTCGCAATTAAAAGACTCATCTAATCAACCCCAAACGGATGGTTGACAGAAAGTGTTACTAAATCTGCACATCCAATTGTCTGTGGGCCGCATCGTTGTGTCAGCTTTACGTATTTATAATCTTGTATGCTGTATCCTATAACAACGCTATAAAATAGCGACAAGATAATAGGCCAATTAAATATTAACGGCCGTCCGAATGGTAATAAAATCCAACTGCGTATTGTGTATGACTCGGATAAAATAGGTTTAATTGTGAATCAGGATTCAATTTCTCATGTTAACTTATTGTAACGGGTTGGTATTGTGTGAGTGATGTTTTAAATTTGAAGAATAAAGCGTAACCTTTGGCTGTTCAAAGCAGGGAAATATGAACAATATTCATATTGGACGAAATAGGTGGTTTAAAGCTTGTAAATAATTATCCAGTGGCGCCACAGGTGATGGCGTAAAATTTCCGTTTTCAGTTTTCTGTGCTCGATGTAGTTTTCTTGATATTTGGGTCTAATATAGGCTATTTTTCACACGTGTGCCCCACACCCTCAAGGTTTAGATACGTAACCTTGAACAAGTTGCCTAACACTGTTCTTTAATAGAAAATTAATATTTAACATATTAAACAAAATTATATCATGATATTTTACACGGCCACTTAGATCCGAGGTAAGCTTTTTGTGCCATGTAACAAACTACATATTATGAAATATATAATATAGCACTCAGCAAGTATACTCATGGCATAATTGCTGTCAAAACCGGGACTCTCTCGATCCGGAATGGTATCGTAGTAGTAGTCGTTACATTATATTTACTATTTTGTTCTCGTGGACCACTATTGCTAAATGCCGTACCGATCGATTCAGTGCTTCGTGACATGCATACAAATCAAAAATTCATAAGTAGCTTCCGAACTGTGTAATATAAAGCTTTCATAATTATGCCAGTTCTCAAGGCTAACCACTTATAGTTTACAATTACGTTTGAGAATGATAAATTAGAACTGTAATCAATTTACGGTTTGAGTTTGTTGAATCGATTCTAGATGTTTCCGTGGTCTTGTGTTACGCGGAAAGGCTTAGTCATCGATCTTAATAGATTTCAATTGCTCATTTGAATTGTAACAGTTTTTGTTGATGGGTTTTTCGTTGATTTTCCTGTTTGTGCCAATGATAATGTAATTTTGTGTTTTTTCTTATAAGTATGATGACCATGAATACAAAGATATTATATTTATATTTCCTTTTATTTACGTCAGGCGTATTATATTGGGTTTTTGTTTTAATGTGGATTAACGAGCTGTTGTTTTTAGGTACGATCCTGATTTGAACTGGCAGTAAAAGTTATTGTATAGTAATTTAAACCATTTTGATGTTTATATTAACAAAGTTAGAAATAAATCTAACATAAGTAAAGTTCGTTAATATTTTAGGTTTATTCATACATTATGTCCTACATGCACGGAGTCGTCCAATTGCATCAATAGATTTCCCCAACTGATGTTATGTATTGGGCGATTGTCACTTGGTGCAAATGGCCGCGTTAATAAATTGTCATTGATCCTCTTTCGCCCGCAAATGTATTGCAAATTAGCAGGCGTGAGTTTACGTGTCGTTACTCGTTAAACAACAATCAATTATCGATTCTCGGTTAAAATAGTCGCAAGGTGCGAGAGGGTTGCGTGTTAAGTAATTACATACAGCTGTCAGCCGATATTTAGGGGGAGCGTACACGAGTGTTTGGCAAATATTTGATTAAGTATGTCGTGGTTGCATTATGCCTAAAAACACATACAGTCTACAAACAATTTTTTTTTTTGATAGAGGCAAAGGCAAGCCGTCTAGATTATCTAGTATCACGCAGGACATTCGCGATAAAACCATGATGACGCCTTGTTTTAGCTTTTTTCGTATCAATTGTGTGCAATGGGAATTACATTTTTGGATATTTCAATCTATCATAATAGCCCTTATATTAAACCACTAGGCTACTGAGCAAATTAAAATGGAATTACAAAATTATATAAGGAATGAATATTTTTTTATAACAGTAATTATAGCCAGTCTTAAGGTTGACGGACTTTGGTGTTTTGTATGGAAAATTATATGTTTTAACCAACAGTTTGTGGTTAAATAAATAAAAAAAGGATTTCGGCCTTTTTTATATTTGAAATTCTTAAATGTTAGGAATTTAAGAATGTGTAATTTTATTTACTTATCTATGTTTTTGATAATGCGCTGTTTTGATGCTACATATAAAGATAACACGATTAGTTATGTCAAATGAGAACAGTGCGTAATTGTTCGAAAAAACCTATTTGTTTGACATAGTATCAGAAGAAAGAAGAAGCTAAACTCAAAATGTTGCATCATGCCATCGTAAACATTTAGATGGGGCGGTCATTCTCTATTTATTATAATTTAATTATTTCATTCGTATGAAATACAATTATCTTAGTGAGTATAGATTCAAATGCAGTGAAGATTTACAGAACTTCTGAGCAAAGAATTTAGTTAATGTATGGCTTAGTTCTCGATCGTGCAGTCGAGTCGTAGTGTGAACGCGTCAAAACCAAACAGAAATCCTTTGTGGCCGTGCGTCACCGTCACAGTCACCAGACCGTGAAACGAATAAGCCCGGAGTTTTGAGTCGTGCGAATTGCACGCTTCAGTATTGCTATACACTTTTCTATACAAGATAATTAGTGTTTAAAAACATATTTAACTCATATAAATTGGTTTTTATCACGTATTGAGTAACTCGGCGAGTTAATAGAACGTACCTTATGTTAATTTGTGGCTATAAATCCAAATGCCTACTTTATACCGATGGCCGTCAATTACCTTAGAATAAATTGTTGGATCGTTATGTTAATACGTAATACATAATAATAGTGGTATGTTGTCGCTCTGGAGCGGATTGTGTTCGCAAATTGCTCTTAATGGCCGTTCAAGGCGTGTTGATGTTTATCGTTGCTTGTATCGAGTTTCGCAATGCAGACGATTGGTTGGATTTTTACGGATTTAAATTAGATATTGGCCTATTTTATGCAAATGGCACATGTTTTCAACACATCGAGTATATAAAACGAAATCTTTCAATGTTGAGTTGTGCCATCTGTGGAAACTCAGTTAAAACATTATTTAATTCGTTTAATAAGCATATTTGAATGAATACAGGAAGATGATTTAGTTTATTAAAAATTATTACCCAAAACACCATTTTGCACGTCATTTAATTAACAAAATATGAACAACTCGAAAAACATTTGTTTTTCGCCGTATAGGACCGGTTAATTATGTGATTTGTATGCAAACAGGAATGAAATTACCGCAACGCGATTCGTAATGCGAGGTGAAATTTTTTTTAACCGCAAAATAAACTGGCGAAGTAAAAGGGTTGCCCGCTAATCGGTCAATTACCATAACATTTTTTTTAAATTTAATTCCACCGTAGTGCGATAGGTTTTTACATTTTTAAACAAAAGCGCTCTGTATCGCTTAGCGATTAACTCTGTAACTTTCCTTTTTCAGCCCAAGTGGAACTGCGTTGAGCACACTGCCCCAACTGCGAGAATACCTTCAGACGGCTGGCACCTGCAAATGTGGCCTGCCGTGCCCCCTGCGGCCCGAAACTGCGTTCAGCTTTGACCGAAAGGTAGGAGGACGCTTATGAATCTCTATTTGTAAATGTTAAATATCAATAACGATGTCATTTGTCGATTTATTATTGCTGTCATCGGTGGGGTGATATTCAACATTCGGTTCGGTGTTTTTCATGTGAAAATGTCGGTCGGAAGCCGGTTTCCAAATTGATGAAACTTAAACCTGTCGCCGTCTGAGCGCTGCTCAAGTATGTCGTTTATTTCCGTTGTGCGAGCCATATTAATTAGCTTTTTTTATTGATGTGTGTAAGTACTTTACAATTTTGTATGTATGGTATGAAAGTGTGTTTATAATGGGTGGGCATCTGAGACGCCAAGGAAATGTGAAGATTTGTCAATGTCAGTAAATGATATTTGACTGATAGTTCAATTCCTCAACAACCATCATTAATTTTTCGGTCGGTCTAGCGGAATGTAAGACGATAGAGGAACGTTTTGTTGTAATGACAGATGACAGCTGACAGCGTTTTTGACACGATGTCTTGTTTACTCATACAATTGTCATTGAGTTGAAAAGTAGTTGTCTATTATTCGCTCTGAAACCGTAGTGTCAGAGACGTTTTCGTCATTTCATATTTTTCAAAGGAAAACAAAAAGAAACGTTCGTCTCTTATCTATCATAATCGATAAACAGCAAAATGAAGACATCTTTCGGATATTATGAGTTGTCTGTGGTTTACGAGCGTCACACATTAAGATAAAACCTCTTTACAATTGTATTTTAAATTTAGAATTGTTTTCATTAAATACTTTATTTATATTTATTTCCTTTAGCAATAACTTTAATGACCTTGATAATTAAAAGTCAAACGGCACGATAATATAAGACCTTGAATGCTAGCCAATTAATTATGTATACACAATATGAAACTAATCTATAATATCTAAGATGGCTGTCGTCAAATTTATTAATAAAATATTAAAACTCGTTTCTATAAAATCAATATTCGTGTTGCTTAGAATAAAAACGCCACTTATCATATTGCCTTGACATGACTTATATTCATTAGTTGCGTATTTGTCACAATTCAATTTGTACCTTATGTTTATATAAATAAGCAATAAATTTGCTTATAGTTTGATTTGGAATATATGAGGTTATGTAAAAAATGAGACAGACCGAGACGACTTGTCAGAAGTCGGCAACATTTTGTTTTGTAGCCACGTGTTTGGAATGCCATTGCGAAGTCTGGCCAACACTCCAGTCCGCTTCTTCAACGTTTGGCCCAAAAAAAATCACAGGCTTTACGCAATGATTTTGGCTTAATTTCCTTCTCTTAATATCAAGAATTATTTAGGTATTATTCAATATTAATGTACTTACATTTCCAAATCGGCCAATGTAAATAAGACTTTACTATAAAGTGTGAGAAGCTAGAGGATCGACGAGTACCTGATAAAGCTGTCGTAAAGTTTCATAGCAGATAAAATATGCTGTGACCTTCACTGTAGGTATATCCGTCATAATTCTTTGCTTACCACTGCTTTTTATCACTTTTGTTGATTTTTCGTTGAATAAAACTAAGCGCCCTATGAGAATAACCCACAAGAAACTCAGTGGTCTTGTCATTTTTCTCGAACAAAATAATGATGTGAAAAAGAAATAGTAAACTCAGCAAATAATATTATATTAAAGCAGTTACGAAAAATGTCTGCAAAGGTTGAGTACACATGAATTGCGTAGTAATTCAGAACACAGTATTGCCTAACAAGTGAGTCGTTAGAGCGCGCCCCACTTAGCAGTATGCGCTGCTTTATGCTAAAAAGATGGCAACATTTACATGCTATATATAGGCACGGTTTTAATTAGAGGAATGTTTGTTTCAATGGGGTATTGTATGCATTTTTTTAGGCACGAGGTAATCAGGTTAGTACGTTGACAATTTTCGGGTAATTTGGATTATTATTTTTCTTCTTTCTTCTCGTGTACATGCTATATTACCAAAACAAACAAAAAACTAGACATACACATGTATAACAATTACTTAATTTCAAATTACAAAAAGCACCTAGGTTGTATAAAAAGAAAAATGGTGGCGGGTGATGGCGGGGATGTGACCTGCCTGCACTTCTCATGACAAAATTGAGAATATTCTGGAAAAATGGCAGGTCAGAAGCAATGAGCCGAACGTGTATTTTAAATGTGACAGTGGAAGCAGTGAAATAGATTTCCGTAATTAAAATAATTTCAAATGTTCAAATAGTGCAGTATAATTTGACATATAGATTTATTTTATATGGGATCACTTCTACGTTTTATATGTTTAAGTGTTGTGAATTTGTATTGTCTAGTCTGGTCATACAAATGCTTATTCAATAAAAGTAATCCTTTGATCTTGTTTGTCCATAATTCAATCCTCTCTGCTTAATAAAGGTGTATGGCGTTCTGTCTACAAGTTAATTCTGTCAAAGCCATGACCGTCTCGCCTTTGTGTGTACTTGAAATGTACAAATTGCATTGCAGGGGAGTGTGAATAGGGCTGTCGATGTCACAGAATAGGATAGATTTTCATTCGTTAAGGTAACGTTTCATACGTATTTTCAGATAATATACATTTATCCTTATTAATATTTTTAACACTGCTTTTATTAATATGTTTACCAGTTTTAGCAACACTTGAGTTACTCACTGAAATGAGACTTTTTACTTTGTACAAAATTTTCTTCTTCCTCTTCAATATTAGAATTAAAAAGAGATTTATACCGCTGATTAAATTTGGTTCGAATTTGCTAAAGAAAAACTGTTAAATTTGTAATACAATTATTAAATAGACGATACAATTCTCTAGGGCATTATGTATTTGTACTGTGGAGCACTCCGTTATTAATATTCTGAGACCTCTTCAATGATATGTCATATATATATATATACATCATCTACGGATATCAGACAATCTATGATAATGTATTGGTTTTTTTTTAATTTATCGCAGTCATCAACGCGACTGGTGCTCCATTTATTATGTACATAATTTTTTTTTATTAGTGAGTACTGATAAAGTACTATAATAATGTAATTGTTGATTGGCTTGAGAAATTTACGACTCTTGAACGCAAACATATTTTAAAATATCGCGTAAGTTATCGGACATAATGAGTTTTAATCGGCCTTTGTGAATTTACGTTGCTCATTTACATTAATCTAACATTTGTATACAAAACATGTTAACTGTGAACTATAATTGAATTCGGTTTGACTGCTGACATTCATCAGCATAAAAGTTATAATGCTGATTAAATGTCAATTTTAAAATATTTTTGGTTGGATGTTAACACCTAGTTATGTATTGTTTTTAGGCAGATAATTGAAATATGCCATACGTAGAATATGAAATTCAATACCTACCACCTTGACGTGAGGCGTTCGACAACTGAGCGGACTTAAAACAGTTTACCGAGCACCACCCCTATGTATAACCAACTGGCAGCGCTGGTAATCGCGAGCTGTTAAGAGTCTGGGGTGGGGGGGGGGGGTCTTCAAGAAAAGAGCATACCCTTAGAGGCCGTCAACTCAGTTGTAAGCCTCCTGGCGTTGCACGTGTCCATGGGCGGCGGTTAGCACTTCACTCAAAGTGAAGTGATTATAAAGAAAAAATCATATATTCTATTCTATATTTATTATATTATAAATTTTCAATTGATATGCAAGGTTCTGATAGACTTGACAACCCTAAGTGAGTGTCCTCCGAGCCGAGGTGAGAGTCGCATCGATTCTTCTTTGTCCCGGCTGCATCTTGAGATGCACGAGATATGATTTGATTCAGTGCATTGATCCCGTCTCACAGATAAGCCCGTCTATGTATATGATTTTTCGCAAGCGTATTTTGATGTATTTATAAAAGAAAAGAAAAACATACATTTACTAACCGCTATGTTTTTATTACAATAACAGCGCCTAGTGTAATTAAATACAATAAAATGTGCGTTCATTTTAAGAGCCGTCAAATAGTAATTATAGCTCTCTGCAATACAAATAATTATGGCCTGTTTTAACAGCGTTTTCGACTGGCATCATTTGTCATAGCTGACGTGCTGTTTTATTACAATACGGGCCGTTTGCATCAAGTGATAAGGGTTTTCTAATGTTACACTCAAATTTGTTGCTTACCGGTTTCCTTATGTTCTTTTGTTTTCCTTTTATCGTTGCGTGGAAGAGATAAGGCAGTTCTTCTTTTTTTTTGAAAGGTAGATTATTAAGGTTAAATGATACATTTGTGAACAAAGATATTTATTGGTTTTACAACTCACATCAAAACTAGATTTTTTAAAATATGGAAAATACGTCGAAGGACTCTTTCTCCTATTTCTTAGTTATATAGACTCCCAGGTTCGACCCCCGGTTCTGTTCTATTTTGTTGGCTGTGGTCTAGGTGTTATATTATATAAGCATGTACACAATATGTAAGTATATGTTTATCAGTTGTGTAACGAATAATATGCTATAATTCGCTTACTTTGTAGCTAACCGACCGTGTGTGAAAAGTGTTCAGAGACCAAATTATGTATTTGTCATATCAATTTATATTATCACTTTCAAAAGAAAAATAATTAACCATATTCGCGTTCATATACCAGTCTCTCAAGTTGTGTTGGTTATAAATGTCAGTATATTTAGCGATGCCTATCTGCGATGGGGTAATGTTGTATTCTTATTGTCTTGTCTTGAAAGTTCCGCGTGGCAACTCTCAAGTGGCATTAAAATGATCGATCAAGGCCTCGCATTTCCTCATTCGATTCGAATCTGAAGGATTTATTCGATGTTTTGTCTCGAAAGTTGAATAATCGATTGGCTATTCGAATGCGCGTCGCTTCCTTCTCTGGTTGATAAATTGGTTTATGTAAGAAAATGTTGTTATGAATTATGAAGTGATTTTGTTAGTGTTAATCGTGAAAATACTCAACCTGGAATTAGAATGCTTAATTACGGTCCAGAATTAAAGATTTTAGACAATTTATGTCATATTTTACGGTTATAAAACGATGTTTTTATCTCATAACGAACGTGGGCGATACCGGGAACAGTTGATAAAAATATAATCTTCAAAACAGGTTTTGTGCTCCTAAAGTGTTAAATTATTACGAATTATTCTTATCTTGCACAGTACTCACTTAATAAACATTGAAATTATAATTTTAAATGTAACAAACTTATAATCATTATAGCGATACGCTGTTATAATTAAGAGATTATTTAAGCGTTCCGCGTCGGTAGTAACTTTCTCGAAATATCTTCAAAATACAGCTTTGTGTCCGCTTGATATAACATAAATACTTCTAACTGGTGAAGGTGGACAATCAACTACCTGGTAGCCTCTCTATCATTACTTCTACTGGCGATATTTCCCATCATTAAACGTAAGCGAATATTTAGAGGACAAAGATCCCTTTAATGTGTCGGCAATTGGTTCAGCATCGGGACAGTTCAATTCTGAGTAGCCTTACAATGCTTTGTTATTTTAATTGTGAGTAACACAATTTTGTATTATTTGTTTATTTTAAAAGAGCAGCTATCGAGTTTCTTGCCGGTTCCTCTCGATAGATGACTGTCTTATGAACCGGTGGTAGTGTAAAAGTTGACGATTCAAAAGTGTCTTTATAAAGATATTTTGAGTTTGAGTTTAACTGCATTGGAGTGTAGCGTTCATGGCGAAGAACATATCACAAGTATGAGATATCCTATATGATGTAATGTCATACTTCTTAGTGACTCTTTGTAGTTATGTTTACTTTTCTGAACCATAAGTGGCGGTGGCCGTATGCTTCATATAATGTGTCCATTTTACGTTGCTCAATCCAAACACATCAGTATTGAGTCGGTCCATTTCCATGTATACAGTGTATATATTTTTTGGATTGCTGAGACTTCGCAAAATCCAGGCCTAATTCAAATAATAAATTAATAATCCATAGTCAAAGAATATGCGTAAAATATTTAGTGATTAGTTATTATATTCCGAAACTATGTCAAATTAATAAAATCATCTGTTTAGAAAATTCTTAGCTTCGAATGCAAATCGCCGTTATAAGTGTTACAACCAAAATTGTTTTTCTTACACACTACACTTCACACACACACACACACACATATATATATATGTGTATATGTCTAGAAACAAAACTGGATATGTAAAGTTAATGTTTTCTAAGCGCGCCGACTTTCTCTCTGGTGAAAGTTGTATGCGTTCCGACCTGATAGTGGTACTAAGGGGCGTGTTATTGGTATTATGAAGGGCGATGCGCAATTATATTTATTGGAACATATATCTATATATTTATGTTGTTTTAAAAACATGAGAAATAGTAAAGTCGTTTAATGGCGTTGATCATAAATCGGAAAAAGGCAATGCTGGGCCGAAACTTCCATTGTATTTCGAAGGTATAACTGCTATACCTTTTTTAGTTTTATGCACTGCTACCAGCTAATAACTTGGTTATTAAGTTTTAATATAAACTATAAATATTTTTATTGGAATATTTCTCCAGCTACTCTTACAATTAATATAGGTGAGTCAACGTTTACAAATATGTATGTAAATAACATTAAGGTCATGTAAGCTTTCATATGACAACAATGATTTTTCATTCACTTTCTATTTGAAAGTCTTAAGTGGCACATCTGAGACAAAGCGCTGTCGGTTAACTGTGGTCATAGCCGTAATAATTGTGATCTTTACGAATGTGAAATGTGTGGTTTTATTTAATTTAATAGAAGATTCTTGCGTTGTGTATGCTTTGTCTTCTATGTGAACACTGATCGAATCGAAGAGTACTTGTCTTCATACTTTGTGATTATGAAAATTTACATTTGGAATTACTCAAATACTGTAAATGAGATCAAAAATATCTTTATTCCCCTAGGTAACATTTATTAAGAGTACAAAATAACTTAACTAGCTCAGGTTATTCTTATAACATTGGAATATTATATGCAAATCAAGAATTAAAATTTTACTGAAAAATCAAAACAATTTCGTCGTGTTGGCATTATTACAGGCGAATAATTCCCTCTTAAATTTAAAACGCCGCTCTTCATATAATATATATCAATGAATAAAGTAATATAATGGTAATAAGGTCTATACCGTGACTTAACACGCTCCGTTGGCTTTTTAAGTTAGTGAGCAAACGTGTATAGGGGGCGCTAAACAACATACGGTGTACGCATGTCACGGCGAGATGGGGAAATCGGACGTTAAGTGATATAACTAATTAATTAGTTGCTCGACTTGCGTGTTCATATATTTATGTTCCGCGTTGAATAATTTATACAAATGAATGGCACTATTACATTGTTCATATCGATATTTACGATCTTTTTGACTTCCCACGGAACAACTTTCTATGTTACAATATTATTTATATCGTATAAAACATCACTATTCTAAAAAAAAAGCTTTTATGTGTAAGATATTGTTTATTGATATCCTTGTTACGTTTGCATTGACGTCATGAGGCGTGTTATTATTGCCATATGATAAGAACGTATATTTCTTATACTAGCCACTAACTAAATTAGTTTTGTTTAACCGATTTTTCTGTCAATCACACGTTTACCTTGTTATCAACATGGCGTGAATATATCATTCTGTGTAAAAGGAGGAAAGGAATGAAATTTGCAATATGGTGCTAACATGCAAATACGTGCAGTGGGCATTTGACGTGCTGTCAGTTTTGACATGTAGACGGTTGCGACGCGCTTCAGTGCCTCGATGGTGCGATACGAAGCTTTGTATTAACTCTGTTTATTGACTATTGTTAGTTGGATTAACTCTGAATAGAGTTATAGGTTTTTTCCTACACAGACTTATCTCGGCTACTTTGACGCTCGGGTCGTTGTAGTTTTGAGTATTATGTGTCAAATTTGGCGACGCGAATGTCATCGTACTTCAGATGTGGGGGGTTCGTTGATACAATATGAATGGATAAAGGCTTTTCCAACCACGTTATAGAATGCAGGGCTTCCATTTATTTATGGGTGTTCATAGGTTGAAGTTAGTAAGGTTTTTTAATAGATAACTATTGTCGTACCTGCGCAGCTTTTATGTATTTTTATGCTGTTTTCTAACGAACTTAACACGTGTAATGTTTTGGGATATAGTAATTTTTTTCACAAAGTTTAACAGAAAATAAGAAAAATTAAGAAAACTGTGTGTTGTAACGTGTGATCTAATAAGAGAGATGAAGATGTTTTATGAGATTAATATAATAAGCTGTTGTGCATAGTCATATGACTATGAATAAGCAACAACTCGCTGTAAGTGATAGTCCTATATTAAATTGTAAAGGACTAAAGAAACTAATAAGTATGCGAATGAATCGGCCTAAGCACATTTGTTAAACAATCACTCTTAAAAATGATAAGTAGCCCAGCTGGGTATGTTGTGAGTATTTTCTCAGCCTAGTCTTTTCGGAAGCCTTAAAAAGAAGAAGTTACCTCTCGTTGAATTGTGCTCTTCAGGCACTTTCTTGACGTACTCAAGTGATTTCTAATTCTATGTGGAAAATATTTATTTATACACACTTTGTTGCACTAAAACAGTTGAAGTAGATAATGTTTCTAGGTGTTAGTACACTTAAGAGCAACGTGCGGTCTTATCGCTAAAAAGCGATCTCTTCTAGGCAACCCACAACATAAAATAATACTTATAATACAATAGGACTGGTGCAAGAGGTGCGAAGGATACGAAAAAAACCACAACATACGTTAAATTAAGTAAAACAGGAAAATCTTAAAATATAAATAATTACATTATATATAAATGAGTTCACATATTTGTAAAGATTTTCTGTTTCATGTAACCCTTTATGACTAAGTTGTTTTGTCTCAACGTTCAATGCTGTCAACCGTCGTCACAGTGCGACCTATTTCCTTTTAAAAGCACACGTGTCAAACTTCTGCCGAAAAGCTCAATAAGAGGTCTGTTTACGTAGCCCACTCAACACGTGTTATAGGTGAAGTAGATTGACCCATATCTCATTATCTCGCCCTCTCTGTAGGGCTGAGGAGCTGTGTATTATTCTGTGCCTTTATATAATCTTATTCGGATTGTATGACTGTATTGTGAATAGCTAGTAACATTCTAAATATCTGTAAATTGTATTCTATCTGTAACATTACCGTAAGGTCATTTAGGCTGTATACCAATTTAACTTTAGGTTTCAAAACAACAATTTCACAGAAGAGTACTTTAGTTAACTTTTTAGAATGATTAAGTTTCTATATTTATAAGGAGATGATTTAACCGTATAAATCTTAACGACCTAGTTCACCCTATATCGTCTTTGTAAAGCAGCATTTCCAGCTTTTGTAAAGTTCTTTGTATAATCTCTACAAAGATATACAACCTCAAGTACTGTGTGGTCATTACATGTATCCATTACGCGAAAAGCTACAATGATCGACGTAAATTAACAATCTTTGCCCTACCAACGCTTTGTGACCGGTTAAAAGCTTGACCTAAATAAATAAAGAGGGGAAAATGCGAAGCGGTCCGGTCACTTATCTTGTTGGGTCATTATGCTATAAATAAGATTGATGTATCGAAATCTTGGCTTGTGAAAATGTTCATTTAAAATCATTTATTTATCACGTGTATAACTTACAGCCTCAAACAAATACGATAGTTATATACATAGAAATTGAATCATTAAAAAAAGATTTTATAAAATTAAAGAAAAAATTATTAAAAAAGAGATTTCCTTCCTTTGTCAACCCAACCGTTAAATGACTTGTTGACCAATTAGATCGTCAAATACAAATCTTTTTATTCACTTAGGTTCATAGAACCATTCGAACGCGAGCAAGCTGAGAACAAGCAGACAAGAAACTCGGCTTGGTTGTTTTGTTTCGGTGATGTTCCTAATATAGTGGTTTTATATTTTTTTTGTATTATTTTATTGTATACTAGGTGATACCGACAAACGTCGTTTTGCCAAAAAATAAATTTAAAAAATGTCTCTAAAAATAGATATTGGCCGATTCTCAGACCTACTCAATATGCTCAGAAAATTTCAGGAGAATCGGTCAACCCGTTTCGGAGGAATAGGGGAACGAAAACTGTGACACGAGAATTTTATATATTAGATTCGCGTTGTTCAGTTTGCCTTGCGTCTTAAAACTGTATTAGATTATGCCTTAAAATAGTGTTGTAGTGTTTTATATAACAAAAAACCAGTTGTGTTGATTTAATGTCGAAGCAAACAATCCTTTTACAGTAAAAGCTGTGAACGCCAATCAAAAGTATTGTAAACAACTCACTGACATAGCCCAAACAAATTAATAACGCTTAAACAAAAACAAAGAGCGGTTTAATTAAAAGATCTAATTGGAAACAGTTTCACGAACGTAATTAAAGCCACACGTACCAAAGTTAATGCATTTTCCGAATTCGGGCGAGTTTTGGTCGGTGTGGGGTGCAGTTGGGGTGGTGCTGGTAACTCAGTCAACTTGGGAGCTTAAACGTCCGTGTTAATTAGTGGCGAGCGACAAATTGAGGTACATACACGGCGCCCGAATAACATTGTATATACTAAGATGAGTGATATTGTTCTGCATTATCCATACTAATATTATCGATGAGAACGTAAGTATGTATGTGTGTTACGCTTACGCGGTTGAACTTAACCGATTTTGATGAAATTGGGTGTGGAGATGGTCTAAATTTAAGGAGAGGACAAAGGCTATTTATTATTGCGAATAAAAGAGGTTGAAATAGACAAAGTTTGTATAAAAATTTCGCCAGCACTCCAAATTACTTTTGCTTGTAAACTACGCGGACGAAGTCGTGGGCAAAAGCACTGATTTAATGCACTAATTTCGCTGGTTATCTAACGAAGAGGGAAGATTACGCTTTATGTGACTAACACCAGAATCATCTCCGCTACTCAGAAAGAGGGTGTGCAATACCTACTCACTATCGCGTTTCCCGGGTTGCTTCTCAATCTACCTAGGCATACGTGACTTGGCCAGCCAAAATTTCAAGCTTCGAGTGAGTGTGCAACCGCAAAGTATGATAAGTGGGTTTTAATACTGCTAAAAGAGCTGGGTTAGCAAAGCGCGCTAAAACGAAGGCGTCTTCGTGTGCTGGGCTGCATAAAAAATTCAGGTTTAGTTAAAAAAAATCACCAAAAATAACATATTATTCTTTCAGTAAAGCCGTTACAACAATCATCAAAAAATCATTAAGTTCAACGTCCTAAGAGTGTATGATTATCTTTTTCATATTAATAATTTGTAAAAATATACAGAATATGACTGGAATAACGGGAAAATATAAAAATGAAAAAACAAAGGCACACCGATAGAGTTGAATTTAACTGTTTTTAAAAATGAAGTTGTCAAAGCTACATTAGCGAATATTTCGTGTAATAAATTCTATTCATATTGGTACCGAATGAAACTATAACTCGAAAGGCTCTATTTTCGTTCGAAAGATTTACGGGCTTCCGGAGGAAATAGAATAAACGGGGAATCTGAGAGGGTGACTTACCTAAAGGACTCAAGGCGTGGAAAGTATCCCTTTAATGTTGTTCATTAACTTGTTTTGTCTCACTTCCTTTGTTATTGCATCAATTGTTCTAAGATTTATTCACTTGTTTAAATGTGTAAGGGATTTTTTCTCTCTCGTTCGAATCAACCCAAAATTTGCATCTTAGATCTGCCCTATTTTTAAAATACCTGTATTTGGTCGCGTTGTTTCAAGACATTATAATAACATATAAAAAATGTGTTTTTGAATATAATTAAGAAAATGCGATATGTCTAGCTGTCATAGTTTTCCTGGGTTCGTATTACGGTTATACAGGTTAGAAATTTCATTCGTTTTTTCATTCGTATACATATTTCTCTCTGACCAATGAACGCATGCTAATTTCGCAAATTCGGCTGTTCAACTGTATCCAGTTAGTCATTGATTTGCAGCCCTTTGTTTTATTTCTGGCAGCAGGTGGGGTAAGTCGGCGTTAATTGAATTCAAACGGATTGCTGTAGTGTTCATTACTGAACGATTTTAACGTTGTCTATAGAGTATGTCTGATACGTTGTACGAGCAGAGCTTTAATTGTAAAAGGTTTTTAATGGATCGCCGGAAAATCGAAGGTTACATTTGAATCTCAAATCGGATTAAGGAACATTTTATAGTATTCACTACACTTGTAGGTAAAATGAAAAGCGTATATTAAACCGCTTTTTTTTAAATGAAGGATATACATGTGCATTTCATGGCGTTATAGAGAGTGGTCGTTGGAGAGACGAAAAATCATTGTATGGAATACACGCTAAACCAACGGAAACCAATTGATTTCGACGGTTTAGAGAGTTTTTCGTTAAATCGAGTGATATTACACTGTTATTAGTAATACGAAAATTAGTTACATTTAGGTTAATAAAAAATAAACTATATTAATTGTAGTCTAAAATCTTGAATTCTAATTAAAAAAATATATCCACTGTACTGCAATGTATAAATTTTGTTAAATTTAATGTAAACAAAAATAATGAATATACAATATAAAAGGACAACAGATTATACAAAATTATGTTTAAGTCTATGGCTTTGTGTGCGTGTTTGTGATTTTTTTTAAAAACCCAAAACAATCGTAACAAAGGAATCAACAAGGCAAAGAATGAAATCGGCACGCAACAGATTATGCAGTGAAATGAATATATCAATTAGGGTGTCGAGAACTCGCGCGTTCATCGTTCGAATGGGATTTAGTGGATTGTCGGATAATGAAAACCTACATGTGCTGTCCGTAACTATTAAAGTCAATGTCAAAATACCATTCAGTAAGGTGTTCAGTGAGGTCTCAATACGAGAAATAAGGACAAGCTCGCTGTTTCCACTATTAGGCTCCGTAAAGTATAATTGATTTTGTGCGATACTGTTTTATTTAATAGCATTAACTAAACAATTTCTTCTGTTCATTTGCTATCCCTACAAATTAAATCTTAAATCCGTACCACCTTGATGTCTGGCACTCCACAACTGTGCGCTTTTTAAGGCAGTTAAAGCCGCGCACAAGGGGTGATCCCTTTTGTGGAACGAACTGCCAGCGAAGGTATTCCCGAACCGCTACGACTTGGGGGCCTTCAAGAAATGAGCGTTCCTCTCCCTTAAAGGCAGGCAACTCACTTGTAAGCCTCCTAAACTTCCATGGGTACTTCTCTCGAAGTGACCCGTCTGCTCGTTTGCCACCTCTTACATATAAAAATAGTACAATTCATCAGCCTATCGCTCTACGAACATTGGTCACGCGTTAACATTATATTCCTTCCTTGTTCTTGGATTGTAAAGTCATAAACATTTTCACGGTCTATTTTACGTTATCAACTACTTATACGAGGTTAAATGTCTGTTTAGCTAATGGAATATTTTCGTATTACGTAACCACGTTAACGATGCCTATATACGTGATCGAACATTTTACCTTTTTTATTACCCACCATAAGTGAGCCTATGGGCGGCGACTTCACCTTTATGGTGTGCCTCTTGCCCGTTTGGTCCCTCTTCTATAAAGAGAATAAAAAACTTGAATTTTTTGAACTACTGAGCACGTAGCAATAAATTACATTTATTGCATGCGGATAATAAATTAAATTAGAATACAGTTTAATTAAATAGGAATGTTAAATGTTTTTACATTTAACATTCTTATTTATTCCACTATGTTGAAATTTGTACAGAAATTAGTTTTTAAATAACATGAATCAAGCCTTTAGTGGACTTTTTTAAGGAACAAATGAAACAAGCGTATTTTTAAATATACTTGTGATCACGTTATCGCAAGCCTGTATTACTGTCGCTATTTCAATATGCGATCTATCCCGACTCAAATCCGCAATTTCCCGGCGTGGTCGGAAATGGAGATGGACAATGGTGAAGGTTTAAGTGATCCATCTGCTCGTTTGACCCACTACTTTCAAAAGAGTACTTAAAGTCCTATTTGTAGTGTAGATATATATAACTCGAGCCTAAACGTTTTGATCTATGGAATAAGATATAACTGTATGAACATTTACGATGTGCCTTAATTAACTCGAGTGAAACCGCAGGGAGTAACTAGTACGAAGCAATCAAAGTTAGCCGCCAAACTAATAATTGGCAATGAAATAGTTAAGAGATGACAACCCTTGAGTGCCCCAGCGTGATTGAAGCAACTTTTTGTTACATTATATCCGTGATCAATAGATTATACATTTAACCTTTTAAATGAGTGACTAATGCTACGTCAGTTAAGTGTTTAAGATTTAGAGTCTCTAAGTGTAGTCTGCATGTCAAAAGTGTATGAAATTTGACATTTCGTTGCTAGTGTTAAGTATGTCTTTATTGTAAATCTACAATACCAGATAACAATGTCACGTCTTCGCTTCGTACGGCTAAGGGTCAGTTTACACGGACGGTGCGCGCACATTTTAATAGAGTCACTTATAATTGAATCATGAAAAGATACATACAAGATACATAGCTTTGCGTGGTGCAAAGTTTTCATTTTTAGTGGCGTCTTCTCGTCTCGGTGTGTAACTGGTATCTGGTAACGTAGTTTCATAGTAAAAATATATATACCCAATGTTTCCATTTAATTTTCCACGCCTGAACAGTTTTTTTATTATCGGTTGATAGAAATAATTTGATATTTTTAAGTTGTGTTCGATGCCTTGACGTCGTTTATGGAAATAATGAAAACTGAAAGGATCTGAAATACATGAACATGTTTTTGAAATTTAAATATCGAATTATAAAGATGCATTACACTATTATATTATATGACCTATGTATTCCATAGATTACAAAGGCTGTGTCTGCAATTCAAGAATAATGTTATACAACCTTTTTCTTAAATTTAAATATCGAATTATAAAGATGCATTACACAATTATATTATATATTATATGACCTATGTATTCCATAGATTACAAAGGCTGTGTCTGCAATTCAATTATAATGTTATACAACCTTTTTATTAAATTTGAATATCGAATTATAAAGATGCATTACACTATTATATTATATATTATATGACCTACGTATTCCATAGATTACAAAGGCTGTGTCTGCAATTCAATTATAATGTTATACAACCTTTTTATTAAATTTGAATATCGAATTATAAAGATGCATTACATTATTATATTATATATTATATGACCTATGTATTCCATAGATTACAAAGGCTGTGTCTGCAATTCAATTATAATGTTATACAAACTTTTTATTAAATTTGAATATCGAATTATAAAGATGCATTACATTATTATATGACCTATGTATTGTGGAGATTGCAATGGTCAGTGCGTGTTAGGTGCGGTCGTATGCAAATCGCGATAACAGCTGGCTAATAATCTAGGCTTTATGAGTTTGTCGGGTGCATTATTGATTGACATAATATTTAAAATGGCTTTCGTGAAATTAAAAGCTTTTATTGCGTAATTCATATGTGATATTGTGTGTTAATTATTATATGCATTTATTATTTACGATCAAAGCCAAACAAACATACACTTCATTAAGTAACTATCTAACAATCGCGTCTTCCACTATCATTCCTAAAGCTGTCAAAAAATGTAACATTGTTAGGTATTAATTATTGATTTGCATAATCACAGGATTTGTATGATCCTATAAGGCTTTTACAAAGTTTGTTATTATTGGAGAAAAAATTAGGTTTTATTTTCGTAATCAAGCTTCAATTGCATTTGCTATAAAAGCTTTGGTCTGCCATATATCACATATCATTATATGTGATAAAATTTGATTCACATTTATTTTGCCTCGTGGTGTAAATAGTCAAGGGATTATAAATTGATACCCAAGGTACAAATCAAGGAAACGAGGAAAATTTAAAGAAAGTATTGGTGTGAAAGCATGCCACGAAAAGAATTGCTTTCTTATAGATTTGTCCAATAAACTTACATTGCAATATGTTGCAAATGCGCGTTATAACGCTTAGTTATGAAACATGAGTTTTAATTGTATTTGTTTCCAGGTGGTGAGCAAACCGTATCAAGCTGCCTCTGGCGCTGAGTTGACTAAACTGTGCAACCATAAACGAAAATTGCTTGCGACATTACAAGCGCGCGCGCAGTCACCCGCCACGCCTCCGCCGCAGACTGAACAGAAGAAAGGTAAACTTTGTTTGTTTTTTTATACAAAAACACAGATTATAAATATATTTTAGATTTAAGATTCAAGACATCACTTGTCAAATTAAATGGTCAAGTACATGGAAATCACGGCCTAACATTTTCACAAAAAGTTTTGATTGAAACTTGGACTGAATCCATATGCAGACAAGAAATTTGTGGGATAAAACAGTCGGAGTCTATTCATCCATAAACTCGAATACAATGTTTAGTAAATAAATAATTATTTTAGATAGACCCTTCTTACTAATATCGATTAGAAGAAAAGAGATGATGGTAGTTTCTATATTTATGAAATAACTTTTTATATATAAATAATAAGTATTTAATATTCATCAAAATAAAAAAAATATGTCACGGATACACTAACCCAACTCATGCTTGTAATTTTTTTTATACTAATCTAATAAAAGTTGAACGGAATAATTTTGTAAAGTTTATTTTCTGTTAGGCGGAATGAAGTTAGGCGGGTTCAACTCGCGATTGTACAGAACAAATATTAATTTAATCGGACAAAATGTCATTTTGAACTTTGAAACAATTTCAAATGAATTGAATTACTCATTAATTGATGTTTCAATTTGGATAATAATTTACGTAACGGGCGGGCGGGAGTAACAAATGACGAATAAAGACATTGATAGAGGATTAATATTTTATATTAGGTCTCTGACCATTTTGTGAGATTTCCGTAGTTTAAGTTATTAAGAAGGAATATTTTAAAGCTTCTTAACATATGATACCCTTTAAAATAAATATTCATTGAATACTCTAGAGACATGTTACACAGTTAATGGCGTATTAGTATGGCAATAAGATCGAGCCCTCATTGCGAAATGTAGGTCAGCCCATCTAAGGTGGCTTAGCTTGACAACGTTGAGGAAAACAATTTAGGAAACGCGAAACGAGATTTGTCATCCCAAAGATGTGATATAACTCAAGGCTGCTTTAAGGTTGGGTGTGATTCGTTTTGTTTATTAGGAAATGTTTTCTTGTTGTGTTTGAAGCTTTTATAAGTGAAGCCGTATTGGTTAATACATAAATAAAGCTTCCAGTTATTGTTCGTTTAATTTTATTAGGAAACGATTTCATGATGTGTTTGAAGCTTTTTTGAAACAATCGCGCTGAAGTTTTTATGGTAAAGCTGTATTAATCTAAATAAAGCCTTTAATGTTACAAGGTTGTATTGCATACGAGATTTTATTTTGATCCGATTATGTGGAACATTCCTGCACCTTGTGTTCATCCAATTACGGGCGTGCTGAACCAGATTAGTCAGTTATCCGGTGAAATACGACGGATGTGTTTTACCGACTCGATGTATCAAATAGATGATATTGGAATTGGATACAGTCCTTTGTTTATTTGCACCAGGGCTTCTAAAACTTTTGTCATTCACGACCCCATACACAAAAGTAAAATAAATATATATATCTTTATTCGAGTAGGTCTTTATAAAGACGCTTTTGAGTCAATTTTTATATGACCACCGGTTCGGAAGGGTTTTTTTATAATAAATGTGTTATATGAATTCATTCAAATAACAAAAGCATTGTGGGGCTAATCAAGAGTTAAACTGTCCCAATGCTGAGCGTTCCTAAGCTATTTTAACATTTACAAAAGCTGCTTAAGAGTAATGTTAGTGGTCAGGCGTAGTATCAATTTTAAAGACCGGCATTTAACATACCATTGGAAGGAAGGTTTGGATGTATTTTTAAGTTCACCACGTCGACATCAATATGTAAACAATCAATCATATATAATTTATAAGCCATATAACGCGAAATAACTCTGCATCTACCAATAAACTATTTCTATCGCACAAACATAACCCTGACCCAAATTTAAGGTTAGGTATTATTTTTGTATATGATGTATACTCGTGTATTTTTTATGACACATCTTTTTAATTAACTTACTTGGACAGTGCTATAAAAAAGTATTTATTGTAAACAGATATATTATACTGACATAAAAACTTTTTACTTTTAAGTTTTCATAGTTTTATTTACTTATACTGTTGTTGTGTTTGCCGTGTATGTGTACACACAATATGTAATAAACGAGTTTTCTTTTTTTTAAACCAGGCCGGGCCATCTTAGATGTTAATGTATTGATATATCTATTTCTTAATATAACAATATTTATCGTGTTACAGGCTTTCAATATTTTTGAATAAAGAACATACCTATTCAACAATGTTATTTAAGTAGGGTAGATCAAAATAGAATTTAAAAAAACAATGCATCATACGATTGTTCTTCTACATATATACATATAAGACATCATACAAGTCTTTATTAGTTAAAATTACCATCAGGTGTGCATCTCGCCCGTATGCCTTGATATAATAAATTATTTAGCAATAATTTTACTAATATATTTATTGTTTCATTTATATCATCTAATTAAATATCTCGATCGGGCGTTATAAAATCGATTTTTTGTTATCACCAAAGCATAGACAATGCGGGATAATTAAATGCTCTAGCTCTTATTTTTTTTGTCTTTGTAGTTTAAGATATCAATTCCATGAAACGTGATCACATTTATGTAATTTTTATTCGATTTGTCGGATTTGAGAGCTTCAATGCTATTAAGAGTCTATCCAGTTACGTGTTAACCAAGGTTTACAACAACATCAGGAAGCGTTAGCGATTTAAATATATTGCATTGTTTTCATTAACTTTCAGTTTAGATTACGATTTTGATATTTTATATTTTTCCTTACAATACAATAAATAAATATTATAAAATTATTAATTTCATTACCAATATATATATATGTCACTGACCACGTGCGCTATTCGTAGAAGTTTAATCAAAATATGTTAATACCTAATCAAACCAAAGAGAATTTAATAGTTAAAATAGTTCCATTTAAATTTATAGATCTTATCGTTAAGTACAGTCATAGCTTGACTCATTACTACTATCGATTATTTATGCTATGTTAAATACAGTGCAATAACGATATAAGAATACTGTTACCGTAAAGAGAAGTTTTTATTATGAAGATAAGTCAAAATCAATAATATCTTTATTCATATAGGTCGCCCGTTGCTCTTATATCTACTAATATTAACGTCATTTGCTTCTAGTGTTTAAGTGCAATAAAGTGTAAATAAATAAATAACTTAGGTACACTAATGAATCGTCAACAAAATAACTCTACATTTGCTGCCACACTGTGTGCACTCTCTTTGCGTCTGTCAAATTTTAATTATGCCAGATTGTTTAACAAGCGAAGTGTTTTATTTTCTTCTAAGCTTCTCTTCTCTAAGCTCTATTAAATCGTTGTCGCTTCGCTCGTGTTCTATGTCCGTGGACGTGGTTTGCGATGTATTTACAAACCTTCGATTCGCCTACTCGTAATCCGGATCTGTTTCCTGTAGGGTGCAACCTATGTGTAGACGGAAAAGAAACACAATATTTAAAATAGGGCTCCCACGTCGAAATAAACGTTAATTTTTTTGCTCTGCATCCAATGTATAAGGTTAAGTTTGCACAACATTTACGCTAACACTGTTGAGTTGTTTATCTATCTAACATACTCTATATGTTTTACTATGATGGGTTATATATTAGAACCTCCTGCTTTATGCGTATCATGTGTGCACTTAACATGTTGAGTACAAAAATATTATTTCAAAAGTACCCTCATAGTTTTTTTACAGACAAAAATTCTAAAATATAACAGAATTTTATCTATAATAGTAAGTACAGGAGCGCTCCAGAGCTAGTTAAGTATTAAGCGAGGCAACATTGCAAAAGTGGTTGCATGGGAGTTTTCTTGTAACAAAGAGGGTAGCGGCTTCTTTGTTGATAAGTGCCGGGAGGGGTTAGTGATCTAGGGTTGCCACAAGGTTTTAAAATAACACTGTCTGCCCATCCCAAATAAAATACAGGTACAAACATACATAAATTTTAATCAAAAGTCTCCCTATCGGTATAAATTTGATGAAATTGAATTTAACTTTAGTCCTTTGCTGTCAAGAAGCGTTTAAAATTTGTTGAAAAGAGACAGCTTATCAATTTAAAACGTATAAGGACAATCAATTTAAAATGTAACGTGACAACCCTACCCTGGGGGGGTGTTTAGCGCCTGAATAGTGAGAAGTGCAGTCCGGCAGGGAGTAACAACCCGAGACTGCAATGCAATGAATGCCTCTTCGCGATTTCTCTTGCCCTGGTACTTAGTTCTGAGATTACGTCATTTTCCTTTGGTTTATGAGCTTTTTTTTTCAATTTTCATACATTTTCTATTCCTGCGAATGGATAAATATTGTGGATAATTAATTATACAGTAAGCATTACGAAAGATATACAATTATTATAATTAATTACACTTGGCGGTTTCATACATTTTCTATTAAGTGGCATCACTTTGTTAACGATAAAGGATATTTAATAGAAACAAAGCATAATGGTAAAGTCGACAGGTTTTATTGCATTGAGGCGAGCCCCCTCCCACCCACTGTCCTGGCCATTGCCCCAAGTTAATCTTATAATAACGAAAATATTTGTCCAGATTGAAAGTTCGATGACCCTTGTTTGTCTCTGGATTAACCAACGGTTAACATAATAAAGGTATAATTAGTATACGTGTAATTTTAGGCGTCGTATTGACGAACGATTTTAATTCTATATAGTAATATGATTTATAGTACTAATAGGTATTATTTCTAGATTTTAAATCGTTTCTCATCCACACAAACTGACATTGTAACATTCGCTAGTCTAGTACATGCACTTTGACAATCTAATAAGATTTATGATAGAGTCTAGACGACTCTCAAAGTTAAATCCTTTGGAGTACTCAAAGCTTTGGATACATTTACGTGCAAAAGGTTGTAAAAATTGTTTAAGGAATAGAGTTTCATTAAAGTTTTAACTTATGCTATTATGTTTGGTAAGCTTTTCCGGTCGATTGATAAAAATTATAATATTTTGTTCAATAGTCTGAGTAGTAAATTATTAAGTTCAGCCAGTCTTGCAAGCGACAGTGTAATTATTTGCGTAAATCACTGGCTGATGGTTAAACTATTTAAAAAAATAAAAATGGTATAGAAACGAAAAGAATGACATCGTGTTTAAATTATTTAACAATTCTTGTACGAGAGCATATTTCGTCTCCCCGATTCGGGCGCCACCCGAAGTTAAGTTGTTTCTGCTTGTCACTAACAATATCGTATTCATGACTACACATTTCAATTATCATACTATTTTACTGTTCTTGTATTGTCTTAATAAAACGTATAACAGATATTAATCGTTAACAAACAAAGGACAAAACATTTTTGCATACCACGTTTAGATTATTCAATTAGATTTTAAATATCGAATTGCAATCTGTCAACATTTTGACAGTCAATCGCTGGAACTTCGATTTGTGCACGTCTGTTAATATATACAATCTGTGGATGTTGAACATAAAAACAATTTTGTAATACTCAAATCGATTTACGGTTGTTCATTGACACAAAAAAGGCGAAGTGTTTTGTATTCTCTTCAAATGCTTCCTTTTAGTTGTATAATATTAAAACTCATTACCTTATTTAAAATGAATCACAGGTAATGACTGTTCTGTAAGCGCGGATTACACAACATTAATAACTCTTTGTTTGCCAGTTGTTCGCTACATTTACTTTTCCAATTAACGTTTGCAATATGTAGCAACAAGGGCACCGCAATCTAAGCTTAACGTAATTCACTTGAAGTCGTCTCTCAATAGAACAAAGAAGTTAACAATTTTAAATCTCTTAGAGATACTTACAACGATCTGAATGTTAAACGGGGAAGTGTCCACAAGCCGCGGAATTGCGTAATTACCATCAAGGAAGTGAGCCGTTTGGGGGCAAGCAAAAACGTTGGCGATGCGATCACAGGAGGGGAACAAAGCCGTAATTTGAAACAATCGGTGGTGCAAAGCGGGCGGTGCGCACCCCGACTATTGATCTGTGCCCGCAGCGGCACCTCACACCCCGTCGCCACCGCTCACCCCCCCTTCACCCCGCGGAACCTCCCCCCGGCTCCTACCAGTATTTTAATTGCAAATCTGCTGGGTAATGTGCAAATAGATAACGTTATTATACGCGGCTCGCTAATTATGATGCGATCGAATTACCGCCTTTTCTCTTTTTAATTGGCGGTTATAGGCGATTAGATTTTGTTGTATCTCCTTGGGGTGCACCTGCTTTTAAATGTCTTATCTACAGTTTGGTAATGGTTTTTTTTTATCAGCAACGTTTTAAGGCTAAACGATAAGGTAATTTTGACCTGTTTTTAACGGACCGCTCGCGAGTATTGTGTAGAGTTTGTATCATGGCACGGGAGATTTGTAAAAGATCGTTCTTTAATGAATTAAAGACTTTGATATCGAAACGTTAAAGATTCCGTTCGTAAATCATGTCATGTGACGTCACACGGAATTAGGGTTATGTAAACATTTTTTCGTAGAATACGGCGTAAGTTAAAAGAAAACAAACATAATATTTGTATAGTCTCAATTTGTAACAAGCCGCTGAATGTCATCGGATGAAAGGAGGTTTTAATCGATTTTATCGTTAATTTGAATGAAGCCGTCAAAAATCTTATTGTTTGGCGAGGATACGGCCTTCATGAATAAAAAATAAAGTTTTTATACTTGTAACGCAGAAGGGGAATATGCTAATGGCACCGTATAGCTTACTTATTATGATTGATGTCTACTTCCAGCTTTATTATGTTGCCCTGGTTAATTGTTACGAATGTCAAATATGAATACAGTATAAATAACGCGTCGATTAGAAATGTGTACAATAGAGTTAGAAAGAGAGGAATCATTATTTAAAAATTTACGTTGACATCTTAAAGAGAGTTCTAGTTGAAATGTAGAAAATAATAGAGAATGTGTCTTTGTATTGTTTGAGATTAGAGTCGTCTAGAGATCGACGCAAAGTCATCCGGTCGGTAGCCTCGCGACCTTTCCGTAAGGGCACATTCACACTGACAGTTTAGCACCTTGTCTGTGATCCTAGAGACTTTTACTACACAGACGTGAAAAACAGTATAATTTTTAAACGCTCAGTTGCTGACTAATTGATTTATGTAAGTCAATCAAGACTTAAATCTCTGGTTAAATGTAAAGACTTTAAAACATGATCCTTATTTGATCAGCATCTCATATCGAAATTATATGCCGAAGATGTTGTGGCTAGAATTATAACGTTAAATATTTAACGTTCCTAAATAGAGAGTGGTCAGTGAACTATGTCATAAGATTTATTTAGAATCGACAGATCGGTATGGAATAGAATTGTTAGGATTATCTAGTACCAGGAGATAATAAGTTACATAGGCGTGTTACGTTTTTTTTCTTATAGGAACGTGTAGGTACAATGCCAACTGAGCTCTGGGCAGGCAGGGCAGTCGTTGCGTCAGATAGCCTCAAGGCTTGTTCCGATATTCAGTTATTTTTCCCCCGTGATTTAATGTATTGTGTCGCGAAATATAGTATCGATTTTGACATTGATTATAGTTTCTCATACTCTCAGATTAGATTACAGAAAGATGGTGGCGTTGTTGGATGTTTCAAAATAACTAAAAAAGTATTTTATTTATTTTTAACGATTCTCGCACAGTACATCGTTATACGTTTAGTCTTATTATTTTAAATCACCAGCAGAGAATCGTAATGATTATAGCCTGCCTTAACAATTGCGTCTTAAGATATCTCACTGCGAAATGAGCATTGCGGCCGTTCCCAGGCTCTTTAGAAAATATGAAGAGTCATTTGTAACGTTTACACCACGGCTTACATTAATGCGGATAGGTGTGTATTCGCCCTAACGTTAGGTTCATTGTTAGGTAACCTGCTTTCTACTAAATGGATCTTTCACTTCCCCTCACATCTGGGTCAAGTGATGTTGGATTATTGGTTTCGCGAGCGAACTTTATAATAAAATCGTATTTTATATGATGCAAATAGAATAGATGCATTTAGTTTTGATTGTATAATTTCAGGTGTGGAACCGACTAAAAAGAAAATGAAGAAGAGAGCAGGCTTTGCGCCAAATATGAGCGTTTCACAAATGATGGTGCAAAGGGAGAGACCCCTCAATGAGTTCAAGGTACTTGACATTACATATTCATAGCCGTGATAAGAGTTGAGACGATGCCAATAGTGCTCGCGGCGATTCTTTATTTTTATCACACGTATGAACTATGAATACCGTTATCGCTTTTGTGAATCACATTTATTGAACCGTTTACTTGGAACTCACGAATTTCATTTATTTTTCAGACGTTCGAAGATCAAAAAAGGACTGTGTCACCTGGGTCTGTGGTTCAACGCCCTGTTAATACGCAGTGTGTGTCCTACCCTAACCAAAATATGCATAACCAAGACGAAGTAAAACAAGAAACGCACGTGCAGAGAAGTTCACATTATTTGACAGTTAGCAGTGGTTGGATAACACAGCATCCGGATAATATTGAAATGAACCAAAAGTCCAACCAGGTTATGCAGTCGACTGTCAGTAACGCTCTCAATGTTGGTCTGCCGGTGTTGGGAACAAATGGACAAATAATTGGTGTAAACACGAGCTTCAATAAAACGGCGAACGTTAAAAATTCTATGAGTATAATCCCACAGAATGTTATAGAACAAGAAAGAAAAGAGGACGATAAGGAGTTGCAAATGAAACAGATGAAGGAAGAGTCACAAATATTTTGTGGGTTGAATCAGCCTCTTACGCCTGAAGTTATGCAGAAAATTAATGAACAGCAGCAAATTTTCATTCAAAGGAATCAAAAGCAAATAGAGGTCATGAAAGGTTACAAAACTCAAATCACGGATATAAATAAGAGTAATCAGATAATGCAAAATCAGTTTGTGCCACAAAACCAATTGGTTATACAGAATGGAGCTGTTGTTAAAACAAATTCAGCGAAGACTCCGCCGTGGCAAGTTAAAAGAAATGAAAGCGGTACTCCAAACTCAATAGCAAGCCCCAGTCCGAAGTTGCAGAAAATGGATAGTATCGATTACGATATAAACACAAACATAGAAGAAACTCCGCAAGCAAACGCCTTCCCTAACGATCCAACTGTGAACCAAGCTATGTGCCCCAGAGTGCCGCCATTACCGCAGCATTACAACATGATGGGACAACAATGGCCCAACGTAGACCTCAACAAGAAGAAAGGAAAGAACAAAACACCCAAAAAGAAGAATAATCAAATTGATAATAAACAAATGCTGTTTGGTAATAATGGGGTGAAATATTTGCAAGATCAAAAGAAAACGTGCGACGATATCATGAGCAGTAATGTTCCGTCCTTTATGGACGATCCAAGCGGGTACTTGGCACAACAAACTGTTCTCTTGAACAACACGATATCACGTCAAGTCGGCGTTAGTTCTTACGAGGGCCATCCGTACGAGGCATCTACAAGTTACAATTCACAAAATCAAGGCGAAAAAAGCAAAATGAACAAACAGTACGAACCGATTAATGTGTTCAGAAATAATTTGGTACCAAATTCCTCATCCTCGCCTCACACGCCGGACAGCAGTATCGTCCCGGAGAAGGCTACCGAAAGCATGATGTCGCAATGTTGCAAAGGCTGTAATCCGACATTTAAAGGGAACAATTGCGAAGGAGACATCCACATGAGGCATAAATTCAAGCATAATATCTACCAGGATCTTGATACTGCTACATCGAGTCCAAAACATGCCTTCGATGAGAGTCCTGTCACGTCGTCGACATTCATTGAAAGGAACGTCATGTCTAATGACAATTGTGGACCGATCCAAGCGGGCGTGGTCAGCACCAGTAATGTGTCGCCAACGGAGACCATGCAGCCTCCAGAACCATCGCCAACGTTATCCAATAGTTCCCGAAACACCGACACGCCACACAGTGGTGGCAGCAATAGTTCTCAACAGCAGAATTGTACATTCCCTATGCCCAGTCCGGCATATTCCGGATCCTGCCGCGATAACTTCAATAGTAATCCGCCAACGCCCAACAGTCAAGTCTACCCGTACACCTCGCCCGGGCCTCCCATCTCCCAATCGATAACCGGAACCCAGATGATGCACTTCATATCAAACCACAATGTAAATAAAAACCTTATGGAGGTTGATAACATATCAATGGTCGGTGTGAAACCAGGCCTAAGACAGGAAACGTTCAGACTCGAACCCAGAAGGAGGTTTGAAAATGCCATGCCCGGTTATTGTCCGCCCCCACATTTGGGGGGAGGTCCGCCTTTCTCATTGATACAAACGAATTACATACAAACGTTTGTTACTACAATGGCGAGTTTCTCTGTGCTGAGGGACACGGTGACATCGGTTCTGGCTGGAAAAGCGAACACAGCAACCACCTCGATAAACGCTTCGCACGCCAATTTCCTCCGACGTCCGCCACCCCCAAGCGTTAATTTGGCGACCACGTATGCGATACCGAACAATCAACCAGATCCATTCATCAACTCTGTAAATCTACCGACGAGTTATCCTCTCCATATCGCTGGTACTACGGCACAGAATATGATCTCAAAGTCACCATTAGAAATGGTTCAAAACGTAATCAGCAGTCTTCCTGCCAAACCGGAAACAAGTAATACTCAGAGTATATCGCTAACCATGGGCAAAAGGGCCACTCCTGGACAGATTGTAATCTCGTCTACGGGCCAGATAATAGTGAGCAGCAACCATATGCCGCCCCCACCACCCAAATCAACTTCCGCAGCGTCACAGATGTCTAATGCGGTGACAGTCACTTCCTCGGTGAGCCAATTGGTCCCAGCCGTGGCCGGTCAACCCATGGTCAATCAACCGACCGTCGTGGTCAATACTTTGCCCACGCCTTTCATGATTCAGCCGCCCATGATGGCCGTCGATGGACAAGTGGTTCAACAAAACACAGTGATTCCTCAAATCGTAACTGGAGGTATGGTCTCTGGTCAAACCGGCGAGAATTCCCGGCAGATTGAAGTTAAAAACAGCCAGAGTTTCGTTCAAGGCGTCGCTATGCTTTCACCTGAAAGCATTAAGAAGAGAAGCAAGAAGAAGAAAAGTCAAACTGCGAACATAACAAATGTTCTGCAAATATCGGCTCCACAACAGAACCCCAATAACATTATGCTCCATTCGTCTCCTCAGCACACAAGTCCACAGTTTTCTCCTCGAGGCTTCCAGCTGTCGCCAACAAACAACATTTCGCCAACCCCGATGCTCCAAGCGCTCACGATCGTTCCCGGGAAGTCCGGCACTCCAGCCCATATCGTGATGAATGGCCAGGGCAACTCTAACAATTTCGGCTCACAACAGATCATCACAAACACGTCGCCGTCACAACAAATCAACTTATTACAACCCGTCAATCTGATAAATAACGCCAGCAACGTAATGTCAAACTTCCCAACGTTCCAACAGTTCATCGTCCCTAATCTGGGAGGAATGATGATGACCGCGGACGGCACGACAATCATCCAGGACAATTCGTCGGGAATGCCCATGCAATTACAGCTGCAAACAGTCAACGGCCAGAACGTTCTGACGCCAGTGCAGAACTCGGGAGTCTTTGCGGCTGGCACCAACAGTGGCGTGGTCATACGTCAGAATCAACAAGGCAAGATCATTCAGTCCCAACATAGTCCTGGAGCACAATTCCTGTCCCCGAACAGCCAGGTTATGGTAAACAGTCCAAATTTCAACGGTCAGTTGAGCCCGCTACTCGCTAACTTGAGCCCGACGAACGTGACCTTCAACCAGAATCAAGTCAGGTCTAGCAACGTTCAGGCCCAGGAGTACATTCAAACGAACCAAATCGGCCAAACGTTGATGGTTCCCTTGTCTCCCAAGCAGGTACCGTCAGCATCAAACAACAGAGGCAACTCGACTTTTGTTCAACAGAACACAACAATAGTGCAACAACAAACTACCCTCGTCTCCAACTCCCACAACAGTCAATTGTCATCGATATCGACGAACCTCCAAGGGAACCCATCACGTTTCAACATGGACGGCATGAAAGCGCCCCAAAAGAGGAATTATATCCAAATATCGGAAACATTAGAGGAGCAGAAGGAGAGGCCCCAAACAGGACTGATGCCTCAGATTGAGGATAAGGTGAACTCCGAGGGTTACAAGTTTGTGAATGAGTTCAGCCCGCAGTTGGGGCAGGAGGAGTTCTCCCACGTTCGGCACTCAGTATCAACGCAGACGTTGCTGAACCAGCAAAGGGGGGGCAAGTCACCCAGCAATCAGGCCGTGACGGGGAGCAGTCCGCCAGATACGACCACGCACAGCCCGTTGGGTGCTTCCGAAGCGGCCAGCCCCCGGATTTACGGCTCGAGGTGCGTGTCCACTCAGGGCAATTATGCGGATACCACTACCAAGTCACCGGAGCCCGCTGACGTCAATTCTTCGGTAAGTTTGTTGCTCCCCATTCCTCGTCCTTCTAAAAATTTCTTCTTTAACTGATATAAAAGTATGACCTGGTATGCCGACCGTTTCAGGGCATGGTGCAATGCGTGTCCAGCAGTGAGCAGGACATGGCTGAGTCGCAGGAGCGAGCCTGGACCGTGCCCAGGGCTGAGCAGCATGACACTGATGCATCCAGTGAGTATACTGCCAACACATATTGTACTTGACAAATAAAAAAAATATACTATATGTATTATTTTATTAGAAGCCTACATAGGTTTTGAAAATTTACAAAAACAATTTACAGAATTTGCAATGGTCCAACTCCTCTATCTCTTCTTCACGGTAAAATACAATTTGACAACAAAGAAATACTGGTTAAAGAGAAAATTGAATAATTAAGCTTTTATGCAATTAACAATTAAAAACATTAGAATTTAACAAGGGGATTGCCTTAGATTTTTAATTTGATTCTTTGTTTTTATACTGAAAAATGAAATATATTTTTTAATAACATTATACGTAACGTTATTACCATACATTTTCAGATCTGCTGTCAAACATGCAATTGATGCGTCCAAACCACGTGGAGTCCACTGAGATGCCGTTCCTCGGTCCCGCCCAGCATCAGCTCATGCCGATGGGCTCCAACCTGTACGATCGGCCTCAATGCTACAAGCGGAAAAACGAATTCGACTCTTATAGAAATGAGAAAATTCTGAGAACCACATACATGAAGGACATAGAGTATGACATGATGCAAGAGAAGAGTCAGAGACATTACCAAGGGACTAGTTCGGATAAATATGACCGGATGGATCCCGGACACGGTGAGTTTGTTTATGGGAATATTTCGATTGTTTTGGATGTCAATTTTCATACAAATTAACTATAATGTGATAAAATTAAAAAATAATATAAATCAAGTTTTTGAGGTTGCAATTGGTTAAGTTAAGCAGTAAACAAATACTTATTTTTGTTTATTTAATCATTTACTGAACCAAAATATTCATAAAGAGGCCATATGTACATAAAGTACTGGGCTTACATAAATGCAATTATCTTAACAAAGAGGTTTTAAATAAAAGCATTGCTTATCACAAAAGACTAAATATAATCCATTCGGTTAACCTGTAGAAATGTCTGTATGAAAATTGCGGCATCCGTATGTCATGAAGCACCATATAATACTTGTTACTAAACCATTTCACGCTTCTCTCATAGCTAACAAAATTCAAAATTATTTCATGTTGTGTCTTGTATTGGTTGTGTTATTGCGTCCATACTTATTCGCGAACTCAATTGTGTGCAGCGCCACCTGTTGGCTTGTGTCCGCATTACTCCAATTTTGACAAATCAGTGAAGAGCTAAACACGTATGCCAAAATCTCGGCCACAGACACAACTACACAGACTGTGTACTTCCACAGACTGTATTATTCCACAGACTGTAATTCCACAGACTGTGTACTTCCACAGAATGTGTACTTCCACAGGCTGTGTCCGTCCACAGATTATCTCTTTGTTCGGCTCTTTGAATTGAAATACTCAAGCTGCTCAGTATGGTTTATCTCTTTACGATACGTCCACTGGACTTGAGTTCGCGAATGGCCTTTGGTATAACGATATTGTATCATCGTATTTCAGCTTCCTCATGAGATACTGGTTTTTGGTTGGGTTAATACAAGATACATCTGTATCGGTGTAGTGGAAAACAATACTAAACCAATCTTTGCTTTCCGTTGCACTTGTTAATTGGCTCACGATTGGATCATACTAACGCATCATTGTAAAACGAACATTTCATTATCATTATGTAAGTAAGCACATTGTAACATTGTAATTAATCATTGTATCCCGCTATTTGGAGCTTTAAACAAAGGAACTTTCGTGTCGTAATCCATCAAGATCAAAAAGCTCCAGATGGTGTTCCTAAATTCATTCACACATTGCAAAAATGTTTAACTATAAGCTTTTTAATTGTTAACGCTACCTCTAAGCTTACATTAGCACCATGTCTATTACATTGAACTTTTTGTCATACAAATTCAACAGTTTTGTGCCTGGATACACTGTCGGGACATTATTATTCATTTATTGATGAGTTAACTACACGTTCACGCGTGTGTACCCAGGCCTACCCTCTTATTCATAGCCAAATGTGCACTCTTAACTCTAGTACTTCCTGTCAAACTAGTGCAATTAGACGTGAAACGATAGTCGAAAGTGTCCGTCGTCCCCTATGTGACATTTCGAAAATGACAGAAGTCATTCAAAGAGCAAACGACGTGTTCGTCTATCGTTGCGCACTCTAGCCCTGCTTGTGAATAAGGGGGTGGAGGCTCGCATTTCGTGCCGTAGCGAAATCCGAGCCTAGCGTTGGACGCTTCGTTGGCGGCTTGTCGAGGTGATGGATCGGTGTCGGATAGTAATGTATTGGTGTGATAGATGCGAAGGGCGAAGAGTCGAAATTCCAAGTGGGGGACTTAGTCTGGGGGCCGGTGAAGGGCTACGTCTCCTGGCCGGGGAAACTGGTGGGCCGGTGCGACGATGGAAAGTGGAATGTCCGCTGGTTCGGTGGTGATAAGGCGCCGAGCAACGTGGAAGACGGACGGCTGCTCACCCTGACCGAAGGGTTGGAGGCCCATCACGCGGCGCGAACCAAGCACAGGAAGTGAGTGGACGTTTGGACTGATACATTGTCTAGGAATCAGCTGACCCTATCCGTTTGCACCAAAAGATACGACGCTAGAGTAATACCCGACGTAAATACATTGGTGCGAATGTTCTTTTGGTGCAATTGGCCTTGTGACAATTCGACAATGTTATAATTGAATTGATGGTTTTTCTAAACATATAAATCGGAAGGCCTAAACAAATCGCGCACTAAAGGTATGATCGTGTCTATCTGTAACAAACACGGTACTATCTGTAGTCCACGTTTTATATAATTATGTAGTCTCTTGTATTAATGTTAAATTCGTTAGGTATATCAATTTATGTAAGTTGTTATTTCTAGACAATGTAGATTGTATTGTATATTAATGTGATATTAACCCAACCATAAAAAAAAACATGTGAAAATTTAATGAAAATAGTTTTGAAAGTGAAAAAGCCAATTTGTTTTGTTGACTCGTTCGATAAATCCGCAGGAGCAGAAAATTGAATACTCTTTTGGAAAACGCCATACAAGAGGCGATGTCCGAGTTGGATAAGAAGGGTGATGGGACGAAGGATACTGTTGTGGAAGGCGTCACCTTTGAGGAGGAGATAATGGAGACGCCGAGGCGGAAGAGGAGTAGAAAGGAGAAATTCAAGAAGAATATTAAAGTCGATACGCGGTTACGTAACTCGCGATGATTTTCTTCAAAATATTCAATAGAAACTCGTGTTAAGTGAATGTTTCGATGGTTCCTAATATCTTCGAATGTTATTCCGATAGATTTTACTTAGACCGTAGTTCAGTGTAGAGTTAGCTCGTTTTGAAGCACTTATAGTCCACGCTGACTTTTCTTCACTATTCATTTCTACTGTTTTCATCAACTCATTTAGTTTTATAAAACTAATCTTCGCATACTCGACTCGCCTGTAGACTAAGTTAGTCTGCACCTCTGTCTGTCGAGCTTAAAGCTCAAAGCTCGGACTATAAGTGCTCGTAACGCACAGAGATGTCCCGATATAGATATACTTTAGTCCGCGTTTGTTTCGAAGCAAACCGCTTTTTAGCCCCATTCTCGATAACATTAAGTAGTTAGTGTAATTGTTTTCGGTTAACAGATGTACGTTATTGGGATTGGCTAGATTTTTGTATAGATTATTTGTAAAGGTATAATTTTATTACGTCTTTTGTAAATTGTTCATATCAAATTATTTATGGTACGACGAGTGAGGTGGGGACCGGCCGCATCGGTGGTGTACAATTATTATAAGAAATACGCTATTTATCTATGTATATTAAAAGTTTTGTTAGAAAGTATATAATTATAATTTCTAGTCAAAATATTCGATTGTAGATATTCGTAACTGACAATAATTCTGGCCTCGTACACGCGCACGTACGCTCTTAGTTTCCACACGTGCTTCGCAGATTGTTATTTTGTAGGCGCAGCCGTGTTGCCACCGCTCATGCGGGAGATTTCCCAATATTCGGGGAGATTTGCCCAAAGTGGCAACACGCTGTTACTAACTGACGGAAGTTTTATTGTAGTTCGATGGGCCCAGGTCCGTGGGCCGGACAATTGAACAATTTTATTGTGATAAAAGATTTTTAATGAATCGATAACAAATTGGAGATTTTTATAACATCACGGGCGGGTATTTTAGTTTTAAGCTGACAGCGCAGTAATAAGAGACCGATTCTGACGGACGCCCGTCAATGTCAGGGCGCGCTTCTCACAGTTGAATAGGCGTAAACCTCTTTGGATAGGTGACATTAGATGTGCAACCATAGACAATTTGTTAACAGTCATTGTTAGGTAAGTGTATAAATAATATATGTGATCTTTGAAATTTCTTAACGATAGCTCTGTCTAGGGCCCCGTATACGCTGGGGCTTTGGACGTACTGTTTTTTTTTATATACGCAATTTAACCTTAGCTATTCCATTTAATGTCCTAAATATAGTCCCGAGATGTGGTATATGATGTTATATTGTTTTATTGACACAGTCGTACCCGAAACGGGGTATTATTGTAAATATATTAAATGTAGCAATGTATAGTTTTTTTTTTTATTTCAGTGAATTTAATGTTTTATAGACTAATATACAACATAAGATTATTTATTTGTTTTGCTGTGTAAATATTTTTTTTCAATAAAACGTACCTGTTTTTATGCGACTCTATTATTTATTCTTGAATCAATTATAATTTGATATTCCTCAATGATGACAGTTGTGCAGGCGAGATGAACATAAAATAATCAAAATTATTTAGGGTGCTGTAGTCCCATTGTACAATCATTGGGTATTTTAAAACAGAAACAGCTGAGCACAAAGTGCAGTAAATAAAATACGACTGAAGTCGCATTCACAGGCCATACAATTTATAGTGGTGAAGAACCGACCGAAGTATTGAAATAAAAGTAAAAACTCCCAATTTAAAAAAGGCAATATTTTATATGAATATTTAATATTTTTCTTCAAACAAAGAGTACATTGAGCAACGGACTTGTAAGCCTCCTGGCGTTGCAGGTGTCCATGGGTGGCGAATAGCACTTCACTCAAAGTGAGCCGCCTGCTCGTTTGCCTCCTGTTTCATAAAAATAATATTATTACCTGTTTCGCCAGTCACACCTATTAGTCATACCATTACACCTACCTGATTACTGAAAAGCAAATCACAAGTTTAATAACTTATTAAGTCTCAAATAAACTGACAAAAGTATGAAAAAATATCAACAATATTGAACAATTTACGTAAATAGATGCAAAAAGTTTATTATAGTTTCTTTGAGAGATAAAATATTTTTTGTACCACTGCTAGTACATAAACTGTCGCTCCATTACTGTATCGTACTCCGTAGAGCGTATAGAAATTGTTTTCTTGACTATAAAGGGTCGTTCAGCCTTCCATTGGCATTTTGTCTTTCGCTAGTTCGAGCGTTCGAGCCATCTGATGCGTTCGTTTTGATCATTTGATTTCTGATACGTGTCTGTAACAAGACAATCAATTGAATTGCAATGTATATAAAAAATATTTTTATGTATACAGTGTAAGTCATGTTAATCTGTAAAGGTTAATGATGCTTAATACAAAATGGTGGTTCATATGTCGTACTTGGTAAATTAAAATATTTTTTTGGTGCTTATTTATTAAATTACGTCCCCCCATTATTTTTATAACTGGTAGTTATTGCATATTCTTAACTATATTTGTTAGATTTGGTATGACGATTCTGAAGCTAAATGTAGTATTTTAATACCCAAAGATTCTTGAATCCAGGCCTGGACTGAGGAGACTCTTGGATGGGATGGTCACATTTCTTTTCTAGTGTATTATTGTCAGAGATAATTTCCCAATTAAATATTGAGTATTTATTTATATCGCAATATCTTTGGACAGTTAAGAGTACCTATTTGTCAAAGTCAAAATCATTAAGTCGTTGAAATCAAACGAAAGCTTATTTCAGATTTTTATATTTTATTTTAGACAACGATCCACATCTCCTGTTTAGGGGATGTGATATTTAAAAACCGAAAGAGCTCTCCGAAAACTCACTAAGCGTATTTCTTGAATTTCCTATTAACGCTAGATCAAAGCATAAATATTAATCTTGGCCGAATAAACAGAATGTTCATTTAACATTCACGACACAAAACTACAAAATATACAAAGGAATGGCTGTGAATCGTAATACTCCGAGTTTCGGGCATACAAACAAAATAGTGTCACAACTCAAACATCGCTTGCAATATGTTAGGATTAAAAAAATAATATCGCATATGCTCCTTTCCGTTCCGTTATAAATGTTTGCTTTTGTGATATGTTATTGCACTTCCTTTTATATGTTTCTCTATCGGGGGCTCGGTTGGCGTCAGATTCTTAGGTTTTATTTATTTTTATAATCATTTGGCCATTCGTGTGTAGCACCAACGGTACGAATCAATTTCTGGTATAATGTTACTAATATGTATATATATTATCTATCTATTGTTATCTTAATACAAGAATAAATAATACATTAAAAAACACGCCCACAATATCGCCTATGAGCGGAGGAAAGGTTAATATTAGATTAGGCCTAACATAATACATTATTTAATTAAAATAGAATAAATTAAAAAAGTAAATTAAAACCAAGTTATTTGATATTGGTTGGTTTTAATGTTGATATTGGTTCTAGCCGATCCCGACAAACGTTGTTTTGCCAAAAAAAAGAAAATGTCTCTAAAAATAGATGTTAGCCGATTCTCAGTCCTACTCAATATGGCCACAAAATTTCAGGAGAATCGGTCAACCCGTCTCAGAGGAGTACAGGAACGAACATTGTGACACGAGAATTTTATATATCGGATTAATATTTTAAAAGATAAATATAGTTTTAAGAGGTCTGCTTTTGGTTCACGACCAAGTTATCACCAAAGTTTATTTTCTGTTAAGTTTATGTGTCTTAGAATGCAATGAATAGCCTCATACAATAATAAGAATTAATGGAAGTAACTGTAAACGACCAGAGTATCTGAGGGAATATCTTTAAATCAAAATGAATGTTTCCTCTTAAAAGCTTGAATGAGGTAAATAACGAAGGGTGTAATATAACGTGAAAGATCCCGAAGTGGGATAAACTAAATAAAGCTCCTTAACTTAAAGTTTTAATAGGGATTTATTATTAGATCTATAAAATCTATAAAACCTGCAACGTACACACTAAAACAAATGCATCAGATGGAAATACTAGTAATTTTAAATTCTGACTATTATTACATAAAGTATGTGCAAACTATACATCGATATATTGGATTTTTACACCATGGAGTTATAAAAGTCACATTTGTAATAAAAATACATTATGGATTACCTAAAAGATATAAGATACAAAAGGTCTACTACCAAATTGATAAAATCGCTTTGTATTAAACATCAGTCAAAATTATAACATCTTTATTCACTAAGGTACATACGACCATTTTTTGGTAATTAGCTAAGCTTAAAGCTGGAGCTAATTCATTCCCAAACATCCACGTTCCAACAAATATTTGTATAATCTACATCCATTGTTCCAGTCGCAAATAATCTGTGGATGAAGTGTCACTGTGATATGTGTGGGTGATACGTCTTCTTTCAATGACTATTCATTTACAATCGACGGGGCAGGTCAGCCATCCCTCTAATAGATTAATGGCGATCCGTTTTACTGGTTACGTAAAATATATTAAAGATCTTTACTTATTGGATACTTAACCGGACATTTTATAGCCGCTCTCACTTTTTATTACGCTTTTTAAATATGAATTGTTACGGGTTTTAAAAATAAGTTATAGCTAACTAGCCTGTTATTGATACGGTTTTTTAAATTTATTATAGTTAGTTGCTATATTTAAAAATAACACAAACACACAAGTCAAATACAATTAAAATATTTTAAGTAAATTAATATAAATTAAATATATATATATATATATAAAATAATAAAAATAATTAAATTTAAATATTTTAAGAAACAAAACAATCAACACTAAAATGTAACTTAACTAAACTAAACTAAGCACGGAATTTCAATAATATTTGATTTGTACATTATATTTTAGTTAATATAATAAATTAGTGTTGTGTTAGATTACATTCGGGTGTTTGTTTTGCTCAAAAGCGTAGGCCTACTCCAGACCTCTCCACCTCAGTCCACATCCCACCTGCCGCCACCTTCTGGACATACTAACATCTGTATGTTGGTCTTCTCTCGATCGATACAGTCTTATCCCTGTCCTAATTAATACGGCCTAGGAGAATAGCACGTTTCTTGAATCATATTTTAGTATAATAAATCGTAAAGAGTTTTGTTTCCCTCCGCCAAGATTTCGTCGCTTGGTGATAGTTGGCCTTAAATGTAATTCTTAGTTGGTATTGTTATTATTTAGTTTTTATTGTTAAGTTTAGTTCCAAAGTTATTGTTATCCTTATGTGTTATCCCTGTTTTGTAATGTCTACGCACGTATTTAAAATAAATAAATAAAAATAGCTGGTGTTTTTTTCTCCTTTAACGGATAAGCATTGCGATACAGAGAACAATTGCAGTTATGGCTACTCTGCCACAAGAGCCAAACTTTTTATAATTACTTTACAGTTTTGGGTTTTATTTTTGTAATAATATTAATCTCTAAAGTTAAAAATAATAAGATACGTCTTTTATTACACAAAGATTACGATCTGTGTGTAATTATGTTTTAATACAATAATTAAATTTGTCAGAAGCAGAACGGATAACCCACTTCAGGCTCTATGCGGATATTGTTTGCTTTTGACAAATATACCTCGAGGCATCTTTAGGTGAGTCGCCAAACTTTACCAGTATTAAGCTTTTAAGCTTTCTTTTAAGCTTAAAAGGAAGTCCGGAAGTCCAGTATGACCCAAGTTCAGTCTCCGGTACGGTCACCATCTCTGAGAGGATCATATTTGTTGGCTGTGGTCTGCATGTTGTATTAAAATTTTATTATACGCAGTTTAAGAGTTGTGTTAGCATTCATAACACAAGCATTACATTGTTTACTTTGGGACTGTACTGTAATTTTGTTGACGGTGGGACTGCGTAGATATATTTAAATAAATATGGGACTCTAATTTTACACACAGTTGGTAATCGTCTTATTATTTCACCATTGTTCCCATTAACAATTGTGTTATCCCAAGTTCAACATTAATTTATTGTTTTTTTTTTTGTTTTTGCTTTTCTTCCCGTGGCTTTTTTGTTGTTTCTGTACTTGTGACTGTGTATATAACAAATTTTATCTTAGAAACATGTTTTACGATACCTCTGTATTTTTGTCATATATCTTTTTCTGTTATTGTATTATTTTGATGTGTCTGTTTTGTTTCCGTAAATAAATATACAGTCATGCATCGATAAATAAGGGTGATCTTCGGATTCGTTCCTAGTTTTTAGCTCCAAATTGTTAACTCGCTTTTCTTCGTTAATTCTAATTAGCCGAGTGTACCAAAACCCGTTTGACAATTGTTTTGTTGTCTCAAACAATTTCTTTGGCTGCAACGTGAAATTTAAATTATGCGCTGTCTCATTAATGCATTAAACGAAAATTGTGTCACGGAACATTAATGCTTTTATTACTTGTACAATTCTTTATAATGAATAGTTTTACAAATGTGGATGAGGCGGTGCTTATAAATTTTATTAGTACTACAAAATTACAATAACATTTGAGGAGGCGGCTGAACGGGAGAGAGAGCGTTCCACCACAAATCTACTGCGGGTTGGGAGACATGGAGAGCGTAGGAGAAGGTATGCAAACCTTCTTCCTCCGTTGTAGACAACCGGGTGCCTGGTTGAGTGCGAGAACCACCAGGGCCCTTTCAATACGGTCTTGTAGGTTTATCCGAGGTGGTTTTAGTGGGTATTGCCCACCTCGTCTCTGAAAAGCAGAGATACCAGTGTGGGTTGAATCCCACATATCCCTTATCCTTTGGGACCAGGGAATGCGGAAATGGAAATGCATTACCTAAAAATGATAATGTCTCTTGTATATACGATCTGAAGTACGGTTTTACGATAAGAATGACCTGGAAAATGGACAGGTCAAACGCAAATCCTAGCTTGTATGATATATACGCATGTGTATGGGTGACTATCCGATCTTAGCCACTTGGGCCGAAAACCCTTTGGTTGAAGGAGCATACCTCTACAAGTCATAGCTAATGTAAGTAAACAAGAATATTAATTATAATATCAATCGTATTATGTTAAATATCAGTTGAGAAGCAAAAAAGCAAAACCTTTAGAAATTCAAGAGAGATTTTTACATTTTAGTTGTACCTACTGGGACCAATTTTCATTTGCTAGAAACTTTTATAAGTGGAAAATAAGCGAATCTCTGCGGAACAGACATTTCTCTAAAATGAAAGGATTTCTTATTCGTCTTAAATGTTTGAACAGTATATTTTTGTCCGCAAATTTTGCACTAAAACTAATTAGCTATTGAATTTATATTTTCAACATTAATTAGGTACCCATTCAATGCTGTTTATTTAATAAATATGAAATTTAATATTTGTAAAGAACTACTTCGCAATAATAACAGGCTTATTGTATTTCCTTTTAGAATATCAAATATCGATACTAGTATAGGCAAACTCTGTTTGAAGATTCAACTTTCCATAAAAATTACCTAAAGCTGTTGTGTAATCAAGCTTTTGTAGCTAGCTTTAAATGAGTGGTTGTTCCGAACTTCGTAATTTATTCATTCAGGGACTTTTAGTCGAATTTTTGTGCCAAACCTTATATTTTTCGGGTCTACGCAAAAATTGTGGCTTTAGGCTGTTGCATTATATACGACGTTTCGGAGTTCTACCACATTCGAAATATGCACAAGCCGTTAGCTTTGATTATCACACATGAATGGTGTACAGGGCCCTTCATATAATTATTTTATGGCTTCCAACATTTGACATGTTTTTTTTTATTACTCATCTATGGGATATGGTTTAAAATGCTTGATGGAGGCGCTGTTAGAAAAGTCGTAATTTTTGTGAGATATTTGTCTATTATTAAATTTGCTAATATTTAAAAATATAGAATATATTTGAGAAATTATATAACATGGAAATGCGGTTTAACTTTTTACGGTTATGTATTATCCTATGTCCCGTTGCTGAAGCGGCTACAGCAGATCTCCATCGTTTGATTTGACTCCACGCGTTTCACCTCGCTCCAATCCATACCGGCTCCCTTCGGCTCATCTGCATCAGTACGTCACCAGGTCTATTTGAGACGGCCCCACTTCCGCACTCCTTGAGGATTTCAATCGACTACCTTCTTGGGAATATCCTTGGGATCTCTCCGAAGGGTGTGGTCAAACCAGCCAATTTTTATGTACTGAAGATTTATATTTATTTATTTATTAACAGCTTATTGCACTTAAACACTAGAAGCAAATGACGTTAACATATCTTAGTACATATAAGAACAACAGGCGGCCTTATCGCTAATAAGCGATCTCTTCCAGATAACCCTGGAATAAATATTATATTTATAATATTAGTATAAATAATACGTTCACATAATACGATTTAAAATATTAATTTCAATTAATGTGTTTATACAAAATTCAAGCGAGGACTGACTTGTTTATTTACACGTATCTATGGACGCTGCTATTTGCCGCCCCTGCTAGTGATGGATGGAAAGGAATAAATAATAGGACTAATAGCGCTATACACGTAGCTTGATAGATTTATACATGTTGGCAATGCGTCTTATGTAATTCTTCGATAATTATGTGATATTGTTATTGTTAATATTGGCTTTTTGAAGCTGGTAAACAATAATTTAAAAACCTATTTTAAAGTTTATTAGAACTAATTTTGTAGGTTGACATAAGTCAGCTTTTGTTATGCAGTATCAATAACACCATGATGTATCGGACACCTGGAAAGTATATTTTAGGCAAAAAGATTCAAATCGGGTTTTGAAGGCTACGAAATTAATTTAAAAATAGAGCTATTCTATGCTTTGATTAAAAAGGCGTTATATTTTCATTGAATGTAACAAAATAGATTTTGATAAAATAAAATAAATTGGCATTTTAATATAAGAAAGTGAGAACCTTTTTTAGTATGCTTAGTATTTGTGTAGTAGCATTTGCCTGGAACGATCGCTTATTAGTGATAAGACCGCCCGTTGCTCTTACATTTACCAACTTCTGTTAACATTATCCACTTCTACTGTTTGCATTAAAATAATTTTTTAAATGTTGAAAGAACCCGTGGTCAGACTAAAGAGGTTTTATTCAAATGACCCAAAGACAATATATGTATACATAATATTACATAAATACCTATATCTGTTGACAAGGCTATTGCATTACCGAAACTCGGAACGTCCACAGAGTATTTGCATTTTCAGTACTCCAGAAAATAAATTTTCGCGCCAATTTCGGGCTTACGTCACTTAGTACCTTTGCGAGGATTTACAAAATGGCCGCCGCTAAAAATATTCAGAGGCAGTGGCTGTATCGGCGGTTAATTACTTTTGAATATTTATTGGTCGTTTGAATAAACCGCCGGCAGCGGATAAACCTTTACCTCGAATTAAATACATTTTTATCGGCCATTATAAGATTCTTAATCAATAAATGTGGACAAACATTTCAGGATTTTTAATATAAACATTTGTATTAATAACATAAACTGCTTTTTAGGAATATTTTACTGAGCAATTAATGCTTTCAATTCGACCGACATCCCAAAATAATTTAAAAATTCTTATAAATAGCTTGGTTTACAAGGCTTTCTTCTAATCATGGAAAACATAGAATCGAAAACTAAATAAGTTTAAAATTATACAATTGATCAATATAAAATATATTGTTATACAACCTTTGAAGAGAATTTCTGTTGAATCTACAGATATAGCCTTTGTACTATTGTGTTCGCTTCTCTGCTGGCATTTCACTTGAAAGGGTTGTTATTACTAGCTGTGATAGATTAATTTCTGCATCTGTGGACGTATTTTTATTCATAACATATATATTATCACGTCTTCAGTTGTTTTTCTAAATAATTATATTAAAACTATAATTATTAATAATAGTTTTGTCAAAATATCGCGTTTGTCAGTCATATTCATACGAGTATATACTATATTAATATCAGTGTTACATATAGTAAGACAATGTTATATAATGTATAATCATTTCTTTAAAAAATGATTATACATGAATTTGTTAAAACCTCTTTTGTGAAATAAATTCATTAGAACCTCTTTTTGATTAAATGAATTGATTAGAAGCATTTTTGAATAATGTTCGATAGCTTTTGTCATTTCTGTGGTAAGCGGCCATTCTGGGTCCGACTGGCAAACGAGATAAACGTAAGTGTTATTCCTTGATTGTACTTTTGTAAAATTATTGTTAAACAGTTACTTTTAGTAAATATAACTGTTATGACAATGATTACTGTGTTTGGTTGATATTGCAAATTATATATGTATTATAATCCTGACAATCGATAATGAAGCACAATATATAATGATACAATGAAAAATACAACTGTAACATAAATTGGCTCAGAAGACGTTTAAAAATATTAAAATTAACTGAAAAACAACTGATGACAAAAACTGATGTTAAATAATTCATAATAATGCACTTTTATCATCGCACGAATGATGAAATTGTGAATTGTGGTATATTTTCTCGCGTGGAAAAGTTTCATTTCTGTGCAGTAAATTCACAACATTTATGACTCACTCAAACGCGGAGACATAAAATTCTCCAAGTTACGAGATTTTTTATCTTGAAATTTTTTAAAGAGAATGGAAATGACAAACAGACGCTGAGATGCTATCGTAAATAATTTATATTTCTTACATTTAAAAGTAATAACTTTTAACGTGTATATAACATTTCTTTTAATATCTAGTATTCATATAAATGTATCGGATGGGCTAACGTCTCCCTCGAGACTAACTTAACCAATACCTTCGCTATTATATTTATTAATTGATTAAGATACGTACGAACGGAACATACACTTTCCAGATTTATTTAAAAATAGTCTAACATCAAAAACTCTTTATTCAATTAGGATTGTTGACACATTTTGAACGTTATTAAAACTACATGTACACGGCTTCACTGCCCCACAAGAGACTCAGCAGGATTGTCATTGTCATATGACTGCAATACCTCACCTCAGCCTTAGCTGGAGAGTGTAGGCGAGCCTATGAAACCCACAAATGGCCAAACTAAAATTATTGGCGTTGTCGTAAAATTATTGACTAATAATATTGGCCGACATTAACAGCAAGCACCGATACTTCGCTTTGTAAGTAATGAACCACTTTCTGAAATCTTCACCGGTAAGTGACATATTTGTTAGTAATGTAAGCGTCCTTTACCTTCAAACAAGAATGTTATTAGACTATAGATATGATGTTTAAAATGTTTGTTAATAATAATAAAATAAAAACACTTTATTGTCAATAATTAAAAATATAATAATAACAATAGAAATTAAATAGTAACATTTACAAAATATCTTACATATAAAAATCAGAATCAGAGGACAATAGTCGGGCTTATCGCTGAAAAGCTCCTCCAGGCAACCAAAAATTAGAACTATGTTTTATACAATATGTCTTTCTGTTCTATAAATTGGCTTTTTTGCTGTAAATCAAAAGAATTAGAAGTAGGAATTGAGATATAGAATATTTCAGAATGATTGTTTTAGAAATGAAGATGTAGTGACAGGTATATATTTTTCAAATTTACAACATGTGTTAAGTATGCTTACAAGGGTTCATTGTGAATATGTAATTTATAATCACTTTCCACAATCAACATATTGTTTTTAATAACCGTACTCATAGAAAGATAATAAAATATGCATATGACAAGAACTTGTGTACAAAAATGAAAATAACAATATATATGCAATAGCTAATTTATTTCTTACAAAATCAAAAAATATATGTTACATATAAATTGGCTTAGCTTTATCGTCCGCGAGTGTTCAGAAATAGTGGACCGATTCAAACGACACGAAGTCAGCAAGCAGTTATCTGGGACAGCACACAATAAATCTTGTCCTTCGATGTTGCCCCGATCTCCTTTCTAAAGCTTTAAGTATTGGGTGACGATTTTTCAATTTCACACATGGCGTGCCTAGGGTTATATTATAGGGCCGGTTTGATCTAGTCCTATCCACTAGCTAAACAAAAGACATTCTATAGTGTGATTTTTACCTAATCTGTATTTTTTCGTTGTCACAAGCCCCTGTTCATATTTAAAACGATGGTACTATGACTACTGTGCTTTTAAATAAACTCGTTTGTTAACTTGAACCAACAATTATAACACCATATTATTATCAAATATTATCGATTGAAATATCTAATGTAATTTTCAGCAGTAGTTTGAAAAATACATAAGTCTCCTGAGTTGACTTTTGCGTCGTTATTAACTTTCACAATTATCTATAGCGCAAATATCCATCACCATTGAGTATATGGTGAATTATCCTTGCTTATAGTAAAAGTCATAATTTGGGACAGAGGGCTTCTTAGTGATCCTCCTATATTCGCTCAAAGATAGCTCTGGCTTTTGTGTGTCTACTGTCACAGGTATGTTGGTTAAAATATTTCTCTCTAACGACATAAATAAATATAAAAGAGGGATAAAACTGTGTCAATGTCTTCTGGATATATATGCTTTAAGGTTATGGAAATTGAAAAATAGGACCCCAGTATAGAAACGGAAACTTTTAACAACGAATCGCTGCACGTATTTAGGATATACGGTAAGCTCGTTTTATTTCTGAACTTTTTTGCATTGTATCAATATGTTTTCATACTAAATGCGTATACTTTAAACTATTGTCATGGGTATATTAGATAAAATATAATCAAATACATGAAAATTAATTAAGATGAGGCGCGTAACCTTTGGTCGAACGAATCGTACGCACAGAGAATCAAAGAAGGATCGTAAATGTTTATATTTAAAAGACATGAAAGTTTTTCGAATCGAGACAACCACGGAGCGTCGCTAAATAAATAATTTAGGCAATATTTTTTTTAAAACTTATTTTTTCTAGGAACTAGGTCAATTTATTTCCACGTGGTAAAACATAATAAATATGTAACATAATGGAAAACAAATAGAAAATGTTTTGAACGTTATCTTTTATGTGACCATAAACGAAGGTTAAAAAGCTATCCTAATGATAAAGAAAGAAAAATTATATCGCGTATTATTTTTTATAATGCCATACAGAAGTTAAGACATAAAACATCTTCAATTCTTAAACCAATGAACCTTAGTCGCTATCATAAAACACTTTGAGACTTTTCGGCAAAATCACTCAAAGCATCTGAACCCATAAGAAAATCGTTACAATTTTTCGTATCCTTGGATGTTATTTAAGTTGATCCGGTATAAAATATTGTACAAGGAAAGCAAAAAATTAAGTTATGTAAGTGGAAAATTATTTTTTCCCACTTGCAAGAAAATTCAGTAAGGTTTATGAGGCTGTTTTATAGGCTTTCACCTCTTTAGGATTTAAAACTTTCATAACGACATTGCAATTTTTGTGTCTGTAATTGAAGTCAGTAACGATCAACAATGCAATAAATCGCATTTATAATTTAAGTTAAAACACTTTTATTTTATTTTTGACGAAAATTATTAATATGAATTATATATTATTCTAATTATTTTTATTTATTGAAATACAAATGTTAGTTTTTCCACACAGGAGTGTCTGATTATGTTACAATTAGTCTTAAGGATTTAGAGTAAGCGTCTTTATCCTCAGGACGTGCGTTTAAATCTCGAGTGTACTATGATTTTTATTTTAAGTTAAATTAACACTCTAACAAAACTGTCTAGACCAAAGTGTCAGGTACATGTCACATAGGATACCAATTGTCTTTACCGGATCTGTTGCTTCAAAATGTGATACAGCATAAACATTATCAAAGATATGACTGAATAAAACACTTTATTACGCTTACTTGGTGATGGAGGTATCTACTAAAATTTACGTGACAAGTTCCAAGATTATAATCGTAAAATCTGATAAGCAATTTTCGATAATGCGTCATCAACTTTACGAACATCAAGGTATGCACAGTTTAATTTGTCAGTTCAGTTGTAACTAAAAACACAACACAGAAATGTAACAAATTTCTTCTCTCTTTATTAATTACCCATATATATATATCCATATACATCTATAAATCTTTCATGAATTGTATCTATTTGTTACAGCTTTTAAGTTATGATTAATTACTGTATTTATGTTATAAGTATAAGTTCTCTCGTCTAGTAAAGAAAACCCGAAGACTAACGAATAAATGTTGTTTTTAAGGAAAAGCTTAATAACTTAATCGATAATCCTATGCCCCCTCGATAGGGTAGAGGGCATAAAGAGCAATCTTCCATCGAACTCTTTCCGACGCTTCGCATTTGATCTCTCCTCAAGTCTTACCGGCTCCCTTCGCCTGCAACAATACGTCGTCAGGTCAGTTTGGGACGGCCCCGCTTACCTTGAGGAGTCCAGTCAAGTGCCAGCTTGGAAATATGTTTGGGTTGACTGCGGAGAGTGTGGCCAATCCAGTTCCACTTCCGACGTTTTGTTTGAATGATCTATATTAACATAAAACATTAGAATGATGGTTCTTTTAATAATTAAGTGTTAGTTTATTAAATCATCCAGAAGCAGTAAGATTAAGATATAGTTTGACTGGTAAAGCAAAATGCGTTTCTCCTACTGATTTTAGTATTCTGTGCCAATACTGTGGACCGATGACGCGGAAAATCGAGTGCTCTACAGTATCGAAACATTTCTACTAAACTTGAAAATGATCTTAAATTGAAGTGGCCATTTCCAAAAGCTTTCAACTTATTGTCTACTCGCGACAACACATAAGATTTTCTATATGGCAATAAATTTCATTCGACATGATATTTTTGTTCGTTTTAAGTTTTATTTTGTGGTCACCAATTATTTTTAGAACAAACATAAGATTGTGTTTTTAATTTTTATTATATCTTTTCCACATCGTATCAGCGATCACTTTTAATAATTTTCTTATACTTCCACCTCTGGCGTTGCTGGTCACATTATGAGTAAACGCGACGAGATATCAATGCTGACTTATATATATTTAACGGCACGTGGTCGTCGTCAATTCTGTATCCACCATGGCTGCCGAACTATCGTGGGTAGGCGGGTGAGGAAAATTTAAACCACGCGTTGAAAATATTAACAATGTACGATTATTATCTTCACAAATATGAACAGAATTATGATCTTTATACTTATAACTCTATTATAATTAATTGGGTGACTCTTCACTGATCACGTCTTGCTTGGGTGCGATGTGAACAGATCTAAATCCTCCGATGACCGTGGATCTTCTCCGTTCCAACGCTGCACGCCAAGAGAGCCCGGAGTTGCGTCAGAGTGAAGAAACGTCATCCGGCCATTGTCATTATTGACGTTTCTTGACACACTCAAAATGTATAGTAGAGAAAAGTAAGCAGGAGACACACCATAAATATGAAGTAGCCGCCCATAGACACTCACGTGGCTGGGAGCTCGTGGGTTTAAGGCTTTTTGGGAAAGGGTAGAGGTTTCCGAACCGGTGGTAGTGTAAAATTGACGATTCAAAAGTGTATACGTATAAGTGTACTTTATAAAGACCTACTTGAATAAAGATATTTTGAGTTTGAGTTTTTTTTTTGTTTCATTTTAAGCATTAAATTGTTTAATTGAACACTTATAATAAGTTTCAAATTGTACAAATAAAAACAAGTAATTGTTAACTACGTTATTCTCGTAACATTTAATGTTCCCTAACGAAAATATGATAACTTAAGGCAACACTGATAAGAAAAGCCAGATTTTAACAGCCATATACGAGTATGTATACTAAAGGTGTTACTATCTTCCATATTAAAGCCTCATATTCATACTTTATAATTCTCTTTCCATCATGAAAAAGTTATTACGCAAGACCTAATATTAGTATAGATCATATATAATACTAGCTGATCCCGACAAACGTCATTTTGCCAACAAAATAAATAAAAAAAATGTATCTAAAAATAGATGTTGGCCGATTATCAGACCTACTCAATACGCTCAGAAAATTTCATGAGAATCAGGCAACCCGTTTCGGAGGAGTATGGTAACATAAACTGTGACACGAGAATTATATATATTAGATATTACTTATCTAAACCATAATTTTTAAAAAATCCAAAGAATCTCTCTCGAAGCCAAAAAAATCTTTTTAAATCTTACAGTTTGTATTAGGTTATATCACGGTCGAGTGAGCCTAAAAATAATTTGGAACAAGGGTAGCGATGACGATAGTCCCATAAACCTCGTCGATCCCGCGGGAGACATTACGGGAATAACGCTGTCTGCTTAATTCCCCCAAAATTCCCTTCCACATAATCGTGACTTATTTAATAAAGCACTTTTTAGTCGCCTTGTAATTGCCAAGTGACGTGACTTCGGGGAGTTTCTGTGTACATTTCCTGTTTGAATGCTTTTAGAGCTATAACTGTAATTGTAAGGTTGTAATTTGTAAGCCCTATCCTGAATTAATATTAGTTTTGTCTTTTATAAGTGTTTAGTGGATTGGTAAGTTGAGTTTGTGTGTTCTCAGAACCGGTTTATTTGGAATCATCGTAGCTTTAGATATTAGAAAATAATTATCTTAAAAAAGCTTATAAAACCAGGATTCATTTAATATATGTAACTTGCACTTGTTTAGTAAAAGATACCACACTAGAAATAACAATACACACCGAATTTGCCCCAAAAATCACTTAAATTAAGTCAATAAATTACGATTTCAATTTTGTCAATTTTGGAATAATACCGGCATTTATTTTTATAATGACTGTAATATCAAGAGAGCCTCTTACCAAGCCCCTTCCTAACCCAAGCTAGTAATATCACTGGCTCAAAGTGCAAATCTAATTGAGTAAACACGAAAGCAATTAACTAATGCTAGGGTTGCCTCATAACCACTTTTATTTGAGCAGACTAATGGATGGAACTAATTAATTGGATGTCAGGGCTGATGTGCACTGGACGGTGGGCCGTTAGCACAGTTTACGGACTACAGTGGTAATAAATGTATACAAAATATACGGGGATGAAATCTAAACGTTTTCTTACGAGTATTCAAATGAATACTTCATTAATGATTCATAATGTTTATAAATATAAACCTAAAGTAAATGTAAATTAAAATAAAGCAAAACACAAAATAAAAACAAATAAAAAATAATCTTACGGATTCCGTATACGATATAGATATAAATTATTATTCCATGAGTAAAACGACGTCTTATTTGATAAATATGCCTACTATTTTGATTATAATACTTTGATGTGAGATCTGGTGATTATTTTTTTACATCAATTGCGTTGCAAAAACAATTGTTTTTCGTTGCATTCAATTGTTATTTATAAACATGATTTTTGGATATAAACACGTCATTTACATATGAATGTTTCGAATAATTTTCAGTTAATCAATACAAAACAGCTTTAATATTCTTAAAGCAATTCAATGTAACTTAAAATTTCTACCAATTTGACTTGTATTTCTACTAAACTATTATATACATTACAATAGGATTGTAAATAATTTTATTATGATTATTCGTGAAAACAATACAACAACAATAATAATGGATTACATATAAAATATTTGTATTTAGGATTAAAGTAAAGAAACGAATAATTATTCTGTACAATATACAGTATAGCTATATGATACGACATATAAATTACGACACCAATCATATAAGTTACATCGAGATGCCTGGTTAACATATAACAATACATATAATTGCTTATGATAATGAATTATTTGATTTCTTTACCTATAGATTCGAAACTGGAGCGCCAAATTATAGCCCCATAATATTTATTAGGTTTTTTTGGATTGCCACCCATGTGTTATCAAATTTAGAGACATCACGTTAAAAAACTCAACCAATACAAACCAAGCCAAAAATTCACTGCCAACAAAAATCTAATACGTAAATAGATCACTTGAATTACTACATCTTCCATACGCTGTGCATTCCGGTATCCCTGGATTTACATAAAGCCGACACATCATGCAGCTTGGAGATATCGGCACAGCCCGTTGTAGAATAATCAGGAACGATGACTTCCCTCTATGATCATATTATAAATATCAGTCGGGTCAGTTATTGATAGTCGGTGTAGTAATTACACTGTAGTGTTGATTTATATTTCGTTAATTGTCTTTTCTTTTTCTTTATATTAGAAATTTATACATATACAAGTAATCTTTTTTAATATTTGCTTGAGATAAATTAACAATTCAAACCACAACACTAAAACAATTCAAAAGTGGTGCATGTGACATGCCCATAACACTGCCGGCATTTCCTCGCTGTATCGTGATGCTTATACGCTGAGCGAGAAAAGCACCAGCTCTTGTGTCATCGGTACTAACTACCTACCTACTTAATCCCTACATAGTCCAAAGATAACAAAATTATATTTGGATAAAAGACCCCTGTTCTTAGACCTTTTCTTCATCTAAAAAATCTTCATCTTTGTATTTGAATTGGAATAAAACTATGAAAAAGCAAAAAACACTTTTTGTTAATGCTGCGCTGATCGTCTTTCTTGATAATATTAATAACGTTCGTACTTCGTGCCTTGGGTAGCCGAGAAACTAGTTCATTAACTAAGAAGGACGTTCCCAAATGCACACCAACACTATACAAGAGGAGGGGGTTTGCTCTGTGCCATCGACACTTGTCTTTTTTTATAGAAGAGGGGGCAAACGAGCAGCAGGCCCACCATATAGGTGAAGTCGCCGCCCATAGACGCTCACGCGGCTGGTAGCTCGTGAGTGCGTTGCCGGCCTTTAAAGGGAAATTAGGAAATATGGGGGTAGGGTAAGAGGACGGGGGAGGGGAAACGATGGGCACCGGTAGATCTCACTCACCGAACGAAACGCGAGTACAAAATCAACAAAGTCCAATTACATCACTTCACGCCAGTTTTCTGTGAGAGAATGGTATTCCTCCGGCCGTGCCTGCCCATTCGGCTGAAACTTTAAATGACAGCATGGCACTCCCACTCAAAACTTACAACTTACGTCTTACAACGCCCCACTATGACAACTGCCACTAGATGGCGTTAGCAACCAATGGATGAATATAAAAAAATTGAATCTGTAAAGTTAGCATTATATTAATAAAATGAACTTCTTGTTAATCCCAAACGTCTTAAAATCGGCGTCAGTTTAAGCAGTACATTCATATGAATAAGTTAGGGTGAAGTGAACTGAATATTCATTGGGCAGCTTAAGAACATCTTAATGTACGTACAAGACTCTTTAGTTATTCAGTCCCTCAGTGCATTGACATCATATCACAAAGAAATAACTTCCACATTGTATATGCATAATAATTCCCCACATTGAATGTTATGGGAGTATCCACACTTGCGGAAATAAAATCGGCACCATGTAATAGAAATCACTGTGCAGATTGAGCTTATGATTGTACTGAGCTTTCTTTTCTACCTATAGCTTTTAGATAGATGTAAAACGAACTTTTGTACAAAAGTCGAATTGACTTTGCCCACGGTTTGTTGCATATAGCTTTCGTTGCTAAATATACTTTTTAAACTTAAAAAGATTATTTAATTCGAACAAATAGTTCCGACGCCCATACTTTGTATGTTGAGTGAAGTATATTATAGTTATGAGTTGTATATGTATAAATTTAGCATAAAATACATATTGCATTATTTTTATGTCGCCATTACAGCTCCCGGTACGGTCAATATAATAATTGTTTGGATTATATATATATATATATATATATATGATTTAGAATACCAGGTAGTCAATTGTAACACATTGAGTCTTGTATGAGAAACAGAAAAAAAACATTTCAAATATATTACTTTTGTAATAAAGCCTACATTTTAGACCCGAAGGTTATATATGTAGGTACATTATGAATAACGACAGATGGTTTCCGATCGACACGTGGCATTATCTAACGCGAACATTGATTGATAGATGTGCTTTGAAACAATTGTGTTAGGAGCTTTTTCATATTATTTGATAAAATTTTGGCTTAAACATTATTTATTAGATGGTTTCGTAATGGAGAGTAGTTAAACATGTTTTGTTACGTTTGTAAGGACGGACGAAAACGTTTTCAACAATCAATCAATCTCAATCTAGTAGTTTGAACTTATGGAATTGCTAAGTCTTATTACGACAGATCAAATCTATTTTATCTGCATATTTTAATATTTTTTCATAAATCATATATCATGTGATACTTTGAAATTCCATAGATAAGCCTTTTATTTAGTTTGTAGTATTAATAATACTTAATTTGAAGTGAAATAGTTAAAACTAGAGACAAGTTGAAAATAAAATGTGAGAGTATAAGCCGAGATGCACAGGTTACAGGGAAAGTCTTTTCCGGATGAAGGCACTTAGACGCCGAGGAAAGTAATTTATGACTTTTTGTTGTTACAAAACTATTGAATCAAAGAAAAAAGTCAGTAGGACCAACAGTATCAGTGTACTGTCTGTTAGTAAAAAATGTAATGCAAAAACAAGGATTTGTAACTAAAGAAGTTAACCTGCTTTAGTATTGGACAAAAGCCTTACGCAATTTTAGCCTTTTATACTTGATATCGGGATAAGATCTCACTATATATGAAATCGGTGTTTGATTTATATGAGTTGGATAAAAAACACCTACTTAATACGACGATAACTCCACAGAATCAGTTAGAGAAGTTTCTCTCGCACTTTTGGCTGTGATATACTCGTAATTTGTTCCCTATTTTATTAACTAGGTAAATTGTTTATCATATCAAAAAAATAACTCGAATAAAACATTTTTAAAGTAAACAGAGTGAACTTACAAGTTACATAAAATTACACTTACAACGAACAAATTTTATCATATTGTGGCATATTTACACAATATGAAAAAATATTTAGAATTTGGAAAAGCAAAAAGAAACAATAATTATTTTTAGCAAAAGCTATTTACAGAGGAGTACGAACAACTTATCTTATTGTAGATAAAATAAGGTTCTATTAAATATAAAAGTTAAGCCAGGTATTTGCAGTAAACCGTTGAATAGGTGAGGTTAAGCTAACAAGCGCTGTAAGCTGGTGTAAGCTGAACGTCTCAAGCTGCATCCCTTAGCCGCTCATGGACGTGACAGGACTATGGTTACTAGTGATGTGATGATCGAATATCGTTTCGGACATTTATTTGTAATTCGATTAGAGAATAATTATACTTAATTGTCCGATTGATTCTTAGTTTATATAAAATCTACATTTTTATATACGTTTATTAAATAAAACATTATTGCTAAAATGTTTGTATATAATTTAAACAGTAGTTGCCAACAATTAGTATGCAATGTATAGGTGAACCTTAAAATAAATTAAAGCAGACCCATGTTCACATTTAAGGAAACATAATTATGCCAATGAAATAAAATAAAATCCTATGAAGAAAAGTAAAACATTGAAATGATAGATTTAGATAACATAAAGTGAATTACATACAGTATTTTTCGTTTTGTTTAAGTTCATCTCGTGTAAGTTTCCGATTCCGTATTCCTTTTCAAAATGTTTGCTTTATTCAGCTTGCAGGCATTTTTAAACGGTGAAGCGTTAACACATCACTAGAGTAGAATTAGCCCATCACTAGTTTTTATTCCGGTGCAGTAACGTGAGCCAATTAGATTAACGGAGCATCGAGGAGTCTGAACTCGTTTTTGAGCGGGACCTCGCTTCAATACAGCCGTATTCAAACATCTAGTAATTAAATAATGATTTTTCTATTAAATACCTTTCTTGAAAAAAAATCAAAACTATCACGTTTCTTACAATAAACGTAGTAAAAATAAAAAAAAACCTTTAACAAAACACTATAGTAAATTTATAAAGTTTGGTCCTTGTGTCAGAGTACCCATAATGCTGCATTTCCTCGCTGTATCGCGATGCTTATACACTGAGCGAGAAAAGCACCAGCTCTTGAGTCACCGGTCCTGACCACCAGCTGCCTACTTCATTCTCTAATACACGCCTGTGCGTATTCCGCAAATTCCAAAAAAATAATTAAATTAATGAACATTCCAAATTTTAATAACAAGTGGAATATACTATTCCACTCTGAAGTACCAGGCTCTCATAAAACCGGAAACCTTGTTTTGTATAAGTCTATTTCTAGTTTGAAGAGTCTTCGAATTAGAGGCTGTAGAGGCACAAGGCGACGCGACACAAAGAAATTGTGTCAGTGGAAACTTGCCGTGAGAGGGTTGAGATGTTACATAGAGGCAGGGGGACATAACCTTTGGACCTTTTAATAAAAAACATTAAATTTAAACTACCCTTTAATTCGCGCGGATTGTGTGCTTATGGGTATAGAGATAAAACACTAGTGGGTAAGATTTTTATTTACTACATCTATCTATAACAATAATTATTTAATGTGGCCATAAAGCGCAGTCCTTCTTTAAGAGTCGGCAATGTCACGTCACTCTTGTAAGCCTGTCACATCTTCAAAATAGCTGTTTTAAAGAACTTTTGTTTCGAAGAGGCTTTGAAGCTCCGCCCACAAACACATACACGTGTCTGGAGTGCGTTGTCGACCTTTTATGCGTTTATACTCATTTTTTTTAATATATAAATATAATTTTTGTGTATGTGTACGTTGACGAACACTTTTTTCCACTCTACTGACAATGTATGATGTATCGCGTTCAATTGTAAGTACTTCATGAGCAAACATAATATATCCTCATCACTTTTACCCAACACAAAATACGGAAGTTAATATATATTATTAGCTTCGTATTGTAAGAATATCTATTTATTTCACGTGTAAACGAAACACTGATACAAGATTTTATTTTATTTATTAACACTTCATTGCACTGAAACAGTAGAAGTAAATGACGTTAATAGATGTACATATAAGACGGGCGGGCGGCCTTTTCGCTAATAAGCGATCTCTTCCAGACAACCCACACAATCATAGAATACTTAAAATATACCTACTAACCTAAAAATAAAAATAAAAACAAAATATTTATTACCAGTAACAAAATAGTTTTATTTACATCGTCTACGTTTCAACTGCTCTTGAATCTAATGTCCGTCTTGTATCATACTGTATGACAGCACAACATACATAATCTCACATATATATTTAGTTCTGCCTACTATTACTAATGCCATATGGAAAACCGTATGACCTTAATTACGTTATTATGTCGTTAATTGTAAAATGTACGTTAAATATATTTAAGTATGATGAGATATGTAATTAAAATTATTTTATGAAATAAATATTAGAATTACTTTAATTGCATACACTTTTTTTAATAGTATGTTTTACTTTTGAGTGTGCCTCTTTAACAATACAAAATTGACCTAACACAAAAATACGTAAACGGGATTTGTGACTTATGACCTGTAGGCATCCGTCCGCGCCTTACAGGAGATTAACAACATATTTTGTGTCTACTTTGAGACTACTTTACTATTTTATATCCCAATAAATCCTCGTTATTGGCCCGCAGAGAAATCTTCTTTTACCTTGTCTTAATTATCTCTATAAATGGTTTTTGTTTTACACGGATTTATTAATAAGAATTGGTAAAACATTTGAAGTTCGTGTATTAAATATGTGTGCATTATTATTAGTGTGGTAAGCAATGATGCCTGTCCCTAATTGTCTGTAAATCATGAATTCGTTTTATATGATTTATTTGTAAAATATTCATATAACTACTTATATATTAGCAATCATTTGCAAGGCACTTAGTTATTTTGACAACTTAACATGTTGTCAAGTATTCCTAGGATGAATTCGACTAATCTTGCATGTTCTGCGTCTCGCGCGTCACAGTAACGCATAGAACCCTTCGATGACAGCTATTCTATTGTCAGTTAAACATTGAAATTTACGTTATTTGCTTCACCTACACATAAACATTAGATAATAACTTTCTACTCTGCACAATGCTTTCTCATAAGTACGAATGTTTGTGCGAGAACAATTGTTAAATCTATGTTAAGATGCTTGTAGATGATTAGCGGAAAAGTAGGCCGTGTTTTAACTATGTAAACGCTTTGTTAGGCTTTATGTTGTGACGTGCAACTTAATTAAAGTGAAATAATACATGTGTGTCAAATGTTTACGAGAGTACTGGCGAGGGCTTAACATTAAAAGAGTTTACCGACTAAAGCTTAGTCGGTAGAGGTTTTATTGGCCTAGACAAAGATAGAAGACTTGTGTAAGTTTTTTTTTCTGTAGTCTGTATAGTATATACTTATATTAATATATATAGTTGTTAGCATACATAATACAATTTTTAATAATCTAAATGGGTAATTTTCAGTAAAGTATTTTTAATAGAAAGGCTATCCTAGGTTTGCATTTGTTGTGAGTATACAATGCCTAGCAACGAGTTATGACTAATAAGGACTCTTCCTTTAAGGAAGAGGAGAACCTTCTTTTATAATAAAAACATATAAACTTAATAATTCTGGCCACGGTGGCTATTGGTTCAATACGGATTTACTTTGTGACAAGCCAGTTGGCTTAGCCGGCTTACTCACTACACGACACTTGATTTTTCGCATTTAGTATTCTGAAGACGAGGTCACGTAAAGCTCCCAACGCACAGGGGGTAAAGGGACGTTGCTTGAGGACATCTCGTGTCATCAACGTTTAAGGCAACTGATTATTCAAAACACGCTCAGCGATGATAAATGAATAATTTATAACTATTATTGTGTTCAATAGTTTCTTGGAGGTCAATATTTGTGCTTATAAGTTCTCTTGCTTCTAATTCAATTTGTTTGTCGCATGTACCAAAGGAAAGCGTCGTTCGTGAAGCCTGCTTCGAGAATAAAACATCAAGCAGAAAAATATATTTTATTTCGAAATAGTAATGTTCTTACAATCGGTATTCCTAATCTGTTAATGCTTTGTTATTTTAATTGTCAGTAGCACAATTTTGTATTAATTGTTTATTTTAAAAGAGCAGCTATCGAGTTTCTTGCCGGTTCTTCTCGGTAGATCCGAACCGGTGGTAGTGTAAAAATTGACGATTCAAAAGTGTCTTCATAAATAATAGACCTACTTGAATAAAGGTATTTTGAGTTTGAGTTTGTGGGTTGCCTGTAAGAGATGGCTTATTAGTGATAAATACGCCCGATCCACTTTAAACATTGTTTAACATTATTGACTTACTGTAAATAAATTAACACTGGTTCGAAATATAAATTATTATTGTACACCAGCAGTGTTAGGCAGTGAATTATACAAACTTTAAGCTCTATTATTAAATAATAAAACTCCTCAAACAACATTTCTTGCAAAATGTTTACAAAAACTTTCACCACTCATCCTTACAAGTGAGCGTTAAGCTGATATGATTTCTCCCCAGTCATCGACAGCTCAAAATATAATAAATGTTGTACAAGATAAATTTTACTTGCATTAGCACCCCAGCTATTACACGCTACCATTTTTCACTGGCAACCCCTGCTGGTACAATTTATGACATAACGAATGATTTTTCAACATAAACTCGGATGTATTAACAGGCGACGTTGGGTTTCCTTTAAGATATAGCTAATGTACTTTTCAAGATTGCGAATCGTTATTTAACAAAATGACGTTAGCTTTGGACTGTATAAAATCAAGCACATTGAAGGCTTATGTAATATATTATACAAAAAAGATATATTTTTATAGTCTGTCCATATTAATTATTTCAAATTACAATTGAATTCAGGTCATTTTCAGCAGATATTGCACGCAATATAGTAGCAGCATTAAGCAGCATAACATAGCAATCTGACATAGTTCAAATATGTAACATGCAAAAAATACCATAATGATTTGATTAACTGCCTCTTCTTCTACTTTGAGTGCCTCACCAACAAGTGAAAGCTGGCAATCAGCTTCCCTGTACCTTCTCTATCTTTAGTTCTGCGGAATAGATCCGCAGTAAATATTCGGGCAACCACGACTTCTTCCTTCTGCCAGTCTTCGACCGACAACCTTCCCCATCATTAGGTGCAATTCCCCAAGTGCATCAGGGTGTATTACAGAGTACTTTCCTTAACTTACTAACTGGCTAATATTGATTTAATAACTAGTATATTGATTGGTAAGTAAAAGTTCTCAAACATATTAAAAAGCCACAAACTTAATTTCCACGCGTTAAATGCGAATATTTGGCAAACCTAACAGAGCCGCTACAGCGATAGACTTTCAATGCATATCAATTATATGGTCAATTAATAGCGAACCACAAAAGGTCCATTGGCCGGGTCCATACATCGATTAATCTGACCGGGCGAGATTAATGTAAGGTAATTTATTACATTCGTACAGAAATGGCCATTAATGTAAAATATCGCACGTTTGCGCTCCGCGATCATGACTTAAATTATTGTTGATCGATTCATTTAAATACCTTGGCGTTCTAATAGTTATTATATATAGGTAATTTACCAAGGCAGTATGTTCATGACAACTGGATGTTCACAAAAATGTCACTTTGACACTTATTGAGACAGCAAACATCTTTATCTAATCGTGATTTAAAAATATATTTACAAAAATGAAGTGGTTAAGTACTGTTATTATGTTTAACTTGCCAGTAAGTTAAGTTATATTTCGTCAAATATATGAATGTGTTATTTATTACGACATTATTTCGCTACAATATTGTTATTATCAGCCTTGTGTTCCCAAAAAAAAAATATTTGAGGTACATTAGTTTTCTTTTATAGTTTTTTACAAAACTTTTTAATTAATTAATTTTTTATATTATGTGCCTATTTCTCCGGTTTACTGAAAGAGTTTTTCAGGTATACGACCGCCTTTTCAACTCGTGTTTTATTTTTTGAAGGCCAATAAAGTACTTTTATTACTATTATTCCATGACATCGTCGTTAGTACTAATACAATTCGATTTTAAACGACCAACCGGTTCGATTATACTAAATTCGATACTAATTATAGGTTGTTCCACTATCTAAAACAGCAGACACTATTAGAAGCAAAATATCTTAGTGAACGTGATTTATGATGATGTATGGCGGCTGACGGCTACATCCAATATGATGTATGATATCGAATTTGCTGTCACTTCTTTATAATTTTAAGATTATGATCTGTAAACGATTTAAGAATGAACGAAACTCGTCACGTTTATAAGTTAACTGAATTGATACGGTAGTTTGTTTTATAGTTAAAAAGTGATTACAATTTGCTGCATGAATTATTAATTTTATGCACAGCTAGTTTATGCTAATTTTTAGTGTTATGACAATCAACATAACTATATATTAAATTTATCTTATATAGGTAGATAACGAAAATAACAAGTTGAAAGAACAACCATTGTCTTTTAAGGTAAATGAAATAGTTGTTAATGAAGGCATTATTTACATAACTTAGGTGGAATTTGTGATTACGATTGTTACTTTATACGATGCCTAGTCTTTGAATGACATTGACACTTGACACATTTTTACTGTCAACATTTTTTAGTCATAGACAATGACTTTTAATTTATAGATTTTTTTATTTTTGCTTTTGCTTTTCTTCCCGTGGGCGTTTTGTTGTTTCTGTACTTGTGACTGTGTATATAACATATTTTATCTGTGGAACATGTTTTAGGATGCCTCTGTCTTTTTGTCATATATTTTTTTCTGTTATTGTATTTTTGTGATGTGTCTGTTTTGATTCCGTAAAATAAATTAATAAAATAAATGACTGATGTTGACTATAAGGACTCCTCTAATAACGAAGAGAAGAGCCGCCTCTTGTAATGAAAAAAATACGTAGCATTAATATGTAGTATATACCTACAATCGATTCTAGTTCTAAATCTCAAAATTGCGGTGTAGTTTAATACCGTCTCTACTACGATTATTAAATAATTCGCTAAATAATACTTTTTAAAATGTTATTGTGTCGTAGTATGGGGGTAACCTCCTCTGAAAAAGCTTACGATAAGCTCGGCTGCGCGTTGTGTGTTTAATCGAAGCGTAGCTCATTACGGAGGATTCCAGAGGACTCTTGCACTAAACGGTATTAAATGGGTATTTACAAAGTGCACTTACGCCACTTCTAGTGTGTCAAGCAGGACCAATATTATCGGTTTTTAAATTGAACACGTCGATACTTTAAGACCTACTTGGGGATTTTTTTGTCATATAGAAGTTTTTTATAGACATTTCGAGACTTATAGCTTAAAAATTAGTAACTTGACTTAATATCCTATGTTCACTCGATTGTTACAGTGAATCTCAATCTCTTTCTAGCTACACATATAAAAATCAATTAATTAGGTAAAATATATTTTATGTTACCTAATTAATTGTATATTATATATACATTTTTCAATACTTTCATATTTGCTAAAATGATATACCTATATATATTTTTACATTACCAACGGTTCGGAAGTTATTTACCAAAAAGAACCCGCAAGAAACTTGATAGCTGCTCTTTAAAATAAATCTGCTTAACGCTTATGATACTTTAAGTCAATAGAATCTAGTAATATTGCACACAAATTGTATTGAAAAATGATATACCGTATTATTTCTTATTAATTTTGTTATTTCTACCATTAACGATACTTATTATGGAATGAATAATATGTTGTAGTTAGTATGAAAGTTATTAGGCGTAAACAGAAAGTTAGTTCATTGAGTTACATTGAGCTAAATCTGAAAGTTTATCAAAGCTTACAGGAATAGCTTTTGGAATTACAAGTTTGGTTGCCAGGTGTATGTTTGTACAGTTTATAATTATTGAAATTTAGTTAGCTTTGGAGAGATTGTTTTCATTTCTAGTAACTTTAGTATCTGATTACATTTCTTGTTGTCTGTGGATTTAGTATTAATATTAAAGTAAATAGCAAGATGTCATTTAACTTTTCCACGTCTCAGGGATCATTTGTATACAGAAAAGTGCCTTGAGAGCCAAATATGATATTTTCTTTGGGCTGGTTCCAAATATGACCGGCCAGACTCACAACAAACTCAACTATCTCTTTATTTAAGCGCGATGAACTTTAACTAAACATTCTTATTACAGCATTTAGAGCAATTTATTAAAAAAAGTGGGTCTTATATTATATGAAATTTTAAAATCAACATTAAAGTTAAGAACACAGTCCTTGAGATCGCATTTAGAATTTTACTTGGAATGGACTCTGGACTCGATAGGATTTAGAAATGTCAAAACCTTTTTTATTGTTATTAGACGCGTCTCAACCACAGAATATATTCAATTATAGTCGAAAAATGTATATTAAATCATCTTTATTTAATTTTAAGTCTACGTACATTTGAAGTAATGCAAATATGCCAAGAACCGTATGTAATTACATATGGGAATTAACAAATTTGTGCATAGGCATACCAAAGTCATTAGGTATACGGCTTTGTGGACTCATACGACTACAGCGCTGCGTTAAGTTGTAGTTTATACTATAATTAGGTGTTTTGCGATCACACTATAAACTTTATTAAGTAATTACTTTAGTATTATGTACTTGGTTATTTGAGTTAGGTATAATAAAAACATAATTACATCGAATCTTATGTTTGCAAGCAACACCTAAATAAATATGATTTTGTATAATTAATTGTATCTTAGACCATTACAATATTTACAAAAAAAAAATTAAGCACTTCTAAGTTTAAAAAATTATAACGATTAAAAAAAATGTATGATATGTATGATAGAAATGGGTACCTTAGACAATTTACCGGAATGAATGATTGATTGGGTACCCTCATTTTGTCTTATTTTAAAATAAAATATTTACGGTATCTTTTTCATCAGTTTTGTAAAGAAGCCATTTTTGCGTACTACCTGCAGCGTGCACCTAGAGTGGTATCGATCGGTCAGTGAACCCGGCCGTCTTGTTCAATAGAACAGGTGACAGATAATGAATGAACCATGTTACAGGGTAATAGCTAGTCTCGTGTAGGTATCTACTTTACTAAGTAAATTTTAGTTTACGAATAGTGTATAAATAGATTTAATCTCCTTCATAATAGTTTAGGCTTAACCCCTTGAATGTATACATATGTATTGAAAAGTAAGCCTTTCGCCCATATATATAGGGGCTCGTGAGTGCGTTGCCAGCTTTTCAAATGTTATATCTTCTATTGCATTTTTGATGGATTCTCCATCAAAAATGGAGTCCAATTCAGCTATAAACAGAAAATAGTGGTATATCGAACCTGAGTGATTATTTTTCAGTTATGCAATTTAGAACAGATAATTTCGATAAATATAACAGTTTTCCACTTGAGGGCACTGAGCCTCATACTAGATTTAGTAATAATACGTTGTTGACAAAATGTATCGAATATTGTTAAGCATTTTGTATTATTAATTAAAAACAATAATTATATTTGAAGGCGCTTCAATGTTTTGAGAGTGTCAAGAAACGTCGAGAATGACAATTGCGGGTTGACGTTTCTTCACTCTGACGCAACTCCGGGCTGTCTTGGCGTGCAGCGATGGAACGGAGAAGAACCACGGTCATTGGAGGATTTAGATCCGTTCGCATCGCGCTCAAGCAAGACGTGCTCGGTGAAGTGGCACCAATTAATTTTAAAGTGCTGATCATAATTCTGTTCATACTTGTGAAAATAATAATCGTACATTGTTACTTACCTTCAACAGGTGGTTTTAATTCTCCTCGCCTACCCACGTTAGCTCGGCAGCCATGATGAATTGAGAATTGACTGATGACGACCATGTGCCGTTATATTTAATATTTGTTTATTATAAGTTTGTTATTTTAAAGTAGTATTAAATAATGATGTTTGTAATTGGAATTTAAATTAATTTAATATCTTTATAGTTGCAACTATGAGTTCTGAGTATTTTTTTTGACGCTTTAGCTTTATGAAAGAAAGTTTAAACCTGGAGTGTGCTATTTGATACTTGTGAAGTATAAGTATTGGGTCGTCCAGGCTGATATGGGAAATATAAAAATCAGACTTATTAAAAGCCTTATCGATGCTAATACACGTCAAGATCAAATGAGCTTTCAAATATTTTCGCTATTGTCGCTATACCAAAAATATTCCGTCATAAAAGTCTTCGAAGTCCTTTTCGTGATCGCAAATAGGAATTTCCCGTCGGGTCCTCGCCCGGGGGACATTTCGCGACCCCAATAATATTTACATAGGCCGCGCCACACGCTCTGCGGCTAAACTTTTGATCTGCTTATTAGAGCGGAGTTTTGACGACTTCATGAATAGTTTCTGATATTGAGTTCATGCTATGTTTTTTTTTCAATATTATTGTTTTATACTTATATTACTAGAGATTGTAAGGGATTACTGAAATAATCCTTTTTATTAAGGAAGCGAAGCGGTCAACTTCTAAAGGTTTTTACGGGGGAAGGGGTTGGATTTTTTGTCTTCTTTATATGACGATTGCATTAAGAAGAATACATAAATATAATGGTATATTTTGTTAAGACTCATTCAGAACATCTGCCTACCAGTGCATATATTACATTGACTTCCACGTGTAACCTCTTTATTTTAAAACAGCAGGTATTGAATTATTTACCAGGATTTTTTAGACAACTGCCTTCCAAACCAGTGGTAATGTAAAAAGTTACAATTCAAGAGTGTCTTTTTTACCTACATAAATAGACGTATAAGATATTTTGAAATTGTATATTTGCGTACTGTGCCTTAAAAAATGCTTATCGTTGGCGGGCCCACAGTTTCCAAATAAACTTTGAAAATCCCGATAGTTATTTATGCGAGACTGTGCTATACGTATACACATCGAATTTATTTGGCTGCGTTCTGACTATGCGGCTGTGCGACACTGATAAGTCGGTGTGTTAAGGCTGCGTTCATATTAATTTCTTAATCAAAAAATCATCAAAAAAAGGTACACTAGGTGATAGGCTATTCTATGCTTATATCGAGTTTCTTGCTTGGTTCTTCTCGTTAGAGACCTTGCGAGTAGAGTAAAAAATTTCTTTTTTATTTTATTATATCTGTCCCCAAACATCTTACGTGCTAAATATATTTAAAACAATAAATTTATGAGATAATAAAACTAGGTTTACATATAAAACAATTAAATGGGAACTTGAAACATTATACAATAACAAAATACAATATATACAAAATAATACGAAGAAGATGTGACGACATAGATGTGAACTCTACCAGGATTCAAAAGTTTTTTTAAGGTGTTTAAAATGCCTCTACGAAAGGTAAGTAGAGAGTCGGCAAAAACATCAACCGACTCGTCCACATTCACAATACTATTATAATGTCTTTTGTAGTCTTTATAAAGACCTACTTAAATATTTTGAGTTTGAGTATATGCTTGTGACACGTGAAAAATTCAAAGCTAAGTGTATTCTAAATTTAAACATAATCAAATAATAATACTGATGAGATTCTACAAAATAATATTCGTTATATGTTTTGTTACAAATTCTTTAAATATCACGTCTCTCTTGGGTCGATAGCTCATGTCTGAGCGTCGTGGTCAGCCGGGTGGCTGAGTGAGTTATGTCTCCCCTGGTTTCTATCTAACACCTTTCTCACTGTGGTTTAGAATTTTGAGCACGACGAGTCTTTCACTTGTTCGGTCCATTTGGTTGGTGACCTGCATGTCTACATTGTAACCAACCACGATTAGTTTTTCCAGAGTCTTTGCTGTGTGCATTGTGTCACCGAAATAGGAGATTATGTTTATACTTAGTCTTGCCATAAATATTGTTATAAAGAAAAGCACGATTTTTTTTTTATTCGTAACATTTATTCCTTTCATAGTGAGTTAGTTTAATACATCAATATATAACTATTAAAAATATACAATGTTTATTCGAAGTGGTCTCCATTGGCTGCAATACAGTCTTTTAAACGTTGAGGCCAGTTATCAATAGCAGCACGAACTCTTTCTAGAGGAAAATTCTTCACTGCCAACCGAATGGATCGTTTTAGGGACTCCAAATTATCATGGCGTTTAGAGCAAGCCTTACTCTCTAAAACTGACCATAAATCATAATCCAATGGATTTAGGTCAGGACTTGACGACGGCCAGTTTTCAGTGCTGATAAAGTCCGGAACGTTAGTTTTCAACCAAGATTGGGTGGATCGAGCTCTATGACCCGGTGCCGAGTCTTGTTGAAAGCACCATTCTTTGTTATTGAACATGGTGTTAGTTAAAGGCTTAACTACCGTCTCAAGAATGGTATTTTGATAAACTTGTGCCGACGTTTTAATACCTTTTTCACAAAAATATGGCTCAGTCACCCCTTCATAGCTAACACCCCACCAAACCATCACTGAAGTGGGATAATGCCCACGTTGTACTCTGTTTACTAATTGCGAAGCTTCTTTAGAGCTTCCAGCATAAATACGGTCATTTTGTTTATTAAAATACAGCTCAATTGTAAAAATTTTCTCATCCGTAAACAAAATTTTTTTGTGACCTCCCTTTGCGTACCGCTTAAGTAGTTGTTTGGATTTTACCACCCTATTCTTCTTTAAATTATCAGTTAAGAAGTGACCAGTACGTCTCTTATAGGCTGCAAGTCCTAAGTCATCTTTTAATATACGCGACATGGTTCTAGGAGCTATCTTCATCTCCCGAGATAAAATCTTTTGCTTACGGACAGGATTTCTTTGAATTCTTTCCCTAACTGCTTTAATCACCTTTTTCACACGAACGGTACGTGGACGGCCAGATCTTTTTCTGTTACAAACAGAGGAGGTATCATTGTACCTATCAATAGCCCGGTAAACAAACATTTGACTAATACCAAGCGGGTGGAGGGTTTTAAAAATTGCACTTTTCTCCATACCTACTTTATGTAAGGCAATCACAGCGATTCGGTTCTCTTTATCACCCCACTCCATTTTAATATAACAAAATATTTAACAATATAATGGCGCGAAAATAAGAAAACACATCAAGCAATCATATAAAAATGACAGATTCCAAATTCAAACGTAATATTTTCTTTTTTTGAATAGTAACAGTATTTATGGCCAGACTAAGTATGGAGTTGGGTTAAAATCGATGATCGTACGCTTCGCCGTCCACAGTATTAAAATATTACTTAGTATAGTCTATAAATAATGGTATAGAAACCGTATTAATTATAGATATAAAGTTCACTGTGACCACAGCGTTAATAAAAGTTTAGACTGGCGCGCTGCCCGCCAAACTCAACTTTTAATTGATTCGACATTATTCCGTTTGTGGCGTTCGATGCCCCTTCAATTATAACTCATCTCGAAATGATCAAATGAAAATTAATTTATCAAAGTTTAATGAACTTAATAAAATACTCTGAAAGGCTTCAGTTATTATAGATAATAATATATTACACTATTTCAATTGGAATAGCGATTAATTAAATTGAATATGTTTCCTACATAAGCTTTTATTAAGCTTATGTAATACATAGAAAATTAATGAGCAAGCCCTATTATATGTGATTGAACCCTCGTAGAACCTTTACACATGTAAAAACTATATATGTGGAAAATATATAAATAAATAAATATAGTATAAAGGACCAAGGGTTGCCACTGATATTGTATTGTTTCAAGATCCCATTTAATTGTTTTATGTGTATACCTAGTTGTATTATCTCATAAGTTTATTGATTTTTTTATATATTTACCACATAAGATGTTTGGGGATTTAATAAAATAAGATAAAATTCGTTAAGACTTTCGCTATAAGCGTTACAAGCAATCCCGGCGACCAGCTCTTGCAGAATATTGCGATGTTTTAGACCATTCGTTTTCAGTTTCAATTATATAGTCAGATAGACTTACGCAGCCGCTCCGGATGACGTAAGTAAATAAGCTTGCCATACCACTGTAATTCATCAGACATTTTAACCTCGTATTTCGATTTTGGTTCTCCTTTATAGGATATATCCTCCTTTATAGGATATATCCTCCTTTATAGGCTTTATAGCCTATAAAAATACTTACTAAAATTTATCATGAAACGTATAAGTTGGTATTTAAAAAGTCTGAAGTAAACAAAAAATCCTTTAGAGATTTTATGTTTATTGTTATATTTTACGTAGCTTTTTAAGTTGTTCTGAAACACAATAGACACAATACAAATAAATAGACATCACATAACTAAACGTGAAAGTTAAAAGGAAGTTGCAAATGAAAAGTTAGTGTGACTTGCAGGAAACTTGTATACATCCACAACTTCATTGTGGTATCCAGTTCCGTGTTACAGCTCTGGATTAAAAATTAATGTAAAAACATTGCTATTTCTCGGTCTCGATACTTCACAATCATCAAGTCATATTTTCACAAGAAATATTTTCTACAAACTACATAAACTCAAACTCAAAATATCTTTATTCAAGTAGGTATTTATAAAGACACTTTTGAATCGTCAATTTTTACACTACCACCGGTTCGGAAGGCAGTCATCTACCGAGAAGAACCGGCAAGAAACTCGATAGCTGCTCTTTTAAAATAAACAATTAATACAAAATTGGGTTACTCACAATTAAAATAACAAAGCACTGTCAGGCTACTCAAGAATTGAACTGTCCCGATGCTGAGCCAATTGCCGACATATTAAAGGGATCAATAAATTTAAATTAATAAAAAATATATAAAACCGGATCTCTAAAAAAATAAATAAAATCAACCAAGCTGTGTTTCTTGCCTGCTTCTTCTCAGCTTGGTCGCGTACAGGCGTAGAATCACTTAGATTTAAGACGATTCAAAACGGTACATAGAACCAGTACCCTAATAAATAAAGATATTTCGACTTTGAATAAATCTAAGTATGAGGAACTTAATTACGAAATAAATTAAAAAAGCTTGTGGCTGAGTACCTGTATCGCGTGCGGAAATTTCTGTATTGCTACACTTATACGCTGAGCGAGAAAAGCACCAGTATGATCTCATATAACTCTTTCGTCTCTTTCTGTGTCTAATGAAAAGAGAACGTCGTATGTATAATAAAACTAATTTATGTTGTATGTATTGTAGACAATATCAATCATAACACGACTCATGGATAAGATAAACGAAGCGATAAAAATATTAAACGATTGCCGAACAAACATATCAGTGTAAGTTAATATTTAAAGTTTAAATCCTTGAAGCTTTCATCGTCTGCCAGAAATACGTGTCGGCAAAATTTATGTTTGAAAATGAGCTCCGGTAGTCGTTAAAACTTCAGCGTGAAATAGTTTTTTTTTCCAAGTGTTTATAAGCTTAAGCTTAACTTACGTATTATTTTAGTAATGCTTTTTTGTCAATAATAAACGTTATATCTTATGTTAGTATACACATCTACGATAAAAAAACGCCTTTAACAAATTAAAATCTCTTTCTTTTTATTTATACATTAAAAAGCTTCATTATGTAGCTAGTGCCCACAAGCATAAGAATCTAGCCTAGCCCAGACTAGCTACTAATAAAATGTAATAATTTCAAATATCTGTCTATGTCCTTATTAAGGAGCTTACACTTAATTCATGTGTTCTATTATTTGTTTCTTCCCTGTTTTATTACTTTTCTGTAGATCAAAAAGCACTTTAAGACTGCAAAAAATATATTCTTGCCGAATCCTAAATAGGATAAAAGTTTTGGCTGATCGCCAACTGATAAAATAAATTATGTATTATCGTCAAAAACATCGCCCTAATTAACAGTTGAAATAAGACACGCAATTAGAAGAATAGAACTTTATAGCAGTTATCTTTATAGTAAAAGCCCCTGCGCGCAGCTTTCTCGTTCTTAAATAGTGCTATTTTAAACAATATTCCTCATCATTTCTTCCGCATTTTTCCATGGTGAATATTTTTATTAAGGCCTATATTTAAAATGTAATATAAATAGATATTCCCTACTGAAATATTCGTAAAATTATAACCCAGTAACGCACCCCTATTACCTGAATCTGGCCTCCAATTACCACAGTATCATTGATCATTGAATGTATTGTTAGTTATTCTGTAAGTGAGTTCTTTTTATATAAGAGAAACACCTTTAGTGTAGGAGCAAGTCTTAAGTGCATTTATAAATTAAATCCATAGAAACTCAAAGAATAAAAGTCAAACGCTTAAGTCACTATGTATTAGTCACTATGTTTATATTCTTAAAGAAAATTGTGAAAGAAAAATGTATTAAGAAAAATAATGTTCCAATAGCTAGTTAAAGTTTCGCACAACCCTTGCGTTGCACAACGCGGCGTATTTATAATTTATCTTGCCTCTCGGCATCTAAAGCCTTTGAAATGTGAATCTGCGCTGGAATTAAGGCTCTAAGACCCCGTTATAAAATTACATTAACGTGCGAGCAACCGATTAGATGTAATTATCGTTATTTCGTACGTAACCGGGCAGGGTTGTAACCCTAATTTGGCGTCATTCAACCGATAAATTGTACATTGGAAATTCCCGAATGTAGAGTTTGTATTGTTTTCAATCGGTGGGTGTATAATGTTCATTAATGTTTCTAATTTGTGGCTCCAAGAAACTTTCTCTTGGAAACAAAGTACGTAAAGGGAGACACTGCGGAAGGTCTTGAGTTAAATTCCCGGTTTGGTCAAGGTTTGTGGATGGATATATTTTGCCTCTCTGTGTCCCTGACCTAACCCAACACACTAGCTATAAATAACTCACCTTGAAGTTAAAAATCCCGTGTAAGAGATGTCCAATTTGAAACCATTAAAAATATTTATTTTATGGTTAACTTAAGAATACAAAAATCTCCAAGTTTTCCGAGCCAGTCACTTAGCTACGTAAACATTTAATAGGAAAATATTTATTTATATTACTCAAGGCCGGAGGGAACAAACGAGTTATGTATATAATGGAAGAGAATGAAAAAAAAAAGTGAAAGCTCATTTGTCAACTCTAAACACTCCATAGAGACGAAAATGTTTTATAAATTGATTCAAATTAACATAAAAAGATTCTCAGACTGTGATTAATGTTTTTGCATCTAAATAAAGCCAAAGATGTTTTTAATACCTTTGTACTTTTAGACAGGGAGAATATGATTTAAATGTTTTCCACTTAGATGTGTTTTATTACATAAATACATGAGTGTGTTTTAAGAAATTCTTGTTGTAGTTGGTGTCTTGTTCACCGAGAAGTGAAAACAGTATTCAAGTATGGGAAGGTTACATGGGAATTTCCACTTTAGTTATGAGTCTTCTACTAGTGATTAATAAACGAATAGGACTCATCGTAAATAATAGGAAATATATTATTATTATTTAAGTTTCTAGATTATTTATTTAATCATCAAATTGGTAATTTGCCTGACGCTTGTCGGGATTTCTTCAATTTTTTTTATTCCGTTCGAGCGAGTCTAAAATGAGCACTTAGAAAAGTTTCCGCGTCGCGCGTGCATTTATAGTCGCACGCCTATACCAGTACACAATAAGTTTATCAAACAAATGCCCTATACAAATATTATAGAATAAAGATGTTTTTCTTATTTCATTGTGAATCCCTATTTAACCACAGATAATTGTATCTTTTGTTTACAAATCGCAAATATACGGCTCAAGTATTTTATTTACCCAATGTCGAGAACAATGGAGGTTTTAATTAAAATGGTGGTAGGTGTTAAACAATTCCACGCTATTAACACTAATGGAGTGCTTCGTGGTCGGCTTAGCATTCAGAGAGGTTTTACAATAGAGTTCGCGTTCATACTTTAGACATACAATTGGTTATGAGCTGTTACAAGGCGTAGATGTGAGGTCTACTTAATATATGATTGATGATTTACATGCTTTAAAATAATATTTATGCTTAAATGCTTTAAGCTTAAGAAGAAAGTTGAATCAAAAATAAAGTGAAAGTTACCTGATATCAAATTTGACGCTTTTTGCACTGTTTTGTACAGAAATAATCACCGATTTTATATAGAAAAATAAATAAATGGAATATAAAGTGTTATTTAGTTACTGATAATAAAATGAAAACTAAACTAACCGATGCTTTAGACAAAAATAGCAATGAGTTGGACACTTTTAAGACTGTCAGACAATAGGTGGACTGTACAAACTACATGGACTTGACCGATTGGGAAAAGAAAAGAGTTAAGAAAAAATGTGAAGCGTTTAAAGTGTACCTTAATTAAATATCAGTTCAAGAAATATATTTTTTGCAATTTAATATTAGGTAGCTTCCGTCGTAGGCGTTTGCCTCTACGGCGTAGCGGGGAAGTTTTTATAACATTACGCCCGTAGAGGTCGGTTTAGCGGCGTAGCGAGACAACTTTTGTAATGTAAGCTCTGGTATAGGCAAATATTAGTAAAGTTTTATGTGCGGATTAGGGATAAAAATATGTTTTTTTACAGAAGTGTATTTTAATTGAATAAAGTAAGTATCCTGAGATAAATACTTGATGTTAAAGCCGTGTTGGTTTTTCTGGAGGAATTGAATGAATTCCAAGCATTTGGATACGTACCTCTCGATATGACAGTTAAAAATACCTCTGTATTCAGTCATTTGTCTGATTGGTAACGTTAATTTTAGTACATTTACTACAAAAAGTACATTTTGATTTATAAATTTTACGCCTTTAAAATAATACTTTTTTAACAACATAGGAATAAAGATGATGTTTCAAATACGATAAAAGTGTAGTATAATTTCGATTGGCTCTTAAATTTAAACGGTAGTGCCTCCAGTGCCCTCTTTTATGCGCGAAGGGGAAGCCGAACTCAATATAAAAGAAATACTGTATCTTGAAAATCTAACGTAAAGTTACTGCCACCCCAAGCAAAAATCGAATTGAATCTATCCCCAAATACAGCGGTATCGCTTAGATAAATCTCAAACGAGAAACAAAGTTTAATAGAAAAGTAAACAGAATCGAAAAAAAAACCACTCAAACTTTGAACACAGACATCGTCACGATTCGGGAATATTTGAATTTCAAATCGACTTTATAAATATAAGCAAAAAAATATCTAAGTAGTATCCATTAAAATTAGGTATGCTTAAGTTTGTTATATCAAAACTATGTTTATTATCCTTTGTAAAACCCAAACAAGTTAGTGACTATTAAAATATCATATCATAAAAGCCAAAGATACAATAAACATTATACTTATTATTATTATTATTGCCATAAATACTGTTACAAATATTTATTTTTATTGTACGTAACATTTATTACTAGTTTGTATTAGTTTAAAATATTAATATAAAACTACTTACCAAAGTTAAGGCTAGTTCCAAACAGTTGATCAAAAACAGAATGCACAAAATTCTTTACTCGCAAGCAATCATATTGTTTTAGGGATAATTAATATAATTATTATTATTATGGTATTTATTTTATTACATCTGCCCCCAAACGTCTTATGTGCTAGATATATTAAAAAAACAATAAACTTATAAGATAATAAAACACACAAAACAATTATATGGGACCTTGCAACATTTAAGAAATAAAACAAAATACAATATATATATAATAATACAAACAAGAAACATGCGAACACCATCAGTATTTAAAGGTTTGTTTTTTTTAAGGTGTTTAAAATGCCTCTACGAAAGGTAAGCAGAGAGAGGTTAGCCTAATACTCTAAAACTCACGGTAAATCATAATCCAATGGATTAAGGCCAGTCTTAGGCTTTAATGAAGTCCTGAGCGTTCGTTTCTAATCAAGATTGAGTGGATCGGGCTTTATGATGTGCCAAGACTTGTTGAAAGGACCATTCCTGGTTATTGAATATGGTTGTTAAGGGGCTTAGCAACCTTCTCAAGAATTGTATAAAATACACAAGTGCTCAAATGCTGAATACGGTTTAGCTAATTCTTTCCACGTTGAACTCTGTTGCTAAATTGGGAAAGTTCTTTAGAGCTTTCAGCTTTTAGCTGCCGCGAACAGAGAAGGTCTCACTAGCATGGTAAACAAATATAGTATGAAGGATTTAAAAAATTGTATGTGGCTCTAAACTTACTCTATGTAATGCAATAACAGAAATTCGGTTTTCTTTATGATGGGGTCATAAAGACTGACCCCCAGTTTTTGTCCCAACTTATGACACCCAATGTTTTACAATCAAAATTGGCGTCGACCGTAAATAAATAAAGAAACAATATATTGGCGCGAAAACAAAACTAAAAATCGTGTACAAATCACAGATTCCAAATTCAAAAGTGATATTTTGTTTCTTTTGCAAATGTAATAAGTATACCGTTATATGACATTTTTATATTCTGTGGTTTAGGCATATTTGATAACAAATACCCTGACATAAAGTAATAGCCACTTAAGTACATTAAATGAACCCAAACCAAAGCGGTGTTATCAAGTACACATAATAATAACCCCATTAAGTGTCAGCAGTGAATGGTTAAACCTTTAAGGCTCTACAATGAACGTTTTGTGTGAATATGTCTGCACTTAATAGATATAAATTGTTTACAGTAAGAAACTATTACTACTAAAGTTTGTTAAAATACGAAGTTTGGGGGTTGGTTGTGTGGGTCCATGTGGCCACAGAAATTATAAGTATTAAATATTTAAAACAAACAAAACGGAAGGCGGCGGAAATGGATAGATTCGATTTAATTTTAAATTCTCTTTTAAATACTAACGAATGAGAGCAATTGCACTAAATAGCCAATTTTATCGGAAGTCCGCTGCATCGTAATTTAATCTATACTATAAAACCTACGTACACCTACTCCAGTCAGTAGCTTTATCCCGATCCGAATTTGCATAAACAAATTGGTTTCCGTGTTTTTCCACAGGTTACATTTAAAATTAACTTACATAAACAATGCCTATTTATTTAAGGCATAAACGTATTCTTTTCGGACTGAGAATAATTACGTAATTATATTTTGACTTCGATATTCTATGTTAATATTTAAATAAAATTTCTAGAAAGTTTACGAAAACCCACAACGGAGTTTGGGCAAAGTTATTTGGGTAGGGTTTATTTTATATACTTCGCGTGAACCATACATTTTGTATTAGCCGAACGAAAATAATTAAATTTAATTAATAAAATGTAATTAAATGAAGAAAAAAATGGATCATATTAATTGTTGCCTCGTGAAGCTGGAAAAAAATTAAATTGAAAAGTTATTTTACGCATGGGGCGCCATAATTTAGGGTACGCGTTCGAACTGTGAACTTAACAGAGATATCGTTAATTTAACACATAAAACGGTTTTTATTTGAGTAGATTTCGAGAGGGTCTTTAATGGCTCACGTTCGGTCTGGGCAAAGATTGATGAATCGTTAAAATAATTTAACAATGAAAAATAATCTTGAGAGACTACAAAGATTGAGTAAACAACTTAATCTAAGTTAATTAAAGGCATTTAGAATTTAAGTAAATATTTATTTTATTAATTCTATACCTTTCGTCACTAATTGTCTTATATCTCGAGCTACGAGGGTTCTTAAATAAATCGGTGCGAGAAGATATTCACAACCAATTCAGCTGGTCCACTACATAATAGTACACTATAATAATTCTTGCTCAACAATTTTGCTTAATAAAGTTTTTGATTAATTATGAGACAAATTTGGGAGTTTATGGAAAACGCGTACACAATTTTTCAAAAATGAATCACTAGGTTGAAAGGTAATGTGTCAAATCAGTGAATTATGGTTTTGATTCAAATTACGTCACTATAACAGCAAGAGCATACAACATAATCCATTGTAAAGTGCAAAACAAGATGGCGCACCGCACCGTCTATAACAGTTATATCAAAGATTATAGACTTAGCGTAAGATATTTAAATATCGCTGATATCCACAATTACTGTTTATTACCACAAACAAAATGATATACTTTTCACGCGCTAAAACTATTTGCAATAAATGGATCTTGGCCCTAGAAAGTTATATCAGCTAAGGCTATAATAGATTTAGTTAAGATAAGCCTTCGGTTATAAATAGCAACGCCCGTAATAGGTAATCAAAGCCAGTATAAGATTGCATGATCTAGATTATAAAATCTGATCGTCTTTTTATTGAATAAATGAACTTTCGTAATTTTAGTACCTAGAGAGTTTGAAATCTTTTGAAAGTTTTAATGCTCGTATAAAAATACGACTAAACAATAGTCTATGGTAATCAATGAAGTGGTTAGTAAACAATCTATTGTAAAATATCGTCGATTTATCTTCTTTGTTATAAATAATAGATAAAAAATTAAAAATTTCCATCCACTGTCATATCTTGACACTTGACTTCGAGTGTTGGTAAGGTTTTATATCAAATGGCGAAAATACAGAACACATACAGAATATAAAATACGTGTAAATTGTCATTGGTAAATTATAAGGGCTACAGTGTAAGTTGGTTATTTCCGTGAAGCGTGTTTACATTTTAGATGTTATAAAACATCACATTTCGTGGGGTGTTTTAGAGGGGAAAATGTAGAAAATACAGACTATCTTATCAAGTTAATCTATGATTGAGACTTTAGGGTGACGACTACAAAACAAATAATTCATCCCCATTTACACTAATGTATTAAATATATTTTAGAATTAACCAACCTAATCACTAAATTTCTTTTAACAAACACTGAGGTGAATATAATTGATGATATTCACTTAATTTGAATAGATTATCTAAATATTTCTTACTTAATTAACAGATTTTTCATCCACCTGTGCATGAAAGGTATGCTATATACCCCTGACTGGCCGCACCGAAGGCCTAAGTGCGAGAAGTATATATATATATCAACATATTTATATATCAACATATTTATAGATTAACATATTTATACATTCACATGTTTATACATTAACATATTTATGTTTAATGAGATTCAGGATCGATGTCATCGTAAAGGTGTCAGATGCAGATCATAGATGTCGCTACGAACCGTTTCGACGCTTTAGCTCAGATATATTTGACTATTTAATCCTGATAACACCCGTATCGGTTTTATCATATTTTACTACCAAAATCAATTTACCCGTTTAAATCCGGTTTTTAGAAATACCAAAATGACTAGTACTTATTGTAATACAAAATTATTTTGATGACTGATTTGATTTTTTTAACATCCCCTATGTTATTACTACTGACGTGCCTGCTATCTGCCAAATAATCAACTCGCCAGCCATCATCTCAAGTGTGTTGCCGGCCCATAAATTCGTACTTTTAATGTACTCTAGACCCGTTATACGAGGTATATTCAAATCTAGATTGAAGTTAGAAAGCTGTTAAGCATACGCAGTTATAGAGTACTTTTATTTAAATAAAACAAATTTTATTTTGTATTTTTTAATCTGATTCGTCGTCGCTAATGATTTTCCTAGTTTTCTTTTTCCTTGACACGTTGAGTTCTTCATCACTGCTGTCTGAAAAGGTGGAAATCTCTTATTTAGAAGGCTCTACAAAGCGACCTCTGGCAGGCAAGCCGTGTTAATACAGTGCCAAGTCTATTTAACGACACTGGAGAAACTGTGTATTTGTGAAACTGATCGTTAAATGGAGAGAAGAAAAATCTCAATAACACAAGCTAAATCAACAGAAGCCGATTGCTTTCGACGCTTTTTAGTTTGTCGTTAAATCGAATGGCGTTACATGGAGTTTCCACTGTAGTGTCGAATTTAAAGAAAACTAAATTTTGCAATTAACCTCGACACCAAAAAAAAATGATGTCAAATGTGTAAAGTGTTCAATATTCAAAAAAATATATATTTAAAAAAAGTTGTAAGTGATCATTAAAGTGGCGACATCTAGTTCGTAACTACGAACACATACGAACTACGTTCACATACGTGAACGATGACGTCATAACGTACCAATATCCCGCGTCGGCAGAGCGCTCAGAATGTCCTCCGTGTCCGGCAGATTCTCATGGTTCAACGTCTTCTTCGCAAACGACAATATGTCTTCGTCGTCATCGTCCATCTTTTGTAACTTTCTCGAGTTACCCTCGGATTCGACGCTTCGAGTTCGCTTACGGCTTATAAATGTATTTTTCGATCGAACGTTATCATTATCAACATTGTCATTAATTGCACTTTCATTATCGTTAATTGCACTTTCATTATCATTAATTGCACTTTCATTAATTGTCGTATCATTAACGTGTTCATTATTTGTAATTTTTCGTAAATTATTAAATAGATCGTCGTCATCGCTCGAGACGTTCGGTTTGTCGACAATTAATTCATTGTTTACGGCTTTAAGAATAGTTTCCCGCCTTTTTCTTATCGTTTCGTAATGGAGGCTACTCGGGATCCGCCAATAGGACTCCTGTAAGTTGACGATAAATGTTATTTGTTGACAGCCCATGACAATGGAACACAATGTTAAATTGGAAAATTAAAAAAAAGATACCTATGTGATTAAAGATTTTGATTTTAATTTTTGAAACAGCCTTCAAAGTTTTAAATGTCTTTAAATTGGTCCTTCGAGCCGGATTTTGCTTTGAAATCGTTATGAGAAAGTACCTGATCGTTTGGTGGTACAACACCAATGGCCTTAAGAACAGTCTGAAAGAGGTTGTCCTCCATGGCCTCAGCAGAGCCAGTGAAAATGGGCACGAGGGGAGTGGCCTCCTCACTGGGATTAAAGCCATCCGCCTCCTGAACCAACGCTACCTCTTCCAGGTTCTCCGCTAACCACTTGAGTGATTCCGTCTGACCTAAACATATTTGGAAAGTTTTGGAAAATAATACGAGTTTTTATATACTTTAGTTACACAATATTAAATGGCCAGCCCCAGAATCACGAGGCTCTTATGGGAGTCTTAGTTTTCCTAATAGTCATGTACCAACCATGGCGGTTTTGAAGGTTTCAACCTTTTGTTTTTTGAAATAATAAATAAGTTAACAGCAATTTGAAAGCTGACTTCATAAATATATAGTTTGGACTTTATTATAAAAAAAAATCAATTTTAAAACCGAGTAAATGCATTAAAGCCGCAATGTCTGACGACATCTATGAAGACTGCAACAAGACAGTTTAAGCTGAGATGGCATGTGAAAAATTCATGAGATTTGTATTGCTCTTGACAAATATTTTGTTATGTGAATATTATTTTATAGCGAGCTTTTAATGTGGACTGAAGGTAAAGCTTGATTGGAGTTTCACAAATATAAAAACTACTTTTGCAATTACACAATTTTTTTTCGTAAAGAAATAATAGCTGATACGATTATGAGGAAATAAATATATGACTCACCCGCTTCCACAGCAGATACCAATAACCTTGCTATCTCGTTTGCACTGATTTCCACTTTGCCTTTATTTTGGCTTTTCTTTCGTACCTCGTTTCTTTTCTTTTTAGGTATTCGAACCGGTGATGGGCTTCGCGATCCATTCTCCGAGTCCGATGAACTATCTAAAATGTACGTAAACTTAGTATTTTTAGATTATTTAAAAAAAAAACATTGATTTTTTAATCCGGTAACACTTCAATGTAAGAAAATACAATACAATTACATTATTTTTTGAAGACTAGGTTGGCGCGAAAGTACCAGGATTAACGAACAGAGGGTCCCGGGTTCCATCCCCGGTACGAGGCTATGGTCTGGGCGTAAATGGTATTTATCTAAATTTTTTTTTGTTAATCAGTTGCGTTAGCAGCCATAACATGTGAAAAGTCTTTATATAGGAAAATTCATTTGAAATGAAAATAAGAAATATCAAAAGAGAAGAAAATGTATTGAATTTTTTTTTGCAATTCTAAAATCATTTATGGATTTTAATAATATTGTCATATACTTTACAAGTTGTTAGGATTACTCTTACCACTAGAGTCTCCTTTCTTCTGTCTCTTTTTGCGGCACTGCTTCCCATCTTGTATGATGCCCAGCTCCAGTAATCGGTCTACATAACTACGCTTTTGCCTTTTCCGGGGCATTCGGGACATTATAAGACCCATCGGATCTATGAATTGTATTGAAAAAATATTTTATTAGTTTAAATACAAAGGTCCTATTCTTGACGTAATAATTAATTATTCAAAGGCTATATATGTTCTCTCTACTCTTCTCGATAATTAAAGATCTTCTCGTTGTCATTATATATATTTATTTATTTTTTCTTATTTTCGCATACAAAAGTTTACAGCAAATCAAAAATATTATATATGGAGGCGGACTTATCGTTAACGAGCAATCTCTCCCAGAAAAACCAAAGAATAGTACATAGAACTCATTCATATCAAGCGATGTCTTGTGTCAAAAAAATACAAATAGCTATACGACGTTATCAAAAAGTGGTGTTACAACCCATCCTCTTGGTTTTAGAGATACCAAATCTCTATTTATCCATTTTTTAATAGTTACCACCACCTATGTTGGCTAATATATGTTATGTATGTTTAACTCTATATATTACATAACATATAACAAATTGGTGTTCAGTGGTGAATTAAATGACCTTGATGAAACACAATAGTCAATGTATTAATAAAAAAAAGTACTTCTCAAGGGTGAACTTATCGCAAATAAATATCAAATAAGCAATAAATCATCTATTGACAGAACAACTTTGTGCAAAATAAATCGTACGAGTTAAAAGTTGTCGTTTTATTTTGAGAAGCAGATGTCTGCTGTAAAGTTTTACGGTACCCATGGACCGTGCCATCGATTTGGCGACACCCTACACTTAATATAGAGCAGGAAGTATTAATCGGGAAAAAAAATATTGATATGCAAACATCTATCTATTATTTTATTGTTTATTTCTTAAACCCATACGCATAGCTTATCACAAAAAATCCTTGATCAGAAAAAAATAATACAACAAAAACAAAACGCGAACAGATAAAATAAATAAAAATATATATATACATAGTATGTGTATATATATATATAACAAGTGCAGTACATTATGTAAAGAACGAGCATTTAAGTGTGTGTGCAATGTGGTTTTTGTGTGAGTTATGTTATATTTGAAAACATTTTAGTGTAAAATATGATCGGACTTATTCATAAAAATATTGAACTGTTTAACCATACTTTAGTCATAGTACTACGTATTTGACGTTTGATAGTCGTGTTTCGTATACGTTCCGTTTCAATTGGGGCCACCAAAATATCCCAAAAATACAGTATTTAATGTGTCCACAGACTTTTATTATCTATTTATGATCTGTGACAGTGTTATTGTCATCGCATCAAAAAAAAACGCGTTTTTTTTTAATTTAGAGTGAAATTTAATTAAATAAATAATAATGCATGCATTGCATTTATAATAATAACTATGCATGAGTTAATTTTTATTAATTTAATTTATGAAAACTGAAAGTTTGACAAAACACACTTTGGTAAATGTCATAATCAGCTGTCGCGATGTCGGCCATATTTATAAGAAGTACGGGCCCGGGCCCCTATAATTGAACAGTTCGTGCTAAAATGCGTTTATGATTTTTTTTGACAATCCCACCTAAAGTGTGCTATATGAATAAGAACGAATACGTTTTGAAACTAAACACATTGTATGGAAACTGGAGACGTTACAAAATTCCCATATTTCCCAGCTATTTCACCTGCTCTGTGGCTGCGTCGTATCGATTGGGTCGGCATCGAGGTAAAATGGGCCAATGTTGTATTTATACCCACAATGTGGCAAGATACGGTTGAACTTTTAAAGGATTTACAATCGCACTTAGTTAAGAGGTCAGTTAGAATTTAAGTCTTAACTGATGCATGGAAATATTTAACTATTTTAGTTTGTATGATATTTATAGATCTAGATTTATATCGACTGTGGATTGTTTTCAATATAACGTAAATGTGTGCTCTTATTTCACCATGCCCACAGATGATAGTAAAGGTTATTTTTTTAAATTGTTTTTATTTAATACTGACGCATTTTCTGGTGCATGGTGTAATGGTTGCAGATCTTTACAACCGTACTGTGAAACATGCAAGGCTATTTAAAGGAGTGGCGGAAAGTTTCTTGCCAGTTCTTCTAGTGCGCCCTTGATTTGTGAACTGGTAGTTAATGTAATTATAAATTATTTAGTAAAGATTCATTAAGCCTAAGAATGTTATCTGTGTATGGTCTTTTTGATTTTAATGAACAATTCTGAGTATGAAATAGGCTAGTGTAGCAAAATTAATATAACTCACCGTCAGACTCTCCAAACTGCACCCAGAGTCCTCTTAACATCTCATCCTCTTCCTCTGTAAACTCTTTGGGAACTCTCCTCTCCTTGTTACTCTTCTTGGTCGGGGCGCGGAATATGAGACCCAACTCCTTCAATTTCTTGATCACACCACGTCGTGTTCTAGTCTGGTCTATTAGATTGTCCAAGATCCATTCAATGACATCTGTGGAAAGATTATTATGCTTCCTTATTTTATTCTAGCTAGCTTATGCATGCATTACAAGGTGGGTTCAACTTCTGATACCTATAACTATTTATTCATTCGTAGGGTTAAAAAATGGCTCAGATGGCTAATTAACTACTCGCCTATAAACAATCTGAGGGTTAATCAGGGTTAAGCGTAAATTGAAACGTGAAATTTTGAATTCAAGTTACATGTATGTTTCAGTTTTAAGTTAACACATACTATTAGCCTTCTGTTCAGTCATAAAGTACCTGAAGCCAAATGAGGTATCGAAGTGAGAACATATGGGTATCAGGGTTCGGTGGTCTGACAAGATACCCAAATCAAACTCCGGTTATGACTTTTAATAATCCGATTATTTTCGTCTGTAACCTGATATATATCTTATATATAAAATTTCCCTGTCACAGTGTTAGGTACCGTACTCCTCCGAAACAGCTTGACTGATTGTCATCAAATTTTATATCCGTATTCAGTAGGTATGAGAATCGGCCAACATATGTGATAAGGGTTATTTTTTTTTTGACGAAATGTTTTGTTTTTATTTCTTTATAATGTGACATTAAAACATACATACAACGCTAATTTATTACCCTTTCATCACCAACCCCTATTTTTAGTGCCCATTCTAGTTTAATCATTTTTCATCCAGCTCGATAACTGCCGATAATCAATCATTTCATCAATAATCATGTCATTTAAATAGTTATATAAATAATTTGTATGGCAAAGCACCGTTTGTCGTAATCAGCTAGTAATTTATAATATGTCATCACTTGTCTTTGATAAGGTTTATTTTGATGTTGTTTCTATAATACAAAATGATGATGCAAAGTGTAGAGACAAAGATATTTTTGATTGATTAATACTTGTTAGGAAACCGACATTTCGTTTTTTTTTTGTGTAAGTTATAAAATAAATATTTTAATTTATGGATATTCTATTTACATAATTAGTAGTATCGTAGTTACGAGTAATTTATTTATTTACAGAAACGAAACAGACACATCACAAAAATACAATATAAGAAAGAGATATATGACAAAAATACAGAGGCATCCTAAAACGTGTTTCACAGATAAAAAAGTTCATATATTGATGGCTAGTTAAATTATTAAATTCACTTTTAACAAATACATTGCATCAGTGTCGTAGTGATTCTACATTTTCACAGGAAAATTATATGAATTCCTTAACTGTTGCTCGAAACTCAAGATTCATTTTCTTATTCAACATTCAACCCGTTAAAGTGCTTTTACACTAATAATTGAACGTTTTCCTACTAAGTGCCGTGTGATATTTAACAAGAAAATCCTCGAGTTGACAAATTACTAGCTTTTATGTATTTAACATATTAAACTAACACACGACAGCCATATGCCATATGATATTCAATTTAACATATCGGTTCAAAATCTGCCTGTATATGTTACATACAAAGGAGCATAGTAGATATCATCTATAAAGTATTTAATTGATTGTTAAGCTACTCTACTGCTACCTTGGAAGGCTTAGTTTTTAGTAAATGTTAACCATAGATAAAATATTTAAGAAAAGTGACAATTGACAGCCATTCCGGGCCCCTGACTAATTAAGGTTGAATTTGAATGAAATAGCAAAATCGAGCGATGAGCGAAGGTTTCATACCAAGTTCTTTAACCACATTAAAAGACACAGATCGCAGCGTAAACATAGAGAATTTGAAAGAAATCAATGAGACTAATTTAGTCTATGTTCATATTCAAGATTATATTCATATAATCGTCCATTGTGGCATAACACAAATGTCTTGGCTGACCGCCGCCCACACAATACACACTGATTCGGACAATCTTGTGAGACCACATATTTGTATATATAATAATTATAATACTGATAGTATTAGTATCTTTTCAGTGTATTTATTTATTTAGATATGTTGCGCGATATAGTAGAATTAAATAATGTTGGTACATGTAAGAGCAATGGGCGACCTTATCGCTAATAAGCGATCTCTTCCAGGCAACCCACAGTGTTTATTTTTAGCTTATAAAAAATCCCTTTACAGTAATAGTTATTATGTTTTTGTTGATGTTGTTTTTGTCTCAGCATTAACACAATATCAGAAAGAGACAGAAGACATCAAAAGGAAATTTAATTGAAAATGGTTATCCGTACCTTGATCGTTTACTGGATTAGCCTGGTTTTCCATATACAGTTTGCGTAATTCATCTTCTTGCTCCTCGGACCACGACTGTTTGCCTTCCTTGCCTCTAAACAAAGAAATGTAAATTTGTAAAGGTTATAAAATTTCTACTGCGCAACGAAAACCGAGTCTCCGAAGCAATGCTTAATAGACAATAGAATAGAATATATTTATTTATTTAACACTTTATCGCACTTAAACACTAGAAGCAAATGACATTAACAGATGTTAGAACATATAAGAGCAACGGTCGGCCTTATCGCTAATAAGCGATCTCTTCCAGACAACCCACATATATTAATATATTATGTTTGTGAGCGAGATATTTTCAGTCGCTTTCACGGTACTAATTGTTTAATAATCAAACTACTAGGAACATAGCAGTGTTAAGATGTAAGATCTTAGTAGTATTTAAATAAATCTAGTATTTGTATATGTAAATTGTATATGTATTTCTCTACATACTACATAAGCTTCTATAAAAAATAATAAATAGTATATAAAATATTAAAACATAAAAATGTACGTTTAAAACATCACTGGACTTAAAACCCAAATGTTAATGTAGTCGTATTAGCTCGTATTGATTTGAGATTTGAAGGCTGGCGTAAGCCGTAGCCGGTTTGCCTGACAGGACCAAGGGATCAGTGTCCATGAGTACATGTTTTGATCTGACCCACTCTAAAAGTTACTTTATCTTAATGTTTTAACTACTATGTTAAGTACATATTAGATTAAAACTTATATGTTGAAATTTCGATAGTTAACAAGTTAACTCTTACAATTCCTTTCAGAAGCTGGCTAAATGTGTTTGATTGAGATATATTTAAGATGATTTTAATTTTACGTAAATACATTATCGAACTATTAATTATGAAAAAATCTCGGCAACAATTTCTCTATTTCCCCAAAATAAAAGTACCGTAGTGAATCGTTTTATAGAATTTCCATCCAAGAACACAGCTTAAAATGTGTGACAATTCCAAAAAAATCGAAAACTTTTTTAGACACAGGTATAAGAAATCGTTCAAGTATGCAAAACACGGATTTGAACAATTTCAAGCAAATTTGGGAAGATATATCAAATATGAGTTAAACTATTTAATAACGAGAAAATGTTTTTTTTAAATTCTTAAATTCTTAATGAAAATGATAAATTAAATGCCCAGACATGATATTAACCAATATGAGATGTCAGTTTAACAACTATTATTTGTAATCCACACGAGTATTAACTAAAATTAATATTTACGTTTGACATTAAGACCTAATTGCAAATACTAATTTAACCATAGACAAATAAAGTGCTCATCGGTCATCAATATTCATAATGTCCAGACAATTTGATAAATATAATTCACACAATAACAGAGAAATAAACGTTTATTAACACATACACACACTATAAATGTTAAATTAAGACTGGCTCAGTAGATTAGCTGTGTCGATACAGACTTATGACCACATCACTAATTTTCAACGTAAATAACTTGTATAGATTACAGATAATATAGAGAAATGCGAGCTCTTTGACACATTTCACAGATAATAGTATAGTTGGAAAACATAGAATATATATCCGATAATTTATAATCTGTTATATTGTATATAACGTAATAAGTATCTCCGTAGGAGTTTTGCATGGCGTTGCGTCAGCATTGCCGACTTCATTATTAAAACAACACTTTGGTGATATTTGCCAGGTTTTATTATCGCAATTAACTGTCGTACAGTAACAATGCATCGATCTTTTTTAATTCTGACATGTCTGCACTTGTTTTTCTTTCACAGACGTACGTATTGAAATAATAAGGATGACATTTCACAGCGTAATAAACTTGAAAGTATTCGACTTGTGTTTTTAAACTTTAGGACAATTAAATGTTGGCTGAACTTTATTATTCTAGTTATTTTAATACTAATTGTTGTAGTTGCGCCGATATATGCAAGATTATAAATTACTAAGACGGTTGTTTTAAATGTTTCCCTACTAAGTTTGTATGCAAATAAGTAACGATATATGGACTTCGGTAGTGTTAATTCGTCCCCAGTTACCACGTACTATAGGACATAATTTACGCACGCAAAGCCGTTTGCCAAAGCTAGTGGGAGCTGTGATTCTAAGTTATGAGAGCGCCTTGGATTGCATCCAAACACTAATTGTGCAGTTGATTCATAAAATAATTATTGTTTACATGAAAAATTGTTTAATTTTTATCGAATAAAGTTCTCGTGTCAAGGTGTTTGTTGGACTACTCCGAAACGGCTCGACCGATTCTCATGGAATATTGTCAACAGCCAACATTTATTTTTAAGGGTGGTCCACTGTTTAGTCTTTTACGATAAAAATATTTTTATCGTAAAACCCTATTTTTGACAATATTTTAATTGTCGTGACTAAGAACAAAAACTGATTTTTCCCATCGACATTGTTTTAATATTGATAAAGCTTCAATAAAATCCGTACTTTAAATCGTTTTTAAATACGAGATCGCTACTTATATTTATTAATTCGCACATTATAACACACCAAAAAAAAATCCTAAGGCCTAGAAATTGTAAAAAAAATCGCTTAAGTTGTCATATTTTATAGAAATTTCATCCGTTTTAGTTAAAAGAACCTACGTATTCAAATTTGCACTCACCGTTGGTCGTTATACAGGTCGTATCCACACTCAACTTCGGCCGAGTCCTTACTGTTCGTCCAGAATAGTAGTTCGATGAAAGCCTTCGGACTACGCGACGCAACCTCCGTGAATTTCCTTAGAACGTATATCGCGAATTTCTCCAACTCCTGCTTACAATTTTCGTGTACAGTTTTCTTCAAGAAAATCATGATAACATCGAATTGATTTTAATATGGTAAACATAAAAGTGACTTTTTATGTTTTCAAATATTGTTTTTTTTTGTCACTCTCTATCTGTCTGGAGAGATTTTTACCAGTTCTTGTCGTGTTTTAAGTGTAGTTGTAGTGTCAATTTTTTTATAATAATTCTACGATTCATAAGCTTGAATTACATATATTAATGAAGTTTCATTTTTTTTAAAGAAAAATTACATTTTTTGTATGAAAGTCTCACACAATCATCAGTAAATTTAGACTCATAAGTGTACCATAGTTAATAATAAAGACATTTTATTATAAAACCAGCCCGACCTTAAAATGTTGGATGTTGTTCGTCAAAATCCTCTGAAAGATCAGAAACAACGATGCCTGAAACATCATAGCAGGCCTCTTGCAGTCCCAGGCTATCCTGTGCAGTGTTTTCAACGCACAGTGGTTTGTATACAGGGTGTTCTTTTCAAAGCGTTCTAATAACGACACGCAGGCACTGACTACACGCGGATGACAGAATCTAAATGAAAATTATAATCATTCACGGGCAAAAGCAGTGTGCTCATGGGCGTAGCCTTTCAAGTGAGCCACTTGCTAGTTCATCGCTTCTAACCCTCAAATAAAAATATTTGGGGAGACTTTATTACTGTGTGTTTGTTTAATGTATTATTTTTTAATTAATAACAATATATTAAGATTTTATTAAACAGTTAAAGAATGTTGGGACAAAGATTCTTGTCAATAGATCAGCATTATTATTCGATTCCCTTAAGCAAACGAGAATAATTATAAAATCATTATATCTCAATTATAAGAAAAGCTTTTATCAACAAAAAATGTTTGTTCCACCGAAAGTTATAGAATTGTATTTTATATATTTATATTGATAAAGCAGCTATCTAGTTTCTTTGCTGAAAAAACAATACAAAAAATAATAATAAATTTGACTCAAAAGAAAACAATATATAAATAAAGACCTCCTTGAATATGTTAAGAGTATAGAGAAGAGTTTGTATGCGTGAAAGTTTTATTTGCGATAAAATTGCTTTAAAAAAAAATAGGTTTTTGACAAATACCTTTGCATGAAATCCTGAAAATCAAACTCGGTTTCCACAACCGTAGTTGTTTTGTCCTCTTCTTCGTCTACAACAATAATATAAGACTAAACATTTTATGGAAAAAGATTTTTTTAATGATTTTTTTTAAAGATCTACTAAAGTCTCACCTTCCTCGTCGTATTCCGAATTCTCGACTTGCACATCTTGAACGGGCTCTGAACAAATATTATAAACGAAGTTTTTATTAAAGCTTTCATTAAATATAATTATTTCAAACAATCAATTTTTTATGAACTTATAAATCTATATATTTATATTATAAATGTGAAATATATGCACTTTATATATCTATATATATATATGTAGTTTGTATATTCTAACGTTATATGAATACGGTGTCAACTCTATATAATAACACTGAAGGGTTTTTGCATTTTATGGCGTTATAGTGAATGGTCGTTATATGGAGTAGTAAATTCAGAATGGTATACAAGCTAAACCACAGCCAATTTCGACACTTTAGAGTTTGTAGTTAAATCGAGTGACGTTACGTGGAGTTCTTAAACGCGAAGCAGCATTCAAATGACTTTCTAAATTATAGAAATTATATTTAAAAAAAAAAAACGTTTTTACCTTTTTAAAAAAGGTAAAAAACAAAAAAAAATTGAATTACAAAATCGTTGGTTAATCTATTATTTAACCTTTTTGTGTGAACAAGAATCAATTATCCCGTCAAAAACCTTCCGACATAACAATACGAATTTGACATACCGTGAACATCAGCACCCAAATCCGTATTATAGATGGTCTCCAGCATTTCCAGCTCTTCGTGTTCCTGTATACCTTCATTGCCAAATATGCCCTCCTCGGGCCACACTTCCCTAAATCAAATTTACTTAAAACTTAATACGCATAACTCCAGACTTATAAATTGTTTTTTTTACTTAAAGCTAAAAAAACATTATTTTTTATTATTATTTATTAAATATAAAATAGAAAAAAATTGACAAACAAAACAATTACATAAAAAAACTATACACACACACAAAATGTATATTTATGTATGTGACTGACCTGGCAGCTCTGAAGGTACCGAGGGCGTCTTCATATTTGTAATCACGCATCAACTTCTGTATCTTCTGCATACAATCTTCTCTGAAATAAGAAATACATATATATATATATTATAGAAGAAGGGGCAAACGAGCAGAAGGCCCACCATAAAGGTAACATATATATGAATTTATAGTTTTGTTTTATTGAAAAAAATCGCGAATATAACTAGCTGATCCTAAAAATAGGCCGATTCTCAGTCCTGCTCAATATGGCCACAAAATTTCAGGAGAATCGGTCAACCCTTTTCGGAGGAGTACGGGAACGAACATTGTGACACGAGAATTTTATATATTAGATAATATTCTGATCTGAATTGATTTTTAACAAATTTGTGGAAAAAATCAATACAAAAATTTGACGAGATTATAATAAATTAAAATATATAACGAGGAGAGTACCTCTACAGGGCTACCGCCGAACCCCTACTCGGGTTATTTTTGAAAGGCGTAGGGTAGCATCAGCATTGCCAACATCACGATTGAGTCGGTCATAATAACCACTTATTTAAAGAAACACTTCACTGATAGTTTCCAAGATTTATATTTCACTATTTGAAGAGAGGTCCGTTCCGTACAACGGCTTAAGCGCGACTGTGTCGTGCGGTTTTTTTTTTTTTTTTGGAGTGGGATCTCGCTGTTGGCCAGGAGGCCTTTACAGCTCAGCTCGGGCTGGTTGGCGAGCTTAGCTCAGCCGTGACAAATGTGGTTTGCCGTGACTTGCGCAAGGGCGTCTCCTGTGAGACTCGGACCTCGGCTTGGGCTGTCACGGAGGGGACTAGCCTGAGGGGCTGGACGGAAGCTCACTGGAGGAGTGAGCGACACTTGGAATAAGGGACTACGCCTTCGTCGGCGAAGGCGGTTTTTAACCCTAGCTCTCCTATCTGATTGTTTGGCCGCGCGGGCGGCATCTAGTGTGTTGTTGGCTACAGTAATGGGATCGTCCAGATCCATTAGGGAGTGTCGAGGCCTTTTTTGTCTATTTTTATACTGTGTCTTGCGTACCGGGTACGACGTGTATTTGCGCACTAAGGGGTTGGGATGGTTTTTAGCCTAGTCAAAGTAGCGGGTCGACGCTTCCTTCATCCATTGGGCTATGGTAGGGAGTTCTAGGTCGTAGTGGAGGTCTACGTTTCTCACATACATGGGCGCTCCAGTTGCGAAGACTACGCTTGCGTAGGTGATGCATGGACGGACACATGCTTTGTACAGGGTAACCTTGTGTCTGAGCGACAGTGTCGTGCGGTTAAAATCCGTTCTTATATATAGTGCTCAAGCACGTGTTTACACAGGCGTCGTATTGAAAGATGACATTTCACAGAGTAACAAACTTAAAGTAATCAACTAATGTTTTTAAACTTATTTTAGGACAATTAAATGATGTTTGAACTTAATTATTCTAGTTATTTTAAGACTAATTGTTGTACTTGCGCCGATATATATAAATAAATAACGGGATACATTTCACACCAACGTAAGCATGTAAATACTGGGGACGTAACAGAGGTAATTCTATCGATAACTAATTTATCAGAATCTCCGATTGCAATATCGATAAAAACCTCCGATTTAAAAGTTCATTTTGGAAGCACAGTAACATCCCTGCAAGTGTCAAAGTAAGCTTATAATAATAATATAAGGTAACCGAGACTTATAAGTGTTAGTAGAATTTCTTAAAAAACTAACAATAAGACATATTTCTACATCTCATAATACTACTTATGTGTACTACTACTTAGTATATTAAACAAAACATACTTCTGTTGATCGATAGGTGTGTCTGACGCGGCGTCGAATGGCGGTGGGTGGCTGTCCAGCTGTGATGTGAGGACCACAGCCATCTGTTCCCGCACAGCCTCCCATGCAGGTGTGGGCGTTGCGGTTTGCGGCTTTTGAGCTGCTTTTTGCTCTTAAGGAAAAGGCCTTTGTCAATTATCTATACGTATATATATGGGTTTTATGGATTGAAATAGCTTTATTGAATTTTTTTAAGTTTATGAAGAATTCGGTTCGATTAAGAGCTCTGTGTTGTTGCAGTTAAATTATGAGTGAAAAATTAAATTACGGAGCAATGCAAATAAATATTTAATGTATAATTTGCAGTTTTTTTTTAAGTAATTAAAAAAAAAACTATTATCACCAAAATATAATATAATAATATGGTGACAAATAAAGTTTTGAGTTATGAAAAAAATTAATACGTATATGTTATTTGAATTGTAATTAACATAGTTTTGTATTAATTGTTCATTTTAAAAGAGCATCTTGCCGGTTCTTCTCGGTAGATGACTGCCTTCCGAACCGGTGGTAGTGTTAATGACGATTCAAAAGTGTCTCTATAAAGACCAACTTGAATAAAGATATTTTGAGTTTGAGTCTATATATATACTTATATACGTAGTTTTTTTTTTGAACTTCATCACCGCCAGCCGTTAAAACAGAGAAACGTGCGCTCAATCCGTAAGCAATAATGTCTAAGCGAGCGAACACGTTCCTTTTGACGAGTCGAGTGTTTCCTTACACTTGGCTAACTCTATTGTTTACTTTGATAATTTTGCTTAGAATTAAAAATACAATAAAAAAAAAATGATTCCCTTTGAACGCGAACATTTAAAACAACGTATCAGTAAAAGCCGACAACACATTTTTGAATATAAATAAACTTTCTGGTACCCGCCTATCCCACTCGCAGTCTTGCCTTGTTCCAGGTCCCTCGTGCAAGGACAAGCTACGGACAAAACTCAGTCTACAACCTATAATGAGACCTATCTGTAATTAGATATATTTGGCCTAAGTAGAAATTCTTAAAAAAAAAACTAAGACTCCACCTCGCACACTCACACACACAGAAACACCATTGCACACACTAATACAAACACACACACACTTAAATGCTCGTTCTTCACATAATATACTCCACTTGTTCATATGTATATTTTTATTTATTTTGTTATTATTTTTTCTGATCTTAGATTCTATTTCCGGTTCTATGTTTTAACCTTATTTTGGCTTTATTATTAATATATTTTTATTGTGTAAACTTTTTGTGATAAGCTGTATAGGTTTAAGAAATAAATAAATAAATAAATTTTTGGGTATGAGAAGCCCTTAACTGCTAGTATGAATTGTGATCACACTTTAATAGAGAGTATCTTCGCAGACAGTTTTGAACCCACCCAGTTATAAGAATATTATTAATGTACAGTTTTATTTGGAAAATTTATAAATACCATACAATGTTTATTTGTTACGTCAAATAAGAATGTGTAGTAGAACTCGCTTTTTTTTAAGTAGAATTCTTCAAAATAATGTGAAATGTTAGACTTACTCTTGGTCTTCGTCTTTCTACGAACTTTCTTTTGCACAACCAGTCCGGTCTTTTTACAGTAGTGCTCCAGCATTTTCAAGAATAAATGCACCGTCTCCACCAAGTCCAATAAATACGATCTAAAATTGAAATAAATAATAATCTTATATATAAAATTTCCCTGTCAGTGTTAGAAACCTTAAGCCTCCGAAACGGCTTGACCGATTTTGACCAAATTTTATATGCGTCTTCAGTAGGTATTAGCCAACATCTCATATTAATAAGTGATAAGAGTTGTTCACCCTTAATTTTAATTCCTTTATAATGTGGCATTAAATCATACATACAACCCTAATTTTTTACGCTTTGAGTAATTTAATAATTTTTCATTTTGCTCGATAACTGATCGTCATATAAATAATTCTTACGGCAAAGCTTTTTCAGCTAGTATGAATATAATAAAACTAGAAATAAGAAACTAAGACATCTAATATTACAGAATAATCCAATTTTAAATAGAAAAAATATTAACTAAGTGCCAATTTCATATGGTAATACATCGCTAATTAGTTACACTTTTGAAAAACTAACTAACTAACCTTATATTGAATCTATTCGAAATGCTAACAAACCACTTTTCATTACTGAAAATACTAATCTCAGCACATATAAACATTAAAAACGACGCAACTTAAATCCAAAGTTAAGTTAACATTCGTAAAGTACAGTGCCAACTCCATGTAACGTCAAACCGATTTAACGACAAACCCTAAAGCGTCGAAATCAATTGGCTTTAGTTGGTTTAACATACCATTATGATTTCACCCTCCATATAACCACTCTCTATAACGCCCAAATCACTGACCTTGGCATTTTATTCTCGTCGTAGTCCAAGAAGATCGTCAGAATGAACTCGCGATACTCCAGCACATAGAAAACATTGCTCTTAATAACTTTAGCGGAATCTTTGACCGACGCGTCGGTACATTTGTCCATAGCGAGCAATGTGTTCAGCAGCTCCTTATAACATCTCAAAGCCAGGTGTAATCTCCTCACCCATGGTGAGAACTTCTTCTTCTCAAGGCGTATCATGTCGTGATACTTCTCCATCTGCTGTTGCACATAATGAAACATCGGTACGGACATTGTTTCGCTGAAAACCGGAGAGATTTTCTTATACGAACAGGTATAAATTCAAGTATTTTTTTCGCGATAAAATGTCACATCACTAAAGTTTAAAATATCTCCATACGATTTAATCGAAATCGGTTCAGTCGTTTAAGAGTGAAAGCATAACAGACATACAGAGTTACTTTAGCATTTATAATGATAGCAATTTGTCAGTACATTATAAAGACTCGGGAGGAAATTTGAGTACGATTTTTTTTTAAATTGTACCCCGTATGAGAAATGAAAACTTACAATATAGCGTTTTTCTTTTATAATTAATTTAACTCTATTAGTTAACTAATTTAAATATTTTCAGTAAGTTTCAATAAGTTAATGAAATAATGATAATGAATAACAGTTAAAAATGATCCAAAAACTTGGAACTGAGGACGCATAAATAAGTCTCTCAAGACACAGAAAATATAATCAACCAAGCCAAGTTTCTTGCATGCTTCTTCTCATCCTGGTCAGACCAGAACAGGCGAAGAATCACATAGGTTTAAGACGATTCAAAACGGTCCTATGTACCTTAATTAATACGTTGACCACTAATAAAATTATTGACCACTGATATTTATGGAAAATATTTATTTATTCACACTTAAACAGTAGAAGTAGATGAGCAGTGGGCGGCCTTATCGCTAATAAGCGATCTCTTGCAGGCAACACACAAAAAGAATGCTAAAAAATACCATAAACACAACTCACCTAACTAAAGCAACGTTAAACTTGTGACCCCTATTGAACTCCATAAAGAATTTCATCGTCCATAGATAATAGGATTCGTCGTTCTGCTGGGCCTTCGCCCTCACCAGCGCATCCTTCACGTGATGCATTAGCGGGTTATACGACGAGTTGAGGAACTCGATACAGAACTCTTTAAGGAATAGTCTGCAAATGTGGTTTTTTTTTTTTGTTGATCAAGTAACAAATGTTATAACATTATACTACTTAATCATATTATGCTACTTAAAAGTAGGTTTTATCGCGTTTATGTACAAAATTGATTTTAAAAAAAACCAGATGATTTTTTATTTTTTTTATAGAAGAGGGGGCAAACGAGCAGGCGGCCCACCATAAAGGTGAAACCGCCGCCCACAGACACTCACGCGGCTGGTAGCTCGTGAGTGCGTTGCCGGCCTTTAAAGGAAAGGTTTGAGGGACGAGGGAAGGGGTAAAGGATGGGCACCGGAAGATCTCACTCACCGAACGAAACGCGAGTACAAAATGAACAAAGTCCAATTGCATCACTTTACGCCGGTTTTCTGTGAGAGAGTGGTATTTCTCCGGCCGTGCCTGCCCGTTCGGCTGATACTCTAAGTAACAGCATGGCACTCCCACTCAAAACTTTTGGGCAGAACGATTGGCAGAGTTCTAGTGAAATTCGCCCATGTTTATCTCCATACCAACTACATCGAAAATGGTTAAGTAGTTTTTGAAAGCGTAACATGCATACTTATTTACGCATTTATAATATTCGTATGGATTTAACTATTTCTGACTGACTTACATCAGGCTAATAATTCGGTGGAACTACAACAATTTTCTTTTGATAATAGTTTTTCTTATTAATTGAGACAGGACCTCGATGATGTAGATATAACGATTTCATTATTATGTTGTTTAAGGGAAAATTTATTATTTAGAAAATTCTTTTATTGAGGATATAATTTTCAAAAAAGTGTACCACAGAGTGACCGATTAAAATTAATAAATTTTAAGTAATTTTTGAAAATCACATACCGTACAGCAAATGGTGATCTCCGCTCCATAGCACCACTTTCCACCGGTCTCCTATTCTTTGGTCTCACTAATTTGGATTTCTTACTACCATTAAAGTCTAGATTGGATATTTTATTCAACGGCTTCAAACATATTAATTCATTCTCTGATATGGATTTCATGTTTTGTATGACATAGGTCCCTCCGAATCTGGAGTGCCTGTTGACGAAACCTTACTACTCACTACTTGAACAGTGGTTATTCTAAACTACTTAAAGGCATCTCTGACTCAAGTAGACTTAAGCATTTCACACAACTAATTTAGATTCATTTAATACAAGTAAAATAAAAAAAAAGATTTTTTCTGTTTTAGATTTCTTCATAAGCATACAGATGATGTAAAAAAGTATTTAACGAAAAATAGAAGAGTGATTTTGAATTTTTTCATCTTCAAACATAAAAAAAAGGAATAAAAATTACCGAGTAGACGAGTATTGGCGTATTTTATTGACTCTCTCTTTTGTCTCTGATAATCTTAGGGTCAACAATTCTTGGTCATCACGTAATTTCTCATCGACACTACGCTGTAAAGCCGCATCGGCAAGTCCAGATGGATTTTGCTCCCTCAACAGATGTGTTACAATTTCCAATATATGCATAAAATATTGTTTCTCATTCTCCGACGACATATATAATAGTATATCGAGAATGCCCGATTGATTTAAACCCCATAAAACCTGAAAACTCTCAATGTTTAGTGGTCCAGATATTGTATACTCTAATTAACACTTTCTGTATATCCAGAGGTTAACGGTAATGTTTTAAACACAAATATTAAGGAACCTATTGAAATTATTAATATGAATTTGCATAATTAATTATTTGTTTGTTTTTTTTTTATTCATTAGCATGTCATGATTACACAAAAATATTGCTGAATTTATTTATATAACACAATTTATTATTTACGAATATAATTGCAACCTATATTTTCAAATTAATAAGTATATAGCATGCCGGTAAGAAAAATCTAAAACAAAAACAATAATAATACTGATACAACAGAATGACAGAATGATGAAATCAGTTGAGCCTATGCTGCTGAAACTGTAGTAATCAATCACCAGATACACATGAAATTACCTGATCGTGCACACTTGCATCATTTTCTGGTCTCTTTTCCTTGTCCAAATCAGCAGCAACATGCAAAACATTTCTTATTAAGATTAGTATCCTTTCTATAACCAGCCCTGTGTCTTCGTCTCTTTCAGACCAGTCCTAAAAATATTTATGTTTTAAAAACAATATGTTCCAACTAAATTATTAATAACAACAAAAAAGTGGTAAGCACAAAATTTTATATAAGTAACTTACAATCTCTAAAATCTTAGCCAACTTTTTAGCGAAGACCTGCCAAGTTTCAACTTTAGTAAACGCTTCTTCCTTATATGACTGTAAATGAGATAGAATCTGCAAGTAATTATGTCGGGCAGCCCTTTCAGTTGGAACTTCTTCTCTATATAGCAATAATGCTGGGTTAGTTAAGTTAACTATTAATCTGAAACCAAACAAAATTATACTTTATTTGTAAAAAATGGTTACAAGCTCAATCTAATTTACAGGTATATAATGTTTAAGCATGTAGATTTCTATTGAAATTGCCAGAAAAAACATACGAAAGTTTCTGACCAATGCAAACTTACCGCAGAGTTACGTCAAATAGTTCGGTATTCTCCCAATGGTCAATCAACATAGGCAACAAATCAGTTTGTAGAACTTTAGTTTGTCCTAAATGCATCCGAATCTCATGATCCTCGCCATCTCTCCTCATATATCTTATTAGATCCTTAACTGTGTTTAAAGTGAAGTCATCAATCATGTATTTCCCAGTCTTCTTGTCGAAAGTTCCTAAAGCATTGCATGTCGCCGAAAGTTCGGCGGATAGCAGAGAACTCATTTTTACAGATATATTAACCAAATTGTAAACAAAAAATATAAACTATTTCACATTCTACTTTAATTTTCTTATATTTTCACTATTCAATGTAAACACGAGTAATTGTAATGACAAGTAATTACTGACATTAAAAATGCCGCGAAAAATATTCTTGTTTACTTTGTATAGACTGTAAAGTGACTTTGAGTATTGACATTAGTTCGGTAATATTTAAATTGACAGTAACTTCTTCGATTGAAGTTTTAAAAAACTTTTATAGACATTTTAATAAGGTTATAGGTACCTAATAACGTAATGTTACATAATCCAGACGCACATCACTCAACTTATCCGAACTGGCTAAATGCCAGTTGGAACGTACAGTTGAGTCCTGACTCCTGGCGTGCTACCAATCGCAAGGATTATCTTGCTACAAAAGCGATCAGATTTTACACAACCTTACTTTAATGTGATTTATATAAAATAAAGGCTCCATTTTTAATTTTATATTGATTGACAATGTTGCCATAACTTATTATATATATAAATCACTTTATTATAAAAAGCAATACACAGACGATCCATCTAACAATTATTTATTAGTAAAGATGTGTGACTTTAATTTCAATAATTTATATTATCAATTGCTACAATATTTCGATCCTTTTCACTCTTGTGCCCGCTTTTATTGCATATATGGTATCTCGGTGCGCGCGCGCACTAGTTACCGCGCCATCTAGTGCGCTTTAAAACAATACCTACAAGAATAGACGAAAAGAGAATAATCTTGTGGCGTTCGTTTACAACGATTTTATTAAGGAATTCAATATGAATTATTATGTTACCTATGTTTATTAGTTAATATATTTATTTATTTATGTTAAGCGTTTATACAATGTTTATTAGATGTAAAGATATCAAGTTAAATGGGTAAGTAACAAATAATTCATAATATATAAATTATTCGTAACGAATATTTCCAGTACCAAACTTCCTACTTGCGCACGTTACGCATTTAAAATTCAATTAAACCGCGACTACCCTCTGTGTAAATATCTGCAAAATACAAATATGCACAAGCGTATTATGAAGCATTGTATCTCCATGAATCTATTACGTTTTAGTATACAGTTATCAATATCAAGGACTCCTGAATAGGGTCTTATCTCCTTTGATATATATTTCTAGTTTTAATGTGAATGATAATAGAATTAAACAATCGAGATCGAGAGTTCTTAAAGCATAGGAAATATTACGGACCACTGACGCAGTCTTAACACGTGGTTGTTATTATTAAATGTACTGTTTTATAATAAGATCACTGTTATAAACATTTTCCTCTTCCTTAAAGGCCGGCAACTCACTTGTAAGCCTCCTGGCGTTGCAGGTGTCCATGGGCGGCGGTTGGCACATCACTCGAAGTGACCCGCCTGCTCGTTTGCCTCCTCTCACATAAAAAAAAAAAAAAACATTATATGTTATTTTCAATATTTTGTATATATCCCATGTCGAACAAAGTACACAAGCCTATTTTTTCTCTTTAATTGAACAGCCGTATGCAGCAGTATGCAAAAACATCTCTTTTACGGACTTTGAAACCGACAACCGTACTGTAAAAAATGCTTCTGGGGGGGATAATTTCTTGTCAGTTCTTCTTCTCCGCTCTACGCTCTTCAGCACTGACAGTAAGTATTATTGTGGAGTTATTTTCTTTATAACATTTTAAAAAGTTGTTACCTATCTAAATAAAGATTTGATTGATCGAACACTGTTGTCGCGACATATTCTTCAAATTATTATGGAAATAATTGTCAAGTTAAATTAAAACTATCGCGGTTGTTTTAACGCTCTAAGCGATCTCATCCAGGAAACCAATGGAAATAGGATTCTCGTAAAGTAATATCTTCTTGGAATGCACTAAATTTTCGATTAAAATTGTATGCTTTACAATTTTATACAACAACAACTGAACAACATTCTTATTTCAATATGTTCATACAATGTACCATCGATATTGGGAAGATTTTTCAATTGATTCTCGTTCGTCGTTAATGCATTTTTATGAGAGCACAGTTCCAACATTAGTTTTAATTGGCGCGAGTTGGACGACTGCTGCCGCCCGCAAACTTTTACTTATGCCTCTATAATTGCCTTTATTACTTTTCCACCACTATTAAACCATCGTTCCACAAGATATATTACGCCACTTAATAGCCTCGTTTTCCTTACGAATGTTTATTGAGAAGGACACCGGAAAATAACTGTTTATTTCGCTGTAACAGCGCGAAGATTGTGCAAGTTGGGAATTAATGATGCCGAATTATTCATTGGGGTTATTGGATGCTTTTTTAAATGTAAGGAATTATTTCTTCTTGATTTCAATTTTAGAGTTGTATGTAAGATTCCTAAATGTTATGAGCGATCGTTTATCAGTGATCATGCTGTTACTTTTGACTGGGAGTGCCATGCTGATGACTGGGAGTGCATACTTAGAGTTTCAGCCGTATGGCCTGCCCATACGGCCGCGGCCGCGGCCCCACGGCCGGAGAAATATCACTCTCTCACAGAAAACCGGCGTGAAGTGATGCAATTGGACTTTGTTCATTTTGTACTCGCGTATCATTCGGTGAGTGATATTTTCCGGTGATCCTTTCCCCTCCCTCGTCCCCTTTTCCCTACCCCTCCATTTCCTAATTTTCCTTTAAAGGCCGGCAACGCACTCATGAGCTCCCAGCCGCATATCTATGGACCTCGACCCTCGTTTGCTCCCTCTTCTATAAAAAATAAATAAAAAAAAGTGAATGAACATTGATTTTGACCGATTTTACAGATTCTTCTTCTCAGTGAGGCACTTTGGTTTGTTAATGTGATGAGTCGCCATCGTCGCACCATCCCTTGACTGATGATGTTTGCATAATACCTTTAAAAGGAACGTAATTTCATTATTTTTTTTAAAGTGACTACAGTATTTTTATCTTTAGTCAAGTTTTTTTAATATAAAATGTCCATTTATTAATAGACTTAGAACATATTGTCTGAATTCATATTAGTTATGAGGTGAAGGAAAAAAAGAAATATACCTCGAAGAGCAATACAGAGGGAGAAATGATCTTAGGTCCGTATTATTTCCGAAGAATAATCTTCTCGTGTTACTGAAGCGGTTGACTGACTGACGACTTTACAAATGTACAATTAGTCGCATCCTATACTGATCTTTGGTTTTGTTTGCAACACACAAACAGTCCATAACAAATAGACTTTTACTAACTGTCCTTAAAATGTCACAAATATACAGTTGTTAGAGCCAGGCATATTCAGAATTTGATTAGCCTTATAATTGTGTCTATATACAAAGATATATAGCAGGTCCAAGCTATTATATTATATATATTATATATATATATTATAAGCAGTGTTACCATAATAATCAGCATATCTTAATTCCGAGGTGGATGCACGTCCGTAAATGGGTTTTTCGATCGTTATGTGCTATTTGAATCTCACGAAAAAACATCTTAAGCAAAACTTGCAACATAAAACCCAACAGCAACGCGTGTCACTGAAGGCCAATCATCTTGTATATTAGGTAAGAAACAATAATATTGTGTAAAGGTATAAAACTTATATTGGTATAACGAAGGCATTAAAATAAATGCTAAATGTAAATCATCTGGTTTAATTAAACGTTCATTCGCACAATTGTTTTTCCTTTCCACAGAACACAAAGCGATTTAAACTGTGCTCTGCTCTGTTCTAGCTTAATGACTACAAGTCGTACGTGTGTAGTAAGCTTAAAAGACATGTGAGCCGGAAATACGACAGCAATTTTCCTGCATCTATAGAAAAATGGGCGTCGTTTAACATTACGCATGGCTGACTAGAGTTTATCGCTGCTTGAGGGATGATCCTCGTCTGTTAGTCTGCTTGGTTTAGTTTTATTAAGACAGTGCTTTTATTAATGGCCACGCGAGTTACACATATCGCATCATAAACTCTTGAAAACGTGTTTAAAATTAATTAATCTATCTCTTTTCATCACGACGAAATGACTAATGAATAGAAAGAGATGGATATAAAAGAGAACGTTGAGTGTTGGCCTAGTGACAAAGCTACTCTCTGAATTAGTTTGTACCGCGGTTGTGGAAAGGATTTTTTTTTCTATGTTTAATCTATGTATTGAGAATGGTAGTAGTGGGATAGGTATTGGAAAAATGCCGGAGCTTTTGAAGGACTTTTAAGGCTTTTCGCCTTCATCAAAGAAATTATTGGATTACTATTAATTTAAGTTACGTAATTAAATGCTAACTATAATTCAAATTATTTGTTATCGAAGCGTTGTACGATTTTAAGCCGTCTAAACTCTAAACCAATTCTCAAATTGAGTACTTTAGTACTACTGATTTATATAAGACCTCAAATAGCTATTCAAACTCAGCGATGCGTTTTCATTACAAGCCTTGGAGTGCTATCGAAGCAAACGGTCAGAAAGTCCGTCTAAGTCGCAGTAATACTCTAATGTCAAGAGAATTCCTATCAGCAACGAGGACGGTCTTTAGACTTTAGAGCCACACATTTGGGGCCCCTAAATAAATACAGCATAATTTCTAATTAAGAATATTTGAAACGCGAAATAAACCATTTTTAGTAGTGTACTGAAAGTTTACTGTGTGGCTGGTTTCTTTAGGTGTAATACAGGTCAGTGGGTTGCCTGGAATAGATTGTTAGGGATAAGGCCGGCTCTTGCTCGCAGGTGTATTAACATCATCTACTTCTACTGTTTAAGTGCAAGTGTAAATAAATAAATAAGTTTTAGTAAAAACATGATTATTTAAGTTTGTCACATATTAAGCTAAAGAAACTTGGATAAGGTTTTATTGTTTTTCTGGTGTACCAAAGTAATAACTATTTTTTAAATAAAACTTTTAATAGTCAAACAACTCTGAATCACTTTCACTAGCTCCGTTGTATGTTGTATGACACTTTTTATTACACGCTATACAGTAGTCAAACTTCAGTGTAGACAGTGATGTATCGGTTATTATATTAATGTATTATTCATTCGCTATTTTTTAACAATTTTATTTTTCGTTCATAAACGAAGCATTTTTTATTCACTTACGTAACAATAAACTAGATTTAAATAGATAAGAACTTGGTTCTTTATCCCAAGCATATTTATAAACAGGCATTTGACTGGACCCCACAGATAAAGAAGTGAGACCATCCCAAACAGACCTGGTGAAGTAGGCGAAGTGAGCCGGTAATACGCGTCGGATAGAGCGCGATGGTGAATTGCTGTGGACACCCACTACCCCGTCGAGGGTTCATAGGATCTTAACTAGCAAGTTATATAGCCATTAATATTATCTTAGAGAGTTCTAGGCCCACACTCTAGGGCCCCAGTAGGAATATGCAAAAAGCGTCGCTTCCTCGTTAATAGCCAAAGTGCCCCTGTAAAGACAAGTTCTTATCTCGCGACTCCACTGGTTCACATTTAATTGTCAAAGTTTTATTACTCAGCCTAATTACAATATTGAGGTGGAAACTGATAAGGCGAAATTTTCTCGCCTATTGTTAACGCTGTATTGTTCAAGCTTATTGTATTGAGATTCTGAATTTAATTTTTTGACTAAATTATTATTACGGGGATATAAGTTGGTTGTGTTTCCTTTAGGAATGTATGTATCTGACTCCATTTATTTGTTTTATATATTTAATTGTTACAACAGTTATCTAATATCTTATTATTACATGACAAGAGAAAGGTTATAACAACAGAAAGTTAAACATGACAAATGACAAAAGGAAAAAAAAATGAAAAACATAAAAAGGTTTTAGTCTTGTGACTGTGTGCTATTTTAATTTAATGATAATAAAATGTAATATTTATTCCTATTGTCAATATACATTCATGTTACCTTTTATATACGTTTTTGCTCTTTTCAAAGCATTTCTAGCTGTCATGTCAGATGAAGAATGACAGTTTAACATTACTCGAATTGTGATTTAGATTTTTTATGAAATATATAGCTAGAAACTCTGGCAAATTTATTCGTTAGGAATCTCGATTTGAGTTCAATTTTCGTAAATTTTAAACAATAAATTGTAAAACCTGATACTTTGTAAGCCGTACCAAAATATCAAAAAACTGTTATATAGCATGTCCCTAAAATTAAGTATATCTCCATACCAAATTTTATCGAATCGATTAAATAGTTGAAGCGTGGAAGCACACATACATACATACAGAGTTACGCATATATAATATAAGTATGGATAAAGTCAACATATAAAACATTATAAAAAGTAAAACGCATTTCAAACCCGATGACGTCACCGTATTGAATCCAAATAATAGATGTCGCTACACGACTAAAGGAATAATATTACAACGCTATATTTATAAGAAGTTCTTAACAGATTCAATGCAGCTTGTGATTGCCAAACTAATCACAGCCTTATCGACCCCAGATAACATTAGCTTTGATCCCGATTCACACGTTATTTTTCAAAACTGCATTACGTAAATTGAAAAGGAAGCAGGGGCGATCCTATCTTCTCGCTTTGAACATTGCGGCTGACGTCATGATATATTTTCATATTTGTGAGAGCTCTTGAATTTACCGAATACAATGAAATTTATGTCACAGTTGCTGCACAGTATTGATTATTGTTAATAGCGATATAAAACAAGGTTGGGGTTTTTTTTATTTTATTAGTTCTAATACAGAATGTATGCTTAAATACACATAAAAAAAAGAAAACACAATAACAGATTTAACACACACACACACTCCAATTACATTAGAGACATAAACTAAAATTAAAGACTAACTAAACTAAATTAATTAATAAAGAGTGTAGATCCTCGTAGCTATTAAAAAGTTCATTTTCAAATTGTACCTTTTAATATATGTTGACGTACACAAGTGATCTCTGATACAATTCTATGTGGAAATTTTTTCTTGTGTCCGGAATTAAAACTATCCGTACGACAATTCACTATCCACATTTAAGTTTACAATTTGTTACTTAAAATACTAATCCGTCATTGAAGCGTACATATCACTCTGTACAGTTAAATCACCTAAAATATTCATAGACAAGATATCGTTGCAAGACGGACAATCAGTCCCACTAAATCACTGTAAGCCCAGCTAGTTTGAAAAATCGTTCTCCAAGGAGAGCCTCCTTCACAAAACTAACTAGGAGTCCCAATTTACTTTGTACAATTGTGTTGGTTAAGTCAGTCGACTCACGTACAACGTACACGCCACAACGAGATACCTAATTTATTTTCTCTATTTGATTTACAAGCACTCTGTATGTATGATATTATTTAGAATTACAAATTAGGTTGAAGAATTATGATTTATTCATCATATGTTTATAAGATAAATACATGTTGTTTAATTCAATTTGCACAGAGTATATTTTCATAATAGTGTAAACACTGACAGGTTGACCATGAAGGTTAAACAAACGTGCGATTTATCCAACATATAATTCATAGTTTTTTTACAATTAGCACTGCATACTTCTTCATATTATTTTCACGATAGGGAAACCTTGTTTTGTAGGCTAGTTTCCAGCTCATTCTTTATTATAATTTATAATCGGTGTAAAATACACACCTATTTTGTGTGTGCGAGTAGTGAGTTTATGTGTCGCGTGTGTGCAGTGAGAGAGACTGAAACTCTACGTCATCACGTGTATTTGTTGTAATGAAATGTAAACAATCTAGCGAACTCATCAGTTTTGTCTCGAGGTTTTATCTGGACAGCTCTTGTTTAATCTTATTATTTAATCGTGTATATTTCAATAAATATTGTTTCTACCGCATGTCGGAGTACTTTTATCTTACATTTGAATTAAACCGTTACCTATGATATTTGTCAAAGCGCAATAATGTTCACTAGATTATTATTCGTTTGTAGGTATGTCATGAATTGAGGTCTTGATTTCGAAAAGTATGCCAAATTTGGAGAGGGCTTCAGGGCTTTAGTGCTCCCAACTGTCAATTAGTTCTCATTAGTGGGTTGGTCTGTGCCTCTAATGGGCGCTTCTGTGGAACTGTTTCTTTCATTATCATTTTTACTTTTGTTAGAACTGTCTATATATATATATATATTTAGTACACATATTTAATACATTGCACTCATTTTATTTAATTAACATATTTCCAGACATACACAAAAGTCTGTCAACAAACAAAAAGAGTGACTATAATTGTGAATTTTGAGAAAATTTGTCTCAAGTTCCCATTTAACTGTCTTATGTGTAAACCTAGTTGTGTTTTCTCATAAGTTTATTGTTTTAAATGTATTTAGCACATAAGATACAGACAGAAATTATTAAATAATGTTAAAAAATCACACGCAAACAAGACATAAGCCAAAAAGTACAAAATATATTTTAAATACAAGAGAACAGAAACACTTCTCAAACAAAAAACTTCTCGGGGGCACTTTATCGCAGGTATAAAATTATAATGATTGTTCAAACATATTAAGGAATAGCAAAGACATTTTGATCCGCAGTCCAAGATAAATTTTATCTTTCGTTAGAGCGACCGTTTTATAAATTTCCGCTGAGCTTTGACGCGGCAATTTTTTTCCTAGAAAATGTCATTCAACGAAGACTTTATTTCCTTTTGAAAATTGTTAAAACTTTGTTTATTTTTCATGCTATTCAAGTTCCTTTTCCTTTAAGCAAATAGTTAATGTTTAATGATGCTTTAGTTTATTACACTTCTCTTACACTTAACCGAATGTATGCATAGCAGTGGCAAGTTTAGTTCTAGTAAACAATATTAACACAGTGTAACAACAAAACAGTTATAATTCTCCCTTATCAAAACCTTTTTACTATCATGGTTAATTAAAACTAAATTATTCTAATTGTTTATTATTTAAATACCCTTCTGTGTATTTCTGACAAATATTTTATTTTGTGATACAAAGAGACAAGAGGATAAGTTCTCTATTAAAATATAAAAATAACACTGTTAAGGTTATACGAAAGGTTCCATTAGTATGTCGTGTGCCAGTTGGGTGTGTCAAAAAATATGACACTTCGATTCCGCACTGTGCTAAATGAAGCAATTAAACTCTAACAAAACTCATTGTAATCTATATTTTTTCAATCATTATTATGTAATCACAATATAAATGTATAGGAATAGAATACAAAGCGTGTCGCACGAAATATTTCAGTACGTACGTTCAAAGTTATGTGAACTGTTTAAATTTGTATATACATTGTTTAGAGGGACATACATATTTAAGTTATGAGAGGTTTTTTTTTTAAATAACTCAAGCGCACTTCACCCTTCCATAACATTCAGGGTATTTTTTATACAGACGGCAGCCGGCCTGGCTTCATATGTTTCGTTATTTATGGACGAGCCGGTACGCGGTCGTTCGCGAGACCGCAAGGCAGCTCTTCCTGTATTGTAATTTATAATGGGTCAGTGTGAGTGTGATTGGTTGAATACACTGTGTGTATCTGGGTGACACACTGAGGGCACTATCAGGCTCGTATTTCTTTTAAGCCTCGGTACTACGTCATATGAATGCTATGCTACTTCATATGATTGAAGAGACGTTTTTGTTATGGCGAAATCTCCAGCTTAACCACTTCTCAATCCTTGAACTCAAACCCTATCATATAGCCTGAAATCTAAGTATATAGGAATGGGCCGCGAACAAATGTTGAGCGAATGCTGTTCGCTGATAGATAACGTCGGTTCACCGAAGCGTCCAGATTTGTACAGGCAGATTGCTAGTATGTATAATAAAGTTTTGTTTAAGCATGGGCTGTGCGATGGGTTTTTTATTGTTATGGACAACCTAGTGAGAAATTCTCATATTTCTTTCATACCACTTGAATAATTTGACATAGACGAAAGTAAAGTAAACCTTTCAAAATAGTTTACTGGATTAAAAGATTTGACTTTATGATTACAAGGCTAAAGCATATTATAGCCTCACTTCATATATCTCCCAATTTATTTTATAAAGTCAACTAATTTGAACGTATTCTATATGTATTGAAGTATTGAAATTTGTGCGTTTTTCAATCCAAAATAAATATCGTCATTTCGACTTGCCAATCGCGAGGGTCACTCGCTCGCCCCCTTGTTTATCTGTCAATACAAATATTGAAAATCCATTAGCGAGTCTCATTGTATCGCAAATTGCAAAAATAATATATTTCGTTTATATCAAGAAAATTGAAAACTAATAGCTTCGCTTTAGGTACAGACAAAAAAAGCGTTAACAAAATGATAGTTTATTTATTTATTCACATTTTGTTGCAATAAAACAGCAGATGTTACACGAGGAAAGTGCGGCCTTATCGCTAATAAGCGATCTTCAGGCAACCCACTAAATAAAAGAATATATAACAATGACAAACATTTAATTGGATAAATAGGATATATTTTAAACTATTAACTATATAATTAACAAACATATGTGTTGGTTAAAATTCTTTGACTAGAACCTTATTTGAGTAACGCAGCTGAGTCAGGAGTTACTAATTAATAGTTGTGGGCTCAGCTTACACGCCTAACATTCTATACAAACACATCTGTGTCGACATATCGTTTACACAGATATATCACAGTGATTTAATTTTCTCCTCTAAACTTAAGTATTATACTATACATATTTTCCCTTGACAGTGGGAATTTCTGAGTACTCATGCACTTCTGTATTTCTTACAAACCATGGGCCATTGATGAGTATCTTTAATGCTTGCTGGATTGGCTTGCTGATCCCCAAAGTTCGATGCCATAAGTCCATATTGGTTTCATTACGCTTTAATATATCAGAAGCTTATTTTTTAAACTGACAGAAGACTGTACCTACCTATTAACCAATACAAGTCTTATTGTTTCCCAGTTGTCTCTTTGCCTTAATATGATTCCTCCGTGTGAGTTCCATTCCATTCCATTCCGCCCATTCTCTTCCGAGGGTATGACAACAATAATATATTTATTATAGTGACTATGTCTCATAAGTGTTAGTACGTACAAATTACTTAAAATCTATGCTAAATAAACACAGATCACAATGTACTACATACTATGCGTCACGACTCATAAATCTGCTATCATGTTCAGGATACTGTTGGAGCTGATACCCTGATATGTATGAGTATGGTTTATGTGTGTATCACATTTCAGAATTCTTGAATTATATTTAAATAAGACGCTTGATATACGTAATGGGAAGTTTTATATAAAGAACAAACACTTCAAATTGTGGAATTAGACATGTGAGCACTTTTGTCTCTCTCTTACAAATTCTGTTTATGCTGTGATGAAAAGAGACAGATGAGCACATTGTATTAATAGGCATGACATTTGGTATCAAGTTATAAGCGAAAATGATCTGAACTGAAATGGAAAACGAAAGGAACTTTAATATTAACGAAGGCGTAAATTCAAAATGGCGGCTCATTTTAATGACGCAATAATAACAAGAATATTTGATCTTAAATGACACATTATTTAATTTTAATTATGTTTTAATTGACATGCTATTGAGAGCACCGTTCACCACTCACCCAAGATAATTACACGCATTGTTGAAATAATTAAATTATAAATTATGATGAATTGAGATTCAATATTAAATTGTATTTAATAGAGGGCGTGTCGTACGTCTTTTGTTTGGAAGTACGCTTTAGATATAGACAAATTTTCATTTAATGTAATCTTATTTAAATTAGTTGTTTATGACCTTTTTATACGGAAAATTGTATTGATTTATCGTTTCTTTATAGCATATGCATATAGCATTGTTGTACAAAAAGAAAACAATTTTAAAAACACTTTATGAAAGCCAATATAAGTTAGGAGTAGAGTCTATTTGGTGGTTGGTTTACAAGTGCACAGGCGCTTATTAAGGAATTAAGTAGGCACCTGGTAGTCAGTACCGGTGATCCAAGAGCTGGTGCTTTTCTTGCTCAGCGTATAAGCATCGCGATACAGCGAGGAAATGTCATTATGGGTACTCTGCCACAACTACCAAACTTTTTGATTTAGTGTTGTAGTATGATTTGTTTATTAACCTGTAAAATCTTACAAAATTATTGAATAACAATTATCATTAGACAGAAAAGAACAATAAAAAGGCACATATTGCATGCTACCGGAGCTATTAGAGACTTGTATTAATAATGACTTTGTATGTATTTCTAAAAACGTTTAATTAAAACTGATTTCGTAGTTTCGTTGGTAAAATTATTATTTATTATAAAACGGTAGATACAAATAATTGTATTCACGTAGTGTGCGGGTGCCCTTACGTTTATAATGAGGGTACATGAACGAAACCCAATTTACGGCTTAGCAACAAGTTTGATAGTCTGTTCCTTGTTAGGGATTTATTATAAATAGTTCATTATTCGGGCCGGAGCGGAAAGTTAAAAGTTTAAAATATTACGCAAACATTATTATGCTTGAGGGTTTATTGGAAATATTTATAGAACATTGTTTGTCTGTTGTCCGAACTTCTTAAAGTTCATGCGTTCTAACTCCCTTTTATTATGTCCTTTTTTTAAATATATTGTAACAATTCGTGAATATATGTGTTTTATTTTATATCCTTTATCTATATTAGTATTTATTTTGTAATTTTAGTTTGTGTGTTCGTGACTGTGTGTGTATTCGACCTTGATGAAAATTTGTGCTGTGGTTATTAGACGGAATGAAGAAGGCTATGACTACTAAGCCAGGCCGAAAAACTAACTTTTTATATTGTTTTATAATAAATAATCTACTTTTCTAAATGTGTGTTCATAATATATTATTGTTTATAATTAAGCAACCCCTTCCCCAAGTCGTGAAAACATAATTCAGTTTCACTGATTATTGTTGTCTTGTTATTGGCTGGACAAAGGAAGGATTAAGGGGAGCCTAGACAGATGACGAGAATATATATTTCAAGCGTTAACTTACAAAAGAAAAAGTAACACTTAATATAATTCATTAAGTATACAAGTTATATATATTAGTACACAATTGTTAAACTCAAAGTTTTAAATGTGGTAAGCTTGGTACAGGTTATGTAACGCTCATAGTCGAGCTTTGGAAATTGGACATTCATACATCTACGAAATAATAATCGTACAGATCTGTCATATCCATGTGATATTTATTATACGCTTATTTCCCCTAATGTTACTTATTAATTAAGATGACCCATACAAACAGGTTCACTAATTAAATCTGAGAATCAATTTTCATAATAATAAAGTCATTTTGAAGCAATTTCGTCGACGAACCATCCCCTGTTATTGTTTAGAGCTCGTGAAAATTATTTTGAGCTTCAAAAGGAAATCCTATCAATTATTTGTAGAGATTTAGTGATGTTTAATGAGGTTGCTGTTGTATTCGCGACGGATTTTTTTGTCATATACGCGTTTCTTTCTTAAATTATCAAGGTTTATTTTACAAAAGCTATTTCATGAGTTAACAAATTGTTAAAAAATCATAGTTAATACAGGTTTTTTATAAGAATTTATGGTAGAAATTCATGGTATATTAATCGAAATGAAGCTTTCAGAAAGCTTACCAAAGCATAACACGAGCACGATTTCGTCTTACAATACCAGTTACAAACGACTTTGCGAAATATCTAGACATATCATAATAAGAATGTTACTTTGTAAAGCTAGAACTACGTTACCTGACTTCATAGATAATTAAAATGGTTCAATTTAACATTTAACGGGTTGAAATGCAAATAAAATCGTGAATACAAAAACAACAATTGAATAGTATGGCTTAAAGAGTTTTAGGTATTAAAATTAAAACATTCAATAATCTTACGATTTTTTTCTAAAGTATCTATTTTTTTTATATATTATAACTAGTTTTTTTCTTGGTAGTTGAAGTCTTCTGGACCATACTTCTAATTTATTCATGGGTTATTAACCACCAAGGCGGCATTTACAGTAATTGGTCGAGTCCAGAAAAATGCAGCGGTTGTCGCAGCCAGGCGGTGATGCTCATGCAGGGGACACAGTTGTGGTCGGAATGATTATTTAATTAAATTTTTGTCATTATTCATAAAATCAGTTAACCAAGTTTTGTATTTTTGCAAATTAAATAGACTATAAAATTAATTCGGTCAACAGTTGTTGGTAACTTAGGTAATCGTAAATATTACTTAGAAAATTATTCACCAAGTCTGTCTGCATTAATCATCTTACGGTTTGGGATCAGTTCGATGTGCTAATCCGATAGTTAGACTTTGAAATGTCTTAAGAGCTTATTTAATTGAAAAGTTTTTAATTAAGGGCTTAATTATGAATATGTGTTTTGGATTGTTGATTGCTTAGATAGAATAAGAGAGAGCGTGTTCTTCAAAACTCAACGAAAAGCAATATTTTTATATTTTATTTTAATATCGCAAAATCTCCCTATTGTTCAAGGTAAGTTACTTAGGCAGATCATCAAAGCTTCTTTTCCACACACTAACAACACACATATAAATAAGAGAAATAATAATAAACTAAAATATACACCCAAAAAAGCATACTTTTGAAACATGAAAAATAAGAGAAATCTTTGATTTTGGCGCCAAAACAAGGGAACATTTTGCACCTGAAGACTTGCAGACTATCACCAAATGGAACAGTGTCGCAGGTCTTCAGAGTTCATTTCACAAGCCTTTATGAAATGTACCAGCTAACGTCTGTATTCGCGATCTGAATATAAAAAAAGTAGAATATAGTGGTAATAAAATACAATCAAAATTTCACTGCAGTGTATGAATATGTAATTTTATAACAATGTCTATGCAATTAAGCTATGGATCAATAGTATTCTTGATGCACAGCTTAGTGAGTGTATGTGATGTTCACACTATAGCCAATTTGAAGGGTTAAATTTAGGGTTGTTACTTATAAAAATATTCATTAATCATCTTCAAACTCAACTCTAAATATTCCAGTTATTATAAAGACACTTTTGAATTGTAATTTTTACATTATCTACCGATACGAATGGTTTCAAAAACTTAAGTTTTTTGGGTATGTTACAAGAAATGACTTCTTGGACAGACTCGTCCATGTGGCTCCAACGCGTTGGTTAGACCTGACTAGGGCCACATCCGGATCTACCCTGGAACAATGCTGTCACGACGCTGAGGGAAGAGACAGGTGGCGGAATATCGTGATGCTGGCAGCGGTTCCAGAACGCTGTGGATCACTGTATAAAGAGTGTACGACAAGAAAGAGGAAGAAATGAGAGTCAAATTTCTGGGTCCTATTTCTGACTTTCTCTATTCAATTTTATGTAATATATGTAATTTTTTTTGATAAAAGTAACCATTAAATGATTGTGTATTTTTGGCAGCCCTACGCGGAATAAGAGCATGCCTTGTGTCACGCTGCAGGCGGCCGTCACGCGTGGTTTCACAGCACTGCCAATTTGTATTGCATTGTTAGACACGCCCTACGTGCACTGTGTACTGATAACGAGTTATCAATGGCCTTCTATAAACCAATACTGCAAGTAATAGAAAACGAAATTCAGTTATTTTTTAATAAAACTTAAATGTATTATTTAGGTAACTAATATTACTTTAAAATACAATAATAACTATGAAAAAAACAACTATACATATTATATTTCTATATCACGGAGCATCGCGATACGGCAATTAATTGCCAGCTCTATGGGTACTCTGCCAGGGAACACACTTTTTGATTTTGTTTTAGTGTGGTTTGATTATTTTAATAATTTAAATAATTTGAAGAAATAAACTATTAAAAAAAAATATAATATATTATATAAAACGTTCAGAAATAAGGTTCCGTGTTTTTATATTAACTGAATTTATGCTGAAATTGGTTTTACCCAACACTTGAATTCACTAAAAGCCTCCCATTTTCAAATTTCCTAACTCAAAATAGGTCAGTAGACATAACATTACCTCCACTCACGAAACGTTTTGCGAAATTAAAAAAAAAACGGTATAAATTATGAACATTTGATGTCAACAGACACATAAAAGAATAATATTCGGAAAAGCATTTTTTTCACATTGAATGTCGCTCTCCGGATTAATTTTCTATTCAACGCGTTATGGAGGCGACGAAAATGTTTTACGATGTTTTATTTATAAAAAGATCATTTGGATAAAAAGAAATGTGATGTCGCACGTGACGTGCCATTGTATTTCACTCTAGGGGAACTGATTTTGAATCTCATTTAAAGCTAAAAATTACAGTGATGACTTAAAGTGCTTAGTTTCTCGCAGTTTTTCTTTTACATTACACGCCCTTAAGAACTTGGTATACCTCAACTCGCTTTGTGGGATTGATGAGCCACTTTACCGCCTCTTCACGGGAAAGTGACATGTTTGCTGATCTGATTCTGAATCTGAGCGTCCTTCGCCGTTCTATGGGAGTGTTTGGTTAGATAATATGGTTATGGAGTATCTATTAATTGTATGTTTTTATATTTTGAATATAGCACTTCTCGTTTATAAACACAAAATATATCATGTATCTACTGTTAGATTCCTTTAACTTTTATAAAAAAAAACATTTTTTTTTATAATTAAACACAAAATATTCTTAATGTTAACCTAACTAATATAAGTAAACTTAAAATAAAACAAACCACAAAACTAAAACAAATTTAAAAAGTTTGGTCCCTGTGGCAGAGTACCCACAATGCTGGCGGTATTTCCTCGCTGTATTGCGATGCTTACACGCTGAGCAAGGAAAGCACCAGCTATGTTGCTATATGGTTTGTGTTTCTGTGTATGTTGTAGATATATCTTGTTTTTCTGTGAAAAAATATATAAAGACTTAAGAATAGAGCCTTCTATTTATGTTTTAAAAGTGTTTTATGTTATATATTAACCGACTGGCACTCAAAAAACTACAAGGGATTTAAACTTGGTACCTAGATTACGTTGGACTTTCCCTACTAATTGCCCTGATTGAGGTGAGATAATCTTGTTAAAAATAGCACGAATAAGTAACCCTAGAATACTTAATATAATTTACGTATAACTTAAAATGTATTTCTGTCTCAAATTCAAATTGAACTAAAATAAAATTATTCAAATGGAGTTTCAGTGGCAAAGACATCTACAAATGAAATAAGAGAGGAATAAATTGGAAATCGACAGGCGCGGAATAATTTATATTTTATGTCGAAAGTGTTAAGCTGCGGTTGCCCGGGAATTATTCAACTACTTGTGGTTTCACCCACAACGTTGTATATAGAAAATATATGTGTAAATAAATGGAACAAGGGTGATGAAGAGAGTGCGGATTTTAATCCCGTAGCATTCAATCTGTATCAAGTGAATTTTCCGCGTGGCTTTTTCTGCAAGGCTATTAAGAATCATCCCGTAATATTAATTGCCGCTGACTTTTATAAAGGATTGTACATTGAATGAACAAATTCAAATATATTAACGAGATGTATTTTAATAAGTTTTCAATTTACACATATAAGTTTGATGGAGTGTTTTTTGATCGGGGCAAACGAGCAGGAGGCACAGCGTATAGGTGATGTCGCCGCCCATAGACACTCACATGGGAGCTCAAGAACCTTTTAGGAAACGGTACGCTTTTTTCTTTAAGGGCCCTTTGTATTGTATTTGGAAATAACGTGGCGGGCAGATGTTTCCAAAACGTGGTGAAGTAATGTCTTACGTAACGTTCAGTTGTGGAACGACATCCAGGTTCTTTATATTAAGGTTTACATTGGGTTGTATGCTTTTCTAAGATTGTATGTTCTAATTTAATTCAAGTTACAAGTCATTTTGCTTACATTTCGTAATAGAGCTTATGAAATAACAATTAACAAGCTTAAAATTCGGTATATAGTTATTTCTATTTAACTTTTTACACTATTAAGAACTTGACAAAAAAGCGCCAAAGCTAAACAGAATTAATCGTAAAATAAAATCATACAGCCATTTACACTGATAAACCTTTTCTTTTACAAAACTTCTATAATATTGGCTTAAATAATATACTTAATAAAATATACTCCTATGAATAAGTTTTGTTTATAGAATAACAGGCACAAGAGGCACACCTTAAAGATTAAGCCGCCCATTGAACAATTATAAATTTGTATCAAGCGTTAGTTCTATAAAATGTTTTACGAATATAATGAAGTGGTAAAGCGTCCATTAAAATTCAGATAGCGGCTGTCATTGTATGGCTTTTATCTTTTCACATTTTAATTGTGATAAATGTGAAATGTGTTATAAAATTTATTTTAAACAACTGTCGCCTTAGTTTCGCTATGAGGACGTTCCTGGAAAAATGTTACATTACTTTATAAGTAATAAGTTTTAAATGTTAGATAAATATGTGTATATATTTATTTATGGCCGAAGCCAAAAAACACATACAGTTTTTAACTTAAATCTAACAACCTCTCCATATTCGTCCACTATAATACCTAACCCTGTCATAAAAATGTCACATTCTGGTGCAAATTCACATATTGGTATATATATACCAATATGAGGGAAACATATTGAAATATATTATTTTTACGGTACATAAGTTAAAGATTGTTCAAACCGCGTCTATTTCGATTATTTTAAATTACGTTTCTGAACCATCATTTATTTCTATAAAAATATTGCAGGAAATAATTCCTGTTGACCTTATTACTTTATGATAATACAGCAGCGTCATGTAGGCCGGTGTGAGTCGCGAATGTCGGCGAACCGAGACACTCTGGGCTATAGTGAGGTCAACTCAGGTAACACCAAGACTGCTGATTGCGACCGCTCTGCCAAGACTGAGGAGCGGTACAAAGAACCGTACAATTTTTATCTTAAATTTTAAACACGAGTGCTGCCGATTCACATTAATAAAACTAGTGTGTTGCTTAAATTAGCACTAATTCAATAATATTAAGTTTTTGAGTTTCTGAATTACAGAAATACAATTTTTTTTAATAATCTAAATTGTATATATAAGATGTATAAAGTGTAAAAAATTTAATAGCCATTAATACGCCTTCTGCCAAATATGCAAAAATAAATCTGACATAACGACGAGTCTGGCGCGTTCCGCAGACCAAATAAACATATTTTACCAAACAGACCATTTTTTCCCCAAAATTAAGCATCCGCGGACTCAAGTTTTATTCTTGTAATGTTGTGTGTTTGATTGTAATATTATTCAAAATGGATGCTGGAAGGATGTTTGGCTGGAGTCTAGGCTATTTCAAGATATATAACTTACAGTAGTGAAATGAAAAGCTTTGATAACGAACTTATTTTTATCCTACAGCTACTTCTAATGATACACACACACATATACAAAAAGGCGCTAAAAATAAACACATATTAAACAAAAACCAAACACAGTTAACTGATAATATATTGATTTGAGTATATTAAAACTTCTTTAACACATATTAAAGCGACACTAATACATATCATGTTTATTAATTCTCGTGATGAAAATCGCTGAAGGCGATAAGGCCGGCGTACTAAACTTTTACTTTTGTATCATTAATTACAACGTATAACGTAATTTTACACAATAAGTGTATAGATATATAGGTATAGATATACCTTATCTACGATTACAAAAAAATGTCACCACTGTTTGTAAGCAAACTGTGGTTATTTACCGAGACGGCCTGAGCCCAAGACTGTTGTAACTTCTGCTTAAATACGTACAATCCTTGCTCAGGTTACCTATTTGTTCTAATATTGCAAATCTTTTCCAACTTGGAAATGTTTTGCAAATGTTTACTGTGAAATATCTCTTTGTTTTTCTACGTTAGGCAAATGGGGGACGCCTGTGAGATTTGTTTGACTACGCCAATATCTACTACGTTAGATACACAAAATGGGTTAAAGTTAACATTTTAACAAAGAAGATGCGTGTAATTTTAATATTTTTTAAAAAATCGACTTCTAATTATACCTTACATATTTGGCTACATGCTGTAACTAAAAATTTGTTTTTAAGCTGTATGTTTTGTGGACTTAATACATATAAAAAGCTCGATTTATTAAGTTTAATTTGACAGTGTCAGAACAGTCGAATTGAGTACATTATACTATTATTAGTAGTCCTGTAGCTCTGCAGTCTATTAACACAATTCTTAGTCAACTTAGGGTTATAAAAATAAATCAATATATCATTACAGAAATATATTTATAACTAAATCTGTGCAAAGTTCAGGCTGTAAATACGAAAATTTACAAATATGATATGACGAAATATAATTATATAAGCTAAGCTTTCTTCCAGTCATACGGTTAGATGTTTTATTATTATTTTATTATATACAATTCGTGAGTCTGAAGATTTCAAATCGGAATCCCAATATATTACCGGAGTATATACAAATCTCAATATATTACCGGAGTATATACAAATCCCAATATATTACCGGAGTATATACAAATCTCAATATATTACCGGAGTATATAAAAATCTCACCGCACAAATATATGGAGTCCGGCGCTGAAATGCCACCCTAATTCTCACCAATATTTGAAGCGTGCCTCACATACTAAATAAGTTTTCTGTTCATTCTCACATATTGCTGTATCAACATACTATGGAAGTACATTTCTTTGGGCGTATACATGCCAATATTACATATTAACGTCTTTACATTGTCAGACATGATTATTTCAAAGCGTAAAAACAATATATTTATTACTTTTTAGTTCGTTTTGAGAATACTAGAATAGTGCCTCTATTTAAGTCGTAAATTCTTGTTTTTCAGAGATAAAAGATAATAAGAATTAATCTTAAACAATACAAAAGACAATTAATTATTCAAAAAAGAAAAAATAATAAATACAAAAAAAAACGAATTGCCAGTACCAGTTACTGTAGTGTGAATGATAGGATATTTTTTTACTTTAAATAAGCTTTCTTTATCTATTTAGCTTGTACCACATAACCACTCCCTTACTTGACCTTTACAAAAGGTATGGTATAAGTGGTATATATTGAATTGTTTAATTAAAGCATTCAAAATGGCCGAGCTTGTTGGCATAAGTGACAGACATGAGTACCAACATAACGCCACAAAAAAATCGAAATTCGAATAGACGTAACCCGCGAAAATTCAAAATTCGCGATACTTTTTGAACAGCCCTTGTATATCTCTAGTGTTATATAAATACTTATTTAATATAGTATTCTTCGTGTCAAAATATAAAGCGATGTGTCACTGTGTTTCATTAAAATAATACGTTACAAATTTCGCATGTTAATATTTCAAGTTTGGAACGCGCCGAAAGTTTCGCAAATGTTTTGAGTGATGAGTTCCACGGTTTGAACTTTCAAATTTCAGTTAGATATCTTGCATACCCACTTTCGGAGAATTGACGAGCGTAAAATCAGGACAGGTGTGCGCTTAGATACTATTGGTCTACCAATATTTTATTATTAAAACGTTAGGTTAAAAGTTATTATAATCATAATTACACTTAAATACCACATGGGGGAGGAGAACCAATCGGGAGGATGATAACATGTTGTTGCACGAGGGCAAACGAGCAGGAGGCCCTGCATAAAGGTGAAGTCGCCGCCCATAGACACTCACGTGTCTGGGAGCTCGTGAATGCGTTGCCTGCCTTTTAGGAAGTGGTACGCTTTTGTCTTGAAGGACCCTTAGTTGTAATGGTCGGAAATACCGTGGCGGGTATACGGTATAGTTAGCTGCAATACGGTGACTGCGCTGCCTTGAACGGGTAATCGTCCGTTATTATAACCGTTTACGACATATATTTAGATATACAAGTTAGTTACAAGTTGACCTAAGAGGCGGATTTTGTCTTTATATTTATCTTTCATATGTATTCGTATGTAGACGTCATTATTATTTTTAACCATTTGCTGACTGTACACAGTAGCAAAGGCTTCTAGTTTTAGAGTTAAATGCTAGCTCCGTCATATTATCAACCGTGAACTATATTACTATTGTTAGCCCCCTCTTATTATTCATTTCATCTTATGGCCAACCCACTCACAATTCTGAAAACGCTATTTCTGTCGTAGTGTACAGACATATACCTACGCTTTATCGCGACGTATAATTTACTATATAATAATTATTTTTACTATTATTTGTATGAGATATAGTTGGACCTTTTTTAGCTTAGCTTGGTCACCTTTAAGTTTTCGATTCGTTCAATAAATGTATCATAAACATAACAAATGGAATTCATAAAATAAAGACATACAAACTATATACATAGAATAATTAGTTAGGATTTAATCATCATTTTATTATAACAAAAGAAGACATATCTGTATAAATTACATCCGACAGCAATTATGAATAAAAATAACTAAAAAATAACACCAAGTATACATGCGAAATAGCAATTGTATATATTTAAAAAAAGGGTTTACAACATAAAAATGTAGGATATCATCTATCCAAACAATATTTGACCCTTTATATGCGATGTGTTAAATATCGTGTAGTACATCATTCTGACAAGTAGAATGGGGATGATAAGGCTTGGGTGTTCTATAAACTACTTTTATTTCTGCATTTTTTATGTAATATATTTTTTTATATAGATCAGGAGGCTCACCATAATGGTGTAGTCACCGCCCATAGACACTCACGTGTCAACTACAAAACATGTTCTTAACATAGACATATAGCGCTAAAAAATTTAATTTAATTTATTTTTTTATTTCGTAAAACATTTCTTATCACGCACCACCACGTTATGGAACCAGCAGCCCGCCACGTTATTTCCGAACCATTACGACTTAGGGTCCTTCAAGAAAAAAGCGTACTATTCCCTAAAAGGCCGGGAACGCACTTACGAGCTCCCAGCCACGTGAGTGTCTATGGGCGGCGACTTCACCTTTATGGTTGGGCCTCCTGCTCGTTTGCCACCTCTTCTATAAAAATCTATACTAATAATAAGACAGTAAAAATCGAAAATCTGTACATTAAATATTTTTCCAAAAAACTGAAAGGAGGCAATTAAAGAAGAGTCATAGAAACCAAAAAAACAATTTTTGGAATTCTTGTCTGTCTGTCTGTCTGTCTGGTACGTTATAACTTGAAAACTACTGAACGGATTTGACAGTTTTCACAGTTGGATTACATATAATTGGGAGCGTTGTCAAAAGTTTATTTTGTCAAAATCGGTTAAGAGAAAAAGAAGTTATGGTCAATTGAAAATTTACTTCAACCACTGCTTCAAAATTTTTAAACACTTATATTGATTGATTAGTTATATATTGTTAAATATGTTCTAATATAAGTTAATCTTAATATTAAAACTTATGAGAGGTAAAATAACAAATAACGCAGTGCGCGCGGGCGCGGTTGAAGTGTTGAACAATGTGCTCGATAGATGGCGTTGATAAAGTTCGTCATCAACCTACATTTATTTAATTTTTTTTTTTCTCAAACCTATACAGCTTATCAAAAAAAGTTTACACAATAAAAATAGATTAAAAATAAAGCCAAAATAAGGTAAAAATATAGAACCGGAACTATTTCCGGCCTATTTCCGACCTTAGATTCTATAATCTAAGGTCAGAATAAACAATAACAAAAAAAAACACGAACAGAAAAAAATAAATAAAAATATATATACACATGAACAAGTGGAACTATGTGTAGTACGAACATTTTAGTGTGTCACTCACACTCACACTCACTGTATCAGTTTGTGCAATGGTGTTGCTGTGTGAGTGAGTGTGCGAGGTTGAGTTTTAGTTTTTTTTTAAAGAACTTCTACTTAGGCCAAATATATCCATCGCGGTATTAAGATGCTTCATTGTGTAATGACTACCATGCAGTTCAAACTTTCATTAACGTTTTACCCTATGATTATTTCAAACTAATAACCTTACAAGTACGTATGTCGTACTCATAACTTCGTAAGAATTTTCTTTTAACGCTGAGGAGTTTTACCTTCTATCATCAGCTCATCCACATAAGAAGATGACTATCAGAATATAAAATTGTCAGGAAAATAATTGCCTGTAAGTTAATTTTAAAGTTGCCTTCGATTTCCCTGAATCATCGGATCCTGACTACGGGACTAAAAAAATAGTCATTATCCCTCCTTTTTTATGTAATTAAAATACATCTTTGTAAAAAAGAAACGTTTTTCAACATTAGTCTATACGATGGCTAAGAAGCAACAAAGTTTTTACATGAACTTAAGCCGACTTAGAAACGTTTTAACTTATTACAAGAGACAGATGACAGATGACAGATGACAGATGACAGATGACAGATGACAGATGACAGATGACAGATGACAGAGGACAGATGACAGATGACAGATGACAGATGACAGATGACAGATGACAGATGACAGATGACAGATGACAGATGACAGATGACAGATGACAGATGACAGATGACAGATGACAGATGACAGATGACAGATGACAGATGACAGATGACAGATGACAGATGACAGATGACAGATGACAGATGACAGATGACAGATGACAGATGACAGATGACAGATGACAGATGACAGATGACAGATGACAGATGACAGATGACAGATGACAGATGACAGATGACAGATGACAGATGACAGATGACAGATGACAGATGACAGATGACAGATGACAGATGACAGATGACAGATGACAGATGACAGATGACAGATGACAGATGACAGATGACAGATGACAGATGACAGATGACAGATGACAGATGACAGATGACAGATGACAGATGACAGGTGACAGGTGACCGGTGACCGATGACCGATGACAGATGACAGATGACAGATGACAGATGACAGATGACAGATGACAGATGACAGATGACAGATGACAGATGACAGATGACAGATGACAGATGACAGGTGACAGATGACAGATGACAGATGACAGATGACAGATGACAGATGACAGATGACAGATGACAGATGACAGATGACAGATGACAGATGACAGATGACAGATGACAGATGACAGATGACAGGTGACAGGTGACAGGTGACAGGTGACAGGTGACAGGTGACAGGTGACAGGTGACAGGTGACAGGTGACAGGTGACAGGTGACAGGTGACAGGTGACAGGTGACAGGTGACAGGTGACAGGTGACAGGTGACAGGTGACAGGTGACAGGTGACAGGTGACAGGTGACAGGTGACAGGTGACAGGTGACAGGTGACAGGTGACAGGTGACAGGTGACAGGTGACAGGTGACAGGTGACAGGTGACAGGTGACAGGTGACAGGTGACAGGTGACAGGTGACAGGTGACAGGTGACAGGTGACAGGAGGCAAATGACAGGATACAAATGATAGCCGACATGAGACAAATGACAGATGACAAGAGATAAATGACAACCAAAAGGAGACAGATGACAGCCAACAGGAGACAGGTGACAGCCAACAGGAGACAGATGACAGAACGGATTTGAACGCGGTTTTCATAGTTGGATTACATATAATTGGGAGCGTTGTCAAAATCGGTTAAGAGAAAAAGAAGTTATGGTCAATTGAAAATTTACTTCAACCACTGCTTCAAAATTTTTAAACACTTATATTGATTGATTAGTTATATATTGTTAAATATGTTCTAATATAAGTTAATCTTAATATTAAAACTTATGAGAGGTAACAAAAATAACAAATAACGCAGTGCGCACGGGCGCGGTGTTGTACAATGTGCTCCATAGATGGCGTTGCTAAAATTCGTCATCAACCTAGATTTATTTTATTTTTTTATTTCTTAAACCTATAAAAGTTTACACAATAAAAATAAAGCCAAAATATGGTTAAACATAGAACCGGAAATATAATCTAAGATCAGAATAAACAATAACAAAAAAAAAACACGAAAGAAAAAAAATAAATAAAAAAATATATATACACATGAACAAGTGGAGTATATTATGTGAAGTACGAGCATTTAAGTGTGAGTGTGTGTATTTGTGTGTGCAATGGTGTTGCTGTGTAAGTGAGTGTGCGAGGTTGAGTCTTAGTTTTTTTTTAAAAGAATTTCTACTTAGGCCAAATATAGTCAATAGATCGCGGTATTTCGATGCTCCATTGTGTAATGACTACCATGCAGTTCAAACTTTCATTAACGTTTTACCCTATGATTATTTTGAGTTAACACTACCCATACAAACAAGTAAAAGGAAACGAGTGAAAAGACGTTTGTCATTTGTCCGCATCCATTTTTCTACCTACATCCTTAATCTAATGAGGTTTACCTTTTATTATTCGGTCAAACTAATAACCTTACAAGTACGTATGTCGTACTCATAACTTCGTAAGAATTTTCTTTTAACGCTGAGGAGTTTTACCTTCTATCGTCAGCTCATCCACATAAGAAGATCACTATCAGAATATAAAATTTGCAGAAAAGTAATTGCCTGTAAGTTAATTTGAAATTTATCTCGATTTCCCTGAATCATCGGATCCTGTAAAGCTACATCATCCCTGAGTAACACATAATTTTATATAATTCCAATTGTAACAAGTTTTAGCCCGTGAAAGAAAGTCGAGATCATTAAGAAACGCTATATACTTAACCAAATCACACGTGGGCGAAGCCGCGGGCGGAAAGCTAGTAAATAAATAAAGTCTTACATAAAAGTGTGTTAGGAAAAGCTTATTAACTATATATATATATCAGTTTGAGGGTATTTGAATTAGTAAACTTTTTAATATAAAGATCCATAGCTATCTATGTTCGTTTCCAATCGATAGGTTTTAAAACACTGATTTAAGCGTAATAATCATGAATGGCTTAAATAAGTTTCGAATATATTTCTCATATTTTAAAAAGCAAATGTTTTCCCAAAAACAAAGGAGATATAACAACGATTCGATGACGTCACAAAATGTCCTTATAAAATTATGTTATGTATGTCTAAAGCATGTATACCACTATAATAGAAAATATCGATTAATATGTTACTATATATTTTCAATGGTACGACGATAAAACCCTTATGCATGGTCCTCATTGTGAATGAGGAAAATTCAATTGCAATTTGTTTTAACATAATACAATAACACATAAGACAATTTCTTATGAGTTTTTTCATTAAATTATAATTTAGGACGATTATGGAAAATGTATATTCTTAGTAGTAAATCATAGTATTAAGTGATGTGACACCTTTACATTTCACTGTTTTGCGCGTTGACATTGACAAATGAGATGAGGGCTCACTTCACTTCGAGATGTTTTTACGTATTGGCCAAATTGAAAATCACAGTCTGACGCATAAATAGACTATACAGTGGTATTTTAATGACTGTTCAGTTTTTTACAATATTACTTACAAAAACATATATTCTTCTTCATTATGTTATAGAATATAAACTAGGTATCTTTATGTTAATTAGCGACTGCTATGACCTGACTTACAATCAACACCAAGACGTCGCCGATCCTGAATCACGCTAAAAAAAGTTATTTGACCTCTTAATACCAATTCTCGACCATAATTAATACAAATTCTGGGTGCATGCATGCATATTCATTACTTCATAAGGAACTTCAGAAGAGACCTCAGCATACTTCATAAGGGACTAATACAATAACTAACTTATAAAATTAATAACTAAATCCCAGCAAATAGATCGTTAGTACGTATTGTTTCTAACTATTTATTACAAAAGGAAACTAATCAATATAAAAACTGAATCAATTCAATAATTTCTCTTCGGAAACTACACTAATGTGAAAAGGGTTGTTAAAATCAGCACTGTAACTGTGTAATTCCTAAAAGAGATCCACAAATAAAGGTACAAAATGATTGACAAATCGCAAAATTCAATCAATCGTAAGCTGATGAAATCTCCTGTTACAAGGCTCCCATCCCATCGATGCCTTGTTGTATTTTTTGAAGAAACGTTTAAATAGTCCAGAGCAAAACCTTTTTGAATTAAAATTAACTAAGTTCTTGTTTTTTGTTAGTATTTTACTATTGTAAAAACATAGCAAATTTCTAAAAGTCTTGTAGTAAAAATAACGGTATATTTAGGTTCTAAAAACAGTTACGCTGAGTGTCAGTAAAGCTTATCTTTGAGAAAAAGCTGTTTATATTAAAATAGTAATTTAAGGTGTCTGAAATGACACTCAGTCGACGTATGTATAGAATGTAATAAGTATATACGTAACTATCAAAAATACACAAACATACATAAAGTCAAGTAAATATTTAGTCGATGTGACGCAAATTGGCCCTATCTGTAATTATTCGTCCAATACCCCAGTCTGCCCCGCCCCGGCGACACTTTGATTATACAGATCGGCATTTATCAACCAACTTTTCTAGAAAGCTTATAATTGGATTTATTATGTCAGAACTAAGACGTCTGTGGCTTACTGTGTGGCTCTGAAGGTTTTTCGGGTCGATTTTTATAATTAACAAGATTTAACTAAAAAACTATTGAGCAAGTTCTATTATAGTGTTAATGACTATTTGAACGATACAAAAGCTTGGGAATTAATGTCTTAATAGGGACATATGTAAAATTAACACACATGTGATCGCTGATATAATTATATGTGGAATAGACATAAATAAATTATAAAAATTGATATTTAATTTTCAGAAAAACATTATTGCATTAAGCATGTTTTTCAATACATCGTAAAACTAATCTGGCAAAAAGAGAATAATTTAAGATGGCAATCAACTGAATTATTTCTTATGATATAAATCAGATTAAAATAAAAATAGCTTAAGAATAAATAAGTTATGACCAAAATATTAACATTCATATTCATAGGATAGACAAATACTGTTGCTGGCTTATTAAGAATTGTTGACTGTTCTAATCGTATTAGTTTGGAAATACCTCAACGGGCAGCTGAGCTAAAAGTGGTATTAAAAGTTTGCCTTTTATAACTTTACGTGTATTTGCACAATTCAAGAAATATATACGATTAAATTTCGAAGCAATATTTATAAATTAACCTACTGCTCCACTTTAATGGAGACCTAAATGTACAATTGAGGTTTTCGAATCCGTAAAGAAGGCAGTGTACGAATACAAAGAAGCATTTCCTTTAAGGCATGCGAGACCCATATATCAAACCCATTAGGCTTATTTCATAGGCATGCTATATACGATGCGTTTTTTTTAGATAATATTATATATTTAATGAGTAGGGCGTTTTTTTGTGTATGAATAATCCTTAAAAACTTATATTTAAATATCGTGTTTAGTTGATAAAATTTTAATAATTACTCGTGGGTCGCGGATATAAACATCGGACGAGCTTGAGAATGGTATTATTAAGTAAGTTATTGTGAAAGTTGTGACGCCTATTTTTTTTTTTTTTTTTTTTTATGTGAGAGGAGGCAAACGAGCAGGCGGGTCACTTCGAGTGATGTGCCAACCGCCGCCCATGGACACCTGCAACGCCAGGAGGCTTACAAGTGAGTTGCCGGCCTTTAAGGAAGAGGAACGCTCTTTTTTTGAAGGTCCCCAAGTCGTAGCGGATCGGGAATACCTGCGTTGGCAGTTGGTTCCACAAAGAGGTGGTGCGCGGCAGAAACTGCCTTAAAAAACGCACAGTCGTCGCCTATAATATGAGTTGTAACGCACCTGTTTAAAAAGAACATTACTTGGTTTAAGTGGATATTGGACAGTTAAACAAAGCTTAATAGACTAAGTATATTGATAAAGGGCGCGCAGTGAACCCATATAAACTTAGTTTTAGTGACGTTCAAAAGTGGTTCAAGTCCTATTCGAATCAAGATTTTTTGACATTGACTTAGCTAGTAATCTAGATAGTAACTCATAAAACACTTATCATATTACCAAATTTAAAAAAAAAGTTTCTTTCCAATAATTAATTTTAAAACGCTTTGGTATAGCCACCTTAACTGAGATAAGTTAAACTCCGCCTCAATTTGTGGCGTTGGCACTTGTCATTTCTCACAGAGTATCAAAAGTATGTGTAATGGCGGCATGAATATTGCGTTTTTGATGATTAAGTTAATATTATAGAATACATACGGTGGTACGACGATCTGAGAGTTTTATGCAAGTACTACGTTCTGTTCCTTTGATTTAATAACTGGCTGTATATATACTTTTTTCTTTTTGTACAACAGATATTCTTATTTAAAACAAATCCACATATTTCAACCAATTGTGCATTTACTTTTAAAAAGCTTATTGCTAAGGTACTTAATTAATGACATTTCTTATATGACGATAAAGAACAGACTTCGACACTTTTAAACAATACCCTCTCAACGATTGTAAAAACTTTATTCCTTTTTTGAAATCAATGAAGGTTGTCTAGTTGAATTATTCAATATATTTTCGAAAATCGAATTCCAGCTTGAAAATTTCATCAAAGTATTCAAATACAGTGAAGTGTTTATCAAGATTGGGAACATCCCTTGGGATATGCAAGGGTTATTTCTTTAAAAAACACTTTGATACATTTTGTACCGGTGAGACGAACTTAGCGATGCAAATCACAGATTGAAATGTTTTAAATAAGAAAGAGAATAATCTGCCATTTGTTCTGAATACTTTCAGACTGATTATAATATTTTAACATTTCATATTTCTTAGGTTTTGTACTGAGTGGTTTTAAATTACACTTACGTTGAGAGTAAATGGTCAGAAGCATACAAAATACAGGCGATTTTAGATATACAATAATAATGTACCCATATGGGTATTAAAAGCATTGGTGTATTACGTCGAGATAAATGTACAAGATTTAAAACCAACTTTGTTTTGTTTTTTTATAGATTATTTTTAATAATAGTAAGATAAAAAAAATAAACTAATAAGTATAAAGCTTAAGAAACATACAATAAATTTAAAAGTTTGGCTCCAAAGTACGCTGGCCCTCCCTTGATATATCGCGATGCTTATACGTCAAGCGAGAAAAACAATATTCGATAAGAATACTATGAAGAAAACTATGAATACTCAATTATAACAAATACATCACTATTGCAGAGTGTAAGGAGCTATCGCAGACATTTTACCCTACTTTCCCGAAATCCCACTAAAGATTCAAATCATGTCTTGAAATACGTAATTCACTCGTCTTATTGAAAAACGGGAACTTAATAACACCGGCACCTGGATTATTTGAAGGGTCTGACAGAAACCGATTGCCTCGATAACCGTTATTGTGCCAAGTTCAAGGAAATTCATTTTAGAGATCCGTTGATTAATAATACTTTTTTTTAATATACATGCCAGCAAGGGTCGGACTGATAACGGAACGTATCACGATTTCCGGTTCATAGAAGTAATGTCGTCATATTGCGGCTAAGTTCATAAAACTAAAACCTAAAACTGAGCCTAGCTGGTGGGAGAACGTCGTTCCAAGACTCAGTTACAATTTGGTCGTCCTCGCGATAAGTTCTCCTCTAAGCTTGGAACTGTTATTGTCGTGTCGTTGTATGGTGTGATTTAGGTGTAATGAAATAGTACATTGTGTTATTCCAGGTCTCATTGCTCGATTAAATTCTATGATGATGTTAATATTGTTAGGTATATATATATATATATATTTAGAAAAGTATAACCATTAAAACAATTAACTTAAAATAAAACCTGAAATATTACAATATATGTATTTATATTTGGTGCGTTTTTGGCAAAGTACCAAAACTGAACCTGAACGAAGGAAGCTCTTGGGTGACAAATGCTATCAAATGACAGATCGGTTTAGTCAGAGTTAATTATGCAATTCGAGGGAAAATAAAACTAATAAACAAATTATTTTTCAAAGGTTTTGAATGAGTAAATACCACGAGGTCCTGGGCGAAGTCATGGATAGATCCTAAATGAGACTCCTAAATTTAACGTTATATTTATCATTCTGGTGAAAAATACCCATTTGAAAACGATGACAATATTAACTTTAATACCTAAGAAAATAAATTAAACTTATTATCCATGTCACCATTACGCGCAATAAGCAGTTACATTTCATAATTAAGGGCCTACAGAACCCGCGACGCGTAACCCCCACTCGCGCCTGCCTCCTTAGTATTCAGGACGCGATCGACATAATTCCACATCGTGATCACCAACGCTCGTTATCTTCAAACACAAACGAAAAAATCATTAAATTTTGTACACGTACGCGAAAATTGAACTAAGATCCGTACTTCAAAGGTATTTCAATATACGCAATAACATACATTTTTATGACCTTAGTAAACTTTTAATTATCTGTTAAAAAATTTAAAAATTAAATGTTTACGTTCCTTTACATACGTTGATTAATTGAGAAATAACTTTGGAATTTGTTTGTATTATAAATGATAAATATAAAACCTTTTTTTTTTTTTTGGTTTCAAAGCAATCTGTGTGTTTTGCTAAACGGAACGCGAGTGAAACGCAATCAAAGTCTGTTGCCAAATGCTTTGTGATGAACTATTTGACCCGGGTCACTTTGATACGTGACAAAGCGAAGGCCCAACTGTCATCTCGACCAGTTTGTCAATAAATCGGTCAATTTATCCAGGCAAAAGGCAGTGCAGTGTGAAATTGAGATTTTAAAAGTGCTGAAACAGATAGCCGTTTTCATACTCGTAAATTTGAAGAGTGAGTTACGCCTTATTTGGTAGACGAATGTACTTGAGAATGGAGTGATGGTTGGCGTGACCATAATTTCCAATTTTCTCACATCTATCAAGACAACAAATATTTTCCACAAGACAAAGATATTTTAATTTTTTCTGAACTTTTATTTGAACTAGGACGTACAATTACTTTTAATGTCTGCGTTCAAGATATATGTATCAAACTATTTCCTACTTTTATTAAGTGCCAAAAGGAGATGTAATTATCACATTTATAGATATAATACATCCATAATATCGCTATATTATGATAAAACATGTGAAAATGTGTGTACTAAACACTGTTGTCTATGTTTGCTCCATAAAAAAAATAATTTCGGAAAAGTGTTGTCTTACTCATATCATCAATAAATCGTGTCAACACTTTCTTAATCAATACTTGAAATCATGGTCACCGCAACGCCCCAACCCTTTTGAAGAGTACTCGCATTCAGTAAATCGAAAGTCGTTACAAAAACCGAGATACATTTTTTTGATCGCTTATAAAGTCTCCGCTTTGAACATTTTCCATTGCGTTTTGCTTTGAATGCCTTTCGCATACAAAAGACTCAATTCGTCATCATCTATGTTAAATTATGTGGAAATTTCACTTACAGTTGCCGATTTTCCGATGTATCTCAAAGGTGAGTCATTGAATAGTTTTACAATAAAGGATGTTACTTTGAAAAGTATTTTGGACTACAGACTATATCTAAGTAGTGAATATAGAACGTACACTTACGTATAAAATAAAACGGTTAACGTAGTATTATAATTTAAACCTAAATATATAATTTAAATTTAAGATATTATTTACAAAATTGTTTTTTTTTTCAAGAGCTTCTTTGTCATATCTTTAAGCATAATTCTCAACGGGCTTGGTGGGCTTTGCAATATGGTGATCACAATAAATGGGTATTAGAATATTAATCAAGTACAAAATTATGAAGAGCAGCGGGTTCAGGGCACCCATCTCACTGTGAACTGATGTTAACAAACTTGGTCAACCATACTATACAATAGTTATCCTAATACTACTTAACATCTGAACACACGTCATATGCTGCAAAAACAAGATGGCGCGTATACCCCACTGAAAGCGCTTTGATTGGTCAATATTGACACGTACTTTAAAATTATTCACCAATGTTTTAAATTAATAAATAATTAAGTAGAAACTAATCCAACAAGATAAAATAGTATTAAGAGTTTAAAATAAATCAAAAGTGTAATTAATTTACTTTTACAATTAATCTATAATCAACCAATCTATTGCTTTCTCCTCTGTGGCTACGCGCCGACATAATTATATACATATCAGATATATATTACTATTCATAGCTGACCGAATTGTTTATACTATATATATAATTGTAAGTTGTTCTACAGATTATTTTAAGGAAATGTTAAATGCACATTACAAGGACGAGATTACAGAGAGAAGACAATTAAGGCTCTTTAACACATTTCACGTATAAATAAAAATGAACTACTCACATAATATACAAATGTTCTATAACGAAGCTAATAAAATGTTTAATAAAAAAGTTTCCAAAGAGATTTAATTGTTTATGAATAGCATAACATGACGTCATAATCGACATTCATGCCTAACGATATGTTTCAATTGAATGAACATTACACAGAAGTTTAGATTTTGTTTCATATTAGCATTTGCGAAGCCGATAGCTGCGTTGGATTTTCACAAATGACGTAAAATATGATTTTAAACACACGCTTGCTTTGCAATTTCAAACTTTATCACCGACCACTAAGGTTTAAAATTGCATGTGATCGAACTCTATAGTCATATTAACTTTGCCTAGATACGATTCAATATAGTTTCATTTGTGTAAGCCACTTGCGATAAGTTTTATTGCTGTTTTAGTTCTATTCGCGATTTAAATTTACATAAGCTATAAATACTACCTAACAAAATATGATCACATAAATCATTTTTTTTGTAATATAGTTGTTAGAAAGACTGTATATATAAGTGATAATGTCAATTTTGACATTAAAAACTGAAAGATTATGAATTAAAATAATTTAAAGTTTAGATAGATAACGGAGTTGAGTTGTGGTAGGCTGAGTAGATTAACAAAACCGAATATAACCTTAACACCGGCAAAAACCAAATGAAATTATAGATTTCGTTGGAAATTAAAAACCCAAATCAAAGTATGAAAAGCGAGAGGGGAAAGAATGTAATTAAAGCATGCAATAAAAGAACAGATTTTACAGCTTTACACCACAATTGTATCTGGGAAGGTATCTATTTTTCACTCGTAGGGCTGTCGATTACATATTACTGTGTTACAAGTTACAATAAATGGGAATGTACCCTTTGGTTACCTTTGGTTATAGACGGTATCTCATACTTAAGTGATGATAAAAACTGTGTCTGCGCAGAAATTAATATCGTTAACAAAAAATCAATCGCCAATCCTACTTAAAAGCAACTTTTAAAAACCTTTACTATATATTTTTTATTCGTTCTATGGTATGTGGCTGATACCTCACTGATCAGTACTGTGGTGGTTAGTCTGAGTGACCACTGTATACTGAGCAACAATGCGGATCACTTCTTTAAACTCAAAATATCTTTATTCAAGTAGATTTTTAAACACTTTTGAATCGATATGTGTTTTCGTTAGCCCCGGTTTGGAAGGCATCTACTGAGAATAAAATTGGTAGCTGCTCCTTATCTTATGCATCGATCTTATAATAAATATTTCTTTTTATATCATGTCTATTTTATGAAAGGAAAATCTAAACATTTAAAAAATTGTCAAAGCGACAACCTTACCAAGAATGTAAGAATTAAAAAAAACCGTAGCTTTTGTCCGGGAAACAATGGTTTCCAACATTTGGCGTAATGTATTATCATACGTAAGGCTTGCTGGCTGACTTCCGGTTCATGTGAATTGTATTTTTTTTTTAATTTCAACGAGCGCGCATTTATTGACAAATTCTTCAATCACGTGAGTAATTAATTTTTAAAGCACAGATCTAAATTCCCGTTAAAAAAACAAACAGAGAACAAAACAACGATATCACCATGAAGGCTTACTTAAGTTTTTGAGGTTCTGCGCTGTTATTGTTTTGTAATGTTATCTTGGTCGGCAGAGTATTTATGTTATATATAAGGGGAAAACTAAATGTAAATTGTTGTGAGGCAAATTTACTTAGGCTACGATCTTATAGTTAACCAGCTGAGTATGTTGTTTTCAGATCGTTTATTTTGAAACCCTCGTACCTTGAAAATTATTGACGTACACAAGTGTTCACTGATACGATTCCATATGGAAAAGATGGGAATAATACAAAATACCACTTTGTGTACTTAAAAACGATTAGTCACGGACTAAGTTTTAGCGTACAAATATTAAAAAGGCTTACAAGCTTTCGGCCAATGAAAGCCAATGATTATATTATACGTAACATGTGATACATCTGAGTGGGAGTGCCAAGCTGTTACTAAGAGTTTCAGCCGAATGGGCAGGCACGGCCGGAGAAATACCACTCTCTCACAGAAAACTGGCGTGAAGTGATACAGTTGGACTTTGTTCATTTTATACTCGCGTTTCGTTCGGTGAGTGAGATCTTCCGGTGCCCTTTCCCCTCCCCCGTCCTCTTCCTCTACCCCTCCATTTCCTAATTTAAAGGCAGGCAACGCACTCACGAGCTCCTAGCCGCGTGTTCGCGTGTCTATGGGCGGCAACTTCACTTTTATGGTGCTCGTTTGCCCCCTCTTCTATTAAAAAAAAAACGTCTAATAATCTACGGAAATTTCTCAGATTGTACTAAGATATCAAAAATTTCGCCACAATAAAGAAACTTGAAGAAACAAACCTTTAAAACTCAAAATTTATCAATATTTATCAAATCTTTATAAAGACACTCTTGAATCGTAATATTCACCATTATTATTAAAATAATGATAATTATTTTAGCTAATTCAAATTACAAAATTGGCTACTCAGTAATATAACTGTCCTAATGATGAGCTTGACACATTCTTTTATTGTATACTTTTCCAACCAGAATACTTTCTATAAGCGATACAAATTGGTTGAAAGCTTATTGATTAAGGAAACATATCATCGAACAGATACATAACACAAAAAAATTATAAGAATGTTAAAGTATCATAAATAATGTTCCACTGAAAAAAGTTAATTTGGTTATACGTGATTTTGTTATATAAAAGTATGCTGAAATCCCCAAGTTGTTTTTTTTTAAATTTAATCAATCTTATCAGTTACGTATGCCACAATAATTCAGACATGTCATTATTCTTAGGCGTGACGTTGATGAATGCGGTGGACTCGGTTTTTTTTTTGTTTCATCCGAGACTTATCAAAGACACCATTAATCCTTTTAAGTCTTTTTTGCCTTTCTGTTTTATAACCTGCAAGTGGTATTATCAAAAGAACATTTAATTAAATATTCTTCATGTATGTGAGAATTAATAAAGATTCGCAACATATATTAGTAAGATATAGATAGATATATCTTAATGATAATGTTATTTTTTCGTACACAGTGCAGGTTGTAATGACATTGTGCAAAGAGTGATTCGAGAAGTTATATGATAAATATTTTATTATATCTGTCCCCAAACATCTTATGTGCTAAATATATTTAAAAAACAATAAACTTATCACATAATAAAACTACGTATACACATAAAACAATTAAATGGGAACTTGAAACATTATACAATAATAAAATACAATATATACAAAATAATACGAAGAAGATGTGACGACATAGATGTGAACTCTACCAGGATTTAAAGGTTTGTTTTTTTTTAAAGGTGTTTAAAATGCCTCTACGAAAGGTAAGTAGAGAATCGGCAAAAACATCAACCGAGTCGTCCACATTCACAATACTATTATAAAGTCGACACAATCTGTTTACAGGACAGTTAAACGATTTGCATAGGCGAGACGTGGGGGTGTGTAAAAAGTAAGATTAACCTATCGTAAAATTGTAACCATAACCTGGTGCAGAGTTAAGAAACCGATTAATTAGGGTGATCATACGCGTAATGGGGCTTTGCCAGCGGAGGCTCCTTCGGAAGGGAACATTAGCCAGCAATGGATGCCTCCTGAAAAAAATATTAAATGGGGTACATGATAACTGAACTTCTATCACCTAATCCCAAATCCCAAACTAACTTTTTTGTTTAAATTTGTTGAATGGCGTATATATATTAAAGTACATCCCAAACCGAATATTATAAACATGTTCGTTATAAAATATAATACATAATATGCAGTTGCCATTCGGCCGGTAATGAGCTGATCGAGATAAAAGTTTATTTACGGCTCGCTGTTTCATTGTTACATTTACAAAAATGTAAAATCATTTATATATATATATTTTTATAATGAAACGGTTGCAGATGTTACCCATTAAATTTATGCCATACATAAAGAGAAACAGATTACAGATGATACATAATATATATATATATAGACTTATAGACCTATTCGGTTGCATAGCGCAGATTATTACAACCGTACTGTAAAACATGCTTTGCGATTTAAAGGAGTGGCGGAGAGTTTCTCTCGTCCTTGATTTGGGAACTTTCAGTAAATGTTGAGCAAAAAAAATTTTATATATTTTTTTTCAATTCAATTTTATTCATGTGAATAAAGATATTATTTTGTAATTTTTAATGATGATATTAATATTAATACAACGACTCAGTTGACGCAATGAATACCATGGCGAACTATCGTACTGAGGGTTCCGGGTTCGATCCGTCAACAATTATGATTTACATTTACGTAGTCTGGGTGAAGTGTATATTTAAAATTTTGACATTCCTAGGACAAACTATGTATGAGAGTGGGCTGATATGTTATTAAACATAGCGAGGTACTGAAGAGCATTTTATATAATAATATGAATGTTAATTAGTTTGATAACTTTTTACACCCAGAGTGCGCAGCCTATAAAAACTATTAAAATCACGGGTAATCTAATATAAGGTTATTTGTATTCAAATGTTAATTTGAAATAGAGATTAAACCGTAAAGATTAATTAACGATAATTACCAGCACCACAGATAATAAATCAATTATATTAATGCTGTGCAAAATGCGTATGCAACTATTTCGTTAGGCTATGTAATTTTGGTGTCGGGTCATTAAACGCATGCGGTTTTTGAAATATAAATTTTGAGTTTTATATAGGAAGAGGTAATTTATTCACTAAAAAAATATTTGTTTGTCTTTTCTTATATAAAGTATATACAGTGCCAACTCCATGTAACGTCACTGTAACGACAAACTCTCTAAAGCTTCGAAATCAATTGGCTTTGCTTGGTATGCCTTGTATTCCATAAAATGATTTTTCTTGTCTCCATTTAACGTCCACTCTATAACGCACAGTCCCTTCAGTATCGTTATATACAATGTACACTGTATTTCATATGATAATTTTGAAGCGATATTTAATTTACAAGTTTTACTTTATTAATGATACGTTTTGTAGTTTGTTATACCATTATGTTAAATGTAGACAAGCTGTTTCCTGTGCTTTTATTTGCATTTGATTTCATTGCATTAACGGGAAACAGTCACAGTTTTCAAGCTTCGCTGTTAAGTGGGAGTGCCATGCTGTTACTTAGAGTTTCAGCCGAATGGGCAGGCACGGCCGGAGAAATACCACTCTCTCACAGAAAACCGGCGTAAAGTGATACAATTGGACTTTGTTCCTTTTTTTGTACTCGCGTTTCGTTCGGTGAGTGAGATCTTCCGGTGCCCACGCTTTCCCCTCCCCGTCCTCTTCCCCTACCCCTCCATTTCCCAATTTTCCTTTAAAGGCCGGCAACGCACTCACGAGCTCACAGCCGCGTGAGTGTCTGTGGGCGGCGGCTTCACCTTTATGGTGGGCCTCCTGCTCGTTTTCCCCCTCTTCTATATAAAAAAAAAGTGCGTTTCTTAACAATTAGATCGTTGGTTATTACAATATAGGATTATCAAGCAGCAAAATCCTAACTCAATTTTTCAATTCTCCAAGTAGTCCGTTAGCGCGTTCAAGCACAACAAAATTTGTATTTTTTTTCATGCGTTTCCATACTGACAACTTGTTTAATGTTAAGAACAAAGTTTTGTATATATTAAATCTCGTACATGTCAGGCACAGTCTTATTAACTTTTCGTTTTATAAATCTAAACTGCACTTCATACGAATCCAATATTCTTGAAAGAAAACTTAATCTAACTTCGCAACAAGAGAGCTATAATTTATTTGCTGTTATTTTGTTTAACGTTCATTGTTCTGCTTCCTCAAGTTTTATTAAAAACTTGCAATTATTTATATTGTGAATTTAACAGGCATTTAAACCATATTCATTACTATGAAATCTTTCTAAACGAAGTATTTAACTTTAATAATATATATTGTACTAGTACCTTTTGCCCGCGTAGTTTATATACAAAAGGAATTTGGACAATCGGTTTATTAATGACAGACTTCTGGTGAACAATCCCTTCTACTCTTTTTTCGCGATAAAGTTTAGTCTATCTCCATTCCAAATTTCATGGAAATCGTTTTAGTAGTTTACGCGCAAAAGCGTAACAAACATACCTACGGACAGTGTAACTTTCACATTTATAATATTAGTATGGATTTCCACATACTAATTTAAATATCAAACACATTTCACATGCGGTTAACCACAAATATTTATAGCTTTTGTTTTGGGTACTAACAACTAACAACATAGATTTTATAAATACGTATTACGTACAGACCAGCCAACAATGATTAGCACACAAATGTTTATTTCTTGTGACACATGGTGACCATCGCGCCAATTTAGCTGTCAAGAGTGTCACGATTCATTCACGATGTCAATAATTGACACATTGACAACCTGCTTTATTTCACTGACTCTATGGTTTTATTTTATACTGTGGTACCTTTTTTTTACCAAAAAGCGTTCGTTGAATTTAAAAATGTTGCTGGCCAGCGGATCGCAGTTAGCGGACGCTTTAAAATAGTTGAGTCACTACAAAAAAATCTTTGACAATCATGTCATATGTATATTATTTAGTATACAATAATAATTCTAATTTCACATGCAAACTCTGAATCGCATTACGAAATAAGTAAATTGTAAATCAGAAGTTCACTGATTGTAGCCGTACAACTTCCACAGTTTATAATAAACAGAGACATGGCAACATTATTCTGTAACTTTGTGGGAAATTTATGGAGTTCCGAGTCTAAATTGCTCGTGTGGGTTTATGATGGAAACAAATCATAATTGTATTAACACAAGAAATCTTTTTATGAATCACACCTTATAATTATAATGATTAGTACTGTCAGCTATGCACTGTCTACAGTATAAAAATATTTGAATACTGTTTTTTTTATATAATCTCTGGTTAGGTTAGGTTTAATTTTTGTTTTGATACCTTTATCTGTTAATCACCAAAGTTTCATTTATAGATCTTGTGTAGTAAATTTTGTATGTAAAATGATTGTATCGCTTAAAAAAATGTTTAGTCTAGTTTTATAAAGACTTTTTTATAAAAATATGCATATAATAAACACAAAAATCAATCAAATAACATAATTTACAGTAAAATAACAACAACCGTAGATAATTACTATTTTCTTTTATTTACACCATTATACCGTTTATACGGGCATTTTTAATAATTAAAATCGAATTCTTTTCAGTCAGCGGTAACCTGTTGGTTGAGTAAATTTTGAATAGAAATCACTAAATGCTTTTGTTAAAAAATATATTTATTTGTCCCTTTTTATACATTTATTAGACATTGACATGGATGGGATTTACATTATAGAACTTTAATAGTAAGTTTTTACTAAAAGAAAATAAAAAATATTTTTTTTTAATTGTAAAGTGTAAACTTTTCCGTTTACTTATTTTTTTACTGGAAACGTAGTGTTTATAAAGATTTTATATTGTTAATTGAATTATTAACATTTTGTTATTTTTCGGTATGTTGGCTATAGGCTACGCTGGCAATAGAGAGCCAAGTGCTTACTGGAATCTTTTCTTACGTAAGTACGCGGCGCAGTGATAATTAAATAAATGTAGATTTTTTGATTTAACACAACAAAGGAAAAACATAAAACAGGATTACATTTAACTCACAACAACTTTTTTAAAATGAAATCTATATTATTCAGGCAAAAGCTGCGGAGGAAAGCTACTATAGAGTAATTCTGTTATAAAGCTGCATACATCGTATAACGTATAGAACCCAGTCTAAGAACGGTAAATCAAATATAAAAGACGATAGCCGCAATCTTACTGTAAGATACGCCGAATTAACTGTACATATTTATATATTATTTTGTAGGTTAAAATAATGATTATGTTATATATCTCATTTTCATGGGAACAGGAGATATTTATTTTTACTGGAGAGTGAAGTTCTAATCATTGATATTTTAAGAACTGAAAAAAAACATAAAAGTTTCATGTGTTTAAACAATATATTTATTATCAGTTTTCGGGATTATAATATGTATTTTTCTTTCATATGTAACTAATTTGCAGTATTATACAAAAACACAGTATCAATTATCATATATAATAATAAGCCTCTTATCCTGAACTACACTTATATTATTGATTTCTTCTTTCATTTTATTATGGTTGTCGCTTTAATAATAATAATTTCTTTATTTCAGACAACAAACAGTCCATACATTTATGTTATTATCAATAACTTCTTAATAAAGAACATTTATTTTTAATAAATACTCTATTTTTTAATGTAACAATTTAATGAGCAGGCTGGAACAATGACCAAGAACAAATGAATCCACTTCATCTGTGATCATTTTCAGTACGCTGTTAGCTGGCCCGCACTCTCCAAAGCAAGGAGGCCGATCGGTTTCTTGGTCTTTGGTTATAAAATATCTCTGAGTTCAGTGTGCCTCATGGCAAGTGCCTCCTCTAAAAATTTCCATTGTACTCTGTCTCTAGCAACCCGTTTTCATTTTGGGCCTACCGTCAGTTTTAGTTCAACTATTGTCATATATTGTATATTTAATAAAGTATCTATTTTTATTTAATTTCAATTCACAAAAATACCATCAAGGGATAACTTACTATTCTGTTCTCCAATCGGACCCAGAATAAATTACCACCAATGACCGTTGTGGATGTCATCTGATTTATTGGCACACGGTGTGTCAAAACATTATCTTTCTCTCTTTACATTCGCATACGTACACACTCCTACTCCTTCTGAGAACCCTCAGTAATAATATTGAAATGATTATATATTGATTATAAAGAATTTTTATATATAAATTTAAACCCGATTGAATCCTAAAGAAAGGTATTATATTTTTATTAAATTTCAAATATACATTCAAGCTCCTAAGCTATAAGTTCAAGTCAAGCTTAAAATACGAGTAGTAACTGGATTTGTAGGGAAATTCGTTATAGATTTGAAAGTATTTGCAATAATTCATGAATGGGGTCGAACGTACTGAATTGATCGAATAAAATGGAATCTATTAAAAGTTCTTGAGAGCTTTTTTGTAAGCACTTTTCTTATTTCGAACAAAATACGCCATTAAGCGTGTGTTTGAGCAAAGTTATTAATTAATTCTTAGTTCAAACGTCTAAAAAATTGTTTTTCTCTCTTCTGAGATTTAGAAAATCAATTGGAACATATTTATTTATTTACACTTTGTGACACATCGATATTAAGCAATCTGTATAGGCAACCCATTTTCTGTATATCTTTCAAAGATATATTATTGCGACATGTAGACTTTTTGTATTATTATTAAGACATATGTATTTTTATAGACATTTTTAGACAAACAAACCAATGACGGATTGCTTTAATTACCACGTTTTAGTCCCTAGTGTTGCCACTAAAAGATTATATTCCTATATTTATGTAAAAATATTTTTTTAAAATATTTTAATTATTTTTATAGATTAATATGTTAAATTAGAAATAGATTAGAAAGTATTGAAGGGTACAGAGTAGGATAGAGGTATCATTGTAGAAATACCTAGCTTACCGAAGTATGTCGAAATTTCGATTATGGTTTAGACTTTAGACATAGAATTAAAAGCCACATTAAGTATACTATGTATCGACAATGTCTTATCAGTTAATTTTATTAGTTTCAAGAGATACAATTATTTTCGAAAAAGATGGATAAATTCGTAAATCAAACGCCAGACGAGAAAGTGTGGCTCTTCCACGTGAACCCCTAACTCGTTTGACTCCTGTCACATAGGAAATTTTTCACATAGAATAGTATATAAGGAGAAATAATAAATAACTAGCACCACATCTATCAGGATGTCGCAAATGCAATCGATTTGATCAATCTTTGCCGAGGATAAGTCTCTGATTTATGGGGTCCACTATGATACTAATATAACCTTGTAGAAGAATAAATCTTTATGAATGGTTCTATATTTATAAACACAGGTCGCAGAGTGAATAACAAACCTGTATTTCTAAATGATCTATTTAAGTTTATAATACTTTACAAACATGATAAAGCAAAATATCTTAATTCACACAGGTAACTATGGTACACTTATGAATCGGCAAAAAAAAATTACATTTATTTTTACTGCCATTTACTGCCCAAATCAATGGGGCAGGCAGAGCGGACGAAAAGAACTGGCAAAAAACTCTCCGCCTCTCCTTTATATCTCCAAGTATGTTTCACAGTACGGTTGTAAAGATCTAACATTCCAACTTGAGAAGTATTCCTGTTTAAACTAACACATTAGGGAACAAACTGCCCGCCACGGTGTTGCCGAACCAATACGACTCAGTGTCAAGAAAAGAACGTATCATTTCCTAAAAGGCCGGCAACGCACTCACGAGCCCCCAGACGTGACTGTCTATGGGCGGCGACTTTATCTCGTGTGCTTTATCTCCTGCTTGGGGGGGCAAACCCTCTCCTTATAAAAAACTTATTTTGTCCAAATGTCACCAGCATTTTATATTTTTTTTACTTCCGCCTGCAGTCGAGCATAACAATTAAACTATCTTAAAAGCAATTAAGTCACAGTTGAAGCTACAAAAATTTGTAGCGAATGCAAATACTTTCAATAAAATTAAACATTAAAAGTCGAGACGTGTTTATCAACTTGCAGAGAATATTCAAAACGTCAGGGCTTATTATTCACGCGGCACACTCGCGGCAAACGGAAAAATCCAATTAAGTTCATACGAGCACGCGGCCCCGCCTTTGCTCAGCCACTCAGTTTGGCCTAGGAGGTGCTGATTATAATATTACCACACAGTAAAAATAATCAATGGATTATCCTCCTCAAATTTAATTTTAAATACACTATTAAATTTATCTACATATTTATAATATCAATAAACAAACGGTTAACCTGTAAAACTGAAACAGTCTTTTATTGCCGGTTCTTCACGGTAGATAACTAACTGCCTTCCGAACCGATCGTAGTGTAAAAATTGATGATTCAAAAGTGTCTTTATAAAGATCTATTTGAATAAAGATGAGTTTATGAAATTATATATATAATGAACGACGACGCAAGCCAATGGAGTAGTAGGCTGAGTAGACATTATAAAATTAAAAAAAAGAACGATAAGTGATTTATATACTGGGTGTTAAAACAACTAAATATTACATACAAAATAATTTTAATACATCCACAGTCCTCAGCCATCAAACAATTATATAACTACCGGGGATTGAACCCTCTGTTTTGTCAAACCAAATCGTCAACTATATTAGTTCTCTATATTATTTATATAGTCATAATGCTATCATAATAATACGAAATACTACTACCAAAAGTCTATAAGTAGAAATCAATAGAAATAATTCACCAATTATTATAAAAATAAATGTTTTTAATAATGCCAATTATAAAATTGTAGAAAGAACAACGCGTGGACCGCAACCGTAACGTGATCTCTGATTGGCTAGTGTTAAATGCTCGTCTTTTAGTTTGGCTCTTAGACTACAGCACTTGTACTAACGACTACTTTTCAATAACATTAATGGAACGGCCACCGTTATTACGTTTTCACGACCGTTACACCGTGAACTTTGCGCCGTTTTAATTTCATTCACTATTAATTCGCTACGGCAAACAGAATTTCTTTTTTTTTGGGTGATATAATTCAATATTTTTTTGATAACAGGATACAAACAAGTAAGACAATTTTAGACAGGTGAAAAAGAAAATTCCTTACAATGTTATTTTCCATTCCCCATAAAGTTTCATGCATGAAGCTTAGTAATGATAACTTCTATTTCTATTATTTTGTGTAAAATAATCTGGCATTACTGGCTAGAAGACATGACTTCTAAAATATGGCACTTAACAAATTCACTGTTTCTTATAAATGAAATTAATTACAAAACGAACTGTTGGGAAAATATTACAACGAAAGTGACTGTTAAACAAGATACCCTTTGCTGGATTAATATTGAACAAAATCCATAAAGATCACTGACAAATTAAATATTACAGTGAAGTTCTATAGATGTCGGTTGGTGCAGCAGTGCGATAGCAATTCCAAGAATTCTTTTAACCAAGCATTCTCTGTCTGGATAATCTTCATTTCTTAATCAATAAAGACTTAGAGTAGTACTCAGCCACGGCCATTATCTTTACATAGTTAGCATATATAATAATTTGTTTAAATGATGTATCGAAGTATTATATTAATTATAATATACTTATAAGTATAATTAATTATAATTTTTTTATTTCTATACAGCTTATCAAAAAGAAGTTTACACAATTAAAATAGATTAAAAATAAAGGCAAAATAAGGTCAAAACATAGAACCGGAAATAGCATCTAAGATCAGAAAAACAATAACAAAAAAAACACGAACAGAAAAAAAAAAATATATACATATGAACAAGTGGAGTATACTCGGATTATGTGAAGAACGAGCATTTAAGTATGTGTGTGTATTCGTGTGTGCAATGGTGTTGCTGTGTGAGTGAGTGTGCGAGGTTGAGTCTTAGTTTTTTTTTAAATAATTATAATAATAATTAATTATATTTATAATTACTGAGGTTAAGTAATAGATGTTAGGCTTGTTTAGAAATAAAATATTTTCCTTTCAATAATTTAACTAACCATAAAATAAACAAATTTGATTCGTACAAGATAAGACAAAGATTCGTCATATATTATGTCAAAATCTTTTTAAAAAAGTGTAATAAATAATAAATATTACTTACTATTCCTATGATAATTGAGACAAAGTGTTTTTGTTATTGGTGACAGTATATTCAATTCACCCGGGAAAAGCCTTAACCAGTTTAAACAACTAATTCTAACTCGAGATAAAAGCTTCATTGTATTTTGTTTTTCCATAAGCCGTTGTGAATCTCCCGGGGCTAGTATTGTTTCATTGTGCTCTGTTTATTCAAATACGCATTTGAAATCATGATTTTATATTTTTATTTTATTAGTTCCAACACAGAATGTATGCTCAATACATTATAGACGAAGAAGTAAGACTTCACACACACATATACACACCAGTTACATTAGAAACATAAAACTTCATATATAGTTAAAATTAAAAAACAAAAAAAATACAATTATACTGACAAATAAAAAATGGCGTAAAGGCCAGTAAATAAAGATAACAATGACATATTGAATAATAATAAACAAAATATTTATACACAAATTTCAGTTTAGGAAAACTCATGGTGCAAATGGGCACTATTGTGAAGTTAAAACTTTGTTACTATAGCGGTTGCTATAGCAACCATTTTTAATCTGATTTACTTCATATAAAGAAAATGAAACATATTTACAAGGATTAAAAACATTAATTTATTAGCAATATCCGCAGAAAACATATTAACTGTATTGACAATTTTATCGGAGGACATTAAAAAAATTAAAACATCGAATCCAATTGTAATAAATGTCAGTTCTCGCGCGAGTTAATGGTGCATTTATACAATTTTACAACAGTTTTTGCGTAAACGACAGATAACGAGCTGTCCGGTGTTGCCATTATATAAATGGAACACTACACTACTCTGTGGGTGATTTAGGCAGGGATTTAGGCGGGAAAAGATCACCCACAGAGTGTGTTGTGTTTGACAAAATATATCTAATTCAATCATTTTTGTTATATATCACTTATTGTAATTACTTAAGTCAATGACGAGGAATATAAGAAAACCTTTAATTAACAACAGTTTATCACACTTTTACTCATAATATTTTACTGAAAAATACAAATTTTAATGTTGTTTTTCTTCTCGTGACTTTATTTGTTCAGTACTTGACAGTGTATATAATATTTATTTATTCGCACTTTATTGCACCTAAACAGTAGAAGTAGAAGATGTTAATACATATCAGAGAAACGGGCGGCCTTATCGCTAATAAGCGATCTCTTCCAGGCTACCCACAATATAATATATATTATATGTGTTACATATACTAGGATGCTTCTTTATTGAAGTCAAATACTTCTTTTATTGCGCTTTGATTCCGTGAAATAATTAAAAAAACGTACATTTCTTTTTGTCAGTATTAGTAAAAAACATACTCCAATGTCGATTCAAAAGATATAGCCATTTCTATTTACCCCATTTAGGCATTAATATAGTCTCATTTTATTTATACTTGTAATAAATGATTTATTTACTTTTGAAAATATGCGTAAATAATAATTTAGCGTTGTGCCTTTTTACAATAAAAAAGATCCTTTTAATATTAAAACGTTATGATGCGTAAATTAATTTCAAAACGTTTGAAATATGATTAGAAATGCAGCCGTGAGTTTGAATAGACTCATTTCAAGTCGCAAATACTTAAGCTCTATTATCTCAGACAGACAGACAGTTGAGATTTAAACGCTTAAAATTTCAAATTCATTTATCACTTTTCCGTATTTATTAGCGTTCATTAGGTTCGTACGAGTTTTATTATTGAGAAATTACATACGAATGTGATGTGTTTATTTTTGATGTTGTTTTTTTTATATGTATCAGGAGGATAACGAGGAGGGTCACTCTGAGTGGAGTGCTAACCGCTGCCCAAGGACACCTACAACGCCTTTTCTGGAGAGGTACGCTCTTTTATTGAAGACCCTCAAGTTGTAGCGGTTCGGGAATACCTGCGCTGGCAGCTAATTCCACAAAGCGGTGGTGCGCGGAAGAAAATGCTGAAATAAACTTTTATTACAATTAACTAACCTAACCTTCAAAATAGTTTTGTCAGATATTTCATATTCTACAAATTCTCAGAATATTTAAGTAGAATTAACAGTTGTGTACTAATTGTGAACTATACTGTTGTGGCTGAATTAGACACTACTAATATTAAATTTATTTATTACATAAAAAAACTTTAAAAAATAGGAGAGCGGCTTTATCGATTTAAGCGATCTCTTCGATGCAACCATACGTATATTACCATACTTAAAATTCATTTAACTATAGTTTTGAACAAACGTTTTGTTTGCTTACCAATATTAGAAAATTTAAAATACTCTGTCAAGGTTTATTTTAATGAATTCTGGGACCAGTTTCTATTAACTTTCTCCTTTATAAAGGTATATTTCTTTAAATGATTATTACACTCAAAATTTAATTAAGCCTCATAAAATCCTTGGAATAACACAATCCGGGGAGAGCAAATCTGCTATAAAATGCATCAGGTACAACGAGAAGGGTTTAAAGCAATTTTTTAAAAGTATTTTGGTGTATTTCTTACACACAAACGTTTTCATTATATTATTGATACGGCCAGTTGCACTAAAAGTTTAAGAATTTTCTAATTATTTGCTTTTATTTTATGTAATAAATAGGATTTATTAGTTTACAATACATTTGAATTTTTGACATATTTAATCATGCAAAGTTTACGACATGCGTATTGCTGTAAATATCGATCTTAAGAGAGAAACTTTGTGAGTTATATTATGATTCAGTTGCTATGAGAACTCATGGTACTATATTTTATTGAAGATTATATTGTGTATACTAAATTTTTGTGATTTTACATTACAATACACTCAAATATTTCCAACTGCACGCGCTCTATATAACGTAATTTATGTGTTTTAGTGAAAGGAGGGTAGGCAGTTATATTATTATCACGTGCAACCCAACGCCAATGGGTGGAAACTCTGATAACTTTGGGTCTAAACACCATTTGGCATAACGTTAAATTACCTTCGATTTTCGCTCACAAAGCTTTTTAAGTTCATAAATATCTTTTAACAGATAAGCTGTAGTAGTAAGAGTTTTACCACATTTATACATAGCACATTGTATAATAAAAATATTTAATTGATTGTATGAAAAAATTAATAACAGCGCATTTATTTTTATGCATACTCTAAGACAATCTGTTTTACTTTAAGTATATATACACACAATAAAAGATACACTGTTTCCGGAAACCGGATGTGACATATATTAAATATAAAGTCACTCAATGATTTAAAGCTTAAATCTAGTACATCTTAACTATATAGATACATTTTGACAAATAATAAAACCCAAATATTTTCCTATAAGCTTAATGATCCGACTTACCTCAGCTTATTGATCTATGGATCAACGTGCAGATTGGAAGCACTAACAAACGGGGATATACTCGTAATTTGACACACGAGACGAGGGGAGAAAAGCCGATGCAAACGACAGGTCATACTGGATTGATGGTTTTCACAGATAAACAAAAGCTTTTGGTAGACAATACAATATAAATCTGTGGAAATATTTCACTGTTTGCCTATAGAAATATTAACATTTGCTTACACTTAGTTGTATTGACGTCACGTATTTAATTTTTTAATGACCATCTTTTTGATTCAATAGATTTAAAATCATTCACACCGACTTAAGTAAAAGAAATGAACGCAGTACTCAACACAGTTTTATCAATGTGCTAGCGTGCTCTTCATATAGAGGCTTTCATTATGTTTTATAGTAAAATAAATTTCATTAAATTTTAATGATTCGTACACAGTTGTAGCACATTTTCGGCATATTCGAATTTACTGTTTGAATTTCCGGTTTCCGGAAACATTGTTAACAAAAATGCCAACAAATTGGCTACATAATCCCCATAGCAACAGCAGCTGTTTCAATTAAAATGCACGATGTATTTTGTCATAAAAAATACATAAATTACAATATTCTCGCTCAATTTACACGCTAACATTTTATAACTCGTAAAATGTTTTAGCCTCTTAAGATTCGCAAATCTTATACGTAATGATAATAAGACAGTTTATTGCTTGACTGTACAAAGACTTAAGTATGCTGTTCTTACCCGAGTGTATAGTGTTTGAGCGTGCGATTCTCAACCCTAAGGGCGTTTTGAATACCTAACACACAAGCCTGTTTATGCCGACCGCGTTGTGAAGGTATATATCTTGTCTGAATGGTTGGCTAGATATATCGATTTAATGTCATTTGTCCCACACGTATTTATGGGACTCAACTGAATACAACAACAAATGTTTTCAGTTAAGTCCCATAAGGAATTATGGGACTTAACTGAATATAACAACAAACTTTTTCAGTTAAGTCCCATAATTCCTTATGGAACTCAAACGAAATTTTTAAACGCAAAACTGTATCGCGTATTGCACCCTGACGAGAAGCCTTTATCATTTAAATTTATTGATTTTGTAAATTTAAAATCGACTAAAAAGTCTTTTGCAAATGGCTGATAAGTGATAGTTTTAATATTCTGTAGGTACGTCCATGAAGCGTCGGCTGATTTATTCAGTGCGTCTAACGTGAGGTAATGGGTACTATTTCGAGCGAAACCAATTTACTGTGGACTGGTTTATCAATTTATAGCATTTAAATTTATAACATGAACTTAAACAGGAAGGTATATAGAATAATGGTATACTCCTGTAAGTGATCGAAATAGTATATATATTATTATTAGCCCCCATCAACCAACTCGTAATTCTAAATGGTATCAACACTTTGTGTTTAATGTTCCTCCTATTCTTGTTCATGTATATATATATGTTTTATATATTTGTTAGAGATTTAAATATATTTCAGGCACAAAAAAAAGGTCAAAGTACAAAAGTCTTTCCTCCAAATTTGACTTTGTTCCCTTTGGAATAGAGACGTCTGGACCTTGCTGCACAAGTGCACAGGCGCTTATAGGAAGTCACCAGTGATCTAAGAACTGGTGATTTTCTCGCTCAGCGTATAAGCATCTCGATACAGCGAGCAAATGTCGCCAGCGTTATGGATCGTCACAAGAACTAAATTTTTAAATTTGTTTTAGTTTTGTCGTTTGTTTTGTATTCTTTGCTAAATAAACTTTTAAAAAAAGGTTTTTGCGATCGCATCTTTGCTGCCATGGATTTTCATTTTTCGTTTCTTACTAGGATGTTATACCAGTAATACCAGAACCACAGGATTATACACTTACTAATATATAGACTTAGATTTTGGACTTTTCTGTCAACCCTTTAACGAAACCCATTATGATATAGGGTGGTTCTTCTATAAGCCGGCGCAAGCCCCAAACGTTATATAATAATAAACCTTAACGAGAAATAAGATCTTCATTAACAAAAGGTTAGGCATAAAATTTACTTATCAGAAATACCCGCTCTTCTGTTATTATGCCCGGCCTGACTTACCTTCGAAACAAAACACAACTTTCATTTAATATAGAAAAGGGAAAATTGAAAACAAAGAAAGATTAAAGATTATTTTCCGCTCTTGACGTGGTCACAGAATTGTTTTAAACAGTAATTAAAACGTACAAGCCGTCTAAATAATTTAGTCGTCGTAATAATAAGTGTATAGGCCTTTGGGTTTTTTTTTAAAAAGGGTGCATTGGTAAAATTTTAATTAAACAACAATATATTATAACAATATTTATAATTTTAAGTATCGTATATTTTTTCGAATTCTAGCATTTTTTACAACATTTAAGTTAATTTGAAATGAAAATTCATACACCCTCTCGAATCAAAACAAAAATCAAATCAATTAAATATCTCAGCGTCAATTTAATTCCGCCTACTGTTCATTTCATTCTGTTGCAAGGTAAACATTAATGCGGCCATCATTAATCAATTACACAAAAGCGCGAAAATTATTTAATGAATAACAAACTGTTATGTCGAAAATCTATACCTTTATACATTCTGATATTCTCCAATTTTATGCGAAAGCGGCATATATTTAAATACTTTAATTAATTTAAAATGTCTATTTTGTTTTATAAACAATGAATTAATATTGTCACCATTTCGGTTACCTTAAGAATATCAGGCTTAACCTGTTGTCTTGATTATCCTGATGATGAAGTCTGCTCATGTCTGCAAAGATAAATTGTAAAGCTAAGAAGTATTAAAATTAATGCCCACAATAATTCTGGCATACGTCACAACCTTATTTATTTTATTACAACTGTCCTCAAACATCTCATGTGCTTAATATATTATACAAAAAAAACTCATAAGATCGTTAAAATATTGCCATATATTGCAAACACAATTTAAGATTCAAAGGTTTTTTTGTAAGGTATTTAAAATGACTCCACGATACGTAACCAGGGAGTTGGGAAAAATATCGACCGGCAATCTATTCACAGTACCATTGTTAAGTCGACATAATCTGTTTACAGGCAGGAATTTCATTTCGCTTTACAACTAAGTAATCAATCTCCTTTGACAGTTAAACATAGCTCGTTACTAGGAAATGTCGGTGTAGTCAGTACCCACAAACAATTATGATTAGACTAACACAAGTTGAATGATCTAAGTAATTCCGAAATTTAAGTAGATACGAAGTACTTGTTAAAACCAGAACTTTGCATCGCTCTTATTGTTTCAGTTGAGTTTCTTCACTTCGGCACTGTGCGGACAAATAAAAAGTTATTTCATCAAAAATCTGGGCTTTAGAAAGTCTCTCCCGTGTTTAAGTTGGGCTGTTTGGTAAGGGACGAGGATTAACCGAAGCACGATGAGGGATAATGGAAATGAGGCCTTGGCTTAAAACGTCTTTGTCGAATTAAACAGGCATACATTCGATTAAAACTTTCCATAAACAAATGAAAAAAAAATCTAAATTATTTTCTCGGTATGTTGTACATTTTTCATCCAAAGTTTTCGATATGAACAACAATACAATTACGAATATTTTATGCATATAATTGGATTTTTCAAATCATATGAATGCGACCTTTTTTAAATTGGCATATGTAGGCAAAATAATATAGGCATGGTGCGGTAGACAAGGTGACATACAAAAGACCACGAGGCCTGATTGTAGCCGGCCTATTAGCCAGCCTTCGCACGATTCTAGGATTTTCTTAGCCGGAAAGAGTTTTAATTTATGCATTAATTTTAGTCACGTATTTCAAGAACGGTAGACAAGATATACAGTTAATTTGTTACGAAAACATAGCAAATTTAATCTCTGTTTAAGACACAAGATTTGCCTACGTTTAGTAGCTTTATACATTTTGTACCAAACAATTGCGACATCACAACGACGCCGGAAGAGATTTTTAAAACTCCTAACGAAATAACATTTTTTGATAACTTACTTCCAGAGTGCTTTGGAGCAATCGTTAAGGACAGACTGAATAATGATTATACTATCTTTAATTATTTAATAATGTTGTGTACTTTGAATAAGTACCTAGTAAAAAAAGCAAATTACTAAGTACAAAATCAAATAAGTCATTTTTAACTTTTAAAACGATCTAAAAGCCTCGCATGCAAATTCTTAAGCACAATAAATGTTCTTGAGAATGTAATCCCATCTTATAACAACGTCAGACACTTGGGATTAATTTTATGACGGTTCTAATGTGGAAGCTGGCATACGGATAAAATACTTCTAAGGCATTCAAAAGTATTACAACAGTATATATATATATAGGTATATAGCAATCCTAGATGTCGTATCATATATTAGGGTAATATATATATCATTTACTAATACGGCATCTCAGATTGCTATATACCTATATATATACTGTTGCAATACTTTTGAATGCCTTAGAAGTATTTTATCCGTATGCCAGTATATATATATATATATATATCATTTACTTCTCATTTCCAAAAAGGACTTTTTTAAAACTGAATAACAACACAACGTGGCCTTAACGACGTGACATGACCGTGATATTCTTTGATCTATGGTTTTATTTACGATTCTCTTTTCTCTTTACATATTGACAGTTGCAGTTGTTATTACATCACTTTTTTTTTTTTTATAGAAGGAGGCAAACGAGCAGCAGGCCCACCATATAGGTGAAGTCGACGGGGGTGGGGAAAGGATGGGCACCGGAAGACCTCACTCACCGAACGAAACGCGAGTACAAAATGAACAAAGTCCAATTGCATCACTTTACGCCGGTTTTCTGTGAGCGAGTGGTATTTCTCCGGCCGTGCTTGCCCATTCGGCTGAAACTCTAAGTAACAACATGGCACTCCCACACCACTTGTGAGACAGAGACATAGTAGCATTTTTGTAGTGCCTACCTATTTATATATGTATAAGCCCGAAGGCATCCACGACAATGTTATATCACATTTACAATACTTCTGTCAACTTGCTTGCTTATTTGTTTGTACTAGATATTTATAAGACATTTAAATTCTATGCCTTGCTGCAGTGCACATAAGATGCACGATTATCTTTGTATGCAATTTTTCAACGAATGATTTTAAAGCTTATATATATATGCCTTTATTTTTCACCGCGTTGTCCAATCAATGTTACAAATAACACAAAGATAATTCCGGAGGAAACATTTTAATTGAGAGCGGTAGTTAACATGATACTTATAAAGTTACCTTCTTGAAAATGAAAAAGAAAATTCTGTCCAAAGTTCTGTTTTTAAGATTTGAATTTTTGTTATCATAAATTGAACTGTGAGAATGGGAAAAAAATATGGACTTGGAAAATAAGGGAGTTACATAGAATACAGCGGTATCTAAAAGAAAGGAAAAGAGAAAGGAGTCAAGTAAGAGATGGGAGGATCTGTTAAAGACGGTATATAATGGGATGAATTAAGGGGGATCCATGTCAGATATACCATAGACCTGTTTGCTGAAGGAATTCGTAATTATTTCAATGAAAAGAATTCAATACATTAAAAAAAGTATATCTTGAGACAAGAAACTTGAGACTAGTTCAATATTAAAGCTTACATATATATATATATATATATATATATAAATACACATTTGTAAGTCGGTTAATTGATAACGAATACCGCATTAAGGGAATTTTTAATCGTACAACATCATTACAGGCCACCCATTTTTATTTAGGCAATTGGTGTCTGTTTCGGAAATTGTACAGTCACAACTGCACTAATGAGATGGGGGGGCTAACCCCTCCCTGCCCCTCCGCCCCTCCCACGGGGTGATATTCCCGGCTGGAATTTCTCGTAAAATCTCCGAGGACTATATTTCACGTTTAATTGACGCTTGCCTGTCACATAATGAGACGTATTTTTGTAATTAAAACAATAAAAACTTTTTGGTCACTAATTAGTAGGTTTAATTTCGTTATTACAATGCATATTATATATAAGTGACCCATATTATATATTATTTATATGTGCAAACTTTGTTTTGCCATATAAATTTGTTTTTTAAAAATGTGAAGGGTGGACAACCCTTATTACTAAGGGGTATTCAAAATAGATGATTCTTAGACTGAATATGCTTAGAAAATTTCATGAGAATCTGTCAAGCCCGGGCGAGTACGTGAGCGAACATTGTGACATGTTTTATATATTATTCAACCTATTACGAAAAGTGGGTTAGATTCAAACTCAAACTCAAAATATCTTTATTCAAGTAGGTCTTTATAAAGACACTACCATATTTTCTTGTAACTCTTACAGTTTTGTTTTAATGTTTTTCCTACAATTTTATTGATTTTTTTTTTATTTTAATATATATATTGCCTTAATAAAATTTGTTAAATAAACACAAAATATACTTAATATTAATCTAACTAAAATAATTAAGTTATAATAAAACAAAACACAAAACTAAAACAAATTTAAAAAGTTTGGTCCCTTTGGCAGAGTACCCACAATGCTGGCGGCATTTCCTCGCTGTATGGCGATGCTTACACGCTGAGCAAGGAAAGCACAAGCTCTTGGATCACCGGTACTGACTACCAGGCGCCTACTTAATTCTTTAATAAGCGCCTGTGCACTTGCACTCCATGGTCCAAATGTCTCTACCGCAAATAGGAAAAATACATAGTTTATTGAATTGTGTTTTTTTTATACATACAGTTTTTTACGAAAACATTAAATAGGCGGTGGATTACAAATTCTTTACAAATACGTCCCCATAATATTTTTTATATCGATTAACATGAATTGTTATATTGTTGTGTTACTTAATTTTAGGTCTTAATAGTTTTATTATTTACTGAGACGATAATAACATGCTTATTTTGATGATTTTACAAACAAACGATTATTAATAATATAAGGGTTTTCAATGCGAACGAGGAGTATAAATTTTATCCAATCTATAACAAAATTATAAAGGACAGAAAGGGAACGATAAATCTATTGAATTTCCCATTTTTTTTTTTGCGAAGTAATAAGATTCGCAGACATATGTTCGGGATCCATGGATGAAGTGAGATTTACTACATTCACTTTGATCATATAAAAATCATTTGAATTTATATAAATATAAGGAATATTTGTTATTTATAGGTGAAATTTGTTTGTGGGTATCCGTAGCTTTTCTATTCACGTCTAAATTATTAATAACATAATATTTAAATCAATATTTATATTCACAATTAATAACTAAGCTAACGCTTTCTCCGATTTCATCCTTAAGGGCCGGCAACACAAACAAAACTTGACTTCCACAGGCGGCGGATGTATTTTATAAACGAGAGAGACGGACTGTTTATATAGATCGCCTCTTACCAATTCGCATTGAATACTGGTTATATGTATTTCGATAATTCGATTTTAATAATAAATTGGATTACTGAAATGAAAGTTGTATGAATTTCCCCGAATAAGTATCCTAAATGATAATTCTACCATACAATTGTGTGGGTCTGGAACCCGCTAATAAAGGGTCAGGACTGGGGCTCAGGATAAGTAGTTTTCCCTCTTAGTGAGAATATTTATGAGACCTCTAAGCTTGTTTTAAAGAACTCCTTGGTATTAAGTGATTTTCTGGTATGAAAGCATTTTGTATTATATACTTAGTCTTGCCATAAATATTGTTATAAAGAAAAGCACGATTTTTTTTTTATACGTAACATTTATTCCTTTCATAGTGAGTTAGTTTAATACATCAATATATAACTATTAAAAATATACAATGTTTATTCGAAGTGGTCTCCATTGGCTGCAATACAGTCTTTTAAACGTTGAGGCCAGTTATCAATAGCAGCACGAACTCTTTCTAGAGGAAAATTCTTCACTGCCAACCGAATGGATCGTTTTAGGGACTCCAAATTATCATGGCGTTTAGAGCAAGCCTTACTCTCTAAAACTGACCATAAATCATAATCCAATGGATTTAGGTCAGGACTTGACGACGGCCAGTTTTCAGTGCTGATAAAGTCCGGAACGTTAGTTTTCAACCAAGATTGGGTGGATCGAGCCCTATGACCCGGTGCCGAGTCTTGTTGAAAGCACCATTCTTTGTTATTGAACATGGTGTTAGTTAAAGGCTTAACTACCGTCTCAAGAATGGTATTTTGATAAACTTGTGCCGACGTTTTAATACCTTTTTCACAAAAATATGGCTCAGTCACCCCTTCATAGCTAACACCCCACCAAACCATCACTGAAGTGGGATAATGCCCACGTTGTACTCTGTTTACTAATTGCGAAGCTTCTTTAGAGCTTCCAGCATAAATACGGTCATTTTTTTTATTAAAATACTGCTCAATTGTAAAAATTTTCTCATCCGTAAACAAAATTTTTTTGTGACCTCTCTTTGCGTACCGCTTAAGTAGTTGTTTGGATTTTACCACCCTATTCTTTTTTAAATTATCAGTTAAGAAGTGACCAGTACGTCTCTTATAGGCTGCAAGTCCTAAGTCATCTTTTAATATACGCGACATGGTTCTAGGAGCTATCTTCATCTCCCGAGATAAAATCTTTTGCTTACGGACAGGATTTCTTCGAATTCTTTCCCTAACTGCTTTAATCACCTTTTTCACACGAACGGTACGTGGACGGCCAGATCTTTTTCATGTCACAAACAGAGGAGGTATCATTGTACCTATCAATAGCCCGGTAAACAAACATTTGACTAATACCAAGCGGGTGGAGGGTTTTAAAAATTGCACTTTTCTCCGTACCTACTTTATGTAAGGCAATCACAGCGATTCGGTTCTCTTTATCACCCCACTCCATTTTAATATAACAAAATATTTAACAATATAATGGCGCGAAAATAAGAAAACACATCAAGCAATCATATAAAAATGACAGATTCCAAATTCAAACGTAATATTTTCTTTTTTTGAATAGTAACAGTATTTATGGCCAGACTAAGTATATTTAACATAACGGTGATGTGTTATTATTATTTTTTCATCAGTGGTTTCTAATGTATTTAATTATTAATAAATATCACCATAACAAGTGCGATGCACAGTGTTTCAAGCGTACATTTGAGCCATTTACAAAGTATATATTTTTTGTGAGATGCAGAACTACGCCACAAACGAAAGCTCAGCGTTGAGCTACTGAATCCGTCCGTCCGTATGGTAACCAGAGAACTGGTACCGATAGCAACTAAACGATCCACTCGTCCCTAAGTCGGCTGTTGGGGTAAGAAATTCTACATCACTAGGATCTTTGAAATAAAATAGCATTTACATCGTAATGGAGCGAATGATCCTAATATAATTGAGTGTTTGTTTAGGATCTAGATCGTACCTTTATCGCTTGGAGCATGTAACCCTTTGAAGCCTCCGGGTCTTGTTACACGATTCAGAACACTTATGTTTAGATAAATTTTATTTAAATATATAGAGATAATCTTTTTCGTATCAACAGTTTGAGTAGTAACTATAGGTCGAATTGCTAACTCTGAACACTGTTGTACGATAATGATGTATGCATCTTCAGAGTGTTCTACATATTCATTGATTCTTAAACGTATACAGAATCATTAACTTACAAGAAAGTGCAATTAAACTGTGTAGTTATAAATGAGTCAACTAGAACATACTTTAAAACTTTATATTTGGAATATAACTAATATGTCTACCCGCCCATGCTATATCCAATTATCTCAAGTAAGGTGTTTATCGTCACCAATCTCGATTAAAACGATATTGATGTTATGGTTATGCAAATTAGATGATCAGGTTTATATTAGTTTCAAGTTCCTTTGAAAATTTCCCTGCAGTCGCATGATGGAAGGAGATTTTCAACTTCTATTTTATTATAGAAAGTTAAAAAAATCAATATGGTGAGCTGTAAGGGGGGGAATTTAACACGTGTAAACTAAACTTACAGTGGTTATAATTTCTCAATATGCGTGTCATGCATTCGGGATTTATTGGTGAGATGATTAGGAACTAACACTCCGCCGTGTACAGCAACTATCGAGTTTCTTGCCGGTTCTTCTCGGTAGATAAATGCCTTTCTGTGGTAATGTAAAAAATTACGAAAGTGTCTTTATGACCTACTTGAAAGATACTTTGAATTTGATTATGTACCTTCAAAATAACTACCTGAGGGATTAATTTTTCTTCCGTGCGGGAAGTTATTGGCTAGTGCTTGACAAATTAAAGTCATGGCCAAGGTCACACCTCTTTCAATCTTGACACAGGAATAGAAACGTGTCATCTAAAAGTCATGTCAAGACTATGTTTGCGTCAGCCTTCAATTTCAGTCTACATACCTTAATACTATAATAAACCAACGGAGTGGTTTCACCGTAAAAGCAATTGTTCATTAACTAGTGTTTACATAAGCTTAATTGAGAATTACCACTAATACAATATGATTTTTTTTTAAAAGGGGGCAAACGAGCAGGAGGCCCACCATAAAGGTGAAGTCGCCGCCCATAGACACTTATGTGGCTGGGAGCTCGTGAGTGCGTTGCTGGTTTAGGCATTGTTTAAGTATTCTCCAAATAAATGTAAGCTGCTTAAATCGTTAAACTTTTAGAAAATGCAATAATTTTGTTTATATTTAGCTATTGAAACCAGCACCAATTGATTTTAAACCCGCACCGATTAAGTGCATTTAAGCTGGCAATGCCTTGGCATCCTCCATATATTACTAATAACGACTATATCGTTTCATAAACTATCGGGAGCGCAATGACCATTGGTTTCAGATCGCGGATATGAGCAGATGCGAATAATGGAAGCGCTGAATATACTTTTGTAACTATGTATAACAGGGCTTTAATTTTAGTCTTTTGTTTGCGATAATTCCATACGCAAGATAATTATGTAGTTTCCATGTATTTGTTAATGAAATTAATGAAATGAACAAATTAAAAAAAACACAACGACGCTCACATGAAGTAAACTTTTACCTCTTTACGACAAAAATTAAAACTTGTTTTACTTTTTAGTAAATAAGGTTTTTAATTAAAATATCAAAATATAATTCGTAAATTGTAATTATGCTATTAAAAAAGCTGTTGATATAAATTAAATCACAAATAGTACGGAGACGTGGAGCGTTGTCCATGGAAATGGAGTCAAAACTTTTAGCGAAAGCAGAATTTTCCGGATCTCATTTGATGTAATCAGTTATAGTGTAAGACGTGCTGAATGCTGTTTCTCTTAAGTTATGTTTAAATATTACTTTAGTCTGGTAAAATTAGACAATGTTCTTTCTTGAATTAAGACACACAATGACAAGAGAAGATAATCTGAAGCATGTGCACAGCGAACTGATCTCCAATGTGTTGATAATGAAACTTTTTAAATCATACAAAGAGGCCAAGTCTATATTGAGATATATTTTCATTTAATTGCATGTATTTATTTGTACATAACTTATATGTATTAATATTTAGCTTGTATCATGTCTAATTCGCGTGCAGTTCTTAGAATTAATTATGTTTAATACGTGGAAAATACTGTGGGTTTCACATTGTAGAATTATCTATTTGTATTATTTATTTTCAATGTTTGATTTTCTCTAAAATAAAAAAAAATAAAAAAGTCGATGTGTAAAATAATCATTCGCAATATCTTAGTCTAAAGCTTTTCTCATTGTCCGTATTTAAAGAGTTTAAATTAACAAATGAATGGGAATTAGAACACCACTATTATGGTTTTTATTTCAAAGAAATTGCATTATATCTTCGTATACGTTATACATTCGTATACGTATTGTATTTATAAACATATGTATAAAATATATAAATTCCAACAGAAATCTTAAAGCTTTAGGGCTATTGGATTTATGTATGTGTATGGGTACCGATTTCGGTGAGATGGTTGTGATAAGCGTGTATAGAATCTCAACGAGTTACTTATCAGTCATTGTCCCTTAAATAAGTTCGCAAATCAACACCTTTAAGAATGAAGAATACGGTGAAATACATCTAATATATAAAATTCTCGTGTCACAGTTTACGTTCCCTTACTCCTCCGGAACTGGTTGACCGATTCTCCTGAAATTTTCTGAGCATATTGAGTAGGTCTGAGAATCAGCCAATATCTATTTTTAGAGACATTTTTTTTTGCAAAACGACGTTTGTCGGGCTCAGCTAGTTTCTTGATAAAAATGTGTATGATGTAAATGTAATAACTGTTCTGCTGCACTTAGCATTTAAAATGTCATAGAAGTACTAAATTCGTGTTGGAGAAGTATGTGTTAACCCTATAATTTGTAATAAAAATGCTAAATTATGAATTAGCTACTTAAACACACAGTTAATAAAGCAATCCATCGAGAGTCGAGAGCGAAAAGAATTTTCCATTCGAGTGGAATTTTCCGTTGCTTCATTTCCCTAAGGGGCCGCCATAACGACCCTACTTGTGCCTTTTACCTCGCTATTCAATTATTCATATATTAAATTTTTACCCGCTCCTTTACAGACTCCGAGTGTGAGCGATTGGTTATTAATATTGAAGAATAGAAACATCTTTCAAATATACTTGAATCAATTGAACTATTGGCAAAAATCGAACACATTTTAATTTTTTTTATATTACATGAGAAATATTTATTTGTTTAATAATGTAACGAAAATTTTTTTATTAAGGTACGTTTTAATTTTCTATTGTAAATATTAATTTCTTACTTTATATTCAATGTTAAAGTGACAATGCCACATCCCATTTTACAGGTAGTGAACAGTTTTTTTTTAAACATATTAATTCTAAAGAGCCAATTCATGAACTGAACACGTTTAAATCATGTAGTACGTTACTGCGTAATGGTAACAAACTGAGTGGTTCGTAATTAAAATCATATATTTTAAGCACTAATGTATGCAGAGTCTGTGCATCACAAAATGGTATTTGAACGTTAGTAAACATGGCTTGACGTAACAAAAGATTAACTGACTGCACTCAACAGATGTTTATACTGTCTTAGAAGCGAGGCAAAATTCTCACATAAGTGGTGGTTCAATTTGAGGTGGGTAAATCTTAATCCTTTAAGAATATTATGGTAAATTGATGTATAGACTTTTTTAATAGTAAACGTACCTATAAATAATAAATTGGCACACACATACACACATGTTGCTTCCTTCACTTTTCTTATGAACCTCGAAAGAGACTGGAATATTTGAAAGTGAATTACGAATGTATTATAATTAAGAATAAAAGCAAAAAAATATTTATTCAATCGGTTCGTAAGGCACCGGAAATCGATAGTCGACGATGATTCGATCATTTCCCATCGAGCACCGAATGTTTACTAATTATGCAAAATGATAAACTATTTTCTTACAAAGGTTCTTAATCTGATTCTGTCGCTAACCCGTCTTAAACTTCTAAGTACCTCTCTGGCAATTTTAACTTTTTGAATAAAACTAACTTTTATACACTTAAGCCGGCCCTGTCCTGAAAAGAACCTTCTGAAATTCAAATATCTCGAAACGGTTTGATAAAATGCTTTAGTAATATCATCAAAAATATTTTACAATTATATTGTAGTAAATACTTAGTCTTGCCATAAATATTGTTATAAAGAAAAGCACGATTTTTTTTTTATACGTAACATTTATTCCTTTCATAGTGAGTTAGTTTAATACATCAATATATAACTATTAAAAATATACAATGTTTATTCGAAGTGGTCTCCATTGGCTGCAATACAGTCTTTTAAACGTTGAGGCCAGTTATCAATAGCAGCACGAACTCTTTCTAGAGGAAAATTCTTCACTGCCAACCGAATGGATCGTTTTAGGGACTCCAAGTTATCATGGCGTTTAGAGCAAGCCTTACTCTCTAAAACTGACCATAAATCATAATCCAATGGATTTAGGTCAGGACTTGACGACGGCCAGTTTTCAGTGCTGATAAAGTCCGGAACGTTAGTTTTCAACCAAGATTGGGTGGATCGAGCTCTATGACCTGGTGCCGAGTCTTGTTGAAAGCACCATTCTTTGTTATTGAACATGGTGTTAGTTAAAGGCTTAACTACCGTCTCAAGAATGGTATTTTGATAAACTTGTGCCGACGTTTTAATACCTTTTTCACAAAAATATGGCTCAGTCACCCCTTCATAGCTAACACCCCACCAAACCATCACTGAAGTGGGATAATGCCCACGTTGTACTCTGTTTACTAATTGCGAAGCTTCTTTAGAGCTTCCAGCATAAATACGGTCATTTTATTTATTAAAATACTGCTCAATTGTAAAAATTTTCTCATCCGTAAACAAAATTTTTTTGTGACCTCCCTTTGCGTACCGCTTAAGTAGTTGTTTGGATTTTACCACCCTATTCTTCTTTAAATTATCAGTTAAGAAGTGACCAGTACGTCTCTTATAGGCTGCAAGTCCTAAGTCATCTTTTAATATACGCGACATGGTTCTAGGAGCTATCTTCATCTCCCGAGATAAAATCTTTTGCTTTCGGACAGGATTTCTTCGAATTCTTTCCCTAACTGCTTTAATCACCTTTTTCACACGAACGGTACGTGGACGGCCAGATCTTTTTCTGTCACAAACAGAGGAGGTATCATTGTACCTATCAATAGCCCGGTAAACAAACATTTGACTAATACCAAGCGGGTGGAGGGTTTTAAAAATTGCACTTTTCTCCATACCTACTTTATGTAAGGCAATCACAGCGATTCGGTTCTCTTTATCACCCCACTCCATTTTAATATAACAAAATATTTAACAATATAATGGCGCGAAAATAAGAAAACACATCAAGCAATCATATAAAAATGACAGATTCCAAATTCAAACGTAATATTTTCTTTTTTTGAATAGTAACAGTATTTATGGCCAGACTAAGTATAATAACTGTTTTTTTATTTGTTACTACGTTACTGCTGCTTAAAAACGAATTGTTCTTGTCCAATATTTTTTACTAATTCATATATACACTGCAGTAAGATAATTGTAAAAACAACCACCAGATGACAACCTCACTATATTTCGTAGTTGAGAACGCACAGTAAATCAACTTAATTTTATCGACGTTCAAAAGTGTTAACAATAAGTTTTTTTTTCGATAACCAATTTGTGATAAAAACGTGAAAATACGTATATAAAACTCTGAAACTTAAAATATTTTTATTCAAGTAGGTCTTTCGGAACACTTTTGAATCGTCAACTTTTACACTACCACCGATTCGGCAGTTATCTACCGAGAAGAACCGGCAAGAATCTCGATAGCCGCTGTTTTAAAATAAACATTACATATACAATTATGTTACACGACCAATTCAAATAACTAAAGCATTGTAAGGCTACTTAACTAAAATAATATTTTGTACCATAAACATCAAACGAGAAATAATCCTTACCAGCGAATTGCAGATGGTTAAACCCAGCCGCTAATTAGACTAATATTTGCGTTCATCTAACGGTATAAACGTAACCTGCTTAAGACCCCAGAGGCAGGCTGAATAGAATACTAATGAACATTTCCCCTCTAATTCAATTCACTTTTTGATCTTAATTGACATTAATATTAACTTGGGGTTATGATACTGACGTGTTCAATTTGGTATTTGAGTGTAGTGACAGTTCAGTGACTTTTTTTGTCATTTAACCAAAATGTTTTAATATTCCACTCGTGGTGTTTAGTTTGCATGTGTTGCCCGCACTTAATTTGCCAAACATCATTACCTATGAAGGAGTAGAATTTTTTTAATTCCAAAATAAGGGAGTTTAAGTTTTTGGGCGGAATCAAAATTAATTAACAATAATGTTATAACTATGTTACCCAACATTCCTAAATAGTTTTGTGTTTTTATTTGAGAACTGAATTTATTATTGCTTATTATGCCTTATTTTTAGTTGGACAATAATTAAATTAAACCTACCAGTACAAAAGTTTTATTTCAATACCTATATTATCGTGAAGAATCTCAAAATTAAACCGACATAGAGAACCATTGCTTTTATTCCGTTCCTTAAAAAGCAACAATCTTTCAACGACCACAATGCATCCTCTGAATTATTTATTAGTCGTTGGTACGAAAACTCCAATTCCAAATAACTCTATAGATTTCACTCGTAAATATTTCATAGTTGATATAAACTTACTGAATCCATAACGATTTTGTTTTGAGGAGATTCTTGGAAGTTGTGCCATATTTGCATGAAAGGGGTTCGCAATCGTGGTGAAGTAACATTCTTTATTTCTTACATAATCTATATGGAGTGCCGTCATACAACTAAATTTGATGAGAGACAAAAGAAGAAAGAAAAACCTGCAGAAAAAATACCTGCAGCTAAATTTCATGTTCGGACATCAAGGCAGAATGCGAAATTCCACCCGTGTCACCTTGATGCCTGTCGTTCCACCACTGCGCGTTTCGTAAGACATTTCTTACCACGCACCACCACGTTATAGAACAAGCTGCCCGCCACGGTATTTCCGAACCACTACGACTTAGGGTCCTTCAAGAAAAAAGCGTACAAATCCCTAAAAGGCCGGAAACGCACACACGAGCTCCCAGCCACGTGAGTGTCAATGGGCGGCGACTTCACCTTTGTGGCGGGCCTCCTGCACGTTTGCCCCCTCTTCTATATAAAAAAAAAAACAAAACAAAACTAGCTTTGAATTGAAACGACTCAGGAAAAACATTGTCCGCGAAAATTGTGTTTTTTTTTGAGTAATAGATAAAATACGACCTATTGTCGACCTATGGCCTATTGTCGATAAATTGTAATTAGGGTCCAAAACAACAAAAGACATATAAAGGTTAGAAACGGGCTATTAACAACGTTTCGCGGATGAGCGAGGACAGTAATTGGTGTGTCGGGGCTGAGATTTATTGTCCAACTCACTTTGTGGATAATTGAGCGAATTCATTGACGGTTTGATTATAAAGACAACGCTGGGACGAGAAGAAGAGATATTTGGACTTTATATCACCTATCACTATAAACCTTTAATGTACCCAACTTTAATAATCTTAGGGATAAAGCTGGCACAGTACTAAGCAACCCAATCGTTATACGATAAATTCAAATATTTTAGTGTAAACTTCGTTTGCTGAACAAATCTCTTGCATTGGTTATTTAGTTAATCTGTTAAAATATTACTATATATTTATAATTTACAATATATATATATATATATATGTGTATTCTCACTTTTGTAATATTTTTTATTAATTGTGTTGTCATGTGTGTTTCCTAATAAACGTATTTTCTACTTGCATATTAATAAATTAATCACTGTTTAACATATAACAAGCGCCACACTAATTCAATAATTCAAATGAAACGTAAAGCCTTTAACGTAAACCGACGTTTTAAATGCCTTGATTCGTGTTATCAAGAAGCTTAATGGCCTGGACATTTACGATGATGGTGAAGCTTTCGATCGTGAAAGTCCAAGTGTCCAACTTGGAAAAAAAATATAATAATTATGTATATTTTTGTATAAATAAAAGTAATAATATATCTTTCTATTAAAGATGATTAAATAAATATGTGGACATACTTGGCATCTTTAATAGCCATTTTTGTTTAATATATCAGCCAATTGAGACCAGAGTGTTCGTTAAAACACAAAAGTTATTAAAGAATCACCGAGACTCTAACAAATATAATTTAATAAATTTGTGAAAATTGTGGTTGCGCTCGTAGTAATGGAATAAGATATACAGCTGACAAAGTTAGTTAGTAAATATAAGAATATAGTTTTTTTTTCATATAACGTTTGATGCGGACAAACAGAATGAAATTGCAAAATGTTTTAGGCTAACATAACGTGCTCGGAAAGGAGTTCTAAGAGGATTATACGAAGTTCCAAGTAGGCTTTGAAACTCACAAGAAAGCAATATCCATTATCTGGCCCTGGCTTTGTGCGGCCTGCATTGTGTCTCTGATTTAGAATTAGAATTAAATATTGTTTTGTCAACCCTTGTGGAACCTCAGGAAATACGTGATTAAATTGAACTTTTCAGTAAAAACAATACATTTAGAATCTAACTACTATGTAATTATGATTTATACAGGATTACATAGATATTTTAAAACCACTGTATAGCCTTTAAAGTTTTCCTTAACTGTATAAATTAAACTGGATAACCACGTGCTTCAGAGATTTTCTAATGGAGACATCAATCAGGCTACAGAATTCATAGAATACGTAACATTATTTGTTTAATGTATTGAGTGCTAGATCTAGTTAATATTTCGCAGTTAAATTTCCTTTTGAATTGTGGTTAAGCACACTTGGTGTTTATAACCACGTCCTGACTTTATGTTTCGATTATATGATGCTATTATTTGACTATACTTTGCTGATAATGAACAGGTTGCTTTTTACTTAGAGTATTTACATGGTCAAACTGGCCTCTTGGCGATCTGCTAATCCACCTTGCCAGCTCAATTGTTTTGTGACGAGCGTTGACGTAATTCATCAAAAACTCTTGTATATACGTATTGTTAAAAATTCCTGTGATATATAATTTGTATGGAATATTTATACAGTCACTCTATGCACGTAAATAACATATCTAGATTTAAATAAACGTACGCAATCGTACAGAGTAACTTTATTGTTCCCATTCCTAAGTCCTTAAGAATTGTGTGTCTTTCATTCGCCATTTTTGAATGATTGAAGAAAATAGCTAGAGAAAAATGAGCTGGTACATCTCAGGTAGAAATTTTTATATAAATTTTCTGTTGTCAAACACACACACACAGTAAAGGGGAAAAGCGTCTATTGTAAGTACTGATTTAATTCGATGAATTTACATTTTAATATGTAAAAATAAAATCCGATATACTCTGAAGGTGCGAGAGTGCCTTTGCCGATCAACGTGAACCAGAAAATCCGCTTTCAGCTTACACGCGTGCTTTCGCAAAAGCATTCCTCTACACAAAGTGCTTTGCATAAAAAATTCGTGAAATAATTGGAAAAATGCTAAATAAAAAACATGATACACAACATGTTTTTACGTCACAACCACATTCCGGTGTATACTTACTAAAACCTTTTAGCACGCACCACCACGTTATGGAACCATCTGCCCGCCACTGTATTTCCGAACTAATACGACTTAGGGCCCTTTAAGAAACGATTACCTCCTAAAAGGCCAGAAACGCACCCGCGAGCTCCCAGCCACGTGGGTGTCTATGGGCGGCGACTTCACCTTTAAGGTAAGCCTCTGGCTCGTTTACTCACTCTTCTATAAAAAAATAGCCTTTATTTGCCCAAGTTTAACACTTGTATACTATTATTTGCATTTGCTATATATACACTGGTGTTTGAGAGTTAGTTGAGGTACCGTCAACATCTCGACACAACCTAGAATATTTGTCTTGTCATTTACGCAATATACGGACTTTTTAAAGACATTCATACTGTCATTTTGAAGTACTCAGTTGCATGAACACTTGAATTTTATAAGTAAAAACTAATAAAGAATATATACTTACATTACTGTCTCTAATGCCATAAAAAAATAGAATAGAAAGGCTTTCTTTTGGATCGCCATTGTGCTGTGTTTATGTTATGAGTGAAAGTGTTATAAACTGTAAAAAGGTTTACTTATTTTCGTCGTCATGTATGTAATAAATTAAAAAGAAGCGCACGTTTTCTATTTACCCCATTTCACGGTATTTAAAAATAAGAGGTCAAAATATTAAAATGGCGCCGAACGCGTATAGCGACGATAAATAATAGAGAATCGCAATATGCCAATAATCTATAGTTTATTGCTTATTCCAAATTTAAATAGTCTCTGTAGACGCAAAATTCATTGTGAGTTATCTGTATTGTCACGAATATTATAAGAATAACTTTTAATAAAATTATAGTCTGTGTAAAAGTACTTTTATTAGCACTATATTGATATAATATAAAATGTACATTATTTCAATATCGTACACATTTTAAGAACATTATTTATTCGTTGGATTTAGAATTGAAATGCTGACGTTTTGAGCTCGAATGGAGGCAAAATTTGATTATAAAAAATGAGCTGACTTGAGCCTAATTTCATCCCCTTCATTTTTAACGAAAATATTTGATATCCCACGGGACGCGAGTTAATTAAATAACAACAGTATTGTGTGCTTGTTTATTCTACAGTTATTTATACATTGTTAATAAAATTGTTTATTACAACTAAAATTTATTGAGAGAGAGTTTTTAACTTATTTAAACTAGAAATAATAGTAGCCACTGTTTTTTGATAGTGGAAGAAAATAAGCGGTTGTTAGATGTAATGGGCTTAAGTTGTACCATTACAAGTTTAATTTAGTTAATTTTTATATGTTTTTCTGGCCTAGGTCGTAAACAAATAAAATTAAGGTTAAAAACAATTAAAATTAGTCTGTTTTGAGTGTGTCAAGAAAGGTCGAGAATGACAATTGCGGGTTGACGTTTCTTCACTCTGACGCAACTCCGGGCTGTCTTGGCGTGCAGCGATGGAACGGAGAAGAACCACGGTCATTGGAGGATTTAGATCGGTTTGCATTGCGCCCAAGCAAGACGTGTTCGGTGAAGTGTGACTGTGTCCCAATTAATTATAAAGGGCTGATCATAATTCTCTTCATATTTGTGAAAATAATAATCGTACATTGTAAATTATATTATACATTACACAAGGTTTTATTTTCTCCACGATAGCTCGGCAGCCATTTTGAACACAGATTTGACTGATGACGACCACGTGTGCCTTTTTATATAATTAAGAATTAAATAAAATATTACACATAAATAACTCTTATTATCACCATCACACTAAATATTTTTCAAACATCATATATAATTAATGTCAAAAACACCAGAAGTTTACACAAGCGAATTCGTTAATGTATTAAAAAGTAAATAAACAGTAAAACTGTAGTTTCTTAGTAAAATTACTTTTTAATTAAACACAGAGTGTTTATTTAGCGTTCTCAAGTTGGAAAGTTTTATAATAATTAACGTGGAGTTTAACGGAGATATTGTTAATGAAGTACCTACTCCTTTACGTGTTCTTGATATAGCTTTAATACTGAATTACTGTTTTCTAAGGCTTTGTTATAATCAAATTACATTTTCAATAGGCATTAAAATTAACATACTGTATACGATAACTTTATTATAGAGCTTATTTTCGACACTGGCCGTGTATTGTTTCAATCAAAACCAATTGACATGTAAATTAACTATTCGATCCAGCGATTTTTGATTAATCAAAAAAAAGCAAAATAGATATCTCAACTAGTTTAGTGTAAAAATATAATATACTGAATATACTTTTCCAACCACCAAATCGTTCAGCAAATTTCATAAATATACTATAATAAAATGGACATGTTAAAACATGTCCATTATTCACAATCACTGTTACAATTACATCACTTCTTATGCACCTCCTGTCCATAACAACGTAAATCTATTTAAAATAATAATTATAAATAATAAAAAAAAATGTTTTCCAATTATAATCAGGAGTCGCTTACTCAGAGAGGTACGCGCTTTTATTGAAGGCCTCCATGTCTTAGTAATAGACTAATAACGCGAATTACATTTTAACAATCGACTTTACGTTTACGCATAAGGAAAGTATTATGTCGTTTATATTTGCGCACTTGAAGTTAATCTGCGCTATGTTTATCGTCAAACAGATTAACCGGATAACATTAAGCTTTTCCACACCATTAGCCGAGCAAACGTTGCTCTTTATTGTGTGGTACGAACCTTAACTGCGACTGTGTTTTAACGTCTGTGGCTTTGTAAAGATACTAATAGGATTTTTTTTCAACTAAATCAGTGTAAAACTAGAATTATCAAAGGTTTGATTTTTATGTAAAAGAAGGAAGTGCTAAACGCTGCACGTGTACACCAGTAACGCCCGGAGGCTTACAAATGAGTTGCCGACCTTTAAGAGAGAGAAGAGAAGTAGAAGGCCCCCAAGTCGTTAATATGACAATTTAGTATTGAGCTTAGTAGTATTCATGGCGAGTGAAATCGTGATCACTAATGCTCCTGAATCCGATTGGAAACATACGGTAATTTTTCAAAGTCCAAAAGAATATTGAAAATAACAACTTCATTGTTTTTACTCTACGGTGACTTGTAAGACATATTTGTATAACTTTATGTACTCCAATCTAATACTCAACACAAAATAATAGGTAAATTATCCCTTTCTAATATAGTTTATAATCTATTTCATTCACACACACACACTCCTATATACGAGTTACTTTAATCGTTATTGTTATTATTACAGCGGGCATTCCTTACAATGGTATCTTGTGATTAACTTCTGGGAAGCCTCGATAGTAATTTTTTTAAATAAGACTTAAATTGATTATTTATCTCACTTATGATCTAAACATCGATGCAAAGCCCCCTGTCTCGATACATAAATAACGCATTTTATTTTAAATCGTGTTACTTAAAAATTTAAAACACACATATCAAAAGAGTTTTATTTTTAATACTAGCTTTCCGCCCGCGGCTTCGCCCACGTGTGATTTGGTTAAGTATATAGCGTTTCTTAATGATCTCGACTTTCTTTCACGGGCTAAAACTTGTTACAATTGGAATTATATAAAATTATGTGTTACTCAGGGATGATGTAGCTTTACAGGATCCGATGATTCAGGGAAATCGAGATAAATTTCAAATTAACTTACAGGCAATTACTTTTCTGCAAATTTTATATTCTGATAGTGATCTTCTTATGTGGATGAGCTGACGATAGAAGGTAAAACTCCTCAGCGTTAAAAGAAAATTCTTACGAAGTTATGAGTACGACATACGTACTTGTAAGGTTATTAGTTTGACCGAATAATAAAAGGTAAACCTCATTAGATTAAGGATGTAGGTAGAAAAATGGATGCGGACAAATGACAAACGTCTTTTCACTCGTTTCCTTTTACTTGTTTGTATGGGTAGTGTTAACTCAAAATAATCATAGGGTAAAACGTTAATGAAAGTTTGAACTGCATGGTAGTCATTACACAATGGAGCATCGAAATACCGCGATCTATTGACTATATTTGGCCTAAGTAGAAATTCTTTTAAAAAAAAACTAAGCCTCAACCTCGCACACTCACTTACACAGCAACACCATTGCACACACAAATACACACACTCACACTTAAATGCTCGTACTTCACATAATATACTCCACTTGTTCATGTGTATATATATTTTTTTATTTATTTTTTTTCTTTCGTGTTTTTTTTTTGTTATTGTTTATTCTGATCTTAGATTATATTTCCGGTTCTATGTTTAACCATATTTTGGCTTTATTTTTATTGTGTAAACTTTTATAGGTTTAAGAAATAAAAAAATAAAATAAATCTAGGTTGATGACGAATTTTAGCAACGCCATCTATGGAGCACATTGTACAACACCGCGCCCGTGCGCACTGCGTTATTTGTTATTTTTGTTACCTCTCATAAGTTTTAATATTAAGATTAACTTATATTAGAACATATTTAACAATATATAACTAATCAATCAATATAAGTGTTTAAAAATTTTGAAGCAGTGCCTGAAGTAAATTTTCAATTGACCATAACTTCTTTTTCTCTTAACCGATTTTGACAACGCTCCCAATTATATGTAATCCAACTGTGAAAACCGCGTTCAAATCCGTTCTGTCATCTGTCTCCTGTTGGCTGTCACCTGTCTCCTGTTGGCTGTCATCTGTCTCCTTTTGGTTGTCATTTATCTCTTGTCATCTGTCATTTGTCTCATGTCGGCTATCATTTGTATCCTGTCACCTGTCATCTGTCATCTGTCATCTGTCACCTGTCACCTGTCACCTGTCACCTGTCATCTGTCACCTGTCATCTGTCATCTGTCATCTGTCATCTGTCATCGGTCATCGGTCACCGGTCACCTGTCATCTGTCATCTGTCATCTGTCATCTGTCATCTGTCATCTGTCATCTGTCATCTGTCATCTGTCATCTGTCATCTGTCATCTGTCATCTGTCATCTGTCATCTGTCATCTGTCATCTGTCATCTGTCATCTGTCATCTGTCATCTGTCATCTGTCATCTGTCATCTGTCATCTGTCATCTGTCATCTGTCATCTGTCAACTGTCATCTGTCATCTGTCATCTGTCATCTGTCATCTGTCATCTGTCATCTGTCATCTGTCATCTGTCATCTGTCATCTGTCATCTGTCATCTGTCATCTGTCATCTGTCATCTGTCATCTGTCATCTGTCATCTGTCATCTGTCATCTGTCATCTGTCATCTGTCATCTGTCATCTGTCATCTGTCATCTGTCATCTGTCATCTGTCATCTGTCATCTGTCATCTGTCATCTGTCATCTGTCATCTGTCATCTGTCATCTGTCATCTGTCATCTGTCATCTGTCATCTGTCATCTGTCATCTGTCATCTGTCATCTGTCATCTGTCATCTGTCATCTGTCATCTGTCATCTGTCATCTGTCATCTGTCATCTGTCATCTGTCATCTGTCATCTGTCATCTGTCATCTGTCATCTGTCATCTGTCATCTGTCATCTGTCATCTGTCATCTGTCATCTGTCATCTGTCATCTGTCATCTGTCATCTGTCATCTGTCATCTGTCATCTGTCATCTGTCATCTGTCATCTGTCATCTGTCATCTGTCATCTGTCATCTGTCATCTGTCATCTGTCATCTGTCATCTGTCATCTGTCATCTGTCATCTGTCATCTGTCATCTGTCATCTGTCATCTGTCATCTGTCATCTGTCATCTGTCATCTGTCATCTGTCATCTGTCATCTGTCATCTGTCATCTGTCATCTGTCATCTGTCATCTGTCATCTGTCATCTGTCATCTGTCTGTTTGACAAATGACAAACGTCTCTTCACTCGTTTCCTTTTACTTGTTTGTGTGGGTAGTGTTAACTCAAAATAATCATAGGGTAAAACGTTAATGAAAGTTTGAACTGCATCGTAGTCATTACACAATGAAGTATCTTAATACCGCGATGGATATATTTGGCCTAAGTAGAAGCTCTTTAAAAAAAACTAAGACTCAACCTCGCACACTCACTTACACACACTCACACTTAAATGCTCGTACTTCACATAATATACTCCACTTGTTCATGTATATATATATATATTTTTTTATTTATTGTTTTCTGTTCATTTTTTTTTGTTATTCTTTTTTCTGATCTTAGATTCTATTTCCGGTTCTATATTTTAACCTTATTTTGGCTTTATTTTTAATCTATTTTTATTGTGTAAACTTTTTTTGATAAGCTGTATAGGTTTAAGAAATAAAAAAAATAAAATAAATCTAGGTTGATGAAGAATTTTATCAGCGCCATCTATCGAGCACATTGTTCAACACTTCAACCGCGCCCGCGCGCACTGCGTTATTTGTTATTTTTGCTACCTCTCATAAGTTTTAATATTATGATTAACTTATATTAGAACATATTTAACAATATATAACTAATCAATCAATATAAGTGTTTAAAAGTTTTGAAGCAGTGATTGAAGTAAATTTTCAATTGACCATAACTTCTTTTTCCCTTAACGGATTTTGACGAAATAAACTTTTGACAACGCTCCCAATTTTATGTAATCCAACTGTGAAAACCGCGTTCAAATCCGTTCAGTAGTTTTCAAGTTATAACGTACCAAACAGACAGACAGACAGACAAGAATTCCAAAAATTGCTTTTTTGGTTTCTATGACTCTTCTTTAATTGCCTCCTTTCAGTTTTTTGGAAAAATATTTAACGTACAGACATTCGATTTTTACTGTCTTATTATTAGTATAGATAATTAATACTTATTAAGAATTAGACATTACACAAGTTAAATATTAATACATATAAGTAATGTACAAATTAATACATTAATTAGGTATACATGCCAAACCCACAATAGAGTTCTTTGAGTTTAATTAAGTTTTACATAGTGTCACTAACTTTACAACAAAACTTTAAGGTGGCTCACATGCATTAAAAGCGTTATTACGTGCCGTTATTACCGCGTTTTAATATAACGTCCCCGATACAAAAGACTTTAAGTGTATTGCATCGCAAAGTGCAATTTTCTTCTTTCACAAGATCGAAGTCTTTGTATTCAAAACGGCGTATATTTCGCACTTTTGTTTGAACTAAGCAATGATCGATAACCTTTTATTTTCTATATGCGAAAAATTTGGTTATATATATATCAATATAGTCCCGGAAAATTTTATCTTTTTCATTAAACTGCCAAATAATGTTCGAAATTTGAAATTAAAGGACTATTTCAACCAAAAAAAGCTTCGGAAACAATCATCCTTACAGTGATACAGTGATACAGACATTTGAAAAACATATGTCACGCTTAAAAACTGATAGGATAACTGAGTTTGTTGTGAGTATCCGGATTATTATGAACCCCCGTAATAAAGTGACAAGAAAATTATTGACCGACCACATGTTTGAATGTGGAAATATATAAATACAATAAATTTTTGATATTGAAAACGTATGTCTTTAATAGACAAGTAGCCCTTCCGCATACTACTGACTTTGGTCAATAACATGTTTTTTTCACAATACGAAAGAAAAACACAGACAGAAACCCAATACAAAGTTATAGCCGCACAGTTTTACACGCTTAAAAGCTATACCTGCTGACTATTCGTTTCGGATTAAGTTTTTAGTACTATTTACCGTAAAATATACCTTTTAAAGGGTATAATATATCTAAATATATGTTTATATTCCATCATTAAAAATCTTTTTATGATATTTTCTTGATTTCGTTAGACCTATATAGCTGTTTCCTCAGATGTGATTTGATGTAAAGATTTTAAATTGAACAATTAATTATTTACAAAGCTAAAGTTTTTAATAATAATATTTCACTACTGTGTATTTGTAGCCATTCCCCAAGGACGGAAGCACACCTGTTAGTTTCTACGCTCTTTCAAGTATCCATAGAACTATCTTTCTATGCCTTCATGCTTAAGATATGCTAGTTTCCTCACCATGTTTACCTTAAGAGTAGAAACATGAGTTCAATGAAAGTAGAAGATAGAAATAATGCCTCACACCTTTCGGCTGTGATGGCACACTCGAACGATATAGACAACACAACACATACATAATATACTTTATGTTCATATAAATAATAAATAAAATATAATCATCCATCTTCATAGTAAATATGGAAATATTGAAAAATATAAAACATACAATTTTTATTTGCAAAATCGTTTAAAGATATCGTATGACATCGGAAATAGTGAAGGAAGTTCAAAGCTTTCAACAATATAACTCTACAAAGTGCAAAGACATTCCACAGTGCATGTACAAATTGTTATTAGAAAATGTAATTAACAAATAATAGATCTATTGAAGGGACGTCTTTTAAAAGTCAAAAATAATCAGTAAGGTACATCGGACCATTTTGAATACTTAAATCTAAATTGCCTCTTTATACTGAGAAGAATATAATATTTATTAGTCAACCAATATTTTCATTAGAAACACAAAAACAAACGAACGAATGTTACACAATAATTATAGAACAAGCAAATAATTACTGTCTTCTCTAAAAAAACTTTAAATACGCTTGGTAATAAAATAAAATTGTACAGTTAAGAGCCGTCAGACAGTAGTATGAACAACTGAATATTGCATAGACTGTGACCAAATTGTGTGACCTAAATAAAGTTGTAAGTGAGACGGTAGTTTATTAAAGTATCATATTAACTGACTCACACAAACTTCATTCGCACTATAAATGGGGAATGCGAACAAATTTGACCAGATGTTTTTATTATATGAGACGTCGCTTGTATTTGTAATTTTAGACCCATTTTTACTGCATATTTATTCTGTTGCACTGGAGGCAAACGAGCAGGCGGGTCACTTTACTGCCTCCCATGGACACCTTTAAACCCAGGAGGTTTACAAGTGAGTTGCCGGCCTCTAAGGGAAAGGAACACTCTTCCCTTAATGGTTCCCAAGTCGTAGCGGTTTGGGAATACCTGCGCTGGTAGTTGGTTCCACAAACGAAGGTAAAGTCACGGACTAGAGCTAGTATATGAATAAAATCGTAATTATCGACTCGGTAGAATACCACAGCCATTCCGTTCAGCCCACTGGCATGTTAAATGTGAGCCCAAACTAATTCCAGTTTATAAACTTGATTATCCGACCCGCTGGACATTACCACAGGTAAATAATATTTTCATTAAATTATAATGCTGTATGGTTAATATAATACCGTAACAGACTTCACAAATAAAACAACTTAGACTAATAAAGAAAACTTAAATGAAATTGGTATTCAGGCAGTCACTTCACACAAGCGATCGCCTATTTGATTCTATGTGGGAAATATAAATAAATTATGATATATTATTAACCTATATTATAACAATATATATATAGGTTTATAATATAGGTTTGTTAATTGTAACAAACTTTATTGAAATCTAACATAAAATCCTAATAATTTTCACAAAATAATATGAAATCTTTATTCTGCCTGGTTCTGCAGAGAAACAAAAATATTTTTCGTTATTTTAAAATTACATACACAAGACCGTATAAAGTATTCCATGTATGTTATACTAAATTATATAAATATCAAAAATGATTATAAAAAGGTATTTAATGAGCTTTAGCTCGACTCTAGTAATATTAAAGCAAGGTTAGTAAAATGTATGAAACCTTTTTAACGTTAAAACTGTAAGGTCGCTTGGAATACTTAGTAATGAGTCTGAAAAAAAATCACGTGATCCATCACGTGATCTCTTTGCTCTCTCTCTGCTCAATTGATCTATCAATTGAGCTTTTTATTAGAGATAGGCTACTTTGGCTATAATAGATAGATAGAGACCTATTTTTTACTGTAAAGATGTTTTTATGATCCACATAATAATGTAAAATAGAAAACTGTGCCGCATACCACATGTTAAAATATTGCCTAGTCATAATATAAATAAGAAATATAAAAAAAATACACAGTCTACAAAAAAATAAGATAACGTATTAAAAACAACATACCATAAAACAAAAGGAGCGCTTGTTAAAATATTCATATTTTATAAGGCTTTTATTAAGAGCTACCATAAACAATATGAGGTTTATCTTTGATGTCATCGATTTCCCCTATCGAGGAAGACAATCGAGTTTGTCCCCCGTCCCAGACCCCAAAAACTAATTTACTTCGCATTGTTCCCATGTTTACTGAATTTCGTTTTATATAACCGAAGATATCTTTACTTGGCTCTTAGATATTATCATACACTTTTACACTCACACTTTGCTAACCACAGACAATAGTACTTCTACAGATTTGTTGCAGACCTTTAAGGGAAAGCTACGCTCGTTTCTTGAAGGCCCACAAGTCATAATTGTTTGGAAATACCTGCGCTGGTTCTACCAAGGGATGGTATGTGGCCCAAACAACCTTAAAGCTGTGGAACGCCATATGTCAAGGTGATACGGATTCAATTGTGTAAATGTATGTCCGTAATTTAATATAATATATATATAAGTTACCTATTTAAATGTATTAAATTAGAGTGGCAAACCTTATGTGATGCAATAAGATTTTTTAACATGTTTTTAATGTCATAGATTCCCTAACGGAAATTATAATAGAATTTGTATATTTAGAAATAAAAAGCATGGTAATGGAGATAATATGCTACTACGGCGATATAAGTGTTCTATTATATATGCTTAAAAAGCGTTTACAAAATCGAGAGGCTGTAAGGGACAGATCTCTTACAAAAATATATTATAATCATTGGACAGTCGTAAATATTAATAAGAATCATAAAATGTCCCCTGTCCGCGTCAATTTCATATTGTGATGCCTGAAGATTAAAATGTAACTCATTACAGTTTTATGTTACGTGTCCTGAAAACTTTACTTGTGTAAGCCATCAATTCATAAACCGGAAAGTTACGATAATTCTTAAAAATAATGAATGACTCTAAAAGCATGAGCTAGGTAAAGCTAGTAAGTAAAAGGGGTTAAATCAGTTTTAAATATCTATATGAAAGACAATATCATAGCAAAAGTTCAAAGTAATATTGAGTTCCGATATATTTTATGGTCTGCCTCGCCGCAACTCGGGTAACATTAATTAATTTTGAAACTAATATTCTTCATTTCAACGTTTTCTATTGAAACATTGCAATATCTATGGACTTCTTTTTATCTATGGGCTTTTTTATCTGTGGATTTGTTTCTATCTATGGACTTGTTTTTATCTATGGACTTGTTTTTATCTGTGGACTTGTTTTTATACGTACAATTAAAAATAAAGTTTTGATTGATCGTTGCTATAAAAAGATCTCTTAACACAACTAAGTGTGTTAAAAATCCAGAATTTTGATTACTTTTCTACAGAAAAAACATCGCGAGGTAACCACAGGGGACCTCTCTCAACTATTGATTGGCAGATTTACAGAGCACGTGCAGGGGACACAAACTGACTTGTCAACTTTGAAACAATTGTAACACTTATATTAATATATTAGTCCTAAGTAAGGATTAGTAGAAAAGATAGGTTAAAACTTTAAAAGAACACTTTCTTTATATGAGTAACTTACCTTTATTTCCTACGGTAACTTTTTACCAATATCTTTTAAATCTTACCTTATTTCTATATACATATAAAACAATAAAAAAACCAAACTGCCGGTGGGCGTAGTGGACAAAAAATGAGCAGCAAAAAATTAAGTCCGACCAATCACAATTATGTAGGTCTAACTAACAATATCTAAATTCATTGTATTTCTAATAGAAATTGTAATGTTAAATTGAATGTTCTATTGTTATCAAGAATATTGATTTAGACAGATGCAGTTGGAATTTGCTAGAACTGTCTAAGTGATTAGATCAAACGAATAGTTGAGACTTGTGTCAGATCGCATGGGACCACCCTCAAGCATTTGGATTTGAAGGATGGCCTCACAACAAGTAATCCTATCTGATAATCAAGAATACTTGAATCTGATTATATAAGCGAAAAACAAGTATTGAGACGGAGGTACTTTTTTGATTGTGGTAATGTCACACCTATATCACCTTTTTAAAACACCCAGCGAGAACCTGATTAGTATGATTACATATAGTAAAGTCAGGCTAAGTAAAACATAATTCTCTAGAACATTTGGGCCTATCCACCTCCATACTTGACAGCAACTGGGCCTTTTCCAGATCTAACATGCTTCGTGTCTATCTTATTGGTGAGTGGTATTTTGTTCTGTTGAAGTCTCCACTCAAGAGTAGCCTTTCTCTATTTTTAGTTAACTGTTTTCCGGGAAGTACTAGGTATACAATAACTGGAGGAATAGAATTTTAGAATTTCCTGCCAATCCCTTTTGTTTTTCTACGCCCTTCATTCTCGAACTGGAGCTGTAGTAATTGCAATTATTCGAACTGAACAATATTCATGTAAGGGCTATTTAATATTGGATCACATCTTGGTATTAAGTTTGAAGAAATGTACCAATTCAACAAGCGTACAACTGTACTCATCCCTTGCAATTATATCTAACCGTAGTTAAACCGTTCATTAATTGAAGGGCAGTGACTGAGAGCAATCAAGAGATCAACGATTTTTCGTTCATTACAGACGCCCGGCGCTTTCACTAACGATGATAATTATTATGAAGAGCTTCTTCGCATGCGGCGTATTTACATTGGTCGAGTCACTGGAACTGTAAAATGAGTAATCAATAATATATTTCTTACATTCGTGGTCAGCCAAATGCAAATTTTAGATTTATTTTGAGGGTTTATACTAGCGTAATAAAAAATATTTGTGTCAGTACGGACTTATAACTCTGTTATCTATAAAAAATATGCTTATGTAAGCTTTAAGTTTTATATTAAATATAAAAAACAGAAAAAGTTCAAGCGAGTAATGTCACACCTATGTCTAATGTCCTAAACAATAGACAATCATAATTCCACAACCAAGCTGTTAGTGTGTATTTTATAGTTGTTATTTTTTTAACTGACAATGCATGACACAGTTTAGTTTTATTTAATATTTTTAATTTAACTAGCACTTTTGGTTAACACGTTTCCTGTCACGATGTTTGTCCCGATGGATCCCTAAACTACGTAACCGATTTTAAATTAAATTGGCACACCGTGAGCAGTCTGGTCCAACTTGAGATATGGGATAGCTTAGATCTATAATTATAGTCGCAATTTTATTTTATTGCAAATTATTTGTCTATATAATTAATTGACAGTCACAATTATCTGTTAACTCCAAAAGATTCTAACAGACGTCATACTTTTCAACTGGATTGAGTAACGACATTTGATTGAGGATTGACAAACGTGTCATATAAGCTACAATTCAATAGCACGTATAATTAATATACATATTGTTTCTTCAATGTAAACGTGTCTTGGTAAAACATAGAAAATACTACCATCTACTAACGCCAGTAACTATCTCAATCGAAAAACACACAAAGTTAGTCACGTCAAAGGAGGAAACTTTGCTAATTAGCAAATAAAGCGAATTGAAGTCGCGTAAACCAAAAGATCGTGAGAGTTGCCGGTTCGATTCAATCCCGATTTATTACAGAGATTATTGAGAAAGTTAACCAAATCAGCAATAATTTGGTAAATCTTAATAATCTAAATAAAACAACACCTTTAAAGAAATCGATTGAAAAATATAAGCGGATAAGTAAACCTGACTGAGATATTTATTAATAATACAATCTATAACGAAATCATTTGGAAAATACTTTTTGAGCCGCAATCACACTTGTAAAAACAAAATTTATAAATCGTTCCTCTAAATTTGCTTTTGTTCCCATGGGAGTAGCGACTATCCACCTTGGGGTACAAGTGCACAGGCGCTTATTAAATAATTAAGTAGGCAACTAGTAGTCAGTACCTGTGACCCAAGAGCTTTTCTCTCTCAACGAATATGTATCGCGATACAGCAAGGAAATGCCGTCAATATTATGGGTACTCTGCCGTAAAAACCAAACTTTTGAAATAAGGTGCTACATTATATGTTTTTTTCAGTTTTATACTTATTAGTTTTTGTATTTTATTTTAAAGTAGTATGAAATAAATGTTTGTAATCTAAATTAAATGATTGTTCGTTAAACCTTAAATATTCCACCTTTATAAAACTGATTTAAAATAAGTTTTTTATATAATTACATGACTAACTCAAATAACATATGCTGAGTTATTGCTGTCACATGAAGATGTTTTTTGGACAATTTTCAATAAAACGATATATAATAAATTGAGTTATTATAAAATTTAGAATTTGTAAAATTGTCGGGATCATAAAATCAAACACTTTGCAAAGTAGGTATCTCTATTCAGTTGCAAAACAGTTAAGCGTGCATTTTTTTTTATAGGAGAGGGGGCAAACGAGCAGCAGGCCCACCATATAGGTGAAGTCGCCGCCCATAGACACTCACGCGGCTGGTAGCTGGTGAGTGCGTTGCCGGCCTTTATAGGAAAATTAGGAAAGGGGGGTCGGGGTAAGGATGGGCCCCGGAAGATCTCACTCACCGAACGAAACGCGAGTACAAAATGAACAAAGTCCAATTGCATCACTTTACGCCGGTTTTCTGTGAGAGAGTGGTATTTCTCCGGCCGTGCCTGCCCATTCGGCTGAAACTCTAAGTAACAGCATGGCACTCCTACTCAAAATATATTTTTGCATATTTTTATATATTAAAGAGTGTAACAAACGTATGAATTAGATTTTTGGATTTATTGAGGTTGTGTGGAGGTGGGCGAGCTAAACACAAAAGTATGCAAAAAGTTTCATAAAATATGAAAATGTGTTCAAGAAAGCCAGTACGCCATATTGTAATTTCAAATGAAATCATTCTTTGCCTGTTTTTAATCTACAATGAGAAAAAGTCACTGAAAACATTTAAACCACAGAATTCAGCACAATTCAAGATTTAAATAAAATAGGTTCTATATTCTGTCTACGCACCAGCTGTATTTGACGTTGGATTTATGATTTTAATAAAACACTCCCGGCAACGTTTAAGAGTGTAACCTTATGAGGGACGACACACATCTGTACGCAAGTCAAAACAGGTGTAGGACTAGAAACTAATGACAAAATAATGGAATTGCGAAAGAATTGTTTGACATCTTTATTTTAAACCCAGTACGGTCTGTGTGGGATGAATATATTTGTTGGCCGTGGTTTGAATGTATGATATGTATTAAGCATATATGTGAGTTTATCAGTTCTGTTAGCACTTATAACTTAGTCACTAGAGGCCAGATATTCCACTTCTCTATTCCTTTTTCTGCTTTGCTTTAGTTCACTTCAAGTCAGTCCAATGGTCTTGTCTTCCGCATTGATAGTTCACCGCCAGGTCTGCTTGGGTCAGTCTTATTTGCGCCGTCCCTGAGGGTACTATATACCTTGGGATATTATATGGATCTCTGCACAAAGTATCACCAGCAACATTTGCAAAGTCCAAATCGCTACGAAGTAACTCATAAATCATTGGGGCTAACAGACTATGTGTAAAAGTAAATATCATTATTATAATGTATATTATGTAGTCATTGTTTATTCATTATTCAGGAGCGAAATTTAAAAAAGATCTTCTTGTGACAACGAACTTTGTGACTATAGCAGGTCTGCAATTTTCAATTCCTTTCCTCTTTTTGAAGTCAAGAAATCAAGTGTATTTTTTACTTTGAATAATGCCCTGCATCGTCTCGCAAGTAAAATAAATTCCTTAGCTCGCGGCGCTGGAGTATGCAACGGAACTGTCTCGCATCCAGACCGCATTGAACAAGACTTGCGGTTGTTACTTATCGATTCACCGATACGTTACTTATTCTCCAAGCCAAATAAATGAAAGAAGATTTTTAACAAATACTTTTAAATCCTCTCGACTATTATATTCTTGTATTTTTATGTTTGTGTAGTGTAATTAAATTTTCTGTATTTAAGTTTAAGCTCCTTTTTAACATGTCAAAGAGTTTGTCCTAATTTATCGTTTATGTCTTTTCTTGTGACGTGTTTTGTTATGTAACAGGAGACAAACGAACAGGCGGATCACTTTGAGTAGAGTGCTTGAGTGGCGCTCATGGACACCTGCTACGCCACCTTACAAGTCTACTTCACAGCTCTTACGAATCATTATTTGTGTAGCTAACAAATTTGTGTACATATATTTCTTCTAATCTACTTATGTATAGCTGGAGTACGACGTGCATCCCCGAGCCATAACGAAAGTATATAGGCTCTGTACATCACGAGTCAACAACGTGTTTGGCGACAGGACAAGCAGGTATGTGATGCTGCGACTATTAAACAGCCAGCTCCATCATATCACTAAGAATCTTCGTGTCATCAAAAAAACCAAAGAAAATACTTTTACGTGCATTTTTACGTATAATGTAAAGATAAAATTGTATTTAGGATAAGACATTTGAAACATAAAAAAATATTACGGTGACAATTAAGGATGACCTGACCTGTGGTATTTCCCCGATCCTACCTTCCTTTCTTACTCTACTGTACTCAAGAATATACTAAACACCGAAATCTTTCAAAGAGTCCCCGACAATCATTGCTCCTTATCATTGTATTTCGGAATGAGTCTGTTGGTTTTAATTAAAATCATTTTTGTGTATTCACCAAACATAGGAACGATTGGTAATAAATTCAAATGTAACTTGCTTCTTTAATCTATACTAATAATAAGACAGTAAAAATCGAAAATCTGTACATTAAATATTTTTCCAAAAAACTGAAAGGCGGCAATTAAAGAAGAGTCATAGAAACCAAAAAAACAATTTTTGGAATTCTTGTCTGTCTGTCTGTCTGTCTGGTACGTTATAACTTGAAAACTACTGAACGGATTTGAACGCGGTTTTCACAGTTGGATTACATATAATTGGGAGCGTTGTCAAAAGTTTATTTTGTCAAAATCCGTTAAGGGAAAAAGAAGTTATGGTCAATTGAAAATTTACTTCAACCACTGCTTCAAAATTTTTAAACACTTATATTGATTGATTAGTTATATATTGTTAAATATGTTCTAATATAAGTTAATCTTAATATTAAAACTTATGAGAGGTAAAATAACAAATAACGCAGTGCGCGCGGGCGCGGTTGAAGTGTTGAACAATGTGCTCGATAGATGGCGTTGATAAAGTTCGTCATCAACCTAGATTTATTTAATTTTTTTATTTCTCAAACCTATACAGCTTATCAAAAAAAGTTTACACAATAAAAATAGATTAAAAATAAAGCCAAAATAAGGTAAAAATATAGAACCGGAACTATTTCCGGCCTATTTCCGACCTTAGATTCTAAATCTAAGGTCAGAATAAACAATAACAAAAAAAAACACGAACAGAAAAAAATAAATAAAAATATATATACACATGAACAAGTGGAACTATGTGTAGTACGAACATTTTAGTGTGTCACTCACACTCACACTCACTGTATCAGTTTGTGCAATGGTGTTGCTGTGTGAGTGAGTGTGCGAGGTTGAGTTTTAGTTTTTTTTTAAAGAACTTCTACTTAGGCCAAATATATCCATCGCGGTATTAAGATGCTTCATTGTGTAATGACTACCATGCAGTTCAAACTTTCATTAACGTTTTACCCTATGATTATTTCAAACTAATAACCTTACAAGTACGTATGTCGTACTCATAACTTCGTAAGAATTTTCTTTTAACGCTGAGGAGTTTTACCTTCTATCATCAGCTCATCCACATAAGAAGATGACTATCAGAATATAAAATTGTCAGGAAAATAATTGCCTGTAAGTTAATTTTAAAGTTGCCTTCGATTTCCCTGAATCATCGGATCCTGACTACGGGACTAAAAAAATAGTCATTATCCCTCCTTTTTTATGTAATTAAAATACATCTTTGTAAAAAAGAAACGTTTTTCAACATTAGTCTATACGATGGCTAAGAAGCAACAAAGTTTTTATATGAACTTAAGCCGACTTAGAAACGTTTTAACTTATTACAAGAGACAGATGACAGATGACAGATGACAGATGACAGATGACAGATGACAGATGACAGATGACAGATGACAGATGACAGATGACAGATGACAGATGACAGATGACAGATGACAGATGACAGATGACAGATGACAGATGACAGATGACAGATGACAGATGACAGATGACAGATGACAGATGACAGATGACAGATGACAGATGACAGATGACAGATGACAGATGACAGATGACAGATGACAGATGACAGATGACAGATGACAGATGACAGGTGACAGGTGACAGGTGACAGGTGACAGGTGACAGGTGACAGGTGACAGGTGACAGATGACAGATGACAGATGACAGATGACAGATGACAGATGACAGATGACAGATGACAGATGACAGATGACAGATGACAGATGACAGATGACAGATGACAGATGACAGATGACAGATGACAGATGACAGATGACAGATGACAGATGACAGTTGACAGATGACAGATGACAGATGACAGATGACAGATGACAGATGACAGATGACAGATGACAGATGACAGATGACAGATGACAGATGACAGATGACAGATGACAGATGACAGATGACAGATGACAGATGACAGATGACAGATGACAGATGACAGATGACAGATGACAGATGACAGATGACAGATGACAGATGACAGATGACAGATGACAGATGACAGATGACAGATGACAGATGACAGATGACAGATGACAGATGACAGATGACAGATGACAGATGACAGATGACAGATGACAGATGACAGATGACAGATGACAGATGACAGATGACAGATGACAGATGACAGATGACAGATGACAGATGACAGATGACAGATGACAGATGACAGATGACAGATGACAGATGACAGGTGACAGGTGACAGGTGACAGGTGACAGGTGACAGGTGACAGGTGACAGGTGACAGGTGACAGGTGACAGGTGACAGGTGACAGGTGACAGGTGACAGGTGACAGGTGACAGGTGACAGGTGACAGGTGACAGGTGACAGGTGACAGGTGACAGGTGACAGGTGACAGGTGACAGGTGACAGGTGACAGGTGACAGGTGACAGGTGACAGGTGACAGGTGACAGGTGACAGGTGACAGGTGACAGGTGACAGGTGACAGGTGACAGGTGACAGGTGACAGGTGACAGGTGACAGGTGACAGGTGACAGGTGACAGGTGACAGGTGACAGGTGACAGGTGACAGGTGACAGGTGACAGGTGACAGGTGACAGGTGACAGGTGACAGGTGACAGGTGACAGGTGACAGGTGACAGGTGACAGGTGACAGGTGACAGGTGACAGGTGACAGGTGACAGGTGACAGGTGACAGGTGACAGGTGACAGGTGACAGGTGACAGGTGACAGGTGACAGGTGACAGGTGACAGGTGACAGGTGACAGGTGACAGGTGACAGGTGACAGGTGACAGGTGACAGGTGACAGGTGACAGGTGACAGGTGACAGGTGACAGGTGACAGGTGACAGGTGACAGGTGACAGGTGACAGGTGACAGGTGACAGGTGACAGGTGACAGGTGACAGGTGACAGGTGACAGATGACAGATGACAGATGACAGATGACAGATGACAGATGACAGATGACAGATGACAGATGACAGATGACAGATGACAGATGACAGATGACAGATGACAGATGACAGATGACAGATGACAGATGACAGATGACAGATGACAGGTGACAGAACGGATTTGAATGCGGTTTTCACAGTTGGATTACATAAAATTGGGAGCGTTGTCCAAAGTTTATTTCGTCAAAATCCGTTAAGGGAAAAAGTTATGGTCAATTGACAATTTACTTCAACCACTGCTTCAAATTTCTTAAACACTTATATTGATTGATTAGTTATATATTTTTAAATATGTTCTAATATAAGTTATCTTAATATTAAAACTTTTGAGAGGTAACAAAAATAACAAACAACGCAGTGCGCTCGGGCGCGGTTGAATTGTTGAACAACGTGCTCGATAGATGGCGTTGATAAAATTCGTCATCAACCTAGATTTATTTTATTTTTTTTATTTCTTAAACCTATACAGCTTATTATAAAAAGTTTACACAATAAAAAAAAGCCAAAGTATGGTTAAACATAGAACCGGAAATAGAATCTAAGATCAGAATAAACAATAACAAAAAAAACACGAACAGAAAAAAATAAATAAATATATATATATATATACACATGAACAAGTGGAGTATATTATGTGAAGTACGAGCATTTAAGTGTGAGTGTGTGCAATGGTGTTGCTGTGTGAGTGAGTGTGCGAGGTTGAGTCTTAGTTTTTTTTTTAAAGAATTTCTACTTAGGCCATATATATCCATCGCGGTATTGCGATGCTCCATTGTGTAATGACTACCATGCAGTTCAAACTTTCATTAACGTTTTACCCTATGATTATTTTGAGATAACACTACCCATACAAACAAGTAAAAGGAAAGGAGTGAAGAGACGTTTGTCATTTGTCCGCATCCATTTTTCCACCTACATCCTTAATGTAATGAGGTTTACCTTTTACTATTCGGTCAAATTAATAACCTTACAAGTACGTATGAAGAAAATTCGTACTCATAACTTCGTAAGAATTTTCTTTTAACGCTGAGGAGTTTTACCTTCCATCATCAGCTCATCCACATAAGAAGATGACTATTAGAATATAAAATTTGCAGAAAAGTAATTGCCTGTAAGTTAATTTGAAATTTATCTCGATTTTCCTGAATCATCGGATCCTGTAAAGCTACATCATCCCTGAGTAACACATAATTATATATAATTCCAATTGTAACAAGTTTTAGCCCGTGAAAGAAAGCCCTGTCGAGATCATTAAGAAACGCTATATACTTAACCAAATCACACGTGGGCGAAGCCGCGGGCGGAAAGCTAGTGTTTAATATGAGGAAATCGCTGTGGGTTTCACATAGTAGAATTATCTATTTGTATTATTTATATTTATGTAAACGTGTAACTGTTTATTTTTCCCTAAAATAAAAAAATAAATAAAGTAAAGAAGTAACGTCAGTAATAACAAGTACCTACTTTGTATGTAAAATGTCATCGGAGACATTGGGTGTGGTTGTTTAGTTTCAATCTGTTTTCGTCAACTTGCTTTCCCTTTAATAAGTCGTGTATTCTCTTGAGACTGTCTTTAATAGTCAAATTAATGATTTCTAACTGTCATTATTAATCGAATTACTTCAAAACAGAACACATCAAAAACAACTTTACTTACATAGGTAAGTATGGTACACATATTAATCGTCAAAAAACCTATAAAAAAGCTTTTTATAATTTTATAATCAACTTGACCACTTTCAACTGTCATTAAAAATTAAATAAATGTCATCAAAGTCCTATTCATGCTATATACTTAACACGTTACTATTAAAATTTACAATACCTGCACATTCCAGTTGCTATAGACATTCAATAAACTCCTGGTCTATCCAGGTGCAGCCAATTCAATTGAGTTTCATTTTATTTGAATGTCTCTATAGAGCCGTGGAGCTGCAATTTTTTATTTACTCATCCATTCCCATTCGCAGTGTTATTCGGCATCATTGAACGTAATAATTACATCCAGTGAAGATGTTAATTAAGCGTCTATAAAATGTTTTCTTTTTAATGAGCTCTTTGTTCCAAGACGCCATTATCCTGTGTAAAAATTTAAGTTATTCAGATTTTTTTAAAGACGGGACCTTGAATAATTGGTTGTCTGGATTAGTTTAGTGTTCGCACAATACAAGATGCGTACCTTGGCAAATATGTGCAATATTTATTTTATTTAATGATTCAATTAAAATATAAGAAGTGTTTGTAAAGAAGGTGTCTATTAATATATAAATAGATATATTAAACACATGTATTTATTCAAATGATAGGAATTTGGGTAAGACGTATTAATGAGACGAAAAAATAACAATTAATAATAAATTATTTTTATCATCAAACGCCCAATTCCAATTCTAACTGATTTATAATAAAAAATAACACATTTTAAACAAAGTTAATTATATATATATATATATATATATTTATATATATATATATATAAAAAAACATAATTATTGAATACAGTTTTAATAAAAAAAACTAATAAGTATAAAACCTAAATAAACATATTAAACTAAAACACTAAATTAAATTTTTAAAAATTTAGTCCTCGTTTTAAATCTTAACAGTCTCATTGATTGATATATTTACGCCCTTCCACCCGTCGATTTAAATCTAATTATAACAAAATGTTTTTTCACTGTATGAAAAACGTTTGGATGCTACACGACTTTAACTTAATCTCTATAGTAGTTAGTCTAGAATAGCAATTAGTCAGTTTCCAATGTAATTCACGATCATATGGTATAATTATTGTTAATTAAGGATTACGCCCCTTACGTTACGATGTATGTAATCTGCTTATATCTTGTTACGACATGGTCAAATGGATTTACGCAAATATATCAAATACACTTATTTTTAATGTTTAATTGTCTCCCCTAAGAATAAATGAGAACAATTCCTTCATTAAAACAATCGGTACATATTACGTAAATAAGGTTGAGATTTATATCGTTGACTTGAAAGTAGCTTAGTTTATCCAGAGCTTATATTTCAGTGTAGGGCTGTCACGTTTGACATGTACAAAAAATATGTAACCTCCTTCAATTTATAATTTCTTTAAAAGAGGTTTTATTTTATTGTTAAACCTAAAAGGCCTTCCTAAGACAAATTAGGCAATCTGTCTATGCTATAATATCAGGAATTTAGTAATAATTAGGTAGAGATCGCTTTTTAGCCATGTCGCTCCCTCTTATATATATAGTACATATATACTATCATCTATAAACATTATCTACTTCTACTGTTTTAATGCAACAAAGTGTAAAAAAATTATTTTATAACAAATAAAACTTATGTTACTTCATTAGTGGGGTTATCTCTTAATCAATATTCCAAAACTATCACTTGATACCACATGGTATGATATCACATGTTCACCTGACCATGCTTAAAAATGATTTTTTTACCAGCCGAGTTTGGTGAATCTTCTCAGACCGGTTTAGTTTGGAATCCTCGTACCGTATAAAAAAATGTTGAAGTACAAAAATGATTCAATTATATATGTAAACCTTAAAAACCTTAAAAACTACAATCATATTAATCTAATAAGTAACAACTTGTTGTTCCCATGAGCTTTAAAGCATCAAAATGCGTGGCTCAGTCAAATAATTGCGCAAAAGCCCAGCCCTATATACGACTTATATTTACGACACCAAATAACGAAGGCTGTATCAGATTGTTATTTTTATTTTATTCCGACCTTGTTATGTATTGTTAACAGATAGTTCGAGCGACACACGACGTATTAACGAATCTTAGCGATTTTTACCAATTTATCAAAAATACTATGTATATTTTCTTAAAGATTGAATTAAAATGATTGTATATTTATTAAAGAAGACAACCCAAAGTGGCGTAAAATTAATATTGATTACAGACAGAATTTACTCGGATGTCATCGCGAGTACATTAATGAAAATTTACTTTACAAATAAAAACATTAATTCAACAATAACTGTGATGTACGTAGTTATGAAGAGATTAAGAATAAACTGATCGTCATTCACTTGTTTATTTAAGGGTCAGTGCTGCGGCTTTTATACTCCCGAGGGCTATTCAAGACTTGTCAATTATCCAAGCTTACTATGATAACAATGATCCTTGGAAAATATTCTGATCCAATTTCTTTTTGCTAATTGATGTAAATCCACTACCAAAAAATGACAACCCCAACATCTCTTGTGGGTTATCAGGTGAGGGTGCAGTGAACCCATGTAAAGTTATCGTGACTCTCGAAATTGGATGTTACCAATCCTAATTGAATACAGAATTTAAGGTTTCAAGAACAAATGTTCGGCACACAACAACTGCGTGAGGACTTAGGGTTTCAAATAACACAATGTCTTTTTGGAAGCGAGTACTGATATATTCATGAAAACACACGAAGGTCATTAATTCTCGCAGCACGTTAACACTGCGATTCAAAAATCGAACCTTATCTCATAACGCCATCTATCGATCACATGTTGACAACTGGCGATCGAACAATAAACCTTATTAAGTCCAAATAACTGTTGCCACGTTAGGACTTCACTGGTAGTGACCCGTTTGCTCGTTTGCCTCCTATTACGTTAAAAAAAGCAGCACTTGCAAAAATTACTTAGAAAGTTATATTTGAACTAACAATAATAACGATAATAGGAATAGCGTCCGATCCAATTACAAGTAACAAGCTAACCGCATTGTACTTTTGTTTTATGATTTTCTTTTTCCCGTAACCTTTGTATCATTTACTCGGCTTATGTTAACTATTCCTGATTTAATATTTGGTAATAATTTCCTTGGCAACATTAATCTTAGTTTTCCAAAGATGTCGATTTGTGAACTCATTAATAAATTTGTGCTTAATATTTATTACGCACAAAATAAATACAGTGTAAACTCTGTACAACGTCATCACGTTATAGAGAGTGAGCGTTGAGTGAAGAAAAATCAGAATTAGAATACAAGTTAAGCCAACCAAGGTTTCGACGCTTTAGAGAGTTTGTTGTTAAATGAAGTCACGTTACGTGGAGCTTACCGTGTAATGTCTTATTACACATTATTTAATTATGGACATTTGTATTAATGAAATTCTACTCGCATAAGTAAATTTCGCACGGTAACCCTGATTTATGTAACTCGCGGTATTTCGTGATAACCACATAAACCTTATAACGTCTATAACATTTATTGACATAATACTCTTTTTTTACTTACTACGTTTATAGACTTATTAAATCATACATACATGCATATAGGCGTGCCTGGTGCCTGAATGCGCTGAGAAGATGTACCACCTCTAGTTTAGAATAATTAGTCATTTGATAAATACATTTCTTTTATTTTATTTGAGTCTGAGTTTGAGTCTGATTAACGAAAATAAAGATAAGAAAATCTGCATACGGAAAAGTATTCAATGGATTAAAGGTACATTAGAAAGAAAACGGGAGAAAATGCAGTAAAACAGCATTGGTTCGAAGCTTTTTATAAAAACTAAGATAAGAGTAAAAAGTCCGAGTTTTAAAACTTCTTTGAATATCTCTTTTATGAAAACATCTAGATTACTTAATTTTAGTTCAAGTACTTAGTAAATTTTCTCGTTATCTGCGGAATTTTCATGGAACGAAGGAGTTCCTTAAGTAATTTATGATAATATTTTTAATCGGAAAAGTAGGTTAGGTATTTAAGTAGCAGTTACCCATTAAAGTGGATTTATCGAATTTTATATGTATCTCGTTCATATGTAAAATCAACTTCAATTACACAACCAAAATGTGTAGTAACAGAACTTCAATAATTCTTAGAATTATTTGTATGAACTTAAAAAAAATTATAAAAAAAATATATAAATTTATGGATTTAATAAATTTATATATTATCTGTACACAGATGTATGTCTGTAATTAATGCATAAATAACAAATTAATTACAAGACGATTTGATGCAGCATGAGAATGTTCATTGTGACGACTTAAACTAAAGACCTTTGTTTAGATAAAATTAAACACAGTACAATGAAAACGCGTTATCAATTTACCAGCATAGATAATATTTTGAAGAAGTACTTAAATCAACTTTACGTAATGCTTTTCGTCTGATCAACGACACTCGTAAAATTTGACTCGCCTTCGAACTTCGTCACTTATAAAGCTCGGCCTATAAATATTATCTGGAAAATGTTAAAACTTTCATATTGATTTTATCACGTTTTGTATAATGGTTAAAATATTCGTCATCATCATCCATTCCATCCGGTCTACCTTCAGAAAGTCTCCTTCCTCTAAACCAACCTATATTGGGCTTTCTGCTACCATTTGCAGCCTGCAACTTTGAGATGTTGTCAGGTCATTCAAAGAGGCTCCGGGTCCATTGAGCCTTGTACATACGTGCGGTGACCCAACCCCCACACCCCGCTCATCAATCGACGTTCTAGACGATTTGTTTGCAGAATTCCAAATATGTTCTGTGTTATTACTATTAAAGGGCTAAGAACCTGGAGGTTTATTTAGTATTCTTCTTAGTTCAAAAAGGTTGTGTCTTCTATGGAGGGTCAGCGTTGCGGTGCGAAGAGACTCACAGTTACCTAGTAATGTATTTTGTCGGAAGGTTTGTCCAGATTAACCTTTTCACCGGCCACGTCAATGTATGAAACAGGGCGTGGTGTCTATTACAATTAATAACTTTTATTGAGAAATTATAGTGGTTTCAGACTCTACAGGGCTGAGAGTCCGTTGACTCGGCTACAACATAAATTTTAACGCCAAATTAGGTTTACATCGAATCGGCAAACCTTTTAAAAGATTCAAGGACCAAAATTTAACATTTTAAAGCAGCGTTAAATTTTCAGACGAGAATAAATCCCGTTTTATCCTCTTGGCACATTTTTACATTACCATTACCCTGTAAATGTGTTTTAAAAATATTTTATAGATTAGTGGGAGGTGATTTATAGATATTTCTAATATTCTACTGGCTACCGGATTTGCAGTACTTATTTCCGTACGTTGCTATAACAAAATTAAATAACTTAAAATAAAAACCAAAACTCTAAAATAAAATCATGTTAGGTACATAGTAATACTGTGTTAAATTATTTTCGCGCACAAAATATTATATAACATTTTGTGATATTAAAATTGCCACTCCGTTTGTGCTAAATAAAACTGAATCGCTGTGATTACATTCCATATAGTATCAAATACAATTTTTGAAATCATACATATGCTTGTTAACAAACAGAGTAAGGTACAATGAATCCTCCTGTGTTATTGACATATAATATTTATTAACTGTAAAATTCTAGTAATAAATGTAATAAAAATTCTTAGTAACAATATTTATGACAAGACTAGCCAAAAGTCCAAAAGAATTTGTATAATCTGAGTAAATTAAAATATTAAATATTAAGTTTATTACATTTAAAAAAAAGTCTTATTCCAAAGGTACAAACCTTCAAACATGATATAATTGGCAGACCAGCCGATTGAAAATGTATTAATTATTTACTGTATGTAAAAAGTAATTATTATATTGGTCTTGGGGACACTAAAATCCCCAGTACTATGCTTGGGCAGGGCATTCAATACCCGCGGCAGCACATACCTGGTCCTCCCCTTATATTACTAAATGGGAATATACTGTAACGCACTCAGAATGCACAAACAGTGACTCCGTTCAACATCGATATGGTTTGAGTGTTTGCAAAGCAATTTCTAACTAAACAATCCAAAGGAAACAAAGATTGAAATTGTTGGCACATTTCCCTTATTACGATTTATATTAACCAACAACAGATACATCTTAAATATATGAATGAATTTCATATCACAATCAAACACTACATTTAATTTTATTAATATTTTAATTAGCTTTATTCCTGTTTGATTTAATTTAATTCATTTGTTTTTGTGTATTCTTTGCAGTTCGCACCAGTCGAAATATATTATTGATACTCTTTAATTTTGTGGGTTACCTGGAAGAGGTCGCTTATTAGCGATAAGGCCGCCATTTGCTCTAATATGTTTTGTGTAACAAAATGTGAATAAATCGCTCTAATTCAACCAGCAGTGTTTCTCATTTTTATGATTGAGTTAATGCTTATTGTTTAACGTACCGTACCTTAAGTTGTAATTTATGTTAAATTCATTGTATTATTGATTATTTTTATTGATTTATTATTAAAAATATTGTCTTTTGTGTGTCAGTCTTGCCGGGAGGGCAATAAATATTTCTTACTGGAGTAAAGTGTAAAAAAGCTTTTAAATTGTTGACACCAAGATTCAAATTGGCTATTTATTAGTCGTAATTACTTTGATTTCCTCACACCGTCCACTTTGTTGGCTGTGTGATTGAGTTAATTTTCTTAGAGCTTGACAAGATTTTCGATTTAATTCTACATTTTTTTATTATTTTACGCTTATTTGTATAACCGTTCTACATCGGTTATAAAACCGAAGCCTATATCATCTCGATAAATGAATCCAAGATATAGTTGTTTGAGATGAACCAAACAAAGTATACATGTTGTATATATATTAGATACATCTCTTTATAAGTCCATTTAGCTTGAATATTTTTCAGACCGAAAAGATTAAAAAACCCAGAGATAAATCATTTTTAGTCCGAGGTCGACGGTGACACAGACAGATAACCTTGATTGACGGTAAGCTACCTGTGATATATTTTTATCCCAATTAATATTCAACCCGCACTCCGGACCGGCCTTAACGAGAGAATCTTCGCTAGGTCACAAAACCTTTTTTTTCTTAATTTATTTTTTATTTTCCCGTAACTTGGGTGTTTGTAAATTTGTTTTGTTTGTTTCAGGCGTTTTGAAACCGAGTCAAAGTATATTTAAGTTTAATTATTTCCTTCACAGTCCAATCGAGCCCAGAGTCACAAGTGCACACTACGCCCTACGATTTGGGAACTGGCAGTAAATGTTATAGTCAAAGTCAAAATATCTTTATTCATTATGGTACATAAGACCATTTTGAATCGTCTTAAGTGATTCTACGCCTGTTCGTACGCGACCAAGCTGAGAAGAAGCAGGCAAGAAACTCGGCTTGGTTGATTTATTTTGGAAATGATCCCAGTACAAAAGTGTACTATAATAATAATTACATATTATATATGATTAGGCAAGGGTAAACTTTTTCGTCATCAAAATAATCAGACAATTTATAAAATTCTTTTTTCTAAAAGCCTTCGTTAGTAGAGTCAAACGTTTTAGTTTTCTTATAAAGTGTAAAAAAAAATACCTATTTGAATAAAGATATTTAGAATTTATATTTTTATGATTAGATAAGTAACATGAATCGACAATAAATGAAATGTTCTTAAATCATAAAACAGTGCTTTTATTAAATAATTTGATGTATTAAATATAAAAAAAAACTATTGAAACTCGATATCATCAAAACAAACGTTTGTCTCATTATTAAATTTCAATCAAATATAACATTAAATATATTTTAATGTAACATTATTATCGAGTCGATGAAGTTATATTTAATTTGTTGCCTCATTGTGTACACAATGCGCTCATAAATATTTCAGTATTCATAATAGTTAAATTGTTTAAGGATAAAATATAAGTTCATTTTTAAATTTGCAACTTTATTCTGAACTTTACAGTTATTTTAACGAAGGCTTCCATAAAATATTGTAACATATGTGTCACGGACAGCGAGCACGGCCTTTTAGTTAAGGCATAGGCGAAGCTGGCAACCAGATGTTGCTGAAGCTAATGGTCAGCGGTGCACGAGCTAGGCAGGCCGCGGCGTCATTATTTTTATTTTATTTTATTACATGTGTCCCCAAACATCTTATGTGCTAAATATATTTAAAAAAACAATAAACTTATTAGAAAATAAAACACTTATATGGTAACTTGCAACATTTAAGAGATAAAACAAAATACAATATATATAATAATACAAACAAGATACAAAATACATGCGAACACCATCAGGATTTAAAGGTTTGTTATTTTTAGGGTGTTTAAAATGCCTCTACGAGGTTATGTAGTCTTAGAGCATTAGTTTTAAGTATTCTTTGTATAAGACAGATAGATCTACGCAGCCGTTCAGGACGGACGCCAGTGAACAATCTTGTGTAATTTGTGTAGCACCGTGACGTCTGATAAGTAAGAAAGGAACGTATTAACCTCTGCTTCGATTACGTATTAACCACGAACAATATGTTTTATTTGTCGCTATCAAGACACGGACATATAACTCGTATATATATATCATTTGTTGCTAAAATGTAATCCAATTAATAATATTATTGTATTAAGTAACCAAGGCTCATAGGTGTTAGTAGCGCTCCCTTCGAAAGACGTCCTCATCGCGTATGCTGGTGGTCAACATGTAGCCTAAGTATTTAAATTTGAAATAAATTAATAATAATCATCTTAATTCGTGGTATACAAGTACGAGTTGGAAAAAAGAAGCAAAATCTTATATTAACTAAACAATTGAAATTAGGTCAACAAATTGAGAGTATATATATATATATATATATATATATATATATATATATATAACTTCTCAGACCGGTTTATTTTAGAACCCTAGTAATTCTTATATCTTATATAAGAAAATTATTAACGTACACAAGTTATCGCTGACACGATTCTATGTGGAGAATATATAAAAAAATAGAAGACAATCCCCTTATACGGTCAACATTTGTGTAATGAACAGTTTGACGACTGTAGTCTGGATGTATGAATTATTTATTCTAGTATATTTATCATTATCACACAACCTATAAGTTTCCTTATATAGCCAAAGGAATGATATTGTCAAATACGAAGTAGATAATCGATAAGCTCAAAACGTACACGCTTCCAAAAGTGGCTTACCACGTGACAAGGTTTTTGCAGATTTTTTGAGTGGGAGTGCCATGCTGTTACTTAGAGTTTCAGCCGAATAGGCGGGCACGGAGAAATACCACTCTCTCACAGAAAACCGGCGTACAGTGATGCAATTGGACTATGTTCATTTTGTACTCGCGTTTCGTTCGGTGAGTGAGATCTTCCGGGGCCCATCCTTTCCCCTCCCCCGTCCTCTTCCCCTACCCCCCCATTTCCTAATTTTCCTATATAGGCCGGCAACGCACTCACGAGCTACCAGTGCTGCTCGTTTGCCCCCGCTTCTATAAAAATAAAAAAAAGATTAAGAAGAACTATTTCTCTTTGACATTTTTGCTTTTAACTTAGTTAACTTTTCATGTGAAAAGATGTTCATTATGACGGTTGACAGGTTGAAATTACTTACATAAAGTATAAATAGCCCAAAATGTCAATAACAAAACAGATATTAAATTACGTCTGCCCTCTGTAATATACGTCGGTCGGTAAAACTGATCAATATACAGTTCGTCACAGATCGTCGATAATTGTAATCAAATCAAATGGAATTTCCGGAATAAATTCGAACCAACGACGGGGGTATTGGAATTTGGGAATTGGGGACGTGAGGTCCATATGGGTACGACCCTACGAGGGTCTATTAGGTGAGTGATGTATTGTAATTCTATTAACACGTATTTCCTTCGAAATTCGAATTATTCTGAAGAGAAATCGCTACGTTCCACGATTTTCATCTCTATGACGTAATTTCATCTATTGACGTTTTTTATCTGTGCAATTAAGTAATTATCTTCTGTACTCTCTGTACTATGTGTAAAAGTCCGAAAAAAGAGGATCTGTATTTTTTATATGAAATTAAAATGACATAATTTACCAATGATTTTGACAAATTCAAAGTTTTCGATAAAATCACATTCCATTTCACAAAACACATACTCATTGAATTTCAACTAAGGCTTTCGCAGGTGAAGATTCAAATGAAATTAATCGGGCTGTATTAATTAATGAAACGTCAGAGAGAAGATATAAATCCTTTGAAACGGATAAGCTGATTAGTTGGGGCGGTCAGTGGCCGGTCGAAATTAAACCAATCCTGTTTACTTTCCCTTGAAAAACAGGCATTAATAAGACAACGTTTCAAAGTATTTTAAAATACTTTTAGACTGTTTTAGACGCAATTGGTTTCCCTACTTACCAGCCAAAAATGTCATTATAAAACATCAAATCTGCTTCTATTGTAAACTTTCCCGCCGGCAGAATTTTTAAATAAATAATAAATAGTGACTGAGTGATCTTACATAATAAAACTAGAAGCCAATTTCTTTGCTCCTGTTTACGCAAGCTAAACGATGAAAAGTAACAAGGACTTACTAAGGAAGAGGAGAACCTCTTTGTTTTATAAAGAAATAATCTGAAAAAAGCTTGTATAACAATTAATTTTCTGTGCGCATGAAGTTTCGCACGACCTAGGCTGCTTTGAAGCCGCCTATAACATATAAGCTATTTATTTTAATAAACACTTAATCATAATAAGCATTTCAAACAACCTATTGACAAAACATATGTTATATGTCGCTTAGAGTTCACATCTATTATGTGCATATTCAAATCGCGAGATTTTTAAGTGAAAAAAAAACAAATAATTATTGAATAAATAACCCTACATCGTTACTTAAATAATAACATTCTATACATTAATAAAAGCTAATAAATATTATATATACAGGTTATAAGATTTACAATAACTTAAAATAATAACTAAAACACCAATATTAAAAAGTTGGGCACCGGTACAGACTTCCAGGCGCCTACTTATTTATTTAATAAGCGCCTATGCACTTGCACCCTAAAGTCCAAAAGTCTTGAGTCTAATGGGTAGAAATTGAAATTTAAAAATTACAATATAATAGTAATATTGTCTATACTAATATTCTTAAATCGCAAATAAGTATTGTAAGTAACCATCCAGTCACCAAGCTTAAACCCCCTGGTTTATTGCTTTCATCTTATAAAAAGGCATAGAACTAGAGTAATTTATTTTTCCTAGTATGCTACATTAACCTCATAATATCCACCGCATATTCCTGATAAATTATAACCACGAAGTCGTTTTAATATCACTTTTCATTTGCACTATATTTATATTTGCGGCAACCGCTTAGCCGCAAAATATGAGACTAACACAGATTTATAATGAGCTAGTTATCTTTATTACTCTGTTTAACTTCCACGTAATATATCACAGCAATTTCTTTACAAATTACGGTTACCTTTATTACTATATCTTTAATGAAATTTAATTATGCGTGTGGATAAGAAAACTGGAAAGCTGATTGCCAACCTTCACTTGTTGAATAGGCACCCCAGGAAGAATACTACGGGCTGCTAAGAGAGATAACCGCTGCCCATGGACACCCAGTATTTGACAGGGTGTCGGCCCGTAAAGAAGAAGTAGCCTTTTTTTAATTAAAGGCATCTAATTATAAAGAAATTGGCATATAGAATACTTAAATTGACCTATTTCACATGTCATCAGTTAGCAGAAGGAAAATTATGTAATAAATTCATGTTCTAATCTATTATACCGGTTGGATTAACCAAATACAATATAATATACAATTATATACTAATTATAACATCCATTTAGGCCTGTTCTGTCGAATGTATATACTCTGTGGTTTAATTCAGGAAACTTCTAAAATGTTTAGTGGCTCAAAATGGCGCTTGATATGCAGTAACGAGACGGCCGACTCAATTTAGCCGTGTATAAACGTAAAAATGCTTGTTCTGTCGTAGGACGCGAGCCAAATTACCCATTAAATTACCCCGTATCGTACGAGATAACGTCACTGTGTTGCCAAATACCACCCGTTCTACAATACCATGGGGAGGTTTCATCAAAATAAGTGCGAATCGAATGTTAGGCGCGATGTTAGTTATGAGTATGGAGATTTTAGGACTTGTTTGTTGCGACAGTATCATGTGGGGTTTATTTGTATATACGCTGTGATACAGTGCAGGATAAAAAGTCTTCAATTTAAACTTTACGTGGTTTAACTAACTGATAATTAAACAAATAATTTTCTTTTAGGTTAATACGTCTGAAGTAGGTCTTTATAAAGACACTTTTGAATCATTTAGTAATTTTTTACATTACCACCGGTTCGGAAGGCAGTTATATATATATATATATATACATATATATATATATCTACTGAGAAGAACCGGCAAGAAAACATTGAGTTTTAGATGCTGAGCTGCTAGATAAATAATCATCTTATGCTTTGTCATGAAAGATAACCAACAGATAGACGTGTAGTTAATAACCATCTTACCCTCCCAATTCTTGTCATATCTTTGCGTTTTTTTGTCAAATTAGAAAACTTCAATTAAATATACAAGGTCAAAGTATAAGATACTTGTATATGGGAGAAAATACTTGTGTATATTGGGGTACAAATGCACATGCTACTTAAACAATCGAGTAGCTAGAGGTGACTTAGTATTTTACTGTTTCATTTAAACAATCTTATACTTCTTGTTCCCAATAAATACTTATAGTAAAATGTATGCATATAAATAAATGTATAATTATAACTGTACGCTTTATTACAACACTGTACGTATCGTATTAGCGATCACTTGTGTAGGTCACAGTACCGCCATAACATTAACTTCCGTTTGACATCTTGCCAGTACCGAGTTATCTATACAAATGTGACTTTTAGGTGCAAAGCCGGTGTGTCGTCTTAAAAACCAACAACATAACCAAATAACTGATGTCTCTAAGCCACTACCACAAAATGATGTAAAAAAATAAACCTTCAAATAAACAGAAAAAAAAAACAATAACAGATTTCACATACATACACACCAATTACATAGAAACATACAAATTTCAAATAAATAGAATTAAACATAAAATGAAAATAAAACACTTGTGTTTGTGTAATAAATTATAGTAGGTATAATAAACTAACATAAAACTCACCAATATTATTAGTAATGGCTCTCAGAGACAGATAGCAGTTTGTCTATTATCAAAGGATATAAGCGCAAAGTTTAACCGCAAACGGAGTGTTGTCCGGCCAATTCTGTACCAACTTGCGAAACTAATCTAATTAGACAAGCAAATTCCTTTGTGAGTCTACCTTACCATCATTTTAATGCTTTGATTAAATGTTTACATCGACCAGCATCCTGTGTAGCCGAAGACCGTAAACGTAAGATTTAAAAAAAACTACTGATTATTTTGATAACGAAAAAGTTTGTGAATGAATTTGCTCCAGCTTGGCCTACCAAACACAGTGTATTAGAATAATCAGCAAAAAAAACAATCGAGCTGAGTTGTTTTGCTTCTTCTCAGCTCGGTCGCGAACAGGCGTAAAGTCATTTAAACCTTAGACAAAATGGTCCTATGTACCTTACTGAATAAAAGGATTTGATGATGATTTTATATAACCTTCTTTGAAACCCTGGTACATAAATACAGAGACATATAATTATTATTTATTATTACAGTGGCATTAACAGTTATATGATCCTTCAGTTTGCATAATACGATCAGGCGAACGTGATTTTTAAACTTACAATTTTAAATTATATTTACATAATTAGTTATGTAAATACTTGTATATAAGTAAATGATGAAAGCTTTCGTGCACTTAACAGAATAAGTAAAATGTTTGGAAAATCGTTAGATTGCCCGACTGACGGATTGAGTTAGATAATATGAGTAACTTTCGAGGTAAATAGAACAAGTTTTATGTATGGAAAGTTAGGTGGCATAACTTCAGATATGCAGACATGCAAACTACGAATACAATCACAGAATTTGCAAAAAAAAATCGTACATTATCATCGAACAAAAATGTTTAAAAAACATTTTTTTTTTTAAATTTTCTTTGTTGGTAGGGCGTGTAGTGTACCCACGGTGGTCACGACTCCGGAGTGATTTATGTTGTGTGGTGGGCAACAACCTCAACATGCCTGTTGTTGTCCAAAAGATGCTCAGTAGTGAGGAGGAGTGGAGTGCAGTGGCAACCTTCTGCGAGACGGTTATTTTATTGAAGGAGGCGGCGGAACGGGAGAGAGAGCGTTCCACCACAAATCCACTGCGGGTTGGGAGACATGGAGAGCGTAGAAGAAGGTATGCTAACCTTCTTCTTCCGATGTAGACAACTACATTAGCAGCCGCTGGGTGCCTGGTTGAGTGCGAAAGCGACCCCAGGGCCCTTTCAATGTGGTCTTGTAGGTTTACCCGAGGTGGTTTTAGTGGGTATTGCCCACCTCGTCTCTGAAGAGCAGAGACACCAGCGTGGGTTGAGTCCCACATATCCCTTATCCTTTGGGACCAGGGAATGCGGAAATGCATTTCCAGCTCGGAAAAAAAAAAAAAAAAAAAAAAAAGGCCGTGTAGTGTAAGTAAGGTGTCAGTATTAAATCATTATTTGGATGAAAAACTCGTCTCAATTACTGTCCTTAGTCCGAACAGTATACTAACGCGTCTATTCGATTCGACATAACGAATGACATATTCATCAAAATTAAGTCATCTTTATTTCATTTAATTAATACTTTAATAATCTCACCCTTCTCTATTTCTCTATGAATGTATATCTATTTTATGTATTATTTGTTTTAATATATATTAATAAACTCAATTGCGCGTATAATATGATTTTTTATATATATATTGATTCGCCATGCGTGTCCTACAACTGACAATTAAAAACTAAAGACAATTCAGCAGCCTATGACAATTAGATCCAAACTGTCAAAGTTTGCGTTGACATGTTAGAGACGATGCGTTAACACCCAATAATATTAATAATAATACGCAAATTAACGGTGAGTAGTTCGTGTAAAATTGCCAACTAATAAATCCACCAACTATAGTGGAACAATAAATTTATTCAAGCGCGTTATCTTTCCAAGTTACACAAAAGGCATCACAAGTTCTGTCAATTGAGATAAAGGGGATGTAAAATTAACAAGAACTCTAATGCTGGCTGTAAAACAACTTGATGGTGGTCACACTATACGCATAGATATAATATGGTGAAGCTATGAAAAGTTTTATGTACATTATATTGTTGGCTCGGCTCCTCGGCTGCTCCGTCTCCGTATTAATAAGGCAACTGTTAAAATATATATAGACTAATACTTTAATAATTAGTATGACATAATATAGCAACAAATATGTACATCTTATTGACCATACCAGAGTTATCTAAGAAATATATAAATATTGTCATAGTATGTCTGTCAGTAGAATTGTTGTCAGTTGTATTGTTGTTGTTAGTATTGATGTCAGTAGTATTGTTGTCAGTAATGTTGTTTTTTATTTTTTAAGGAAACATAAACAGATACATCACAGTAAGAAAATACAAGTTCTAAGAATAAATATGTTAAGAGTTGAGATGTACCCTTAACTCAGTTTCTCTGAAAAAAGCAATAAAATAAACAACTATAGGAATGACAAATAAAAAATTAATACAGACACAAGGAAGTCGCAGGTTGAAGAGCAACCATCGTCTCTATCTTAGTGAAGATAATAGTTGCTGCCTCAACTCTCTCCCAAATGAAGCTGCAGAGGAGTGCAAAAACAGATCGTTGCGAGGGTGTGAATCTATGGAAAAGCACATTCTTTGGATAGGCGTACGAAACCCAAGATTGGTTCTGTCGGTGGGCAAGTTAAAAGTAGCATGTTGTACTGATATTGTTATTCTTGTTGGTTTCTTGTTTATGTGCAAATAATTTCAACTGTACCATTTCCCAACTGGAAACGCACTCACGTGAGTATGTGATGGTAGGTGTGATGCGCCTGCTACTTATTTGGCAGCTATATAACAAAACTTTTTATAGTAAACAAACAATTAAAATCATATCCGATATATCTTTCATATCACTGGAATATGTACTCAAAATTGCTGAGAGATTACGTATATAAAGTCGAGTATATGATATACTTAGGCTAATGTGAATACATGTCGTCCGTGAAACAAATGTGGTAAGGTTAGTGCATATAAACGCTCTTTGGTAGTCAAGTTTGTCTATTTTCGCATAACAATTGTCGTTAGTAATTTTAAATCGTTAGAAACCAATGAGAATAACTATATCATAACAACAACAACAATACTACTGACAACAAAACCTAACTACAATACAACAAAACTACTAACAACAATATTACTACTAAATACAATACAACAAAAAAAAAATCTTGCGTTAATAACTCTTCAAGTTACCAGTAGGCCTCCGGCGTTACTATTAGCGAAGTTGGCATTTGAGATACACGCTTGCTTGTTTTCTCATACCTTATAATCTTTTTGTGTGTCTGTAATAGCTAAAAGCATAGTATAGAATAGCTAATAATTATTATTTCCTGAGTTTAATTAAATTTAATTAACATTTTTTTTTGTAAGAACTGTGCAGCAGGCATTACTTTCAATACATAACAACATACACATTATTTACTCAGTTGAAATATTTACTTGACCTAAGCTTTCATTACTCAAATAAGCTTTACCGAATCGCAATCACAATTGGCATTTATGTGAGATTGATTTGATTTCAGCTTCGGTAAATACTAATGTATTCATTATTATTAAAACAATAGAGAATTTGTAATTCGACCTCTGAGCTAAATTTAAACTATCGATGTGAAAATTTATAAATGTATTAATCGAGCGGGTGATACTTGTGGTGCCTGGATTGTAATATGCACTGCTCCAGTGTACAGTGTGTTTACGGGTTGTTCTCTAGTGAGTAACAACACGTTTACGTTATAGTTAACGTAAATGTGTGCTCCTATTTCTCTATGCCCACCGGGTAATTTTTATTGTTTTATATATTGATATATTGATGCATTTGCTGGAGCATGATGTAATGGTACCTCTTAACCACATTTCTCTATACATACTTGGTTTCTTGCCAGTTCCTCTCGAACCCTTTACATCCCATGTTTTGAACTGACACTCAATATAACTGTAGGCACATTTTTTAACAATTTAACAATAAGTGTCATAAGTGTAAAAATGTTACATATGTAAATAAAGTTTTTGATATTTCGAATTGCTTCGCATTGAGGCGAGCACCTCATCCGTTATTTGGCTCGAAGACATTTCCCTCACGACTTTAATATTATGTAGATAACTCAATCAAAATCACACGCTTCAAACCAACACTATTTGATACACAATTATTTGTCAAATAACGATAAATAAAGGTTGAAAGAATCCAATTATTAGCACAATACAAACAGAACCTTTTGTCTGATTTGAGCGCAATTGGTTGTGCCATAAATAAGGGGAACAATACTCAATAAAATTATGTCTTGTTTTGATGCTATGTAATAAAGAAGGAACCTAATGAGGATCTTAAAATGCTGCGAATGTGATTTCCATTGATGAAAACTCCGTAATGTATTTTCATATGTATGTATTTTCTAAGTAAAAAAATAATAATAAACGTGTTTGGCTAAGTATTGTTTATACAATACGAGTTTACGACGATCTTAACAGTCAATGAATGTCGTATTAAGTATTTTTTGTTTATTTATTATTATTTATTTTAGTGTATATTTCTAAGTAAAAAATAATAATAAACGTGTTTTGCTAAGTATTGTTTATATGTTACGAATTTACAACGAACTTACAGTCAATTAATGTCGAATAGAGTATTTTAGTTTATTAAGAATTATTAACTTTTTTTTAATGTAACAGAAAGCCAATGAGCAGGGTCACTTGGTGAGAAGTACTAACTGCCACCTATGGACACCCGCAGCCCCAGGAGGCTAACAAGTGAGTTGCCCGTCTTTAAGGGACAGCTACGCTCTTTCAAGTCTTCAATATTTTATTACAAAAAAATATACGTTTATGGGTTGCTCTTCAGTAATGCGAAGCAGCCGTGATATACATTTTTCGATACGTTAATAACCTTATCTGTCAGTATAAATGAGAGCTGTCAGCTTCGTAATAGGTAACATGTTTTGCCTGTCATATTTTATTGATGAACATCTATACAATTTATTAATAAAACATTGTTAATAATGTTTATAAACGAACCATTCAATAAAATGTGTACTACATGAACGTAAACAAATCGATTCACACTTATTCAAGTTGGTTAGGTTTGAAGAAGAGATTCTCATTCTATAATCCATAAAAGATTGCCACAATCCAACCTAATCCTCCACTTACCCGCTCCCATGAGCGCACTTAAGGCCGCGCTTATAATTCTTCAAAATACATATAATAACTGCGGCTTCCGTATAACATAACTACGTTATAATTAATTCCTCGCAGATTTTTTTTTAATTAAAGAGAGGGCAAATAAGCAGGAGGCCGACCATAAAGGTGAAGTCGCCGCCCATGGACACTCATGTGGCTGGGAGCTCGTGAGTGTGTTGCCGGCCCTTTAGGGATTGATAATGCCTATGCATTCCTTTCCCCTCACTATTGAGCATCTTTTAGTAAACAACATTTTAGGCAGGTTCTGCCGCAAACCACCTCTTTGTGGAATGAACGGCCAGCGTAGGTATTCCCGAACCGCTATGACGTGGGGGCCTTCAAGAACAGAGTGTTCTTCTCCATTAAAGGCCGGCAACTCACTTGAAAGCCTCCTGGCATTGCAAGTGTCCATGGGCGGTGGTTAGCACTTTATTAAAAGTTACCCTGCTCGTTGTTCTCCTGTTACATAAAAACGATGTTTTTGGTTTTTACCTACCACACAAATTCAATTTCCCCCCTTAACATAAAGTCCCGCTTTGCATACGGTCCCGATAACATAAATTCCAGCTTAACTATGATATCGACCGAAACAACCATGTCCTGACAACACTTGGACAAGTTTAGTCCACCAAATTCTGTCTGCCAAGTCCTTATCTCCTTAAATCCTGTTAATTTTTAAGCGTCCATACCATTTTCGCATAGTATCTCTGCGTACAATATAATTAAAGCTTACAAACTAAGTAATTAAAAAATATTTTGTCCATATATATTTTATTATTTGGCAGTTAATGTGCTTCATAATTTTGTCAGCTTTTCCGTGTGAAATAGGGATCAATGAACCTTAGATACTAGGATGCTACTAAATGATTAATATGCAATTTTGTACCCAATGATGTAACAAAAGTATATTAAAATTATTCAAAAACCCAATATTCATTCGAAGCAATGTTAAATATCTCCACGGAATTTATAATTAATTAGAAATTCTCCGTCGGGTTTCTTAAATAATTAAAGAATTTCTTGCCTTTGTTAGACATTAGAGGAACGCTAAATGTTAAAGTTTTTTTTATTTCCTATTGTACTAGAACAATTGAGATGCAATCTCAATTTTTATTTAAGAATAGTTAATTCTTTTCTTGTCTACTCCATTGAGGTCTCATATTGCATTACTCAATCAGTGATCTGACTAAGTCAATCTTGAGATCGTTACATCGCGCCTCTAAAAAAACTTAGACGAAAATCATACTTTATGAACCAACCATTTGAAAAATCTACATAAAAGGTCCATACGTCGTGATATTTAATTAATAATGTATAATTTACGCGTTCAAATCATCTTTAAATGTCCAAGCACACATAAAATACGTGTCTACGGATGGCTTAATGTAACAATGATTTTAATTACAGGAAAACTAGCTGTGAAATCCTACAATTTAATTAAAGGCTGGATTAAAATGGCAGGTAATTAAGAACAAGGATTAACGACCTCCCACTAAGTTATGATTTATTAAGTGAGCGTTATTAAAGTTATTATAATCAACATGAATAACCTTTTGAATCTCTGCTATATATTGTGACCATAATTTAAGAAAAATATTGTACGTACATAAGATTAGGGTTATCTAACCTATTTTTTTTCTCCCGCTACAATAACCTATTTTACACAAATAGAACCTATTCACGAGCACGACGCCTGGCCAGTCATCATCCCTCTCGCCATATTAGGTACAGGACAACCCGATCCATGAATACCACAAATATATACTTCAATTCAGTGAGCATGTCCATAATAATATATGTTTATTATTGTGCTGTAAACTTTTATTGTAGTCTGAAAAAAGCTTAAAAATAACGTTGCTACAACCTTATTAATGCAATGGTAGTTATATTCAATCCCAACGGTAAATTCAATTTGACATGAGCTTTCAACTACCTTTGACCCAATTCCCAGTAATGTCAGGGATAACAATATTATGTAAAAACATTGACATGCGATTAATGAACAACTTAAAATTATATAAAAAAGTCAAAGCTTTCAGTTATACTCGGATGTGTTATTGATATCAAATCTGATTTTCGTTCGTAACATAGACAGACCAAGTGAATTTGTATATTTTTTAATTTAACAGGAGGCAAATAAGCAGACAGGGCAGGGTCACTTTGAGTGATGTGCTAACCGCCACCCATGGACAGAGTTGCCTGCCTAAGGGAGAGGTACGCTCTTTTCGTGAAGGCTCTTTTCATGTCGTAAGGAGTCTGGAATACCTGCGTTAGCTGATAGTTCCACAGAGGCGCGGTGCACGCCAGAAACTGGAAAAATCATCAGAGCGCTTCCCGCTTGGTTTATGCAATCGACATAAGATGATACAGAGGGTACCTACATCTCGCGGAGCAAAAGCATTGGGATAGTAAACCCATTTGACTATTTTTATAACAAAGTAAAAGCCGGCAAATACTGGGTATAAATGGTTGTCTCGTTTTGTGGTTTATTTCCCTATCCCACAAAAAAATTTATATGTGAGTCTGGTGTGAAGCTAAGGCTGGAATAACATTAAGAAAATACACTATCTTCAATAATAATACATTCCAATCGCGTACATAACTTTTAGTCCATACAAGTGAAACTTATTCACACGTGTAGACAAAAACTAGAAACCTAAAGCTTCTCCTAACCTCTTTAACGTGGAGCCTTTATTTATTTTCCAAGTAGATTTCTACGTGAGCTCTCAAGAATTACATCCGTTGAAATCTGGCTTTTAGAAATGTTTTTTCACAAGAAAGCAAAGAAGGATTTTAAATGAGTGTTTATTTTTTTGATTTTTTCCACATTTTCATTCGAAATGAGTTCTCGTAACTTTTAAGATTTGTAAAATCCAAACAATCAAATAATTTATTTCTTTCAAATATAATTCGCGAAGTAAATTCCCGATTCAAAAGACCTCCCAATCGATGCATTGTGTATTTAAAGGTTATTAAAAACAAAACACTTCTTTTTTTTAAAGTTAACCACATCCACCTGGTACTTTCTTATTCCTTGTGATTAAACACAAGTTTTTATTTATATAAATGTAAAACTTGAAATTGTAAATTATAAATTTTTGCTAATTAAATAATAAATTATTCAGAGAAAGGTTGAGATGTAGCCAACTGTCAACATTAACCAGTCTACGTTGGTCTTGTGACCGAGGGGCTGTTTGCAGTTGAATTGAGCTTTTCTCAAATGAATTTCAACCTTAATCCCTCACAATAAGATATAAAACATTTTAAAATTAAAATACTTTGTTAGCTCTGAAATTGTTCAATAATTTAGAATCTGCCGTGAGTCCACAATATCTCTAGGGCTCGATAAACCTTCGCACGGAGCACGGGATGTAAAAGATCAACCCTGAATGGACTGTGTCTTGATATTTAATTTGGGATTCACTATAGTTTTAAAATACTGGGCTTACATAATACATATTAAATTTACAAGCACATTAACAATAATAATAATAATAATATCCACAACTGTGCTTTTTTAAAGCAGTTTCTGCTGCGAACAACCTTTTTGTAAAACCAACTGGCAGCGCAGGTATTTCCGAACCGCTACGACTTAGCGACCTTCAAGAAAAAGCGTACTTCTCCCTTAAAGGCCGGCAACTCACTTGTAAGCCTCCTGGCGTTGCAGGTGTCCATGGGCGGCGGTTAGCACATCACTCGAAGTGACCAGCCTGCTCGTTTGCCTGCTCATACATAAAAAAAAATTAAATAGGCAAGAAAATTTACGCAATTTATCCGCGACTAGACCAGACAGCTGTACCACACATAGGATGTTGCCTTATTCAATATTAGAAAATTTAAATTTTTAAAAAGCTTAAGAATTAGTCACCCTAAATGCTTAAGGATCAACAGAGATCACTGATAATCTGCTGAGTTTATTGTCTGTATCTTCTCCGACCGGTTAACTTTCGAACCCTCATAACTCTAGATATAACATATGTCGTCGTCACTTGTATGACGTATACGTATACAAATTATAGGTAATACAATTCTATGTGGAAAAGGTACATAAAAAAATTAAAAGACCTTATATTATTTGATATTGACGATCGTTAAATCGTATTGAATTTGAAAGCTACTAAATATTCAACCAAGATAAATTGGACGTCTACTGACGTCAGCAAAACGTTAAATAAAATAACGTTAGAAAAGATTAGCATAATCACGTTAACTAAGGTTGTATTAAATCGGTTAATCAACAATTATTTGAGTGCACTTCAATTGGAAATATTTCATAACAGTTACACAAAAAAAAACAAAATACTGAATGAATAAAAATGAGGTAAAAAAATAATAATTTGAAATACGTTTCAAAATGTCCCAATTTAAAATTGAAGAGCGAAATGTATTCAATATACAAAATACATTTGTTCACGAATCACGGGAATCAGAAATTATTACCAATGAGAGCTTGAAGCGCGTGAATTATATTTTATTAAGTAATAATTTTCGCATATTTCACCGCATTTGCTAGGCAAGACTCTCACATATATAGAGATATAATACTATCTTTGTAACTTACAGTAACTAACACAGCCTTTGATTTCAATAGTTTTTATTCTACTTTATATCATTTCCACACAGAATCGTATCAGCGATCAATCAACAGTTCGCTTCTTACATCTATTATTCTTATCTCTTCACAAATAAAAAGACCGCATTTTTTTGTACCTGCATATTTAAACCAAACAGGCGCTTGACTGGAAAACTCAAACGAAAGCAGGGTCGTCCTAAACAGACGTGTCGACGTACTGTTGCAGACGAGGCTAAGGAGGTTAGACTTGGACGAAGGTAAAAGGCGAAGCATCAGATAGAGTGTGGAAGAAGGATCTTAAGACGAGTGAGACATTACAGATTTTGTATTATATATAAAGAAATTCCATCTGCTTTTTCCATAATTAACCAATATGGATTAAACACATTAAGTCTCGTGTTTTTCATAGGAACGTATACGTATGGGCTAAACTGAAAGTGAAGCCGATAGATCTATAACTTTTAAATTCGGTTTAATAGCGTTGTTTTTAAGCAGTTTTTTTTTCATAGAAAATGTTCCTTTGATTTAATATTCAACGTTTCTTGGAACAATTACCATGTTTTACTGTTAACTTGTTCAAATATTTTTTTTCTACAAACTTCTCAACAAAATCTGACTGAATATAGTGAATAAAAAAAATAAACACCATTTGTTTCTATAGATTTATTAGTCCTATTTGTACATCATATTGCTACGTAGAAACATATTATGTCTAAGTCGCTTTCAGAACATTATATATCAAGTTACAACCATAGTTTCAGAGATATATAGAAAAAGAGTCTCGATTCAAATAAACATAAAACTAGTCTACTATTGAACTACGTACTTATGATTAAGCTTGGTGTAAAGCTTTCATATTTATATTTAAAATATACACAAACATAAGAAAAATAAACGATAAAAAATCTTAAAAACATGAATTTATTACATTATAAATGTTTGAAAATGAATCTAAAACATAAAGTCAATCTACAGCGGACGACCTAGTGAGGTTGGGGTGGCTTCAGGGAACACGTAACAGAACGGAAATCCGGTCCTGCTATAAAATTTAAGGACGTCAAATGGCTGAGACAATAACACATTCATATAAAGATAGGTTTTTAAGAGTTTTTTACGTTAATAAAAAAATTTCATCGTACAAAAGCAATACTTGCCCAAACCAAACAAAATGTGATGATATAACAAACTTAATTAACACATAAAATATGAGAATAAACGATATAATGACGAATACATGTTATGTACACATTGTTTTGTGTTGATACGAAGAGCAGTTCGTTTATTAATTAAATGCATTTTGATTGGATTGTTTTCAAAATATTACGTAGTAATATACAATTGATTAAAATATTATTGTCTTAACGCAAGAGGCCTATCGCTTTGCATATATCTGAACAAAGGGTATTCATGGAAGTCACGATCGAAGCTTTTTCGAGCTTTTTTTTTCAGTTTTTTACACGCAAGAGCCATCTGCTTGCTCGTCGTGTTCTTAATTTATTGTTTAAGTAACTGCGAATGTCAAAATTTACTTTTCAAACGAAAATTCTTATTATATGGTTTGGCACAAAATATCCACTGTCAAGAACCAGTGGTTGTAAGTACTTTTTAATTATTAATTAATGAATTAATCTCATTAATTATCAGGAGCGTGGGAGTAGATAAGGGAAGACATGATCTGTTCACAATTGATGTTATAAACAACTGGTTTTTATAGTATATCAAACTTTTAATATATTATGTATATGTTATGTATATATTGTGTTATTGAATGGGCTTGATTAGTAGAGAGAATATAGAGTAAATCTATACTATCAGCTATTTGCACTAAAATAAGATTTTTAAATGATTTCAGGTGAAAATTTATAATGCCAAATTACCTAACCTTAATTATAAGTTTCAGAAATCTTTTGGTGCAATTAGCTGTAAACACTTGAAAAATAAACCAATTCAACAAAAAAAAAACAACTTAAACATATAGTAATTGATTTCGTCTACTATGTTATAATATAAAAGATACAGAGCTCGATATACTATAATCACATTACTAAATATACACTTACATATATATACAGCTCATAAAAATAAATAGATTATTTACAAATTATACACCATACATGACTTATAATTAATGTTCTATTTGTACTTATTCATAGAAAAATACGTCCAGTCCTATCACATGAGGTCCCATCGCAGCCGATCGACAACTGAAAAAATAGATCTTGTTATAGATGATTTACTTACGATTAATTACACAAATAATACGTGTAAATAAGTGTTAGTATATACAGAAACGGGTGGAGTTAACGCTAATTAGCGATCTCTTCCAGTTCGGATATTAATTAGATATATGATTTGGATGGGTGTAAGAGGTGCGAAGAAAAAAAGAAATACATACTGAAATAGGATTGTTTAAACTGTTAACGAGATTTCGAAGATGATGAGGATCGGATGAGTATCAGGAAGTGAGTTGCGAAGCTTTACAATGGACATTTTAAAGAAATGTCTTATCATGATAAAAGTGCGCAAATTCTTTGTGACCATTTTTAAAATTACCATAGCAGTTGAAAGATCAAATTATACACTATAAATATATTATATATCTACGTAATATAAACATAATTATTATCTCAAGTTATATTTAACAGAATATTTCATCTAACGAGTCTTAAGCAAAGGCTTTTTTGCATATAGCTAATATAAATTGTGGCTCAAACATGTGACGGATGACAAAGGTACGAAATCGTAGAGCCTCTACGACGTAGCTCGGTTGCTACACTGTGTACACAGCACACTGTATTTGGTCGGATAAATTTAATATAATAATCTTATAATATATAATACAACGCAGCTTTCAAGTAAGGTTAATTGATTCGAAGTCTTTCCACCAACTTTGATTTTGTTCCCTTTGGAGTAGAGACTTTTGGACTCTAGGGTACAAGTGCACAGGCGCTTCTTTAGGAATTAAGTAGGCGCCTGGTAGTTAATATCGGTAATCCAAGAGCTGATGCTTTTCTCGCAAGCATCGCGATACAGCGAGGAAATGCCGCCAGCATTATGGGTACTCATCCACAAGGACCAAACTTTTAAAATGTGTTTTAGTTTTGTGATTTGTTTTATTTTAAGTTATATTTACATTAATATTCATTTAGAAAATGACTTAAATTACTTCGTCGTCGGAATATATTGATATTAAAATTCATTTGACAATTACCACTTATAAGTTAATGCATTATCAGTTGTTACTATAAATGAAGTCATCGCTTACAATAAAAGATAGAATACCAATACTCACTTAAGTGCTATGTCAAAAGAGAGTCGTATTCAAATGGCATTGGATCGGCTGCTCGTAAATGTCACCACAACACCCCCCCAGATATATTAGACACCTCTATTTGTTCCTGCCCACCTCCGTTCAGGCTCGGAGCATGCCTCCTCTTATACCTTAAACGTATACTCAGCCATAATACCAAAGACATCACTATTAAACACAAAACAGAAACGATACCAAAATATTGAGCGAAATTGTCCGACGGCTGATAATGAGAGTACTCCATATTATTTGGCGTAGTGTACGAGTTATTACCGCTGGTATTCTGCGCGTATTGATTTTCCAGACTAGTAGGAGACTCTTTGGTAGCCACAGGTGAGTTCAACCGTTCTACCGTTGGGTCGTGTATGGTTCTATTTTCGAACCGATTCTCGGACAAACTAGTGCCCGATAAATGGTCTGAGTCGATGTGAGTGCTGTTTTCATCTATTGAAATTCTCACGGACTCGCTCCGGTTGAGATGTATAATATTTTCAGTATCTAATTTCTCATTTATAATTGTGTTATTCGCGTAATTCTTTTCAAGCCGCGAGACAAAAGTGTCGCTTACATTCAGCGTGATTCTATTGTTTCTGTCACCAAAATTATTATAAGTACGCTTTAATGGCGATCTCTCGGTTTTATTATTTAAATAGCCGTAATATCTTAGCAGTTTATTTATCATTTCAGTGCTATATAAATTAACGGGTGGCAAACTTTCGTTTATTGTGAAAGTTTCAGGGAAGGTACAGTTGTATTTGTTTATTTCCGCTTTCGCTTCGGATGTTGAATAGTAGCACGTTTCGTTGTTTGGCAAACTTTTATTCCAATTCATCCAATCGGACAGCCACAGCTCCGCGCTGCAGTTAATCATGTTGCCGTGTAATCTCAGCGTCTTAAGTTGTACAAGATAGAAGAGTAAATCGTTTCGTATATTGTGTAAGTTGTTCATTCTTAAATCTAAGTATTGCAAGTGCGAGAAGGCTGCTAGCGCAGCTGAGTCAGCCAAAAACTGTCTGGCAAGTCCAGGGCTAGATTGTAAGTGGAGCATTTGCACACTTTCCGGGGACGACATTGGAAATGTGCCATCTTTCGCAGGCACGGAAATGTTCAAGTAACATAATCGCAGATCGCGGAGTGATAACGGACCGTCAAAAGTGCTCGGCAAAAGCATTTGCAGCGGATTGTTTGACAAGTCCAATATTTCCAGAGATAACAGATCGTCGAACACGTGATCTTGAATGTAAAGTATTTTATTGCTTTTCAATAATAGAATACGGAGGTTCGGCATGCCTTTAAAGTCTGCCGATGTTAGATTCTTAATCACATTATTGTTTATGGATAGATATTTCAATTCGTCCGGTAGTGACTTTGGCGCTACAGCGAGGTTATTTTTGTTTAAATTTAAAAATAGAAGCATTTCTAGCCGACCCAATGAGTCCTCTTCGATTGTTTTGATTTCATTATTTGAAAAGTCCAAAGACTGAAGTAGTGGATAACTGTCTAGATCACCACAGCGCACGGAGCTGATGTGGTTACCCGTGAGGGATAGGAACCTAACGGAATGTGTGAACGCTTCGGGGACTTGGTATAAACCCGTTCTCGATGCATCGATCTGTTGTAGTCTACGGCCCGTGCCAACTAATAATTGTGTATCCAACTGTGTAATCCCCAAATGCGGGTTATCTGTCAGGAGTAATCGGGCTAAATTTGGCAGTAACTGCAGTGCCCCTGGTGCTAATTTCCTTAGATTATTGTGCGACACGTCTAAATGCTGTAGCAACCAATTGTTAAAATAATTCTCCATAATAAACTCGATGTTATTCCTACTCAAATTAAGGTGCTGGAGATTTTTCAACGGCGTAAATATATTCTCCAATTTTGTTAAATTGTTCTCGGATAGATCGAGTTTTTCTAGTTTCGTCAAATCAAAAAAACTGTCTGGTGATATCTGACTGATACTGTTCTTACTCAATATCAAAACGCGTAGATTCTTGTAATTGTTGAACAAATCCTTGCTGATATATTCCAATTTGTTTAACGATAAATTCAATTCACGTAAATTAATCGGTTTGACGTTAATTCTCAGTTTTATAATTGTATTATTCGTCATGACTATTGAAAACGCATCGAGTAACGGAACATCGAAATTTATATTGTCAAAGTCACACTTCTCACTAAACTCAACATGCACACCCCTGAAAGTCTTATTTGTTAGTGTGGAAATATCACAACATCGTATCTGATGACCACTTTCATTGACCGTTATGTTAAACGGACAATCACACATAGTCATATTACACACATCGCACTTACAGTTCGCAATCCACACAATAAAAACAATCAAGTACACTTTAAGAGCCATTTTGCACCGGAAACTTACGCGGGGTTAAATATCAGATGTTTGTGCACTTGTGAGATCGTTTCGGTTGCTTTTAAATGCATAGTTTTAGGCTTGCAGTGTTCCGGCACTCAACTCGTTACCTGGCGTGACGGCTCGACGCGAGAGCACGTGACCAGAGACACGCGAAAAACGCACCGCAATACCGTCATTGCCAGCGGCGTCGGCGTGTCTGAACAACTGCTGCGTTCGGGAGAATCATTCTCTGCGCCTGCGTAATGGAAGCCAAGTTCGCCAATCCCTTATTTTTATAGAGGCTGACTTTTACTATGTCATAGTGCTCCAACATTATTTTGAGAACACAACTATTTATTTCCTGCGAGATTGCTCCCAGTCGGGCTGTTAGGAACTATGATTTAGGCGATATTTATTACAGGCGTAGTTATTCGAGGACGTTATGGTTATTAAATACAGCTAGAATGCCCCTTAAGTGACTTTTTCTCTACAATAACAACATAATAAATTTTGTTAGACATGGGGGGTTCTTTGATAAATTAAGACAAATTGTTAACAGTAGGTATATATTTTAAATATACAGGAATTAATGTAGCTTTTATATGATTTAAGTGCTCAAACCAAAAATATACATGGCGTATTCTCCAGGTCAGTAGGCAGGTAGCATCTACTCCATACATACGTAGCCAGTAACTATTTATACACTTAAGGCATATATTTTCAAGCATCCAACTATACCCTTTATGAGTGGATCTCTAAACTGATCGAATTAGATAATCCTTTGAATCGCTACTATAGGCTTATTTCCATGAAATGGATTGGCGGGCTGAACTTCGTTAAACTTTATAAACTCATACTTAAACTTAATTTAAACAACAGATCAAAGTTAAACTTATGTTGTTGATAATTTATTATTTACTATAAAGTCAGCTACTTAATGCCTGTATAGGAAGAAGCAGAAAAACTGGCAAGAAACTCTCGGCTTTTACAACTAATTTTTACATTCATATAACTTTACAGGGGCTGTAATCAAACACGAATTCTAGTCCGGTTCATATTAAGCTTCACATCCAAATAGCTTATTTGGTTGAGCGCGGTTCTTCAGACCCACTAGACCGAAGGATACATTCATTTTAGTCTTATCGGGGAAAAGTTTATTTTATCTACCTTATAAAAATGTAAAAGATAAATTCTTTTTTTTTCAGAAGCAATTTATAGGCATTATGCTATGACAAACTATATTTCTGAAGACTAGATTCATTAAAAACTTATTAATCATAAAAATATCTACGAATCGTCGAAAAATATTAAAAATATTCTATTTACTGCGAACTTTACAAATCTAGGGCGCACTGGCGAGAAACTCTCCGCCACTCCTTTCAATGGGAAATCATTCTACAGTATTGTTGTAAAGAGCTGCTGACCATGCACCAGCCGACAATATCTATACAGATATAACAATTTAAAAAAAAACATGGACGCATGGACTCTGTGTGTGCCTTTTAGGTCTATAAGGACACCTTTAGATTATATTTTTCACACATTAACAGGATGAATATGTTAATTATTATTTTAATCTTCTTTGTTTTATAAAAATACATTATAAGTACCATTTATATGGTGCTTATAATATATTTTCCCCTTATAATATTATTTTCAATTGCCCCCCTTATGTGGGGCAAATTGATTAATGACATGCTGTAATACTCGATACATTCGGTTCGTTTTGTTGCTCATATTTAAGTTAGTACATTGTGCTCTATATAAATAAATTATGCATAACCTATGTTGATTCTTTTAATTTAAGAAAAGTTCCTTTCAAACACTTGTAGTGTTATAAAACTTTTTTTTATTGAAGGTAAGTTGTTTACGCTAACAAAACTAAAAATGTTAAATGCATTTACTGCCAGTTCAGAGGACTGAAGGAGAAAAGAAATGGCGAAGACGTATGAATACCGTGAAAGATAATAAAATAATTCCTTCATAGGATTAATATGACGGTCGGCTTAGTTGGGAAAAACGTCTTATAATTTTCCTCAGAAATATTTCCCATTTTTCGAAAGCATTTATTAAAATGACCCTCGGCTAGCGAGATAAATCATAGTCAGGAAACGACAGGGCGGCCGTCAACCAAATATGGAGCTTTTCGAAAAATAATGTATTTTACCCTTTTCACTAATTTATTAACCCCTATTATTTTATTTGGATTGCCTTTTGTCTAGAAGAAAATCACATATTTCACAAATTTTATTGCTGGACCACAATATACAGACAATTATTGTCTATGACATGGCATCTCAAACTGTCCCAATCGTGTATGTGCTCGTGTATCATATGCCCACACACAAACACACACACATGCTCAGACGCATATGCTACACACAAACTAAGTTTTGTTTTTGTGTTTCGTAAGACATTTCTTTGCACCACCAAACAAAAGCCAACCTACAAGACAAAAGCGTACCACTCGCTAAAAGGCCGGCAACGCACACACGAGCTCCCAGCCGCGTGAGTGTCTATGGGCGGCGACTTCACCTTTATCGTGGGCCTTCTGCTCGTTTACCCCCTCTACTATAAAAAAAACTACTAATTTGTGGGATAGACAAGACATGTCTACTATCATTCCCAACACAGTTCCAGCAACTTATTAAATATATTTCCAGATCTTCCGGTGCCAATCCTTTCCCCTCCCCCGTCCTCTTCCTCTACCCCTCCATTTCACTCACGAGCTACCAGCCGCGTGAGTGTCTATGCGCGGCGACTTCACCTTTATCGTGGGCCTACTGCTCGTTTGCCTCTTCTATAAAAAAAAATATTTAAAAAATTTATTATTTCTCATAATAAATATGATAAATCATCAAATTAATAATAATGTAACAAAAATAATTCGATTCTAATTGATTAAGTTATCAGATGGTATTCAATTTTTAAAATCGTTCGCGTTTATACTCTCTCCACAATATTTATTTATTAATGAAGACTCAACAATCAAATTGTTTTTTTTTTTACATATGAATAGGAACTTTACCAATGACCAATTAAAGATTTCTATTTTATATACATAACGTTTCGACAGCATTGCCTACTTCACGATTACCACTCATTATAAAAGCAACACTTCGCTGATATTTGCCAGGTTTTATTTTCACTCTTTGCATTGTAACTGCGTCATGCAGTTACAATGCATCCATCTTTTTATAATAATGACATGTACGCATTTCATTTTCCTTCACAGACTACGTATTGAAATAACAAGGATGACATTTCGTAGCGTAATAAACTTGAAAGTATTCAACTTATATTTTTAAACTTTAGGACAATTAAATCATGCCTGAAATTAATTATTCTAGTTATTTCAATACTAATTGTTGTAGGTGCGCCGATATATATACAACATTTATTTTAGTACCTGTAAAAAAAATTACGTAATGTACTTTTTGTACTATTAGTAATTTATTTACACTCTAAATTAAACAATTAATTTCTAATATATACTAAATAGATATTTCTGATAAAGTTTTAAATACAGTAGTATACTTATTTGTATCATATACACTCATAATGAACGATATACAGCTGAAAAACACTATTGCGTTTTTATTTGTCTGTTAAAATCTACTACCAACTGAATTACAGTTACTTAACGAAATATAAATTATTTATAAAACATAATACATTTGAATTAAAACTGAAATCTCTAATTAGCTTGTATGTTGTAGGTTTTTAATTGAAATTAAATGCTAAAATGTAACGAGATCATTAAAGTCTGTCAAGTATTAAACAACACTGCTAATTGCCACAATTTTAAATCCATGTGGAACTACAAAATTGTACTACAAAATGCCTTGGTTCATTAGTTGTAAAGGCGCTTACACACTGCTTTCGCTAAGGGTATGAACACACTGTATATAATTATTATATATTTTAAAGCCTCATTATCTTCTTGTTTGCTATTTCATTCTGATACATGCTAATAAATATATGTCTGAAAAGCGTGCTTAATGGTATTCAAGTAATGTTACATAGTTAATACTTAAAAGGTTTTTTTAGTTCCTATGTTATTGTTATTTATTAAAAGAGACATACTATATATATATGTCACTATATACATACGTATATAGTGTAAACTGTATAATAACACTGAAAAGTCTGTGCAATGTATGGAATACAATCTAAACCAACAAAAGCCAATTGATTTCCATGGCTTAGACAATTGTCGTTAAATCGAGTGACGTTACTTGGAGTTTACATTGTACATGACACTTTTTTTGGTGCTTGTCTTGTAATTATCTGTGATATCATGTATAGGGACGTATTAATAAAATAAAAATAAACACCTTTTGTTTCACCGGTACTGACTACCAGCCGCCTACTGAATATTTTAATTTTGCACTTATACCCTAAGTTTCTTCATTGGCACCTAGAAATAAACCATATATGAATGAAATAAGAAAATATTTCTTGTTAAATGAGTTCAAAATTTGTTGATTCAACAGTGTATACCCAGCCTTAGAGAACTGGACACCCTCAGAGCGGCGTCAGCACCGCTGCTCGTTACCCTAATGATAGCGATTTCAAGGCGCAATTTTAGTTCCAACGAATTTACTTCTACCCTTTAGTAATGACCTATAAAACCATATTTCGTTACATTTTTTTCCGTTTAACGATTTAATGAGCTTATACAATCCAAATTCAAGTGTTTACCTCAATCACAAACAACCTCTATAGATATTAATTTAAATGTTTCAATACTGATTTCAAAAGTGTTATTGTAAAATGCTGTGTTGGGTTGATACTAATCGACGTCGACTGAAATGATAACTCGGCGCAGCGGATACCGGACTGCCAAACAGAGAGACCCGGGTTCGATCTCCGGCATCGTTCATGTATGGTATGGCTTATGTGTTTTGTATATATGTCACCTTTTATTTTATTTGGTCTCTCTCGCTGAAAATCATTGGCCAATAGGATAGTCTAAACCCATAGCACAAGATATGAATTGGGGTCTACTTATCATGGAGCTAACCGTATGTGAAATAAGATGTTTTTATTGAATAAAATTATAACGTTTAAAAATACTGTATGGTTCATTCATATTGACCTGAAAGATAATATAGACTAAAGGGAAACTAAAACAGCGTACTTAACCCAATCCGAGTTATTTAAATAGACAAAAAAATCCCTTAATTTGATTGTTAGTACGCAATTAAGTTCGACCATAAATATCTCAGACAATTGTAACGAACATAGTCTAAGTGCCCGGATAAACTACTGTAAAGGTTAGAACAGTGTGCTTTATAAACTAAATCGGGTAACTGATTTAGTTACATATAATAATATTTAAAATAGCCTGAATGTATACTTAGTGCTTATGATATAGCTAAATGGATTTTATTTATTTACAGTCGAAGCCACAAATACATACAAAAAATTAAACCTTATATTATTCTTAAATCTAACAAACGCTTATATTCATCCACTCTCATTCCTAACCCTGTCATAATGTTTTAATAAAACTGGTCTGTGTTATTCACGCAATTAATCCCAAGAATCAGCACCATCTTGACTTAAGATCCTATGTACCCTCGATGGAGGGCATCACATACAGCAATTCTCCAACGCTTTGTGTTTTGATATTCTTATAGGCGATACTACGACGACGCATTTTTCGTCGCACACGTGCAAGACGCAACCTTATTTATTTATATATTTCCCTCATAGAATCGTATCAGCGATTGTGCACGTCAATAATGTTCTTATATCATGAGCTCAAGGGTTCCAAAATATATCGGTCAGAGAAGATACCCACAACTAACATGGCTGGTTACCTTAAGCGTCCCATGCCCCAAAACGGATCATAACGGTGTGCATTCACCCTTACCACAGGAACCTATTACTCCCCGGATGTCGGGATACGAAATGACGGTCATTCTCATTAGCCACTAGCCTATAATGATAACGCTTTTTATCTCGCTCACACATAATGGGGTTTGGGGCAATGGGGCAATGTGAACCTTTATGATAATGGTAATGAGATCTTACTTTTTGCGTGTGTAATATAAAGGGAAATATCTTATAAAAAAGCACAAAAAAACATCTGTCCCATTTTAATATGCACAAAATGAATACTACTACAACTATCTGACCCGGTAAACCCTTATCATTTAGAGTTAAAACGGAAAATAGCCAACAAGTAATACCAATTGAATATTCATAGATATAATTGGGTCAGAGTAAAATCGATATATTTAACTAGCAACATCAATAGGCGATACATTAAGGCACGCGGTCGCAAACAGAATTCATAAAGGCCGAGTCGCCGACACTTAATCAATCAAGAACTGCTGAAAATTCACAAACACGCCGAGCACAGGGAGGTATTGATTAATGTTTAAGCCCTCATTTTGTTTTAATGTAAAATATTGTTAACACACAGACAACTAACTTAACCAACAATTACAGTATTTAATTGCAAAAGTTTACGAGATAATATAATTTTGAGATTGGAGTATTATTTGGATAATATAATTCACCGAACTATGAATTAAAAACATAAACAACTATTTTAAGACACATGAATGCAGAATATAATGTACATAATCAATCAGAAGCTTTGAAAGATTACTTAAATTTTGTACAAAATTTAATTGAACTGTTATAGTTTTTATGTATATGCAAATGATTAGGGCCATCAATACCCAAAATCCGTCCCTGGAGGAACAGATTGAAATATGACTCACGCCAGCCCATGTTTTATATTCTATCGTTGTATTGACAGAACTTATTGCTCAATATGTGAATATATATCGCATTTTATAATTGTTGTCTATTATTTATATAAAAGTATTTGGACATTAATAGTTAACTATACATGCGTTGAAAGCCCATGTCTACCTATTTATACTGGGTCTTGTCCGTTTTTTGCCTACCTTCCAATAAAAACAAAGCAAAGTCGTTTTAAAACAGGAGACTGCAAGCTGGCCGCTACTATTAAGGGTATAAAAACTCATGGCTTCTTTTTCCTCGATATTTTACGGCACTCTGATCTGCTCGGTGACCATAAATTTGTACTATGTAAGATTTTCAATCGTGCTAGGTTGTTTATAGATAATGGGGCAGGAGGCACACCATACAGATGAAGTTGCTGGGAGCTTAAGAGTGCGTTGCGGACCTTTCAGGGAATGGTTGGCTTTTCTTAGAATTGTTTTATTAACAACATTTGGTACAAGCTTCGGTGATAGAAATCTCTCAAATAAAGACTTAAAACTTGAATAATTGCCAACAAATTATACATGTGTCTTTTTATTAATATAATTTATGTAATTAAATAAAGTAGGATTTTTAGGTATATATTTGTATTTTTACGTAATATAAATATATATGTCTGTTTTAGTGGTTTTTTTTTTAATATTTATAAAAAATACGATTGAATCATTACAAAAGATTGATTCAGTTTGTGTTAATACTTAACTCATAGTCAGCCTCTGTCGCCACCTATGTCATAAAAAGTGAAATATTATGTCTTACAACGGATAGAAACTGCTTTTATAAGATTAGATTCCCCTGAAACTTGATAAAACCGGTCTTATCGTTTATATAAGCTCTTTGTTTTAGTAAGAATGGAAACGTGAATGTAGGTACACTTATATATAACAATATTACTATAATACTTAATAAAAAAATCTAAATAGGTAACTTAAGGTTAAGGTACATTTATGAATCGTCAACAAAATAAGTTATCAAAAAAAATTCTACTCAACATTTACTGCCAGTTCCCAAATTCATCGCGTAGAGCGGAAAAGAAGAACTGGCAAGAAACTCTTCGCCACTCCTTTAACTCGCCAAGCATTCACAGTACGGTTGTAAAGATCTGCAACCATTACACCATACACCAGCGAATGCGTCTGTATTAAATAAAAACAATTTTAAAAAATAACCTTTACTATCATCTGTGGGCATAGTGAAATAGGAGCACACATATACGTTATAGTGAGAACAACCCGCAAACATACAGTACACCGACACTAATCTAGGAAAAAATAAAAGCATATCAACACAAATTCAAACCAATCCAATATAATATTTATGAAATAATTCTATTATTGATTCTAATTAAGTATAATTTAAATTATATTTCCTCCAGTTCCAAAAAACTAAAACACTATAATACATTCCACAGGCACTTGGCACAGTACCTATAATAATAAAGAATTATTAGTTTAATTACAATTTTTGAAATTAAAGTCTCTTTATCATGGCGTTAACATAATTACCGAGCTAATTAGTTATAATAATGTGACTTTTAACTTTTAGCAATTTCAATCATAATAAACTGTTATAAGTCTTTTCGTTCCAAGCTTTTTTGTCGTTGAAATGTCCTTTGCAATGGGATAAGCTCATAATTTTTTTTTAATTAAAAGACAAACTTGGAACACCATACAATTATGAATGCGTATACAATTTTCCGAGGATGAATTACTAATTATCAAGCCTACTTAAGTTCACAGCGATATTTTAGTTAACTAATATCTGATATATTTATATGAACGTGCGTAAGGATTACGCCGGATTAAAAAACAAACCCCAAACAAAATGTTTTAATGCAAAAGCAAACGTTATGAAGGCTAAGTGGAGGCTTTCAGACTCTCGTGGCCAGTGCATTCAATCCGAAAACAACTGGGTCAGTGAATGTTTGTTAACTACTTTAGCATTATTGTTTTCCTTTGGTAGTTTTTATGAAGTTGTAAATCCAGCTTTAACTCGCTTTAAAAGTATATTCCGCATTCAAACCGCAATTTTGCTAGTTTTCATATTTCGACGGAATTTACTTTTGCGTTTTATATTCACAATTTGTTTGAAGTCTCATCGCACAGTTGTTAAGGGTAAATATTTTTAAAGAGTTAAAAATATTATAATATTTTTTTTAACTCTTCTAAACAGGATGCACGAACAATGACGTTTTGGGACTCTTATGTGCGGGGCACAAACGCTGATACTCCGAAATAAATCACAATTTCTAACTCAAACTTAAGTTTACATCGAATGAAGAATCCTTTTTGAACGTGCATATTTCAGTCTCTCATATGTTAAATCATATAATTTAATTGTTTATGATTCGGACGGCGGTTATCTACCGAGAAAAGCCGTCAAGAAACTCGATAGCTGCTTTTCTTCGATCTTATATAAGACCTTAACTGAATGGTTAAATGTTACATACGTTGTAAGCGAAATCGATTGGAATTTATCTATGAATATCGCAACCTCTGGAGACTTGTAAATTTGCTTGATATATCAATTAGCGTCTAGTTGTATTCCCAAAAGTCTTGCTTGTATGAATATCAATATAGGGAGCGGATGATGGATTTAGGAACAGTACAGTGCAAAAAGCTTATGTTTAAACCATGTGCTTAGCGCTTGCGCTTAAAGCCTGTGCGTAAAGCTCAAATCACAGTTTTGAAACTGAGCAAGCGAATCTTTATTAGTACTTACAGATTTTTAACAAAGCGTTTGCGTAAAATTCCCCATCAAAGCTGCTTAATAAAAGGAACATTAAATCTTTTAATACGGTTTGCTCCCCTCGATATAGGAAAATTAGCCGATAAATGCCAAGGGCGCCGCACCGGTAATAGAAGCATTGACGATTTTCTGATCGAATTTCAATCTCAATTCGATGATGAATATTCTTGTGATGTCTTTATTATATCGTAAATTACGCGTTACTTTTCACTACTTTTCACTCATTTAATGGGCAATGTGTACGCCTTTATAAGAAAGTCCCAATCAATTTGTTGACTTTGTCGGTTAGTAAATTTAAAAAGGTAGTTAAACGAAGGCTTTTAGAAAGAGAATTTTATAAATTGTCTGATTATTTTGATGACGAAAAAGTTTGGGATCATTTCCAATCCAAATCAACCAAGCCGAGTTTCTTGCCTGCTTCTTCTCAGCTTGGTCGCGTACAAACAGGCGTAGAATCACTTAGATTTAAGACGATTTAAAATGGTCCTATGTACCTTTATGAATAAAGATATTTTGACTTTGACTTCATTGTTAAATCGTATAGAAGATTAAAGTACATAATTTCAAAGCGAAAATCCTTAAAGGATATGTTGAGGGCCGCCCATGGGCATTTCCACGTCGGAAAGCTTGCGAGAATCTTGCCGGCTTCGACGGGTGTGGGCAAGATGAAGGGCAATAAAGGCATAAGAAAACATTAATCTACTTGGAAAAGGATGTTATCTTAGAATATTTAAGTCCAAGTAACAGTAGGTACATTATTGAATAACATATGTGTATTATATTTACCTGCGGTGACATTGTAAAAGCAAAAATTTTCCCATTATCTTCCAACGGTATGAAAATTAAATAAGAACCAATAATTCTCGAGAATGGTTTAATAATAACAGTCAAACAAACGAAACATTAAATTCGTAGCCACGCGACTCATGACAAACGCAAGGTTGAAATATAAAAAAATTCATGAGCTTATTACTTTTGCGGCTTAAGAATGTAATAACGGCCGGCGAACATTCCATTCTCCTTAATACCATACCGGTTTATCTTCAGGACATTAATTACGAACTTTTACTGTTTGCGGGACACGTAAGTTCTACGTGAAGAAAGCTCTAATAAGAGAAATATTAAGATCCTAGATCGTTTTATATGTTATATAGACTGGCAGTTGAGTTGATTATGTTTGTACACGAATCGTATAAATGGAAAAATGACAACCCCACTTGAGTTTCTTGTGGTTTATTCTCAGCTGAGCGCGTAGTGTACCCATGTAAACATAGCCTTTAAATCTCTTCTTGGAAGGCTTTTATTGTCCGTTATATTTCTATATTTAAATTACCTTATTTTTCGTGTTTTACTTAATTTAATGTACGTTGTGTTTTTTTTTTTCACTTTGTATTCTTCGCACCTCTTGCGCCGGTCCATATGTATTATTTAATTAATTAATTTATTTAATAAGGCACACCAACAACACACATACAAACATAACCCGAAAGAAATTACAAAAAAAACACACACAAGGCATGTATGTGCATAAATTATAGGGATGCACAGCATTACAGGTATACAATAAACAATTTTAAAAAACAACTAAACAATCATATATAAAACAAAAAAAACTCTACACACAGAAATAAAACAAAAAATGAACGTTCCCAAATTGGAGTCTATTGGCGAAACAAGGTCCGCAACAATTTGCGTCTGAAGACATGGAGACTATCACTAAATGGATCAGCGTCGCATGTCCTCAGAGCACAGTTCATGATGAGTGGACTGTTACATCCTACGTTTGTCCTCGCTATCTGGGTATAAAAAAGATTACATGGTTTTCTAGTGCTTCTATTTATTAAAAAATTTACTTTTTCCAAAATACTTGGCATATCTATGGTACCGTTAATGAGTTTAAATACAAATAAAATGTCCAACAGGCGACGTCTACTGCGAAGAGTAATTTTGTGGGTTGCCTGAAAGAGATTGCTTAGTGATAAGGTCGCCCGCTGATCTTATATGTTCTAACATCTGTTAATATTATCTACTTCTACTGTTTTAGTAAAACAAAGTGTGAATACATAAATAAAGAATTTTTGAATTTGAGTGATTTTAAAATAATTCAATTTCGTAATGGTAATTGGCAAATCATTGTCTATGTCGAGTTCGACTTGCAAGCTTGACTGCACCTTTAAGTTTGACTTTTAATATGGAACTTACTAGAATTATTTTTTGTAAAATTAATGAAATTAAAAAAAAAAAAAATTATAGAACCGTTGCCCTAATATTATACATTATAAACTAGATAAGCTCTCGGCAAGTGTTTATTTGATTCTAGTTTGATTTACGAATGTCATACAATAAAAATAATGGCGTTTAGAAGAAGTATATCAACTGATATGTAAATCAAACCAACGTTTGTCAATCTACTAAAGATGGAATCACAAAGATGAGTTTAAAAAGAAACTATTCTCAAAACTTCAAATAGAATTCTTTCTACAGCTTTATGCTTTCGGCTCTTAAAACTTAAGTATGGGATTCCGGAATACAGTTCTTGGAGTAAATAGGAACTCATGGAAAGACGACGCTCAATTCATTTAGGAAATAAAATGGAGGCGGAGATTTCCACATTTACAATACAGCCAATATTTCAATTGAACACCCCAATGCGGAAATTAATTGTAAATGTGATTCGAGGAATAATTTGCATTTATGTGAGTTATATACAATCTTACCCCAAATAGCAAGCACATCCTGTGTTATGGGAAAGAATATGCGTAATTCAAGTTTCGTTTAAAGCTTTTGAAGGTTGGTTCAACATTTTTTTGTCTCAATACAATTAAATTTTTCATTATTACACTGTACATTTCTGGTCAATCTGGTCTTCTGAGTCTTATAACCACGATTTCGTAAACAGTTGAACATCTTCTCTTTTAACGCTAATTGCATACAATTAAGTAACATTAAGATGTTATATGACAGGTAAACATACAATTTTATAATACATTACTATACGTGTTAGGAAAATAAAAATAATTTTATTTATATTACAATATAATCATACTTAAATAAATTATTGCGCCATCTAGTGATGATTGATGCTACTACCATTCAGCCTTTTGGTCAAATTTATTTTCATACGTAACATTTCGTATAGGTGGCAGTATTTCACAAAAACAGATAGAATAATGTTTCTATCCGTTTTCTTAAACTATGCATACTTTTCTTAAGAAAATATCGACACCAATTGAATTAATGATGCTAAAACATATTAAAACAGCCGAAATAATACATTTTTGTTGCAAGTTTAACGCATTAGCAACTGTAGTTCAATTTTTGACATCGATCGGCTCATAAAAATCACGAATCACTGTTTAGGAGTATTTATCACATGTATCCTCATACAGTAATGGTCTCTTTTCTATTCTTAAGATCGGAGAATGATAAAGTCGATGATAAGCTTCCAGAGATGGCTTTTGTCATTGACAAGTCTTTTCGTTCTGTAAGATATAAAAATATAATATATCACACAAATTTTATTTAAATATGCCATAGGACTTAGAGTAAGGTAGATAAAAACATTGGTTTTAGACGTGGACATCGAAACGTAATGAATATTTAATATGAAGAAAAACATCAGTGAACTGAAGCCAGAAAAATATTTTGTTACCTCCACAATCAATTGCATTCAAGAATAAATAATCATTTATACTCTCGAAAAAGAAGACAGACACTATAATATGATATAGGTACATTAGTTTTCGTAGCGTCAAAGTCAGCTGATTTTTTTACACTTTTCTGTATAATACGTGAAATATCCTACCTTCAATTTTATAACTGCCACCTTTGTAATAGAGCTGTATTCGTCTCCTGGCTACGAAAATTATAATATACACAGAAAATGGTGCTGATATTACTATACCAAGTAGAAGGTAATAGATCCAGTATGGATATCTGAAACAGAGGAATCGGTAAAATTGCATAAACGTCTCTCATATGACTAGATTTCGTTCAACGTAGGCAGAGACATTTCTGCCCGACCCATTGGAACTTAGCATTTATCGTTTTGATAGTCTTTAATTAATACGGACCAGCGTCCTCTATAGAAGATTTATTTTGTATGTGTCTAAGAATATATGTTTACAGCATGAACGATCACCTCAATCCGACAGAAACACCGAAAAATCCACACAAATGAACGTTGAAGAGCCGAAGTATCATTAAATACGATACGAATGAATTCAGTAAAAAATTAAACAATTACCCCATTCCTTTGGCTTTCATATGTTTTGCTACTTTATTGTCTGTGGTTAAATTGTCATCGGTTGAAGTGTCATCATAGTAGTTCGTAGAATAATCCAAACTCGACGTTGTATTCAAATTTCTATTGTCTGTATACATTTCCGATGTGGTATCTTCTTCAGTCGTTCTTCCTTCGGTTGAATATGTTTGACAATCGTCACTGTCACAACATGGAAGATCACATGCACAATCAGGTTCCAAACATGTATTATTGCATAATCTGCAGTCTGGTGAACAAATAACTCCGCTTACAGCTTTCATGTCTTGTCTGTATCCTGGATAACATTCGCATATATTTGGTTGTACGCATGAACCCTGACCACAAGGTGTCTTACATAGTGGAGTGCAACTTGTGCTATTCCTGGCCCAACCATCATTACATTCACAGACATCTGGAGCAACACATTTGCCATGTTCGCAGTCTGCACAAAAGGGTGTGCAAGAATTATCAGATTTCACATATCCCTCATAGCAGTGGCACTCATCAGGAGCAATACAGGCACCATTTAGACATGGGTTCGTGCAAATTGGTTCACAGACATCGATGTGTTTATACCAACCTCTATCACATTCACATGTATCCGGAGCAACACATTTACCATGATCGCATGTGTTACAGTGAGGAACACAAGTACCATTCTCCATTTTATAACCATCGTCACAAGTACATTCGTTTGGTGACGTGCACTTGCCATGTCCACAACCACTATCACAATGGGGTACGCATTCATCATCAGACATTTCGAATCCATCAACGCACTGACAAATTTCTGGGCTAACGCATACTCCGTGTGTACATCCCTTGGAACAGTATGGCGCGCATGTGTTATCTTCTAACTTCCTAAAACCAAGATTACATTCGCAGGTCTCTGGGGCAGTACATGTAGCGTTTACACAGGGCTCATTGCATATTGGTTGGCATGTGTTGTTATTAAAAATGTATCCAAAGTCACACTCGCAGGTTTCTGGTGCACTACAATGGCCGCGTCCGCAGTCTATTTGACAGGATGGCAGGCATCTGTAGGTGCTGTTAGGTTGAAAGAAATATCCATCGTTACATTTGCATTCACCGGGCCTGTCACAATAGCCATTTTCACAAGATGGTATACAAATGGGATTACATCGAATGCTGCAAAGAACATTACTGATAAAACTAAAGCATGTAGGACACGTAAAATGCTAATACAAAAATATATAATGTAATCGTAATTAACATGCAAAATATCCATTATAATACACGATACGAATAAACATTGATAAAAGAACTAATTAATATATATGAAAGCGGTTTACATTTTAAACCGATGTCTTTTAGCAATTCCGCTGACCACAATTGCTATTAACAACAAACAGACAAACGAGAGTATTTTGATCACTTGAGCATAAATAGTATCAATTAATATCTACCAACTTGGTATATTACTTGTTAGTGAGTGTGCAAGCCGTTAATACCGATATACAGATATACAGATATACAGATATACAGATATACAGATATACAGATATACATACTTATCGTCAACTTGATCGTCTGCTTGAATGTAACCATCGCAACATATCTTTTTATCTTCGACGAAAATTTTCTGAAACCGTTTTTTTTTCAATTCTATTTTCAGCAAATGACTTTTCACACTTTTTCTTATCTAAATAATTAAATGTTATTCATGCGCCCACCAATAAAAAGCGACTACGTAAGTACGTGGTTATGTAGTAATAAATTATAAATGTAAGAGACAGATTTGGATTAAGAATTAATTTTAGTTAAACTACGTCAATAATAATGTGCAAAAAACCTTTGATTTTTTTAAAGTAAAACAATGTTATCATTATGACATTTCACACACGGTCGTAAGCTAAAAGTTAAGTCATTTATAACTAAAATTTTTGCTGACACTGCGGGCTTCGAACCCGTGACCCTGTGTTCGGCAGTTCGGCCGGGCTAAGTCGTCACAATATTCCATACTTATATAAATCATATCACATAAACATATTATCGTATCAGCAATATTATTCCTATATAAACCGTTCCAAAATAAATCAGATACAAGAATACGATACTGGACTTGAATGTTTTAATACTGACCTGGACCCATTTACTGTCAACATAGGTAGCTAGCCTGGACTTTGTACAGCTACCATACCAGCATTGCGCTCTATAATTCTCTCTGTACGTCTTAACCATGGTCTGTGGTACCCATCGACTGTTCCTGTAATGTTTATACAAAATGTTATTACAATTAAATTGAAAACATTTACTTTTTTATTAATATTTTGCTTTGAAATCAAATATATATACTTAACTTATAAATCAAAGAATTACTAAATAAGGCAAAACAGTTTAATAGGGAAATAATAAAGAACCTAGAGAGAGAAACTTAATAGAAATATAGAAACTTAGTGTATCTTACAGAGAGAAGATATAGAAATAGGCTTGCAATTCATATTCTTTAGAAACAAAAGAAAAGAAAAAAGAAGAAAACAAAGATCGTATCGTATATACAGTTATGGTTTAACGAAATAATAAACAATATTAATGTTCTTTTAAACCATACACAGAAATTGCAGTTATCTAATCTAGTATTAATTATAGATAAATTTAGCCGTTAAGTGAAAAAATATCACAGGAATTGGTTGAAAATGAGACTTTTAATGTGAATGAATGGACTCACTTATTTCTTTATATATACATATATGTTTTAAGGTCTTGCCCGGATTGCATCTGGTAACATTTTATACAGAAATCGGAATATGATAGTCCTTTAATGCAAATTCGATAATACTCCCTCAGGGTTGAAAGTCACACTCTTAATCTACTTGGCTACTGTAGGATTAAATTCTACCCTGTAAGGGTGTATGTTTTGGAAATATAATAAAATACATTTTTTTTTCAGAAACAATTTTTAACTTACATAACTCTCTTATTACACACTTTGCATTCCGCTGTTACAAGTGATGCTAAAATAAATAAAAATCGATACATTTTTAACACTTAACTATTCGCAAATTACATGATAAACTGATGAGGCATAATTGTGATGTTAATAATAAATGATAGGGTAACAATTATTCTTGATATTTTTCATTTGTTAGAAATATTTAGTTCGGCAGATCAAAAAAACAATTTGCAGCATTTATTTAGTATTTTTAAGCATAAAAAGACAAAAACACTGAAAAGGAATATGAATATCTTCATTTCTGTCTGCTGTGATTCAAACTGTGTGCTGTGAAACTCACCACTACCGCGAGTTTCGACGCAAATTGCGTTAGAACCGCCAGTCTGTGGCACCAGCACAGATTTTTCCTGTAAGCTTTCAAGAAACACATTACAAAGAGTGCCTGCTCGTTTGCCTCCGTTCCATAAACCTTTATTACGATCACACAAAAATGATTGTCGCCCTAATCAAAAGATATATAACTAATGATATGTCTAAATAATTTCCGCTGTAAAGGACGTTGATAAGTTTCAGTTGTTATAACAAAGCATATGAATTACTCATGAGCAAATATGTGTACCGACTTTTTATTTAAATAAACCAACATTATAATAATAAATGACAGAACGGTCGGTTATGTTAGCTTCCTAACACAACAGATTTGCTATATTTCGTTCTAGGGTCAAAACATCACTTATATATAGGGGATATGAGCCCTCTCAGTAACGTTAGAAATTTCCAAGTTTGTCTAACGCGTGATTTGGCTCGCATTCAGACGTAGGAAATATCTCTATATGGAAAGTCAGTTTAATATTTTCACACTAAATAATTATGTATTTTAATTTATACACGAATGTATTGTACGTATTATTAACTCATTTAAATTACGTCAAGTTTACGTCATTTATAACGATAGTAGGAATGAATATGCGGAGATAAATTAATTTATTGCATTTCAATTCGGTTAACTGAAATTTTAGAATACATTACTAATTTATAATTTGAACACAATAACTTTGGGAAATCGGGGGGGGATACATACAATACAGGGGGGAATACAGCTTTTCTCTGAAAATCAGTGATTTCGCTTTATGTGTGATATTTTATCTGAATTATGATATTATTATGATATCCATACATCAACATAAAAATTAATATATACTTTCTCCTCCTTCTTAAAGGCCGGCAACTCACTTGTAAGCCTCACGACGTGTCATTGGGCGGCGGTTAGCACATCTGTCAAACTGACCCTCTATTGCCTCCTGTTACATACAAAAATGTACATCTGATTTATTTTACAATTATTCTCTTTAAAATACTCTTCTTTTTGAGCCTACTCCAAATTCAAAGACATAATAGTAAAAGGAATTGATTTCTCTGACACTCTATTAAATATTATCTATATAATATGAATTTTGGAATAATTTCCATCGTATTTAACATTATTTCATACTAAATATACATTAGTAGCTAGCTCGTGCTTTTTTGGAATGGATCTCGCTGATTGACGCATGGCAGCTCAGTGCGGGCCACTCGAGAAGGAGCGACCTCTGGATTGAAACGGCGCAACGCAATACTTATATATGATTGTTTTTTTTTGGGGTTTTCCTTACTTAAAATAAATTTTTCGAGTGTGATTTCATACGATATATTTGTCTCTAAATATAAAAAAAAACGAAAAAAATATCTAGTAATTACAATTTATTAACTATAATTAGCTTGCACAAAAATTATAAACATTTATAACCAACATTTGGTAACTTAAAATTCTCTGCTCCATGGTTACCATGGTTACCGATTTGACATCACAACCATACAATATACCTTTACGGGATACGATATTTTATGGTCATCTCATTTTGAAAACAATAATGAAAATATTTTTCATAAACAGACAGATTGTATTAGAATTACCTTATTTTTTAATTTTTATTTCTTAAACCTATACAGCTTATTCCAAAAAGCTTACACAACAAAAATAGATCAACAACAAAGCCAAAAGAAGGTCAAAACATACAATCGAAAATAGACAACAAAAAAAAACACGAACAGAAAAAAATAAATAATATATATATATATATATATATATATATAAAAGTGCAGTAGCTTATACAAAGTTAACATAACTTCTCTGTTATTCTTTCCTTCCTTACAAGAGATTATCATACAAATCTATAACTATACTCTCTATAATTAAATTAATGGTACTTTTTGTAAACCGTTTTCCCCACAAACATGAGAATTGCCACTCCTGCCAGAGTTCCTATTACTACTCCAGCTATTGCACCGGGTGACCTGTAATAGACATTTTTTAGAATTTAAATTTAATTATATTAAGGTTTCCATATGTTTATCTGAAGCCGCTCTTTTAAAATAAATATTTAAAATATACGTTCCTTTCAGAATTAATTCAAATAACAAAAGCAATATTAGGCTACTCGAGATTTAAACTGTCCCAATGCTAGGCCATTATCTTTGTCCTCTAAATATTTTTTAACTGTATAGATCGCGGTTATATAGAGTAATATCTATATAACATTAAATGCACAAAGGTTTGAAAAAAAAACCCCTTATCGAAGACGTCATATTCCCTAGCGTATTATGTACTTAAGGAACATCACATTTGAATAATATAAATATTTTTCCTTGTGCTATGCAAGTATTCCTGGAATTGTTAATATTCAATTATTGTATGATAATTGATTTAGCCACGTGGCTAGCAGTTGTGTAACTTACATTCTTGATTTCGTGGGTGAAGTAATCGCGTCACTATCTGAAATAAACATTGTTTACTAATAAAATATACTGAAGTGGAACGGGAACTGTGGTAAAGCTTATCGATTATAAATAAATGTAACTTAAGTTAGAATTAAAACTATAGTCATGTGTAAGTCATGCAAATGCGAAAAGTGTGTTCAGTTTGCAGTAAGATCAATGAAATAAAATTAATATACAATATCCTGTATATACCTGCTGTGGATGAATCTTCATTTGGTTTATCGTGTAGTGAAGATGGTGCACTAGAATTTTCTTCTGGTTTTACTGTAGCCGGGGGTTGTGCTCCCCCTTCTGGTTTTAGTGTTGCCGGGGGCTGCGCTCCCCCTTCTGGTTTCGCTGTTGCCGGGGGCTGCGCTCCCCCTTCTGGTTTTAATGTTGCCGGGGGCTGTGCTCCCCCTTCTGGTTTTAGTGTTGCCGGGGGCTGCGCTCCCCCTTCTGGTTTCAGTGTTGCCGGGGGTTGTGCTCCCCCTTCTGGTTTTAGTGGTGCCGGGGGTTGTGCTCCCCCTTCTGGTTTTAGTGTTGCCGGGGGCTGCGCTCCCCCTTCTGGTTTCGCTGTTGCCGGGGGCTGTGCTCCCCCTTCTGATTTCGCTGTTGCCGGGGGCTGTGCTCCCCCTTCTGGTTTAAGTGGTGCCGGGGGCTGCGCTCCCCCTTCTGGTTTTAGTGTTGCCGGGGGCTGCGCTCCCCCTTCTGGTTTCGCTGTTGCCGGGGGCTGCGCTCCCCCTTCTGGTTTTAGTGTTGCCGGGGGTTGTGCTCCCCCTTCTGGTTTTAGTGTTGCCGGGGGTTGTGCTCCCCCTTCTGGTTTTAGTGTTGCCGGGGGCTGTGCTCCCCCTTCAGGTTTAAGTGGTGCCGGGGGCTGCGCTCCCCCTTCTGGTTTCAGTGTTGCTGGGGGCTGCGCTTCCCCTTCTGGTTTCGCTGTTGCCGGGGGCTGCGCTCCCCCTTCTGGTTCCACTATTGCCTGTGGTTGTGCTTCCCCTTCTGGTTTCGCTGTTGCCGGGGGCTGCGCTCCCCCTTTTGGTTCCACTATTGCCTGTGGTTGTGCTTCCCCTTCTGGTTTCGCTGTTGCCGGGGGCTGCGCTCCCCCTTCTGGTTCCACTATTGCCTGTGGTTGTGCTTCCCCTTCTGGTTTTAGTGATGCCGCAGATGGTATAATGGATGGCTCTACGGGGCTGTTAAAGAAATCAAAGATAACTTTATGATATACTAGCTTTCCGCCCGCGGCTTCGCCCACGTGTAATTTAGTTAAGTATATAGCGATTTTTAATGATCTCGAAAGGGCTTTCTTTCACGGGCTAATATCTTGTTACAATTGGAATTGTATATAGCCTGTGTTACTCAGGGATGATGTAGCTTTACAGGATCGGATGATTCGGGGAAATCGAGGGCAACTTTCAAATTAACGTACAGGCAATTAATATTCTGATAATTTTATATTCTGATAGTCATCTGCTTATGTGGATGAGCTGATGATGGAAGGTAAAACTCCTCAGCGGTTAAGAGTTGAAAGAAAATTCGTACGAAGTTATGAGTACGAAAAACGTACTTGTGAGGATATTACTTATTAGCTTGACCAAATAATAAAAGGTAAACCTCATTAACGTTAAGACGTAGGTGGAAAAATGGATGCGATAAACGATAAACGTCACTCGTTTCTTTGACTTGTTTGTATAGGTAGTGTTCACTCAAAATAATCATAGGGTAAAACGTTAATGAAAGTTTGAACTGCATGGTAGTCATTACACAATTATATGTAATCCAACCGGATTTGAACCGCGTTCAAATCCGGTTAGTAGTTTTCAAGTTATAACGTACCAGACAGACAGACAGACAGACAGACAGACAAGAATTCCAAAAATAGTTTTTTCGGTTTCTATGACTCTTCTTTAATTGCCTCCTTTCAGTTTTTTGGAAAAATATTTAATGTACAGATTTTCGATTTTAACTGTCTTATTATTAGTATAGAAGATGTAATCGAATATTCCGATTAGCAAAGTAGGCTTAGTACAAAATAACAATCGGCGATTTTTTTATATGGTTCCATTATGAAATACAGCGACTTAGTTAATAGAGAGAAATATTTAATTGGATTTATAAAATATTTTTGTACTTACATTGCGAATGACATCGTACAATACTGAAGTACCTGCAATTGAAGTTATATTTATTACTCTTTATAGCCTCTGTATGATTTAGAAAAAATGCACCGAAGTAATTATAAATATTGTAAGAACTTTTGTAAGTATACTTTTCAAACAATATTTAAATGAAAAATTAATACACACCAGTAACGCAAATATTGCGGGAAACACGCGAGCCGCCATTTTGATTCGCAACACAGGTCACTGCCTCTACTTAGAATCAAATGAAGGATATTAGTAACTACCGAGGCTTTTATATAATGAAACCCAAAAACCCAAAATATTTCCTTATTAAATGCAGATACATTTACAATTTTTAAACTAATTATTTTTAAACATTTGCCATAGAAGAGCACACAGTTTCAGATTGAATAGATTTGAATTTATACATTTTAGGATAAAGGCACAGAAAAATAATTTTCAGAATGATAAAAATAAAATCCGTTTTCATATAACGACAATTACATTCAAATGTAATTAAATTCGCATTAAAAAGTTTGATGTGTCATACGCAAAACCAACTACAAAAACTTTAAAGCGGGATTTGAAGCTTATAAGTTTTAAGAACGATAAGAAATTTCCGATTGTTGATTAAATTTCTTGCCTGATTCTTCTCAGCTTGTTCGCGTACGAACAGTCGTAGAATAACTTAGATTTAACAAGATTCAAAACGGTAGGACCATTCTACTTTAATGAATAAAGATATTTTGACTTTGAAATAAGTAATTTGCAAAATAATCGTAATTTAAGTGCTTTAATGTACTTGTATGAACAAAGGCAATAAAATTGCTATCAGTGCACCACTTTTGGATGGTATCGATATTTAAACACAAAATACTCAAATACATTTTAAGTATTCTTTTATCTTGTCGGTTGCCTGGAAGAGATCGCTTATAAGGCCGCCCGTTGCTCTTATATGTATTAATATATATTGACATCATCTACTTCTACTGTTTTAGTGCAATTACGTGTGAATGAAGAAAATAAATTAATTTAGTTTATTATTTTTAGTAAAAAATGCCCGCTAACTGCAGTTTACTGTAGGCTATGTTTTTATAGTAGATGGTGCAAACGAGCAGGAGGCCCACTATAAAGGTGACTTCGCCGCCTATAAACACTTACGTGGGTAAGTGAGTGCGTTGCCGGCCCTTTTAGGGAGTCGTACTCTTTTGTCTTGAACTTTAAGTCCCGCCACGGCTGGTTATATATTATTATTATATATTACTGGTGGATAAGCAGGTTCCATAACGTGGTGGTGCGTGCTAACAAATGTCTTATCGCTTATCGATGTAGTCAAAATTATTACATTTCTAACTTGTTTATCTCTAGTATATACATCCTATATACATTCGTGGGCACGTATAAGCGCTTTCTCTTATATTTACTTTATTATAATAAAAAAAACAATGAAATAACTTATATATAAAAAAAGCTTTATTATATAATTACATTAAATATAATATCATCTTGAGCTTTGTTTAACATACATTCATAATAAGAAATGAAATGGATATACAAAAATATAGTTTATTTGACTATATGATAATATTGTATTGTTATTTTTTATATAATGTATAGGTATCATTTCTACATAGAATCGATCATTTATGAACGTCAATGGTTTTCTTATATATATATATAATAAACCGGTCTGAGGACAATAGACTTTCTGAAATTTACAAAGAGAATTCATTTTGAGTGTTTTAAATAAATAATTATATATTCAATTATTACAGTGGCTATATCATTGGTATCATTTTTCCTGTTATTAATAAGATATATTTTAATTAACAAATTTAGCTCGGTGTATCGATAACGATGTATAAATGTCTATCATGAATTCTATTATAATAATATTCTGAGCAGAGAGTAACTATTAAACGTAGTTAAATCAAAGAAAGCGCATTAAGCAAATACATATTACAGAATATAATGTATATAAACATATGAATAATTATGTATTGTAAACCAAAACTTGCAAAAGCTCTGTCGTCACGTAAAGCTCCATGACAATAAATAAAGTTATGTGAAAATTATAATCGAATTTAACCCGTGAAAGTTGTATTAGGATGTGCATATTAACTTAGATTTAAATAGTATTTCATTACCTTTGTAAGGTAATGAAACGGCCCAAAGATCATATGGTTGTTGGGAAAAATGATTTTAACATTCCGTGCGTGTAAAATATGTGTCCAGTTCTAAAATAACTGTGCAGTAATAATGATAAAGTGGGAATTTCTGAAGTGCAACTCGGAAACACATCAAGTAACAACAAGGAAAGAACACACGCTTTACCGATAGTTCGTGAAACAGTGTCAATTTAAACTGAGAAGCATACGAATTTACATTATTTTTTATACAATACAATTCTTAGTAGAGGCTTAAACGTTTTTTTTTATAGAAGAGGGGGCAAACCGCCCATAGACACTCACGCGGCTGGGAGCTCGTGAGTGCATTGGCGGCCTTTAAAGGAAAATTAGGAAATGGGGGGTAGGGGAAGAGGACGGGGGAGGAGAAAGGATGGGCACCGGATGATCTCACTCACCGAACGAAACGCGAGTACAAAATGAACAAAGTCCAATTGCATTACTTTACGCCGGTTTTCTGGGAGAGAGTGGTATTTCTCCAGCCGTGTCTGCCCATTCGGCTGAAACTCATGGCACAGTAACAGCATGGCACTCCCACTCCCATAATTTATACGTAAATAGACACACCCATATATCGTATTAAAGCCGGTTAGGTTTTGATCAACTAACCAACCAACACCAGCTTCAGCAAAAATTTAGGCTGAACCAGTCGCATCAAAAGATAAAAATGCATTGTATATTTTGGTATGGATTTATTTTCCGTTAGAGTTAATGCATTTATCACACATAAAGTATGCTTAAAGGAAACTCTTATCACTAATTAAATATTAATAATGCAGCATTTACGTATCAGTGCTGCAATAATTACAATTGTTATAAATAAAAATGGAGATTGTTGTAAAAATATGTGTTTTATTGTTAATAAAGCTCCAAAGAATTGGGGACTCGGTCAAGAAGTCCCCAATTCTTTCTATTTAATATTAAAATAATTTTTTTTACATGCTTAAATTTTAATACACGCGATTACTGTACTGGAGTGTTATAGACTCTTGTGTTCTTCTATTATTCTTATTAATTAAGTTCTACCATTTTCTATATATATGACAGTGATATGATTACCCAGTTGCATTACGAAGTATTATCGTTATATATTATTTTAATTATTCAAAGTCAAATTCAAAATATCCCCTAGGAACTACTAGGCTCCTAAGACTAGTAGTGGGAACAGCCAACTTATCCTTATTTCTCGTATTGAGACTATGATAATAGCAATTTTTTTGAACTAACACCAAGTTTTCATGAATATACTGGTACTGTTTTTTGAGTGGGAGTGCCATGCCATGCCATGCACAGAAAACCGGCGTAAAGTGATACAATTGGACTTTGTTCATTTTGTACCCGCGTTTTGTTCGGTGAGTGAGATCTTCCGGGGCCCATCCTTTCCCGTCCTCTTCCCCTACCCCTCCATTTCCTAACTTTACTTTAAAGGCCGGCAACGCACTCACGAGCTCCCAGCCACGTGAGTGTCTATGTGCGGCGTTTTTGCCTATATGGTGGGCCCCCTGCACGTTTGCCCCCTCTTCTATAAAAAACAATAAAAATAATAATGTCTGACTGTTGCTTTAAAAAAATTTTAACCTAAGCCGTCAGTCCTTTCTTGTTATAATTTTTGGCAGTACATAATCTGACAATAAAGCTGTCTTTATTGTGTACTGGCTAATGATAATAACATCTTAAAGGGTAGTGAAACGACAATAAAATTTTAAGTCTTTATGTACACTGGCTATTATATAGCGTTCCTTTAAACTTAATTAATACATAATAAATAATTTTAAAACACTTATTTTTAATAATGTATTAAAAAAATATTTCAGATTTGTACTAGGCCTAAATAGGTGTATGTTATTGTAATAGTATTTCACTGGAAACCATACCACGGTCCCCACATCACTTCAGTTAGCCTTGGGCAGAGAGCTGGTCCTCCAACTAAACCACTGACTGGCCCGAAGGCCTCGGTGGGTCGATCGATGAAATCGTACTGATTTTTTATCATAGATGTCGCCCCAACAACCAATATAATCTTGAACAGGGCTGTATTAATTTTTGTAAATTCGATTTTCAAGGCGCTATTTCCTAACTATATACTATATGTTTTATATTATATACTACGTCTTTCGTTGGTCATATAAAGCAATACAATTTTATATTTATGTAAACCTGTTTACAATGAAATTTGATGTGAATGATTCGGTTTGCCAAAGCTTTTGAGTCGAAAATTTCAAATAAGATTCATGTAATTAAAAAAGAGCTCACATAATACAATTTTACATTTATAGTCACTGTTTAAGATAGTATCTCTTAATTTACTATAACTTAAAAGTTCACCACATAATTAAATGTTACATCTTAATTAACCAAATGTTTCACGATGTATCCAAGAGATTTGAATGTTAATTGTAACACTAGTATTATAACGCTTCGTCTGTTGGTCGTAGTGGTTCGTTTACACTATCGTTATAGTCTTCGTTTGTCCCATATATGTTGACGACACTTCCATGTCGTCTCGTCAACAGCGTATCGGGTACTGTATACACAACACTGCCGATTTCGTTCCCACCTGGAAAATTTTAAAAATATTTAGATGATAATCATTTATGCGAAAAAAAATTATTCATACACTCGCACACTAGTACACGCTCACTTCAATGGTACACACTCACACACAAATAATCTTTATATTATTTGTTTCTGTTTTAACTATCTATGATACTTTAAAAATTTATTAAAGTAATATTAATCTAAAGAACGTATTTACATCTCATTGAACCTATGACATCCAAGGTGCAATGGATACCATGTTGGACCGAACATTTGTGTGATTATACATTGAGTCAACATTTTATTTATGTAAAATGTGTCATAATTATAAAATATTGTATTAAATCATTGTCATTAAGAGCTTGATAATATTATCGGCTTATGAGGAAGTATGATGTCATTTTTACATAGCTTTATGTGGCGTTTAAATATATTAAACATTATGGTATGATAAAATACATATATTTCGTATGTAATTTTGAAGTGCTTCACGCGATACATAAACTCAATATTAAATCGCTTAGATCCTGACAAAAATATTAACTGACATTAAAATTAGTGACTTTGCAATTTAAAGAAGCTCCTTATCACTTCTCGTCGACTCTACGCCCCTACTCTAGGATTCGGCATAAAATGTAATTATATAATAATAAAATAATTTTATTCAACGATTTATTAGTCATTTTTTTTAATACCGTTACATGAAAAATTATGCTTAATTAAGCTTATAATTATAATCCTGTTACAACCCTGGGGCTCAGGTCTTTCATTTATTAATATATGTTTATAGATTAGAATTGTGTTGGATGTTATGTATCGTTGGTTCTAAAACATACTGGTTTAAAACTGGTAAAGGGAGACGCTTGAACCATTTGGCCAACACCGCAGTAATTAACCTAAACTATGAATTATGCCTTTACGTAAAATCAAATTGAATTGTCTACTTTATATGTACTTTCTCACAAACAATACTCCTTTGATATTTGTATTATTGTGTGTGTATATAGTTCTAAATTATTTTGTGTAAATTACTTTTGCGCTTACCTGTATCTGTTTCAACACACAGTCACTAAGTTAACTGTTCAGTTAGTTAACTAAGTTAGTTGTTTAGTAGTACAAATATTTACCTGCTTTAATATCGTCAACTCCGTATTCTCGTCGCTTCCGCCATATGTGACCCATGGCGATAATCACCAACGTCAGTAATGCCAACCCCACAACACCACCAAGGAGCCATCCAAGCTCCAGTCCTGCCAATCTGAAACGATTTGCCATTATTTGTCAAAAGTCGAATCAAATTATTGGATCAAATCGATACGCAATATTACAAAAAGCATTCAATGTTGCCACTCTTCGAAATTTATTAAAATAAAATATTTTTAATGGATATAAGAACATATGGATATAAGCAATATAAGAACGTATAACAATATTTACAATTTACAAATGATCTTTACAAGTATAAATCCGATAATAATGTTTTGTTATGCTTAATTATAACAGAAGTGAGTATTGCCCTATTTAAGAAATGTCAGATATAATTAAATCAAAGAGCCGTTGAATTCAAACTCAAACCCAAAATATCTTTATTCAAGTAGGTCTTTATAAAGACATTTTTGAATCGTCAATTTTTACACTACCACCGGTTCGAAAGGCAGTAATCTACCGAGAAGAACCGGCAAGAAACTCGATAGCTGCTCTTTTAAAATAAACAATTAATACAAAATTGTGCTACTGACAATTAAAATAACAAAGAATTGTAAGGCTACTCAAGAATTGGACTGTCCCAATGCCGAGCCAATTGCCGACACATTAAAGGGATATTTGTCCAATTGAAATCGAAAAAGAAAAAGAACAATTTATAAATTATAACACTAAAATTACACTGTATAACGGTTTTGATACACTATACGGAACAAGGGACAAAGTGGACACCGGACACTGTAAAGTTTTTTGTACTGGGATGGCAAATAAAGGACAGATAAACCAGTCATGTATTGTGTTTATGAATAAGGAAGAGACTTACTGTGTGGGGGCTCCAACTTCAGCTGGCTCCTCTAAATGATAACAAGGTTCGCCATATTTACACCAACATAAGCCATCCGAACATATTCCTTCGCAAGTTTTACATTCAACTCTGTAAACACAAAAAATATATGGTTAGGCTATTTAAAACCCGTTTTATTTTTACATGCTTTCCACATAGAATTAACTATCACTAAGTCGATAGTTTTCATCTAAGGTTCCAAGTTCCGATTAAGTCGTAAGTTAGTCAAACAATGTTTTTAGTTAATCTCCGCACGTGTTAATCCCGGGTTTTGGTGACAAAAATAGACATGACCAATCGTCGAAATCTTTAAGGAAGTCGAGGTTCATCAAAGTTCATTTTGAGGATATTAAACAGATACAGCTGAACATTTTTTGCAAACACGATTGTTCTCGATATTCAAAATATTTATGTTATCAGAATAAACCTGTCGATGGAAGTGAAACATTATTTATGATCTATATTATAAAGAAAGAATCTTGTTAGCAATCCATTTATTAACGAGGCTTTATAACCCGATTGGAATATTCATGCGAAATTATATATATAGTTAAATTATACTTAGTGGTAATATCCACATAAATATTATAAATAAGTAATTCTTTCCGTATGTATGTTACGTTTAAACTGCTCAACTGACTTCGATGAAATCTGATAGGCATGGACTAAACTTACTTATAGACATAGCTAACCGATTTTCCAAATTTCTTTTGTATTTAAACACCCCGGGCGAAGTCGCCGACAAAATTGTCTATAAATTAAATATACTTTAGTGCTATAAAAATATACTCACGGCTTAATCTCAATGCAGCTACCTTCAAAAAGCTTGAACCCATTATCACATACACATTTATCATCCACACATTTTCCATCGTTACAAGTGCAGTTCTTATGAACCGTAGTAACCGTAATAGTTGTTTTAAAACAATTGTTCGGTGTTGTGTCATTACGTAGGTAGCCCTCAAAACATTCACATGTATTCGGTGCCACGCATCTTGCATTGACACATGGGACAGAACAGCTCGGTGTGCAGACACCCATCACCAAACTGTACCCTTCATTGCAGAAGCAGTAATTACCTTTCAGACATCGTCCGTTTTCACAGTTATCGCAGTGCCTCTCACAAGTGGTATTAGTCTTTCTTTGGTAACCTTCAATACATTTGCATTCGTTAGGGCCAACGCACAATGAATTCACACATTTTGGTTTACATACTGGCTTACAAGTTCCATTGGAAAGAACAAATCCATCACGGCAAACACAAGTATTAGGAGCTGTGCATACACCATTACAACCGTCACATTTAGGCACACATGTACCACCTTCTAAAGTATAGCCTGCGTTGCATCTACACTGATCTGGTGCTATACAGTCACCGTTTGAACAACCATCACATTTAGGTTCACACATTGTACTATTAAGCGGCTGATATCCGGGGAAACAAGAGCACGTGCCGGGAGCAACACAGGTGGCGTTAACGCATGGTATTTCACAAATTGGTCTACAATTGTATCTATCCAAAGGATCAATATCAAAGTCGACATTACACGTACATTTATCTGGTCCGGAGCAAACTCCATTAGCACAAGGACGCTGGCAATGGGGCAGGCAGATACTGTTTTGTTTTGTATATCCGTCGTTACATTTGCAATCGTTTGGTGCGACACAATCGCCATTATGACATTCGTCGCACACTGGTTGACAGGTATCATTGACTAACACATATCCAGGTGAGCAGATGCATTTATTTGGTGCCACACAATTACCATGTATGCAAGGTGTGTCGCAGATTGGCTCGCACGTGAACTGATCCACGTGTGCATATCCCGTCTCGCAAGTACACACGTTGGGCGCTGTACATTGTCCGTGAGTACAAGGATTGTCGCAAATTGGGTTAACACATTCATTACCATTGATAAGGACTAGAGGTGGTGTGCAGACGCAGTTGTTCTGTGTGATACATGTACCGTTTTTACAACCATTGTTGCATTTCGCACGGCAGGTGTTACTGGCTCTATCATATATATATCCGGCGCAGCATCCGAGCATCTGTAACACATAATAATGACTTATTGTTTTATAGAATATAGCGGAACTTAACGGCTTAATATTTTACTTATTTATTTTATTTATGAAACATAACAGACATTTGGACGCTTGAAAGATATTGTTACCAAATATTTATCATTTAAAGCTCCACGGCAGTTAATCCCTTCGATTAATCGATCCCTTTAATGTGTCGGCAATTGGCTCAGCATTGGGACAGTTCAATTCTTGAGTAGCCTTACAATGCTTTGTTATTTGAATTGTCAGCAGCACAATTTTGTATTAATTGTTTATTTTAAAAGGGCTATCGAGTTTCTTGCCGGTTCTTCTCGGTAGATGACTGCCTTACGAACCGGTGGTAGTTGTGAAAATTGACGATTCAAAAGTGTCTTTATAAAGACCTACTTGAATAAAGATATTTTGAGTTTGAGTTTAATATGAAAGTTAATGTCTGACTTAACCAAACAAGACTATATAGGTATAATAATAAAAATGACTTACATTGCTTCGGCTATATCTGGAATAGAAAAAAAACAATTAGTAAACTATTAACTAATGTTCATTATATATCCTTTACCGCTCACACAGTTATGTAATAGTTTTGCTATTGCGACCATATTGAAATTAGATTAATAAAAATATTTTAGTATATACAAAAATAGATAGATAGAGATATTAACATATTCACTGATGCATGGTGCAATTTTTTAATATATCAACCACGTGTTAATAAATAAATAATAAATATTGCTACTAAAATAGATTTTGTTTATAGAATTAATTTATGGTATATCTTCATTAAGTAGTCTATAACTGACTTAATATGTTTTTCCAAACACCATTTATAATAATAAGTGTTGATAAAAATAGCACCCCGGAAGCAATTACTCTAGTCTAAACAAAACCGTGTTATATATGTGTAAAGCTGAAATACTCAAGTGAAAATCTAAGCTGCGATCTAATAACATACGCTTTTTTATAAATTATTTACTATTTAAGTTATTACAATTTTAAAAGTTGACCGACATCCTGTATTAAATCCTATATATAGTATATTCAGATGTTATTGCAAATGTGACAAGATCCCTCCCATTGGTTTAAGTAATTGGTTAATGTTTAGGTAATATAAAGTCGCAAGTTCTATTACCGTATAAAGTACTTTTTAAACGATAAAAATCTTGGAAAGGGTCGCCCTAAATGCTATGCAAAAGGATCACGCTTAAAGAACTGGGACAGGTAACCAGCTAAGTTTGTGGGTGTCTTCTCAGGCCGGTTTAATTTGAACCCTCGTAGATCTCTACATATTTTGACGTACATAAGCGATACGCTGATATGACAAAATCAACAATTGTAAATGATATGAGAACATAAATATTAATGAAAAGAAAAACCAATTCAAGTGCAAAAAAACTTACTGACATACGTGTGGCTCGCCAATTCGCAAACCGCTTACATCAAAAATGAATACCACAAACAATAAATGTATTCTCATACTGATAAGTTATCGCTTCCGCGGCACGATCACCTCCAAGCACGGCTCAACTCCAACTGGCGTGTACGGGACGTTGTGTTTTGAATAAGTCATTGTCTAAGACAAAGCTCTGTGATTAGTGATAAAAAGCTTTGATGTACGACATTTAAAATTTGTTGGATCTGTGTCGGAATTACACAATGAAAGTGGTGCTTATATAATTATTTTATATTGTTAAAAGCTTGGGAATTAATGCTGATATTAGGACATTTGTGAAAGAGTAACCACGCTTTCAAAATAGATAGTGTGTATACTCTCAGACCGGTTGAAACCGTTGCTCGAAAGAAAATTATTAAAGAAGATATAAATAAGAACCAAAGAGTTTTTTTTAAGTTTTCCATTTCACTGTAGTAAGTGATTGGACAAACGATGTTATTCCACAAGTGTAACATTTATAAAGTCTTTTGCCTTTGGTATATTTAATGTGTCGGCAATTGGCTCAGCATCGGGACAGTTTAATTCTTGAGTAGCCTTACAATGCTTTGTTATTTTAATTTTCAGTAGCACAATTTTGTATTAGTTGTTTATTTTAAAAGAGCAGCTATCGAGTTTGCCGGTTCTTCTCGGTAAATGACTGCCTTCCGACCCGGTGGTAGTGTAAAAATTGACGATTCAAAAGTGTCTTTATAAAGACCTACTTGAATAAAGATATTTTGAGTTTGAGTTTATACGCTAGTATTACAAATAATAATTTATCTAAATGATAATGAATTAACTCTGGTCACATTTATGTTAAAAAATATTTTATTTAAACAAAGTATAGCTTAGAACAATGACATTTTACATTAACGTCCGGTAATATTTATACAAACGGGATTTGAATAGGCGAAAATATTATTCAAATCGTATGTGAAGCTAATAAAATTTCGCACGTGCTAAACGAAAGCCGCTGAATGGAAGCCATAATTAGAATGTGGTTCCGTAGTATTTGACTGGGCTTATTAACTAGCCTTTGTTTGCATTTTATGGTGTTACATAGAGTGATCGTTAAATGGAGAGACGATAAATCATTGTATGGAATACAAGGTAAACTCACTTCCCGATCCTATCCGATCAGCCTCCTCACTATCATCTTATAAATCACTTCTTCGTAAACATTTCTTGTCTACAATATAATTATTTATAATTCTAGATTTAAATTAGCATATTTTTCGGTTTTTCTTATTTTACTGTTGTGTTTTGTTTCTGTATTATTATTTTTTGTATACTTCGCACCCTTTGCACCTGTCTTATTATATTTTAAGTATTCTTTTATCGTGTGGGTTGTCTGAAAAGAGATAGCTTTTTAGCGATAAGGCCGCCCGTCGCTCTTATATAGAGTACTAACATCTGTTAACGTCATTTGCTTCTAGTGTTTAAGTGCGATAAAGTGTAAAATAAATAAATAAACCAACCAAAGCTAATTGATTTTGACGCTTTAGTGAGTTTGTCGTTAAATCGAATGACGTTACATGGAGTGTCCACTGTATATAATATAAATTTAGCTGGTGCTTTTCTCGCTCACCGTATGAGCGGTACAGCGAGGAAAAACCAGCATTATGGGTACTCTACAACAGAACCATTTTTTTAAAGTTATTTAATATAACTTATTTTGTAACCAAATGTGATTGAAGTATATATAATAAATGTCAGCAGTTAACAATCAATTAAAGCTAGATTATCCTATAAAGAAAATTCTCGTGTCATTGTTCCCGGACTGCTCCGAAACGGCTTGACCGATTCTCATGAAATTTTGTGAGCATATTAAGTAGGTCTGAGAATCGATGAACATCACTTTTTAGTAATATTATGGCAAAACGTTTGCTGAGTCAGATAGTCTTTGCGTAAAATTAACAGGTGAAAATATGATGACTACCGTTTGTCTCTTGGTTTAATTTTACCACCGCACCTCACTCAGCAGTAGGTGAAATATCCAGCACCAAATCAAGGGCCCCTAAAATATTCACTATTCTAATTCGTATGGACACTGGTCATTTTAAAGCACTTTATATTCATGTCATGTTTATTCTTAATCGGCTCTATGTTTAACGCTCTATTGATATATTGTTGTACTTTAACAAGTAATGGATAAATAAGAGTGACCTTGTTATTTTGTTTGACTTGTCGAATAAAAAGTGTTGCCACACTAAAATAAAGTAAATTAATTTAAATGCTTATTTCAGCTCCATACAATTTAAAATATTTTAACAGTCACAAGGATTTGAAAAATCCATACAAATCGGAAGATTAGTGGTTTAAGCATAGTTATCATCTAGCTATAAGATAGAGAGTTAAGAAAATTTCAATAAAAATCTTGCCAAATGAGTAGTTTAAAAATGTGGGCTTGTATATACTTTTGAAAACTGTATCGTAAAAAGATATAAATAATAAATACATAACACATAAATGTATGAAAGAAAGCGATTCTCAAAACATACAAAATTTTATGAGAATCGGTCGAGCCGTCTCGGGATAGTTTAGCAACAAACACAGAAGCTTCCAGTCTAATTTATAAAATGATGCACGCGTAATACCATCACAATAGAACTGACGTCATTCGAAAAATAAACAACTTCAGTCTAATCGGGAATAAAGGATATTGTGAACGATTTTTTTATCACATCAACCGCAACTGGAATTTTCCTAATGATATGTACATTAATTATGTAACATGTGGTTTAACGGACAGGATGGAAAATAGACAGGAAACTTCGCGACGTATCTTGAGACATTATGTAACTCTGGTGAATGTTAAGGAACTTCGTTAGAGATCACTTGTGTACGTCAATCATTTTCGTTCTAAGTCTACCAGGCTTCCAAAATCAACCGGTCTGAGATGATACCCACAAGAAACTCAGCGGTTTTATCGTGATTACTTATGCATTTTTAACGATTAAATACTCCTTTACACTATTGTACGACTTGCTCAGTTTTTGCATAAGATTTTTGAGACTTATTTGGAAAAATAATTTTGGAGTTTATTTTATTTTCACTCAAAATCGATAACACAGGATACATAGACAATCTATAGGTATAACCTCAATACAATGAGGTATTTGAAAGACTTATTTGGAAAAATAATTTTGGAGTTTATTTTATTTTCACTCAAAATCGATAACACAGGATACATAGACAATCTATAGGTATAACCTCAATACAATGACTCAGAAAAAAATTAAATGCCTATTTATAACTCTAAATAAATAATGTCAAACCTCACAAAATATGTTTGATACAAGGCAGGCGCTTGACCCCACTGTGAGGACATGTGGATATCCCTGTGTTGTGGGTGTCGGAAGTGTGTGTGCAAATGTTGTATTATTTTGTTTCTTATAAAAGCAGTTTAAAAAGCTATTTAAAACGTCAAAACATACATTTTAAATCCTGCCATCTGCCGATATTATTAAACACTAAACAGAATTGCAAATCATAAAACATTTTAACTCTGCGAACCCAACTGAAGATGTCGTTGGTATACGTACAAAATTAAATTGCATTTTTTACTCATAATAAAATTAAGTGAGCCGTTTCATCAAGATTTAAACATTTAGATTAGCTAGAGCTAACATTAACACGTTAAAAGTTCAATCGAACTTTAAAGGAAAACCCCAATCTGTTCGGAGATTTGTAAACATATTCTGAATTCTGAGTGTTTCATAAATTCACACAATTAAAGTTACATTTGACAGTTAACCATCCTTAACTGCCCGTTAACTTTGAGATAGATGCAATGCACCAAATATGGTACAATATTGAAATGCAATTGTGCATTGAGGTCAAATGATATCGTCAGCACAGGATATAGACCATTTGCATTGACACAATAGATGTGAACGATCGCACTTCGTTATCAGTTCATTAGCTTATGGTCCTAGGTCCCTGACTCATTCTTGGGAAAGGTATATCGGATATATATATCGGATATATATATCGAAGGATATATCACTTGAATAATTATTGTAATTGTTCAATTTTAACTATACATTAGTAATTACCTAGTAGCTATTAAGTCAAGCTAAAAAATATCTTAATATGCTCGCCTTAATTGATCATCTTGCCTGAGTAAATAAGCTTGCCTTAGTTAACTAACTGTAAAATAATTGACTTCTTTAAAGAAAAGCTTAGTAATAGTGATGTCTATATGGCAAATAATTACAAATTATATATCGTATACTACCACAAAATATGTATTTAATAAAATATAAATTTGTACTACTTACGGTCTGCATATTTGTTCAAGGCATTCGCCATTAGCATTGCAAGTACAGAATTCCGAGCACGCCTGGCACACACCGTCACTATTCCTCATAAATCCTTCATTACACGAACATACATCGGGGGCGGAACAATACCCATTGACGCACTTGGTACAAACAGGTATACATGTCCCATTATCACTTTTGTAACCACTGGCACAATCACAAACGTTTGGCGCTAAACAATTCTCGCAATTACACTCGGGTTCGCACCTACCCCCAATATATCTAAACCCGTCCAAACATTGGCAAACATTTGGACTAACACATTTACCATCACACTTATCGCAAACAGGTTCACACATCCCACTAACATTAGCATACCCTTCAACACACCGACAAACGTTTGGGCCGACACATGTTCCAATACATGCATCACAGATAGGTTGGCAGGCGTTGTCCTTCATAACATACCCGCTATCACAAACGCAGGTATTGTTAATACAGCTCCCATTTGGACAATCGCATTTTACACATGTGAAGTCGGCTGCTAAATTGAATCCCGGCTCGCAGTGGTAACAGTGCGTTGAATTAAACGTCTCGTAGTTATTTCGGCAAACGCAGGTGTCATTGATGCAAGCGCCGTTAACACAAGGTGGGTTACATTCAGGGATTATACAAGCGTTCTTGTGCTGGGGATGCTTGACGGATGGAGGGTCACAAGTGCAGGTGTCAGGTGCTGTGCAACGACCGCCATTACAACCGGTACTGCAAAGGGGTGCGCAAGAGTCGTTTTCGTTGTTATACTGCCATCCGCTGCAACAAACTGCTTGTGTCTTCCATGCTATGTATGTCTGGAATTTATTATAACTTTGTACAATTCTTAAAATATACTTTTGACAATACATTAGAACGATTATCGTGTTGTGATTTTGTATATATATATATACAATACAAACAAAGACTAATACTTAAAAATATTATGTAAAGTAAGGAAGAATAGAAAATCAATGGACTAAAGGTGCTGTCGCTATATATCTTTCTGACAACTGGACGTGGCTGACAATGGTGTAAGTAGGTTCTATTTTTGTATTATATAAGTTACTACCAATAAAAAGTATTAAAATTTCGTACTTAAAAACTTTTAAGTCAGTATTGCAATCGATGCCTAGCGAAGCTACGGAGTACAGATTACAACTTACCTCCAACTTGGTCCTTCTGACGACACATTTCTTTTTCCCACACAACTTGTTGATTGCAACCTTAATTGGCTTTGCCCTTGTCTTGCGCGCACTGAAAATCACACATGATTGTTATAGAACCTAGTCAAAACTATCTTATATTAATTACGTTTTTAAATAATACAGAAACTAAGGTATGTCAAATATATTTCTCAATTAAACGTTTGGATATATTCGTAAAATTATTTGAAATGTATGTAGTATCAGTGGCAGACAAGCCACTATGTTAAATCTTAGACTTACCGATCAAAGATACCTTAATAACATAGAGAGATCAACTTTATACGTTCGAACCTTAGCAACCAGACATGCAAATATAAAAACTACACTACAAACTAGAGGAAAATTATTTCCACAAATTTAATTCAAAAATCTGTAAATTCAATACAATTTATGTGATAATTTTGACGCCAAAGATCCCCCAAAAGATGAGCATCGCATAAACAATAATTAGGTACTTTTGAATTCTTTTGGTAAAAATATGACGAAAAGCACAATCGCATTAATACCTCGATTTAACCGCGCACACACCAGGGGCACCCGATTTCAAACCCTCAGTTAATATATCACAACTCAACATAAAAATCACAATTAATTTTAAATACATTTTTGACACACCACCAAATCGCAACAGAGATGGAAACAATGTGATCATTGGAGACATTCGTAAATCACAGACGCGGAGTGCAGTTAAATTTCACCCTTAACGCGTTCCGTTAAAACTTATATGCTGTCTATATGTAATTAGTTAACGACCGGGCTCCACTCATGCATAAAATTTAGTATTTATCACCTAAGTCAGTACGATGTATGTAATGTGTTAAATATAATTAACACAAAATTTCATATATATTTTACACAAATTACGCTATTGGGTACTAATATGATTATTCATTAAATTAATATATATTGTATGTGTTTTTTTTAAATATAATTTTAAATAATTCATTAGTTGTAGTATCCATGCGTTGGGTTCTCCCTAAAATATGTCGAGGTGACTTCGGATTTGTGTTAAAAATAAATTATATATGTAGATTTCTTTCGTGTGTAGAGCGTACGAGAAGAACTGGCAAATATCTCACCGCCTCTCCTTTCATATAAGTATGTTCCATAGGTTGTAAAGAGTTGAAAACCATGCTCTTGCAAATGCATTAATATCTCTATGTACAAAATAATTTAAAATAGCTAACTACCGGGCTGGTATAGTAGTACACATTTACGTTATACTGAGAACAAACACATTTTTTTTTTGATCTCTGCTTTTTAATATTCGAAGTAAATGTAAGATAAAATCTTATCTTGTTTGTTATCGAACTCCTCCGATCGATCCTCTTTGGATTTTTGTTTATAAAAGCTTTAGAGGCATATTGCACACAACTTTTTATTTAATTCTCGTATAAAAAATGTAAATATAAACAAAAAGCCTATTTATAGAGAAAAGTATGACTCGATATTCACGTGGTCTGAATAGTAATGTCTAAGAATTCTAATGAAGGATGCCGTTCACATTAATATACTTATAAATAGTAAAATATTTCCGTTTTATACTGGGAATTCAAATCTCCATTGTGAAAAGAGTATACCTCTCCCTTAAAGGCCGGCAACACACCTGGAACTCTGCCTGCGTTGCAGGGTGCATATCCACGTATGAACTGCTCGTTTACCTTCTGTTCCATAAAAAGTATTTTCCGTACGGTGAATATTACCATTTTGTTCCATGATCTTGATAACTACGAGTGTTCGTAACCGACCAATCTTAAGAAGGAGGCAAGAAAAACTAAAATAGTGCAAAGCCATGATTATCATAACCAATCTTTATTATAATCAAAATCTGAAATTAACAATGTTTTCAATTTACTTACTGGCCCATAATCACCAGACCTTACTCCAACAGAATACCATATTTTAGATTTTATAAATGAATTAAAAACACTACTTTAAGTTTCTCAGTACATATAAGCAATGTCATGCTTTAAAAATACTTAGACTTATTTCTTCCCTTGTTCAACAAAAAACCGTGCCATCCTTAATTTATTTTGATATTTCATTGCCATCCAATTGCTTATGGTATAGTTGTTTGTACTTTTTTTGTTTAAAACTTTTTGCCCGTCTCAAAACATATGGTCAAAATATGTACATTATTGTTTTAGTATCTGGAAGATCATCAAATACACAAAAAGTACCATAAATTAACAGACAGACTATGCTTTGTTGTGTTAAGTGTAATTTTGAACTGATATTTAAGATCAATGGCGTATATTGTGCGTGAAATAGTACGGATGTGATGAAACATTTTTATAAAATCGTACTCACCAAGGTTTTTCTAAAGGATATTAACACTTATTCCATGTTGTTAAGGATCATAATTGTTTTAATTTTATAGCAAATGTTTTAACGTTATTACGAACCTCGTAGAGATAGCAGTGAAAGAGTGTGTTATTTATAAAAAAAATATTTAATAGGAATAGCTACAAAGTAAAAGGCAGAAACAAACTTACTGGAGATCAGTCACCTTATTTTATCTTGCACTATAATGTTATACCATGTTCTAGCGATATTCAATATTACAGTAAAAACATTTGTTCGTAAATAATATATATGACAATTGAGGTCAACCTAGCGAAACGTCATTGTCACTCGTAAGGCAGCCATCTTGTACGACACCTTTAATAAGATGGCGTCAACACACCGCGACTATGACAAATGACAATTGTGCTTCTACATCTTTGCCATCAAGTTAATTGATATTGTATATTGTTTTTAATAATTAGCCGATTACAATGCAAATTTAATAACGTGAATAACCTGAACATTTATTTAAACTTGTGCGGACATATCATCTGTAAATACCCAAGTCGAGCAACACGTTCCTACATAGGAAATGAGATGATGAAGTTATGACGACATGACAAGAAGCAAGAAAATTAACTTGATGGTTTTGGTAAAGGTGTTTTGTGGTATGGCTTAAGTGTAGCAAATTCATTCTCAACTTTTTTTTTATCAAAATTATTAAACTTGCGAGTTTTTCTAAACTCAGGAAACAGATTAGAGTTATCTTTAAAATATGAATATTTTTTTCAGGGCAAAGTTTGATGACACAAATTATTATTCATATAACATATGTACCTATTGATAGCAGGATCTATGCTACTCATCATAGATTGTTTATAATCCAACTAAAGTGATCGCTTCTGGGCCACGGCTCATTTTTTTTACTTATTTCTATTTGCGCCGTGTTGAAAACTATAATAATTTAATAGATATAATAAAGGGTCGTCATATTCCAATTTAAACTATTCACGCAAATGGCATTCGCCTTTAAAGTTATTATAAAGTAACAAAGTTTAATTAAATGATTTGTTAAAACATACGCATGACGGACATCTTATTTCTCAACAAGACTATTTATTCCTTGCATTCATATTTCTTCCATGCAATAAAATATGATTAGAAATTAGGCAAATCCCACTAAACGAACCTCTTTACTTTAAAATTGCTATAGATTTTTAAATTTGGAAAATAATAAAATAGTTTAAACTTTTATAATTTGAATGCGTTAATAATTTAATTAATTTTCGACTTTAATAATGAAAATTATATTTAAACAATTTAAGAACGTATTGATGTTATTATGAATCATATTCTAATGAGGATATACTTCAGTATATCTCAAGTACCGATGGTTGTTAACGTGTTTTGTGAATAATGTTTAAAATAGGATATTTATGTTTCTTTGTAAGTATACTTTCTATTTTAAAATGAACTAAGCCGAGTTTCTTGCCTGCTTCTTCTCAGCTTGGTCGAGTACGAACAGGCATAGAATCACTTAGATTTAAGACGATTTAAAATGGTCCTATGAACCTTAGTGAATAAAGATATTTTGACATATAGATAGATTAACAGTCTTTAAAAAAATAACTTATACGTCTATGTGAAGAAGGTAGTTTCATTAAAACGATACCAATTCGAATTTGCAGGCAACATAATTGTAACACAAGCTCATACCTTAGTTTCTTATAAAATGTGTCATAAACTTTTTTTATATAATTCAGATCGTTGTATCTCTTCAAGAGGAAGTAGCAACACAATGCGATGACATCAGTGTGGACATCTTGGATGTGAGGGATGGCAGCAATATCCAACGAACGTAATACAATCGTATATTCACCTATAATAACATACTCAAACTTATAATGACACATAGTAGTCGAAAAATCTACAAAATCCAACTTTAAACCAAACCATAATTATATCAGAGCTGACCACGGTAACCGTACTACAATATACGTAAACTAGGCAAACCTATTATCTCTTTTTATATGACATTATAAATGTAATATATTATAACTATTAAAATAAGTAATAAGTATACAACTTAAATAGACAAATTAAACTAAGGTTTGTCCTTGTGGCAGAGTACTTACTCATAATGCCGGCATTTCCTCGTTGTATCGTGATGCTTATATGCTGAGCGAGAAAAGCGTCTGTTCTTGGTTGACGTCTGACTACCAGGCCTACCTAATAAGCGAACTTGTGCCCCAAATCCCAAAGTCACTAATAGGACTTAAGATGAAAAAAGTTAGAGGACTCTTATTATAGTATTATTTTACTAATTATTTAAATCTTATTATATGTTAATTACATTATACTTCTGTCTGATTGCGAGAGTCACAGAAAAGTATCTATTCCTTTTCAGTAACAGTTCAATAGCATACATACACCCACCAGCTAATGACATCAGCAGTTGTGACTATCTTCATGTATATTTAGAATTAGAAGAACCCATTTACGGAATGAGAAGTACCACCGCTAACTTCACACTAATTCTGGAAGACGTATCAAAGAGGTCTATAGTGCCCCCGTTACTTCTGGTGAATGAAATAGACGGTGGCCTTATCGCTGGCATTATCTTGGGTTTTATATTCCTAATAATTGCTGGATACTTTGGATATAATATACTCATGGATAAGCTGGAATCTGGTGTATATCGTGAGTTGATCAAATATTTTAAAATCCTAGCTAGGATCATTTCCTAAAGTCAATAATTTTACTTTAATTATATTTTTATACTACCTTTATAATTACCGGTTAGTTACACTACAATTATTACTTTTATATAGAAATCTCCTGTCACGATGTTTGTCCCCGATGGATCCCTAAACTACGTAACCGATTTTAAATTAAATTGGCACACCGTGAGCAGTCTGGTCCAACTTGAGATATAGGATAGCTTAGATCTTTAATTATAGTCGCAATTTTATTTTATTGCAAATTATTTGTCTATATAAGTAATTAACAGTCACAATTATCTGTTAACTCCAAAAGATTCTAACAGATGTCGATACTTTTCAACTGGATTGAGTAAGTAATCAAAAGATGGCATTGCTATGGTAAACCGACAAACGTGTCATTTAAGCTACAATTCAAAAGCATGACTACCACGTGTTACTGAGGCTAAAGTATAAATTAAATTTATTTTGTAGTAAACGAAATACCATGAAATTCAATTATTTCTACTTTTTTAATAATTTTTATGGCAAAACAACGTTTGCCGGTTCAGCTAGTTACTTTTATATAATTATTTATATTTATTAGGTTGCCTGGAACTGCGTTCAGTGGTAAGGCCGCCTGTTGTCCTCTGTTACTTAATTTTATATTATTTTATATGATATCTTGTATATTAATATTTCTCCTTGTGAGAAAGCATTTTTTTATTATTATTTAGTTAAACATGATTTTAATCTTTTCCACTCAGTATCTGTGATCACTTGTGCGTCTAAGTGCCTGAAGAGCCTAATTTGCTATGACGTATCAAAGTGAGCACTCCAGGGTTCAACTGTCTTATAGCTTCGAGGGTACCAAAATAGACCAGTCTGAAAAGATATGGACTGAAACTCGCACAAATCATTCATTCCCGAGATTTTTCATCATTTAAATAGTTTTCGACATGTGTAATTATAATTATAATTGCTGAATAATTTACACTTAACAGTTATTTTTTAATTTATGACATATTTGGGACATATATTATATTTAGGACATATTTGGATCGTTGGTTAATTTATACAAAATTAGATACAGTGTATTTATATTATATAAATTTATATATATAATTAACAATAAAATCAAAACTACATTTGATTATATTATTAATTAATTAATATGTTGTTACAGGATGTAGAGCACAAAGCACCATCTGTCCTCAAATTATAACAATGCATATTCTATACTTAATTAAAATAAAGGAGGAATAATGTATTCTCTATCCATATACTAGACGATCATAATTGGAATTAAAAATACTTTTTTTATTTCAGGTTTTCCACAAACAACAGAAACCATGCAGTTTAAAGAGTTATGAAGGTTCAACAATTGAATATTGTGAATTGAGTGTCATTTTAAATATATATTCTTAGACTTTCCGATTTGCCTTTCAAAATTAATGTGGTTGACATATTTGAAATGAGCATCGAGTTTCTTGCCGGTTCTTCTCGGTAGATAACCGCCTTCCGTACTGGTAGTAAAAAATGACGACCTACTTAAATATTTTAGTTGAATTGAATTAAGTGAAGAATTAAATTACCACTTTTATTAAGAACTAGCTTTCCGCCCGCGGCTTCGCCCACGTGTAATTTGGTTATGTATATAGCTATTTTTAATGATCTCGACAGGGCTTTCTTTCACGGGCTAAAATCTTGTTACAATTGGAATTATATATAGCCTGTGTTACTCAGGAATGATGTAGCTTTACAGGATCGGATGATTCAGGGAAATCGAGGGCAACTTTCAAATTAACGTACAGACAATTACTATTCTGACAATTTTATATTCTGATAGTCATCTTCTTATGTGGATGAGCTGATGATGGAAGGTAAAACTCCTCAGCGGTTAAAAGTTGAAAGAAAATTCTTACAAAGTTATGAGTACGAAATACGTACTTGTGAGGTTATTACTTATTAGCTTGACCAAATAATAAAAGGTAAGCCTCATTAACGTTAAGGATGTAGGTGGAAAAATGGATGCGGATAAACGATAAACGTCTCTTCACTCGTTTCCTTTTATTTGTTTGTATAGGTAGTGTTCACTCAAAATAATCATAGGGTAAAACATTAATGAAAGTTTGAAGAGCATGGTAGTCATTACACAACAGTCATTACACACATCTTAATACCGCGATGGATATATTTGGCCTTAGTAGAAGTTTTAAAAAAACTAAGACTCAACCTCGCACACTCACTCACACAGCAACACCATTGCACACACTGATACACACACTAACACTAAAATGTTCGCACTTCACATAGTTCCACTTGTTCATGTGTATATATATTTTTACTTTTTTTTTTCTGTTCGTGTTTTTTTTGTTATTCTTTTTTCTGATCTTCGATTCTATTTCCGGTTCTATATTTTAACCTTATTTTGGCTTTATTTTTAATCTATTTTTATTGTGTAAACTGTTTTTGATAAGCTGTATAGGTTTAAGAAATAAAAAAATACAATAAATCTAGGTTAATGACGAATTTTATCAACGCCATCTATCGAGCACATTGTTCAACTCTTCAACCGCGCCCGCGCGCACTGCCTTATTTGTTACTAGCTTTCCGCCCGCGGCTTCGCCCACGTGTAATTAGGTTAAGTATATAGCGTTTTTTAATGATCTCGACAGGGCTTTCTTTTACGGGCTAAAATCTTGTTACAATTGGAATTATATATAGCCCGTGTTACTCAGGGATGATGTAGCTTTACAGGATCGGATGATTCAGGGAAATCGAGGGCAACTTTCAAATTAACGTACAGGCAATTACTATTCTGACGATTTTATATTCTGATAGTCATCTTTTTATGTGGATGAGCTGATGATCGAAGGTAAATCTCCTCAGCGGTTAAGTGTTGAAAGAAAATTCTTACGAAGTTATGAGTACGAAATACGTACTTGTGAGGTTATTACTTATTAGCTTGACCAAATAATAAAAGGTAAACCTCATTAACGTTAAGGATGTTGGTGAAAAATGGATGCGGACAAACGTTAAACGTCTCTTCACTCGTTTTCTTTTACTTGTTTGTATAGGTAGTGTTCACTCGAAATAATCATAGGGTAAAACGTTAATGAAAGTTTGAAGTGCATGGTAGTCATTACACAATGGAGCATCTTAATACCGCGATGGATATATTTGGCCTTAGTAGAAGTTCTTTAAAAAAAAACTAAGACTCAACCTCGCACACTCACTCACACAGCAACACCATTACACACACACACTTAAATGCTCGTACTTCACATAATATACTCCACTTGTTCATGAGTATATATATATTTTTATTTATTTTTTCTGTTCGTGTTTTTTTTTGTTATTCTTTTTTCCGATCTTAGATTCTATTTCCGGTTCTATATTTTAACCTTATTTTGGCTTTATTTTTAATTTATTTTTATTGTGTAAACTGTTTTTGATAAGCTGTATAGGTTTAAGAAATAAAAAAATAAAATAAATCTAGGTTGATGACGAATTTTATCAACGCCATCTATCGAGCACATTGTTCAACACTTCAACCGCGCCGCGCGCACTGCGTTATTTGTTATTTTTGTTACCTCTCATAAGTTTTAATATTAAGATTAACTTATATTAGAACATATTTAACAATATATAACTAATCAATCAATATAAGTGTTTAAAAATTTTGAAGCACTGGTTGAAGTAAATTTTCAATTGACCATAACTTCTTTTTCTCTTAACCGATTTTGACAAAATAAACTTTTGACAACGCTCCCAATTATATGTAATCCAACTGTGAAAACCGCGTTCAAATCCGTTCAGTAGTTCTGAAGTTATAACGTACCAGACAGACAGACAGACAGACAGACAGACAGACAGACAAGAATTCCAAAAATTGTATTTTTGGTTTCTATGACTCTTCTTTAATTGCATCCTTTCAGTTTTTTGGAAAAATATTAAATGTACAGATTTTCGATTTTTACTGTCTTATTATTAGTATAGATTTTTGTTACCTCTCATAAGTTTTAATATTAAGATTAACTTATATTAGAACATATTTAACAATATATAACTAATCTATACTAATAATAAGACAGTAAAAATCGAAAAACTGTACATTAAATATTTTTCCAAAAAACTGAAAGGAGGCAATTAAAGAAAGGTCATAGAAACCAAAAAACCAATTTTTGGAATTCTTGTCTGTCTGTCTGTCTGTCTGTCTGTCTGTCTGTCTGTCTGTCTGGTACTTTATAACTTGAAAACTACTGAACGGATTTGAACGCGGTTTTCACAGTTGGATTATATATAATTAGGAGCGTTGTCAAAAGTTTATTTTGTCAAAATCGGTTAAGAGAAAAAGAAGTTATGGTCAATTGAAAATTTACTTCAACCACTGCTTCAAATTTTTTAAACACTTATATTGATTGATTAGTTATATATTGTTAAATATGTTCTAATATAAGTTAATCTTAATATTAAAACTTATGAGAGGTAACAAAAATAACAAATAACGCAGTGCGCGCGGGCGCGGTTGAAGTGTTGAACAAAGTGCTCGATAGATGGCGTTGATAAAATTCGTAGATTTATTTTATTTTTTTATTTCTTAAACCTATACAGCTTATCAAAAACAGTTTACACAATAAAAATAGATTAAAAATAAAGCCAAAATGAGGTTAAAATATAGAATCGGAAATATAATCTAAGATCAGGAAAAAGAATAACAAAAAAAAACACGAACAGAAAAAAAAAATATATATATATACACATGAACAAGTGGAACTATGTGAAGTACGAGCATTTTAGTGTGTGCAATGGTGTTGCTGTGTGAGTGAGTGTGCGAGGGTGAGTCTTACTTTTTTTTTAAAGAACTTCTACTTAGGCCAAATATATCCATCGCGGTGTTAAGATGCTCCATTGTGTAATGACTACCATGCACTTCAAACTTTCATTAACGTTTTACCCTATGATTATTTTGAGTGAACACTACCTATACCAACAAGTAAAAGGAAACGAGTGAAAAGACGTTTATCGTTTGTCCGCTCCCATTTTTCCATCTACATCCTTAACGTTAATGAGGTTTACCTTTTATTATTTGGCCAAGCTAATAAGTAATAACCTCACAAGTACGTATTTCGTACTCAAAACTTCCTAAGAATTTTCTTTCAACTCTTAACCGCTGAGGAGTTTTACCTTCCATCATCAGCTCATCCACATAAGAAGATGACTATCAGAATATAAAATTGTCAGAATAGTAATTGCCTGTACGTTAATTTGAAAGTTGCCCTCGATTTCCCTGAATCATCCGATCCTGTAAAGCTACATCATCCCTGAGTAACACAGGCTATATATAATTCTAATTGTAACAAGATTTTAGCCCGTGAAAGAAAGCCCTGTCGAGATCATTAAAAAACGCTATATACTTAACCAAATTACACGTGGGCGAAGCCGCGGGCGGAAAGCTAGTCAATCAATATAAGTGTTTAAAATTTTTGAAGCAGTGGTTGAAGTAAATTTTCAATTGACCATAACTTCTCTTTCTCTTAACCGATTTTGACAAAACAAACTTTTGACAACGCTCCCAATTATATGTAATCCAACTGTGAAAACCGTGTTCAAATCCGTTCAGGAGTTCTCAAGTTATAACGTACCAGACAGACAGACAGACAGACAAGAATTCCAAAAATTGTTTTTTTGGTTTCTATGACTCTTCTTTAATTGCCTCCTTTCAGTTTTTTGGAAAAATATTTAATGTACAGTTTTTCGATTTTTACTGTCTTATTATTAGTATAGATTTGATTTAAGGTCTTCTCATCGAAAACGAACCTTTGGCACTCCGCTACACTTTGTTGATCACTTAAATCCAGTAACATTATTAATTATTGATTTCCAATAATAACACATTTGAATTAAATAAGTTAAATAATTTCACGTCGTGTTTTAGTCCCAAGAAAACTATTTTAGGAAAAGCCTGATTTTGAATCTAAAAATAAATCTGAACTCCATTCGCTGGGTTAGGTAACCGACAGTCGTGTTTTGTTTCTTAGAAATTACGACGACATGACTGCGCATGTCAGAATCGACCATTATAAATCGACACAAATTTGTGAATATTATGTGAAAGTTTAAATTAAACACACGCTTTCTTTGCTATCAGGCATATTGCACATTTTAATATTTTCACACATTTTTACACAAAATTAACAGATACCAACAAAAATGAAAACAAGTGTTACGGCCATATCGCTAATTAGCGATTTATTCCAGACAACCCTTAGGAAAGAAAATTAAGAGACAGCGCAAGAAGTGCGTAACTAAAAGAATAACACTTTTTTTAGTATACAATACTCGAATTGTCTACCTATGTATTGTCTACCTGTATATACCTACACAATTACATAATTTCAAAATACTGCAATTATAAATATGAAAAATGATTAATATAATTAATCATATTAAACGTATTTGAAATTATTTCCAACAATATAATCGCATCAGCAATTATATTCGGTTGAAAAATAGTACCTCCTTGCTTCAATGGTACCTCCATTGGGGCAACGATGGTCATCTGTGGTCTTCGATATTTTTACACATTTTATTGTATTGCACTCGGTTGATTACTCAAAAAATATTTATTACCTACATCTTACCACAAATGTCAACTAACTCGGCAGGCATCGGTGTATCTCGTCGTCAATCGGTACATAGAAGCCTCTCTATTTGGAGGGACGTATTATAACATAAATTAACTTAAGTAGAAAAGGTATGTAATCCGATAAAACATATCAAAACGACAAATACCTAATTTACAAAACGTTTATTTATCGTGACTATTTTTTAATATCACTGTATGTATTAAAGATTAAAAGATAAATTAAGTTTTTTTATTTGTCACGTAGAATACCTCCCTGTACCCAGGGGTGCAACGTACGCGCGTGCGCGTAAAGCCACCGCCCGCTCCGCGCGACACTGCACGCGCCGCACCACCCTTATAAAACGCGTTCGAAAATCAAACAATTTATTCTTTTTTTGAATTAACAAACATTTTATACCCTCACAATATTGGTAAACGTGGACGATCATAACAAGTGTTTTATCAAAAATGTTAAATTTACATTGATAAATGCAAATATATGTGATGTGCAGTGTTATATGTGACTTGTGTAAGTGGATTAAGAGGTGAGTTTTAAATTTTGTATAGTGTTCATCATTGATCAAATGAGAATCCTTTTATAGGTCAAGACTAACGCTCGTCCTAGTAAGAATATTCATACAACTTGTACTATACGTATACTGGGGAAAACCCTCATCAAATGCATTGATTATATTAAAACCTTAAACTATGTATAGTACATACATTTAAGACAAATATACTTACATATATAATAGGTAAGAAAACATAGTTACAAGACCCACTTTCACGGAGGCAATAGATATGGATGGACTATGTATGAAAAAAATTTCAAAAAAATATTTGTCCCGATTCTTATTGGTTGGCTTAGGTACATTATATTGTAATTATTTATATACCGCGACGATTTTAGTTCGTTTATATACACAATGGTTAAGCCGGTAAACCGTATTTATTTATTTAAAATGCCTTCTTACTACAGGTGAGAAGCCATATTTAAAAGATTTTCACTAAGTAAACAATATATGAGTCATATTTACGGTAGTTTTACTATAGTTAGAGATAACATAATGGTTTAATATGAAACGTTTTATTGGTAGAAAATAACCAATGTATAAAGGACTATTTTGTCTCTTTTTGACTAGCATTTTTTACGCTGTAATGAAAGGAGACAGAGCTTTATTTAGGTGCAATTGTATCGAGTCAATTTTTTTAACTAATGTAATAGAAAAGCACACATACCAACATTATCCTTACACAAATAAAAGGATATTTTTATAGCAACGTATTAAATACAACAAAATTGAAGGAAATTTCCATAACTAACAAAGGTATACAAACTTTGTATTTGTGAAGGCGTACCATAACCGTAAAATAGAACTTAATTCAAAGCTATAAAAACGAAGCCTTTTCACGAGATTTGAAAGTTGTAATGGTACAATCATACTAAATGTCAGATGCGTTGCATTTGGGTTAATTTCGAAAAATTAAGACGAATTTATAACATATAATAATTATAACATATAAATATATATTACACATAGGATCGTTATAGTACACTTGCGTACGTACGTCAATAATTTTCTTATATCTAGAGCTACGGGAGCGTTCCAGAATTAACCGCTCTGAGAAGATACTATCATTTTAAGGGTGATCCTTAATCGGTTAATAAGAGCACACATTTACGTTATAGTGAGAACAACCCGAAAATAATTTTATTACCATAATTTAATTTTAAATATCATAAAAAAATCAAACTGATTGTGTTCGCGTTTATATCTTGTTAGTATTATTATATATTGTTTTGTATGTATACCTTGTTTTATTATCTTATAAGTTATTGTTTGTTAATATATTTAGCACATAATATGTTTGGGGACAGATTTAATAAAAAAAATGAAAACAGTGAAAGAAAAAATTAACAAAAAATCATATACGTATGTAGTCCAGATGAAGGCAAAGCATTGAGACTCAAATCAAATCAAGACTTTTAACATAAATATTAAACACACTTTGGTGTTCTAGGTGATAGAACTCTCATTAAACTTTAAGAAATAAAATAAAAAAATTAGTCATTATAAATATGAAAAATCAGTTTGCGCGCAACCATAATAATTGCGTGTAACCATTTTAATTATAAACGTGTCATTATTAATTCGAACACGTTTACTTTTATCGTGATTAACGCCTATTATGTACATTTAATAAGTTAACTATGAAATTAACAACTAAATAATGAAATAACCTAAATTGGTTAATATTTTTTCCTGGATTAGGCTGGTGTACTGTGTGTTCGCGGGTTGTTCTCACTATAACGTAAATGTGTGCTACTACTGCTCCTCTCGCTTTGCTCACCCATGATAGTAAATGTTTTTTTTATTTTATTGTTTTTATTTTATATAGATATTGACGCATCCGCTGGTGCATGGTGCATGGTGCAAGTTCTTTTCGTCGGCTCTACGCCCTTGACTTGGGAACTGGCAGTTAATGTAGAATCAAAATTTAGTATAAATGTTTGTTTTTTTTGACGATTTATTAATGTACCATAGCTACCTATGTGAATAAAGATATTTTTGATTCTGTTCTTTTATGAAAGATAAGGTAAGCTTGTGTGTCCTGTACTAGGCTCCATAAAGTTGGTAGTTCGTTGAAAGCAATGTGTAAGCAATTTGTTTGTAAAGAATTTGTCAGTAAAGAAATTTAAAAAAAAGTAGTTAAACAGAGGCTTTTGGAGAAAGCGTTTTATAAAATATCCGTTTATTTAATGTTGAAAAAGTTTTGGGAATGAATTTGCTCCAGTTCGGCCTTGTTCCAAATGCATGTATTAGGATCATCACCAAAAAACCAAACAAGTCGAGATTCTTGCTTCTTCTCGGCTTCGTCGCGAACAGGCGTATTCATTTAGATTTAAGTCGATTCAAAATGGTAACATGCACTTTAATTAATAAAATGATTTGACTTCGGCTTAGACATTCAATAATCGGTTTTAACAAGAGTCTTAAGCTCTCTATTACTTAGGTATAACAGCGTACTCTATATACGAAACTGAAAGGACTGTGCAGAGAAAAGAAAATAATTTTATGAAATACAAGGCAAACCAACCAAAGCCAATTGATTTCGACGCTTTAGAGAGTTTGTTGTTCATGGAGTTTACACTGTAGTTAAAAGAGTGTTTTATTTAACTGATTGAATAATAATAATGAAAAACATATTAAATGTTTAGAGCATTAAGGATTTATGTAAATATATTAGACAAAACAAGTTGCAAGTAATACATTTTTATTTCTTTGTAATAAACACTTGCCCGAGTGTAAACATTGTTAGAAACCGTTCCCATGCGTAACAATCAATATTTAACACGCGTCGGTATTTTTTTGTAATGTAGGATAATCGTCTTAAACGTTTTGTAGGGATGAGCATACGTTTTTATAACAAAATCCCAGCACGCATAACCAAAGTAACTTCTAACAAATTTAAAACGCACGCAAAGAGTCTTTTGGTTGAAAAGGCAAACTAAACAGTTAACGAATATTTAGAGGACAAAGATCCCTTTAATGTGTCGGCAATTAAGCTCAGCATCGGGACAGTTCAATTCTTGATTAGTCTTACAATGCTTTTGTTATTTGAATTGGTTGAATTGGTATGTAATGTTTATTTCAAAAGAGCAGCTATCGAGTTTCGTGCCGGTTCTTCTCGGAACATAACTGCCTTTCAAACCGATGGTATTTTACAAATTGATGATTCAAACGTGTCTTTATAAAGACCTACTTGAATTAAGATATTTTGAGCTTGAGTATAAATGATTCTAGGCCTTACTTGACCAAGCTTAAGGCAGGCAACTCAACTCACTCAACTCTTTAACATGCTTAAAAGCACCAAACATTTAATATGGCGCGAATGGAATCTCTCATTTTGTAAAAGTAAATGTGAAATTTTTCATGAAAATCAAAAGTTTCATTATATTTTTAGAAAGTGTGTTGCATAATGTCTTAATTTATGCAACACAAAGTGTTGGACACTCTCAATGTTTTGTTCGTTCAAAAACATTTGTTTTTATATTATGTTTTTAACTTTAAAATTTTTATAATAATAATATATTTTTTTTATTATATATTTTATGTAAATATATTCGGTATCTTCGGAGTCAAGACACACTGGCCGGATTTTTCTTTATACTTTTAATACAACACGAGTTTGAACGCCTTAAACTGAGATAATACGCATTGGAAATCTATGTCTAAAATTTATTTATTTAAAGTATAACTCTAATCAATATCAGCACTAATCTCAAAAACTACTACTAAAAAGTTCATGTTAAAAAACCTTCTAATTTAGTGGAGATTAAATTTAAAAAAAAATGTAATTTGTAAATCCAACAGTAGCGCATAAGATTCATTATGCGCTACTGTTGGACGAATTTCAGGAGATTTTCAATTAAAAAAATGTGTAAAAGTGTAAGTATGAAAATCTCTTTTGACTTTAAACATCTACAATACCGTATATGCAAATCGTTCTCCAATCCCATGAAAACAACTGAAGGCCATAAAAGCAAAATTATTTCTCTCGCGTTTGAAATTGGAGCGCCTCCGATTTTTAAACATGGCGCTACGTAATTATAAAATACGTAGACCCCTCTACGAGAACGTATATCTGTAATTTGTAGATTAATATGTTATCTTACAAGTTTCTTTTAAAACATATTTACTTTTTATATATGTCAGACTCGAAATCAAAATATCTTTATTCACTTTTGATTCGTCATTTTTTATCACCGTTTCGGAGGGCAGTTATATACTTAGAAGAACCGGCAAGAAACTTGATAGCTGCTCTTTTGAAATAAACATTACATACCAATTCAACCAATTCAAATAACAAAAGCATTGTAAGACTACTCAAGAATTGAACTGTCCCGATGCTGAGCTTAATTGCCGACACATTAAAGGGATCTTTGTCCTCCAAATATTCGTTAACTGTTTAGTATGCCTTTTCAACCAGAAGACTCTTTGCGTGCGTTTTAAATTTGTTAGAAGTGTGTCTAAAGACAAGTAGGTAGCGATCCTAATTTAATCAAATTATTTAAAAAAAAGATTCCTGTTACTGAAACACTCTCAAAGTATTGTTGCTACCATTTACTCGATATATTAGGCAATTCAGCAAATATGAGAGGTTTATTAAAGGTCGCGCCACTGCAGTGCGCATTGCACAACCGCTAACCACTTCAGGGGGAGAGCTTTTAAGTTTTTAATACTCGTTTATTTTAACGTTAGCTTTGAATTAAGTTGTACCTTCGTTAAGGAACTTGGCAGATTATATTTGGATGCGTTCGTTATTTCATTTATCGTATTTTGAGTTTTATCACGGTACTATTTTGTTTCAATAATAACAGTTTATAACACTAAAATATCACACACAGAATATCGAGGTCATTAGGTTTGGAAGTAGTAGGTAAGCCATATTTTTAAAATACATTTTAATCACAACCAGGCACTTAAATAGGACAGAAAGTACATTGCTTTATTGAACAAACTTTGTGATTCGATGTAGATAGCCTTAAAATGCTAAGTAAAACGGCATGGTATGATGGACTACTTCAGACGGATTTATTTACCTGTGTCCAGGTACGAAAGGACACACCAAAGGACAGGACTTCTGGACACATCCAGGGGATATGAGACACCACGCCCACATTTACACTGCCACTATTAGTTTCTTGTAAATGTATTTTCTTATCAATGATCTAATTCTTTATTAATAAATCAAAATAACTTTATTTTATATATACTTGCACTTATGAATCGTCAAAAAATTATAATATATTTGTATCTGCAATAAACCAATCGAACCAACTCTTTAACTACATATTATAATATTTACCCAACTAATATAAGTAACTTAAAATAAAACAAAACTAAAACAAATTTAAAACGTTTGGTCCCTGTGGCAGAGTACCCACAATGCTGCCAGCATTTACTTGCTGTATCGCGATGATTATACTCAGCGTATGCGCAAGGAAAGGAGCTAGCTCTTGGATCACCAATTATATTTACTGCAAGTTCCCAAATCAAGGGCGTTGAGTGGACGTCCGCCAGGCTTTTAAATCGCCAAGCATGTCCGGTTGTCCGGAGCTGCAACCATTACATTATATTTCAGCGAATGCATCAATATCTATGTATACAAAAAAAGAACTAACTACCAGTGGTCAGGAATGTGGTGAAATATAAGAAAACATTTTCGTTATAGTGAGAACAACTCGCAAACATACAGTACATCGGGAAAAATGTAGAAAAAAATGTTATCATCAAGCTTGTATCTGTATTAAATTTAACCCAGTTTTGGCTTCATTTGTGAGTAACGATTATATTTAACAACGTTGTTATTTAATTTTATAAAACTGTTGGAACCATTCGGAATATTTAAAAGCAGCAGTAACACTTTTATGGCCCTAAATCCGATCATTATTCAGGATTGGACTTGATATGTCCGAAAGAGATAAATTTGTTTTCATTTGCCTGAACAATAACGTCATTGTGAAATTTATTAGTTCACATCTTACCTGTCAACTTGACAATTGACAATCTGACACTTTGTTATTATCTGCTTCAGTGGTTTTCTGTCGCGGTGATGTCGTCATGTGGGTGGTCACAGTGCTGTGCGCGCTGGTGGTGACCGGCGCCGGCGCACCGAACGCTAATCCTCGTCGAGCTGACCCTCGGGAAACCCTACTCCCTGAGGAGGAAGACGATCTGATACTGGACTACTATGATGAAGCCAGGATTAATATATCTGGTAAAAACACTTTTAAACTAAATGTACATGGGTTCGCTGCGAGCCTTTAACTGAGAAGGACCTACAAGAAACCTCAGTGGGTTTGTTTTTTTCTGGGCTGCCTTACTGCAGTAATTAACATCAATAGTCAAAAAAAAAATTTATTTGGTAGAAAACGCGACCCCAGTAGTCTCCATATACGGATTCGTGGGTTACACCCGACGAGTATTTAGTGGGTACGGCTCACCCGTTCTCTGAGTAAGAGGGGTTTCCTGGTGAGAGTTGAGTCTCACATATCCCCGTGACTTTTTGGTTTCCGGGGAATGCGTAAAGCGTTTCCTCCTTGGTTATCGAAAAAAAATGGATATTTTATTATACATATTATACTATATACAGTAGGCTAAAGATTTATCTCTTTATATAAGTATATAATATTTGATCTCTGTTATGTACTTAACTACTTTGGTTTGCCCTAACCGCCTTAGTCATCAGATTATAATAGGCTTCCTAAGAACTCGTGATTGGCATCGGTCTTCAAGCATCACTTGAGATCAAAGCTTCCGCTATCAGCCTTGTAACTTGTAAAATATATTAAAAGAGATAGACTAGATTAAAGTAGACAATGATTATACTCGTAAGTTTGAAATTTAAAATGAGAAATTTCTGAATACATACATGTGTTGTGTTACTTCTCTCTTTTCAATATGATATACAATAATAAATCAAAAAAAACATATTCTCAACATAGTAAAAACATTAAAAAGTAATCCTTATAGAAAATTCAGTATAAGAGTTTTAGTTTCAGTATTTCTCTGTGTAATATTTTTGACCGATAACCACAGTATATCTATTTTTTTGAGCCTGTCCGTGAATTTAAATAAGTTACTTACTTCTCGTGGCGTTGGTGGATAGTAGCAACCTATTCAGGTACCTGGCTTCTAGGTTTTTTTTCCTGGGTGTTTCCTGTAGAATCAATTTGTTGGGATGTCTACGGGTTCTTGTACTTAAATCGTTAGCTTATTTTAATAGCTTCAAGTTGTATATTACCAGCAAAATCATTTAAATTAATATATTACATATATATATATATATATATTGTAGAAAAATTTGGATTGTTTTTATATGTATGAATAAATAAATAACAGTAACCGTCTATTCAAAGCCGACTGAAAACCAACTTCATACAATTTTCACTCAATTTCTATTTGATATTGTTTTAAGTTATGACCAAGGCTCTTATGTAACGCTAAGCTAATTGAGAGCAGTGTGTCAAGCGTTGGGCCATTTCTAACCTGGTTATGTGACGTCTTTGAAAAATTGTTGTAGTTGACCTAAATATGTATCTGAGCGGAAATTTCGTAAATTTCTTGCTTGACGTGCATTTAATTCAAACAATAATACAGTTTTAATACACATAAATAATCTACGAGCATGAATGTTTATAAACCACTATAAACTTCTAAATTCATTAAATATGAATTTTATTATACTTAATTGATATTTTATTTGTTATTTTAATTGTCAGTAGCACAATTTTGTATTAATTGTTTATTTTAAAAGAGCAGCTATCGAGTTTCTTGCCGGTTCGGTAGATGACTGCCTTCCGAACCGGTGGTAGTGTAAAAATTGACGATTCAAAAGTGTCTTTATAAAGACATACTTGAATAAAGATATTTTGAGTTTGAGTTTGATACTCGTATCATTTAAAATAAAGCCTCTTTTCACCTTTTTTTTGTTACTCCAAGAATGTAATTAGTTGTGAGCTTCACAGACAGAAAATTGTTCCTCTTGGTTGCACGGAGTTAAACAAATACCTCACGTGTTATTATGAAAATTGTTTGAAACATTTTTCAAAACGACATTGGTAATATTAAAATTTTTCAACCTTCCTAATCGTACTTCATAACTTACAACAGATATTTCAAACAGTTATGACAAATATGAATTACTGGGTTAACATACCAATAAATTGAATTTTTGGTTCAAATTTACAAACATACGACTTTTTAAGGCCATAATAGTCACCTGTCTAGTAGGGATATGATTTCTGTTTGGTTCACAAGTAACTATGACGATAGTTACTTGTGAACCAAAAGAAGACGAGAGAGAGAAGACTTTAAAGAGACGTCTTTAAAGGTGAAAAGGGGCTTAAAACGACAATGAAGAAAGATTAGATAGAAAGACACATTATAAAATTATACTTTTATATAATATATAAAATACTTTTGTTTATAACTTGTCCTATCATACAACCCCTGACACGCCACTATTAAAGCATATAAGATACATATATTTGTCTAAATGTTGAGTGGCACTCACATCCTACTAGTATATAATAATAAAAGTGTGTGGTGGTTTGACCCGTCAGCTAAGCATGTCAAGTGCACTTCGAATGGGACCTTGAAAGCTACAACTGGAACTTTCAATGAATCTACGATTGTATAATGTATTAATAGATACTGCTAACCAAGGCCGCACACGTCCTTGTGTTTCATATTATTGCCAGCTCAAAAGCATTTACAGTAATCAGACTCCTCTATCTAAAACTAGAAGAATATATGTTCTATGAAACTGCAAGAAACTCCACGCCACTCATTTAAACCGTAAAGCGTGTTTCACAGTACGGCTGTAAAGATCCGCAACCATTACACCATGCAGCTGCATCAATATCTATATTAAATTAAAACAAAAATAATCTTTTCTATTATCGGTTGGCATTGCATTCCGACATAAAACCATTTCACCAACTGAGTCGTCGAAATGTTCGTTATTTATTCGTTTATCAGAGGTAATAACATTTATCACTGATTTAATAAATCGGAAATAATAACTATAAATAAAACAATCTCAATCTTGAGTATTGGTTTCAATGGAGGCTTCATTAAATGTTATTGAAGTGATGTTTGTCTCCCTGGCGCCCAGCCAAACGCTTTGATTGCATAATGCTTAGTGTCATCAATTCAAACTGTGTTTTCAATTTTTGTATCGTTTAACCTGCCTGTATAACAATATATTTATATATCGTTAAAAATCCAGGATTCCGTTAACAAACCCTAGCGAAAACGACGTAGGGAACAATGTTTACTTGGGAATGGGAATACTTGAAGATTCTTCGGTAACCCACCTGAGAAACTTCTTTATCACTCTGGCCAGCTCCTGCCCATATTTAAACTCGGACGGACACCAAACCACTGAATTCGATTCCCCCATTACTTCTCTCAATGAGCCACAAAAACACATCCACTGGCATTTTCATCTATTGGAGGATAGATAGATTTTTGCACTTCATAGAGATAAACACGACTATAATACAAGAAATAGACATAAAATTGGTATGCCTGCTTTTCGTGTCAAAAATTTCATAAATCTTTTGTAGGGATGAGCATATGTTTATACAACAAAATCCCAGCACCATATTAACTTCTAGTATTCTGGTTGTAAAAGCATACAGCAGTTAAAGAATATTTTGAGGACAAAGATTCTTTTAATGTATCAGCCATAGCTCAGCATCGGGACAGTTTAATTCGTGAGTTGCCTAACAATGCGTATTATTATTCAATCAATGAATGTATCATTTAAGTAAAATAGTTGTATTTGAAATATTTATTTTAAAAGAGCAGCTGTTGAGTTTTCTGCTGTATCTTTCGAGTGGATCTGCCTACTGAAACGGTGGTTATGAAAAAATAACTATTTAATAATAAGTTTATACATTTAAAAAAAATATTTTGACCTCGAGTTTGAATGTTACTTGCGTTGTATAATTCTTCATTCACATATGCACAAGATGTCATTAATATAAAGCTAATCTGTGTTCAAATCCCAGTGATAAATTTGTTTTTGCAACGCGAATGTAAAGGAAATAGTGACTCGCTGTGTCGTGATAAGATGGCCCCGATTCCCGCGCTCGATTCAAAAAAAGAACTGTTTAATTGTACAGATTATAAATACAGAAATAAAAAAGATAACAACTTAACGTGTCAGTAGCACGACATTTCAAAACAATTACAGTGTATGTATTTATTCTGTGGAATTTAATTATTATTTTATGCTTCTATAGTATCGCCCTCGTCAATTATTATAACGAAATTTAATTTAAATAAAATTGACTAAGCATTGCAATAAGATACCTGATTTTTTTTTGTACCTAAATAATCTAGACTAAATTTTTAAACAAGGTGTTCTATGCAATGGGATGACGCGGGACAGCGTGAATGTCCTCTCATTTAAAGTATAAAGTACAAATTATAATTGTATTAATTTATGTATAAGTCTACATATGTGCTATTTATATATTTAATTCATCATCGAGTGAACAGCATAAGCAAACCGTTACACGGTTTATATGTCTGCAAAATAGGCGAAAAGAGTTTATAACTTTTTATGAATTTTGAAAAAAAAATGAAAGATAATTATAAAAACGGCCACCAAAATTGACAACCTTACTAAGCTTCTTGTGGGTTCTTCTCAACTGTAAAGCCATAATATTTAGTTCTAGTGACGCTCAAAAGTTTAAACTATCCTAATGAATAGTGTAAAAATTGACGATTCAAAAGTGTTAAGACCTACTTGAATACAGATATTTTGAGTTGGAGTTTAATTTAATAAAATATTTTTAAAATTGAATTTGACCTCTCATTATTTATTTTATGTCAGTACAGTAAAACATAAATATCATCTAGTAGTTTCTTTATGGATAAAAATGCTTGAACTGTGGACAACTCTTAAATTAACTTGGACAAAGTGAAGGAGATTACTGCAATCTAATGAAGCTAATATTTCAGTTATGTCATCGATCGTAGTCGAAGAAGGATAGAACATTTGTCTCATTTTTAAAAGACTGTAACTTGGAGGTCACTGGAAAGTAGCCATTCTAGTGAACTTATAAATTTTTATTATTAACTTTGGATCAATTTAAAGATAAGATTTTCATTTTTATATGTATTTCCGATTAAAGAAAAAGCTCTGGTAATATTATAAATGCGAAAGTAACTTTGTATGACCACTAAACCGATTTCGATGAAATTTGGTATGGAGATAAACTAAACTTGAGGAAAGGACATAGGCTATTTTGTATCGCGAAAAATGGTTGAAGGGGTTGAAATAGGGGATGAAAGTGTATATAAAAATTTCACCAGAACTGTCATTTATACAAATTTTCCATTTTCTTCAAATTCATCCGCCTGGTTTAAATCGTTTGTATTTAAACCACGCGGGCGCAGTCGTGGGCAAACTTTACTAGTATACTAAATATTCCAAATTTTATAGATCTCGTAAATATCTCTGGAATAAGGTGAATATAAGAATGTATATAACGTTTACAGATAAAAGCTTGTGTAATAAAACTGAGAAACTTAAACACTAAATAAGGTTCAAACTACAAGTTAGTACTTTGTACTTTAAACACTTTAAGATACAAAATGCCGCGTGTCGCCTAACTTTATTTAAAAGAAATTACGTGACGACTTGGTCAGAGCTCATGGACATCTAGTAATGCTCGTTATCTACTGGATTATGATTTATGTTCAGTTGTATATAGGCCCAATCTAAAAGCCACAATTTGTAGTGCCTTAATGTCATTTGCTTCTACTGTTCAAGTGAAATAAAGTGTAAATTATTTATTTCAATTGTTAATTATTAACGCCTGAAGGTCGTATCTAGCAAACATTTACAAAGTATGGGTTTGCAATAACCATGCAATGTAGTATTATTAAAATTGTAGATTTTTGTTTTAAAAACATTATCGTAAACAGATTTGGAGAAAAACTATACACAAATACAATAATCAAGTATTTAATATTAAAAAAAGCATATTCAAATATATATATATAGCTTAGTACAAAGACCGAATGATTTAATATTATCTAACATTTTTCATTGTGAAATTACGAAAGTTTCTCGACAGGGTGAGCACAACCGTTTGTAACTTTATACTAGGGATAAGCACAACTTTTTATTTCAATGACGACGACCAACTCTACGTTCGTTTATTTTAAAATCTGACTCTTTTTTAGTATTAATTTTTTAATTAGTAGAATTTTTAATATCGTATTTAATTAAATAAATAATTAATTGTGCAATATTACTTTTAGACTCATAATATAGCATAATTTAGCTGAAATACTCTTTCAGGGCGGAATCCAATTTGACTGAATAATTTCATATGCAACTAAAATACCTGTCATGTATTTTATACTTGTAGTTTAAACCTTATCACATTAAGAGGAGTCTGAATGGACCATTGTCTTTACCGTAATGATCCCAAGCTTACCGGGCATTCACCAATCTATTTACACAATAGCCAAGACACACAATCAGATAACAGAAAGGATATCATAACTGAAACGTCGAATCAGTAATTTAGTTCACAGTATATATTAATACGTATAGTATTAATTCAATCTCGCTACATGAGTTATGGCCTCGGTTACATCCGGATACATCATTTTTTGATAGACAAGGTAGATCATCCTTCTGTGGCTGTCATGAAATTCACTGTGGCTGAGGAATATCATGTCCTGTTGGGGTTGCTTGATTTCTGTAAATCCCAGAAATATTCATGTTTTTAGTCAAAGCTTGTTACATTTATTTACGGCCTAAGCCAAAACACATATACAAAAAAAACATAAACTATTCTTAAATCTATCAACCGCTTAACCATTTGATTAAAATGTCACATTCTGGTGCAGATTTAAGAAAACGATTAATTAGGGTGATCACACGTGGAATGTGTCTTTGCTGTTGGAAGCTTGTACAAGACTAAACACTGTGATTTTTCGTTCACAGACACAAGTGTTAGTCCTTAAAGGAAAAGCTTAGTGAACAGTACTTTATAGTTTATCGTAGTACAGAATTATGCGACCAACACTATACGATTCGAAAGGTCCCTGTGCTTTTTGTTTTTATGTGTAACCTTAAATCCTTCATACTGCACAGTAGTTAGCACTGCAGTGAAATAATCCGATGCAGCAGATAATCGTATTGAGGTCGGTCCGGCCTCGCTCCCAAGGCTCGACTTAACTTGCTTCAAATTTATTCCCTTTGATGCTTTCAGCTTATTCCTTAATAACATATTAATTCACCGTTTATGTGTACTTTTCAACACGGAATAGATTTTAATGTTCTTATAGAAAGTATTTCGTAAAGTAAGGCGCGGAAAAACGTTGTCTGCCTTTATTGATTGTTTAGATATTTTCTTGTACTTTTCTTTATCAAGATAAATTCAGATAACAATTGTTAGCCTAAGCTTAAATGCTAATATTGGTAGGTATTTAAAACTAATTATTTCGCCACAAATTTTTTCAGTTAGCGCTGCAGTTTAATTTGCCTATTATGATATATTGTTATTTTCTATATATTTTCGAGCTTTAAGTATTTATAATGTCAGTCATAGAAATAACAGATATTAATGATTAGAATTGTTCTCGTTTGTGCTGAATGAATACGTAGCCGACCTATATTATTGTTTTGATCACGTGACTGCGGAAATAAAAAAACCATTAAGAGTTAATATTTAATCTGTGGCCGGATAAAGTATAAATAGTGAATAATAAACTAATAAAAAAATCAGTCCGATTAATCTTAAATATTAATCGGTGATACAAATGAACATGGACCGATCGAATCCAGCGGCACCTTATTTTTCAGGCTTTGTCAGCGCCTCGATCCAATTTATTACACCGATTGGTGCATTTTTATATTGTAACGAAAAGGCCTCGATTTTTAAATGGTTGGAAAAAAGCCAAACGAGCACAGATGGGTGAAAACGATAGCAAACCTTCGCTTTGAATTAATGTATGAAAATTACCGTTGACAGACTTTATGACCAATGATTTATTGAGTATGAAAGCTACTGAAAAAAGAAAGCAAGTGAATAACGTCAGTTTCATACATATAATTTGAAGCCTTTCACGGTATTTAGAAAAAAGGGTATACTTTATATAGTGATTTGCTATATAAAGAATATTCAAACCTCATTAAAATATTCTTGGAGCTTTTTAATATCTATTTTAACAGAAATATCTAAATTTTACTGATTATACCTTTGTCAAAAGACAACCTGATATGCGGGAATCATTTGCCAATATTTATTTAGATAGCTTTTTTGTTGTTGTTAATAGGTAATAAGATGTTTGTATTTAACATGCTAATCAGCAAATAATCCGAAAATATCATTTCTATAAAATATGATTAAATATTAGAACACTTTACCTGCACCGAAGAGTCTTTGAGGTGATTGTTATATGACACCGCATCTGACCCAGATAGTGACCAGCGAATTTATTACTTGCATTTTGTCAACCGTAATAATTGAATGCACATTTTAATTGGACAAAAATTGCACCGTGACGTAAGGCAGGTCGGGCGGGCCCGTGCCCGTCTTTTCAGCTTGATGAATGAGTCGCTATTTATAATTTTCACCTGCAATTTCTCTCTGAGAACTTTACTAACGTTCGTTTATAGCGACATTTATATTTAGAGTTGGTTATTCATTTAATTAATGGTAATAGGTATACGACTGACACCAAACTGGAAATGCATTTCCGCGTTCTCTGGTCCAAGAGACTCAGCCTACGTTGGTATCTGACGTCTGTGCTTTGCAGAGGTTGGCAATAGCCACTTAAACCACCTCACATAGACTTACAGGACCACAATGAAAGGACCCTGGTCACTCTCACACTCAACCAGGGTCCCAGGGACTGCTAATGTTATAGTTATTGTCTACATAACAGGAAGAAGGTTTGTATACCATCTCCTACGCTATCCGCGTCTTTCAACCCTCAGTGGAGTATGCCTGACACCTACCTATAACTGGGCAGGAATAGCTCTTCTCTCTTCGATAGCTCATGTCTGAGCGTCATCAGCCGGGTGGCACCTGAAGTGAGTTATATCCAACGCCTGAATAGCTGCTGTATTTGCTTTTAATTTTAGCAACCACGATCAGCTCTGGACAGAATCTCGCATTGTGTGACCGAAATAGGACATGAGTTGCCGACATATACACCAAATTATCACTTATGCGCTAAATTATAAGTCGACCACAAAACCGCACTGATATGAGACGAATTGAGGGCGAATTGCTTGGATCAGGGTGCGATTTAACATTTATAGAACAAATTAATAATCGTTCAATTCTAGTCTATATCTTCCAAAAAGTCATGACGTAGCTTGCCTTATAATGGCTGTCTTTGCTCATATTTAAAAGTTATTATATATAATTGATTAAATGATATTCTACAACGAGCCGTTTGATTCTTCTCACATAACCGAACCGTAATGAGCTGTCATAGAAAAAAAGGCTTCCTTACTTATCTGATTCGATTCATAATAATTATTTCTATTAAAAATATATTAAACTATGGACAAAATATATGAAATAAAATGTTATGATTGTTGTTTATATCAAAAATGTATGAATCTTAAACTACCCAAGTTTAAACCGAGACATGTTTACACAAGATATTTAAGGTAATATCAAAAGGTCTATGTAATTAAATTTTTAATAAGGAATAAATATTCTAAATGTACAAAACAGTTATCTAGTTCACAACTTGCCTTTCACGTTAATCAAAGTTTAGAACAATATAGGCATTCGAGCTTCAAACAATATTCCTATTCAATTTGCTTCAATACAAACTCTCAAGGGCAGGTGTTGTGGGTGGTTGCGAAGCCTTCTTCCGCCACGTGACCTTATGACTTCCTTATTTCTTAGCTGCAATGTCTACGATCTCAATGTAGGTGGCGCCACAGACAATATATTACAAAAATATCGTTTATTATGACTTTTATATTGTAACTTTGTATTTTATGTTAAAATATTTTTCTTGATAAACAAGACCCGGGTTACAATACGAGGTTTTGTGGCTCGTGTGTCTCACAACCTGTGGCTTATCCATACTTAAAAGAGATTCACACATTCACAGCCACACCACTACATGATTACACACACACTGGTGTGTGCAATGGTGTACTGACACTCACACTAAATAATAATTCGGAATTTTGGGTCTGTCATACTCTTTTAATTATTTTTCCTGTTTTCTTGCTTACTAAATTTGAAATCAATATTTTAACCCTAATTTGGCACCGTTGTTTCTACTAATATGTACTCGTCTTCTGTATTACTGTCGCGTATAAGTTGTTGCCTCATTTCCGATAATGATTTATGATAATACAAATGTGAACAATATGTATGTGTATAGTTAATAAACAATTAAGTTTCTCAACAGATTCACCTTGCACGCGACTGCCTTTTATGGCTCGCTGAACATTTATCTGATACGGCAGTTGAACTAACTCTATTTGGCTCTGACATTGCAATGTCCTTATTTGAACTTCCTTACTTCCTTTAAACAGGAATACATATTACTAAAATTAACTCGTTAATATTTCTATCAAGCCTTTATAAAATTATAAAACAGAACTATAATTTGCCTCCTGTTTAAAACAATAATACCTGGTCAATGCTAACGCAATTTTTTTTTTATAGAAGAGGGGGCAAACGAGCAGGAGGCCCACCATAAAGGTGAAGTCGCCGCCCATGGACACTCATGTGGCTGGGAGCTCATGAGTGCGTTGCCGGCCTTTTAGGGATTTGTACGCTTTTTTCTTGAAGGACCCTAAGTCGTAGTGGTTCGGAAATACCGTGGCAGGCAGCTTGTTCCATAACGTGGTGGTGCGTGGTAAGAAATGTCTTACGAAACACGCAGTGGTGGAACGACAGACATCAAGGTGATACGGGTGGAATTTCGCATTCTGCCTTGATGTCCGAAGATGAAATTTACTGTAAATTAAACTCCTCCGAACACACCCCATGGTAAATGCGATAGAAGATGCTGAGAGATCCAACTATCAATTATATTATTTAAATTTATTTATATCTTCTTCACGTAGAATCGTATCAGCAATCACTTGTGTAAGTCAATAATTTTCTTAGTAACCTCGACTGTTTTAAAATAAACCAGTCTGAGAAAATACCCGCAACATACTCAGATGGTCGAAAGAGGACAAACCTACCAGTTTAATCGTGAACACTGTTACTTATTTAATAGTTTACGGGTGGGCACATATTAAAGCTCATTCCTAGTAGAAATAAATACATATTATGCCACCGTAAATTGTTAAAAAGTCATTACTTTTTTTTCAGAGAAAGGCAGATATATTGGGTCACCATGCGAGTCCACGTGCAACTCTAAGCTTGTGCACGTGTACTGCGAGCCAAGGACCAGCACCTGCCAGTGTGCACCAAAACACTCCGTCGAACTGGGAGTGGCCCGAGGATGTGCTAAACGTTTGTATCACGGATTACTAAAAAACAAACGAAGCCGAGGCTTCTATGGTCTATGCTTTAAACTTATTTATAGTCCACATAGAATCAGCGATCATTTGTGTACTATAAAGTGTCTGAAAAGCCCAATATGATATTAAACATAAAGTGAACACTCGAATAGTCAACTTTCTTCTTATAGCTAAGGCTACGAGGATCAAACTAGAGTTTGACAGGTTTTGTGTAGTTTGCCTCGTTTCCTGGTCGGAGAAGCTTTTTAAGAAGGAGATTTATTAGAGTCCTTCAAGTGTTTACATACCCAAGAAATTCTCCATTCCATTATTTATTATTTTTAATACATACAAAATGCAATCGTGTAATGTAACTATGATGCTTTTCAGCCAAGAAGTTGGGTGAGCAATGCTTTTATCGGGAGACATGCCGTGCCTTCGACCCGCACTCATCATGCGTCCAGGTCAACCACAACGCGTTTTGCCAATGTGATTCTGGATTTCACACAACCACCCACTCGCGACCTACACTACGGATCTTCTGCACTGAAGGTAAATGTTGAATGGTAATAGTAAATGAAATTATTTCTAACGATATGAACATTTCAGACCTTGTTCTGCTGACGGCGGACCTGCCGACGCTGCTGGGCGTTGCGTCGGGTATCTTTGTGCTGGCCGGCCTGCTCTGTTTCGTGCTGCATCTCTATACAAAAGCGCGGTACCATCCCGCGCATCTGGCGGACGCGAGGCTTACCCCTCCCTGTCTTTACTCACTTAACGATACGGGTAAACGATATTTAATAGGATTACTTGTATCAAAAAATTGATTTAAAATTTCTGATTGTTCGTTAAAGGAACCCCTTAACTTTGAACTATTGATTGTTTATATGGCTAATAGGTTGACTTAGTCACCAATTGCGAGTACCCTTGTTTCTAACATTACCAATGCTTTTTCTAACATAACCAATGCTTTTCTAACATTAGTCATAAGTTATATATCATAACATTCAAAGATTCTTAACTTTTGAACCTTAAATGAACGAAATCCTTTTGAACGAATTATTTAAGACTATAATGATCTTTCCATTTGACTTTCAGGCGGCACACTGAGCGCGACTCGCGCGTCTTCCCGAGCGTCTTCCCGCAGCGGCTGCACCAGCGGGACTCTCGAGCTGGAGGGTAGTTTCCGTCGAGAGTCGCGTCGAGCGACATCATCCCGCGCAGGTGCGGCGCGCACGGCGGCCATCTTGTTAATCTCGCGCCACCTCAAGGCCGTAAGGGACGGCGGCGCGCACCCGCCTAAGTGCGCCGCCAAAGGTGATCCGGATGATGTATGCGGCCCTTTATTGCACGATCTCGTGGCCCCTTGCTCCCCGCATACCTGGCTCTGCCATTATTCTGTAAATCAGATTCACCCAATCGTTGGATCATCGGTCTTAGTCCGCGGTATTTAATCGAATTAATAAGTCACTGTCGATGTAAGAATGCTATATTGATTAATTTAAAAAATCTGATTAAAATTACTATAAAACTATTAGCTTTTATGTTTGAGAAAGGAGGCGGAATAGGAGGTTTATTAAATGTACGTAAGATATTATTACCACAAGGTCTACATTTTGGCAGAGCAAGAGCTGTTAGTCTATCGTTATATCGTAAGCCAAGTTTCTGTTTGTGTGGATCAGATAAATTTGAATTATGCTATTAAAAACTTCAAGACAAAAATTTATTTCTGGCTTTACGATTATGTCGTAGTCTTCTAAATTTATCAAGGCAGGTATTCGGGGAACGGAGTGTATTGTCGCATGTGTTGTCCCAGGTCGCTCGTTAGATGTCGCGTCTTGGTGTTAGAAGCCTTCGTGTGTGTGACTTATCATGTATTCAATGTACTTAACCTCAACATCTTTCAAATTCTAATTGCAAATATTGATTAGATGTTGCTTTAACTCTATAATGGCTCCTTGAAGAGTAACTGAAGGTAAAAACAACTAGTCCTAAAAAAAAATATTGCAACTACCTTTTAATTGTCGTACTTATATCTACTAGACTACAAATTATGGCATTATATTTGATCTTAGCACAAACTTAATATAAAACTGTATAAATATACTTTGGAAGTGGTAAGAACGCGCGGATCGTTCGTCTGGGAAAACGAAACGTCATAGCTGTCAAGAACTGAAAATAAAAATTTAAATTTACTTTACTTTATAAGCTCGTGCTAAGGCCTTTGTAGTTTAGTCGTACGAGGTGAGAAGAAAACCAAAAAACTACAGTTAAGTGCATTAACGTATATTTGTTTATTTTGAAATGATAGTCACATAAATTGTCGTGGCGCGAGCAAGATGGCCCTGGATGTTTGTTAACTTTCTGCTCTTAAAGCTTGTGTTAATCAGGTACTAAGGAGGTAGCATCTTTCCTATGCAAGCACTGGCTAAACTAGACTATGTCGCTTAATAAAATATGCTTTACCGTCTGTAAATTTACCTGTACAAAATACAAATTTGCAACGTAACCATGCTTCGCGAATGTAAATATGTTTTAAGCTTCTGTGGTTTGCGAACAACGTGTATGTCGCATGTGAACATGGCTTTTATTATCGCAGCTCATAAGTATACACAATACATGGCCGACAAGCCTGAAGAACATAGTAAAAGTATTGAACTGTGTGAAGTATAGTTTTACTTCATCGTTTAAGGTCATCATCGGCGTTACTAGCTTGCACTCTAGTTTTGTCACGACAATATGCTACATGTACTTGTCTGTTAAAAGCTTTTAAAAGCACTACAGTACGTTAAGATTAATAAAACTCAGACAAAGTACATTGTTCGGAATTTATAACACGTTTCTTCCTTGTAGGTTCGCGACGTCCAAGTCTAAGTTCAGTTCAAAGTAGCTCATCGTCTATTAGGAGCTATAGCGCAAAGAAATGGGAAAGAGAAAGAGAACAGAAGGAACGTAGGCAGATGAGCATGCGTCTCGCTCAACTGCACGACAAGATGGCCGCGGGGCGAGAATTGCCGAAACACGCGCCCACTCCTTCGCCAAGGTCTCCTAATAACTCTACCGATGGGCTCCTTCCTGCTGTGTGTGAAATTCGTGAAGTAGGTTTTCTATCCTTTATCAACTTTTACATCGCCATCTTCTCTCAATCTTCTTAGTTTTGTATGGGTAATGTAAATTATAATATCAAGTACCTAACATAAAAAAAAATATTGAAATCTCACAGTTACAGAGTGCCGATCAGCTGCAAGGCGTAGATGGTCCCTGCTCTAGCTCCTCACTTTACTGACAGCAGGTCAATTCAAGTGCTATCAGATCTATGGACTCCTTATCATCAGACGGGACCCCAGCCGTAGCGTGGATGTAGTGATAGAAGCTAGCATTAACTTTATTTGGCTGCACTAAGGCTTGAATGGACTGAAGACAGTCATTGTCAGCGCGTTATTGCTTTTATCATTTAAAGTGATCTGTGAATGAATTAAAAGTGATGCAATCGGCATATATTTTAATGCCAGATGAGTGACTCGTTTCGAATTTATTTAAATAACTGGATTTATATTGCGGTTGATAGAGAGTGAAGACTTTTTGTACGTGGAATTGTAATGTGAGTGTTGTTAGGTGAAGCACAATGTCATTAAACCCCTGCCAGAAAAACACCATAGCTTAGATAGTTCTAGAAATGTATCTGTGACAAGTGTTTTTTAATTCCAACAGCCAGAGTGGCTAAAGAGTGCGTGTCTCAACCGAAAGACTTGCGTGTGTAGCAATAAGTTTTAATTCAATTTAACACTGGCTCGAATATTGAAGAAAATATCGTGAGGAAGCCAATATGCCTTACATCCAGATAGAGAGGGCTGATCATCGTCTAGTTTTATCTGAAGGCATTAAGTGTTGAAGTGTAATTTGGTACAGTTTTTGTGTTAAAACCCCTATGATTACTTGACATTTTATTTTTCCAATCAGATTCCTAATTATTTGTCTATGGCATTGTCATTCAAAAAGCACAAGTCACAGATCATCATCGTTAAATAATATTTTGTAGTTAAATTGTACCGATTGTTCTAAACCACAATTGACTACTTCAGTAATTGTATAATGTTATATTTGTTATAATTTATATTTTCATGTATAGTATCAAATCAGTTAAATCTGACTAAAGTATTCAAAAACCAAGTTAAAATATTTTCTGGTATAGCCAGATGAGACGGTATTTTTACACCCTGTTTAATAGGGAACGTGTTTTTCGTTCTAATTTAAGTACAAAGCATTGGTGGTGGATTACATGTGGAGCTGGATGTCAAAGAGAATAGAGGCTGCGATGCGTATATCCCTAATTAAGTATATAAGATTAAATGTTATTAAGACCAAAGACAAAGTAAACACTTATGAAAACAAGGAACATGGAAACATATAAAACCTATTTGTAGCTATTAACAAATTGATTAAAAATAAATAAAAAAGTATCTTTTTTTAAAGCATTCACGCTGCAAACTTATAATAGCTAACGTTGAAGCTTATATTCTCAGTTATTAATAGAAATACGAATTCCTATTTATTTATATTTCATTTCTAGTTACGTTCGTGGCTATTAATATCCCGCCCGTTATCACATTTTTACAGGTTGGTTCGCTATAACCACATTTTTTTGGAATATTTAGCCTGGTCAAAAATTACTTTGAGGAATTGAAATTTTCAAGTTTCTAGTTAAGTTATAAAATATATTTTCGTTAACTTAGTTAGCCCTAAATTAAGAATAACCAACGACTATTTAAGTAACTGATCCTTGGATAGACGACGCGTCAATAGAGATATGCTAGTAAGTAAATGCGAGCGTAACAAATAAGTTTATAATTGCAAGCCCTAGATAATTAATAAATAGTAAATATTTATATTTGTATGAGAGCTTGTATTAAACTAACGCGAATGAAGATACTTGTTTATAGTTTTAATATTGTTTATTGCCAAAGTATGGCCAAAATTCTTGTTTTTTATGTATTCAATGTTTGATATGGCTTTGAATAACACACGCGTACCAAGCAGAAAATTAATTATTCGAATTAATAATTGATCCAAAACCTAGTTCTAGTGAAATGAATGTTGGCCTCTAACCGACTGACGGTGCTCTTGACAAGTCGTGCGTTGTGGCCATGTCAAACATTAGGCGTAAATTACATTAATATGTAGATAGGTTACATGTTAGGCTAAGTTCCCACTACGCCGGACCGGCAAATCTGCCGCGCCGGTAAATCTGCCGGAAGGGCTAGTGGCTGTACAATTTATATGAAGCTATTCACATTATCCCGGGTCCGGCATTTTTACCGAGCGTTTTGTCACTACGAATTGCCGGTAGAACGATCGGGCCCGTAGTAATGTGAACGAGTTTGTGCCGGTATCTGTCCCCCGCTCGTGCTCCCCTCGCCCCGTAAAATAGGATGTACCCAATGTTTTCTTTTATTTTGCCTTCTATTAAGATACCACCACAACACAACAATTTCGTCGTCCATTGTGCGCGCAGGTCCAAATTCAACTGAGAAGTACTCGACTGTCTGAATTTCTTCCGGGATCCGATGTAATGTGACAAGGGACCGGCAGATCTGCCGGTCCGGCGTAGTGGGAACCTAGCCATAGGTGTAATATTCGAGAATAGTACATAAGTATGTTATTTTGTATAGCACGAGAATGAGTAATTTTGCCATTTTGATTGTCGAACGTTGTTAAAAGGTGGATTAGGTATGTAATTGCTGTTTTAAAGATGAATATAAATGAATCTGAAGTTTTATTAACACCTTCCGCTTATTGAAACCCCAACTACGTGTTTAAACAAACTAACGAATAAAACGTATTTTGCAAAATGGTCGTAACTCGAAGAATTCTGAACAATTAAACAACAAAATCAGTTCATTCAATTTAATAATCGAAAGGTCGGTTTATCACCGATAAGATCTTATACATTGAGAGATAAGTGGAATGTATTCATCATTTTCTTTAATCGACCTCTTCGATGGTGGGTCCGGCTCCGGCACCGGGGGCTGCTCCACCGGCTCCAGGCGCTCCGCCAGGGAAGCCTGGCATACCGCCGGGCATGCCACCGGGGGCACCACCGGCACCCTGGTACAGCTTGGTGATGATCGGGTTGCACACACCCTCCAGTTCCTTCTGCTTGTGCTCGTACTCCTCTTTGTCGGCCAGCTGATTGGCGTCCAACCACTTGATGGTGTCGTTGCACTTGTCCAAGATGGTCTGCTTGTCGGAGTCGGTGATTTTGTCCTTGAGCTTCTCGTCTTCCATGGTGGACTTCATGTTGAAGCAGTACGATTCGAGGGCGTTCTTAGCTTGAATGGTCTCCTTCTGTTTCTCATCTTCGTTCTTGTACTTCTCGGCGTCGTTCACCATGCGCTCGATCTCTTCCTTGGACAGACGACCCTTGTCGTTGGTGATAGTGATCTTGTTCTCCTTGTTGGTAGATTTTTCCACGGCTGATACGTTGAGGATGCCGTTGGCGTCGATGTCGAAGGTGACCTCGATTTGCGGAACTCCTCGCGGTGCTGGAGGGATGCCGGTGAGTTCGAATTTACCAAGGAGGTTGTTGTCTCTGGTCATGGCACGCTCACCCTCGAACACTTGAATGAGCACACCGGGTTGGTTGTCGGAGTAGGTGGTGAAGGTCTGCGTTTGCTTAGTGGGGATGGTCGTGTTACGCTTGATCAAGGTGGTCATGACACCGCCGGCAGTCTCGATACCGAGGGACAGCGGGGTCACGTCCAACAGAAGCAGATCCTGTACTTCCTCAGACTTGTCACCGTGTAAGATGGCAGCCTGGACTGCGGCTCCGTAGGCGACAGCCTCATCGGGGTTGATGGACTTGTTAAGCTCCTTGCCGTTGAAGAAGTCTTGAAGGAGCTTCTGCACTCTTGGGATACGTGTGGATCCTCCGACGAGAACGATGTCGTGTATTTGGGACTTGTCCATCTTGGCGTCGCGGAGGGACTTCTCGACGGGCTCCATGGTCGATCTGAATAAGTCGGCGTTCAGCTCTTCGAAACGCGCCCGGGTGATGGACGTGTAGTAGTCGATGCCCTCAAACAGAGAGTCGATTTCGATACTGGCCTGTGTCGATGAGGACAGAGTCCTCTTCGCGCGCTCACAAGCAGTCCTGAGCCGACGCAGGGCCCTCTTGTGCGAGGAGATGTCCTTCTTGTACTTGCGCTTGAACTCCTGCACGAAGTGGTTGACCATTCGGTTGTCGAAGTCTTCGCCTCCCAAGTGAGTGTCTCCAGCGGTGGACTTCACTTCGAAGATACCATCCTCGATGGTCAGGATGGATACGTCGAAAGTACCACCGCCAAGATCGAAAATGAGGACATTACGTTCTCCGCCTCCCTTCTTGTCAAGACCGTATGCAATCGCAGCAGCTGTTGGTTCGTTGATGATACGGAGAACGTTCAGACCAGAGATTGTACCAGAATCCTTTGTGGCCTGTCTTTGCGAGTCGTTAAAGTACGCTGGAACCGTGATTACTGCATTCTGCACTGTTTTGCCAAGGTAAACTTCGGCTGTTTCCTTCATTTTTGTTAATACCATTGAACTGACTTCCTCTGGGAAGAAGGTTTTGTCTTCGCCTTTGTAAGCAACCTTGATTTTTGGTTTTCCACCATCACTGATTACCTCGAAGGGCCAGTGTTTCATATCAGCTTGAACTGTGGCATCTTCAAATTTGCGACCAATCAGACGTTTGGCATCTGTAACAAGATATCACAAACAATGATATAGGGATCGCCAGAATTAATAGAATAAGCATTTTGTTATAAATATCATCAGATTATTTTTATCATTCAATATTTTCAGAGACTCTAGTCTAGTATATTTGGTATCATCATAAACAAATTACCTTCAACCTTGATATAGCAAGGTTAAGAAAATAAGTAAAAGAAATAGTAAACCTTTAAAAAATTATTGGGACAAAAAAGTGCCACGTGTTTTTAATAAAAATGTGTGGTAATGAACTTCACTTGCATCATCCAAAAATAATAACCTATGAAATCATGTTAACAAATTACTCACCAAAGATGGTGTTGTTTGGGTTCAAGGCAACCTGGTTCTTGGCCGCATCTCCGATGAGACGTTCTGTGTCTGTGAAGGCAACGTATGATGGGGTGGTCCTGTTGCCTTGGTCGTTGGCGATGATTTCCACCTTACCGTGCTGAAATACGCCCACACACGAGTATGTGGTACCCAAATCAATACCTACTGCTGGTGTTTTAGTCGTCATCTATAACAAAAGAATTCATTAAGTTACGTCATAACCGCATCAATGCCGGCCATAATAAAAATCGATAGGGTTTCATCGCGAATGTTCTAGACTAAAAAGTTAAAATTATTATACAACAATAGATGAATTACCATTAACGGCACTGGAATAATGAATAAATGCTAGGATCAAACGAGGTCACAAGTAAGCAAAAATGCGTTAAACATGGAGAGAACACGTGGGAGAAAACTAATACCACGCTAAGTAAAATTTTGATATAGGAAAATATTAAGTATTATATTAGAATAGCTAGAACCGAAACTTTACTAGGAAATTAACATTAAATTGAACCATGAGTCATCAAATTTATGGAGTTCACGGAACTTCCGCTGGAAAATTGTTACTCAGGAAAATGTTTTGGTTGAATTCCAAATAAATCGAACAGAAACTACACTGATTTATAGTATATTTAGACAAAAACTAGGTTTTATAAAATTGTACTTACGGTTTAAATTGTTTCTATCACTTCAAAAAGACTTATCTAGCAGGACTCTTAGCAAAGGTGCGCGACTGTCGGCCTCTTTTCTCGAAATAAAATGGCGTTGCGTGTTGAGCAAGTATTTTATATGCACCACCGTAATCACTCGACGTCACTAGGATTTTCTGGAACATTCCGTAGAATAAGCCAATCAGAATACAGAACCATCCGCGCCAAGCAATTTCATTGGTTGTAAGGAAGCGTTATCACTTTAGCCAACATAAAGATAAAAATCTTTTTACATAATAAGGATGTATGTTTTTATATCGATATAATTTAGAATGATGTGTTTGAAATATAAAATTGATAAATATCTAATTGTTATTTCAAAATAAAAGTTAAAGGATAAAACTGATCATTATAATATTGGGTTTTTAATATTTTTTTAATTTACAAGATTGGTTTTAATAATATTAAAATATATATGTAATATATACCAGATTCATAAAACAACGAAAGCTCCTAACGTAGTAACCTTTTAATATAAAATACCTCATGGTAAAATAAATTTATCATTAAATAAATGTGTTATTGTCCAAAAAAGGTTATGTCAAAACATGAAAATAATAAATAGAATTTACTACTGTAACTTCAATGTAATGTGTAAATGTCATTAGAGTTACATTTAATAAAATATAACCAATACTACATTTATCGGAGAATAATTTACATCACTATAGAATAACAGAGCTTAGAAACATTAGTCGCCAGTCGGTCAGAACTCTCAACTCAGAACTCAGAAGTATTTTTATAGCTGGCATTTCAATCTTTGAAAATGTTATCTCCATAACTAAGGAGCTTCTGTACATTTCTAATGCTGGTAGAGTAGGGATTTGGCGAGGATAAAATAAAATGTGACCGTTTGAATTCTTCATGTATTTTTAAGCCTTTATTCAAGACAAGCATTCAGAAAAAAACGGTCACCTAGCATTCACTATTGTTTGGCTTAGATAATCACTATTCACTTCATAGTACATACCTTACATTTACGTCATAAGGTAAACATTACAACATTTTTACTTATTTAAGAATGGTCGGCTTCACCTATGTCTATACGATAAATCTTTTAATTAGATAAATATTCATATTAAACAAGTACTTGCTTATCGCTATATTTATTTTTAGAATTCAGTAACGATAAAATGATGAAGAGATTTTGATTTAATAACATAGGTTAACCTTTTTTTTATTGAAAACTTATATTGTTTTGACAGCTTCGATTATTAGTAATTTTGGGGCGAATATTTCAGACTGAATTCATTGATATAATTTTTTCAATCATTGAAATAAAACAGAACCTTAAACAAAAATCTTTATTCAAACAATCCGGTATAAATATTCTTATCACCTATTAAAAAATACTAATAATAATAAATAAGATTGCCTGTATTAGGAATTGATCCTTAGCGACTAAAACGATACATTGATAACAAAAATTATGGGTCAGTCTCAACTATTGAGTACTTATAGTTAATACAAAATGTTCTCATTAAATATGGCCAAAAATTATAATGTTTGCATTTCTTAAATGTTATAAACTATGCATTTTAGGCAAAATCAATTATTTTATGATAATATGCAATAGAGGTTTATACCATATGTGTATGAGAAATTAGTTTCCGTTAGACCTCAATTCAATGGTCGGCATTCAAAATATTACAGAATCACATTGGAATAGGAGACATGTATAAGTGTTATACAACTTGCCTGTGGGTTTGCCTGGAAGAGATTGCATATTAGCGACAAGGTCACCCTTTGCTCTTATATCTATTAAATTCTTCTACTTCTACTGTCTAAGTGCAATAAAGTGTAAATAAATAACTTGCAGAAAAAGGCTGTATGCAATATTGAAACTTAATTTACCATCAACCAACATATAAATAAAAGCATTAAGGAAAACAAATGAACACATACCTAAAAAACATAATATTACAAATAAATACAATTTCAAACAATGCACACTTCTCTTACAAGACTAATTTGTTACTGTTTAAATATAATTCAATAAGAAAGTCGAATTGTATTGCTTCTCCTCATTGTTCCTGTTTTATTATAGATAATAGTTAAAAAATGGCTTCCCAGCAATATTTATAATACAGTGTAAACCCCATGTAACGTCGATTTAATGACAAACTCTCTATAACCATGTAATGCATATAATCATTCCCTCCATTTAACGACCGTTATCTATAATGCCATAAAAAGCAAAGTACGTTCTGTGTCGTTATAAAGAGTTAACAATGTAATGTAGTATCTAAAAAAAAGGTTGTACTGTGCGGTTATTTTCATTTAAAAAAAACTTTTGTATTTAGCTAGAGACATCGATTATAATTGTGCAATTGTAAAAAAAAATGTCGCTTTTGTGAATGATATCTCATGAAATTCTGAAGTAACTCTGGTACATGGTACCAAGTGAGGTGGTGATGAACCAGGCGAAGCAACACCACCAAGTGCTGAAGCCCACTACACCACGATACACCTCTCTTGTGAATATCTGTAGGGGAAAACCAAACAGTTCATACATTTTTCTCAACTCTATTTTGTTGATGTGGGGTGAGGGTAGTTACTAAAAATGAAAGTCATTTCGATTTTAGACTTACACCAACTTACCCACAAAAATGCAATTGCCACATGCCATGCAAATATGTACTTTTACACAGCGATGACTAGAATCTTGGCTATACATGATTTTACAGTTTTGGTAGAATTTTTAATTAAGTCTTTATGTATATATTTTTTTAAAATAGACATGCTGCTTTGCAGATTATCGTCCAACACATACCATTTTTAAATTTTCCCAGGCCATTTGAAATTGTTCCATGCTATCGATAGGTATTGTCTGTACTCCCGGTTCATTATCCGTTCCAGTCCATGAGAATTCACCAAGTGTTTTATACATCAGGGCGAGGTTGGCACACATCACCACAGGGCATAGATACTGCAGGGCCACTACGCATAGATAATAGAACACTGATGCTATCTAGAAAAAAATAATGTTCTTAATGAAAACATTACTTATTTGGGTCTCAATAAAAAAAAATCTAGAAAAAGAGCTTGATATTTATACAGAAATACAATAATGCTGTGGTAAACCACATGTTTTCAGAAATAATCACCAAACATTATCATTATAAAAACATGTATTAAAATTTAATCAAAAAGAATATTATAAAAAAAATAATACATTTACATTCTAGATAATTTAAATGAATAGGTAAAAAAACCTGTTGTTACCTTCTTCTGTAGCTCTATATTGGTGATCCGTCCAGCTTCTTTCTTTTGCGCGTCAAGTTTCCTCTGCGCCATATCTAAGTAGGCCTGCATCTGGCGCGGCATCAGAATTACTCGGAGAGCCATTGTGATGATGAGCAGAATCAGACGCATAGAGTCGAATTGGGCTGATGTCATGCTGGAAATGTTAGGTTTCCATTATTGTACTACTTAAACTACTGAATCGATTTCGATGTAATTTGGTATGAAGATAGACATAGGCATAGCATTTTTATCGCAAAAAGGGTGGAAATTGAGGGTGAAAGTTTGTATAAAATTGCACCAGAACTGTGCCATTTATAAACCAATATTACAAATTCTTTTTTATTCAAACCGCGGGGACGAAGTCGCGGGCAAAAGCTACTATCTATGTTTTTCACTTTTTCATACAATTAAAAAAAAATGTTTTTGTTGTTTGTAACTTAAAAAGTACTTACAGTGGTGCAGTCATTCCGCTAAACACCCTGACACTTAAGTAGTGCCGAGTGACAGGTCTCACCCACAAAAGAGCAAGGATGAAGGGCATCGCAAAGTTCACGTTCAGAAGCAGGGCAACCACTTTATTTTCACCATAATACCTGAAAGTTATAGATGTCAGATGTAATCGCATCAGTTTTTATTTTTTTTTCTATTAATTATAATTTAGAATAAAAAACTAAAATGTGCAATTTATATAGAACACTTTATAGAAGTACAAATATTTTTAACTATTAATTTCAAAGTCAAAGTCACCTTAGTGAGTCCCAATGCATTCTGGCAACTCGTAAGCCTGGAAATGTAAACAGAGTACCGATGAGAGCAGCCCATACAGCCAGTGATAACTTTAGTATTAGCTTCGATGCTGGACCGCTGAAATTGAAAATTAGTAGGAATGGTCTGACATTTAAACAGTTTCAAATATTAAAAATAACGGTGGCAGGTTAGGATGATCTTGTGTTGGTATTAACAAATAGAGTCTTACACAGAACTTAGCCCTTGGTTCTCCAGAAATTTTGAAGCATTTTCATAAAAGCTGTCATATCCTGGATCGACACCAACCTCCAAGTTGTTCTCATCCACAATCAGCACCATCATGGCCACGAGGAGAAATACACAAAAGGCAACAATGCAAGTGGATCTTTCACCAATAGACTCATCACTAGTGAAGTACTGTTTGGTAAGTGAGAGTAATATTTTACTGTAAATGTATTAAGGATATTTATAAAAAAAAATTTGTTAATCAGTCAATGTTATGATCAGATCAGTTTGAATTTGAATGAGGTTTAATTCAATGAACACCCCTTAATTAATGTCAATTAAAAAGTTATTAAGCTAATAGACTAAAAACCTATATTATAATATATTAAGAGATGTTAAATTAAATATTCTATGAGCCGACAAATGACAGATATAGAATAAAAAGGATACAATGAAAAGAGTACCACCAAGAGACACCATACCATACTTAGATTGAATTCGTCTTTAATGGGAAATATCCAGGAATAAATCTAAAAACAATCATTAAATGTATAGAATAAATCTTTTAGATCTAATGAAAAGTAATTTTTCATGTTTACCTCTGATATTACATAAACTATGCTTGAATATAATGTGAAATCTACAATCCAAATATATTCAGTATAGAACCGAAGGTGCACTACATCTAATGCTGTTACAGAAGCTGTTTCCAACTGTATATCTAGGCTTCTAGGGATATGAAATGTTTCAGGTTTCCCATTAATTTCATTTTTACCACCTTTCTTGCCTTTTGGTTTGTCTTTTGGAACTCCCGCCAAACTCTTTAATTCACTATTGACGGGATAGAGGTATCGATATAAACCTTGCGAACATAATAACCATCTTGCAAAGGAATAATTGCCAAGCTTTTGTATGATTGAGACCATTATAAGTGTTATAACTAGCTGAGCTCCTAAGAGCGCCTGAAAATAGATCAATTTTTATGACATTGATTTATAGAAAACAAAAATTTATTTAACAACATATTACAAACCATTATGAACCTAAAATATTCGTTTACTTATTGCTCGTAACGACATAACTTAGGATCTAAATTAATATAATCCGGTCCGAGGCTAACCTAAATTCATAAATTGAAAATTCCCCGAAATATAAATACACATACAGAAATACAGAAATACAGACTACAAATAGGGATACCATTTTTTCTAATATTTCGTTATCTGAAATTTATGAATAGTTTGTTTGTTTTCAAGATTCAATTGGGAGCCAAAATAGTTTTTGTTTGAAAATTTAAGCTTAAAACAGAATGTTTTTTAGCTGAAAATCAACTAAATCAACTTAATTTGGCATTTTCATCAAATGTTTGTATCTTTATGATTTACTCATTTCACTTATGATGTAGGTACAGACTACTGAGTACGCATTATAATTTACATCGAAAACTGGCAACATTGCAGCGACTACGTCAAATATGAGTAATGAAACATTTTCAATACCTAGTACTCATAGTAGACACTTCACACTAGACTTCAATCTTGATTTTATTGCGAAGTGGCGCGAGTCTATCGATTTCTTGTTTAACTTGGTTTCGTCGCTGCTAAAATCCGTTCGCATACGGATGCGGCGAAGTCCCATCGGTTAATTTATTATTTTATATCCAGTGTAGCAACAAATCCGTAAAAATGGGTTCGTTGTTTCGAAGTGAGGAAATGACTTTATGTCAGCTCTTCCTGCAAAGTGAAGCGGCTTATGCATGCGTGTCTGAATTAGGGGAACTTGGACTTGTACAATTTCGCGACGTAAGTACGACGTTCTTTTTAAGAATTTAGTAGAGAATATAATCCTAAATACTGCAGAGTATTGATTGACCTGATTTAGAGTGGGATTCCATTTCGTGAAACACGCCCTCAATTTATCAGCTAATTTTATTCGACACCTTTTTTTTTGTTATCCTCGTAACCATTGCGGGACTTTTTTGTCTGGCAATAGATACATAAAAGAAATGACTTGGTAATATTAATAAATCGATTAGTTTTCTAAATATCGAAAGAATCAAGTAAATGTTCCAATGAACAGAAATTTCAATCTTTGATATATAATTTGGATGTAAGCCTTTGAAAGATCTTTAGCTAATTTGAAAAACTAAATATTATACAATTGTTAAAATATTGATTGTCATCATAGAAAACTAAAAATATATTAAATTATTTTATACAGTTATATATCTCTCAGTTTATATCTATGAAATAAAACAATTTGGTTTTAATTATTATTCACCAATGTTATATTTTTGTAAAAGTTTAATTTTTGTTTGGAACTATTGAAATTAATAATTATTATTTACTAAAATCATGTGATTTAATCACATGATATTAATAAAAAGTACCAAAATTATCAACTTATCATTAAAATACCTAGATATTATATCACAGAAATTAATTAGCCTTCAACTTTTATTGATAACTGTAATTGATTAGAATTGGTAATATGCTTTTATTTTACTATACATTTTTTTTGTATTGGGTAAAATATCTAAATGATATACATAATTTGATTAGAATGTTGTTGCTACTAGTTCATTTTTAGCCTGCTTTATAAGCTCTAACTTATACTTAAGTTGTAGTAACCCCTGCCCTATTTCACCATTTTATTTAATTGAAATACCCTGACTCTAATTTCAATTTCATTCCCACACATTAATTTATATGAAAACTAGCTGATACCGCTGTAAATGTCGTTTTGCACAAAAAACATGTCACTAAAAATAGATGTTTACCAATTCTCAGTCCTACTCAATATGGCCACAAATTTTCAAAAGAATTGGTCAACCTGTTTCGGAGGAGTAAGGGAACGAAAACTGAGCGATGAGAATTTTATATATTAGATATAAATTTTCAGACCCTTTTTAGGCATAATGATCATTTAATTTCTGCATAGATTTGATTATCTTCTATGATTTGTTTGTGTTTTTAAAAACAATTGTATCGATCAAGAAATGTAAAAAAAAACCAGAAAAGTACATAAACGCTAGGCACAAGAATAATACTATTCAAATTATATAGGGCAACACAAATTTTACAGCGCATAAAAGCGTTTTATACCCTATTGTAAAGAAACGAACAATAATACATACATCAAATAACATAACCCATAAAAGATCAGTGTTAAGATATTGGACAAATAAGAACCATAATTATTTTAACATGCTTTTTAGGTAATCATTAGATTTTGTTTTTCCATAGAGTAATTCACTATGTATAGACAACATGTTATTAGAAAACTTTTATTCACAGTTGAATCCTGATGTTAATGCCTTTCAACGTAAATTCGTCAATGAGGTCCGCCGTTGCGATGAGATGGAAAGGAAGCTTAGATACTTGGAGAAGGAGATCAGGAAAGATGAAATCCCAATGCTGGAGATTCCCGGTGAATGCCCGGAAGCTCCGCAACCCAGAGAGATGATTGATCTTGAGGTAATTAATAACGAACAAAAATTTTTAATCGTCTTGAAAACGTAACTAAAGAAGAAATCTCTATTTTTAGTTAGATTTTTATGTTATTTTAACTGTAAAAGTGTCTTATTAGAATAATTAAGTTTGAGACCAATAAGAGATGTCCTAGTTAGCTTAAATTCTCTTTGATTGTGTTTTAATTTTTGAAACCACAGCTAACTAGCCATTTTAGCTATTTATTATTTTTGTTAAAGAAACACTTGTGACCTTGTCATGTTTCACAGATGATTTGTACAGGTATTTGTTTAGAATAGCAAACAAATGTATATCCATCAATTCATTGGACTACTTACGTACAATCTTGTACTTCCGAATTCCGTCAAGATAATACTATCTATGGGAAGAAAATTATATTAAATTATTCTAAGTTTTATTATGCTTTTTTTTATATAAGTCATAATTGTACGTATTTGTTATATTAATAAATAACGGTCTAAAAGGATTCAAAAAATATTTAATGATTAGGCAACATTCGAGAAACTTGAGAATGAACTGCGCGAAGTGAACCAGAACGCGGAAGCGTTGAAGAGGAACTATCTCGAGCTCACAGAGCTGAAGCACATCTTGAGGAAAACTCAAGTTTTCTTTGACGAAGTGAGTACAGCGCTTAATAATATTTGTCTGCGTATTACGCGGCAGCCGCGTGATAAACTGTCGGCGGATGCTGTGATCTTGCGGGATTGTCAACCGATTCATTATTATGTTTGGTTTGACGTCACCGTTAGCTATGTCGTACTATTGGCCCATTCTCTCATAGAAACGCTTGAAGAAGCTGTTGTAGAAAAAGTAGCTCCAAGACGAAAGTATTGAAAATTTAATTTCACATTTAAGTTCTGGTCGATGTTTCATGCTTCAATATTATTTATAATTTGTATGGAATACAATTCGTGGCAAGCCTCCGATCTTGTATTAATAAACGCACAATTTGTAACACCCCCTATAACTTCGAGGTCGTGGGTCTGCAACTTTTCTTTAATTTTTCAAACGCATAGGACCTTAATTTGCACAACGCCATTGTCACATTCGTTTCGACCTCGCCATTCCAATAGACAACAGAGTAAATGAAAGTGAGCCGATATCGGTGTACGTGCATTATTTGCACGAGATTGCGGTTTAATTGAGGGTCGAAAAAATGTGACATTGACATTGATCATTTTTTGCTGACTTTCGCGCCATTGGCGCTTATGTGCACAAGATGGCGGACCCGTCGCGCGAAGAAGAACAAGTGACACTGCTTGGGGAGGAGGGCCTGATGGCTGGAGGGCAAGCGCTCAAGTTGGGGTATGATTAATTTCACGTGCGGCGTGCTTTGGCTCATGTCAAAGCAACTGCTGGAATATGTTATTTTTACAGCGTTTGTACTGTGACGCTGATACGGGAGTCTACCGCTCACCACTCAGGCAAGCATTGGAGACGGCCGGTTTATAGTATACCGATAGATTAACACTTAACGTAATGTGTGATGGATTTTTGATAGCTTAACCTAGACAGGATCCGGTAGACATCTAACGTGGCTTAGACCATCCCGAACGCTAATCGATTGCTGCCTGAGTGAGTTTCACTAACACAATTTATTTTTGAAGTCCGTGTCGCGTCCGCTCGCACGCCAGAGGGACCCGCGACAGTTCATCTATCATGCTTTCTTTATTTGTTGCATGCTTTATTCTATCTATGTTCCTTTTCGTTGCATCAAACTTAGACACACAGAACACCATAGAACTAACAACGTGCGAAATGCTTGAGTACAGAGCACTGGCGTGTTGGTGCTATTTTTTTTACTACAACAAGCGACTATCGAGCGGTAAATGTTGCAAAGCTTGCGTGTGTGACGTCGGGGCGATGTCTGTACATGTTTGTTTGTCTGCTAGCACGAGGGCGGTGCCAATACCACCACAGAGTCCATGACGCGCGCGCTCATATCCGACGACCCCAACAGACATTTGGGACAAGTCCAACTAGGGTATGTATATGTACATACAGAACTAGTGCGACGCTGGCCTTGCGGGTTGCGGCTCAATTTGCTCAAAAAAAAAAAACACAATTACATTGAGATTTATCTCATCTAGTTGAAATTCAATAAATAAACTTGAATACATTGACGACCAATTCGTTTTCACACACGGCATCAGACTAGTTTTTATATCTAAAGACGTTTTTTTTTTTTAAAAACTAACGCTCGCAGCGTCAATGTTTTGCCAAGAGATACGACCGTGATTATGTCGTCTGGTCTCGTGCGTCAAGACGAATGACGACGTCTGACCGACCGTTCACTATGATCAATTTAAAAGCATGCAAATTTGACGAACGTATTAATGAAATATAACTTAATGCATATTAAATGTGCTTGGTTTATTCCCTAGTTATCGGGACAAGCAAGAGTCCTTGGAATTCCTGCCCTGGTTAGTAGTGTATATAGTATTTACTGTAGTTGGTTATGGGTTTAACTAGTGTATTCTACTTGTAGACTTTCTTGCTTTGGTTATAGCTTTAAGCTCACTAACACACTTTCACATATACAATGCGTGATGAGGTATGGACTTCAAGAATAGATGATGGATTAGGTGCGTAATGTAAATGCTGGATTTGACGTAAATCGCAACGTTTTATAACGACGCTTATACGATTATTCACTGTCTACCCGCATCGAGATATTACTTGCTTTTTTTTTTTTGAAATCATAATATTCCTTTGTTCTCAGAGTTTAACATGAAACGACAGAGGTAACCGTTTAAATGTTTGGATAACGATCAATTGCGTTATATCAAAACGATTTCGTCTGTCGTCTTGTTACATTCTATTTTAAAGGTTTATTACCTCGCACTGTACATAGCGATTTTAGTTGCTATGCGGGGGAGTTGAGTATTTTTTCAAATTGTATTCAAATTTTATAATCTGTATATAACTTGTATAAGACGTTACGGTTGCGGATATTTTCGTTCGGTCCTAACAGCGTCTTGGTACGAGTGGTTTATCATAGTTATGTCAATCGAATTCATGTCTTGTTGATATTGAGATCGGTCGGCACATTAAAACCCCTAAGGTTACGTGGAATTCAATATAACACACGTGAAATAAAGACTTGCGCGTAACTCTTGTAATATATTTTTCGATTGACAGAGTATTGCAACTCTATATAATATATATCCTTTTAAATCTACTGGCTGTTATTGAATAGAGATTCGTGTGCAACTATTGTTTCTAATGTGAATCTATTTATTTTTGGCTGTGAGTTTCATACTCTGTCATTCAAGTCATCTACTATACGTATAAATCACTATAAGGGGTTTTTTCGCTATTGTTTCTCAATGCTATTCATTACCGTTGGCTGCACAACGATTTTATGTCGACCTTGAATCGTCAGTACGGAATCGATTGACGCCATTTTGAATTATTGTAATATCCTTACATCTGAGGAAATTTTTCGATGCAATCATTCTACACATTCTTAAAAATCATATCTAAGTATATATTACTAATTATTTATTTAATAAGGCACACCAACAACACACATACAAACATAACCCGAACAAAATTACAAAAAAAAACACACACAAGGCATGTATGTGCATAAATTATAGGGATGCATTACAGGTATACAATTTTAATTATTCAAGTGATCGGATTTGTTTTATCAGTTTTTAAGCCTTCTCCATTCATTTTTTTTATTAAAATTGTAGTCAGGACATCGCCATGTCATGTTCCATATCGATGGTTGTTATTAAGATCACGATACCAATGTATCGAAGTAGTTTATTGAAAATTCCTTGTGTCGAACTTATTGTTACAATCACGTGTGGACGACGGTTTTCCTCAATTAAAACAATATACCTTCTTGGTTTTCGCAATATTAAGTGGTAAACATGTACTGTAGATTACATGGTACATCGAGCTATTGGAAATATTATAAACTAATTTGTACCTTAACGATCTTGCTATTATCATGTACATATAGAGAAAAATATGTAACATATATCATTCTGACAACCTGATGAGGCCAACCACACAATTTTTTTAAAACGTGAAGTCATTTAACCTTAATTTTAAACAGTTCGCTTTGCAAACATTACTTCGTATCTAGTTCTCGGATATAGACAAAAAGCGTTCTATACGCCCTTTTTATCTATCTATCTTTTTATATAATATATAGATATTAATATCTATCTATATTTTTTTCTATCAGATATATAGTAACATCAGATTCACAACGATGTTTCTCATACTGACATAACATAGATTGGATTTTTTCGTATCAATTAATCAGTTCAATCGAAATAGTGTCGTGAATATAAAATCGGTATTTATATTTTCATATTATTTTTATAATTGATGCTTTTTTTATATAACAATTATTGTATCTATGAAAGTGAACGGTTAGCACCGGACGTTTACCTTTTGAAATCGTTATTCGTACGTTAGTGTGACGATAATTTGTTGACATACGGGACTTTAGGGTTGGCACTATCAAATCTACGCTTTTCTAGTTATTTTTATTTAGGAGGTGTTAGCATGAATTGTAAGTGTTAGATGACCTTTCAAAAAAACTGATTAAGGTTTTATTAAAAACTTTATTTGTAATTGTATTAACGAGTTAATCTGTTTTCGTCAAGCGTAAAATCAATTTATCAGGAAGTGACGAAATAAATTAGACTGTAGAAGTTGGTACATAGAAAAATTACTTTTGTTTTAAAATTGTTTAAAGAAAATACAATCGATACATGAAATTGAGTGTTTTGCGTTGTGAATCAGCACAGCCCTAATATGTAATGTTTTGACTTTAGTGCATTTTGAATGCGAAATTGATGCGTAGGAAATTCTCAATGCAATCGGTTTGGTAAATATAGAATTCTCTATACACAGAAGTCGTGTTTACTTTTGATAAACAGATAGACCGAACGGTTAACCCAAATTGGTTGCTAACGTAATTTTGCAGTTTCAAACGGCCAAAGATTTCAACTGCACTACAATAGTTGACGCGTAAGAATCTAGACTAGACCGAAACTATTGATTCGGTGATTATTAATCTTGAAAAAACATAAATAATTCGTGTATATATTTAATACTGTGTAAACTGGATATAACGACACTGAAGGGACTGCATTTTATGGCCTTATAGAGAGCGATATTTTTTTTATTTTTATTATATCTATATTTTTATTATATAAATGTATTTAAAACAATAAACTTATGAGATAATAAAACTAGGTTTACACAATTAAATTAATAACTTGAAACAGTTGATCGTTAAATAAAGAGAACAAAAAACATTCTACGGAATATAAGATAAACCAAACCAAAGTCAATTTGATGTCGACGGTTTAAAGAGTGTGTTGTAAACGAGTGACGTTACATGGAGTTTACTCTGTATGTGACGATATGCGTCATCGAAATGACAAAAAAACTCGTCACTTTTCGCTCTCTACTCGTTAAAATAACGTTTGGTAATGTAAATTGACGTTCGGTTTGAGTACGCACGCGTGCTAGGCACGCTAATAAGACTTAGCACGTTTAAAACTAATTATGACAAATTAGTGTAGAGTATTTACTGTGTTTTAGTATTGTCGTGACCGATTAAAACCCGCGCTCCACACCGTGGGAATCATTTCGACAATGTAATACTTTTTGACTCGTTTCTTGAAGGTTGTTTACGCGGCCTCACGTCTAATCTAAGCAATATATTTTTATGAATTTAAATCTGTACACACCAACTAGAATTGCATTTAACACTGTTTAAGAAAAGCACTTGAAGGTTGGCAACTAGGTACACAATACTCACTCTGGTAGAAAGCAAACGCGACCCCAATAGTCTCCATATGCGAACGGCTTAGTGGCGAAGTGGGTATGGCTCATCGGTCCTCTGAGTAGCAGAGGTGTAAGTTGAGTCTCACATACCCCCGTGACTTGGGTTTCGTGGAATGCGTGAAGCATTTCCTCCTTATCAAAAAAAAGGTATACAATACTACTAACACAAGAATTAAAACAGTTCCCAAGTCAACGTAACAGAGTGGTTATTGTAGCTAGGCCTTATTGTGTTTATGATTGATGGACCGTACAACGCGTAACGTAAGTCCTGCAACGATTGAATTATGTAATATGAAATGTTGCCGTAATGCGGTCTAATGAATAGTATTGATAAATATATCTCCGGTGATGGATGAATTGAAATTGAGAGATATCGATCGTTATTTATTGAAGTTAAACACTTGCATTGAAGTGGGGCGACCTTCCACAGCTGGAGCATCGCCAAAATGGCTAGACGTTACATCATTGATATGAAAAAAAAAGGTTCAGGACAGAATGAGTGAATTAGATAATGTGTTGTAATTGTTCATACGTTGTAAATTTAAAGTGTAGGCACACTTCTACACTTCGTTAATTTTATTTTACAATGGAAAAATGTGTAGTCTGTCCATAAATTGTTTTCATTATGTTACGTAACTCCTGATTTGTCTGTTTTACGGTTAATAGGGTGCAGGAACCTGTGAAATAATACATTTGAGTCATTAAGCGTTCAACAGTTGAAAAAACGTACTATGATAAAAATGATTAGATCACGCTCACGGCTGCTTAGGGATGAATTGGGCTGATCCAATTTTCTCTAATTGATGTCAAATCACATCAATAAAATAAAAGTAAAAATGACAACACCGCTGAGTTATGGCTTCTTCTTGGCGCAGAGAACCCGTGTAAACTTAATTTTAGTGACGTTCAAAAGAATTTTTTCTACAATGAAACAGTTATGTGTTTGCGCCTACCGATTGTGTCATTTGTATCGTATTCGGTATTCCATATTTGGCTCTCAAGGATTTTTCAATTTCACATCGTCATACATGAGTTGCGCTAATTTTTTTACTTATAAAGAAAAATGAGGACATTTGAGCTTCCTACGTTAAGTGCTAACCAATGGGTTAATTCGAATTATATCGAACGCACCTGGGGTATGGGACGGAATCGGTCTTGAACAGGCACAAAATAACTAAAAACGAATTTGTATGAGTATAATTTAATACGAAAAGATATTTTTTAAGATATCTCCTTAGTGGAAGATTTATTTTATAGAGAAAAACTTGATGTGCCTGATTCTCGCCTTAGTAAAGTTTATTAATCGTTTGTAGGTATGAGCATACGTTTTTATAAAAAAGTCCCAGCACTAACCAAATTGACTTCTAATAAATTTAAAACGCGCGTAAAGAGTATTTTGGTTGAAAAGGCATATTATACCGTAAACGAATATTTAGAGGACAAAGATCCCTTTAACGTGTCGGCAATTGGCTAGGCATCGGGACAGTTCAATTCTTGAGTAGCCTTACAATAGTTTGTTATTTTAATTGTAAGTAACACAATTTTGTATTAATTGTTTATTCTAAAAGAGCAGCTATCGAGTTTCTTGCCGGCTCCTCTCGGTAGATGACTGCCTGTACCGCTGGTAGTGTAAAAACTTTCAATAAATGTTGAGTATGTTTAATTGTTTTTAAATATTGCATGTGACCCACGTCACACGTTACATAAGAGAACACGTTATCATTGATAAAATAACCAATACTAATTATTTATCAGTTGGAATTGTAATGGAAAAAAATCTGCAATAAATTTTCACGATAATGTTTTATCGTGTAATACATGATTTTCGCCATTATCAGAGTAGAAGTGTCACTGTGGATGAAATAGTTTCCACTACCCTGAGATCCTTTTATCAAACTCGAAATATCTTTATACAAGTAGGTCTCTTTATAAAGCCACTTTTGAATCGTCATTTTTTACACTACCACCGGTTGGCAATGTATATCAACCGTATATTCGGTGGGAAATTGTCAGATGTATCGAATGGAGAATCCTATTCACTATTTTCCGATTTGGTTACTAATAAGTCCTATTTCCTTACCTTTAGGTAATGCAGCGCTGAAAGATGCTGAGAATAGGCCTTTTTTCAGCGCTGCATACAAATGTTGAGACGAATAAAACCGCAACATATAAAATAAATATTTCATCACATCTAATATCTTATTTGCGCTGTGTAAATGTTAAACGATAATTTTAAAATTATTTTCACGTAACACGTGAAAATTCGCAATGCGATCGATGTCTCTCAGTTGGTTGGCAAGGTCACCATTAAAATTCAACTTGCATCCTTAGAAAGTATTGGAAGTCATCTCATAATCATTTTGTATATAGTCGGAGATTCATTTCCAATAAATTGACGCCAATGCATGGTGCTAAGACACCTTTCTGTGCAGTTTTGTCGCTGGTGTTATCCTCCGGGAGCGAATCCCGGCCTTCGAGAGGATGTTGTGGAGGGCCTGCAGGGGTAATGTGTTTTTGAGGCAGGCTGAAATTGATACACCATTGGAAGACCCATCTTCGGTACGTAGATTTATTTACATGTATTTATGTTTTATTTGGTTTTGCAACATTTTATGAGAGACTACATTAGAAAAGCCATCGTATTAAGATGTTTCTTTTACGATGAAAAATCATCGTCCTTGACCATAAACAATTAATCACAGACAAACACAAAAGTCAGTGAACCAACCAATATATATACATAAACACCTAAAATAGGAGATGGATTAAAAAGTACAAAATATAAAGCACAAGAGATCTATATATAAGAACATTAAGTTTGATTTTGTTTATGAATTTAAAATTTCCAGTCGGACCAAGTGTACAAGTCGGTGTTCATCATCTTCTTCCAAGGAGACCAGTTGAAGACGCGCGTGAAGAAGATTTGCGAGGGATTCCGCGCCACCCTGTACCCATGCCCCGAAGCGCCGGCTGACCGGAGGGAAATGGCTATGGGAGTCATGACCAGAATCGAAGATTTGAACACGGTAAACTATCTATCTATATATATATATATATATATATATATATATATTTAAAACCCCGCTGTAAATTAAAAAAAAAAACGTGTTCTAGCTTTTAATCTGTAGTAAGCTTACAATAAATACTAAAATGAATTGAGGACACAATATTACCTCCGACGGAGGAAATTTATTTGACAAATTCCGTTATCAGAACGACTTTGACACAGAAAACTAAGATTATCGTTTTACGATGTTGGTGTAACGATTATGTTGGGCAAAGTAATGCTCAATTTTCACTTGGTCCGTTTGTTTGCTGGTTTTAATGAATTATTATGGGTTTAAGAACGTTGAGATATTACCGACCATAAAGAATAATAAAAACTCTAAAAATACCAGCATAAATCATAACATAATTACACTGTTACATAGGATCGCGTTATTCGTTAATGTTTCCTTACGATTTCAATATTAATGTATTAACGAACTGCTTATCTGCGTATGAACGGCAAAGTCTTCAAGTGTTTTATTTGCCAAGATCATTTGTCTCTCTCCATCCAGTGTCAACGCTGTGTTTAAAAAGAGATAGCTATACATAGGCTTCTTAAACTTTTGTCATTCACGATTTGTGATTGCGAGTTTCTTGTCTGCCCCATACGAATATAAAAGATTAAAGAAATTCTTATGTTTTAATGGTTTATTTGGAAATTCGTTTTGAAAAATACAAAAATTCAACATTGCACCAGAAACTTATAAAATATTTGATGTTAAAGTCTCTCGACCGCAGTATTCTCCTAGAAGTATGCTTTACTTCAAATAAGACAGTTCTGATTTGATACTACTGATATGTATTACGTATGTTTATTTCTTGCCTGTTATTGCCACATTGGTACGAACAGGCGTAGAGTCATTCCCATTCAAAATGGTGCTTTGTGCCTTACTGAATAGATAGATTCGCCTCTGTTCAGGTCCTCGGTCAAACCCAAGACCACCGTCACCGCGTGCTTGTCGCCGCTGCGAAGAACATCAAGAACTGGTTCGTCAAAGTCCGCAAGATCAAGGCCATCTACCATACCCTGAATCTGTTCAACCTGGACGTAACCCAGAAGTGTCTGATTGCGGAGTGCTGGGTTCCAGCTCTCGATATGGAGACCATACAACTGGCGCTCAGGAGAGGAACGGTAATAAAAAGTTTTTATAAATTGAATTTAAAAAAATGAAGCGAGCATACCATTTCTTAAAGGCCGGCAACGCACTCACGAGCACCAAGGCGCGTGAGTGTCTATGGGCAGCGACTTAACCTTTATAGTGCCTCCAGCTCGTTTGCCCCTCTTATATATAAGAAAAGATGGTACACAATGAAAGAATTAAAGAATTGAAACGCTCCAGGAACGCAGCGGCAGTTCGGTCCCGCCCATCCTCAACCGCATGGAGACGCTGGAAGACCCGCCCACCTACAACCGGAACAACAAGTTCACCATCGCCTTCCAGCACCTCATCTACGCCTACGGTGTCGCCACCTATCGGGAGGTCAACCCTGGTCAGTAGCGGCTCATAACTGTGCTATTCTTATGTCACCGTATTTTGACTTGGATTTTATTGTTCTCATTAATATGGAATCTGTGGTATTCTGCTGTATGAGTTAGAGAAATAAAACAATACCAGACGCTTAGATTAGAACGGACGCGTCCGCCCAGCACCAGCTCTCGGTACGAGCTCCAGTTATATGCGCGGCCGTACCCAAGCTGGAGCCGGCTTTACATTCAATTGATTATTGTCGTCCCCAGCTCCATACACGGTGATAACATTTCCGTTCCTGTTCGCCGTGATGTTTGGGGATCTGGGCCACGGGGCCCTCATGGCCATCTTCGGCTTCTGGATGTGCTACAAAGAGAAACCTCTGCAGGCGAAGAAGATTGACAGCGAGGTGAGATTTTCATTTAATACACACGTTGTGATGGAAGTTAATTAAAAAAAAAACAAGAAACTATTTAATTCATAAAAAATAAATTATCAAAGATTTAATTTTTTTTTTTTGAAAATAACACTCCATTTACATTTAGTTATTCCAAATTGCTCGCTTCAGGATGCAAAAATAATGGCATAAAAATCCTCAGATTTGGAACATATTCTTTGGTGGTCGGTACATAATTCTGCTGATGGGCCTCTTCTCGATGTACACTGGGCTGATATACAACGACATCTTCTCGAAGAGTCTCAACATATTCGGTTCATCCTGGAGAAGTAATTACAATGAGAGTACCCTCGCCACCACCAAGATGCTGCAGCTCAACCCCGACTCTTGGGACTACTTGCAATCACCGTACCCCTTCGGAATCGATCCCGTCTGGCAAGTAGGTGGAGCTTACTTTATTAAGAAAGAAAGAAACCATACAATCAGTACAAAACAAATTAACTTACAGCTAACTTAAATAATTAAATTTGGATTATGTTTTAACAAAATAAAATGATTTTCTGTTCCTATTATTAAGAGATATTTCATTTTAGCTCGCAAACGCGAACAAAATCATCTTCATGAACGCCTACAAGATGAAGATCTCCATCATCATCGGGGTGTTCCACATGTTGTTTGGAGTCTGTCTCTCTTTGTGGAACCACTTGTACGTATACCCTTTTTCATTTCTTCAACATACTAAAACGCTAACAGTATTGAGTCCTGGGCCTGCCTGGTAGGCACCCGGGGCAGGAGACCACGCCCCATGTATGAAGTATTCTGCAATACATGACCCATTTGTTTTGTATGCACTTGTGTTGTGCAGATACTTCAAGCGCCGCATCAGCATCTACGTGGAGTTCATCCCCCAGATCATTTTCCTGACGGTGCTCTTCTTGTACATGGTGCTGCTGATGTTCATCAAGTGGGTGTCTTACGGTTCTACGATCGACCATTTCGGAAGCGATGAACCAGGTACAGATTTCATTTTATCTGATTTATCTGCAAGTGTTGCTGTCAAAAAGTTTAGATTAAGAAATTCAAAAAATATATATTTTTAAAGTGATGGCACCACACTGGATCCCAGCATGACAGGTGTCCCTGGGTGGCCGTTGGTATCATTCGAGTTGTCTGCTCGTTTGCCTCTGAAATGAATATTGTTTATTTATAGACATAGTAAAATCCTCTGGCTTCTGCGCTCCATCGATCCTGATCACCTTCATCAACATGATGCTCTTCAAGACGGATGAGAACACCAGACTTAAATGCAACCCCACCATGTACCCCGGACAAATTGGACTTCAGAAGGTACGTTTGGCCTTTACGGCCTCCGATTGGTGATTTTACTGGGAATCGAACCCCGTAAGACTTGTCCTACTAAAAATCCATTAAAAAGAATATTCACTCACACACATGAAATAGTCAATAATCATTTAACTCCTAATTAAGTTAAAAATTATTGTGTGACATAATAACATTACTGCCTCATTGCTCCCAAGTCTATTTATTACTCCTACGTCTCTTCCAAGAGAGATATCTGACTCAATTTGTCACTCTTTTCAGTTCTTCGTGATAGTGGCCCTGCTGTGTGTGCCGGTGATGCTGTTCGGCAAACCCTACTTCATCATGCAAGAGAGGAAGAAGAGAGCGGTGAATATTTTAATTTCTAATAATATATACAAAATAAAATTATACTCTTTTGTTTTTGATTTAAAAAGCAATCGGGTAGTATTTTAATGAATATATTAAAATGTATATTTCTTTAGCTGCAAGGCCAGCAGCCGTTGGCTGAGACTGCTGAAAACGGAACTGCAGGTGGTGCACCGGTGCCCGCTTCGCATAACCACGACGAGGACATCTCCGAAGTCTTCATTCACCAGGTACTTTATAAAACTACTAGTAGCGTTTGTCCGCGACGTGTAGTTTTCATCCCCTAAAGTGTAGTCTATCTGTGTACCAAATTTCATCGAAATGGGTTCAGTAGTTCAAGCGTGAAAAACACACATAACAAACACAATAAATGTTGAACAGGCGATCCACACCATCGAGTACGTGCTGGGCAGCATATCGCACACGGCCTCCTACCTGCGCCTGTGGGCCCTGTCCCTGGCCCACGCCCAGCTGGCCGAGGTGGCCTGGAACATGCTGCTCCGCAAAGGTCTGATGTCGGCCGGCTACGAGGGCGGCGTGTTCCTGTACGTGGTGTTCGCGGGCTGGGCCGCCATCTCCGTCTCCATCCTGGTGCTCATGGAGGGCCTGTCCGCCTTCCTGCACACTCTGCGTTTGCACTGGTGGGTATCGGAATACGCATCAAGGATCTCCATTAATAATTATGTAGATCAAATTGATTAACTCTGGTTATCTTTTCCAGGGTTGAATTCCAGAGCAAGTTCTACGCCGGTGAAGGATACTTGTTCCAGCCGTTCTCCTTCGAGGTGATCCTCGACTCTGCGGGTCAAGGCGAGGAGTAAACCTCAATGTTAATCCTGATGCTTCATATTTAGAGGAATTACGTATTTAGTGAATAGCGCCATCTATGTTATGGCGTGCGTAGTGTGTCGACATTTTTCCTGTTTGAGAAAATCTTGCAAATCTATAGCATGTCCTGTCTTTCTTCTCCGTCTCTTCTGTCACACTTGTGCGATGTTAAACAAGTGCAAGTTTACCCGTTTGAATCGTGTTGTTAGTAGTAGGATTTAAAAAGTGAAATTTATCCCAATGTAGGTGAATACACTCAGTCGTGATTGTAACGATTTTTATTAATTTTTATAACATTTTTTTATAAGTCGAAATGTACTTAAATCTGATTTTTTAAATGATATCCTGAAGCTCTCTTATATGTATCATTCCAGTAAGTGCAATTTCAAATCAGCTTACGATTTAGGATTTATTGTTGAATCAGAAATAAATATGATAGCTTATATTGGTGTTTTATTGCATTTATTCACGCAAAAGAACCACTTTTAACATACAGACTCTTGAGCGAATACATAACACTGCTCAAGTTAGGGTCAGTTCACACTGACGGGACACGAGTACTAGTTGAGAATTAGTGTTGTGTTCATTAGGCTAGTCTGAATGGTACATACTAGCCATACTAGTGCTGGGCTAGTGGTGAACGAGGCGTATTAACACAGAGTATTTTTTTACTTCACTTTCTCTTTATGGTTGTAACGTATTCTGAAAAGATTTATTTATTTTTACAACTGACCAATAGGTAATGTAATTTTTGTGACTTGTTAAAATTTAATGATGTAGAGTTTCAATCAAATTCGGCGCCAATGGTGATGCTGATGTCTCCCGAGAGAACAGTCGTCTTGTGGTACCAGCGGTTTGTATCCACCACCACTGTAATCAAAATAATATTCGTATGTGTGTGGATCCGTACTCAGCAGCATTACTTATATAATTATTAATCGTCAATTGTTGTTTAACATGTCAAAGTAGAAAATAGGATTGATTCGTTACATTTTGATATTTGATCTCAATTGTCAAACTCATTAAATGAAAAGGGCATACGTATTTCTCCTGGCTCCACAGTAAATGTAATCCAGTCACACCAGTAAATACATTCGGGTGGCGGCGCTAGTTCCCACTGCTTCCGACCACTAATCTGTGCCTGCCATGATATGTGACGCACCGAATCCACCTGAGCATTACAAAAATAATGGAAAAAGAAGTCTTTACTATCTGTTAATATTCCTAGTATTAATAAACATCAAATATTTATTACAAGAAATTACATGCATATGAGCCCCTTGGCCTGGCCCTCCCATAAAAATCCAATCGACCATATCACTCTCCGCCGTTTTTGGTAAGAAGTACGGTCGACGATAGTGGCTCCTCAGTTTTCTCGTCTCCTCATCGTAACAGGTGCTCCAACCAACATACCAGGGATCCCCAGACAGGTTAGCGCGTTTCTCGTCCATCGTAAACACTTCCTCGAGAGAATTGAGACCAGACTTATAAGCGAAGTAGAAGCAATCGTTTATTCTCTTGCCTTTCTTTTCATTTAGATAGAAGTCAGCAAAGAAATCAAAGCTAAACTCCTGTAAATTTCACATACGTTTTAATCAATATTTAATTATATTCGCGTAATTACCATAAATAAGCAGTACTATGTCTCATAGAAATGAGTATGAACATAGAATGAATCGAATAGAAAGACGATATTATTCTGTGTGTAGTGGTTCAACTATACAGAATAATTAGACAGAAGGTATAAGTAATATGGTAAAAGGGGTTGTAAACCCAACAGTGTTGCATTATAATAAATATATATTTACATCTATTGCCCTCCAATCTTTTGTAGCATCAGTCACAATAACAGGTTTAGTGGTATATGCAAAAAGTTCCTCAAATTCTTCGGCAGAGATATCTGACAGCCTCGTCACGTTTGTTATTCCTATGCACATGGAACAGTCCTCTGGTGGTCGAAAGAGAGTCTTTGATGACGATGGCACTTGAAGAACGCAGTCCTGAAATTAAAGTATTTATGGTGGTTATACGAAAAGAGTTATGCAACTTAACATTTATAACTAACCTGTGAATAGAAATGATTAAATAACCAGGACAGAATAAAAGTCAACAATGCAATGACAGCAGCCCCTTTAAATTTTTTTAAATACTGAGATAATTTCCCATTTGCTTGCGCTTTATGAGGTAGTTCCAATCTTGACACAAAAGTATTATTTAATTTTAAAAACTCTATCCTTTTAATTAGTTTCAAACATTTTAATTCCACGGTTTTATATTTTTTCTCAAACTGTGGCGGCCGACTACCATTCATCTTCAAGTTTGTAAAAGATATAAAACTGTTGAACACATTGTCACCCTATTTATATAAAGTGTTTCTACACGATCACAAAAAGCGTAGAGCTGCTGTTATACTAAAAAAATCTTAAATTATATTATCTTAATAATGAGCGTTAAATCCGAAAGAGTTGTTATGTGTAGTTTCTCTTTTACAATAGTCTTTAGCAAATATCTTTGCTTGTAAAATCTTTATTTTTTTATACCATATCAATTAATTTAGCTTTAAATTAGATTAATTTATTTTTCTCGTTATGCTTTGCATTTTATTTCATTTGTGTGTTCTAACAGAATCGCTATTTACGAAAATTTGTAAATTTAAAAATATAGCATACATAGGATTTTTGTTAAATCGCACGCTACGAGTGTCAACGCAAGAAGTGTTTAATGGGTATGAAATTGAAATTCATTATCAGTTCTCGACACCGCAACTGTGACCCCATCATACGCTTCGGTTCATAAACGCTTTCGTAAACGACAAGCAGAGTAAATAAATTATATACTGATAATTGTTAAAATGGGACTTGTAAAGTTAAGTAGGACCAAACATTTTTACACCGCAAATTCTTCTAGGATGTGGTTGTGTATATTAAAAAAAAATATCGAATATTTTTTGTTTTTGGTCTTGGAATGTCCCCAACATATAGTTATACAAGTAAAATACTTGTATTAGCGTATTCTAATTACTGATAAATATCCATCACTAATCAGTGTCAAAATGTTCCATTGTTTGTGACATTAAATGTCATTTGTTTTTTTTATATCTTTCAAGTTTCAATATTTCATTTCTCTTCAAGTGTTGTTTTATATTCTTATCCTAACAGCTGTTCTTGTGTTTATTTTCCAATTACCTTAAAAGTGTTCCTAAACCAAGTCGTTCGTAAGCAAAATTTAAGCGGTTTTTTTTCTTATAAATAAATGAAAGATTATCGAAATGGCTGCAATATTAGGTGGCGGCTTAGGAGGGCTCTCCACGGGTTATTATTTATTAAAAAATAACGTAAACAACTCGAATAAACTTAAAATATTTCTATACGAAGCAACGAATCAATGCGGAGGATGGATAAAAACTATTCGCACTAAAGATTACTTATTTGAACAAGGACCGAGAACCATTCGCCCGAAAGGTATCACCGGCCTCAATACTCTTAATATGATGCAGGATTTAGGGCTAAGTGAACATATATCTCCAATAAGACCAGATCATCCTGCTGCAAAAAACAGAATGATCTTTGCTAATAATAGCTTGCATCTTCTTCCATCCAGTCTCAAAGGTGTCTTCCAGAAAAACGATCCTTTTACGAAACCCCTAATTTTCGCTTTATTTAACGACCTTAAACAGCCACACAAGGAATTGAAAGACGACTCCATTTACAATTTCGTTGATCGCCGTTTTGGTAGAGAAATAGCAGACTATGCAATATCCCCAATGATATGTGGTATATGTGCTGGTGATGCTAAAGAAATATCAGTGAAATTCTTAATGAAAACCTTATTTGAATATGAACAAAACTATGGTGGGGTTATGAAGGGCTTAATGAAATCATTGTTCAAGACAAAAATACCCGATGACATAGAATTAACAGAGTTAGCTAAAGCCGCTAAAGAGGAAAAATGGAGTGTTTATACAATACGTGGAGGCTTGGAAATATTCCCAGTGACTCTAAAAACCTATTTACAAGATAGTGATGTGAACCTGAATTTTAACACTAATGTTGAGGAAATAGAATTTGTCGATTCAAGTTTGGTGAAACTTAAGCAAAATAATGGTGAAGTTATTTCAGCTAATCATATTTATTCTACCATACCAGCTCATATTTTATCAAAATTAGTTGAACGGCAACATCCTGAGTTATCTAAAAACTTAAATGAAATACCATTTGTGACCGTTGGCATAGTGAATCTATATTTCTCAACAAATAAACCACTCATAACGCCAGCATTTGGATTCTTGATACCACCAATTGAGAATTCACCTATATTAGGTGTCGTATTTGACTCTTGCTGTATTCCTGATCAAAATGGAACTGTACTAACTGTAATGCTGGGTGGAAGATGGTTTACAGAGAAGTTTGGTGAAAATGTAAAAGAGGATAAGCTCCTCAACATTGCATTGAAAGAAATAAAGGCAATTTTAAAAATTGACGAAGATCCAGCTGCTTATAATGTTAATATACTCCAAAAATGTATTCCGCAATATGTAATTGGTCATTACGAAAGAGTAGACAACATAAGGCAGTATATTAGCGACAGGAATTTACCAATTTCCTTAATCGGGAGTAGTTATGATGGTGTCGGCGTGAATGACGTTATTTTCTCAGCAAAAACTCAAGTAGAACAGGATTGTACAAAAACTTAGTATTTATGAAAAAGTCAAGACTGCATTTATACACAAAAATGTTATTTTAATTATTATCAAGTGGGACATTTGGGTGCTGTTATAATGTTATCTAGATGCCATATTATGTTTTATCTGAAATGTGAGTTTACTGTGATGGTTTGTGCAATACAATAATAATATATTTGTTAAAAACTTCTTTCAATATGCCTTTTTTTATTAACTATTGCATAACGAAACAAAATGTTACGCAATATAAATAAGTAGGCAATCTACAATTCAATAGTGAAACAAGTTGTCAAGGACGGGAAATATAAAAATTAAAACATTTTACAGGTAATTTAGCATATATTATATTAAAGCAGCCTTCAAATATTTAAATTAATTTGTAGGTTTTAGGATAAAGTAAACGAATCTAAATAAAGCGACACCTGTATTTGTTATAAATGTTTACTACACATGATTTTCAAAAACTTAAAATAATACTTTTTAGCTACAGTAATAACAACCAAAACATTATAAAGCTGTATAAGAAGAGAATCTTATGACTAGACTTTACAACGGAATATTCGTGAAACTTACAACTAATTGTAGCACCTACTTTATAAGTTCTTCAAGCACAGCATTTAATTAAAGAAGAATTATTAAGAAGCAATAATAACTTCAAGCTTGCTTGTTACTTTTAAACATTTCGTGAATAAAATGGAAATTCATTTTTGCTTGTATAATCTCATTTGTTATTTTAAATGAATAATAATAAAGTTAACGTAAAAGAATAATAAATATGGCGCTGTGATCATTTTCAGTCTTATATAACTAAACGATGATATAGCAATAAGTTATACATAATTAAGTAAATCTAAATGAAGATACTATTTTTTACTACTGAGTAATGGTTCCAAGATCTATGGTGACTGTGGTGTAGAGGGTGTGGTCTCTGGGCTGAGTGGAAGTGGGTGGTACAGTGTTGCGGTATGAGTATTGTAAGGCAATTACAGCCACTGCCGGAAGACCCACCGTGGCACTCTTATCTGTTGTCAGTTGCAGCCGAAGGGCCAGCTTATTAGACTTCCTCCACATTATTATACTGAAATTAGGTAACAATTAAGTCTTATTTGTCTTCCATAAATGTAAGAAATATGTGTAAGAGAAAATGATTGTGGTTTTTTAGCACCGTCGGTGCAAAACCACCAAAAATTTGATCACGTATCGGACCCTGGGCAACTTTTTTAAAGGTTGGGTTATGAAACACGGTGTTTGATAACCAAAGTTAGGAAAGTTATATTTTTAATGAAATCCCTTTGAATAAAATACTATTCACCAACCCATGAAGCCCTGCAACACCAGGAGGCTCTCCTGAGTTTCCGGACTTTAAAAGAGAGTTGCGTTCAAGTAAAACAAATGGTTGTACTTAATTAAATAATGTTCAGAAAGAAAATAATTACTCATTAGTATCATGGTGTGAATCGTCATCGTACTCAGCAGCATCATCCCTTTGGGCCAGGGTAAAGGTGAGATCAGGATTGTTCACTTTTATTGCAGATGGCAAAATTGGATTGCGTTCCACAACTGATTTCCAGGACATGTCCTGAAAAATATATTTGTTAGAACGGTGTGTACAAATATTTCTAGTGTAACATATAAAGTTAGTTTCTTAACACAGCATTATTGCTTGTTTTCAAAGTTTAAAATTTAGCTTAAACTTTTAAAATCAGAAATAGAGAGGTCTATAAATTAAATAACACCAAAGAAAAATAGTTTTACCTTTTCCAAGTTTAGTGATTTTTCCAACGACTTCTCGATACTCTTTGGTTCTTCCTTCTCCTCTTCCTTGGGTATATCATTGGGTTGTATGAGTTGTATTTGCATTTCATGAGCTGTCGGATTTGTCAGTTTCAGTAAAAGAGTCGATGTCACTCCTGGTTTTATAGATTCATATGAGATTATCTTAACTTCTGGAATGTGGTAGCTAAAAAGAAAAAAATCAGGAAATGACATTGAAATGTCACAAGACTGTCTTATATAGATAAGTTAAATAAATCTGCACATACATATATTACACAAATAAAAGAAATATACAACAGATTGGAAAACACTTACTAAGCAAGTAATTCAATTTTAAATTTAATAGATCCTGGATTATATTCAGGCTTGGTGAGGTTGTGGTCGCACTGCCGGCAGCGCTGACTCCGTTTTACACTCAGAGGTCGGGCAATTGGTTGCAAACGCGACACTTGTTGGGCTTGCCACTCTGGCGACGCTAATCGTTGCGACATTGTTGTTACTGTAACCATTTTAAAAAATTATATATTGATAAGCAAAATTGTTTGCTTCTTAGAAGTTGCGATGATATAAAACATTTAACATAACTTACTCATCTTCAAGTTGACCTCCTTGGTATGATAATCATCAGGCAACTCATCGATCTCCTCTGTGGCCTGGCTCGATACAAAGCTAGCAATAGCGCTGGACGTACTCTCACTAGATGGCATACCAGCTCTGTTTCTAGCCATAGCACCGGTCAGCCCTGTTTTATCCTGCAAAATAATCATACATAATGTACCACTTATATCATACAGTTTTATTAAGTATTAAGCTGACTAGGGTATAGTAAAAAAAAATTGTCAGTAAAATACCAATAATATATAAAAATTTAAAGAGTTGCTTTTACAGATTTCTTCTCTAATCAGCAATCTGTGCCAGTCGACTAGTTTTGTTCACATTGAATCAAATGCAGGATCTGTGGGTTATATGCTATGCATTAAATAAATAAAATAGTATTTCACTAAAGTGGGTTGTAATGTACAAGGTACTTACAGTAAGAGTTATATATTTTCCCCTGATAGCAAACTTCTTCCTTTCTCTGTCAAGTTTTTCTTGCTTCTCCTGCTGTGCTATAGCCTTGTAATATTCTAGCAACTGTGCAAATCGATTTGCAAAAGGGTTTACCCTTTCAGGCCAACCACCCGATGCTGAAAACACGATTCACAAAATTAACTTTTTTTTATTTAAAAAATTGTTCACCATTATAACAACAAACAAAATATAACTCACCAACAGGTTGGTCTGGTATTCCAACATCTCTGGATGTCCAACGACAATTAAAACACGACAAATAGTACATTTTCTTTGCTTGTTTATTTTCAACCTTTGCATCACCAGCGGCTGGCTCCTGTCTAGGCATGACCATGGTAGCACGGGTGGACAATGTGTGGAAGCAGCTTGGACAATCAAAACAACTACTGCATCGGTTCTTCTTTAGCCTTGCTTCTGATGAAGGCATGTTTTCCAGGCAGTTTGCACAGTAATGTGAATCAACCTAACAGGACAATTCAAATAAATGAATAGAAAGCTGATTGAGAACATCTGTAGTGGCACAACAAGTTGCTAAATACTATAAAATTTATATTTGGATATTCTTATTAATTGTTTAATTCCGTACAATATTTTTTTTTCTGTAAAATCAACTTTAAATTAGAGAAAAGTAAAGAGAAACAGGTACCTCATGACATATACAGAATCCACATCGAATTTTTAAACAATGACGACAAAAGTACAAGTTAGTAATCGGTTTAATTTGTCCGCAACTGCAGACATGCTTCACATAATCTGGCTGTATTAAATAAGCCATAATATAAAATATTCTTTAGTTATTCTGTAGAAATTGATATATTTCTTTCTCAAATTTTATATATATAATAACGAAATTCGCGTCTGAAGTGACGTTTATCTAACAACACAATTTTTAATATGACAATCGGTGAGATTTGACGGCTGACACTTTGTTGATATTGAAATACTAACTAAGTAATTATATCATTTAATATGCCATGGCTTGGATAGCTAATTGAAAAAAGTAATTGATTCAGGAAAAAAAATCTATGCTTTAAAAGTGTTTATTTGTGTCCGTGACGATCCCTTTAACTATTTATTCCATACATTAAAAATCTAATTAACAATTATATATATATTAGAGTAGTAGTATAATAAAAAAGTACATTTGTTTGGATATTTAGTAGATAAGAAAAAGATCTGTGAATTAAATTGACTTTTTCAATATATTCTAAAACCTAAATGATGATCTTGTAATAACACACAAGAATATTTTTCCGAACATTTACTTGAAAGTTCAGATGTTCCATAAAAATCGCGCGTTTCGACATGAGAAAGGTATATAAATCAAATACACGCAAGTCTTGAGCTAAAAATTATACTTGCAAACCGCATTTGACCCAATCCTGTCAAGCGGCTTCGGCGCAAAATTAACGCCTTCATTCTGTGCACGGAAGGTATCGATAAGAATACTAAAAAAACGCTAATTAGGATGTTGACACAATATGTCGATCACCACTAAGAATTTTAAATTTATTATATAGATTTCCCACCTTATTTATAATGGCTTGTAGACTGGAAAATAACCAGTCATGCTTTTCGTGGTTGTAATTACTAATGCACTGATTCCTATCTCGTCATCACAATTGAAACTCAAACAGACAAAAATATACGAAAGCCTACTTTAGTCCAAAAAAGGGCTATTAGATTTAGTTTAAATTTAGAGTTATTTTCAAATATACATATTTTTATAGCAGAAATATGCAAACATTTGAATAGGAGTATTGACCTCTCAATGAATGGACGATACATTGTAATTGCTAACAAGAACCGTAATTATAATTACTACAATGTAATTCTGTGAAGGCTAGTTTTTCAACGGCACGCTTTATTTCTTTTAAGGCATGTCAACAGGAATCATGGACACTTTCTAATGCCGTAATGTGTTACGACAGTCGGGATCCACTTATGTCACTTGTATTAATTACTCACCATTCGATAAAGATCCGTGAACGGTGATATATAGACGCGTTTTTATTTGTCTCACCGTTCGGTGCTCGCATTTAGGATGCAAAGAATCGATTGCGTAAATTTTAAAAAGCAATTATTATCGTATAGAGAAATAGATAAAAATCAAAATATGCCGCATGTAGCAGTGAGTCGTATTACATTCGATTTTCTCAAACATAAAATTATTTTAAAGATTATTTCACGAAATAATCGCAAAGACTATGATATATGACTTATTCAGAATAGAATGCATTGCATTAACTTATATTTGTCTACTTTATTTCTTTTTTAAAATTAATTTATTTGGAGAACACACAGAAACAATTACAATAATAATCTAATGTAATAATAATCTTTATGGATATAGATGGTATATATATACCTATATTAAGTCTATATAGTCTTTAATTGAAACATAAATTGCTCCCTCAAGGTCTTACTGAGTATATTATATAAAAAATCAAAACCTAACAAGCATGGTTGTTTACAAGTTAAACGAAAAGTCTCTCAATATTATTTTTTGAAAATCTATTAACAGCTTGAAAACAGATCAATTTCATTTAATTAATTATTATGCAAATTACACATTATGTGGAGTGACGCAGAATTCCATCAATTAGTCTGTGGCAATTAACCTAAAATTATATTAGCAATAAAAACGATAACAATTATAGTTTAATATTGTTTAATACATAATTATATCGTGTTCTGTAACACAAAGTAAATTTACAGTATATGTTAATTCCATTACGACATATGGCCTGAACGCGAGAAGTCATATAACTAATTTTTAGACTAACCACACTCACATTTATATTTAATTTAAATAAATTAAAAGACTAAACGCTTTCACTTCGCGCTATGATTCTGTAATGAATGATGACGATCTTATAGTACGCGAACAAAGTGTTATCATTGTGATCAATTTGTAGCTGAGCATTATTGGTGTTCAAGGGAGTCTGTAGAAATTGACGACTTCATTATTTATATCTTATCCAGGTTGTTGGTAGGATACAACCTCGCTATAGATATCTTGGCAGTGTTTCACCGGGCCGACGCATTATTTTGTTGACTGATAAATAAAATAGTTTTGTTTAATTAAATATGTTGAAAAGAGAGATTGTTGTGACCCACCCACCTGTCTCGGAAAAGCACAAAAGCAAACGGAAAAAGGCAAAGTTCAAGAGTCTTTACTCCAACTTTGAATTTGTTCCCATTGGAGTAGAGACATTAGGACCGGCGTTTATTAAATTGAGGAGGCGCCTGGTAATCAGTAGCTGACCTAAATGTTGGTTCTTTTTCTGCTCAACGTACTACAAGTATCACAATATAGCGAGAAAATTTAGCCGTATGTATGGGTACTCAGATAGAACGCCCAAACCTTTAAAATTTATTTTATTGTTTTAGTTTTTATTTTAAGATATAATTAGTTTGTATAACGATAAATAAGATGAAACATTTGCGCTTAACAGCTTTTTGGTGATCGCATAAATTATTAATTATAAATAAAATGTATAAGCAGACTCCAATAATATATCACGCTTGCATTTTAGCAGGCGCTTTTTCATACAATAGACATCAACGAGCTTCATATGTGTAAGGCTGTTGAATTTTATTAATAATACAGTATAAAACGTCACGTGCGCTGCACAACATATGTGTAAGTAATATAAATATTATATTATTAATAATGTTTGATTCATAACCCTTGCCCGAGGCAAATGTTTAACAAATTACCAATTACAACACGATATCTCACAATCCATAATTGCAATAATTAATCTTTATTAAGATTCATAGACACAAAATGAATGTTTCTTACAAAATTCTCACGGCAATAATTTTCATTGAATCGGTTATTATTGGCAATACGTATGAGCTAAGTCTAAAGGTTGTTTTAAACAAATTAATTACATGTCCCAACATTATTTATTTACTTAAATATTATTCGTAAAACATATGGTTATTCGGTTATATTGCATTAAAAGTGTAAGTCTTCGCTTCGTAAAAAATATGAGACAAGATATCGATTATTAGCGATAACTTTGCCCGTACCATATATGTTTTCTTCTTTGTTTGTATAGTCAGAGCTTTTGCAACAAGATAATTGATATATATATATATATATATATATATATATATAAATACTTCTTAAACCCATATATGTATATATTTTTTTGTTCGAATTTTTGTTATTATTGTTGTATCTTAGATTTAATTTCTGGTTCTATGTTTTAACCTTATTTTGGCTTTGTTTTTTTTATCTTTTCTTTATTGTGTAAAATTTTTTAATATGCTGTATGGGTTTAAGAAACAAAAAAAAATTCCTAAACCAATACATAACTAAAAGTAAGATTCAAAGATTGTAAGAATCAAAGTTTTACTTAACGATTACAATAACCTCTTGGTCCTAAAACAACTTTGTTTGCCTCTCAGCATTGTATGCTAATTATCAATTCTCAATTGTCATTGTCAATTATTTTACTCAAAGTGTTTTAAAGGATTTTTCAATCGCGTACAAGCAATCTCATTTTAAATTCAACATTGTGTTCTTATTATGTTGTGACATGTGACGCAATTTGACTGAATAATAGTGTTAAGATGTGCACATTTTAGCTAATTATCTATGTAAGTTATGTAAATAATAACATTAATTCTTATAATCTAAATTCTATATCTTGTATATCTAGATATACAAGATGTCATATAAGTTTTTCACGTGTCTTAGTGAAACCTTCGTAAATTTACCTGTATCTATTACGACTAATATAGGTTATAATATAGGATTATATTTTACAAAATAGGATTTAGTTGCAACAGATCCCCACTCCATTCTGATGTTATCAGTACCTTGGCCTATCCGACTGTACACTGATGCCTTAAGTCCAGTAGACCTCCATAAATTTATATATTTTAGTTATTTAAAGATAACTAAAATACACCATTGCACACACACCACTTGTTCATATATATATATATATATATATATATATATATATATATATATATATATATATATATATATATATATATATTTATTATTGTTGTTTCTGATCTTAGATTTAATTTCCGGTTCTATGTTTTAACCTTATTTTGGCTTTGTTTTTAATCTATTCTTTATTGTGTAAACATTTTTGATATGCTGTATAGGTAAGGTAAGGTAAGAAATAAAATAATAATAATAAAAAAAAATAGTAAAAGTCACCCACCATAAGCTACATATGCTGATCGAAACGTCAAAATATCGTTTAGACGCTTTCTAAATCCGATAAGTGATTGATTAGAGTCACTGATGAGACGACGGGGATACATCGCCTATCGGGTCGTGACTTCTGATAACATTCGTTAAGCAACCAGCCGCGTGCGGCGTAGACGCGCGCGTGCGCAAACGTCTCCCGCCCAAGCAGGCAGAAACACACGCGCACAACAAAAAAAGAACATTTCGATGCGAACATTTTTTTTTAATGGTAGAATGTTGGTGTGACAAATGGTGTGTGTATAATCGTGATGTTACAACATGTGGTTGGCCGGGCTATTGTTGTTGCTTAATGAGGTTGTTGCTTACAACAACAGCCTGTCTGGGTTCGGTGAATTGGTGAGTAATTTTAATACATGTAAAATAAAGTTTTAATTTAAATATAATTAAACTTCAATACAACAGTTATTATACAGCAATAGTTGAATTTAGATATTATTATATAGAGCTACTATTATTTCATATTATCAAACATATGATGTAATATATGTATGAATAATAAATAATTAATTAAAACATTATATGCTCACTGACTGAAATATGTGCCATAAATCTGCCTTTTATTATATTAGTTATTTAATTGCTTAGGCCTCTTACATATTTAGAAATCGTAATACCCATACGTCTACAAACCCGATTATTAACAGACAGTTACACCCAATTATAATTACATTTGTGTAAGTGTTTATATTAATTATATATGTTATGCATTCAGTCATATTTGAAAGAAAGTAATATGATATTGTTATTTATACAGTAGTTATGGCAGTCAAAGAAGAAATTTTAAATTAATACTTCTTTGACATATAATCTTAACTAAACGATATTCAACCTCCTTTGTGTGTATTGTGAACGTTTCGTAGTCTGTGCTGGATTTTCGTTTGTTATCGCTGAATACCTATAACTCTGCTGAGATGCACTTTAAATGGCCTTTAGCCAGCCTTTCGCTATTGTAAATGCACGTTAAGTTTTTTGGGCAATCGGTGAATCCGCGAATGTTGTAAGCACCTGTACAAGGTTACAGAAAGTTTTATTACGAAATTAAGATTTATGCCCAACGTAAACATTTGCACTGCATATAATTAAACATCAATAAAGGAGATATTTTGTAACTTTATGTTTGTATGGTACATTTGCATGGATCGGAAGTTTCAAGAAACCTATTTTTACAGTTCCCAAGGGCTTTGAACGTTGTTAAACTTTGGTGTATTTAAACACATAATTAATATTGAAATAACTTTATACGTTAATGTGAAGTCATTTAAGTGACCACCGCATCGCATTTCTGGTATTCGTGCCTTATTTTGTTAAACTGGGCGGATCTGTACGGTATACAGTATCAGTTTTTGCGTTATTTCGCAAGTATAAATTTACATTACAGAGAAAACCTGCTTTGTATTCAGATGACCAGTATATAAGTTTAAATAATTGAACATATAACTTACTATACATATCAGTCTACTTACAAATCCACTTGTCCTTCACGTATAAATAGCAAGACTACCTAATTCACTACTAAAACATTTAATTAATATTCCTCAGCATTTCATTTTTGTATGGGATATTTTTTATACGATTCAATAAAAGCGCATCTTAAATGCCGGCAACACACCTTGAAGCTAGGAGTTGCAGGTATCCATAAGTGGCAGTCAACACTTCACACATAGTTACCTGCTGGTTTGCCCCCAGCACCATACAAAAATTGCGAGGCGTTCAGTACGCGTACTGTTTAAGGGAGCTTTCTACTGTGTGGCGAGTCACGGTATTTCTGATTGTTTTTGCTGCTCTTCAAGAAACGAGCTTATCAAGACTTGGCCAGATCACGTTAAGAAGAAATTGTTTGAAAGTAATTAATTGACTCAGGATAAACCTTAAGGAAACGGATATTGCAGAGTGTTGAGGCGTGGACGTATATTAAGAAATACCGAATCATTTAATTTTAGAAAGTATGTTGGCTTCGATGACAATTATTATATAATTCTTATTTACTAAATGATTTCTATTTATATATAACTCGTCTGCATCCTATTGACTTATCAAACGATATGAGCAATTACATATACGGTTACATGAAGGCTTAATTCGAGCCGTTTATTATCCAGAAAAACCCAACACGATACACACACTATAACACACTTATGGAACATACGAGTGAACATCATTAGTATAAAAATGCTACTTTAATTAAAGTTTTGTGTATTCATATCATGGGCTTATTATAGGTTAATTGTAAAAGAAAATACTACAATATTTTGGTGCTTTTAATTCGTAAGTACTGATAGTACCTAATATTGATTTAAAAAGATATGACTCGATTTAAAAAAAAAACTAATATGCAATCCAATAATTGTTGATCATACACAAAGCTTTAATACTTTAAAGCAGATATGACTATATATTTAAGGTTTACATTTTAATTCAATTTTTAATAATTAATGAAAGCTTCATACGAAATCACCGTGGTTTGGCGTATTTTATAATAGAACTAAAATATATGCCATGTTCTTTGTATGTCTGTTTGAAGTGGCCGTTCAAAAACCCTTCCACAGCTTTGAAGCTTGTAAAATTATAATTGTATTTAAACACAGCTTGTGCAAGATATAGACATAAATATCTGGAAGATCCTTGACTCGCTCTTGCAACATTAAGTAATTTCCAAGAGGAAAACGGTATGTAATTGCAATTTTTATTACGTTTATGAGATTTTGAAATGTGTATTTTTATGTATGTCGCGACGTACAATACGTGATAAGATTAGAGAAACCGCGCGCCATCATTTAAAGATTCATTTGTTAAGACTTCGCTAGATTTATTCAGTATAGGAATAAAATATATGTCATTTATTCGCTATGCTTTGAATAAACAACGTAACAGAACTTTTGAAGCTTTTACTAAAACTCCATCCAGAGGTTTTTATCAAAGCAATATTTACTTGATAAGGCGAATCACTTGAAACTAACAAGTCACAAATTAATAATTCCAAATTAACGTTAAAGAACTTAAAAATAATAATTTGAAAGACCAAATCTTTATAGATTGCCTTAAATCAAATTCCATCGTTCAACCATATTCATCAATATTGTACTATGAAATGGTCGATTCCAGTGTTAATAATTCTCAAGTACAAAAGCTGGTGCTCCACTTAAGCCCTTACGTCACACCAAGTCAATGCCTGAAACCTGTTTAGGGAGCCGATTAACATTTTACAGTTTGGGTTTTGGTAAAGTTTAATTTCGTCACATCGTTTAATGGTGGAAGGTAAATTTGAAGTAATAAGAATTAGTGAAACTGGGATAAAAGCATGAATATAAATTAGAGTTGTGTTTTTTTTTTAAATATAACTGACCGATATAAAATTTGAGTGTGATTAACACGTTTCCTTTTATATGTCAAGAACAATTCTTTTTGAAATAATTTTGACTTACATTTTTGCATGCCAAACTGATTTTACATTATACATAGCATTATAATTGACAAATAAAGATTTTATATAACTTGAGCCAAAATAATTTATGATGAGTGCATATAATGGAGTATGAAAAACAAGTCTTCTACCCAACGTATTTAACCTAATTATATCAGTTAAACTTTACACACTTAACCTGATAAATATACAAAACGGTTATTGCACACAAACCAGTCGCGATTGAATCTTAACTGTTATTATAAATATCGTTAACTTGTAATTATTCTCTTTAAACAAACCGAATTGAACCTTTCTATGTCCTAACAAAACGGAGCGAATCAATTCGCGTTTTTGAAAATTCATAATGCAAGAATCACTTTGTATGTATTTATTATTATATTTATGTGTGTTAACGTTGACACACAAATATCCGAATACAAAAGTATGTCAATTATTTTACAATACAAACTCACAAATAATCAATTATAGATTAGAACTAACCATGAATTTCCCGCCAATATCGAGCAACCTTTATTAACAATTAGTCATGATTACTTAAGGGTTAATGTTACTTTGTTAACAACAGATGGATTGACGTATGTAAAAAAAGAATGAAAAGCGCTCATTCCTTGAATTTAATTACACAGAAAAGGTATTCTGCCTCTCACTTGAATGTTGGATAGCAGAAGTCCCAATTAGTAGTATTTGCCCTCACTGGGAGGACAACCAATTTAACTACCAACTAACATGCACCAAGTTCTTCCATTATTGATAGCAGGTAAAATAAAAATAAACCTTAAATAAGGTCGTATATTTTGATGGGTAGCTGAGGGCAGAAAGTAGAGTCAGTTGAAAAGTAGAAATAAGGAAGATGTATTGAATAGTGTACCAATACGACAAAGCTGACTCACAATAGGTTGTAAACGTTGAATATGCGTAGTGCGTTCGTCGTAAATCGTACACAATTGCACACTATTCAACATCATTTCGTAACTTTATCTGCTAAATAGCAATTAACAAATAATATGTACAAACTCAAAATATATTTATTTAAGTAGGTCATTATAAAGACACTTTTGAATCGTCAATTTTTACACTACCACCGGTTCATAAGGCAGTCATCTACCGAGAGGAACCGGCAAGAAACTCGATAGCTGGTCTTTTAAAATAAACAATTAATACAAAATTGTGTTACTCACAATTAAAATAACAAAGCATTGTAAGGCTACTCAAGAATTCAACTGTCCGGATGCTGAGTCAATTGCCGACACGTTAAAGGGATCCTTGTCCTCTAAATATTCGTTTACGGTATAATATGCCTTTTCAACCAAAAATGTAAATAGTAGTTATTATATTTTGCTTAGAGCTTTGGATTTTGAAATTTGACAAAAATCATACATAGGTAAGTTTTGAGCTTTACTAAGCTCAGTCTGCCACCTCTGATAGCACAGAGACGCAATAGAAGTAAATTTGCATATAAGTATACTATATAGGAAAGGAAGTTATTACAAATTGACTATTGCATCATTTGGCCCTCACACCGAACAATGTTACAACGTCCTGACGAATTAATAATAATGATACTCTTTCTTAATGGGGCTATATAATTATATATTTCGTCGCTTAGTGTTGGTAAAATATTCTTGATACCCGACCAAAAAGAAGTTAAGGTGGAGCGTTAACAGAGTTTTATATTACATATTTGTAATAGGTTTTTATTTTAGTTAATTGTCTTTTGTTTGCATTAGGTTGTAAAAATCGTATATTATAAATTTTGTTATTTTTAACAATATTATTATATTCAGAGATTAGTTGCTTTTATTAAAAACAGTGATAGATATAGACATAAACAGTAATAGTGCTTAAACCTAAATGTGTGCTAATGTAATGAACTCATCTGTCCCTTGTTAGCACATTTTTAACACAGTATAAACGAGAGAGAAATTAATAGAGTGCAATCAGGCTGATTTAATTATTAATTATAAACTTTTTAATGAGACGATACGTGTTTCATACCCTCTTCTGTTTCCATATTAATATCAGCGACATCTTTTAGAGAAAGCTAAACAGACTCAACCCTGAGGCACCTCTCAGCACCAACAGAACATTCTTATGTAGTAATTACAAATTAACTTTCTTGTTAAGGAGCCTACAATTGACAGGATATCTGAGAGCTACAAACCATATTATGTGTTTAACCCTAAATATTGTGGTGTCTTGCAATATTCGCGATCGGTCTTCAAGTGGAAATGACCTTTATTTGATTCTTCCTCAATGCCGTCTGTTATTAATTGTTGCATAATAATTGCATATTTGAAATGAAATGTTTAAAACAAGTTTTTTTTTATGTTGCAAAAAAAATTTGTGACGCAGAAATATAGACATCAGAGAATTGCAAATACGCTATAAATTATATACTGATCGTAAACAAACTTGTGGAATATTCAGGTTTCGTGAAAAACATTTGTTTATATTGAAATTCACAACGTAATACCATTGGAAAAATGAAAATTAATATTAAGCCAATGTGATTTGGAAGAAGTGAGTTTCAGATTTCCGCTTCTGCAATAATTTTATAAATATATCTAGTAGTTGATCAGCATTGTGCGTGGCGTATGTTCTGGATACATGATTCTAATAAGTGTGCTTGCGGTTTGTTCGCACTGTTATGGTGTCCTCCCATTTCACTATACTATATTTCACCATAAAAAACCCTTTACCACCAATGGTCATAAAGGGTTTTTTATGGTTTTATATAGATATTGAAAAATACATTGGTAATCGTAGCTCTGTACAAGCGTACTGTAGAATATACTTGGCGATTTAATGGAGTGGCGGTGAGTTTCTTGCCAGTTCATATTGTCCGCTCTACGCCGTTGATTTGAGAACTCAATTTTTTTTTTATATTTCTTAGTAGTCACGGCGTTAATAGGTTATTATAAGAATAAAAAGATTATTTTTACCACTTATATTTAGTTAATTAAGTATATATTTTTAGCCAGGGAAATATAATATTTATATTTCTCTGACGATTCATAAGTGTAAAGATGACCAATATGAAAAGAGATACTTTTGATTTATACTTTTGATTACATTTGATTGACACGGTTTCTTCGGGATGTTTATTACCCTCAAAAATCCTTTCGCATGGATCCATGCACCAGCATGGATCACGGATCGTGGAACCCACGTCTGAGAATCGCTAGTCAAAAAAATCACAAGCAAAACCAAAACTGCTTTTTTTATGGCCAGACAGACCTAAATAACTCTCACTAATTATGAACATTAATGAATTAATATGCGTGACCAATCGTAAAGTGTTCGGCGACGGGTCGTCTCATACATCGACGATGACGAAATAATGGTATTCTGTGGATAATTGAACTGAATGATTATGTCATTATATTTGACATGTCAAAGTTTATGTCACTCTGTGTATGTTTTGCATACTTATGATTGCAATTATTACGTTTTCCAATATAGATCTGTGAGTCTTTATGTGTGCTTTATAGTTTTGATATTTTTTATCTGTAAAGAACATTCGATGATGAAGCTGTTGTTATCTGTAATTTATGGTTTATTCGATTTATTGCCACACTAAGAAAACCAGTGGGTGGCGCCAAATGGCTTTCTACATTTAAATGTTTCGAGAAGAGGAAGATTTCTCATCTGAGCCTTATCTTATTTATGATCATACAAAAATTATCAGACATTTTCAAAGTACATATTTAAATCAAAACCAAATCAAAACAATTTTCAAAGTACATATTAAAAAAAAAAGTTAGAAATTGAATTTTTAAGCCGATGAAGTTCTTTATTTGTTTTCATAAAATCATCTCGATCTTAGTGAATGTCAAACTGAAAATCAAAATAGGTTATAAAGACACTTTTGAATCTTCAATTTTTAAACCGCTACGGAAGTTATCTACCGAGAAGAACCGACAAGAAACTTGATAGCCGCTCTTATAAACATTTCATATAAAAATATGTTACTTACATGAATAATTCAAATATAAAAATGTCTCTTGTACAGTTATCGAAATAATTTTTCTTGTGACATTATGTAGGTGAGTATGTATAGAAAAGTGCGAAGCGGATTAAAACGGTACATTTTTTTAACCGGTTATTATATAACATACACTTGCCTATTTCGTAATTTAACAAGTTTATCGTTATTCTTGGACTCCGCCAAGTGACAAGTTTGATTAGACGCATATATGTTTGACTTGAATGATATGAGCATACATTTATTTATTTCTACATACCCATACAGTTAAGAAAATACGCTCAAAATATGGTTGCAACATACATAATGATAAATAAAAAACAAAAATAGAGAGAAAGAAATACATATTAACGAAATTCTATAGTCTATGCATATATAAAAAAAATCAACATACAGAACGTTACCAATAAATCTGGTGTGCATGTTATTTTAATATATTATTGCACATAATAAAGATTTATCGATATTAAGCGATTGCAAATTTTATAATTTGGCCAGCACTATTAAAAGAAATACATAACCTAAACATATGTATCATAGGAAATATTTTGAGAATTCCTCTTCACCTTATATTTTTACATAATACTAGCTGATCCCGACAAACGTCGTTCTGCCAAAAAAATGTCTATAAAAATTGACGTTGGCCGATTCTCAGACCTACTCAATATGTACAGAAAATTTCGAGGAGAATCTCAGTCAACTCGTATGTCGAAACAACAATTAAATCTGTCATCGGCAACTCCAAGTAATAATCGTAAATACCACATGTCTAAAAATATTTAGAAAGCGAATGTATTGGTAAACTTCCGTTTTTTTTTATCGATGGGAACCGGGTTACATATAATCGGTTATTAGTTGGAGATCCGTGAATGATTGAACAACCATCAATTTGATTTTGTGAAAATTAAAACAATTAAATCAATTTGCAACGTGCAATTTGTGACTTTAATAAATATGTGAAAATGGTCTAGTGGAAATTGTTAAATTTACAATTCCGTTTATTGCCAGTTCTCAAGCACGTAGTCTAGAATAAACAGCAAGAAACTCTCCGCCACTCCTTAAAGTCATAATCAGTACTAATAACAATCTTATAAGTAGTGTTAATCAATTTGGTGATGTCCTGAACTTCAAAGCGAAATTCCAAGTTGCAAGAACTTGCACAGTCAAAGCTATAAGATTATCCGTAAGCTTTGTTGTACGGAACATTCAAATTGACTGGATTTGATTGATGAGTGCGTCGTTCAATCGGTTTGATGTAACGAGTAAGGACGGTGATTTTTAAAATTGTATCTGTAACTTACTATTCTACAAATGATCATGGCATATATTTTTCTATTAAACATATGTTTGTGAAAGAAATATTTTTAACATGATTCAAGATTTTTGAATAAATGAATTTATTAATGAATTAACTCAACATAAAAAAGCAGTGTTTAAAGGTCGCTTGGGTTCGCATTGTTTTGTTTAGCGAAGCCTCGATTATATATTGCTAAGTAACATATAATGAATTCCTGAGTATATACCTAGTATTTTAATCAATTCATTTGCTTTTTTTCTTTACTTAGCTAACATTAAGCTACTATTTCTACCCTTCCTTTGGTTTCCTTTCAAGACCGAGTAGTTTCTGTTTTTTTTTTTAATAAAATAACAATATTACGTATAATTCCCTAAAAGGCCGGCAATGCACTCATTCGCTCCCAGCCACATGAGTGTCCATGGGCGGTGACTTCACCTTTATGGTGGGCCTCCTGCTCGTTTGCCCCCTCTTCTATAAAAAAAACATTTTATATCTGATATACAATATATAATGTCTACTATTATAATAGTATTACCATTACCTCACAAAATGTTACATATAAACTGTAATGTAATATTGTTAAACGGCCTGAACTATAATACAATTAAGGTTCAACATATAATTATTTTAAATATCCCTAAGTATGCGGTTAATTTCTTAATGATATATCTAAAAAAGTTATTACAAAACACTTATTAAGGCGTATGGCGAAGATGAAATTAAAAATTATAATTAACATTACCTAAAAGGCTAACGGGGTTACGAATACAATTTTGATTGTAATACTACAGTATACTAACTTGTAGTTACAATTTAGGTAAAACAACATATTTATCAAACATTCGACTAGGTGATGATTAATTAATTAGTTATTCTTGATTTTTTTCGACGTTTGAGTACAATAAAAAGCTGAACCGAACAAATGTTTAGTCATTTGTGTATCAGTTCTCTATCTGTCTGTACGAAATTCCAAATTCATGAATCTATTTATATTACATCATTTTAATTCACGATTCAGAATAATAACACGCCAAACACTCATACATAATTGAATTCACCAACTGTCGGTTCATAAACTGTGTACAAAATAGCTTTCTCGTGCGGTTTGTATGCGCGTAGTGCGCGGGCGCAACGTTGCGTGCTTTGCGGTCGCATGGCGCTGTGATCTAACACTACAAGTGGGTCAAAGTCATTGTCCACATGCTTAATAAACTCTCCATTAAACTCATGTTTGAAATCCTTTCAAAAGAATGGATTCCGAAAGGATCTTCTGCTACTTGTGTTAGCTTTGTAAAATGAAACCCTTATTTAAGTGCAAAATAAGTATTTTCTTAAGAAAAGTACAGTTGTTGCGAATATATATCATTTAAGTTTATATGATGATGAGAGCCTTGGGATATGATAAACACAATAGCATATTAGCTATGTATAGCCTATATGAAAAACAAATATGTCTTTGAAATAGAAAGATAAATTTAAATGACATAGTTTATGAATCTGTTGTCACACCGTTATATTTAGACAATTAATAAAATCAAAAATAACCCCCTTTTCATAAAATAAATCATATTCAGCTTTATCAGTTATATCAGTGGGAGAAATACCACTCTCTCACAGAAAACCGGCGTAAAGTGATGCAATTGGACTTTGTTCATTTTGTACTCGCGTTTCGTTCGGTGAGTGAGATCTTCCGGTGCCCACCCTTTCCCCTTCCCTCGTCCCTCTCCCCTTTGCTTTAAAGGCCGGCAACGCACTCACGAGCTACCAGCCGCGTGAGTGTCTATGGGCGGCGGCTTCACCTTTATGGTGGGCCGCCTGCTCGTTTGCCCCCTCTTCTATAAAAAAAAAAAACAATTAAAACCAATAACGAAAACCGCAAAAATAAAAGTCTAGTATCACTGTATCTAGTTAAAAATGTAGTCTAGACTAATGCATAATGCATACAATATAAAGACCCATCATATTTAAGTAGAGCTATTTGGCCATCGTTACACCGCGAGTGGGTCAAGTGGTCGAGTGAAACACTCCAAGCGCCGTTATGGTCTTCCTGATACCATTTTAAGTGTTTGTCTTCAACATCTTGAATACCAATGAGCGTTGTATAATAGAACACTCTGGGTTATTGCTGTTCTTATTTCAATTGTGCAAATGATATATTTTTATAGAAGATACAGAGACAGAAGGTCGATACTGCGAAATTAATTTCATCATAGATAATATTTAACGTCTCGAATCGTCGAAAAACAAAAATTTGACTCTACATTTACTGCCAGTTCCTAAATCAAAGGGCGCACGAGAAGAACTGGCAAGAAACTCACCGCCACTACTTTAAATGGCCAAACATGGTTGTAAAGTTCTGCATCACTCCATGTGCATGGGCACCAGCGCCAATATTTATATTAAAAAAAAACTATCATCTGTGGATGCTATAAATAATTATCGTTTCAAAATATATAAATACTATCCAGCTACCATCTTATAGCTCATCTTACAGCTTGGTCCAAAAATAGCCCAAATAGTCCAAAAATAGTAATATATGATAAATATTCAAATATTATTTTTATTTGCCAAACTGTTATTAATTAATTAAATTACACGTATATGATGTTGTAATTAATAAGTGAGCCAATTTGGTGCAATTAACGAGTTGATTATAATCTTATATATTATGTCCGTCTAAAAAAAAGATCAATATATTTATAAATTTACAATAACAGGGCCTCCACTATCCCTCACGTAAATCGAATGTGCGTCGCCAGCGAGCTGTGCCGGTAACTACACCGTTCCCTTGTGGGGACTCCCTCAATTGGGGCAGAAGTAAGCGAGTGCCCTCCAGCGTACACAAGCTGCGACCGGGTGATATAGAAGTGGTGGCTGCTATTGGTGACTCCCTGGTTGCTGGCAGCGGTGCCTTGGAGGAGTTTGCGCTCGGTGCTATAGTGGAGTATCGAGGCGTGTCTTGGTGTGCCGGTAATATTTAAAACTCTTGAAAAATAACCTCTTTAATTTTCCATAATTACCTGTTAATTAAATGGATTCCTTTCTGTTCACGGACAATTGAACCGAAAAAGGATGTATTTCTTAATCCGTTGCTTAACGACTTTCGAAGGTGTAACTGTATCCAAAAGTTTAGTGCCAAGGTTATATCCTTGGCACTAAAACTTTAGTTTGCCTTAATAATTTCCACACATATTTTCGGTTCACAACATGTTTTATTGCCGTCACTGTAATTTTATTTCTAAAAGTTGCTAGTTTTAAAAAGTTAGTTAAAAAAACATCTTAACTACTCCAATTTCAATAACTTTCGTACACTTATGATAAGTTCCAAAATCAAGGGCATAGAGCCGTCTTGAAGAGCTGGCAAGAGGAAAGTTAATGAATTCATCTTCTTTCAGGCGGAGACAGTACATGGCGTGAGTTCCTAACGTTACCAAATATCCTGAAGGAGTACAACCCCAAGCTTCGTGGCTATTCGACCGGAACCGGCGAATGGTTAACAAAGAACTCAAGACTTAACGTCGCTTTTCCAGTTGCCTCAGACCAAGATGCGTATAAGCAAGCTAAGGTAATACTTATTTATATTCTTCTTCAGACATGGTTGAAGGTTAGCAATCAGGTTCCCGGCAGCCTTTCTATGTTCAGTTCGTCAATACCCGAATATTACGCAACCACGACCAACACTGGTGATTTTTCCCATCATAATCATAATTGCATTCGACTGACAATTTTTTATTACACACATAACTACACACACAGACATGACCAAGTTATTATTTTATTTAGTGGAAACGTCACTAAGTCACACAATCTTTGAAAATCCTTTGTAATTTTAATTGTCAGTAGCACAATTGTGTATTATTTGTTTATTTTAAAAGAGCAGCTATCGAGTTTCATGCCGGTTGTTTTCGGTAGATGACTGCCTGCCGAACCGGTGGTATTGTAAAAATTGACGATTCAAAAGTGTCTTTATAAAGACATTTTGAGTTTGAGTTCAAAGGCTTTATAGTCGTTTTAAATACACTCGGGGTACTGAGTATTAACACTGTATTATAACGTCCATTTAACCGAATGCGACACACGGTAATCAAGAAAAGAGCCTATTGCCTGCAAACGCTGTCAAAGTGTTAAACCTTACGTTAGTGTAAAGCTTACATCGGAAATAATGTAGTTTGTGTTTCGTTACTGGCGTTTCCTCTCATTTGTATAAAAAGAAGTTTAAACACATCATAGTTACGACACAGAATACTTGTTAAAGAAAAAGAAAGCAATCTCGTTTATAATTAACGCTATAAATGTTGATTAAACGTCATAAAATGAGTTATATGAGGGTTAAATACCGAGTCATGAGTGATGTTAGCATAATTACGCGAGTTATATATTCAAAACGACATACGTTATATCATAAGTGGTATTGAAAAAAAAACGGATCATCCGTTTTCTATTATAAAGTATACAAGTTAATAAATAACAGATAGGAAGGCAAATAAATTTCTAGACTTAAACAAAACTCAGCAAACCACAATACACATGTAACGTACAAATAAATCAATTAATTCACTCACTCGTTCACACACACACACTCGTACATACGTTAACGAACTGTTATTTTAACTATAGGAAGAGCATTCCCAACACAGGTGTCTTTTGATTACCTTCCGAGTAGCCCCGGCAAGAATCTTATAATTCATAACTTAATAATATGTTACAAAATTAATAAGAAAAATTATAGCAAAAAAACATACTGAAAAAGCACACACACATCTTATTTATCGCAAAAAAGGATTAAAGAACACAAATACCAACAAATAATAAGCAATAAAAAATAAATATCAAGTTTTTTTGTATAGTCTATGCTTGTGAATCAATATTTCGGGTTTTGTGAGATTACAGATTGCAACACGGTTAACACAAGCGTGTGGTTAAACCCTTGAGCTAATACCAAAACGTGACGATATTCTGCCAAATGTAACACATCAAGGTAATCTGGGATGTACAAAGATTTTGCAACAAACAGTTTTAAGTTTCTCAATAGAAATCCTGACCTTGATTTAATTCTCTCATACGAACGAAATAGACAGACTTATTCCACTCTCTTAACATACCCCATACAGGAAGCTTTGATTACGTTTTTTTAACTACAGTGAACAATTCAATCAATGTGCTGTGCTCCGACATGTGCTAGACATAAATGGGCCTCTAATTAAGAGTTAAAATGTTTTAAAATACATGTGGCGCCATCTGTTGGTTGGTTCCTAAAGCAAAAACGTTTAGCTAATTTACTTAAAGTACTACATAAAATAAAACTTTTGTGTTTCTGATTTCCAGATACTTGTAGCGAGGATCCGCTCTTCGCCCGACATAGATGTGTTGCGCGATTGGAAGATGATCACAGTGTTCATAGGTGCCAACGATCTCTGTTCAGCATCCTGTCTGTCTCCAGTTTCCTGGTCACCAACAGCACACGCCAGAAAACTTGCCAGAGCCCTGGACTACTTCCATGAACATTTACCACGCACAATAGTTAATTTAATTCCAGTACTGGGTAAGACTTTGTTTTTTAATTTGTGTATTTTTAATATTTATATGAGTCCCTCTAATGTTCACAAAAAACAAGTGTATTGTTACTTAAATTACTATCCTGATTTAAGTAATAAATACATTTATATATATATATATATATTTTTATACCTTAATAAAATATGAATAATCCAAAATCATGTTATTTCTAGATGTGTCCGTGTCAGTCCGCGTGCAACGTCCTCTAATGTGCCGGCTGATGCATCCGCTCTTCTGCCGCTGCTTCCACCGCGGAGGTGGAGAGCTACTCGACCTTGTGAGACAGGCGAGGCTTTATCAAGCCGCTGAAAGGGCTCTTGTAAGTTCAACATTTGATACAAACTTAGAAATAATTCAAACTCAAACTCAAAATATCTTTATTCAAGTAGGTCTTTATAACGACACTTTTGAATCGTCAATTTTTACCGTACCACCGGTTCAGAAGGCATTCATCTAGCGAGAAGAACCGGCAAGAAACTCGATAGCCGCTCTTTTAAAATAAACAATTAATACAATATTGTGCTACTGACAATTAAAATAACAAAGCATTGTAAGGTTACTCAAGAATTGAACTGTCCCGATGCTGAGCCAATTGCCGACACATTAAAGGGATCTTTGTCCTCTAAATATTTGTTTACGGTATAGTATGCCTTTTCAACCAAATTACCGTAGGTTCATACGGAACGATAAAGGTTCACAAGTTTTTTTATTTTTCGGTTTTTACTGTAACTTATACGGCCCGTCTTGAAAACGGGCTTTGCGGCTCACACTTTAGGAAGCCCTTCTATATACTATATTCGTTGATAAAAAATATACAGATCATATAATGCAATTACGGATTTATGTGTCTTTAATGAGGGAATATGTTTTTCAGATCGACAGTGGCAGATATGATACCCGCGATGACTTCACAGTGGTGGTACAGCCATTCATGCGTCTGTTCAATGCGCCGATGCCACCGACCGAGCCACTGCCTCAAGTCATTCACCAATCCTACATTACACATGACTGTTTCCACTTTTCACAAAAGGGCCACGCACTTGGTAAATTGTTTTAACTAAAATTTAACTGACTAATCCAGAACATAATATAACTATGAAAGAAATTATTTTCTTCAACAAAAAAGCGTACTAATCCCTTAAAATCCGGTAACACATCCGGCGAGTTCACCTTTTATGGTGTGTCCTGCTCGTTTCTCCCCTCTTCTATAAAAAATAATGATACAAAAACAATCTTATTTACAACCTCTTCGTCAGACCGTCATTTTGTCGTTAAAATTTATGTGAAATCATTGAATTAATTTATGTTTATGTAACTGTTACATACTTATAAAAAACGTCATGTCATATAATAAGCGCATTGATTAAATATGGCGGCTGGTCCACCGGACAGAACACAGATTGTGTTAACATACAAAAGTTTTTAGTTAATCTGTGACAATTAAATTGATTATACCTTGTATATCTTTTGCAGCTGCCAACCTTTTGTGGAACAATCTACTGGAGCCAGTAGGTAACAAGTCGGATAACGTCCCGCCCGTTCTCATGAACTCATTTCTATGCCCCTCTCGTCAGGCGCCTTATTTATTTACAAGTAAGAACTCACAAATGTTCTATCAGACAGGAAGACAAGAGACGTGACATTAATTTATTTTATAGAGTAATCTCTCGCTCTAGCTGTTCTTTTCTTAAATTAAATGGATGTAGAATATCGTCAAAATTTTATAAAAAATGATTACTTATTCAGTCATTAAGCATGAAGTATTTATAAGGGGACAAACGGAACAAGAGGAACAGAACCATCCTTTTTTAATCTATGAATATTATCAGAGAACTCGTTTTTTTTCTTTTAATAAGGATATTACGAAGATCGTGCTCAAAGTCGGTAATTTACGTATTAAAAGACGTTAATAAATAGTCCATAGATAAATACCGACTCTGAGTGTAACCTATCTTCAGCGTTGATTTCGTACGTAAGTTTTGATTGTTTAATTTTAAACCAAGTATGTATTATTTTACTGTAAATAGAAAAACACAAGTGAATAATGATGTAGGTAGAAGCCAAAGTATTAGTAATGTAATTCTAGATCAAAAGATAGCCTAGTCTTGGACTAGTCCTATGTTACTTTTTCTTGTTGATTTGTCTTACATATTAGTATAAAAGTATTTTATTCAATGTATTTTTTAAGTTGACGTTACATTTTCTTCAATTCGGATCTATGATGGCCTTGTATTACAGATATGTGGTGCGTCAGCTATAATAAAACTTTTATTTTTTGCACTGTTTAAAGCTGGAATGTGTTTTAAATCAAGCACAATAGAATTTGTAAACAGAATATTGAATTTTTCGCTATATGTTTTATTGTACTTTTTATGATTTTAAAATATATATTCCACACGTATTGTCTGTTTTGGTGCTTATTGTATTATGAAATCAAACGTTTGCAAAGTTAATGTTTGTTTATAAGTGCCATTTGGGTTATTATTTAAATAAAGTATTCAAATATAAAAACAGTTTTATTGCTATTTTTTTTATTTTTATTAATGTTATTATCTTATATATATATAAGTAGTGCTAGTGTGAACACATACTTTTTTTGCTCCCAAGATTATTATTGTTTTAACTATTTTTTTCCCCTTAGTACTCACTTTTTTGTGATGTTCTAACACTGTGGTGCACCGTATGTTATTTTCCTTCTTCTTATATTCACTTTTAAACACTTTAAAACTAACTTTATTTCCTTTCACATTTTACTACCCTCATTGTATTTACTTTTAAAATTATGGATGATCTAAGGAAAACAGTCCTGGATGTTTCCTCCATGGTAACAAAGAGGATGGAGGAGTTCCAAAACCAGCTTCAATCTGCGGATGAATCCAGCAGTGGCTTCGGACACTAGTCCCCTGGCAAAGGAGTTCGCCCTGTTTAAGACTTCTGTTATGTTCTGCCTCGAAAATCTGCAAGCCCAAATGGAAATGCTCTTTCGAATGCAGGACGAGATGGAGATGCGTTCCAGACGGAAAATGTTACTACTGCATGGGATCAATGAAGCCAAGGAGGAGGGGCCTGTGTCTATAACGAAAATGCTGGCCACTCTCCTCAAATGTCCTGGTTTGGAGGAACACAGTGTTACTCGTTGTCACAGGCTGGGTGTAAAGAAAGATGGCAAGCCCCGACCTGTCCTGTTGAAGTTCAGGAGCTACAGTGATAAGGACAGAGTCTGGAGGGCTAAGACCAATCTCAAAGCGACAGGCCATTTCCGAATTTTTAACGAAATCACGGCACAGTTTATTTATGGCTACAAGAGAGCGCTGTGGTGTTTCAAACTGTTGGACTCGGGATGGTCGTATCTTCGTTGTTGGCCCAGGTGGTGATCGTCGGCAGGTGCTGTCCATGAAGGATTTTAACACGCTTCCTGAACGTGCTATATGTGTTCACCCTACGGTCCCGGTTTCCGCTAACATAGACCCCAAAGCCCGTCCCAAGAGGGCGACCAACAAGGAAAGGCGTCCTCAATAGTTGGTGCTATTTTTATAATTCCCTTTTCTTTTCTGTTTTCTTCACTGTCTCTTAGCTTGTTCCCCATAAGTATACTCATTTGAAAATTTTATTTGTTATTTTTTAGCAAAGTTTTTATTATATGTAAGGTAGGCATTTTTGTCTTAGTTAGCTTTTGTAAACATTGTTTCACCATGGTATAAGTCATCTTGACAGGTAAGAGTTGACAACTTGGCCATTGCCCATTGGACTATGTTCACAGAATATGTTTAGTTTTAAAGTGTATTGTCAAACTAGTTTTTTTTTTATGTTTTTATATTGAAGTTATCTTGATAGCTTGATATTTCCTTATTATAGTAACACTAAAAACACTATCTGGGTAACTTCACTTTATATTACGAATATTGAATAGTTGCTTAATCTCTCTTATAACGACGCGGTGCGAATGCTATGGCATTATTTTGATTTGTACACCTTGTACTCAGTAGTTATATATTATTTTATTATTATTATTATTTTTTTTGTTTTTAAGTTTCTTATTTTATTTTGTGGTTTTTATTTTATTCTCATTTACTTGTTTTAATTGTATCTGCTAATTATGGACGACGATAGTGACACCTCTTCTTTCCTGTCTCTCTCTCCTGATTGTGATTCCTACTACAGCACTGATTCTACTACCCCCCCCTTGGACACTACCCTCTCCTCCCTTTTCAAGGACCTGCCAAAAAACTTTAATGTTATACACATCAACGCCCAAAGTATTCCTGCCCATCACACTGACCTTCTTGTAACATTTACTTCCAAAGATATTCATGCCATTCTCGTATCTGAGACCTGGCTCCGTCCATCTTTTTCCTCTCTGTCCTTCTCTATCCCTGGCTACAATCTTATACGGAACGACAGAATTGGTATGCGAGGAGGTGGTGTTGCCATTTATTTACGCTCGCACATACCTTACTCTGTTATTAATATGTCTCCCCAGCCCCCACCACCTAATGCAGCCGAGCACCTACTAATTGAAGTATTACTTTCAAATAAAAAGATCCTACTTGGTGTCTATTACTCACATTCTCTCCTAGTTGATTATTTTGATTGTTTTGAAGGCACACTCGATAAATTTGTTCCTCTATATAATAATATTATAATTATGGGCGACTTCAACACTTGCCTCATTAAAAATGATCATCGGTCTAAAAAACTGCTATCCCTCACAAGTTCTTTTAACCTACATAACTTAATCCTCAACGCCACTCATAAAATCCCTGGCTGCACACATTCCTTGCTAGATCTTATTCTTACTTCCTCTCCCCGGCTAGTTATAAAGCATGGACAACTTCCTGCTGATGCGTTTTCCCATCATGACCTCCTTTACTTATCCTTTAATGTCAAGATTCCTAAACCTACCGTTGTGCTTAGACGGAATTTTGGTGGAATTAACATTTCAAGTCTTCCCGATATCGATTGGGGCTCTGTGTACGACTGCTCTTCTCTTGATGGCAAAGTTGACATTTTCAACAGCAGTATCACAAATCTCTTCGATCATCATGCTCCACTTAGACCTGTTAAACTTAAACATCTTCCGGCACCCTGGCTTTCTAGCGAAATTAAAGACCTGATAATTCGCAAAAATCGAGCGAAGGCGAAATTACGTACTGCCAGAACTGACACCGAAAAAGAAAAATACAAGATTCTACGCAATCGCTGTAATACGCTTTGTCGCGATGCCCAGAGGCGCCACATCTTTGACACTCTATCTAACGGAGATCCATCTAAAAACTGGTGGTTTCTTAAATCTCTGGGAATCGGTAAATCGCCGCGCAGTACAGTTGCTCCTGAAATTGATCTAAACGCTTTAAACTCTCATTTCTCTTCCTCCACCATCTTGGATAGTTTATCTCTTGAAAGATCACTTGAAAATTTAAGATCTATCTCTCCCCCTAACTTTCCTTCCTTTTGCTTCAGAGATTTTACTCTCCTGGATGTCGAGAAGAGCATTTCGGCCATATCATCGAATGCTGTTGGCTCTGACCTCATCAGTCGGGCTATGATCATTCCCATTCTGCCAGTCATTCTTCCAGTGGTCACACACTTATTTAATTTTTCACTTTCTTCAGGTGTTTTTCCAACCTCTTGGAAGGATGGTTTTATCATTCCCTTGCCTAAAAAGTCTAACCCTTCAATTCCATCTGATTTTCGACCCATATCTATTTTGCCTTTTCTATCCAAAGTTCTTGAGCGCCTCATTCACGGTCAGCTAACTCAATTCCTTAACTTAAATTGTATATTGAATCCTCTCCAATCCGGTTTTCGACCTGGTCATAGTACAACTACTGCGCTAATTAAAGTTACCGATGATATTCGTAGTGGGATGGATGACAAGAAACTCACCGTTCTTGCCTTGCTGGATTTCAGTAATGCGTTCAATAGGGTAAACTTCAAAATTCTACTCGAGTTGCTCCGTTCTATTAAAATCTCTGAGCCCGCTTTAAGCTGGTTCTCTAGTTATCTTCAGGGACGTCGTCAATGTATTAGAACAAGTGATGATCAGTCCCAATGGAGCTTGGTGAAATCAGGTGTTCCACAAGGTGGCGTGCTATCTCCTCTTCTATTTGCCATATATATTAACTCCTTAACTGCTAGTTTATCTCTGTCTTTCCATCTCTTTGCTGACGACCTTCAAATTTACGCCCAATCTACTCTTGCCCGCCTTCCCTTTACCATGGAGACTTTAAATGCGGAACTAGCCATTATCTCGGCGTGGAGTAAAAGCTTTGGACTCAATATCAATCCTTTAAAGAGCCAAGTGACCATATTCGGTAGTCCTCACTTTGTTTCTAAAATTGAATGGGCTAGTCTTCCATCTGTCTCTATAGACGGCGTGACTATAAATATTAGTCGAACAGTGAGGAATCTAGGCCTGATCTTTGACCAGAATTTTTCCTGGGTGTCGCATGTCAAAGAAGTTGGGCGCAAACTCTACGCATCTTCTCATGCTCTCAGACGCTTAACTAATTTTCTTCCTATCCGTACCAAAATCCTTCTTTCTCACTCACTTCTTCTACCCATCTTAGACTATGCCGATTCCTGTTACCCCGATCTGAGTGAGGAGCTCCTGAACAAGCTTGAACGCTTACAAAATCTCTGTATCAGATTCATCTTTGGCCTAAGGAAATTCGACCACATCTCATCCTACCGACAGCAGCTAGGCTGGTTGCCCATACGGCTTCGCAGGGATTCCCACATCCTCCACCTCTTATACACTATCCTCTTCAGTCCTCAAACTCCGTCCTACCTCAAAAATCGTTTCAAATTTATGGGTCCCTACGACTACAATCTGCGCTCTTCCAACAGACATATCCTCGAAATTCCACCCCACCACTCCTCCTTTTACGGAAACTCCTTCACAGTGTCCGCTATAAAGCTTTGGAACTCACTTCCCGATCCTATTCGATCAGCCTCCTCACTATCATCTTTCAAATCACTTCTTCGTAAACATTTCTTGTCTTCAATATAATTATTTGTTATTCTAGATTTAAATTAGCATATTTTTCGCTTTTCTTATTTTAATGTATGTTGTGTTCTGCTTAATTATTATTATTTTTTTTTTTTTGTATACTTCGCACCCTTTGCACCTGTCTTATTATATTTTAAGTATTCTTTTATCGTGTGGGTTGTCTGGAAGAGATCGCTTATTAGCGATAAGGCCGCCCGTTGCTCTTATATGTTCTTACATCTGTTTATGTCATTTGCTTCTAGTGTTTAAGTGCGATAAAGTGTTAAATAAATAAATAAAATAAATAAATCTCCTGTCACGATGTTTGTCCCCGATGGATTCCTAAACTACATATCCGATTTTAAATGAAATTGGCACACCGTGAGCAGTCTGGTCCAACTTGAGATATAGGATAGCTTAGATCTTTAATTATAGTCGCAATTTTATTTTATTGCAAATCATTTGTCTATATAATTAATTGACAGTCACAATTATCTGTTAACTCCAAAAGATTCTAACAGACGTCATACTTATCAACTGGATTGAGTAAGTAATCAATAGATGGCACTGCTATGGTAAACCGACAAACGTGTCATATAAGCTACAATTCAAAAGCATGACTACCACGTGTTATTGAGGCTTAAGTATAAATTAAATTTATTTTGAAATTCAATTATTGCTACTTTTTTAATAATTTTTATGGCAAAACAACGTTTGCCGGTTCAGCTAGTTAATTATAAAATTTTATTGTAATACGATAGAATCGACATCATAGCTTACGGAATATACCTTAGTCATAACTTATTATGTGTGTGTTAGTTTACCTCTTACAGAAAACCGAGTTACGCAAAAAATAGGTTGAACCGGAGACTAGTCTTCCCTCTAGTCCTTTCACTTTTTATTCCACCCTGACATCTCATAAAGAATAATTATTAACGCCTTGCAAAAAAATATAGCAAATGTACACACAAATGTATTCACACTTGAATTATTGGTTCGACTAGTCGAGCATCGTCCTTTTAGGTTGTATTAAGAACTCATTGACATTCCTGCAGCATTGTTAAAGAAAGGCCATTTCATGGATATCTCAGGATATCTCGCACACATCCTCAATATATTTCTATACTGAGTAGTGACATACGATAAAATTATCGTGCCTCAAACAATATGATATTATACGGATCATCGACCACGGCGTAAGCCCACATAACATCATTGGTTGCCTGCGAGATAATTTATTCAATATTCATATATTAAGGGTACCCATATATCAGCGACATGAAAAAATACAATACCTTTAAATATAAATGACTATATTTTTTATTGCAGAGATAAATAAACAGGTAAGTATGAATGTGTTTGGCAACTCACTTGTAAGCCTCCTGGCACATCATTTTAAATGACCGGCCTGCTCGTTTGCCCCCTCTTACATAAAAAAAAGTGTTGATAGTTTAGGTTACTTTTCAAATGACCTGACCAAATAGGGTATAATTGGTTGAGATCTATCGATAATTAAAATGTACAGCCGCCATGTCTTTCACAAGGTTTCAAAACTTACATTGTCAAACATTTCCTATTTTCAACTCTATTTGCTAAGACATAGGGGCTTGAACTCCTCGTATCGCACGACATATGGTCCAGTGTAATTATTAGTGGCTTGAGTTCAATCGCGTTTATAAAACAATTGGAAGCAATTCGACTCATTATTAATATTCTTGAATTATTAATTTCACACATTTATTGTGACGGTAGCTTAAAAACAAATCGGTTTTATTTATTCGGAGAATACAAACGACTAATTACACAAGTTTTAACTTTACTTAGTCTGGCCATAAATACTGTTACTATTCAAAAAAAGAAAATATTACGTTTGAATTTGGAATCTGTCATTTTTATATGATTGCTTGATGTGTTTTCTTATTTTCGCGCCATTATATTGTTAAATATTTTGTTATATTAAAATGGAGTGGGGTGATAAAGAGAACCGAATCGCTGTGATTGCCTTACATAAAGTAGGTATGGAGAAAAGTGCAATTTTTAAAACCCTCCACCCGCTTGGTATTAGTCAAATATTTGTTTACCGGGCTATTGATAGGTACAATGATACCTCCTCTGTTTGTGACAGAAAAAGATCTGGCCGTCCACGTACCGTTCGTGTGAAAAAGGTGATTAAAGCGGTTAGGGAAAGAATTCGAAGAAATCCTGTCCGTAAGCAAAAGATTTTATCTCGGGAGATGAAGATAGCTCCTAGAACCATGTCGCGTATATTAAAAGATGACTTAGGACTTGCAGCCTATAAGAGACGTACTGGTCACTTCTTAACTGATAATTTAAAGAAGAATAGGGTGGTAAAATCCAAACAACTACTTAAGCGGTACGCAAAGGGAGGTCACAAAAAAATTTTGTTTACGGATGAGAAAATTTTTACAATTGAGCAGTATTTTAATAAACAAAATGACCGTATTTATGCTGGAAGCTCTAAAGAAGCTTCGCAATTAGTAAACAGAGTACAACGTGGGCATTATCCCACTTCAGTGATGGTTTGGTGGGGTGTTAGCTATGAAGGGGTGACTGAGCCATATTTTTGTGAAAAAGGTATTAAAACGTCGGCACAAGTTTATCAAAATACCATTCTTGAGACGGTAGTTAAGCCTTTAACTAACACCATGTTCAATAACAAAGAATGGTGCTTTCAACAAGACTCGGCACCGGGTCATAGAGCTCGATCCACCCAATCTTGGTTGAAAACTAACGTTCCGGACTTTATCAGCACTGAAAACTGGCCGTCGTCAAGTCCTGACCTAAATCCATTGGAATATGATTTATGGTCAGTTTTAGAGAGTAAGGCTTGCTCTAAACGCCATGATAATTTGGAGTCCCTAAAACGATCCATTCGGTTGGCAGTGAAGAATTTTCCTCTAGAAAGAGTTCGTGCTGCTATTGATAACTGGCCTCAACGTTTAAAAGACTGTATTGCAGCCAATGGAGACCACTTCGAATAAACATTGTATATTTTTAATAGTTATATATTGATGTATTAAACTAACTCACTATGAAAGGAATAAATGTTACGTATAAAAAAAAAATCGTGCTTTTCTTTATAACAATATTTATGGCAAGACTAAGTATATTAATGTTGTTTTGTAATAATGTCACTGAAGAGTTGAAGAGACAAAATCTTTTACTAGGTTTTGATGCAATGACTCATTGTCATCATTTATGTTAACTATGACATATGCTGTCAATCTGGAACCAGTAATGTGGCCATCAAACATTAGCACCGGTCTCACTATTTCTGTAGCAACACGTGTATACACTGGTTATAGATGAAGCTTCTAAAAGCTCTGGGCTGAAGTAAGTTAATTTTTTTTTAATATAATTTCGAATGCAATGCCTGTGTCTAGATTCTTTGTAAGCAAGAGCTAGTTTGCATGGATGATCATCAGCAGTAAAATACGAAGAAACGTGTTTGTGGCCCTAAAGTATTATGCTGATAGCGATCGAAATATTTTATTGCAGTTTGTAAATTAACTTCTTATATCTTCATCATTGGGACAACACAATTTAGCAGACAAACACAACATTTAAATATACCTTTAAAAACTTTTTATGGCCTCAAAATTCAAACTACTAGGGTGTTATAAATGCATGTAATATCGATCACACAGTAGGAGACGAGGGTCAAGGCTAAAGCAACCCTTGCAGCATCCCCATCAAAACAGAACCCTACCTACGGGTGACCAAGTTTTAGATGAAGTAGGTAAATCTTGAAAAAGGCAAAAAATCTTTTTTTTTTACTTTTTTTAAAGATTTACCTATTTTGACCAATAGATTCGCGTTGGTTAACTTAACGTAACGTTATAATAATGATATATAGAATCCACAATTTATAAAATTCAAATTGTCTCGATGGCGCTCTATATTAACGTACAAAAATATTTTTTCCGATTTTTATGGCAAGAATTTACAAGACTACAAGTAAAATTTTTAACTTATTTTAAGTTACTCGTGATGTATTAGTCATTGTTCCGAATTTAGGCTGAAAACAAACAAGTCCTGTCTTTATGCAGTAGCCTGGGTATACTACGCTCTATCGCATCAATGTATATCCCTATTCTGATTACGTTAATAAGGACGTTATCGTGTTAGTGTCGTTCAATAAACAAAGTAAAAAAAAATCGGTAAAAAGCAGTGTATATTATACTTCTTAAAATGTATCTCTTTTACGTGTACCTTTACTTTTTGTAGTAAAATCTATATATGTAAATCGATTTTAACCTTTTTTTAAAGCCTTTTTTAATGTGAGTGTTAAAAGAAAATTGTTGTTTCTGTTAATTTTGCAATACTTTTTTTTTGTATTGTGCATTCTGATTTATAATAATGCTTATCAGAATAGTACTTTCGTGACTCCATCGTCATATAAAACTGGAGTGCAGACCGAATCGTCATTAGTCCGGCCCGGTGCGTTGCCTTGCGAACCCGCCACGCCAACCCAGCTCTTATTACGTTTCATTATACGTTACTTAAATATACCTATTCAACATGGTGAGTACTTTTTATTTTAAAGTAATTCTTTAAACTAAACATTTTTTTTTATTTTTTATTTTGAGTTTTTGATAAGTTTTATTATGACAAAGTATCGCTGTAAATGTGTAAATATTAAACAGAATTGATGGGAATTAATTTAATCATTGATCAGGTGTAAAATGTACTATTTATTAATTCACGAAATTAAACACACTTTTGGAATCATAAATTGATAAACTCACGTTTCACACAATAAATATATAAAATAATACGTTCTCAATAATTATCCATTAATCAGTTTATCAATTATTTTTTTATTTTTTTATTATTATATTAACTAGATAGAATGTACTTTTTAAAACCTCCAGAAACACTTTACAATCGCAAAAGTTTAAGTTAAAAACCCTGAGCTTTTAGAGTTTTCAATTATCTCGGTTATAATATTTAATGGCTCAGAGAATATTGATTATCCGGCTCAGTTGCTAAGCCCTATTTGTTCAGCTCTGGAGAACTGAACTGAAGTCTGCAATTTAATTGAAAGTTTGGCCATATAATTTGGCCTTTAAAATTGATTCGAAGTCTATTAGTTCTATACGATTGTTACACTCCTATAACATTTCTGATAGATGAATGTTAGTCAACCAATTTATAGCACATTCAGGTTTTTGTATCGGTTTAACTTATAATTTCTACTTATAAACGTACCTGTTTGTTCGTGAAAACAAAAGTTTAAATATTTACGTATTCAAATTCTTCTATTACGTTTGCATTCGACACAAGATATTTTCTTTATTACGCCATGTATTATTCAAGACTGGTAAATATTAGATCAGGAATATGCAATTAGTTCCCCGGGCTAGGACAATGCATACAAACAGGAACAACGTACTATTGTCATTCAAACTTTCGACTTTAATTTTCTTTTTACGTTTTATTTATATAAGATTATAATAAATTCTTGTTATCGAAGTTTAAATACGAAAGGAATCAAAGACTGACGTTTATAATCATGTCTAACTGACTTTATGGAGCAATAACATATTCTAAACTATTAGAGTTTAGAAGAGTAGACTAAAATTTTGTCATATCGTCGATGGTCAAAAATCTTTAAATTATAATGTGGGTTGTCTTGAAGAGATCGCTTATTAGCGATAAGGCCGCCCGTTGCTCTTATATGTACTAACATCTTTTAACGTCATTTGCTTCTAGTGTTTAAGTGCAATAAAGTGTAAAATAAATAAATAAAACTTTCAGTATTAATACGTTTTGTAAACAGCTTCTTAAAGCATTAAGCGTACTATCGTCTGTGTTATTTAAATTCAAGTTTATCTGATAAAAGACTTGTTTGTGTAAGTAAAGTTCATCACAAGCTTTAGATAATTGTTATACAACACACAATCCTCGTAGGTGTTGAAGTCACGACTACAAGCGTGATTGAATTTTACATATTAAATTTAAAACGGCCACAGGTATTAGAATTTTTATTTATCTGTTATATATTATTATCTGAAGTATGTACCTAACCAAAGGGGATATTTATATGAAATACGAAAACCATGTCATTCATTTGTTAAAAATTTCAACGGTATAATTATTAGGGCGTGAGCTGCGTGACTAAAAACGAGCCTTGTCTTTTAAATTAATTGGAAATGGTAATGAAAAGAGATAATTTTAACTTACCGTTAATAAAAGATCGATACACTTGCGTTTTAATGTTTACAACTGTACATTATAAATTGATAATATTTTTTTAAATTTGTTTGTTATAAAACTGAAACTAATATCAAAATCATTGCATCCTGGTATATTTCAAACCATGCAAAATTCTTATTTTGTTTTATATAACTTTTTTTTAATAGTATACGTAAGATGAAATAATCTCTTGATTACCTCAAGATATTTTCCCCACTTGAGGGGATAAAATGCGCAGATGGATAATAATATCTGGTGCACTGGGCTGTGAATCGAAGAAGTGAAAGAGACGAATACATAATAATAATATATTTCAATATTTTTCTTGTATTATTTAGATAATGCCTGTGATGTCATCGCCACAACCCATGAGTCACATATATGTCTGAAAGTTACGTTTTTAAAATATTTCTACCTTTTTACGATCGTCGGGGTTTGTCAATTCTTAGTTGAATTTGTTTTATATCTGTATCGTATGACGAGTGCCTAACAACTCACACAACCTTAAATTATAAGCACTATATGTCGACTTCACTGCAATAACGAGAAGATATATACGTATTATATAATACATTATAATAATTTAAATTGCTAGCCTGTTGTAGCTCAATCGTATGATATTCAGAATTGGCGGGAAAACTAAAACGTAAGTGGCGTTTTGAGTCAGTCCACAGATTAAACAAAAAACGTCTCTATATTAAAATTTTACAACTTTGCTGAGCGTTTGCAAAACAAATCTCAATACGTAGTATATATATATTATTCCGTAAAAAGTACTCTTGAATCATCAAGTTTACAATTACAAAGTTTTTATAACAATGATTCATTACTTTGAGAAGTGTGGTTCAGCATTTCAAATGAAACACGGTTTCTTAGAAATTACTTTTTGTGTAATTCAATACTATTTAATACAGTCCAAGCGCATATAATATTAAACAAAAATAAACAAGAATATAGACAATAAATGCGTTCCATAGACAATGTGAATAAAAGAAAGCATTATACTCTATAATTACGTTTTGAATATCATCAATCTACATTTCTTTACACAAATCATTATATTGACAAAAGAGGTGTCTAAAAAGTTGTTTTTGTATAGTTTTGGTTATTTCATTGAAAATTTAGTAGTTTTTATATTTTTATAACATTCCATTGTGATGCGGACGCCATTTTTGAGAGGTTACAAATTATCGTAGGTTAGTTAAAAAGAGGCGTATAATTGTTTGTTGGATTGGCTTTTTTTATATGTCATGACATTTGATATTTCGGCTACTTGAAGATGTTTTGTAAAAGATACGATCTTTATATCTGTAGTTGTATCTAATTGTAGTTAATAAGGTATTATAACCCGGTCGTTCCACTTAAGTGATCCGAAACAATGCCAGATTTAGCAGACAGATCATTACGGCCACTCCTGCACAGACGCACTCAATGAAGCATTTCTCTAAGAATAGTCATTTCCTGTTGTAGATATCCCAAATGTTGCTATTTCATTATGGATATAACGATAAATGTATTTTTATGTACTGTGATTCAGGTACTTTGTATGTAGAATTTAGTTGATGGCTTCCTACAGAAACGAAAAAAAATCTTTAATAACGAAGTATTATACGATAATAACGAAATAAATAGTAATTATTGTATTGCTATTTTAACTGTTTATTACGTAGCATTAATGTTATACTTAATTGATATATGTAAACAAACATTATTTTGTTATTTTCAAGATTGTGTATGAATTGAAGGGCGAGATAATTTCAAGTTTCTCAATATATTACGCTTATTCCATTAAGTAAATAGGTCTAACTAGCGTTAGGTCAATGCACTAGCTAATTTCCAATGCCACCCGATCCACTTGAGTCCACAAAAACTGTGATAAAAACATAGACAATAGATCGAACTTGTAATTTAAAGACAAAACACTACCATAGATTAATCTTTGGCAGGTATCAATTCTATAGTCATACAAGCAAACAAGGCAAACTGAGATGCACAAAATTTAGTCCGACCATTCATTCTTATCTTATTTAACTTAATAGGTATTTGTGTGCCTGGATTTTTTGTCCAGAATCTAAACTTACTTTTTACGCGATGTGCGTTTTATACTAGGCTACATAATGTATTAAAAATAAAGTATATTTATAGCTTAGTAAGTATAATTTAATCCTATATATAAAAATGCAATGTCACAGTGTTAGTTACCGTACTCATCCGAAACGGCTTGACCGATTTTCACCAAATTTTATATGCGTATTCAGTAGGTATCAGAATCGGCCAACATCTATTTTTCATACTCCTAAGTGATACGGGTTGTTCACCCTTAATACATTTTTATATATTTTTTATAATGTGGCAGTTAAGAATATATACAACCCTAAATTTTTACTTTACTATCACTAAGCCCTATTTTTCTATGGCAATTATAGTAGTTCAATCATTTTTTATCCCGCTCAATAACATTACTAGTGTTTTTAACTGTTTAAAATCGGCCAACATCTAATTTTCATTTCCCTAAATGTTAATATTTGCCAAGCCCTATTTTTCCAACGGGATTTTCTTTATGTATGGCAAAACACCGATTGTCGGGATCAGCTAGTACATACTAGCACATACTAGTGCATACTAGTGCATACTAGTACTCTGATATCCTTATACAAGAGTACTTTTATGGAAAGCCAATTAGAAGTACTAAATTAGACCCCATCTAACGGTTGAACAAAACGTTCGTCTTTTTTTATTAAACAATAGTTTATTGAACATTTATCCCTAAAACGGTTAACGATATAATTGTAATCAATTTCAAGAGAGCAATCGACCGTTAAACGCCTACAAGTTGTAATATCACCTTAAAAATCAAAGCGGTAGGCGTATTAGTACGTATGCAGATTATACTTAGAATCAATTCGTAAACAAAGCTATCAAGTATGTATTTTAAAAAAGCTTTATATATCCAAACAAAGATAACATGCGAAAGTCTTTGTCAGTCAATTCACAGCTTAACCGTAGCTTTATTTTAAAAAAATGTTTTTTTTAATACCGCTCGAACGGTTACACAAACCCACGAAAGCTACAAGGTTAAAAAAATGTTTTATAGTATAAAGTAGATTAATTAAAATTACTTTCAACAAAAGCATGAAATTCATTCAAATTTGTACTGAAGTTGGGAAGGTTTTATTAGTCAGTTGATTGATGATGCGGTGTTGGCTCGTACCAGGCCAACCAACATTAATTTTTCACATTTTTTTTTACAAAACTGATACTGAAAAAATATTTATTTAATAATATTTTTAAACATAAATGTTTTTTGAGTAAGAGCACTTTTGCCTTTAGTGTTCAACTAGGTTTGGGTAAAAGAACTCTTCGTCAAGAAATGTAATGGGTTTATCCTGTTTTACTCGCGCAAGAGATACCCGGAGCCCATTCTTGCCCGTTCCTCTTTAACACTTTCCCTTTCTTTCAATTACCACACCTACCCCACCTAGCCTGAGGTAGATCCGTGGATTATTTTTTTTTTGTTTTTATAGAAGAGGGGGCAAACGAGCAGGAAGCCCACCAAGGTGAAGTTGCCGCCCATGGACACTCATGTGGCTGGGAGCTCATGAGTGCGTTGCCGGGCTTTTAGGGATTTGTACGCTTTTTTCTTGAAGGACCCTAAGTCGTAGTGGTTCGGAAATACCGTGGCGGGCAGCTTTTTCCATAACGTGGTGGTGCGTGGTAAGAAATGTCTTAAAAAACGCGCAGTGGTGGAACGACAGGCATCAAGGTGATACGTGGATGGTCAAACTTTCCTTAAATGGCTGCTCCATAATAAATATAATTAACAATACAGCAGTATAAAAAAGAAAAAGACATTTAGGTTTACAAATTAAAAATAACTTTATTCGTATAGGTAACTCCTAAATTATTGAATTTACAATTATATTTATTGCCAGTTCCTAAATCAAGAGCGAAAGAGAAGAACAGACAAGAAGCTCTCCGCCACCTAATCGCTACAGAACGGTTATGAAGAGCTGAACACAAAAAAATATATAAACATATAAATATACATATACTATAATATATACACATAAATATAAAACAATATAAAACCATTACGGTGGGCATAGTTATAGGAACACACGAACACACCATTACGTAGTGAGAACAACCGGCAAACACACAGTACACCAATATGAATCAAGAGGTCACAATTTAAAAAAATACATTTATATTACAAAGAACAAAAGGAAACATAACTCTTGGGAATTATTCTTCAAATGAATCTTAATGATACTTAAGTGCTGAAAAAAGCTTTACACATGAGCTTTAAACGTAATTGAACATAAAATAACTGTCATTAAATAATTACATTCGCTTTAACGTCACATCGTAGACGAACATTGGCTTAATAACCTCTAATCATGGTAATTTAATATATATTTTAATATCTGTTATGGTTTTAGTAAAAGTTTTAGTACTAGTATGTGCATACACAATTACATAGAAAATATTTTTCAGCATATCTAGACATCGGTTTCGAACTTTGTATAAACTAGCTGAGAATATTTTTCTTCTTCGGACAAACACAATTAGCTTTCAGCTTTAAAATAACGACCGCAGTTTAAAATAGCTAGTATCAACCTAGGCCAACAATAAACACAACACTATAATAATGATTAGAGAAGATATTTTATGTGTATTTGTCAGGGCCAAAATAAATGCCAAATAAAGGCAAATAAGGAAATACTCAGAACCTTAGTATACGGGAATATAATACTTCCTGTGGATAAAAATCCCTCGTGTGAGGGTTAAAGCACCCCCAATCTAGATTAGGTTACTTCGGAAAAGAAGCGAAAAAATTTAACCGACTGCAAAACTGGAAAGTGAATAAACAGTTAATACTTGATTCTACTATGTGCTTTCTTCTTACCCAATAATTAAAGAAATGCGTATTTAAAGGTGTCTTTATAAAGATCTACTTGAAGATATTGGGAGTTTGAGAAACACCAGAATAAAAAATCTCATTGAACAGTATTGACGGAGTTGGTTCTTTGGTCACGATGCAGGACTGCTAATCAAAGGATGGGGTTCGATACCCGGTACTGTTAATGGATTTATAAACATATTTATTGTCTGACTAGTTTTTATATGTATTTAAACTATATAGTAGGCCGATAACGCACTCACGACTCTTCGGGCGTCGACTTCACCTTTATTTTATTTATTTACACTTTATGGCACTTAAACACTAGAAGCAAATGACGTTAACAGATGTTAGTACATATAAGAGCAACGGGCGGCCTTATCGCTAATAAGCGATTTCTTCCAGACAACCCACACGATTAAAGAATACTTAACATACATTAGACACCATAGATTAAAATAAGTAAAACCGGAAGGATATGCTTATTTAAATCTAGAATTATAAATAATTATATTGTAGACAAGAAACGCTTACGAAAAAGTGATTGATACCCTTTATGAGAAGACTTTATGGAGTGAACTCGTTTGCTCGTATTATAAAATATGTATTTAACTTTAATTTTATTCCGTTATTCATTATTAAATATGTTAAATTATGTCTGAAAACAGATATTGTCAATATTTGATGGATGTGGCAACCGACATACCGCTCAAACGATTCACGAAGGGCCATTAAGCGCTTCAAAGGCATATTTTATGTGAAATCAATATTTTACATGCTTGTTTTTTTTTCAGTACGAGTTCAATGTACTATGTTAACCCTATGTTGGATACTATGTTGGACACGGTATCTAGGTAGACTTAGCTAGACTAGATTTGTGTGTGTATAGTTTTACCATACCGTTTATCCGCTATTTACTTCGATATTTACTTTTAGTGTGGATGCAAGTGTTCATACATGGAAATAGTCTATTGGTATAGTCTCTCACGGTTGACAATTACAAGTTTGAGCTACTCAGCCAAGAATGCTCAAACCCAATTATAAATTCCTAGATCGATCATTATGCTTATAATGTATTTTAAAATCTTTCGGTTCAGTCGGAATTTAAACAAATATATGATTGTGTAGTAACACTTTTATTTGAATAGTTCAAACGACAAACATTCAAATTATGTATGTTTACGCGTTTGCTTGATTTTGTTGTTCGTAAAGTATATTCAGAGTGGTTACATTAGAATGTAAAAATATAATGATTTCTCATAATCTTAACTGAGGCCCTAGGAAATGGCTTAGCGCATAATTTGAAGTTTTATTAAGTTCTAAAAATACTTTATATTATTTAACATCTATTGATTGTTGAAACTCATTTTGTGGGGGCATGATGAACTATATTCAAACTAATGCTAATAAACATTACCGTAATAAAGTACAACTTGAAATTAATATATTGAAAGACGAAAGTTTTATTTTTGCTAATTATTGCTTGCTTAGAAATGACGGAGCAGTTATAGTTCCATTATGAACCGTAAAATGTTTTTATGGTAATGATTTGCCAATATATCGTTGACATAAAAAAACAAAATAACAGTTTTTCTTAAACTTTTCGTTATTTGGTTACAGAGGGAATGCATCTCGGTCCACATTGGCCAAGCCGGTGTCCAAATAGGAAATGCCTGCTGGGAGCTCTACTGCTTGGAGCATGGCATCCAGCCTGACGGCCATATGCCAAGTGACAAATCCCTGGGCGGTGGAGATGACTCCTTCAACACCTTCTTCAGCGAAACCGGAGCTGGCAAACACGTACCTAGAGCTGTTTTTGTCGACTTGGAGCCCACCGTTGTCGGTGAGTCTGTTATTTTAAAATTGCCTCTGGTTTTCGCAATATTTAAAAAAAGCTAACAGTTATTTATTCACACATTATTGCACTTAAACAGTAGAAGTAGAAGATGTATATAAAAGCAACGGGCGGCCTTATCGCTAATAAGCGATCTCTTCCAAACAACCCACCAAAAGTTATATTAGCCTAACCTTAGCCTTGTCTAAGTGCAAGTGTTAGTATTAAAGAACAATTCATGAAAAAAATGGTTCTTATATGTGCTTAAATTATCATATTAAAAATTAATTAATATACTTCATATATCCTTAAGGCATGATTATTCCTATACCTAACGGCTTACGAAAATATTTTTTTTTATTTATGTCGACCGACCAGTGAATAAACTGTCAACCACGCTCCATACACATTTAAATTTATTATTACAATTTTTATAAAAATGAATTAATCAATAACTTAATTTACGCAAATACATTCATCACAGATGCTAGTAAAGACGAGGTTTAAAAAAAGCTAGACGCATTTTACAAAGCATTAGCTACGCCGGTAATGGTATTTAGATGAATTCGTATAAAAACTTTTTAAATTGCCTTCCTAAGCCAGGTCCACAACTATGATTGCTACCTGCTTTGTCAGATAAAGTAACATTAAAAATTTTAAACTAAGTATTACTAATTTAGTTCACGTTTTGTCCCTTAACAACTTCTTGTAATGTTTTTATAATCCATACTAATATTATAAATGCGAATGCAAGTATGTTACGCTTAAACTACTGAAGCGTTATCGATGAAAACATATAGGTATATCTATATCTTTATAAATAGGGGATTATAGTTTGTATAAAAAAATCACGAGAACTGCGACTTATACACAGATATTTCAAATTCGTTTTGTATTTAAATCACACTGATGAAGTCGCGGCTTAAGTTTTAAGTATTTGCAAAGGATTGCACATTCACAGATTTATTTAGTATTAAATGAAATCTATATTATATTGTGAACCCTGGCTAAAACATCGGACGTCGAACCCGCAAGAGCCGTTACAGTAATATTATATACACTGTACTTACCTAAATGGACATCTCAAATTGAAATAGCTCTCTCGTACTAACTGTTATTACAAAGAACAGACTAGTCTTGGATCAGCTCGCTTACCTCGCAATAAATTCTGATTTGATCTCGAGTTTAAGTAATAAGTGGTTGCTGTAATTTTGCGGTATCGCGCTACGGACGTTGAATTACATCAAAATAGGCCTGCATCAGAAATTGTAAGAGGTGGCAAACGAGCAAGAAGTACACCATAAAGGTTAAGTCGCTACCTATAGACACGTAGCTGGCTGTTTTATTTTACATTCAATTTAAAAAAAAGGTTTTATTTGAAATTATGCATGGATCTAGTGACGATTATTTAGTCCGCTCGGCGTAAGTAATTAGAGTAAAATATTGTATTGTTTTATCGAAAAGAGATTCACCATTCAAACAAGTAAATGATATTTCAAACCTCCTATTTAAGGCTTTCTCGATAACTCCATTATGCTCATATATCATGCGATTTGCATACTACAGGAAATCTAAATGGATGCGCTTCGTTATATAGGCGACTTCACTTTGCAAGTATATAATTAATATTTCAATTTTATACATGTGTATGGTTTAATAGTTCAAAATATAAGTTTATTGTTATATTTAAATCATAAATTTATAATATAATGGTACAATATCACTTTATGATTGTGATAATCAAATTTTTTAATATTATCGATTAGCATAAAGTTTTAAGTCAAAGAAACAAATCAAAACTAAATTCACTTAAGTCGAATATTTATGCATAGAGTAAATTCATAAAAAATGGGTTACGCTGAGTTACATTCTGACATCTTCGCTTACATTTTACATAGCGTTAAATTTACATTACTATGCATATCATATAACTGATACATAAGATTCCATGAGAAATATAACATGAGTCTTGCGCCGTGGTGTGTATCGGGTATGATATCAATATAGTGTATTTGCTGATCTATTATAAAAAATAGAAATATGTATTACACATTTGAGTAAACTTATCACACGTTTGATTAATTAAAAAAAATAGTATTGTATTATATTTGTTTAGTTTCTACATAAAAAGCTTAATAGTATTTTATTGTATAAAACAAATGCTTCATCTATTAAATTATTATGTTTAAAACAATTAGGAATTAATAACGTGTCGTGAATATTCAAGTCTAACTAATAGTAGTCGATGTCGACTGATGACGTCAGCTTTGAAAAGAAACAAAGTACGTTTATTGTATTGACCAATCAGCCAGCTTCAAAGGATACCTATTGTGATGACAGTGTTTCTGAGGCAAGTCTGGGAAACCATTCTCAGCACGTTTGACCGAGTTGGGTCGTAGAGAGATCTGTTGAGAGATCGGTGCCCTGAACATGCTGCTTTTCATAATCGTGTATTTATAATACGAACGGTAATACCACGCCCACTTAGCCCGTTGAGAATTATGCTTCTTATAAGTGATATATACATAATGCAAATAAGCGATGACATCGATACTCGTAATTAAAAAAAAACCAACAATCTCATTAAACTGACGAGGGTGTCTGTAGCACGAAAAATGAGGGATTAAAGGCAAAACGAACAAGTCTGAACAGCCCCTATTCACTTGCCTAAAGGGGTGAATGCAGTAATGCGCCAAAAAGCTCAGCTTTGTGAAAAGGATTTGGATAGTATAAAATCTCAAAGGAACCTATTAACTTTCTCGATATGTATTATATTATTATATTGCATTTTATAAATATATTATATATTACGTATTGAGCTTCAGAAAGCTCATAAATTCATATGACAAATAATAGATGCTGATAGTCGGTACTGTTTACTCGGAGCTTCATCCAGTAGAGTTACGCAATATAATTCTATGGTATGGACTAAAAATTAAAAAGTGCGAATTCCTTTTTATACACAATGTTTTTGGTGATACATTTAAATGTTATTACACAGTTACACCCTAAATAAATACCTATGTAACTAAATATATTAATTATAAGACTTAAATAAATATTTTATTGCCAGCAAAGCTACACTTACTAATAATAAATAACAAGCATAAACAAAGTATTTTATTATTATTATATTTAAAAAGTTTGGTCCTTGTGGCCAACCATAACGCTGCTATTTCCTCGCTCTATCGCGATGCTTATACGAATAATGATAATTAAATTCTGGATATTAGATAGACAGAAAAAAGTGAACTATTTGATTATGTTCAAAACATTCACAGTAATATACTTTCAGCAGACATGTAAGCTGAGTTCTAATTAAACCCTCAGCATTCCACTTCACTTAACAAGCACTTGAATATCGCTAATTAAATCACTACGTTTTGCATTCACAAACCACATGTAAATGCTTGCGAGTCCTTTGACCTTTAATATAAAAATATTTGAATGCCACACGGATTGGGATAATATATATTTCCATATGATTTAGTGTCATACGTCAGAAATATCACGAAAGACGTTCCACACGACTACTACTTCAAGTTCTTTAGTCTATGCCTAACTTTAAGCACCAAACTCAAAATATCTTCATCCAAGTCTTTATAAAGGGTCTTTATAAAGGCACATTTGAATCGTAAATTTTTACACCACCATCGGTTCGGAAGTATATCTATGTACCGAGAAGGAAGGGCAAAAACTCGATAGCTGCTCTTTTAAAATGAACATTACATTTAAAATTATGTTATTTAGGTACATGACTTATTTATATAACTAAAGCATTGTAAGGCTACTCGATTAAAGGCTAAGGCTACTCCTTACAGATGAAGTCCGCACTGGGACTTACCGTCAGTTGTTTCATCCGGAACAACTTATCACTGGCAAAGAAGACGCGGCGAACAACTACGCAAGAGGACACTACACAATCGGCAAAGAGATCGTTGATGTCGTCCTTGACAGACTCAGGAAGCTTGCTGACCAATGTACTGGACTTCAGGTAACAATTATTGGAACCGCAGCATTTACAAGTCTTGTAGCTTTAAGTAGAAGTCAAAGCATATTAATAGTTTATTAGATTCTCAACTAATACGAGATTATATTTGGTCTAGATCATCTCTATAATAATTTTAAAAAAATATACAGGGATTCCTGGTATTTCATTCCTTTGGAGGTGGCACCGGCTCGGGTTTCACCTCCTTACTGATGGAACGTCTTTCTGTGGATTACGGCAAGAAGTCAAAACTGGAGTTCTCCATTTACCCAGCGCCACAGGTAACTCTTGACTTTGCCTCATATATCAATTTGATACATTCGTTTTTTTAGAGATTCCTATGTAGTATTGGTCATGTTCTTAAATACTAATCCTTGTCTTGTATTTTTAGCTAACATAGTTTGTATGATTTTGTAATACCAACACTCTGGTCCTAGTTGACTGATAAATAAAATTAATTAAATCGTCTAGCAGCAATATTCATGACGTAACGAATGCCAACTTGAATCTAGTTACTATAACATGAGAACTTTTTATCAAACTATCATAACAAAACGCATCTTTACAATAAAGTTTTTTGAAGGTATCCACAGCGGTGGTTGAGCCTTACAACTCAATCCTGACGACGCACACAACATTAGAGCACTCCGACTGCGCTTTCATGGTGGACAACGAAGCCATTTACGACATTTGCAGAAGAAACCTGGACATTGATAGACCAACGTACACCAACCTCAATAGACTAATCGGACAGGTAGTACTGAAATAATTAATATAAAAAACTAAACGATATAAACAATGTATTATTAATTTGAATTATTATTATTTCAAAAATTCTTTATTCAATTAGAACTTTAAACAAACATTTTTGAACGTCACTAAAACTAAGATTAAATGGGTTCACGGTATTCCTCAGCTGAGAAGAACCCACAAGAACGTGCTTGATCTCAAAATCAAAACGACTGACGTTTTGATTTTTAGATCAAGTTTGTTTCATTTGATATAGAGTATAGCCCAGCTATGCCCACTGACGATAGTATTTTATGGTTTTATATAATAAAAAAAACTAAGACTCAACCTCGCACATTCACTCACACAGCAACACGATTGCACACACTAATACACACACACTGCTCGTTCTTCGCATAATATACTCCACTTGTTCATACGTATATATATATTATTTATTTTTTTCTGTTCGTGTTATTTTTTCTTATTGTTTTTTTCTGATCTAAGATTCTATTTTCGGTTCTATGTTTTAACCTTATTTTGGCTTTATTTTTAATCTATTTTTATTGTGTAAAATTTTTTGATAAGCTGTATAGGTTTAAGAAATAAACAGAAAGAATAAAAGAATATAGATATTGACCTATTCGCTGGTGCATGCTTGGCGATTTAAAAGATTAACGGAGAGTTACTTGCCAGTAACTCAAATAATATCAAAGTCAAGGTCAATAACACAATTTTTTTTGACCATTTATGAGTGTACAATAGTTGATTTGATACTTTTTCCTGTAGATTGTATCGTCTATCACAGCATCGCTCCGCTTCGATGGCGCTCTCAATGTCGATCTGACAGAGTTCCAGACAAACCTGGTGCCGTACCCGCGTATACATTTCCCACTCGCCACTTATGCGCCAGTCATCTCCGCTGAGAAAGCTTACCACGAGCAACTGACAGTTTCCGAGATTACCAACGCTTGCTTCGAACCGGCTAATCAGGTATGGGCTCTTCTGGATACGTACCCTGAAAGTGATTTGTATGTATGTAGCGTCTAATATTGTATGTGGTCCTTATGCACCGATCTAATTATAGTCAAATAAATCAATCTCTTCTTGGGTTCTACTAATACTACGATTACTTGGGTTACAATCGATATTTAAAAAGGGATAGAATGATCAAGAAAGTAAGTAATTAAACGGCTGATATAAGTTTACCTTTGAAATGTATAGTATTAATATTTTTATGATTTATCCTGTGTAAAAAACAGACAAACAATGTCTTAGGCGATGTAATGACGCGATTTTAATAGGTTTTGTTTTTGAAATCCAATTACATAAAATTCTAAGTTATTATATAATGTTTTATTATGCGCATGGCGGGACTGACTCTTATCCAATTCCTTATTACACATTTTATATTCCTGTACACATGGTAGGTAGGTTTTCATAACGTTTACGAGAATCTAATATCAATGTGATATTTATTTCAGATGGTAAAATGCGACCCCCGTCACGGTAAATACATGGCGTGTTGCATGTTATACAGGTAATGATCACTATCAATGATTCCATTTTAAGGATATCTTGGTAATAAATGGTAAAAAAGTAGTGTCCTTTGTCTTTACACATTCCGATAATTACTTTGACTAAAGATGACAGGTAAATTCAAAAGTTTATGAATGGTTTGAAATAATAGACCAGAGACCATTTTAAGTTAAAACCGCAAAATTTCCGTCAGAGGGGCTGAAGTTTTGCTCAATAGATTTTCAGAATATAATCTCGGCCCACTGCTTTGAATCTGATACTTGGGGTCTCAGTAAACACAAAATGCAGACTAATGCACAACACTAAGTTTAGGACTTCGCCACAAGTCAAAATTCTTAATTATCTCGAACATCTTGGTGGCGCTCAATTTGATACTAAGTTGGCAAAAATAACGCGGGCTTTTTTAACCACAGACCACCACTAAGCCTCTGATAGCATCTAGTAGCATTATGTGCACCTTATAATTCGCCAAAAATATCTTATATTCTTGTTTTATGTCGACAGAAACCCGGTTTATTATCGAAATTAATAATTATTGTTTTTCAGAGGTGACGTAGTACCGAAGGATGTAAACGCCGCCATAGCTACCATTAAAACTAAACGGTCCATACAGTTTGTTGACTGGTGTCCAACTGGGTTCAAGGTAGACTAATAACTTTTAAGTTAACTATGTATACAGTATAATAAGAAAGATAACCTCAGTAAATTTGTTGATAGGTGGGAATCAACTACCAGCCGCCAACAGTGGTTCCAGGTGGGGACTTGGCTAAAGTTCAGCGCGCTGTTTGCATGTTGTCCAACACCACAGCCATAGCTGAGGCCTGGGCTAGGTAAATTAATAGTTGAAGTTGAATAAATAAGAGCTAATAATGATAGTGTCATTCGTTACATTTAATGAAACATATTATTATAATTCAGATTGGACCACAAATTCGATTTGATGTACGCGAAGCGCGCGTTTGTCCATTGGTACGTCGGTGAAGGTATGGAAGAAGGAGAGTTCTCCGAAGCCCGTGAGGATCTCGCTGCTCTTGAGAAGGATTATGAAGAGGTCGGTGTGGATTCTACGGAGGGAGAACTGGACGAAGACAATGAGTATTAAGCGAATGTCAATTTGTGGTCACAGATAACATTTTTGTATACAAAAATACAGATTATAAACAAATGATATAGCACCAAACTTTTATCAAAAACAAATAAATATACCATAAACACTTCAAGTGTTAGTAGATTCTCCTCTAAAAGGTGGTTTTTTTATGATGTTCTATAAATTAGTTTAAGTGTAACGTGATCTTATACGAACGCTTATTAACAGTGCAAACTTTAAAGTTTTTCTGAAATACAAAGTTTGTGAATTGCTAACAATGATTTGCATTTAATAGACACCGTGATAATTTATAAGATAAAACTTTTATATATTTTTGTAATATTAGATTATGCCTTAATTACATTTAAATTTAATGCACAATAAAGGTTTTACACTCAACTTTGGTTTTATTTCCCAGATAGATACGCATCGTCTTCTAAGTCAAGGCAAATGAAAACTGTTAACCTTTTTTAACCAACCCGTACTATAGGCTGATGGTAGCTGTGGGCTTTTATGAAGCCGTAAGGAAGGGCCATTTTAAATGAAAATATCCATGTTACACCATTTATTTACACAGAACATGCAACCATATAACATTTGTTGTAAAACATTCAAAAATCTATACAAAAATGGAAATAGTAAACAATAAAAACTCATTCAAATTCTGTTCATTTCAAAGCTTATTAAAAACAGTTTCACTTAGAGTTCTATTTAAGTTGAGAGTGTTAACCGTAAACGTTATTTGACAAAAAACAGATAAACGACTCGTAAAATTAGTAATAAATTAAGTCAAATGCACATACAATGTATTTAAAAAATATAATAAAAAAATGTAGATAACTCATTTAAGACAACAGCCATGATCACATTTAAAAAAGTACTCGGTGAAAACACCCTGTACTATTATTAAGAAAAAGATACAAAAATACTATTGACAGGCAGCCGCCATTTTTAACGCATGTTTAAATTATATTCTGTTAGCACTTACAAATCTATATGTAATAAATACTAGACAATAAATTCATCAAAAAGCTGTTAATAAATTGTATAATTCATACTAAAAAAAATGCCAAAAGTGATACAGTGATACAGCGTCAGCAAAAGAGATCAATTGGCTACAAGAAACCCTCTAATCGGATATTTATATAACTTTGAATATTAACTATTTATTTAAATCTGAAAAAAAAAACGATTTGAATAAGATATGACATGACACCTTATTGTTTGATTATTCACTAATTCGCCTTGAGTTTCATCTCGATCTGGACAACAGCATCCTGTGGGAACCAGCCTCGCGGGCCTTTGGCTTCTCCCATCCCGAGTTTCTTCTCACCATACAGCCAATTTCTATAAAAAGGAAAAAATTAAAATTTACCATAGTGAACTTAAAAACATTTTTAGATATGCAAACAATAGAATACCTCCTTTGGCGAGTGGCCAGGACCACGTCTCCCTTGTGAAGCACCAGCCACGGCTCTTCAGCGCAGAGCACGGGGAAGGCCTCCCGCGGACGAGACAGCACCGCGAACCAGCGGCCGGAGTACTCCGAGGTCGCCGTGAACAACCGAGACTGTAGCAGTTTCTCTTTCTTTTGAGCTATTTGCTCCTTCTACAATTATCAATCAACTAAATTAGAAATTTACCATTCAGATGAATATTTTGTATGTCATGTCTGGTACACCAGTGTTGAGAGCTCGTGGCAAACGGACGTGCCTGTTTAAATCCGAGGGTATGTTTGTACCCTCTTTTGAATAACAAACCCGAGTTAAATGATATTGTGTGATGTGTAGTGAGTGCCTACTGCCTCCCCAGGGGCTCCAGTATTTATATTCTTGCCTCAACGGCCAAGCGTGACTCGATTATGACGTCACACTTGACGTTAACTTTGACTTAATATACTCTGTAGATGTACTCACCGTAAAATCATATTGCCCACAGCCATCCAATACGGTCCACTTGAGGCCATCAGAAACACTCGCAGCCCAGACCTGGCACGCATTGGCCCTCCAACCCAGGTCATATGGATAAACAAAGGCGGGCAGACCTTGCTCCTGCCTTCGGTCAGCAGCTTTTTCTAATATCCATTCCTCTATTGTAGTTCGATTGCTAAGGATACCACGTATCTGAAGTAAAAGGAAGGTTTTGTATATAAATTATTTGTAATATATATATGGTCTAATGTTTATTTTTATAAGTAGTTAAATTACTAAGCTTAGGCCAAATTAACTTTATATTTGAAACTTTTTATGGAAAGTACCTGAAGGTATAGCAAGGCTCCAACCGCAAGGACTACCCCAACAGCCATGCCAGTGGCCAGCAATGTCAGTAGCAGTGTGGTGAGAGTGAGGTGAATCATTGGCTCTTGGCCAGTTCCATGGTGAATATACCACACACGGTTGATTGCATGATACAGACATGTTACTAACACCTGGAAAAATATAATTATCCATACTAATATTATAAATGCAAAAGTAACTTTGTATGTATGTTACACTTACACACTTAAACTCCTGAACTTTTGGGAAGGTCAAAGGCAGTAGTAATAAGTTTTATATTGCGACAAAAAGAGTAGATATTGAAATAAGTATCAGAAATCCTTTTGTGTTGAAGCCATGCGGTGGAAGTCGCAGGCAAAAGCTACTAGTATTTTATAAAATGGAAATAATCAACACTTATTATTATTCTTATATATTGTATATTTAAATTCTGATGTGTGTGTTGTTGTTCAAGATGGAAGAAAATCATTTGATACAGGTAAATGCCGATGTGACGATGACAAATCAACATTTTCATTGGCGTTACTTTTACAGAGTTTAATTCAGTGTTTTGGGGATTTTGAAAAAAAATCTAACTCACAATGGATGCATGGAAACACCCGATGACTGCAAACATAAGGAATGTAGTGAAGTATCCGTGATTAGCGTGACCAACACAACAGTTGATCCACGGGCAGTGGTGATCCATTTTCTTAACACATCTACCACCTACAACATACATTGAAATCTGATTTAGAAAAACTGAATATAAAACTTAAGAGATAAATCGCCACTGACTTGCCCAAAGACCCCACAATATACTTGTTACCAAGTTTGTTCCATCATATTCTAGTTCTCTAGTGTCAATCTGATAGACATATTTTTTTTTAATTTGTGGGTAGTTTTTTTTTGTTAGAATATTGGCACATAAAATACATGTATTTTTAAATTAAAGTCATGACAGGAAACCTGTGTTTTTGACTTACATTTTTTGCAATGATGAGATCTCGGAGCCTTGTATCCTTCACATACTGAACAATATTGCAAAAAGTTTAAATCCCTCTCTTTTTCCTGACAAAATTTAAAATAAATCATGTAGAACAATTAAAGAAAATCTAGTTAAAATCAAATTGATTTTACCAATGTGTGGAACATTAGATTATTTTATCTAACTATTGATATTATAGTGTGTCTTCTAAAATTTGTGTTTCTCATTAAACATATATAAGTGGTGAAAGTTGTAGTTTAATTTCTTTGGTTTCTACCTTTCTTTGTTGTCATGTTGTGTGCAAAAATAATGAATATAATTTATATTATTAAAAATAACATAATGTGAACAAATCTTCTAAACAATAACTGACTGGTAATACTAACTGGTTTCCATCCTTTTGGCACAAAGCCTGGACCTTCAAGAAGTGACTGTAAGAAATAATACAGTGTAAGAGCTGCTAAGGTAACAAATAAGATTGAATGCAGTGCAGCAGCTACTGATACATGAGGGGGCCACCACATACTCATTAAATGTATCATTGCCCATGTTATTAACTTTATTATTCCTGCAATATATTAATAACTAAAATGTAGATGTCAATATAACATTTATAAAGAAAATATATTCTGTGAATGTTATATACAATAAGGAAGGGTACAAACCCAAAACTGCAATTGGACCCCAATGGCATAGTCTTCTAAAAGGGGATGACATGATAACGTTAAGGTTAAACTGTTAATTTTTAAATAAATAATACATTTAACTACATAATATATTTTTTGAAAATTCATACATTTTATATGCCTAAATTATTTTGGTATATAAATATACATACATATTATTATGAAAATAACCTCTTTGGTTGTCTTTTGATGTCAGTGACAGATTCCGTTGACGTTTCGTAAAGGTCCTTAAATTTATTATGAATTTTGATCAACATTATTTTTTTTTTAAATTTAGTCTTTTTTAACCGTCTCTTTTTTGGCTACAAAAATATTTATTTATAGAAATATCGATGTTGTGTAAATCCTCACAATAATTATCTAAGTATCTATCAAAAAGTTTAATATCTAAAAACGGTATCGAGATAACATTATTAAATATATTTTTAGTTGTGTTTTAATTGATATTACATTTGTTTTTTAATACATGTTATCTTTGAGTACATTTTGTATAGTCTGTCTGTTTTCTATCTACAAATGCTTTTATTGCCAGTTCTTTGATCATTTGATTTTCATAATTTGCGTACACCGTTTTTTTTAGTGGTAGCCCCCGCATACCACGTCACGCAGTTGTCACATCATATCGCGATATTTTTGTGACTCTTTTGGGTGTGTGCTTTCTTCATGTGTGTTGTGCTACTTATGTGGATTATTAGGTGATATTTTTTCTTTTTAACGGGTAAGTAATGATAAAAACTTAAAAAATAAACTTTTTCACAGTTTCCCTATTGACACGGCCATGTTCAACTTGCTTGTTCTCTGCCGGTATTTCGTCTTACGAGTAACACCTACGTTTCCTCGGAATATAGCCCGTATTCAATCGTTTTTTATGAATTTATAATACAAATCAGTTACTTCGTGTAAGTTGCAACCTTTGATAATTTAACTAACCTTCTAAGATCTTGTCAATGACAAATACCAAGTTAAAAGAAACTTATTACATGTGGAGCTCGGCGATCTCTTATTAATGTATTTTTTTTTCAGATTACAATCCTAAAACGCCAAGATGCCGAAATCGGTAAGTTATGCAAACTGTACTTTAATATTTATAAAACATGCCGGCATATTTTTTTTCTTTAAATTACCTCCCTCTGATAGAACTCTTGATAGCCAATATTATGAAACAACATTTTATATCAAAATAAATTCTAGGGCCAGTAAAGAAATGTTACAATGTTTAACACATTATATTATTTCATATTTATAGATATATTTGAACGGGTGATTCATTTAATATGGTTGCTCAAGTCATTATTATTCTAAATTAAACATTTAAATAGCTAATCGTAATGAGATAAAATTTAATTATTTCATTGATATAACTATCTACAATCTAAATACTCCGCTACTATAAAACTATGGTTATATAATTTATCAACTGAAAATATTGTTATCGCATTCTTATAAGAAATTTATTAAAATTTGTATCTTTATTGTTTAGATATTAATATAGTAATGTTTTTCTATGAGCTAAATATATGTTTTGGATTAGTGTCACATATATTTTTATTTTTCAGATTCTTGAATATCTAAATAAAGCATTAGGTTCCAACAGTGAACACTTGGTTAGTTTAAGTGTGTGCTCGACTATATTCCTTTATATTCAATAGAGTTTTTCTAGTTTTATTGATTTAGTAGATCTAGAGATTGTTTTTTCATTATTACCATAATACAACGTTAATGTAATATATCCTTCCTTCCTTATATAAATATTAGGTAATTTCTAACAACATATCAATCATCTCTAATGTTAAAAGGAATGCTAATTAAAATACATTTCAACTATACAGTTCATATTAGCATGTCATACCCAATTTTATTATCATTAGGTTCATGATTGCATAGTATTTCAATCAAACGAAAGTTAATGCAATATTTTTGACTTTTACATTCACATATATGTTTATATCTGTTCTATTTGTTTATATAAGTTTAGTATTAACAAAGCCCCATAAGTAGTAATTCGTAATGAGCGTATGCGACATTACTTTCATAGTAAGTACGTCGTAGGAAGGAAACGCGAAAGTAGGACACACGTTATCAACTTAGTGGACACTGCACCCACGGTCTATGCTATATCTAAGTATTAGAGATATTACTTAGATATATTATTGGAGATATTTATCGCTTAAAGGAAATTGAGCAAACTGATAAGTTGTGTGTAACATTTTATCAATAGAAAGCTGCGAAACATGTGAAAACTTGCATTGTTTTGGTTTTATAGCAATAAGTGATAAGCTTTGATATAGGCGGTGACATTATATTCGTTGATTTTTGTTAAGACGCGACTATTTTTCATATCATTCAGTAGTCGCCGTCTTTATATAACTTTATTTTAACCTCTGCCGTGACGTTACAAGATTTTGTTATTCAATATTTTTATAAGTGACTTCATAGATTCAGTTTTACATATTTACTTTGGTATTTTTATTTATTATGGAATTTCATATCCATAGCCCAAGTTTTAATTTTTATGTAACTAGTATTGGTATTGAATTGTAACAAGTGCAAAACATTGTAAAAAGTACTGGATCTTATATGTTTTTGCTGACGACTGAAGCAGGATCTACGTCCTTGATTGATCCTATACAAAAAGCAGTCTAGACTGCTTAATAGAGACTTAACGGAATAGATCTATAAATAATATAATTGTTATTTACTTACCGTAAATTTTGAATAAATGAACTTCGGTCAAAACAAAAGTAATCTTAATTGTCTGTGTCCCACGTCAACTCGTCTACATAAAATCTCAAAATATTATCATAGTCACATAATCTGCAATTGAAAGTAAAAAACTAACTTACCACCGCAAGGAATCCTTAATAGTTAATAACGCTTTCCTTAAAGGCTGCGTTGATTTACTGTTACCACTATCTATTCGGTTGCTCAGTGCAAAGAGAACTAAGTATATGCGTTAGCATCATTTTATTGTTAAAACTAAATTTGTTTCTAATCTACGTGTAGCATTTCATTGACGAGTTACTGCAGTCGCTTCGTACAATACACTATTACGTGGTTAAATGTATGTTGCCGGTGAATATTCAATCGTTTTCACTCGGTGTAGAGCCTTCGTCCTCGGGGCGGAACGCCGGCGCATCCCCGCAAAAGCCGTCCGTTCAGTTCGAACACTACCGCCGCGTCCGGTAGACGCGCAAACATCCCTTTGAAATTCATATTAGACTTTTATTTGTGTCGGTGATTCGCAAGTGCCACAAAAGCAAAGCGGCAAGATGGTTGCAGGCGGCAAACAGGTATCATTATGTAACTATTTCAATGTTAATGCATTTTGACCTCTAATTTGATATATTATTGCCTTAGTGCCTAATTGTTGAACTACTCGCGTTGTTATATAAGAAGTACTGCGACTGTTTAACTGTCGTTTGCGTTATCAATTTTTAGTATTCACGATTTGATTTTACATGGCAACAGTCAGGTGATGAACGCATGTAGGCACGATTCATAAGCTGCGATGACATCACCACCGCGGCCTTTGAGACTTATCCAAGTTGTGCTTTTATTTTGTTTGTACCAAACGGTTTTAACCGCCGCGTTCCCTGTCCCCGTCTGTAGCGATGGGGAGAAAAGGGACGGCAAGTTTCCTGTTTCGCTGATGTTCCCTCGATTTCTTTGCTTATAGTCACTGGACCGAAAACATCTGATATTGATATTTTAAAATGTCAATCTCATAGGATTTATACTTTAGGTCATACATATTATATTGGTATGCTTAATAGCCTCTACAATGTTATTGGCTATTTGGAGTTGTAATATATCTTCTTGGTTCTTGGCAAGGTCTCAAATGGAGTTGTCTCCACACAACCTTTTCAGCAAAAAAACAAACGGAGATAAATTATAAATAATTACTTATTTCAAGGATGTACCTCATACGTTCAAAGGTTATTGAGTACAGCCTATTAAAATTCGTTTGGACAAGTATTTTTTTTTTACGATCATATTAGCATAAAGTTTTAACATTGAACATATAGTCATTGTAATTGAAAAAGTTGTTATTGGTAACTGTTGATTTTTTTTAAATTGATTGTTTTGGTTAATAAAGAACATCGACTTGCGCGCCAATGCAGGGCCTTCTTGGAAACACTAACCTCATAATAACAGGTTTTCCTATTTACGTTTGTCATTGTATAAGTCACGGTCATACAGGAGATAATTATAACTTATACGTATTTTAATATTTATGTTCATTTCATTATTTGAAAGCGTAATAATAATATGAATGTTACACCAAGACAGACGTACGCGCCACAGAAACTAAATATGCATATTTTGCTGATGGCGCATCCAATTATTTTAGTTAATTGCCGAACTTGAATTTAGTTTGACGGCCGTCATGGTCAATAACCACAGAGCATCGTTTCATATCGTTACACACACGCCAACACCACCTTCTGCATTGTCAAACATACATCTTTTAAAGTTTAGGCTAATAAGAACATGTCCCCATAGATCAAGGGGACTTTGACTCTGTGACCCAACCCCAATCATGACGTCTATTCTCTATTATATATAAAATATTACATGGTAAGCCGTTTCAGTCATAACAAGGTCGAATAAATCATAATTATACAAATGATATTCTTACGTCTACTTAGTTTTTGCTTAGGTGATGTAAGTTACGTAAATAGTGAATTGAACAATGATCCTCAGCCGAACGTGATGCCATGAGAATTTGAAGTGACATCAAATAAGTATTTTACTTCCAGCCAGATATAACGAATATTAAATAAAACAAAACTTGTATACTTTTAAGGATTGTACTAAATAACTCCTACCTGCATACAATCACCCCTATTCCAATGTGTTCTAACATCTGCTCTGACCCACCTGTCGTTGTAATTTGTGTAAAATCATACCCCTTATGTATATTTGATGCAGTATTTCTTTTACTTTACATCTAATATATAAAATTCTCGTGTCACAGTTTTCGTTCCCCTGTTCCTCCGAAACGGGTTGACCGATTCTCCTGAAATTTTCTGAGCATATTGAGTAGGTCTGAGAATCGGCCAACATCTATTTTTCGAGACCTTTTTTTATTTTTTTTTGGCAAAACGACGTGTACTTAGTCGCAAGATGGCTATTTAAAATTAGGTTTTTCTATATCTTATTGATAGAGTTCTCGTTCGTGCCTTACGCATTGAATATTTTTAGCTGTATCGCTTACGCAGTTTAATTGTACGAAGCTATTAAATTATTATAGTTACTAAGGCGACACACAGTTGAAACTATAATTATTCTCGCCTTGTATCAGTCGCTTCCTCCGTTTAGAGTCATGGTTTGTCATCTCAACAATGCCCGTGGAAAATCGACATACAGTTTCAGGGTCGGCTGTTTAATAATATCGCGTTTTTGAATGTAGTTAAGGGTTTATAATAATACACTTTTTCATATAAAATTTAATACTGGGATTTTTTCTTGCTCGCTTCTTGGCTCGGTCGCGTACGCACAGGCGTAAAACCATTTGGATTTAAGAAGTTTAAACGGTCCTATATACCTTACGGAATATATTTTGATTTTGATTAATGAATTAGTTTTCTGTGTGTGTTATTAATTTCCTTTTGGTTAGTCAATGTCCAGTCTGAAGTTTGTTCAAAATGCATTTATTAATCTCGTTGAGAATTTTAATAATTAACTTAACAATTTGTTGTACTATTATCAATTGAATATGCGAGTATTGGAATTTTGAAACTTTAAAATATTTGAAACGTGTCTTATATTATTTACACAGCGAAGCAACCGAGACTGCGACTCATACAAAACACGCGTGGACCGCGTCAAAGTTCGTTAAATAATTTATCTAATTATTATTTGTATGAAAAGCAAACGTATACAATTCATGAATTGTAACGAGAGTGAAAGTGACTTGATTATATAAAATTTTGCACCTATTTACATTTAGCCGTGTTATCGTTGAAGCAAGCACGCTGATGTCATACCTCGTATCTTTCATGTTTGCCGAGGCTGAGATGCACTCATGCGATGTATGCTGCTAAAATTTATTTATGCGCATTCGTGATCTCACGAAAGTGTATGGAATTAAAAATTTCCCATGTTTGCAAAGTATATCGCTTTCCTACCTCGCACTGTTTGTATATAAAAAAAAATACAAATAAAAAAACATTTTTATCAGCATCAATAAGTGGTAAACGAATTGGAATGAATATTAAATTCCACTTCATCCGCGACCTTCGTTTAATCCCTTGATACGCGTTTTCTTGGTTATTTAATATTATTTCTATTGCTCTATGTTGGTTCACCCATGTCCTGTTTTAGGCATTACGTTTGTCTCTATAGTGCTCTGATACTTTTTTTTATAGATCTGCTAACAAAACGCGTTAAACATCATTGTGCCCTATCACGTCTGCCTCATTAGCACTGATTCATCGCGTGCAAGATTATCTGACGTTGCCACTTGTTTCTTAGTATCGCCTTTCAATATGATAATCAACCTAGCATTATGTATTGTCTATACATATTGAATGTACGATTTTATTGCTTTTAATTTTATGATTCAGACTTGAACAGTTATGTTACTAATTTAATGTAATTCAATAAGTAGATGCGGGTGCCTGAGATGTGTTGTAAATGATGAGAGGAATCAAGGTTGTGCCGACCTAAGAGCGCATTCGATTAACTGTAATGAAGATTGTGCATTGTTGTCACACAACAGATAACATCATATTGTTGTAGTACGATCACATGAATGATTGATACACTAGTATTTACTATGACGATTGTCTATTTGAAGTGAAATCTATTAACACGATTCGTGCTGGATTTCATTTGTGGTGCACTGTATTGTGTGCACGGTATTGTGTCAGGTTCAAACGAAAATGACAATTGTGAAATGTGGGCTTATCACCCCTCGTCAAGGTGAACGTATACTCGTTCTAGAAAGTCAGTCAACAATTACTGAACACTTGATAAGGCTGCATTTCTTTGCGTTGTGTAATATACTGATTGAGAATGAATGAGTGAAACGTGAATGAGGTTTTACTCGTATTTGACTACAGATATTTTAATCTGTGGATGTGCTTATTAATAGCGTTAATCTGTCATGTATCAGATCGCGGTATTTATTAAGGGTTATTTTTGTCTGTGGCTCGTTTGAGGAGTATTGTTATTGTATCAAGTGTGAAACATACAAATTCGATAATATTGTTAACGATGACACAATCCACTCCGGAAGATCACATCCGTTTGGCGAGATCTCAACTTTTAAATATAGATTGCATTAGTACTATTTTAATTCGCTGTGTCGTCCCTCGTGTAATATTGTCTCATCTAATTATAGAGTTGTGTTTTGATTGCGTTTTTTTTATCAAACGACTCTCATTCAACGTCAGAATGTATATGTTTGAAGTATTTTGGTCTTGAATTTTAATACATTATTAAATTATAAACGAAGGAAGCGATTTTTTTTAAATAATCATATTGTCTTTGGTCTATACGTGTCTACATGGAGTTCTATTAAATGTACACTACTTTGTCTAGAGATTTAGTCTCAATTTTGTAACAATGCTTGTAATTACATCAATCATATTAAAACTTCTTTAACTTTAGTTTTCGCGTTTAGATCGTAAATATTACGATCCTTCCCCGGTAACGGATTTCAGTAGTGTAGGTTAAACGTCATATTAAAATCATTTATTTATTTAAGGGATTTATTACGTAAAAGAAATAAGAATACGTAAGACGTGAAATTGTGCGTTTGATAAAGATTGTATCGGTTGCGTTTATCTGAAGTGTTTCAACAGTTACCAGGCTCTCGGAATATTTACATGCGATAACAATGGCAAACTTTGCACAAGCACACACTAACACGTTTTCCAATTGATTTTCTCTGAATTATATTACCACGTACAGCACTGACCTCACCGATAACGGGCCTTTTGTTTTGGAATTCTCGTGCCTAAGGCGTTTTTGGCCAATTTAAAGTTGACATATTAAAAGTATATTAAAGAAGGAAATATATTTATTCATTCATTTACACTTTAAGAAAGAAAGAAAATATGTTCATTTGGACACACATACACGGCGCACAACATCACAATAAATTATAAGTACAAAATTAAAATTAACTTAAAATTAACTAAAAATAAACATATTGTATTGTTGCAAGTGCCGCGGGCGTGCGCCAAATGGGGTGCTGCTCAGGATTTGTGTGGAATATAGCATTCCACATCACTGATTTTCAGCAGCCCCCAGTTGTCGCAAACCGCTGCACAGCGCCAAGTGTTAACAATTTAAATCGAAACATAAAGTAATAATAAAAGGAATAAAAGGACAATAAAAATTTACTGCACTTAAACAGTAGAAGTAGATGTTATAACTTATTACGGGCGGCCTTGTCGCTAATAAGCGATCTCTTCCAGGCAATCCCACATTATATTATACCCACATATTACTATAATGGGTTATTAAAACATAACTGTACGTAATGTTTCTTATGTGGTGATATGTGCTATTCAGTGAAACTTTAGTTAAAGAATAACTATTTTCTTAAGTAACGTAGACAGTTACAAATATCTTTCTTTATGAGTCTAGTTATGTCTGCTAATCCCGGCCATTTCTCTCCGAGCTTCGCTATTTAAGCTTTTAAAGGAAGTCGAAGCCAAAAGATATATGCCGTGACAGAAAGCTTACACTTACATAACTACCTATTTGTTTTTCATGCTTCCTCCATGTATTAATACTTTTTTTGTTGTTATTCAATGCCATTTGGATTCTATAAGTGAAGTAAAGCATTCACAATCCGATTAAAGGCCGGCAGATAGGATGTCCTGCTAAACATTGCCAACTTTCCGTTTCCAATCTACGTTCGTTGCAACTAAATGGACGGATACGCCCTTCAAATCTTCGTTAATGGTTAGACAACGAATCGTTATAATTGAGTAGAAATAATGTTAGTTTATTCATACCGGTGACACAGCACCATTTTACCTTTTTTTATATAACCGAGGAGGAAATGCTTTACGCATATGTGGGACTCAACTCACTAACCAGGAAACCTCTGCTATTCAGAGGACCGGTGAGCCATACCCACTAAAACACCCCTCAGGTGTAACCCAGGATTCCGCATATGGAGACTGGGGTCACCCTAAATAAATGTCCTATGGAACTGGGAGGTGAATATTAACTCGTCTCCTACGCTGCCTTCCAGTCTGGTTTGTGGAAATGCGCTCTCCTCAGACTCCTTTAAGCACCCATTATACAGTACCCTTCACGACATAATAACAATTCACGATAGTAATAATGAATTGATGCCATATTAGTTAGCTAGTAAGTTGTGTGTTTGCTAATTGATTTATCCCCCACGCCCGATAATTATGACGAGTACTGTGTGTGCTAGTTTTTAATTGTTCAAAATGCAAGAGGATTAATGAACTGCTGTGCGATTTTAGATGAATGTCCGGGTGACGACGATGGACGCGGAACTGGAGTTCGCGATCCAGCAAACGACCACAGGCAAGCAGCTCTTCGACCAGGTGGTCAAGACCATCGGTCTAAGAGAGGTGTGGTTTTTCGGACTCCAGTACACCGACTCCAAAGGTGATCTTACATGGATCAAGCTATACAAGAAGGTTAGTTCATAGTTTAATATAGAACATTAAGCCCAGTGGCCTTGATTGCGTAAATTTATATGAAGATGTTTATGTGTTTATACAATTTCTTTCAAAGCATATTATTAAAGGCGGTAACGATGTTCATGTTATAAAGACGGTTTTAAACCATGACGATTTATTTTATAAGCATATTTGAGTGGAATAAAGTACCACTTATTACCAACTCAGAGAGATATATTTCATGTATACACTGTTAGACGCTCTTAGACGTAAACCTAAAAACTACATAGTTATTTTGCCTATGTACGTTCATTCATGTGCCAATGTTATTTGTGCCAGAATACAATCGCGAAATGGTTCACTTGTTTTCGCCGATTTGTTAATATTCCGGTGCACACTGACATTGACCTGGTAATTCAATGTCGCCGTACCAAAACCTAATTTACTCATACGGCCTCTTTCGATGAGGACGCCTACTTTTTCGCCACCGTTTCGTTTTCATTTATTTACTTTGGACATAATATAATTAAGACTTGTGTGAATCTGTGTGTCAATTGTTTCGTATCCCCACGATCACTATTGGGACTTGGAACAATTTCTGACCGAGAAATATGATGTAATGTATAGAATTTAAATCGTAGAAAGCAATGAGCGAGGTTTTTGAAAGCATAGAGTAGAGAAGCAGGTGGAACGCCAAACTTGTTTGTGTTGACCCAGTGCTGACTCTTTCGGAAGCATTACAAATGTCTCACTACTTACTTAGTTAGCTGTTATTTCATATACGATTAGAAAATCTAAATATAATGCAAAATATAATTATTACTAATGTCTAAAAGTTGTTAAATGGTCTGTCTGTCAGCTGTCAACTGTCACATTTAAAACATAAACTTCGCGCTCAAACGAAGAAGCATTTATTCTCTATATTTGCATTATTAACCATACAATAAGTGATCATACAAGCCTTTAATAAATTGACAATTCGTGCCATCATTAATGCTTTAGTGGTCCCTCGCGTTGTCTATTACAGACCACGAGGGCATGATTCACGATCGTATGACATCCATATTCGAATCATGTTAACGGTCAATTTTTTTTTAATATTCTGTTTAATATGTATGAGTCTTTTTTCACTGCGATTTCAATGCGTATAACATTCCTAAGTTTAGCGTTGTATACATTATTTTTTTCGTTTAATTTACTTTTCTGATAGACTCTTATTTACGGGACTTAAATCGAATGAACGATCGTTTTATTTATTTACATTTGACACGCGATCAAAGTAGGGTTTAAAAATATAATAACATTATTTTATTTATTTATTCACAGTAGATAATGTTAATAGATGTTAGTACATAACGGGCGGCCTTATTGGTAATGTATTTACCGGGCTAAACACGATATATACTATACCCAGCCCACCAGCTACGCCAGCCCAAAATAATATAAAAATTGCATATTATAAAAGTAAATCATGTTTTATACGTTGTAGTCAGTATTTTTTTAAATTTATGTATGTTTTGAAAGATTTATGTTTCATATGATGTGAAACTGATGATGGCGTGATCTAAAAATGTTACCATATTTATGCAGCATGGCACTAGCAACATGTATCAAGGTTGCCAGTGTCCAAGATCCAAATATTGACTTAATAATACTTTCATGTTGTAAAAATATGAAAATTTATAGTATAAAACTCGTCGATTTCTTGTTGAGAGATTTAATTAAATATATTTTTGAACGTTCAATATAGAAATACTATGGTATTAATAAACAAGACAAGTATATAACCAGTGTTGCCTAATCATTGACACCATAAATGACTGGCACATTACGCGCACGCGTGTCTCTGTCCCTTTTACGCATTTCATCTATACGTGTTTAATGTCTCAAACTTTCCATTTCAAAACAACCTTGAACTGTTACATCGTGACGACGGCAAGTATCTCGAAAAATATAACTACTTGTTCTTGATGATTTCGAACGTAATATGGTTTTGCGAATGCCCAATTACGTAATCAATATTCTTGTTAACTGACAGTATTTAATTGTTGTCAAGTAACTTGACATGTTCCTCATGCTTTTTCACACATGACAATCAATTTTAACATTGATCAGTTGAAGAAAGACCCAACGAATAATACCCAACAAGTAATTGTTGATCAGCTTCATGCAAAATTCAAAACATTATGGTGTTTGAAACATACTAGAAATCATGTGATATTATTTTATCGTTTATTTTAAAAGAGCAGCTATCGAGTTTCTTGCCGGTTCTTCACGGTAGATGACTGTCTTCCGAAGCGGTGGTAGTGTAAAAATTTACGATTCAAAAGTGTCTTTATTAAGACCTATTTGAGTAAAGATATTTTGTGTTTGAGTTTGAATACTAAAAATGTATGTGTTCCACGGTCCAAATAGCGGTTGAATGTCTTGAAGACACTGTTTTGACGTCATCCCACAGATCGGTGGCGTTGTTAGTGACATCATTTCCTCGACAATATGGTTAGCCATTAGATGGAATGGTGTATGCGTAATTTTATTAGCCGTTACCACGTGTGTTTTATTTTCCTATAGAATTGCGTAGATCGAAGGATCGAGAAGGGTGTACGCCAAGGGTGTACTCGATTCGGGATCTGGGATGCCAGTCGGTTTTGCTTATAGTCAAGAACATGGTAATTTATTAGGTCGTCCATTTTTTTGTTTCGATACAATAAATCCTACTTTATACTTCGATTATGAGATTTATGACTCAGTAATATATTCAATGTATAAAAATGGCGAAGTGCTAAATGAAATGTCACACTTACGTCATTAACATAGTGCCTTTAAATGTCTGTATTTTTGTAACTATGTATATTTCAAACGCGCGATTCAATTTACGATTAAATGCATTTGCTATAATATTCAATCATGTTTACTTCAACAACTAAAACTCTCTTTTAGCACAGTATCAGTGTGTAATCTTCAGTAAACATTCAATTGTGTATGAAAAATTTTCAAGAACATTCCTAAAAATGAATGACTACATTGTATAGTATGCAGTTGAATCGCTGAATTGGTAACATAAACGATGGTTGATTCATCGGAATAGTTCCGGTATGAATAATTTTTGATAAGCATATAACATGAATTTTGTATGTATTATATGAAGTGTTTAAGATTCTATGAAATGTATTCTATGCATTTGTTTAATGTGTCCCGTAATGCACTTTAAGCTAATCTAAACAGCCTCCTCATATTCCTGCTTGTAAAATTAAGTAATTGGTTAATATAAGAACAGTTCACTTTTATGACTAATTAACGAATGCTTTAGTATATAGGCATTTTCTTTTGACCTAAGCAACCTAATTATTAAGTAACAGTTAACTCTTAATTAACTATAATTTATTGATAAGATTTAATGTTGATTATTTTTACGTGACTTTTTACCGTTTCGCATTGTATGTTTGTCAAAGTTTATAAATTGCTAGAAATTTCTGCTGATCGTAATTAAAAACTGTATGAGGCTTAGTTAAAATGTTATTGTATTTTAACCAATTAAAGACAGTTGAACGTTTCTTTAATCAGGCCGACGTTGATCAGATTGACTAATTGGTACACGCCCAGTGATGAGATCATGCCTTACAATGATACCAGTTATTAGTTTAATAATGCCGTCTGGACATTTGCATAATTCAGTTCACATTTGATATTGGGCTTTTCCAATTCCGATGTTGTAACGAAAACTTGTTAGGAATTTGATTCGCATGTGTATTTGTGTGATACGAATGCTTGTTTCTTGATATGTTTTTACACAACGTCAGATGACATATTGGATATATTGTGAGAATGTGAGGCCGTTATTCCGTTGTGTGCTCTCTGCCCAAATGCTCTGTTTTAATCATGTTTGCTCGTCCGTCACAATAATTAAAGCCAACAATAATCATGATTTGTCGCCATTTGAGTTTCGTAAAAGTGTTCGTTTGTTTTTATCGAATTATTGGTATATTGGTTCGCACGCGACGCTGGTCACGGAATGTGGCTTTTTGTCGTCGTCTTTAATTATTTTATTGTTCTTATACTGTATAAGAGAATTGGCCTCAATCCCCTGCCACGCCGGCCTCATTTTGTCGCATCACTTTGCAAACGGCCTTTTCCCTCGACTTTTGAGCCGATCTGTTGACGTTGCTAATCGTTCGTGTAACTCGTTAGCAGACCGATAGCACTGCGAACGTTTTAACATAAAAAGTATTCACTGGATGCCATGTATTCACAGCTCATTCACTTGTTGTCTTCATATCATACACGCTGTGCGGTCAACGGAGCGGGACGCTGCGTCCGTGTGACCTCGTTCCCACGACTGCTCACCACCAGGTGGCGCTGCTGACCCTTGCCCCGGCATTTGCCGCGTCCTTGACTCACCTGCGCATCCATTAAATTATTACATTCGCCAAAGGTTGCGAGATTAACATACGGTCATATCTTTCTCTTATCGGATATCTAAGATGTCTAATTACGTCGCCTTAATAGGTTCATATGAAGTTATTTCACAAAGGCTTCGCGGCCAGAGTAGGTCAATGTGAAAATACAATATGCGGTAATTACAAAAGAGCCTCTGGGGACAGACAGTGAAAGTAAAGAAATTATACATTGGAAAAAAATGTTTAAGGAAAACCGAGAGTAGTGAATGAAGTCATAATTGTGGTCAATGCTGTGTCAGGTGACGGTATCGATTGCGAGCGAGACTAGGTTGTGAAGAGAGGCGACGGTGCTCGGGTCGCCGATTCAGACGAACGAATGCGAACCGTTGCGCGTGCGAACGTAAGAAATGTCGCTATTGCGAGTTTCACTCAATTCTGACATACGCACTGGAATTTACGCACCTTTTAAAAACTTTCGACTCTATTCGGGGCTTTGATTTCTCTTGGCTGCTGTGTGCAACCGTTGTCTGCACTGACAATTGAATTGCGATGAGCGCCATTCGCATATGTCGTTGTGCTAACATCATTGTTCACACACAATATTGATTGAATTTTTTAAATTTTTACAAGCGACGAACAGATTCGCGAAATACCCTGTGTCTGTGCCCACCATTGTCTGTTTGGTTGATTCTCAATTGATGAAAGAATGCAAAAGAACAGCTGATTGTCAAGCAATCGCGGTCGTTAGGTCGTTGACCGTACTTTCGCTCCCACGAGGCGGTGCGACGTTGCTCAATGTACTCCCTAACTCGCTAATTAGTTTTCCACGTCTATACTTTATGGCTTAGAATAGAAGCATAGGTGACACCTATGAACCACAAACTTAGCTGCCAGAATCGGAATCTAAATGTAATTCTGATTAGTTTTAAGCGATGTGTTATCTGGCCAAACAAAACTTGTCTAATATTATGCGTAGCCGGAATCTATAGCGGAAAAGACTGTGAAGTGTGTGACCACAGCCGTTAAGAAACTGGTAACACCCGAAGAGGACGATGAGGAGGCAGCTTATGATAGAGCGGATGATATGGTAAGCGATTGTAGTTGATCGCTCTGGTGTTTGCAGCTAATCGCATAGAATTGCTAGGGATCTTTTATTGTGTCGGTTATAAAACCATATTAGCGTCGTATATTTAAAATAAAGTTTCTCTAAATATTGGTTTAGCCGCGCTCAGAGTTAATTATGATCCCTCAAAGATGTGCAAGGAAATTTGTATCGCGATAAGCGTGATGACGGTACAAGAAAAATGCTGTTTACTCACCGATTGGTTATATTCTGAATTTTAAACGAAGCAACATTAAGTGCTAATTACGTTCTGTGAAAGTACATATTTTTCATATGGATAAAAAGATGGTCTGATAAGATTCAACTCCTTCAGTAGTGCCATATTTTCAATATTAAACGCTTCTTGTAATTTTGATAATGGCATTCTTGGGCCAATGTTATCAATTGATTAAATTGTGATAACATTCTTGTATGACGTCAATGTTTAAAATTGAAAACTTATCACTTGTTTGCGTCTCCGTGTTCGCCTTGATGCGTATCATTTGCCACTTCGCCGATATTTTAAGTTAGGAAATGTCTCAGTCTAGATCTAAGCTAGTTTTCTATGTCGTCATTATGTCTAGAATTTTGCTAGATATATATTTGCGAAATGTATTATTTGTATGGTTGTGTGTATTGTATGTGTACGAACGCTGAATTGTAATTAATTGTTGCCTCTTTAACGCTTACTCTGGATCCGTTGGGCGCGCCACGAAGTCAGGGTCACTCCCGTTCTCCAGATGGGTAAGGATTGTCTTATGTGTTTGCATTATGTAACATTTTGGCATTGAAATACAGTAGAATCCGGATATAACGACGTTCAATGGACCGGCGATACTATCTCGTATTAACCGGATGACGTACAAAACGGACGGATTATATATGAATATAATGCGAAACCAAATTTGAGTAAATATTATAGTCGTTATAAGTGAATTCTACTGTATTAATAAATACTAAAAATGTCATGTAAGTATATATTTAAAGACTTTGATCTGTTACAAATTAGAAATAGCTAAAATTAAAGAATTAAATAATCAAATAGAGCTTCTATTTGATTATACAACGTTTAGTTTTCTAAGCTTTTTGGGTTTTAATCTTTATTCAGGTGCTTGAAGCGGGACGACAGCGTCCATTCTGGGTTTTATAAGTTTATCTGTTTCGTTCGTATCTTAATTATTGTATAAGTAATAGCAATTTAAATTGGTACACTTATCGAGGATATAATAGACGTTAAGGAAGATCGTACATTTCAATTATAGTGTCGGTGACTCAAACGTTTGTTCAACAGCTGCCTTTCCAAGTAATATTTACCATAAATAGATTATAATTTATAACACATTGTGACCGCATGTGAACATTATCCCCAAGGCTTTTTCCTTTGCCATTTCAATGGTCTGTGCCTCATACATCCAAAACAGAATGAGGAGCTGATTCAGTTGAGATTTAATGTCTTGCCCAGTGTCAAATTCGTTTGTTTTAAATAATGTGGTTACACACAATTTAATGCTAGGAATGATAATGACATATTTTATGGAATGGCGGAGAGTTTTGTGCCAGTTCTGTTCCGCTCTTTACGCGCCCGATTTGTGAACTGGCAGCGAATGTAATGTTAATTTTGTTTAGTTATTCGAATATGCTAATATATGGTGTTACAATTGTTTTCCAGGTGATGCAACAGGATGTGAAGAAGGAAAATCCGTTGCAGTTCAAATTCCGTGCTAAATTCTACCCTGAGGATGTCGCCGATGAGCTGATACAGGAAATCACATTGAAGCTCTTCTACCTACAGGTTTGTCATCGTTTGGAACTTATTTTTTTTTAAACTATCGATTTTATTAAGCGACGGCGAGAGAGATCTCTATGGAGAACACTTGGGGAAGCGTATGCTGGGAAGCAAGACAATCTAGAAACCGGTGTCTAATATGAACAAAATATCATATATATATATACTAGCTTTCCGCCCGCGGCTTCGCCCACGTGTAATTTGGTTAAGTATATAGCGTTTTTTAATGATCTCGACAAGGCTTTCTTTCACGGGCTAAAATCTTGTTACAATTGGAATTATATATAGCCTGTGTTACTCAGGGATGATGTAGCTTTACAGGATCGGATGATTCAGGGAAATCGAGGGCAACTTTCAATTTAACGTACAGGCAATTACTATTCTGACAATTTTATACTCTGATAGTCATCATCTTATGTGGATGAGCTGATGATGGAAGGTAAAACTCCTCAGCAGTTTGTATAACTATGTATGACTTGTTTGTATAGGTAGTGTTCACTCAAAATAATCATAGGGTAAAACGTTAATGAAAGTTTGAAGTGCATGGTAGTCATTACACAATGGAGCATCTTAACACCGCGATGGATATATTTGGCCTAAGTAGAAGTTCTTTAAAAAAAAAGTAAGACTCACCCTCGCACACTCACTCACACAGCAACACCATTGCACACACTAAAATGCTCGTACTTCACATAGTTCCACTTGTTCATGTGTATATATATATATTTTTTTTTTCTGTTCGTGTTTTTTTTTGTTATTCTTTTTCCTGATCTTAGATTATATTTCCGATTCTATATTTTAACCTCATTTTGGCTTTATTTTTAATCTATTTTTATTGTGTAAACTGTTTTTGATAAGCTGTATAGGTTTAAGAAATAAAAAAATAAAATAAATCTACGAATTTTATCAACGCCATCTATCGAGCACATTGTTCAACACTTCAACCGCGCCCGCGCGCACTGCGTTATTTGTTATTTTTGTTACCTCTCATAAGTTTTAATATTAAGATTAACTTATATTAGAACATATTTAACAATATATAACTAATCAATCAATATAAGTGTTTAAAAATTTTGAAGCAGTGGTTGAAGTAAATTTTCAATTGACCATAACTTCTTTTTCTCTTAACCGATTTTGACAAAATAAACTTTTGACAACGCTCCTAATTATATTTAATCCAACTGTGAAAACCGCGTTCAAATCCGTTCAGTAGTTTTCAAGTTATAAAGTACCAGACAGACAGACAGACAGACAGACAGACAGACAGACAGACAGACAGACAGACAGACAAGAATTCCAAAAATTGGTTTTTTGGTTTCTATGACTCTTCTTTAATTGCCTCCTTTCAGTTTTTTGGAAAAATATTTAATGTACAGTTTTTCGATTTTTACTGTCTTATTATTAGTATAGATAAGTTCTTATGTAACTAGTACTAAATGACTGTAAATAAATATTATTATTATTATTTTTCAGGTGAAAAACGCGATCCTTTCCGATGAAATTTATTGCCCGCCAGAAACCTCTGTGCTGTTGGCCTCATACGCGGTCCAAGCGAGACATGGTGACCACATCCCGGCGATGCACGGACCTACCTTCCTTGCCAACGACCGGCTTTTGCCTCAGCGAGTCACCGACCAGCACAAGGTATTATTTGCTGGGGGTTTTCTTCGTTGTACGGAAGTGTTTAAGGCACTTTGTGAAAAGAACTCTTTGAAATGTGTCGTCATAATACTCCCAGATGTCGCGGGAGGAATGGGAGCTGAGCATCACCAACTGGTGGCAGGAGCACCGCGGAATGCTGCGCGAGGACGCCATGATGGAGTATCTCAAGATCGCGCAGGATCTTGAGATGTACGGGGTGAATTACTTTGAGATCAGGAACAAGAAGAACACGGAGCTCTGGTTGGGAGTCGACGCCCTCGGCCTGAACATCTACGAGAAGGACGACAAGTAGGTCTCGTTTCCTCATACATTTCTCGTCTAAATGAAACGTTCTTAACCGGCGCGTGCACATCCAGGTTGACGCCCAAGATCGGCTTCCCCTGGTCGGAGATCCGCAACATCTCCTTCAACGACCGCAAATTCATCATCAAGCCCATAGACAAGAAGGCGCCGGACTTCGTCTTCTTCGCGCCGCGCGTTCGCGTCAACAAGCGCATCCTGGCCCTCTGCATGGGCAACCACGAGCTGTACATGCGCAGGCGCAAGCCCGACACCATCGACGTGCAGCAGATGAAGGCGCAGGCGAGGGAGGAGAAGCTGGCCAAACAGGCTCAGAGGTGGGCATTTCTTTCTTCAAATTCAAGTCATCATTGCAATACAATATCGTCAATGAGTTGTGATCTCGCAGGGAAAAGTTGCAATTGGAAATCGCTGCCCGCGAGAGGGCGGAGAAGAAGCAACAGGAGTATGAAGACAGGCTTCGACACATGCAAGAAGAGATGGAAAGATCGCAGGTACACTTCTTTTAAATTATATTAACTTATTTTAAGTAAGAATAATGATAGAAGGAAATTGATCATGTTCTCAGGCCAATCTCGTCGAGGCGCAAGAGATGATCCGTCGACTGGAAGAACAGCTGAAGCAGCTGCAGGCCGCGAAGGATGAGCTGGAGAAGCGCCAGAACGAGCTGCACGCCATGATGCAGCGTCTCGAGGAAACAAAGAACATGGAGGCGGCGGAGCGTCAGAAGCTGGAAGACGAGATTCTGGCCAAGCAGGAGGAGGTGTCGCGCATCCAGCAGGAGGTGGAGCTCAAGGACACGGAGACGCGAAGGCTGCAGGACGAGGTGGAGGAGGCCAGGCGCAAGCAGGTGACCTTTTCATTTCATCAAAACTTTGCTTTTTTTCTCAATTAATGGAAGGTGTACTATTCAGAGAAATTTGTATTCTAGGACGAAGCAGCAGCTCTGTTAGCGGCGGCCATCACTCCGCAGCACCACCACGTGAACGAGGGCAGACGAGGCGGCTCCGAGGGTGAAGTTGAGGGAGAAGGTGGATCCGGAGACGGTTCTGACGGAGGTTCCGAGTCTGGAGTGGGAGAGCTCACCAGAGCACCGGACGACCTCGTCGATCCTTTGGCCGAGAGACGCACTCTGGCCGAGAAGAACGAGCGGCTGCACAACCAGCTCAAGGTCAGTTATTTTGTCCCGTTATTCGTTATATTTCTATGAATACTCCATACTCACGCGTGAACCTCTTGCAGGCCTTGAAGCAAGACCTGGCTCAGTCGCGAGACGAGACGAAGGAGACCGCCATGGACAAGATCCACCGCGAGAACGTGCGCCAAGGCCGCGACAAGTACAAGACTCTGCGGGAGATCCGCAAGGGCAACACCAAGCGCCGCGTCGACCAGTTCGAGAACATGTAGGCCGGCCCCGCTGCCGCAGGTGACCCTCGCCCCCTCCCCACTCCTCCCACTTCCTCCTTCAGCCAGATCCTTCCGTCGTCCGCACCGTCGTCACCTGCGGCGCTTGGCCCGAGCCCCGTCCGACGGCGTTCGCAGTCTTTTCCACTTGTCATCGAGACTTCGCCCTCGCGCCGGCTGACTTTGCCGTACTTAACGCGTCCACTTAACGACCCAACGCACAGAGAGTCAGAAGAGAGGAGTCAGCCGGGCGGGGTCCGTCCAGTACGCGGGTGCTCGCAGCCGTCGGCCCTCGGGCGTGTAAATATTAAATGTTATTTAGGCTTAGAGTGCTCTATAACCGAAGGCACATGTTTTTATTATTAATGCTGAGCGGATCGTATCGCGAGATGTGGGGGCTCCAGCGAGCGGCCTCGGGCAAGCGGCCTCTTATTTATTTTTATAATCATTTATATCTAGATGTAGGAGTTCGTGTAAGTATGGTTCCCGAGTTCTGATATTATACAATAGTGGTATATTTTGTATATTCGGCTCGCGAAGATCGCGTGTGCTTTGGTGTATTAAGTTAAGTGAGGCATTCCGAATGTAACGACGCGGTGGCGTAACTCGCTGTTTTTATTATTAAGTGCCATCCGATTCGTCGGGTCCCGAGTCCGAACCAGCTGTTCCCTTCGAAAACCCTTCGCTAAATTACACAGGACCACGTCGTTGCCTTTGTCTAGGACGAAATTTTTTCCAATAAAATGTTTAAGCAACCCATTGTGTTTCAATTCATATTCATGGAAACTCAAATAATATTCAAATAAAACAATCGTTTTCATAGAAACACGATTTGTGTCGCAAATTTAATTACTCTGGTTAAATTAAAAGAGCACCAATGTCGCCCATAGGTGGCGTTGGCCAACGTTCACCAAAATCCCTCATGAATGGGGCTTCTTCCTGCAGATCTTCGTGTGGCGATTACGAGAGCTGCAGTCGTTGAACGATCGCGAACAGAAGTCGCACTTGTAAGTCCGGTTCGAATGCGTGGCCTGATGGCGGCTTAGCCCTGGAAATACATACATCATATATATAGTTCACATCTATCATCCATTATATTTTGGACAACATGAAAATATATAAGATGAGGTACAATAAAATATCAGGAATGGAGTTTGAAAATCCAAATTAAACTGATAATTGCCAAAGTTCATGTTGTGCCCTTACCAGAGGCATGGAGGAACATTTTGGGGCATAGTTGACATCTGTGCAAAGCCATGAGTCGGTCGGGCATGTGAGTCAACTCGTGTGAACGCAAAGCTGCCCGCTGAGTAAAACCTCTGGCACACAACCGACATTGAAATGGTCGCTCTTCTGAAAACATTTATTACAACTATTATGTTTGGATTGGTTGGAATAATGTCTCTAAAAGTTAATATTGAATAGTTATGTATACAAAGTTCATTAAGGAAATCATAGAGCATATCTCATCTCATACATAGAGCAGATCTGTCAACACAAGTCTTACGTTCATGTACGAGCATGTGTCTTCTGAGAATATCCCGCTGGTTGAATGCTCGATTGCACACTTCACAGATAAAGGGGCGTACACCTGAGTGGATCCGTTGGTGCCGGACCAAGGCTGCTCGCGTTGAATATCTTTTTCCGCATGTACTGCATATTTCCTTACCGCTGCACAATTTAACAATTCTAGTAAATAATGGCCAGGTCCATTAGCAATCGGCTAACATTAATTTTGCAAATGCAAACAAGTGCTTTAAAATAATTATTACTTACATTGGAACTAATTCCTTGTTAGCATTGTACACACAATTAACGGAGCCATTTATCTGATCACTTTTAGGTTCAGATTTAAGCTGAGTCTGTAACATTTGTGGATTCTGCAATTAGCGGTTTTATTATTTATAATAAACAAAACTCTTCAGCTTATTTAGTATAATTCTCAAGAAAATGTCATGTAATAAATTCTTATTTGTGTCAGTTAAAAAGCCTAATTTGAATGAGTAAGTTATTTAATATATAACTTTTTTCTACTCAATTTAATAAGAGAAAGTTTAAAATCACTACCTCATCTTCCTCCACAAGTTCCAACGTTACAGAGCCATCATTTGTCTCAAGTTGTACATTTTTGAATGTTTGATTGACAACCGATATTTGGTCATTATTTTGAGTGAGAACACCCAATTGTAGTAGAATTGTTGACAAAAACCTTGACACATCCTCGGGAATGGTTGAAATAGATGTTGCTGGAGTTGAATTTAAAAAATTTAGGGTATCATTGTTGTTCTGAGTTGTATCAATTTGTACCTGAAGTCAATGGTCTGTTAGTTTTAGGCATCAAATTATAAGAATAGCTAAAATTTAAGAAATATGAATTAAGCAACAATTTGAGAACACCATTTAGTGAATGGTCAAGAAGATAAATTGAAAAGGGTCCTACTTCCTCATCCTCATCAATTTCCTCAGTTGGTTCTTCTTCTGTGTTAAATATGTTAACTACTTCAAGAGAATCTTCCTCTGCTAAAGACAACACAATTTCATTTTCATCAAACCTATGCTCCACATCCTCATTTGATATAATATCACATTCAAGATTAGAGCCCACATTTTGATATTCAAGTTTTGGATTCTCTTGGAGTTTTACAGCCAAGTAATGAGATTTCAACTTTTTATATGATAGTATACATTTCTTTCTAAAATCATAATATTTGTTTAAGTCTTCAAGGCACTTTGGGCATATGATATTAGGTAAAATCTCTTCTTTAGTTATCTAAAAACAAATTGTTACTTTAATTAATTTAAGTTGGTATACAGAATAAAACTAAGATCTTTATGTTACATACCTGAAAACCAAGGCACGTCATTATTCTCATAGGCAAAGATAAACAGTAAGATTCATCGTCTTTATTGAAAATTGGTGTTGGTTTATTCACTTTACTAAGACAAAGCCGGCACAATTTTAAAACACCATCAATAATTAAGGGCTCTTTATTTTTACGGCTGTATGTTCGCATAGTTTTTGATTTATAACCAAGTTGTTAATTTTAATCGGAAGAGTTCTATGTTGACTTAGCTTAACTAATAAAAAACTAAAATGCACTGATTAAACTGAATTTAAACGAACCAGGCATATACCATTTATGTTAAAGTATCGAAAAGTAAATGCATTTTAATATGCAACACCATTGGACAAATAGGAAACAGTTTTAACATATAAATATTAATTTACAAAAATATTAATTTAATAATAATAACACGGTTATTTTCTTGACTAAAACCAGAAGTCATTTGACAACTGACAAATGGCATTTGATTACATTTATTTATGTTGGAAAATATAGAAGGAGGTTAAGGATACAATAAAATAACTGAATTAATTTATGATGTTGTAATTTATTAAAGGAGTAAATGTAGTAGGTATAGTGCTTAGTTTAAAAAATACTGTTTAATATAGAGTTGAGAAAAGAGAATAAGATGCTTTCAGTAACTGAAACAAAGAAATTTTAAATAAGTAAATGTTTAGGTTAATGTCAAACACATTATTGCCTCAATACTTTTACGTTTATTTATAACTTTTAATTTCCGCTCAAAAATAAAAATCATACACATCATGATGAGAGTCTAGTATATTCGTTAAACTTTATACTGATTATGGCTTTTTCATTAAGGGTTTTTACCGTATAGCAAAACAACGTATTAGAAGTCAGATACTTACTGAAACGAAAGTTTCATATGAAAATTCAATAACATAGAAACTGCGGATTACGACTGGTTTCTGCAAATAAGAAACTGTTAAGAATCTAACGCGTTGTCCTTATGAATCAAATGATGCCTAACATGAAGAAAGAACAATGACATTTTCTTTGTAAGCACAAAAACATATTATCAAAACAGGACAGTAACATTTAACAATTTATTTAATTGTCTAACTTACACATTCTCGCCCACACAGAGTATTTTATAGGTTGGAAGCTAAATTGAGAATTACCAAATTGTAAAAGTGTAGATGTATCCCATAAAAGGTAGAGTAATTGAAGGTGTTCCTTCAATGACAAAACTAAAGAAAATATATATATTTATATTTTGAAGTATATAGTCTATGAACCTGGCTTTGAACTATAGCAAGTGTGATTAGGTTTCTGATCCGCGCTGACGAACGGCCCGAGCAGTGATGCCAGCCCGACGCGAAAATGGCAGACGGCAATGACGCCGCCTAAAAGCAATTTAATATCGTTGAATTGTTTATCAGTGATTGTAACCTCTTTGTATTACTTAACTGCTTGTTTGTTTTTAATGTGTCTTAATTGTATTCTTTTTTATAATAAATTAATACAACCTCTGCTGTTATATCTCCAGCGTTGCACATGAAGTAACCATTACTCAATAACACTGCGAGGCTGCCAGAAATGTTCGATAGAGCGTTCATCAGCCCGTTTGATTTCTATAAACATTAAAGTCAGTGACAGAACCTTTAGTAGCAGTATGATTAGTAGATCCCTAAAATATGGCGAGGGTGACGATGGCTGGCCTGGTGCTACTTATCGTGACTGAATTTGAATTTGTCTTGCACTGCTTATCAGATGTCGTGGATTAATCTCGGTGTATTGTGTGTTTGGGGTTTTTTGTCACTTTATGCTCCTATTTTACTATGCCCACCGGTAGAATAGGTATGTTTTTAACATGTTTGATATAATATATTAACCCATCCGCTGGTGCATAGTATAATGCAGCTCTTTACAACCGTACTGTAACACATGCTTGGAGGATGCAAGGAGTGGCGGCGTGTTTCTTGCCAGTTCTTCTCGTCCGCTTTTGGAACTGGCAGTTAATGTTATTGTAGAGTCAAATGTTGTTATAACTTTTCGACGATTCGTAAGTGTACGAATAAAGATATTTTTGTGAATAAAGATATTTTTGCCAAACTTACTGCCATTTGTAAGAGTTCCAGACATAGCATGGTGAGACTGAACATTGTTTGTCCATTGAATATCCAAGTATTTATTCTTTGGTACTCTTCTACGCACCTATAACACAATTACAATTAGTGGTTACAAAATTTACGGGCCAGGATACTCATTATTTTTGAAAGAAATAGATTGACGATTCCATAAGGCGTTTTCTTTACACGCAGAAACCCATCTACGTTCGAAATAATTGTTTAAAAAGCGTAGTTACCCCCCCCCCCCCCTTTTCTATTAAAAAAAAACTTTTATTTGAAAGTTCAGTTCAGTAATAAAAACCCACATACCACAGTGTCTCAGCGTGCATCCAGAAACCAAGTTTCAAAGATCTTTCGTATTCCTCTATTTTCTCATCTTCAGAACTCTCCTTTTTAAAAATATCCCTAAGGCTATAGAAGTAACTCTGCAGGTTTCTATATTGGTGGCTAAGAATAGTTGTGGTAGAAAATACGTACACATGAACGGCGAACACTTTAAAAGCAAATACGCACAGAACGAAATAACCAAAGACCCTGGCAACATCAGGCCAAAAACCCTTCTCTCTCACGTCTGGCCAGGCCGTGATTACGGGTGTGAATGTGCCATCTAAAATAAAATGAATCATGTAAAAGTAGTCTTCGAGTGACATTGATTTAAATTCTGGTAAGTTTTGTTCACACACGCGCATATCAAATAAATTACCTATATTTGTTTTAAAGATTTGTCTACATTAAAACGAGGTTATTAATATTTTAATAGGGCAATATTACCGCGATGGAATGGCGCGAATGGCTTTTATACTAATATTAGCCCATATAAAACCTTGTAACAAAGGCAAAAATAACTATTTAATTAACTATTACGTACTTGATTTAATAACCTGCATTATACTGTCGACTGCATACGAAATTATAGCATAAGAAAGAGTAAGACCAAAGCACGCCGAATACATTTTAGCTTTTCTTATCATTTTCATCTCAATGACCAAATCGTTGTGATGCGTCTTCAAAATAACGGCCAATTTGTGTAATAACTTTTTAATATCTTTCTTATAATATTCGAAAACGAAACAGAAGGAAATGAGAATTGTATGACTTAGCGTGGATAAGATACGGTCCGTTTCCTGTTTCTCAGTCAAGTGATTTGACTGCGTGAGAAAGGATACATAGTCTGAAACGACCAAACATATCCCAAGAAACGTGGTAATTTTATTGAAATGCTTTAAATATTTTGGTTTTCTGTCGTCTTCCCATACGTAAGGTAACCCAAACATATATTGTAATCTGGTGATTTTTCCGACGAACTCTAATGTTTTTCTGTGTTCCGCCATGTTTGTCAACACTCAAGTGTTGCTAATTCTACTAATGTGCTTTTATTTAAACGACAGAGTCATTATGATTAATACAGAGTCGAACTTATATTTGCATAATATAATTATAAATGGCTAGTATATAGCAAAACTAAAAACAATTGAAAATACAAGATCACGTGATATGACAGAAATGTTTAAATTTCCAATGGCTTACATAAAGTTTGAAATAAAAGTAAAATCGCAGTAGTGCATTATTATATAGTTTAATATATCATTATTAAAACTAAAGTTTTAACATAAACGTTTAAATTCTTCCCTGCTTTATTTATTATATATTAATTTCAAGTAAAACAATGGAAATACAACCTGCTAATTAGCTATATATAATTAGCTAGGTACTGTTAAGGCCTTTGTTGCCGTAATAAAATATTAAGATCGATGTTTATGCAAAAAAATGTGAAGCTTAAAAACAACTCTCTGTACGAATTTTATATTTATAATATGTATAAATCAATACAATATTGAAAATATTGAATACGATGATTTCACTATCTGAAAAAAAAGTATTCAGATTTTAATGGCCATGCGTTTTAAATTTATTTCTAAGTGAATGTAAAATGCATTACCGAAACGTAAGACCTGTAAGAAAGTTCTATAACATTGAAGCTTCGCATCACAACTGGTTTCTGAAACAATGATTTAGAACTTTATTGATTAATTCTTATACTGATATAAACAATTAATAATTTGTTATGAAAATATTGCTGAGTAGTGTAGGAAACAGAGTGTTGAGTTAACACTTCAATAAGTCGCCAACTATGATTGTGGCAAGTTAGGAAATACGCTTCTCAATAGGTTTCATCATTTTATCACGGCTGCATCAAAGCAGAAAAGTCTTTCCTCCAACTTGGAATTTGATCGCCTGAAGACTATTCGATCTTGAGGTACATGCCTCCAAAGTAGGTGCCTGGTACTCAGTAGGGTCCGGTGATCCAAGAGCTGGTGCTTTTCTCGCTCAGCGTATAAGCATCTCGATACAACGAGGAAATGCCGCCAGCATTATGGGTACTCTGCCACAAGGAGCAAGCTTTTTAGCTTTGTGATTTGTTTTGTTTATCCTAATATGGTAAAAAAAATACCTGACTTTGGGCAATAGCAAACGTGACCAGCTTCCTCACCCGTACAGACATTCCGCGGCAGTGTTGCCAGCCCGAAAAGAATATCGCAGTTGGTAAAACCGATGCCTGGAATCATAATTATTTAAGTTCAAATCGAAATATTATGTTGACTATATACAGATTTGATATATACCTCAACTGTAATATCTCCAGCGTTACACATAAAGAATCCAGTACTGACAAGGAGAGCGAGACTAGTCGAGAGCGAAGCTAATGCGTTTAAAAAAGTTCGCTCTGAATTCTAAAAAAAAAAATACAGCTTAAATAATTCCTTTAATTTTTAGTGAGCTGTAGGTATATAGGTTAACTTACCACCATTTGTAACATAAGCATGCAAAACACGGTTAAATTAACAGTAATCTGGCCACTGAAGACCCAGCTACACACTTTTTGGCATTCTCTTACGCACCTAAAACATTTATGTTAGAAAATGTTAAGAGAAGAGAAGAAAATGTACTTTTTAATAAATTTATTTTTAAGCTTAACCGATTTTAGTATTCACATTCTTCAGTGCGTTCTCGTAATTACATAACTGATATTAAACTTCGCATCGAGAAGGTAACTGTCCGTCGCATATTTTATCAAGAACATTTTAGTTGCAAAAAAATATTGAGTTATTACTTAGCGTTGCGACTTATGGACAGTAGTAGCATATTTAGTATTTTATTTTTATTAACGAGTATGAATATTTGATTTGATTGAGATATTCTTAAATAGACTTACACAGTTACTTGAATTAGTCATCTAAGTAACATTCAATTTTATATAAAATTTATTTTTAAACAGCAGTCGGTTCTTCTCGGTAGGTAAATGCCTTCCCAACCGGTCGTAATATAAAATTTACGAGTGTCTTTATAAAGACCTACTTGAATAGAGATATTTTAAGTTTGAGAGTTTATTTTTTCTAAAATTCTTAAATAGTAGAAAATGATTAATCACATACCACATAGTTTCCGCGTGCATAACAATACCACTTTTCAAACCATTCAAATACTCCTCTTCCTTATCTTCCAATCTCTTATCTGTTTCAAAAATCTTTTCGAGATTATAAAAGTAGCTTTGCAAGTTTTGATATTGATGGCTCAGTATTATGGTTAAGGATATCACTAGGACGTATACCGCGGAAGATCTTATCATGAAAATCCACCAAACTAGATAGGCTCCTACTCTGGCCATATTAGGCAGGAAGCCCTTCTCTTGGACGTCTGGCCATGCCACTATAACTGTCGTAAATGTCCCATCTACAACAAAAAGGAAATAGGAATACCACCAGTCTGTACGTTAACATCTAAGTGATGTAATAATCTACGTACCGATTTTAATAATTTGCATAACTCCATCGAACGCATAAAATAACAGAGCGAGGCTAAAACTGATTACATATAAAACTGAGTGTAGTTTAGCCTTTCTCAACATGTCTCTCTCAATTTCAAGATCATTATAACGTGTTTTAAGATCAACGGAGAGCTTAAATAAAAGCGTCTTTATGTCCTCTTTGTAATATATACAATTTATCGAATACGACATGAGTACGGGATGAGAAAATGTAAATAATATCTGGTCGGATGCCTGTTTCTCAGATAAATGAGTTTGTGTGATGAACGACGCCATTTCAGACAGAATGAAAGCGAAAAGGAGTAAAGTGGTGAACTTGTTGAAGTAAACGAAGAATGTCGATTTGTTTTTGTCCACCCATATGTAAGCTAAGCCACACACGAATTGTAATCGGCTCATACTGGCCACATATTGTGAGGTTTTATTTTCTGTGTATGACAACATTTCGACTGTTGGTATGTGAAATTCTTATGGTATATTATGAATTATTTGATTGTGATCTTATACATAGCTGGCTGACCAACATTAATTTTTAATTGCGACAGAGACGAAATGGGTAAATCGTTTTTCACTATTGAGTAACATTTTGTCACTATATTAACTGGATGAATTGATCTTAGATACTGACTATAGAAATAAGATTTTGAAGGTATCTTCATTGTCTCTACTTAAGAATTAACGAGAATTGATAAAAATTGGTTCAAGTATAAAGTTAATGAGAAGTAGTTTAATCTATGATCTGCAAATCATATTCATATGATATGATTCTACATCGCATTTATGAAGTTCTCTCGAACATGCATATAACATATAACTTCACGATCTAAGTGGTCACTGGATTAATAATATAGCAAATCCAATCCGGCCCTGTGTTATATAATAAGAGCTTTAAGTAATTTACATTGATTTAAGGTAATTGTTAACAATTACCCTTCTACAATTAATCCCTTATAACTTATCATTATAGTGACAAATTAAATTAATTGGACTCTCATGTTTTATGAGTGAAACACATGTATTTTCACTAGAAAATATATTTATTAAATAAAACTTGTATTGTTATTTATTTATGTACACCAGTAGGTACATTTAGTTAGATGTTAAGCTAGTTACTACATCTATCTCTTATATTTCCACTACCACAAAGAACCCTTTAAAAATGTCATATTCCGGTGCGGTTAAATAAATGAGTAATTTGGATGATTATTTCATCATTATTATTCGTCTTTGATGCTGAAGGTTGGTCGTTGTAAAGCCCTTTATAAAGACACTTTTGAATCGTCAATTTTTACACTACCATCGGATCGGAAGTATATCTACCGAGAAGAACCGGCAAGAAATTCAATAGCTGCTCTTTTAAAATAAACATTACATATAAAATTATGTTACTTACATGACCAATTCATATAACTAAAGCATTGTCAGACTACTCTAGGATTAAACTGCATACAGAGCTAGTGGTAGTTATCAGGGGTACTAAAGCATGCTGCAATAATTTCTAATTTAAATATTTAATGTACCACAATTAGGGTCATTGTAACATGATGTAGGGTACAGAAACGAGTAATTGAATATTCTTCGGTACTTGAGAAACTGCTGTACCGTTTACCTTTATTTAACGTATCGTACGGATAACGAACGAGTTAGATTCCTCGATACTTTAGAAAAGGGTTCATGTAGGCTTATCAGATAGATCAAGTCTGTTATATATCACAAAATCTAAACGCTTTTAAACAAAATTCCAAGTATCATTAAAAAAATCAATCAAAAATATCTTTATTCATATAGGTCACCAAGGTACACTTCCGCGGAGGTTCTGGTAAAATGCAAACGCGACCCTAGTGGTCTCCATATACGGAATTGTGGGTTACACCCGAGGAGTGTTTTAGTGGGTATGGCTCACCGGTCCTCTGAGTAGCAGAGGTTTCCTGGTTAGTAAGTTGAGTCCCACATATGCGTAAAGCATTTCCTCCTCGGTTATCAAAAAATACACTTATGAATCGTCAACAAAATATGTTTTAAATTTTCGATTCTACATTTACTGCCAGTTCCCAAATCAAGGGCGTAGAGCGGACGAGAAGAACTGGAAAGAAACTCTCCGCCACTGCTTTAACTAATAAGGAATAACTTACTCTGGATGCTCCATCGATCGTCTTTCTGTAGGCTCATACGATCGTCATGTTTGCTAATATCTTTAATATTACCAGCGAAATTTCAGAAGATATTTTACATCTTAGTATATGAGTTAAATATTTATTACGAATTAAGGTATGTGTGAGAAGGTACTATGATAAATATTATGGCGATAATTTAACTGGAATGAGTGAACGGCATGGCCAAACTAAGGTGGATAAAATAAGGTGTGTGGTGACTTTTTTTTTTAAATTGAAAATAAACTCATTTTCGATATAAACATTTAATTAAACATGGCAGTCTCAGACCTCAACGTACAATATAAATGCAAGTGTATTCTATACATAATTAACTTTGCCAAACACAGCCAATACGGTTATAAAAAATATATAATTGATTCTTATAGCTAAGAGTTAGATAGATTTATTATTCAAAGTACAGTTCTCTTAATGCAACATAAAAATAATTCACATAAGTACAAAAAGGCACTTTTTTGATTTTTTTTAAATATATATATATCCATTAAACATCTCATATATAACAGAATACGGTTAAAGTTTGGCATCGAAGAACTGTAGTTCTTTGTCTTGCGGGAGTTTCTTGAAGTAATCTTCCACATAGTCCTCATCTACGTTGGAGACGGATGAATGCTGCCATTTGGGTTTGTTGTCTTTGTCAATCAGCAGCGAGCGGACACCTGGACCATTACACATTTAATTATTTCATAGTTGAGAAAGTATCAATAATCAGTAGAGGTTATCTTAATTTATTACAAAGTGGTATCCCTAGGACTCAAGTTAATTTAAACACACCTTCAGGGAAATCATGGTTTTCGGTAGCTCGACATGCAAGACGGTATTCCATCTTCAGACATTGCGGCAATTCCAGTTGGGCTCCACGCTGCAATGCCCGAAGTGTTATCTTCAGGGAGCCTGGACACATGTGACTAAGTGTCTGAAAAGAACATTCACTTTGATTTTCACAGTTAATTATAGATAGTTCAGATTAATAAACCTTGCAAATTAATTTTACCTCAATAGTTTTAACGGACCAGTCATTTTGTACTTTCTCGAGACGTTCAATAATTTCTTCCACAGTGGATGCAGCAAAGCAATAATTGATGTGCTTTATGTTGTCAGCTAAAGAAAACTCTTCCGATGGTTCATGAAATTTGTTCAGCAATGATTGTATTTCATTATCATTTGTGCAACGAGAAAGAAGCTTCTCGAGTTCATACAGACGTTTGCTGGACACGAAATGAGTGGCAACACCAGCCTTGACAACATCTATGCCTTTTAACCTGTCTCCTGATATTGTAAACAAATAAATATTAATTTACTTCTACTACAGTTTTACATTTATAATTTTAAGGTATAAAAAATATCCAAAAACGAATCTCATTATTATACTAAAATGGCTAAAGTTCATATTTACATGGACTGAGTTGATAACACATTACATCATATTCAACAGCAATCTAGTGATAAAGAGACATATGATAGTAAATTAAATAAATAGTGATTTTGGTACATTGTAATACTTTATATGTTATAACTGACAACAAATTAAAACTTTAGTTGTCTTAATATTAGTAACCAGCAAGTCAATGGTTACCTGTAAGGCCCAAATACATTCCTAAGTTTACTTGTAGTCTTGGTAGAAAATAGGAACCTCCAACATCAGGGAATAAGCCAATCTTTGTTTCAGGCATTGCTACAACAGTCTTCTCTGTGGCTACCCTGTACCTTCCATGTACAGAAACGCCGACACCACCTCCCATTGTTACCCCGTTTATAAATGCTATGTATGGAATCTTATATTTTCCAATTAAATAATTTACATTATATTCAACATGGAAAAACCTTGGCCCTTCGACTCTATCTATTGCTAATTTGACATCCCCACCAGCACAAAACGCCTTGTCACCCGCGCCTTTTACAATCACCAATCTCTTGTTATTTTCCCAATCTCTTAGCTGATGTAGAAGCTTTGTTACCATGGAGGTGTTGAGAGAGTTCAGGGCTTTAGGACGATTTAGTGTTATTATGCCTGCATTGTTGAGATTCTCAAATAAAACGTCTTGCTCTTGAGTAGACATTGTTCGATTTATAATTCCTATTGACCGAGGTATTTGTCTTAGTTTAAGCATCTAAAATCATTAAATGTGTTTGTAAAAACATATTTTACGTATTACTTTTGATAATCCAAAATAGTATTTAACAAGGTTAAAGGTCATTGAATTAGCAAATAATATTACTTACTTTGCGTAAACTTTAGTAGCAATAAATATTATTAATGCAATTTATATCCCGTCACTCGCCCCACATATACAATAAAATATTAATATTTTTAAAACAACTACAGGCGTGGAAACTTGTAAGTCGATAAATATCAGTTTTTCAAAAAGTATTTAAACTCGCTAAGTACGTATGAATTTAAAAGTAGTACTATAAGTTCATCTTAATTCAATATGCTAGAGATTTCGTCAAATAATGGCACAATTGGAATAAATTTCTTTGATTAACTAAAATTATTTAAATTGACACTGATAAATAAGCATTGCGCAGCTGCCTACTTGAATCCCAACTCCGGATTACCAAATGCGAATTGTGAACATAAAATGAACTAGTATAGAAAAGACAGTGGCAGTCAAGTACAAAATGATAAAATATAAATAATATCTGACAACGACAATTATATTTTTTTTCTTTCTTTCTTTCAAATATAATACTAGACAATTGACACTCCACGTTAACGTAACGACAGTAACAACTAAAACATATGATCGTTATTTCAATCCAATGTAATAAATAATAAGTATTTATTTTTTATTTACTTACAATCTTATTACATTTTAACAAGGCAATGGGTGTTCTGAGAAAGACATTAAATTGGTATGCTAAATTATCGCCTAGTCGAGGAAGAATAAATCCACCGTATGAACATGTTACTCAAATAGGGGATCCCACGTTACGTAAAATTTCAGAAGACCTTCCTCTAGATAAAATAGGCTCTCCTGAAATTCAAAAAATCATCGTAATTCTACAACATGTACTCAATTGTTATGGTAGCGTTGGAATGTCTGCACCTCAAATCGGTATTAATAAACGGATATTTGTCATGAGGCATACTATGAAGGAGATAAAGTCTGAACTCCCAGAAATTGTGAAAAGTAGATGCATGTATGAGATACCTTTGACTGTGAGTATAAATGAATACCTACACAAAATACACATCTCCATTTTAATAACCTCTTTTACTTGCAATATTCTTATTTATAGTTTTAGATACCAACATGAAAACGAATGAGATTTTTTTAGGTCTTTATTAACCCAAAGTTAAAAGTGTTAGATTACCAAAAAATTGTGCATCCAGAAGGTTGTGAGAGTATCCGATCATTTCAAGCTGAAGTAGCAAGATATCGAGCTGTACAAGTCTCTGGTAAGTATTGTATTTACAACTTTTTTCATGCAATTTCAATAATATAGTGAATTTTCTAACCTTAATTGATTGATATTTTAATGTAATAAACATATAAAAATTATTAGATATCATATTTACATACACAAATTTTCAGGATACAATGAAAAAGGGGAAGAAACCTGCCAGTCCTATCACGGCTGGCCAGCTAGGGTTGTACAGCACGAAATGGATCACTTGGAAGGCAAATTGTACACAGACATAATGGATCGGAAGAGTTTACAATGTGTCTGTTGGGATGAAGTCAACTTGTCTAAAGGAAAGGTTGCCATACCCTTTAGGCCCTCATAAATTATAAATGTTTTTCGTGAATATTTATTGAATAAAAACTAGTTGTAAGCATTTTATTTATTTTGTTAAGCACATAAGTACATTAAAATAGATCACAACTAAATGCTATAAAACCTGCTTTAAATAAATAATTTTCTAATAACATATTTAACATTAGAGATTTTTAACACTGGAATATAGTAGGTATTCCCAATTTGGAATTTTAATTAGTACACAGGGTAGTCTTCTAGTTAATTAAACATTTAAGGATGTTGGATTATTTAAACATTATCTGTGGGTGTTACATAACAAACAATTCGAGGTTTTTTGTTGTCTTGCATTCTTTGACCTAACCGTGAACTTATACATTGTGCAATCCTTTCATAATAAAGCATATAAAATAACTCAAAAGAAATTAAGTCGAGATATTTGCACCAAAACTAAATAGTATTCTGTAAATTAATTAATTTAGCTTTTAAAAGTTCAAGAACTAAAACTATTTTGTTGTTATAGAACCGTTATTCCAATTTAGGCCCATATTCTGAATATGATTTAGATTTGTGTTGAAAGATAGTAAAATAAGAGTTTAGCTTTTAGGTTGAGAAAGCTTATGGGCCTTTGACATCTTTTTAAATCTCACTTGGTTTACGCTCACTCCAGAGCCTTACAGATTCCACCCGCAGCGAATGTCCCATCGCATCAGTTATCTGAAATATGTATTAAAATGTCAAGAGATTGACTGACTGACAAATGTAAAAAGAAATGTCTGTATCTTTCACCTGAGCGGGTTGCTGGCCAGCGACGTGAGGCTGCCAAGAGAAGGTGGTCCACTGGTGACGCTCAGCCGGTCGGTCTCCTCATCCAACTGGTTGTTCCGAAGCTCTTGAAGGGTGTACACCAACTTCGTCCATTCGTCATGACGCGGCTGATACACTTGCTATGTGGTAGAAACATATGACAAATTAATATAAGATCACTGAGCTTCAAAGCTCTTGATATGAAACCTACCTCGGCCAATTCGTAGACCCATATCTTGCCGGCGTCATCACCCGCAGTCAGCAACGCCCCATTCGGGGACCAAGACACCCGGTTGAACGCCACGCCATCTTGCGACGTGATCGAGGCTATCGGTACCTGCATTATGTTACATCATGTAACACACTTCGTCACACAGTAATACGAAAGGCCACGAAAAGGGAATACCTCCGTGTCGCGGTTCAGGTTCCAGAGGTCCAGGCGTCCGTGCGCGTCGACAGCCGCGAACAGCGCCGGGTGCACGGGCGACCAACGCACGTCCGACACGTAGTCGCCGCTGTCCTCGAACGAGTACAGCGGCTTGCTTTCCTGAACACACATTTCAAATCAAAATAGAGCTCCTCTTACATCTTACACTTGTGTATCGTCAAACACTTTGATTCTACATTAACATTTCCCAAACCAAGGGCATGGGGCGGACGAGAGGAACTGGCAAGAAACTCCCCGCCACTCCTTTAAATCACCAAGCATGTTTCAGCTTTCAGATCTGCAACCATTACACCATGCACCAAGCGAATAGATCAATATCTATAATATATTGTACTTCTGGTGGGCAGAAATCAAGCAGACCTTGAGACTCCAGAGCTTGACGCTCCAGTCCATGGAGGCGGTGAGGTAGAGGTGCGAGAGGTCGAGAGGGCCGGCCGCGGCGTGGCACGACACGGCCGTCAGGGGCCCCGCGTGCGCCTCCACGCACTCTGACACGCCGGCACGCTGCCCGTGACGGCACCCTGGGCACACACATTGCTGTAGAAAATGTCACACAAATATACGAACAGACCTCTCCTCTAGCAGCTCACCCGTGTAAACGTTCCCGTCCTCACTCCCAAGCACAAAGTTGTTCACGTCCCCATGTGGGAATCCCATGGAGGTGACAGCGACGGCTTTGCTCTGCCTGTGCTGCAGGTCCAACATCTCCTGAGGCTGAGACATCATGTCCAGAGACCAGGAGCACATTCGGCCGTCCGTCGACACGGAGATCAGGTTGTGGGCGTTCTGACTGCCCACCACCGACAGGCAGTACACGGGATGCTGGAGATTTTAAAGACTTATTTCACTTGACTGACAAAATTAAAACATTGCAAGTTGCAGGCAAAATGTGTACGTACAGTGTGTGCGAGCGAAGACAGGGGCGAACGTTGTATGGGCGTCCGTTTCTGTACCCGATTGTCCCACAACACAATCTGACCCGAATATGTCCCCCCAAGAATCAGGTTTTGATGGAATCTGTATCAAACAAAACATTCTCAAGCTCAAGGGTAATGCTCAATATAAGCAGAAAAAGCAAGCCGTTCTGAACTCTTCATACTTCGCAAAAGTCGCGCTCATCACCGGCGACTGGCAGTGGAAGATATCCTCCGGGGTAGTCTTCTTGAACTTGGTGTTCCAGATGAGACAGACACCGTCCGGGTCGTGGGGTGCATCATCACTGTTGTGGTAGGAGGCGAGGAGGAGTTCAGGGTGCGCTGAAGACCAATCGACGCACGTCACGCACCGGCCTCGAGACCAGCGCTCGTCGTAGAAGGTGCGCACCAGGGAGAGGCGGGCTGCTGATTTGTCGTCCCTGGAAGTCAAGCCATACAGAATGGTATAATGTAGAGTTCATGGCAATCAGTGAATACAGAATTTTACGAGTTTCCAGCTGTAATTTGGAAGAAAGACGGAGCAGCATCGGGTACATACTGCGTATTGTCGTTGTCGCTACCGCCCGTGTAGTCCGTGTAGATATCCACCTCCTCCGCCAGAGCGCGCTCAATGACGCGACCAGCTTTAGACACGAACTTCTGGAACTCCGCCGACAGCATTATCGTCTGCTTCTCATCGTTGCTCAACTCTCGAACTATTGAAATCATTATTCATTTTCATTACGTTTACAAAATCTAAAGAAACAGGATCCAAACACCCACCCTTCTTCTCCTTCTCCTCCTCTTTCTTCTCGTGCGGTGTGGCGGTGACCGCCGGCTGGACCTCCTTGACCGTGGGCAGTCCGTGCGGCAGGATGCCCGGCGGCAGTTTCCCGTGAAAGGCGGCCTCTTCATCCTCGCCTTGCCGCGTGGGGTCGCCGTCGAATGTAAGCACTGGACGGTGAATAAGAATGGCCCTTGTGCGCCGCGCGGGGGACATGCGTGACTGACTTACTTTCTCAGGCTTCTCGACATTTTATATATAAATATATTCCATTATCAGTTGTCGCATTTGTCTTCAAATGCACACATTGGAAAGTATGTCAGCCAGATTATGCTTCATGATGTGAATATTTGTAATGTTTGGACTCGGTTAGTGTTCAGTAAGGTTGATAACATCATGAGACATTTTGCAAGTGAGGACAGTGGAGATATGCGAATGTAAGACAGCAGCAATTCTACTCTACTAGCCAAATGTAAGATTGTGTAAAAAGTCCAATCAATTGACCTAATTACTTCGACAGAAACACACGTGATATATATTATTTATATTTTATTAGAGGTCTATATAAGATCCATCGTAATAAGGTAAACTGATTGGGTGTAGTCTATTCCAAAGCTCGATTATGAAAGCCCTTTTTTTCAAAAGAACTAAAATTTTGGAATAGCCAATTAAACAATTGAGCCAAAATGAAATTAAAAGCACTACCAAACTTCTTACTGAAGAAACCCAGGTGGTAACTTATTCTTAAAAGTGCTTTCATATGTAATTAATATATGCATATGAGCATATATTGTGGTAAACAAAATAAAAAAAAAATCCTATTGATATGATATTCAGACTATTAAAAGCAAAATCGTGACAAAAAGCTTAATAGAAGTATAGCAAACTTCCCGAGCTCTCCACTGGGAGATAAATAAAATACATGAGACAATTGTCATGCATATATTTTCTATAGCATGCATATTATTTCATTTAAATATAGGGTGTAACATAAATAATGTGAGGTCGAATTATGTTTTAACGTATGAACGGATACAGGGAACTGTATTAAAAGCCCATTTGTCCAGTGAACGAGACATTTGGTATTCTTTCGTCCTCTTTTTTTTCTAAGTCTGTATAGTTTACAAGTGTTTCACTAAAGTATTGATTTTTTGTGTATCTACACTGGTATTTTGCGTTGGAGCATAAACTGTAAACACAACTTGAGCTGTGTTCACAAGAACTGTCACGTGCAACATGAATTAAGAACACCCCTGTATAGATCCACGTTAAAACAATTTGCCAGTTCATAAAATCATTTAAGCTTATGGTCCGTTCAGTATAATCGTTACAATGATAAATGGTGTTAGAAACCGGCGAATGTTAGCAGCTACTGATAAAAAGCGTTACAAATATGAAGAGGAGTAACGAACAGACATGCAGTGTTGTGGCACAGGCTCTACTTGGGCGGATTGACTTTGTCCGAATTGAAACCTACCTGTGAACTCGTCTTCCCACTCTAAACCCGGGTTTAGATTGTACTCGTCTTGAAAAGGGAGGAAAAACATTCATGTCAGTATCTCGATTAACAATAAAAACATCATGTATACACATAGGGGTATCAAATGGCTATGTAATATACAGCATGGCCTACGACACCATTCCATTCAACTGTGACTGCTTTATAGTTCTATAGTGCATATGACCAGGTCGTTGTGATAACGTTTTGAAACACCGTTTAGTCCAAGAAATCAGTCCGAAGTTTAACAAAATGGGTCCTGTATGCGTTAAAACCTGTGCAATGTATTGTTAGTTGAGACGGAAGTGTAAATGAGATGATATGGCGATCCCCATACCGGCACCGATAAACAATATATATACTGTGCTGAGTGGTGGCCCAGCGGTCAGAGACCACGTGGAGAACTCTGGAAGGCCACTTGGAATGGACTGAATTACCACATCATTATATACCTTAGCCCGATTCATTCGATGTGTTAGTAGTCTAAAAGCGTGGAAGATGCTAATGGAGTCTAGTCCTACCGCCACCGAGTTATTTAGTCTATGAGAAGCGAACGGGAGGAACAACGACTCACCGTAGTAGTCTGCCGCGTGGGCTATGGGAGAGAACATTCAAATCAGTAAGTCCATTGCACTTTCAAAATATGCCTCTCTAACCGTCTCTTTGACCAATCCAAAGTCTTAACTTAATTATTACGTAACCATGCGACACAAATCATGTCATCAGTTGACACACCATTGGACATGCAGAAATTAACGAAAAAAATCATTTAACAGTGAAACAAAATTAAAAAAAAAAAATCATATTCAAATATGAATTATTAATATTGAAATTGTATTTCGTCGATATAGCGTTCGTCTCTCTATAAATGTGGAAGTTCTAGCCATATCGTGAAATAAAGTGATAATCTACAAGATACAAGGCATCAAATCAACCTCCGTGAATACTGTTAATAAAGTGAACGTTACCTTTCCGTGGCCGCCACCAGTCCTCCATGTATCCTGCAAGCGGTGATGCATTGGAAGAGCCTTGTTTATGGTAGCACAAACACAAACATTGCACCAAACACTCATACAGTATTTACTTTTACGGTTCTTACCGCGGTTTTACTATTTTTCATACACACACAAATGCAGCCGTACAATATTCAAAAATCAATACTACAGTGTCTCTATCGTACGATAACTTATATTTTTTACACAGAGACGTTCATTAAATTAGTAAATGCTTCAAATAAACTAGAAATCCAGTCACTTTTCTTTGACCCACAAAGCTTGCTAATCTTTGTAAGCTCTGAACGTATTTGTTTTAAACGAATATACATACAACTGCATCCACTATTTCACATTATAGTTCCAAAAAAAAAAACCAAAGAACAGCACAAAAGCTTAAGAACTGCTTGGTACGTTGTAGTCGGAATAATTATAATTGAGGCTTTTGTCGGCTTTATTATTATTTAATATAATAAAATATCACATATATAATTTAATTCATTAAAGTTTAGTTTTGTTGACAAAATTTGAAAAATCATCCAAAACCACTTTAAAACAATTCAAATGCAAGTTTTCTATCTGTTTTTATCTAACTGAAGATAGCAACTGCGAGGTAATCCTTAATATTTGTAATAAAATTCCGACCACAAGGGCGAGGAGATTGAAAAGTAAATACTGCTTTACTACTTTGTCCGTTGTATGAGCATGCTTCATTTGCAAATTTGCACCAAACAAGTATCACTTTTACATAGTTCAAATTTAATGTATAATTTGTCATGAAACCAGCAGTAAACTAGAAGGCGGGCCACTTTGCACTGCCTATGGACACCTGCCAGGAGGCTTACAAGTGACTTGCTGGCCTTTAAGGGTTATAGCACTTGTTTATTGCTTATATTTCACTTAATTTCCATCCGGAGAATTGCACTTGGCATATAACTCTGAACAAATTTAAAACGTTGACACTTTAGCAGGTGTTTTAATTTTCAACGCACAGATGTGATCCAAAAGTTTTGACATAATTATATATTCAAGCAGCATTTGCAAATGATAACATTTAACCATCACCCAAACATCACAGTTAAAACAAACAAATTCTCAAAACGTATAAAAGTGTATCGTGTCAGTTTAGACTAGTGTGAAAACGAATGAGAATTTGTTTTGCCTTTGGGAGTCAATAAGTCAATTTGACAAACAGAGGCAGATTTTTTTTATATCACACACATTGTATTACTAAGTGGTTGATGGGGTTAATTATTTTGAAATTATTACTGCCACATGCTAAAATGATCAAATATAATTTATTTGTTTAGTGATCCTATGAACCATTTCAAATTATAGTAATCCAATTTTTGTTAGGGGAAATGTGTTAACTCAAATACCAAAGTTATGTTTTTATAACTGTTAACTTGAAATACCAAACTCATTCAACCATACCAAATCGACTGTTAAAAATTTAGGTTTGTGGGACAAGTCAGATTGTAAAGGCACTTACCATCACGCAGTTCAGTCACTCCCGAAGTTGTAGTTTGCGTTTGCTTTGCGTACGTGAGATTTTCTTTTGGCGGAATGTCTGTTGATTGTACTGATACAACTTGCAGTAGAGGAGATTTTTTGGATGCACTGAAATTTGTTTAATGTATTTACATTTAAATAATTGTGAGCTTAATATACCAGTCCGATAGTAAATCATTTTTATTTAGTAAATTAAATCACTTACCCATGTGAAATACTCGATTTATCTGTATGTGGAAGGCTAGCATCTGGTGAGGCTGTTTGTGGTGGTGTTAAAGATGTCATTGAAGAAAGCGAAGAGAGCACATCTTTCACTGGAGCCACACCAAGTGATGATAGCATCTCATCTAGATCCCGACGGCTGTCCAAGCTTGACACAGTGGATGCTCTTTGCTAAGTAGGATTGGAATTTATTTATTATTGTGTTTTGATAAATTTTTAATGTTTCAACTTTATAATAATAGCTTACCAAAGCCTCGTCTGCATCTTTCTGCTCTTTTTCTCTTCGACGACGATCTTTCTCGTCACGGAGAGCCTGTAGCTTTGCCTTCTTACGTTCTAACTCCAATTTACGGTCCGTGGTCGACATGTTTTATTCTGCAATTTATTAAAGGACCATCATTTATTTTCTTTTTAGAGAGTAAAGCTCATTTAATAAGAAAATTATTTTTTTTTAAACACCATCTGTTACTAATTAAATTATATTTTCTATAACCTGTAATTATAAGCTACAGGTAGCTTATTAATTAAAGCTTTGTATTATGTAAAATAATAATATACACAACGGTATTACGTAGTTAGGCCGGTCAAGTATTGATTTTTAAAAACACCTACTGCACCTTGCTTTAAGTTGACATGACTCAACAATTGTCCTAGAACACTTACCTTTTCGTTAAGTTATACAAAAAAGAAGCCTTTCATGATATTAAGTATAGGACAAAAGTTAAAACGTGGCACTAACTAAAAGTGTTGAGTTCTCGGGAAAGCGATCTGTAAAAAAATAATAAGGAATGAGAGGTAAGCTAGGGCGTTCACCCAAATGGAGAAAATTTTGAATCTCTTACATGTAATCTATTATTAAAAAGAGTTATAAACGACACCTACTTAAATAAGTTTTAACAAGCAAACAATATATTGATATGAATTGTAGAATTAAAAACAAAACTAATAAGAAAATTCCGAATCGAACAGATTTTCTTAAAATATGACAATTACAAATTTGACATTTATCAAATGTTTGACGTTTCGAAACTAAACGCAACGATAATTTTTTAAACAAATCTGACAATTTACATATATTTGGGTGTTGTCCGTAAGGTGCGTTGCTCGGATCGGTTGCTCCAACGCCAACCGAAAATCTGTAATGATCAAACAAATTTTTATTTGAATTCAAGACGACTGTATTCAATTTTCAGAATTAATTCCAACTATGAAGTTATGATGATCAATACTTTGTATTTTTTCGTTGCGGTGCTGTATTTTAGCTTAACAAGCGTTAAATCAGGTTAGTGTAAGAAGTAATGATTTAGTTATTCTTTACAAAATAGGTTTATAAGTTCTTACAATTCGTAATGACGAACTATTGTTATACTGAGTTAATAAGTCATGTACATTTTGCTTCAACAACTTGTACGTAATTCAAGTTCAACGGCGATTTACAGATTCAGTACGCTATTATTACGACTATGAGTGTAATGAGCCCCTTCTAGAGACCGCTAAGTTGACTGCTACTTCTAGTTTAAGAGAAAGAGGACCAGAGAATGCTAAGTTGTATGGTAAGCATAACAACTATTGCGTAATTTATACTTCTTAGTGCTTTGTTTAAATAATACATATATAATTGTATTTCATAGTTTTATTATCAAACTTATATTTCTTGGTGAGTTTTGATGCTTGTAAAGTTAATTTTGGGATGTTTATTCACATGATTATTTTATAATATTATTTGAATTTGTCTGACACTGCATGTTGACATAGGAAGTTTTGTTTTTTGTTTGCAAATAAAATGCCTTTATAGGGTTATGCTTTGTGATTGTGACCCTGAACGGGATTAATGTCTACAGGTTCACACATGGTATAAAAATCTATCTGTATTCATTTGTTACCTTAATTGGTCTACACACTTCAAGAATTTACCATTACATAACTTAAAGATGGCCTTTATTAATACAAGATGGGCCTTTGATGTATCTGCCTGGACTCCTACTGAGGAACAGGTCTTAGCAATATCCTCATTTATTCAACCAGAAGAAAAACAAAGAATCTCAAAGTTTGTGTTCTTGAAAGATGCAAAATCAACTCTAGTAGGAAGACTGCTCATAAGAAGATACCTGAGTACAGTGACCGATATTCCTTACAATTGCCTATGCCTAGGAAGAGATGAGTTGGGCAAGCCATTTTTGTTACAAAATAATAAGTCACCAATAGATTTTAATATATCTCACCAAGCAGATTTTGTTGTCTTAGCTGGAAATACTAAGCAAAAGATTGGTGTGGATGTAATGAAAACTGAGCCTCTTGTAAACAAAAATGTATCTGAATTCTTTAGATTGATGCGGAAACAGTTTTCTCACAGTGAATGGAAGAAAATTGAGACATATAAAACAGATTCAGACAAACTATCATGCTTCTATAGAATATGGTGTCTTAAGGAAAGCTTTTTGAAAAATATAGGCAAGGGTATAGCTTCGATTCCTCTTGATACTCTAACTTTTATCATAGAAGATGAGTTAAAACTTGGAGAAGTAACCACAAGTACGAAGCTCTATGTGGATAATGTGGAAAAAAACTATATCTTTCAGGAATGTTTGCTGAATGAGTCCTATGTTGTATCGGTTGCATTAGAAAGATCTGAATTATATAAAAGAGAAGATGTACCATTTCAATTCTTACGAATCGAAGATGTTTTGAATTGTGGCAAACCATTGAGTGAACCTGATCCTGAATTTGTGCGTAATTTCCTCGGGAAAAAGGAAAAACCTTATTAGGTGGTTACGGTTGAATATATTAAGTACATTTAGTCTGTCTAGGTTTATGATATTTTGTGGGAAATTATAAAATTATCGATACATATTGCATTTTATTACCTAACACTGAACACTGACCGTGAATAATTGAAATAAGGTTTGAACGCGTGGACGGCCTCCGAGAATGATTTTGATCAGCAACTCATCGTTGATCTGGGCAGCGTGAAGAACGTGACTCGTGTGGCCACTCAGGGTCGCGCCCATTCCCAAGAGTTCGTCCAAGAGTATCACATTAGTTATGGTAGCAATGGCCTGGATTATGCCCGCTATAAAGCTGCCGGGGGCGAAGTCAAGGTACAGAGTCTGTCATGAACTAACTACACTAAACATCCGTGAGGTTTGCATGTGCCGCTTCTTTCGTAGATTAGTGGTTGGTAGTGGTTTTGTAGTGGTTGATTTCACCTTATGTATGAACCTTAAGCTTGAACACAATTTTGTTACATTAACATATCTAGCAGTATCTTATATCTCCTTATCTTTGTTAGAAAACTAATAGGAATCTTATTGGTACATTTTAACCAGTCTAACATTTTACTGTTAGCGACTAACTCACACTGACTAACATTAACGGTGAAGGAACCGCGGCATGGACGGCGAAGGAGAGCTCCTACTACCAGCACTTGACGGTAAAGTTGGGCAAGCGCGTAGAGTTGCGCGCGGTGGCCACCAGGGGGCGCTTCGCCACCGGCGAGTTCGTGTCGGAGTATATGCTGCTGTACTCCGACAACGGCGAGAGCTGGCGGGTCGTGGCCGACTCCGATGGATACGAAAAGGTGACGGGTGCTTTGCGAAGTTGGGAATAGCAGGCTTTTGCTTGCTTCTGGTTCTCTTATTCAATACATGAATGGTCAAAAAAAAAATTGACTCTACATTTATTGGCGGTTCCCAAATCGGGAACGGCGGACGAGAGTACTGGCAATGTTTTATGTGTCTTGTACAAATATTTGACAGAATTAAGAATGCCCTTGAGAATGTCAATAACTCTATTGTCATGTCATGCATTGTGTGTATATTTGCAGATGTTCGAAGGCAACCACGATGGCAACACTATAGTGAAAAATGAATTCGAAGTGCCCATAATTGCCCAGTACATTCGGATCAACCCCATGAGGTGGCGGGACAAGATCTCCATGCGCGTGGAGTTGTACGGCTGCGACTATGGTGTGTATCGGTTTCCAAATGAGTTATCAAACTCAAACTCGAAATATCTTTATTCAAGTAGGTCTTTATAAAGACACTTTTGAATCGTCAATTTTTACACTACCACCGGGTCGGAAGGCAGTCGTCTACCGAGAAGAACCGGCAAGAAACTCGATAGCTGCTCTTTTAAAATAAACAACTAATACAAAATTGTGTTACTCACAATTAAAATAACAAAGCATTGTAAGGCTACTCAGGAATTGAACTGTCCCGATGCTGAGCCAATTGCCGACACGTTAAATACCATTTAGGCCCGTTTTAAATTTCTCGGAAGTCAGTTTGGTTTTAATCAGCAAGAAATAAACATATCGATTTATTTCTTGCTGGACTAGTCAACATTCAGTCAACAACTCTAAACATTTTCCACCGGTTCGGAAGTTTTCTACCGAGAAGTGTGTACAGTGTATATAACGACCCTGAACGTTCTGTGCATTGTATGGCGTTATAGAGAGTGGCCGTTATGTGGAATACAAGCTAAACCAACCAAAGCCGAAGGTTTCGACTACCAGCTTTAGTTTTTAGTTTGCCATCGATCGCTTACCAGCTCGGTTTATATATTTATTGAGGTAATATACAAAGAAAAAGAATAAAAGCGTCACTTCTAAAATAATGAATTAATTCTAATAAGGTATATGTGTAATGGTATGGTATATGAGCAACCTGATGATTAAATCTCCAGTGGCCGACACCCTCTACTTCAACGGGAGTTCCCTGGTGAAGGTGGACCTCCTCCGGGACCCGATCTCCGCTTCGCGCGAGACAGTCCGCTTCCGCTTCAAGACCAGCGTCGCCTCCGGAGCCCTTCTGTACTCGCGCGGCACCCAGGGGGACTACGTGGCCTTGCAGCTCAGGGACAATAGGCTGGTTCTTAACATCGATCTGGGTAAATATCGTTGTGGTAACTGGCACACTCGACACACAACTCACAATTAATATTTCAGGCTCTTGTCATGAAAGGGATGCTGATTTAAGATAAATGTATGTGAACAGGTTCAGGGCTGCTGACGTCCCTGTCGGTGGGCAGCCTCCTGGACGACAACATTTGGCACGACGTGGTGGTATCTCGCAACCGGAGGGACATCATTTTCTCGGTGGACCGGGTGGTGGTGCAGGGCAGGATTCGGGGGGAGTTCTCGAGGCTGAACCTCAACAGGGCGGTGAGTTAAAAGGGAGCTTCAAAATAGATACCTACCACTTGCTTAAAGGCCAGCAACGCACTCGCGAGTTCGTGATATAAAGTGTATACTCCATGTAACGTCATTCGATTTAACATAGTTGGCTGTGTTTAGCCTACAATGATTTTTCTTTTCTCCATTTAACGACCACTCTACAGCGCCATAAAACGCACGGTCCGTTCTGTGTCGTTATATAGAGTTTAAGCTGTAATTGTAATTTTTTGTCGATTCAGTTTTACATCGGCGGGGTGCCGAACTTCCAAGACGGCCTGGTCGTGAATCAGAACTTCACAGGGTGCGTGGAGAATATGTATCTGAACGCGACCAACATCATATACGAACTGAAGCAGGGCTACGAGACAGGCGAGCCTTTCAAGTATCAGAAGGTGAACACCCTGTACAGCTGTCCGGTGAGTTATTTCTGTCGTGTCTTTTAGTATGGTCAAATATGGCCATGGGCTAATGAAATGTGGTGCGCAGGAGCCCCCCCTGGTGCCCGTGACGTTCCTGAAGGCCGGGTCCTACGCGAAGCTGCGGGGCTACTCGGGCAGCAACGCTCTGAACATCTCCCTCGAGTTCAGGACTTATGAGATCCAAGGGCTGCTCATTTACCACAAGTTCAAGTCCGATGGGTATGTCAAGGTAAGTCTTGCATCCTCTTCATGCACTGTTTTACTTATTGAAGGACTGGAATAACAAAATAAAAAAGAAGTCGTCAAGATGTTAAAAGACCTTCTTGAAACAGGTCTTCCTAGAAGATGGGCAGGTGAAGGTGGAATTGTTCACCGAAGGCTCGCCCAAAGTGAAGTTGGACAACTACGGGGAGGTGTTCAACGACGGTCGCTGGCACTCCCTCATGCTGACCATGGCCACGGACACGCTGATCCTCTCCCTCAACTACAGACCGGTCAGAACTACCAAGAAGCTCAAGTTCTTCACGGGCAGCAGCTATTACATTGCCGGTGAGGTCTTGGAGTCTTTGACTAGCAACTTAACAAGAGTCTATATACAGATTGCTAAAATACAATAGTTCACTTTTCTTTATATTCAGCTATTGAAAGAAATTTCTGGAGTGGTTACTTCGATAGCTCTAAATTGGGCTCTTCAGCCATTTTGATGTACAAAATAATGAGGGTTAAAACACCCAAAATAATAAAAATATTAAGTTTTAACGGAGCAAATATTCTGTCAGGTGGTAAGTCTGGGGTCCGCGGCTTCGTCGGCTGCATGCGCCGCATAGCCGTGGACGGCAACTACCGCCTGCCCACCGACTGGAAGCCCGAGGAGTACTGCTGCCCCAACGAAGTGGTCTTCGACGCCTGCCACATGATCGACAGGTCGGTTTCCCCCCTTGTCCCTGTTCATACCCGTGTCCAAGATCTGACAGAACCTCTTCCCTACAGATGCAACCCGAACCCGTGCGAGCACGGCGGCACGTGCACGCAAAGTGCGGACGAGTTCACGTGCGACTGCACGGACACCGGGTACGCGGGGGCCGTCTGCCATTCTTGTATGTATCCCACCAGCGTGGCTGTTCCTAGTGCTCTGGGGTTTGGGGCGATATTGATTGATATATTTTTACAGCAACGCACCCGCTGTCGTGTCAGGCGTACGCGAACGCCGCGGGCCTGACGAGGTCGGCGGAGATCAAGGTGGACGTGGACGGCTCCGGGCCTTTGCCCGCTTTCCCCGTGACTTGCCATGCGTACTGTGGGTGCCTCACTTTGCTAATTCTTATTCATTCAAAGTACAAAATTGGATACTCAAGACTTGAGGTGTGTTTTTCCAGCGGACGGGCGCATAGTGACCGCAGTGAATCACGCCGTGGCCAGCAGCAGCATCGTGGACGGGTATCAGGAGCCCGGCAGCTTCAAGCAGGACATCGAGTACGACGCGTCGCGGTCTCAGCTCGAGGCACTGCTGAACCGGTCTCAGACCTGCTCCCAACGTTTGGACTACATGTGCAGGCATTCGCGCCTCTTGAATTCGCCCAGTGAGTACAACGCATGGATTAGTGCTTGGGGTTTCACGTTTCCATATAATCATGTCTCGCTTGTCAAGGTGAGGAGTCCAACTTCCACCCGTTCGCGTGGTGGGTGTCCCGCAGCGGGCAGCGCATGGACTTCTGGGCGGGGGCCCCGCCGGGCTCCCGCATGTGTCCCTGCGGAGTGCTCGGCACCTGCAAGGACCCCGGCAAGTGGTGCAACTGTGACGCCGAGTACCTCGTGGGGGACAAAGACGGTGACTCTTCAGATTAATCTCGTGATGGCTCCATTGAACGAATCGCTAATTGGTACGTTTTCCAGAGTTCCAAGTGGACGGTGGTGACATAACCGAGAAGGAGTATTTGCCCGTGAAGCAGCTGCGCTTCGGCGACACCGGCAGCCACCTTGACGAGAAGGAGGGGCGGTACACCCTCGGACCTCTCTTGTGCGAAGGAGACGGTGGGATTCTTTGCTCAAGGATTCAAATGTGTTACCTGTTGGAGTTTGTCATTCAAAATATTTATTTTTCCTCTTTCAGACCTGTTCAACAACGAGATAACCTTCCGAATCTCCGACGCCGTGGTGATGTTGCCGGCCTTTGATTTGGGCCACAGCGGGGACATCTATTTCGAATTTAAGACCACCAAAGAGAATGCGGTTCTCTTGCACGCTAAGGTATAGTTCAACACTATATCGGCTAACTGCACTGCAAAGAAAGAGGTGCATCACGCTTTCTCATGCCCAGGGTCCCCAAGACTACATCAAGCTGTCGATAATCGGCGGAGACCAGCTGCACTTCCAGTTCCAGGTGGGAGATACCCCGCTCGGAGTCTCCGTGGAGACCAGCTCGCGTCTCGCCGATGACCACTGGCATTCCGTCTCCATTGAGAGGAATAGGTATAGTCACCATCTTTATCTTATTATACTTATTATTAAACATATTGTGTTTCAACCAAAATATGGTTTGTGCACAGGAAGGAGGCCCGAGTGGTTGTCGATGGGGCGTTGAAGAACGAGATCCGAACCGCGAAGGAGCCCGTGAGGGCCCTGCACCTCACCACGGCGCTGGTGCTGGGCGCGACCATCGAGCGGAAGGACGGCTTCGTCGGCTGCATGAGGGCGCTGCTCCTCAGTGGGAAGCCGGTGGATCTCCGGTCTTATGCTAGGCGAGGTGAGTCGTTTGTTCCTTATCTGTGCTATTATGAATGTCATAAAGTTTGTTGTGGGCATCTCACACCCTATCTGTTTGGTACGGTTCTAAACAAGATGTGAAGATAGATAATTCTTTTGTTGGAATAACCAGGTCTGTACGGAGTGTCGGAGGGCTGCATGGGCAAGTGCCAATCCTCGCCCTGCCTCAACAACGGCACCTGCCTCGAGAGGTACGACACGTACTCCTGCGACTGCCGATGGACGGCCTTCAAGGGCCCGATCTGCGCTGATGGTGAGTCCTTGGGATTTGTGGCTGTTCAGCTTGGTTGTGTTGTGGTCGTCGAGGGGTGGTCGTGAATGTGCATTTGCTTGGACAGAAATCGGAGTGAATCTTCGCCCCAACTCGATGGTGAAGTACGATTTCCTGGGTTCGTGGCGGTCCACCATCAACGAGAAGATTCGCGTGGGATTCACCACCACCAACCCCAAGGGATTCTTGCTCGGCTTCTACTCCAACATTTCCGGCGAGTACCTCACGCTGATGGTGTCCAACTCTGGTGAGTTGTCAGTTGTGCTTTGAATGAAAGTGGGAGTGCTGTTAGCGCCATCTAATTGTATGACCATTGAACCTCAGGAAGCCTGCGGGTGGTGTTCGACTTTGGGTTCGAGCGCCAGGAGATAATATTCCAAGGCAAGCACTTCGGGCTGGGGCAGTACCACGACGTGCGGCTCTCGCGGAAGGACAGTGGCGCCACGATGGTCCTCCAGGTGGACAACTACGAGACGCAGGAGTACCACTTCAACATCCGCGAGAGCGCCGACGCGCAGTTCAACAACATCCAGTACATGTACCTGGGCCGCAACGAGACCATGAACGAGGGCTTCGCGGGCTGCGTCAGCCGGGTGGAGTTCGACGACATCTACCCCCTGAAGCTGCTCTTCCAGCAGGACCCGCCGGCCAACGTGCGCACCATAGGTCGGTGCCTCTCTCGCCTGCTCCAATCCTTGTCGACGCTGCTCTATAGGCTTTGCTTCTCCAGGTGGCATCCTCCACGAGGACTTCTGCGGCGTCGAGCCCGTGACCCATCCGCCGGAGCCGGTCGAGACTCGGCCGCCTCCCCTCGTCGACAACACGGCTGACGACCTGCATCGCACCGACGAGGCCATTCTCGCCAGTGAGTGCGAGTCTTCCGACTGCTTCGTCTCTTTCTCTCGACACCAACTAAAGAAGTCTATGTGCTTTCAGCTGTCCTGGCCTTCATATTCCTGCTGCTGATAGCCGTGGCCATAGTGCTGGTGCGGGCCCTGTCTCGTCACAAGGGAGAATACCTCACGCAGGTATTTATTGCCACTGTCCTAGTTTTGGACCCATTTGTGGACAATTTGCTTAAATGACCGCGTGTCCAGGAGGAGCGCGGGGCCGAAGGCGCCTCCGACCCGGACTCCGCCGCCCTGGCCGCAGCCACCGGCCCGAGGGTCACCAAGCGAAGGGAGTTCTTCATTTAGACTACACCAGCTTTGTAGCAAGTGTCATTCCATCTTATTCCTTAATCGGTTGCACTTCATCTTTTGTCTCTTTCTGGCAAAATGTGTTTGAATTGAGAAAGAGAGGGACAACATTAGTGAAACGTTACACAATTAGACTGACTTATGGGTTTTCGTTTCGGACCAGTATGACTCATTACCGTCATATTAAAGACAAATCAATGATGTGTCAATGGCTTATACGTTAGACTCAAATTGTCTTGAGAAATCCTTTTCCTTTGGTAGTGTTGTCACCGGCACAGAACATTCTTGATACTTCTCCCAATAAGTGCCATTTGGCTCGCAATAATTAACACGAATCTCGTAAACTCGTAAACACTTTACTGTACACTAATATACTACTTTTTTATATTCTACCCTCTTTTTATGAATAAAAAACAATCAGAATTTGCACTGTTTTAACTGAAGTACCTCTGTCTCCTTCTATCACATGATAAATAACACCTCATAGAAGGAGACTGAAGAGTATTCGAATTAAAAGAGCGACTTCGATGAACTTGCATTGAATGACAAATATAAGCTTAATGGCAGCTTTAAGTTTAGTATATTTTTATAATCTCATGTAAATTAGATTTAGTTTTGAGCTTTTGAGCTTTTCGTTTGTTTTTCCGTCCAAAAACGTCAAGACGCTACTTAATTTTCCGATTGCATTTATATTAATTATTCGAATGAAAATGACAAATTCAATCTCCATTGTATTGTTTTATTTGTGATGACTAATGTATCGTACAAATATTTGTAAAATGCACAGACTAAACAACACATTTAGGGTTATATTTCTGTATAGATAAATTGACCCTTGTCTATTGTTTTAAATTTATTCTATTTAGTTGATAAGAGCGTAATATTTTCACAGACATTAAAAATAATCTTAACCTTTTAAGATTCTTTATTTTAAGATTTTATTAGTTTTGTTAAAGAATGCTATAGTCTGTGGAGAGCGTCACGTAGGGGTGCCTTAAGAGTTTGGCACGCATCACGTAGTGTAGACTAGAGTTTTTATTTTACTATGAAATCACAAATAAATGCCCAAATATAAAATTGTGTTTTATTTTACATAACGTTTATTGTAAACAACAATTTTTCGGCTTATCACACCCACTCCATTATAATATCGGATTTTATTTAACAATATATTAGCGCGATAATAAAACAATGAACTATATACTTATATAAAAAATACTGATTCATAAAGTAATATTCTGTTTGTTTTTAATTGTAACAGTATTTATGGCCTGACTAATTAGTTACCCATTCTATTAGGTCAGAATAAGACAATAAAACCTTTTTGTTTTGTGTCACTAGGAGTATTGTCATTTTAAGCATTATCAGTCGAGAAACCTTGATTCAGAACATTGTTCCTACAGATTTTCATGAATTTCGGTCTCCTAACACTTTAGGATCGAAAAGATGTGATGACCTAGGATATGTGTCAGCAATTGATTGACCAAAATGATCAATAATTAATTTAATTTGGAAAGACGTCAAAAAAATGATGTGTTTATGTTATGATTTCACTTAGTTTTAAACATAACTATAATACCAAATAATATAAATTTATCCTGATTGAACCTATCCTGATATTTAATTTTATATTTTTTACAAAATCAATGCTTTCTGTTCGTATGAGGCTAAGCTTTAAAACTAAACAAGCAAGAATCTTTGCTACGTGTATCTATAATACTAACAACAACCTTTTTGCTTACAGAACCGCTTTAATTAAATATAATTGAAATGTAGTACTAAAAAGTGAATTGAATTATCAACAAAATATTTAAATTTATCATTATCTATTAGGTATAATGAGGTCGTAGAACAAAAGCAGTTAACGTATGCGAAGTGTATAAGCTGTCACCTGGCCCAGTGACCCGAGCCGCGAAGGTGCCAAGAGGCTGCGCGTGCTCGATGGCTGATATACCAGCCCTAAAGACCACTTGCGCTCGATACATAGGGTTGATACAATGTCGATATAAATATGTCGACGGCATTCTCAGATAGGTCAATTTAATGTTAGATAATATTTCAGGTATCAATATACGCTATACGACTACATTTATGTAACCTTTATTTAATTCTAAAGTTCTTATGTTGCTGATTTAGATATATTTCATATATCTACATAGATTGGGATGAAAGATTTGTTTTCATTTGTCACGTCGTCGAAACATCGATATGTCTGCAGAGACAACACTAGATTTTCTCACGTAAAAGCCTCCGTCGGCAGTCAGCGCTTTGCAAAGGGGTTAAGTGGTCCAGGTGCTTAGCGGGCCGATTGTGCCTTAAATGGTTTTCTATCGGCCGCTTTGTGCTTAAAGGCTGAAATTCTTTCCCACTTGACATATATTATGTCGATACAAGCCCTTACATCACTACTACTTGATTTAACATTTATTTGATAAGATAATAGAGCTCTTGGCTCAAGTATTATCAGAAGGTTGAATTTTTTAAAGAGTTGCATTACTGTATCTTGATTTTATAAGAATAACTTTTATAAGAATGTAACAAAGTTCCACGGTCATGGAAATATTACATATAAATAGATGCATAGATGACAAAAAACCTTTAAATATTTTCTTAATTATTCGTTTAATTTCAACACAGCTTAGTTGTTGCCGTAAGTAATAAAATGTTTAAAAAGAACCGTACTACAAGACTTACAAAGCTTGTTTATAATTTAACATCGATTCTCAAGAGTGGTATAATAAAATTCTACCTTCACCTGTGCCAGTTAGAACTCGACATTGCTCTCCAGAGATATCTCATTTTATTGCCTTGTTATTTGCTACTAGATAACATTAAAGGGGTGAGAAATACTCTAACTGAAATGGTATTTGATTCTCTTTGAGGTTTTGTGTAAGAAAAAAAGTTAAAGTTAATACGTTACGTTGACATTTTATATGTAAAGCCTTTACGCGAGGTTAATTTCATTTTCTTTAAATAAACTTACAATATCCTTATTCAAGTAGTTAAATACACTTATGAATTGTAAATTTTTACACTACCACCGGTTTGATGGTAAGCTTGCTGTGGTAATACTTTGATGTTGGTGATTCATTTAAAGCTATTCTCCTCAAATGAAAGGTATTGCGTCAGAAGTCTGTCATTAAAGTGGTAATCTGTCAGCTCCCGCCAATCCTATAATTTCTGCAGTGATCACTGCTTTGAGGTGTGCATCAATAGTAATTTATTACCCCTTTGTATCATAATTACATCTCGCTCTATATTTACTGTAGTTGAACACGCATAAACAGAATACGAGTATTGGTTTAAAAAAAAATTAAACTTTTTAATATGAAATGGTTCTTAACTGTATTTATTATTCGATTTTGTGTTTTTGCTTTGTAAATATGTAAAAGGTTTATTGCTAACAAAAATTCAATTTGGCGTCTTGAAAAGTTGGAGAAATGTGTGCGGTAGGTAACCTGTGGTTATGAGACAAAATTTACACATTCCAATTATAGAAGTTTCGCTTGATTAAGAAACACGTTCAAATTACAGCAACACAGTTACAACGCGGGCTTGGAAACCGTGCCGACGGTTTGTTTATGACGCGGTGTATTCGCTAATATAAAATATATAAATATTCTATATAAATTCGCATGTTTCCAATAATTGTGCACCTGACAACTTTCAGTGAAATAATGAAAAAAACGTCGGTCGCTCCGGGCCAGCTTCGACGTAATTATGAACTTTGCAATCCGCTTTAACTGTTAAGCGTTCAAAATTAGTTGCAAATTAAAATACACCCCTTTCCCCACCTCCACAGCACCTGTCTGAGCCGATTACGATTCGATGCCACTTGACAGGCTTTCAAGCCTTATTTGCTCATCAAAATTATTTAATAATACGCTAGCGTAAATCAAGATGTCATGTTTATAACACAAGACAAAGGATTGGTTCAGTTGATGTTCTTAAATCAGGATCGTTGATGGTTATTTATTATTTTTCAAGTATGGTACATATAATAACTAAAGAATAACTTATTGTCCATTAGCTGTAGTTACTTATAAAATGTGGGTTTCCTGGAAGAGATCGCTTATTAGCGATAACACCGCAAGTTGCTCTAATATGTACCAACATTATTCGTTCTACTATTTTGTGCAACAAAATGTAAATAAATAAATAAACTTACAATATAAGATAAGTGATATATGTCCGTTTTTAACATGGCAATTTGGTCGCTGATAGGTATATTCTGTTTAAGTTATCTTCTATATAGAAATATAATGAAAAACTTCAGCTTAGTAAAGAGGATGCGATCCAGGGCTATTAACATTGAACACAGCGTTCTTTAAAAACTTTTCATATAAACTACATTAGGCATGGCGGTTTTTTTCCCGTCCGTCAAAACAGGAAGTCGCCTAAAGCGCTTCCGGCCGATAACAACATCCTGCGCCAAGTTTCGCCAAGTTCCACCAAGTTTCGAAAACTTAGCGAAGCAGGTGCCTGTTTCTCGGATAAAAATTTCCACCTTTGTGGAGAGGAAATCTTTTTATAACTTGAGGAATTATGTTTTGTGACGTCACAGTGACATCGTGTTACGGAACTTTTATCTCCCTTCCGCCATATTTCGTTATCTCCATTATGTTAAAGGGTTATTGTATAAATTCTCAATAAAGAAAATAATTTGCTATTCGAGTGCAAGTATTTAAATTAGAAAAATTGTTTTTTTCTCTTGTTTTAATATCTAGATCAGTTTTCTCACTCTGTTTACTTTCGCTAGCTTTAAGGCTAGCTATAAATCCATATATTTTTGTGCATAGCATTATTGTCACACATCGCCGTTAATAATAATTACATGAACATTATCAAGATTAATAAACAGCGCTCACCTAATCCATCCCTACATTAAACAACAATCGAACAAGACCGGTATTATAATAAATCTTCGAGTGCTTCGGGCCAACTCAATATTTCATAAAACAAACTTGCTGGGCAGATATTTGAATTAATTTCAACTTTAGTACGTCCCAATAAAGGTGGTGTCGGGTGAAGGAACAGTGTAATTATAAAATGGCCGGCGGGGTAACGGAACACACGGCAGATATTAATCCGTCAGATCATGATTAGATTCGGTAGCACGAAGTAATATATTCTACAAGGTGTCAGGGCGAGGGTTGTGTTAGAAGAAAAAAATATCGATACGACAATCATTACTGGTATTATATTTCAACCTGATATAGATCATATTAACATTAATATATTCCCGTTATAGAGATCAATAAATTAAGCGAAGTATTGTTGAACTAATTGAGGCATATCGTACGAAAATACTAACAAGAGATCAATTGATTGTGAAATAAAAAAAAATGTTAATCAATTAATGAGCACATCATTTATTTAACACTTAAAGTTATTTTTTTATATACAAGAAGTCCTTAGAAAATACAATTTAGCCATAACCGTAAATAAGAATGAAAATATCGACATCCAGGTGACATAATAGCTTCCCTATAACAACACGTTGCCGGGTGTCGATAGCGGAACGTGCCGCGGCAAGCGTCGCTCGCCTTAACGACACCTTGCGATGTCGATAACTTGCACAACACTACCCTATTACACTTCTAAAACTGAAATTGTTATTTACCTACCTATTCTAAATATGAAAACCAATTCGAGATAATAGTTTTGCTGAAATAAACAATAAATTGTCTGAACTATATGTAAAATATTTTCTTGACATGACAAAATCAACAGGTTCTTTTGTTACTCATGTCAAATAGAAATTTTTAATTTGACTAAATTTTCGTTACGCAATTAACTGGAGTGCCTCAGAACATTATAAAGTTTAAGAGTGTTTCAATATTCCCAAAACAATGCAAAAACAGTCGAGTTTCTTAGAATTCTAAGTACCATCAGCTCACCACCTCGGCAACCTGTCATAATCATAGCCTACTGCTGAATGCCCCACCAACAACACTCACAAAGCCACTACACTTAAGAACGTCCTAAATCCATAGGAACAGAGTTCAATATCGTCTAAAAATATTGTTCTTGAACTGTGTTCTAATATATTTAATTTTCACTTCCAAGAAATGCTTGTGACATTAAGTAAATGAGGAAGTTAGGGAAATGTTTGGGAATAATAGTCGCACCTGTTTTCGAATTTCGTTTAAAATTCTATTTCCGTAATTAACTTTCGCGTGAATTACATCGTTCGCGCACCTTTGAGTTCGTATTCAGTTTTAGTTAGGAACAGACTACATGTCAAAACGATGAGCCGGTTGCCTAGCAACAGACTTATTGGAGGGAAAACTAATTGAAAAATTCACAGACAACAGAGATTACAAACTTCATTGCCCGAACGAATAAATTTATTCTTATTTATTGATTATTAAAACGTATGTAACGCATAGCCTAAAAAAATTTTTTGCAAGCAATAGGCATGCAAGTTATGTTTTCTCAAAGTTTTCTTGTACGATTCAACCGCATTACCATACAATATCGCTCCCTTCTTTATAAAAAATTCAACAATATCATCAGGTTTGCGGATCGGAGCAAATAATTAATGGACGGAACGCGTCCGACACCTCCCAACAAGGTGGAGGAAAACACTTTTAAAAGTTTCACAGCCGCGAGTTATTAATAGGTTTTCATGAGTAGGGATGTGTTTCAATACCTACGATAATTTTGAATCTATCTCGCTTAAGTACTTATTATTTGTCCGTTTAATATTTTTTTTCTGGATTAGTATCGGTGTACTATGATTTAGGGTTGTTCTCACTATAACTTAAACGTGTGCTAGATATTTCCTATTGATTTATATAATATAGATATTGACGCATACGCTGGTGCGTGGTGTAAAGGTTGCATATTTTTATAACCGTACTGGGCTTGGCCATGCTTGGCGATTTAAGGAGTGGCGGAGAGTTTCTTGCCATTTCTTCTTCTATCTTCTTTTTTTGACGATTCATAAGTGTAAGTGTATTCATAAGTGTTAGTTACATAGGTGAATAAAGGTATTTTTGATTTGATTTGATATTCTCATATTTTTGATTTCTAAACATATCAAACAAATAATGGCTTTTATTATTAAAACAAATCAGTATATTTAATTTTATTGTCAAGTTAACTCGTATAAAGATTCCAGTATAACTTCAGCAATGAACATCCACATAATAGATTTAAAAATAAACATCGACATCCCTCGAAGCAATGTAAAAATTAAGTAAAAGAGAGATTTTTAAAAGTGGCAGCCGAGGTCCAAGTTAGTGACGCCACATTAATTCTCCTGTCGATTACTTCTCGGCTTACAGATAAAAAACACCTGCAACTCACTAATGACTACAGAGTGATGGACGTTTTCCCGATTTGATTAATGTTTTATCTGTATTTTTGGCGCCGTCGTTGCGGAAACTGGAGGAAGGATGTGTACAAACTATTATTTTTTTCTTACCCTCCGCATACTTGTGCGTATCCTGCGCTGTGGAAAGCATGGAACATCAGTGCGTCCGACTAGAAATCCATATCTCGTAAAGATAATTTGAAAACTTGTTTTGGGGATAAAATATAGGACCAAATGATGTTTAGTTTAGCCATTAAAAGTGCTCTTACTAATACAAAGAATGAATGTGCGCTTGTTATTGTTTCAAATATTTTGTCTAAATATTAAATATATATTTCTCATTGCATCATTATATTATGTTTAATTATCCATTGTCAGGATTATAATGTTACCAGCAATGTTAACCAAAACACAGTTATAATTGTCTTATAAATTGTATTGAATAGTTAGCTGGTTTACAATAACTTTACAAAAGTATTATCTAGGAATAACACTTCTTGTTCGCCAATCGGACGCAGAAGATCCGCTTACCACAGACATAACATTCACCATCAGACGTTATTATATCATAATTATATCATTTAAAGATATGATTATACTTTATATAGCATCTTCTTCTATCTATCATATTAATATACTGACACGCTCATGAATGAAATATATAAGGCCGGCAACTCACTTGTTAGCCTACTGGCGTTGCAGGTGTCCATGGGCAGCGGTTAGCACTTCACTCGAAGTGACCCGCCTGCTCTTTGCCTGCTGCTATATAAAAAAATAAATATAACCATCTCGCAATGTTACACGTCTGTCTATATTAGCCAGAGTTAAACAATGTATTACTTTAAAAGTATTAATATAATATCTATAAAAGAAAAGTAGTGGTCATCTTAATGTTAAAGTTAAATTAAAAGGTTTAACTGAGCTGGGATACAAATTGTATTTCTAAATAAAACGGTCAACAAATCAACGTCGTAGCTGTTTACCGTCGGCTGACTTTCAATTTGTGCACTCCCGCCGTAAGTGTAGCCCTGAGCGTAGAGGAGCTACGAAGAGAACCAAGCTGAGACGAAAAGCTCGGAAGTACAATGTGTAAAGAAAGTATGCCCATCGAGTGATTGGTGAATATCTATTTAGTTACGTCCATTTGTTTAAAAGTATTGTATAACATTCTTGAGTAGCCTTACAATGCTTTAGTTATTTGAATTGTAAGTAACATAATTCTTGTATTAAATGTTTATTTTAAAAGAGCAGCTATATATTCCAAACCTGTGGTAGTGTAAAAATTGACGATTCAAAAGTGTCTTTATAAAGACCTACTAGAATAAAGATATTTTGAGTTTGAGTTTGTTTAGTCAGTACGCGATGCGTTTATCACTAAAAACTTCATTTATTGTCAATACTACAATTAAATGTCTTTGTAATTTTTTCAAAAAGAGATATTAATGTTTTACTAAATAGTTATTTTTTCATATATTCCTTAATTATAATTGTCTAAACAAATTGTAGCATGTTAGGTTAAAGAGGATCTGGTGAACAGGATAGGGAAAGGCATGTTAAGGTGGTCTAACTATATGCAAAAAATTGAAATTAAGGAAAAAGAAACAATTCAAAATATTACTTATATTAAATTAACGATAGTTTGACATTTTAATTTTGCATAGTAGTTTTTAATAATATTTTTAAAGTTTCCATTATTATTATTATTTATTTATTTCAATTAATGTACTTAGCAAATGTTCCAATAGGGACTCAGGTCTCAGGGTGATATATAAATAAATAAGAAGTATGACGTCACTAAGTGAAACTTGAAAATATCAAAACGTATTGCACCATATAATTTTTCCGGTTGAAAAAATATGAGAGGAATTCACATCCGGCCCGCTTCATAAGCATAAATATTTTCCACAAACAAGTACGGTCAATTTCGTGGAGTTTTAAAAATAAGTTTTGCTAACTAGAGGCGACAATGAACGCAATCACGGGAAGCGTGCCTGCACTTCCTAGCGTGGCTCATTTTTAGACCATTTTAATATTCCTCTTCCTCTCATAACTTAGCGTCGGTATTATGTACGCATTGGTGGAACTCTACGTACACCAATTACACGTATCATTCATGATTTGTACATATCTATAATGCAACGAAAAAGTCACAAAGCTGAAACATACATACAGACATATTATGGTGACATATTAAGCACCAAAAGCCCGTTCTATATATAGGATATAGTTTAAACTACATAGTAATGTTACAAGTTAAAATACATGATTAAGAATTGGGAAATGTAGCTTACTTATGTAATAATATTCTTTAATTTTGTATTTCTTGCTAAAATAATGTTTCTTTTAGAGCCTTGTATATACATAAATAAGACTATTTTTAATACCGTATCCAAACTTCTCGACTGAGCCAGTTGCATCCTTTTGCCTGTACACTAATGATAATTTATTTGTTCTCGTCGGGCGACGAGAATGCAACGCGATCTAAATCTATACATGAAGCTTAATATTGTTAGATATTTTTATTATAAATATAGGTAGAGCGAGCCTTTTGGTTACCTACAGAAAATTCTCGGCGAACACCTGGTATTGGTTTATTGGATTTAATTAATTTAATTACATTATTTTTTGTAGGTCTTAATGCTTACTTGTAATGTTGATCTAAGAAGGATAATTGTGGTTCAATTAACACGTAACCAAAGGTCCAAAAGCTGTTTTAAATATTTATTATAATAATACAATGATTTGTCTATATTGCCCAGATCAACAAGAGAGGGACATCCATAGATTAAATCGATAATAAAATATGGAAGAAGACTCTTAATCCCGTAACGCCATAACGACCAGTGAAAAGTATTTATGCTAATAACTCATAATTATTCATTGACATTATTCCATACGAATACGTAAATCGAAAAGCAATTTTAAAAAGTCCATTCCAAGCTTCTGGTAAAAGAGGCTTCGCTTTTATATCAATAACTTAATAACGTCTAAGTTTGATAATGTCGTAAAATCGGCCATCTTCAGATAAACCTCTCAGGGATGCTCAATAATCCGAACAATAAAGAAAAATTCAACCCCCTTTATGAAGAGGTAAGTCCTCGAAAAATTGTGCCCTATCAATGCATGGAGCCGCTTATTTATTTTCACACGCTTTTATTATTACCAAATGATATATTTGATTACATATAATTGCTTACCAAATGTATATTGTATAAAATATTACAAATAAGTGTTTAAAGTCCAAACTTAACGGAGATTTATTGAACTAATAAATTTGCCACCTAAGCCTTACTCAAAAAAGATCACCAAAAACAATCAACCAAGCTGAGTTTCTTGTCTGCTTCTCAGCTTGGAGGCGTACAAACAAACGTCGAGTCATCATTAAGACGATTCAAAATGTTCCTACCTTACTGAATAAAAAAAGACTATGAATACACTGTATAAGCGGAAGGTCCTTAACATCTCTGTTCTGTTCTCAGCATGATATTTAAGTGGAACGTCGTGCAGGTAACAGTCTCTAAGTGGATTGCCTTTCTGCTTTACATGCAAATATTTTGTGCAAATAGAACGTACGGTTATTGCAAGTGTTGCTTTATTTATGTGACTTCAGCGGGGAAATGTTCACACGATTTATCGTTACAAGCTTTTTGTAATCTTTTAAAAGTTATTGTGATGGACATTTTTATGCTATATCGTACTTACAACCTGATATGTTGCACTTTTAATAACATATATTGTACTATATAAAGTTCTATAGGTATAGAAACAGAATTAAATGAAAAACTAAAGTTTTTTTAAAGCAAACCTGTCTTTAGACATCTCAGGTCACACACTTTGCATGTTCTATATTTTCATTGAGGGTTTTTATTTTATTTCTCTAATCCGTACAGCACAATATCACAGATTAAATATAAAAATGAAAACAACGCCACAATAGGACTAAAACATTACATAAGTTAACGTACGCTAAAATATACTATATAATAATATACATATTTATTTATTTTGTGGGTTGTCTGGAAGAGATCGCTTATTAGCGATAAGGCCGCCCGTTCTTACATCTGTTAATGTCATTTGCTTCTAGTGTTTAAGTGCGATAAAGTGTTAAATAAATAAATAATAATCAATATTTAATGTTAGTGTGTAATGTGTTGGTGTGGGTGTTGTTAATATGTTTTGTCCATCTTTGTGTATTTAATTAGATTTTAATTACGTTAAATTAGTTAATAATGACATAACTACGAATACACCGCTGTAATTCACGTAACACTTCCATTGAATAGCTATTGCAAATAAATCTGTCAGTCGCGGCCTTGATATATCACCAGTGTGCGAGAGGTGATGATCATCAGTCAAGATTATTGCTATTATCACAATCATTCAATGAATATATGGCGTGAATGGGTTTTCGAGGTTTTATTGACTACATAATCTATGGAGCGATCTTTATGCGAATTAAACACATAATATCTTCATTCAAGTAGATTTTAAAGACACTTTTGAATCGTCAATTTTATACATTACCACCGGTAGAGTATTTTAACCAAAACCAACCTAATGGAGGTGAAATTTTTTCGTAATTTGATAATCATGTAGTTTTTAAATGTCATGTGTAATTTTGGTAAGTGGCAGGTAAATAGGTCTCATTGTGTAATGCTTGTGGGGTGCGCAATCACCTGACCCTTGGCAGTCGGCACGGAGCGATCTCCGCAATAATAAGATTAGTTAAAGCCGTCCGTCTGGCTAACCTTTATCCGCTGATGTATGTTCAAGTTTTAAGTGTATACGATTTAAATCTTTTATACAATATTTACCAATTCAAAAAAAAGATAATACTAAATTCTGTTTGTGTATCTCTTTTTATATTAGACTACTGTGGCTTCTAGTGCATCGTGGCCACTTCCACTAATTCTTAGTAATCTAGTACTAAACACATAGAATCAGCAGACACGCTTGTAAATAATTGATGGTAAACGCAAATACTTAAAAATAAATAATGTTTAATACTATTATATCAGTTGCAATGTAACTAAATTACTATTGTGTTTTTTAATTGTCAATTATAAGTAAAAGTAATTATATTAATATCAGTTGATACTGGCTGGAAAAATCTAGGACTGTATAAGCTGGTAACTTAAAACCGCATCGGAAGGTGTGCGCACACGCGCCGAGAGTTAGATTAGCCGCCGAGGAGCGATGAGAAGAGTTTATTAGCCTTGCGAGTCTTACACCAGATCTTACTCGCGATACTGTTTCCATTATACTGTTTATGAATATATTTATTTATTTATTGTTGGGCATTCTTCTTGATTCAAAGAATATATTAATTAAAGGTTGTAAAATCAAAAACTGAAATACGAAAGAATACATATACAATGTAAACAATACAGGAACAAGAATATCAAGTCAATATGTATAATTTCCGTATTAAAGCTCGATTAAAAAGATGATTAAGAAAAAAGCTCAGCAGTCGTAGCCGTTTATTATTATTTCGATTCAATTACTTTAAGTCCCCAATCGGTTGAATGATTCCTACATTTTCTCTTATTTATATTACATTTTTGTAGTATGTTGCAGAGGACAATGAAAACAGAGCCACGTCTAGATAGTGAGAGTATAAGCAAAGTTAAGACGCCATTAAGCGACTCGGACAATTAAATGGTATCCACGAGGTAGAGCGTTTGCGGCGCTTTGCCACTTAATCTGTTTCTTTACTTTGTACCGAATTAACTTGATACACAGAAAGGGGAAATCTAGTTTTATTAAACACGGATTTTATCATAGTACCCATGTTAACGAATTGTTTTTTTTGGCTTCTACGCCGTGACCTAGTTTTTGGAATCTGAATTCTTAGTTATTGACTAGGTGTAAGAGCTGTAAGCAATTCAGAAGAAGACCAAATTAGTGATACGGCGTTGGGCACATGGCAGATAATTTGGAGGAGGGCTTTGCCACAAAAGGGCACACATATGATTAGTATAAGTTGCCTTTAAGTTCATGTATTATATCTGAATAGGGCTTACGCAACTGGTCATAAAAATGACATAAACCATAATTGTAGAGTTATAAGTAAAAATAAAATAAGATCTATATGTTTTGATTATTATGTACTAGTAGACACAATGCGATTTTTCCACCTGCCCGCATGAAATAACTGGAGTGCCGTCCATTCTTCGCGTCTATTGTGGTTCGTTTAGAAAAATGTCTCTTGCCCGTCGCCTTTTGTACGCAGGTATTCAGAAAATTAACTCGGTCTAGACGAGACCAACTTTATAATGTTATCGAGTGCCTTTGACGTATTTTAAAAACGAGGCTGCAGTTAATTTCACTTTATTGCAGAATTAACTACTACGATATTGGTATAATTTAATATTTATTTTAATATTTTAAAGCCATCGATATTCTTGTAGGTTCTTCTCGGTATATTACTGCCTTCCGAAATGTAGGAAGTGTAAAAATTGATGATACAAACGTGTCTTTAACCTACTTGAATAAAGATATATTGAAATTAAGTTTGATACGAATTTCTACAAGCAAAGTTTTCTATATATATAAATAGTTTGCTGTATAACACGCTGTGTGGACAAATCAACAAATCACTCGTGTGCACAGTTTAGGCCTGCCAAAGTCAGCGCGTCACTCAGACGACCAAAATTTTAGGTTACTCAGCCAATTTTTCTATTCTATTCATAAACAACCTTTTTTTACATAAAAGTAACTCTTGCTTCTTAACATTTACTATGTAATTCAATCTGAACTTAAAAAATATTTATTATATATATTAAATTATTTCTATTAACGTCCTATAACTTTCAAAGCCAAAACATGTTTACCGAGGTGTAATAAACAAAGCCTCAAATGATTTCATATACATGAGGCACATTTTCTGGAAACATAATGGCAAATCAATAGTAACGTCGCTTGCCAATATACATTTGTATCGTAAAAATGACAAAAATGCGGTAAAAAAGCAACGAAATTAACAGGTAAGTTGCGATGTTGCCTGGCCGTGCGCCAGGTTTGTTTATCGCTGTATTATGCTCTGAATTTTGGAACGCGGATTTCGTATTTTCACTCACATATAGTTATTATTTGTTATGCACTTAGGATTACTCAAATATTTGTATCATTTATGTAAATAATCGAATTGCGGTACATTAAAATTACAACTGATTGACAGCAGGTGGGTTAAAGCGAGGTTCTTTATGCATTAGCACTCACAATGGACGCACATCTTACCAGTACAGTGTAATGTTAACATAGAGATTTCTATTTGAAAAAAAAAATAACTTTAAACAAAATAAAAAATACGAGGTCCATAGTAACATTTGTATGTGTTAAAATTAATTATGGCACTTTGATGGTTTAATTATACATAGCAGAGGAGAACAGAGGGTTAGTCTGTGTCCTTCCTTGGGCAATGCGAGAACATTTACATTTATATTGGCCGAGAAGGATTGTGGCGTGTGAGGATGCTCTTCAACCGACATCGATTCCATTACAATATACCTTTTCTTTGACTAGCGTTTCGTGATTCGCATTATTCATTTCTATACAGAAGGGACTGTATTCAAACCTCAATATTTTGTTAAAGTAGACTCTCAGTTTGTGGTTTGGCATATGATGATTTATTTATTCAACAAATCTTTATTCGTTAACACGTTAACAACTTTTGGATGTCAGCAAAACAAAGTTTACATGGGTTCACTGCTCAGCTGAGGAGAACCCACAAGTAAATTAGCGTCAATTTCTTGTAACCATTTTAAAATTAATGCAGTGATTAACATATTTATTTCTGTTTAATGATCGATTTATGTTAAATAAAAGTAAACTTTTAAATGAATTACTTATTCTATTATAGATAGCCTATTTCAGAGATGAATTTATTTCTTATTATAGTCTGTTAAATCTGTTGTGGAATTTGTAAAAAGTCGCAGACTTAAGGATGAAAACCGAGGATCGCTTAACATAGCCAATCCATTGAAGTAATTAAGCAACTCCAAGTGGCTTTTCTATTTAAAGCATCAGGCAAAGTTCCGCGAAGCTAAGACGTTCCAACAAACACTAAAACATGCAACGTAGTGCTCACCTCAGGAAGTTAGAAGGTAATGAATAATTCAGCGAGGAGAGCCGAGTTGTCTGAACGAAGAGCGAAACATTGTGATAATCTGATTAATTCACCGAGGGACAAACAGCGCGGGAATTAACCACCGCGAAACGACACACTTTACAAAATTCCTGCTTACAATTACGAGTTATTACGATGAATAACTTATGGGAAAGTTTGTTCTGTGTCATATTTTTGTGTTAGCGATGCAAATTTTATTACGAGCAACTTGATCTGGCTTAATACCTGTAACAAGTAGAACACTTGTCGCATGGATTCATCGGGCGTATTATTTTAAAATATTGAATAATTAATATAAATAACCAACAATGTTGTTTTTCATTCAAATCTATAAAGTCACATTGAGACGTACAATGTGTCAGAAGTCGACTGCTATGTCTAATTCAACCTCTTAGTCATATCCAATTATTTGATGATACTCCTCCAAAATCCTCAGCCTGTATTGGAATTCTTTCTTGATTATTCGGGTGGTCCAGTTTCGCAATCACGTGGGAGACAAAGCTATATAGCTTCGTGTGCTCAGCAAGGCGGCGTTGATACTTCAATCCGGGCCATCGCTTACATTTCGGCCACATGGAGTACTGTTGCCGCTTACCCGTAGGGCGGGGGATACCCAATAACAGCTTCTTCCATTGTATCGTATCCTTCTGCGGACTAAGATCTGCAGCTGAATGCGGTGATAGCACTGGACGTTCAGGCACGCCCAGACCATCTCTATGTGGGATCAGCTGCCATAAGAGGTGTTTTAGGTACGACATATACATCTTTAAAAATAGAACATTCAGTTTTCTCAAAGATTGGCCACTCACTTGCGTTGCAGGTGTTTACAGACGTCGGTCACTTTATTCCTCACTGACCCACCTGCGCAATTGCCTCAATAAAAAAGAAAAATACATAAAATAGCATATTAATTGGTTTGTTTAACAGACAAAGTACAATAGGATGAGTAATTGAAATCCGTGCTCGGAATTAAGCATAAACCTCTAAATTGGACAATTCACCTGACATCCGCCATCCGAGCCCCCCTGATCCGAAATAATGAACAAAAAGTGGCAATCCGACGGCCACGTGAAACCTATATTTGTTTGTGGCTACCGTGCTATTAATATTAATAATTACGGTGTTTTAACTAGATTTCTTTAACAGATCGAATTTAACATGTAGTAAAATGAAAAACCTTTTTATTATGAACGAATAAAAATAACTATGTTTTTTTCCCTTTTGGACCATGGGGTGCAAGTGCACAGGCGCTTATTAAGGAATTAAGTAGGCGCCTGGTCGTCAGTACCTGTGATCCAAGAGCGTATATATATATCCTTGCTCAATGTATGAGCATCGCGATACAGCGAGGAAATGCCGCGAGCATTGTGGGTACTCTGCCACAGGGACCAAACTTTTTAAATTTGTTTTAGTTTTGTTTTATTTTAAGTTATAATAGTTAGGCATGTTATTAAACTAAATACAATTGACTTAATTATCAAATAAAATGGAGACAAGAAAAGAGCGTACCACTTGCTGAAAGGACGGCAACGCATTCACGACCACGAGCCACGGGTGGCGACTTCACATGAATGGTGTGTCTGCTCGTTTGCCCCATCTTCTATAAATATACCGAGATAGTAGTGTAAACATTTCACGTTATTATTCTCATAGCGTAATAATTCATTAATTGTCGATACGAACGTTGGCCGGAGGAATATAGAGTTTATTCCTCCGACAAATCCCTCTATACATTTTTATTGGCCCTACCTTCCGCTCAATCCGACGTGACGAGACTTTTTACACGTAGGCTTCTTATAAACGAAGCGTCTCAACCATATGAAGCTTTTAACTTACTTTTTACTAACGTGTAAACGAGAATTCGATTTTAACTTTAAACCTATTCGGTATTCTTCATGTTAAAAAGGTTTAGCATAACTATCATTATTAGAATGATATGTATTGTTTGCATTATTGATATGTCTTGTTAGTTCCTATATAATTGTTTTGTGTGTATACTTAATGTTTTATCATCTTTATTTTGATCTAAGTTTTTGTATGTATAATATATTTCGCACATGAGATGTTTGGGGACAGTTTAAATAAAATTGATTGCAGTAAATAATCTAGATTAGGTTCTTACGTTGTCTTTATTATAAGGTGATAAATCTGCCCTATACGTAAGCCGCCTAAATCATGATTTGTATCCGATTTCCGCCCGCCCCGATGTCCGTCGCAGGTGGAATCACTGTTACGCACTATTACACGTTCTTGTGCGTATTGGAATTTTATTTTATTAACCACACTCTTTCATTTTATCATGAATGTTTAAAATTACAATAAATCTTCATAAATTCACTCGTAAATATATGCAGAATTACACGTAATGATAATTTTTTAGCGAGCATTATTGAATATTAGAAAATTCTCAAAAATGTATTAAGTTTCATACAAAATCATATCGGGTATCTTTTGAGAGCACAATTACCTCGGAATAAGTTAATTTATTACACATCAAAGTAATTTAAAGTTTCCTTCACAAAAAGCGGTGAGATTTAAGTGGGAATAGCGAAGATACCGACGAAAGGATCAAATTTTAATTACACTTGAGATAGTTTTAATATTCCTTTGGCACGAGAGAGGCAAGATTTCGTTTCAATATATTATTAGATTGTATTTTAAGCTATATTGCTTAAATATAGTATGCTATCATTGCTTTCAGATCTTTACAAACGTACTGTGAAGCATGCTTGGCGATTTAAAGGACTGGCGGAGAGTTTCTTGCCAGTTCTCCTCGTCCGCTCTACGCCTTGGGAACTGGCAGTAAATGTGGAGTCGAATACTTTTATAACTTATTGTGTTGACGATTCATAAGTGTACCTTAGTTACCTATATGTATAAAGATATTTTTGATTGATTTGATAGATTTCAAAATATTAACGATATTTTTTTTAAAGTTTATTATGTAACAATGTTGTTATTTTTATGAATTGTTCTTCTATTGTCTATAGTTCTATATTTATGCCAAAATTTATAGCACTCTTATTGGGGAAACGTTTAGGCTACCTGCTTTGTTTGTGAAAAACCGCGAAGCCCAATCAATCGGTGCAAATAAGAAAAAAAATGATTCGATTCGGCTCACGTGCGGACGTGGGGAAAATTGACGTTTTTGCTCTCTCTGTGTACGGAATTATGGCTTCGACATATTTGTACTTTTTGTGGCATTCGTTGGGTTAATTGGTTTTGTTTGCGAAGGTTTTGCCTGCATAACGAAGACGGATGGTAATTTTTGATACGGCCAAAAAGACGGCTACTCTTAAAGACATATCGGAATCTATCTTATTCGATACTAGAAATATATATGATGATAAACCGTATGATATACTGTAAAAGTCATGAGTTTTTGAGAGATAAATAACAAAACGGTAAATGTTTTAATATGTCAGCAGTTTTCAATAAATTGTTTGTCTAACAAGTAAAAGGTACGACAAATAAAACAAAAGCATTTGGATGAGAATTGGGTAAAGTTTTCGGGTATAAAAGTTATCTAGAACGCTCGACTGAATCTCTAGGAGGGTAGCTAATGAAAACTAAAAACTTAGATCTATCTAGACTTTCAATTTGCGCTGACTACCTAGGTGTGTCTAGAATGATTCAGGACCCATATCTTTTAAGATTAAATCTTCGAGTTTTGTCCAAAATAAAATAGTCTATTGATAAACTTTGATCTAAATGATTTTACTCAATTCTATTATGAAAATAACTGCGCTTTAAAAAAATTAATTAGTTTTGTCAATTGTTTTGAAATGTTGTGTATTCTTATTTTTTTTCTCAAATCCATTAATCACAATAACACAGATTACATATTAATGATAAAAAACAAGGTCAAAATAGGGTTAAAAAATAACATATAAAAGTAAGCCAATATTTATATAAGAACTAGCTGAACCGGCAAACGTTGTTTTGCCATATAAATTATTAAAAAAGTAGAAATAATTGAATTTCATCGTATTTCGTTTACAACAAAATAAATTTAATTAATACTTTAGCCTCAATAACACGTGGTAGTCATGATATTGAATTGTAGCTTAAATGACACGTTTGTCGGTTTACCATAGCAGTGCCATCTATTGATTACTTACTCAATCCAGTCGAAAAGTATCGACATCTGTTAGAATCTTTTGGAGTTGACAGATAATTGTGACTGTCAATTAATTATATAGACAAATAATTTGCAATTAAATTAAAATTGCGACTATAATTAAAGATCTAAGCTATCCTATATCTCAAGTTGGACCAGACTGCTCACGGTGTGCCAATTTCATTTAAAATCGGTTATGTAGTTAAGGAATCCATCGGGGACAAACATCGTGACAGGAGATTTATATATATAAGATAAAAACAATATAACAAAGTCAAGTATTTTAAAGTGAGGTACAAGCAATTAATGTCCGTGTGTATTAGTGTTGCTGAGTTATTAAATAATATACATTCATGCTATAACTTACACGATCTATAAACTTTTCATTGTTAAAAAGTTCGCAACAAAAGTCGTTCGAAATTCAAATCAAGGTGGGCATTTCGTGAGAAAAAAAGCCGTGGATTAAGGCTTATTAACAGAGTTTCAGCGTGAATAATTGCTGGGTTTTATTGGGAAGTAATAAAGGGGTATTATTTCGATAACTCGCTCTGAACTTCGGGACACCTGCACTGAATTTACGTGCGACCCTTTCTATTGACTCATAGCTGTTGGTCAATTATGAAATTTAATGTAACAAGATGCAGCCCCAAAGGTTGATTGAGATATCATATTAAAGGTTTTATTTCTCTTAAAAGCAATTCGTGTATCAAAATCAAATAGTGTATAACTTTTATTATATCCAATTTTCAAATGCGAAGCGTCGGACAGAGCACAATGGAATATTGCTGTGGATGCCCTATGCCCCATCGAGGGGACATTGGATTATAAGTCAACGTTTATTATATAAATTTGCATTTTATGTCTTAATAACCACTAATAAGAATAATGAAACATCATTATGCAAGCTTAGCCGGAAGCATGTAATAAATTACACAAAATCGAAATACCGATTGTTTATTACAACATTTAATTTATTTTTATTACTTGCGGAAACATAGTTGAATATAGAAAAAAAAACTATACATTTTATAGGAACAAATTTTTAATTTTTGCATGTTTAATGTTTTGTTTAGTTCAATTCAGTGATATTTCTTTTAATTACGAGGATTATTATATTTTTAAAGAGACGTTAATATTTTATTGGTACAGACAATGCACAAAGTGTTCTGTGCACATAGAGAGATTACTCTTCTTGACATATAGCTGTAAAGAGGAGCCATTTGAAAGTGACAGTCGTAAGCCACCCAGCGAACCTACCAAACTACTGTATAATAAAAACAACAATGTCCAGATAATCGTAATAGCTGAAGTGAATGAAATAGAAAATGAAGTATTTATTTTAATCTGGGGCTCGGCCCGTGACTGATTGTTCTTCACAAAAGGGGAGAAACATTTATTCACCTGTCCGAATGGCTCAACATTTTGCAAATACCGAAAATATCTATATAGAGTTGCTAATTTATATTTTTCAGTTGAATGTTTGATGTTTTTATGTGTTTGATTCGGGTTATATAAAAATGTAAATAAACCTTAACAACCTTAACAATTATTTTACGGAATTGAGTCTAGATTTCTGCTATGCACTTCCGTTTTTTGTTGCTTCTCGTTATGTTTGCTTCTTATGATTTCTATCTATGTTACTACAAAGTATATAACATGCGATAAAGGATTCTTAATACATTAAAAACCAATTTAATTTAAAATGCAGTTGTTTCAACAGCACTGTATAAATCTACCGCGAAAACAGAAGCATTTATCGGGATATCTCCGGACGGGCGGCGATTGAAAAACGAAGGAAACGTCTGGAGGTTTTTAAAAGAGTAATGGTTGAGAATAGCTTTTAAAGGTGCCAGACAAATGATCCCTGTAGCCTTTCACAAACTTCCACGTTGCGTGATCCTATTGCCTCCATATTTGATCATTAATCTTCATTTAGTAAACTAACTGACTAAATTATCAGTGGAAAGTATTTCTAGATCATATGGTTATTTTAAAGGCTCTGAACCACCGACTTGGTAAGTAGGATAACAAGATGTATACTAGCTATGCTACATTTTATTAATTATATATATATATATATATATTAATATAAGAAATACATATTCTGAAAGAACATTTCACAAATTACTTCTTAGCTTAGCGATTGATGACGACTTAAAGAAAATACACAAAGGACAAAATAAATATTATGAGTCAAAAGGATCGAGCTTTAGTCAGTGCTTAACTGTAATTGCAAGCTTAGTGTGACGAATAGTAACAATACTACTATCACATTAGCTATTTTAAAACCGATACGTTGTTAAAGGTGTTTTATTATTATATCAAATGTACTTATAACATTAAATGTGATTCATTTACAAACTTCATTGTCATTTAAATAGTCCTTTGTTTTATAACAGGACTTTTATATATTATAAATTTAAGCGGAAGATGTGTAGGAAATCTGCTGTTAAAAATGTGTATACATATTAACAAGTGAAAGGTCCTCAAGTCCATAAAATTGGTTTTATTTGCGAGCATTTCAACGCATTTGTCAATATCGCCGTACAAATGGAAGTTGAAACGCGTGGAGGTGAAAACAGCTGGAAAATGGTCTGAAAAGCTGAAATTTATTGCGGTCGCTTTACAGCGGCTGATTGATCCGGCCACGGCTTTTTGTGCTTTTGATCAATTGAAAAATGCCAAACCGTTCTAATTATTGTGTGGGCGAGCTTTACAAAAAGATAAATAAATTCGTTTTAATGGAAATTATGTTTTTGTTTAACTGAATTTTCCAATTTAAATGTTTTGAACTGACGTAAATTTTAAATACGGCTATTTGAACATTAATTCAGATCTTCCTATACATATGTTTTGTTTATATTGTATAATAAAAAATGCATCTTAATAAAAAGCTAGAAATATAATATGCACGCTATAATAAAGATATAAGCTTAGTGTACCTTGGGAAGTGCACCTGAACCTTAAAGTGCAAGAGTCCTCCCAATGAGAAATGTACGTAGCATTATGTAGTACTCAGGTATATTGATGACGACTTACATAGAGTATGAATTTCGCTCGGGTAAGAAAGCTTACACATGATTTAGTGCCGAACTAAACCGATTACTGACGTCAATAGGCACGTTCTGCGCCCACGAGATAGGTAGATTGAGAGAAATACATTTCATTTTTTTATGATTATAATTCAGTTGACCAGTCATATTATTGTAGTGAACATTAGGTTACTCTGCGACATATATGTCATTTGTACGATTCATCTGTTGTTATTCGGTCCAGAAGCTTTTGATTGATGCATGAGCAAACAAACATATTATAAAACGAACATTTTCTTATTTCTTTATGCTCAATTACGCTCATACAGAAACAGTAAACTCATACAAAATCAAATCCAAATCAAAAATAACTTTATTACTTTTCAGTGAAAAAAAAAATTGACTATAGTTACATTTACTGCCAGTTGCCAAATCAAGGGCGTAGAGCGGACGAGCAGAACTGGCAAGAAATCGCTAAGTTTTTTTTATTTTTTTATTTTTTTATAGAAGAGGGGGCAAACGAGCAGGAGGCCCACCATAAAGGTGAAGTCGCCGCCCATGGACACTCAAGTGGCTGGGAGCTCATGAGTGCGTTGCCGGCCTTTTAGGGATTTATACGCTTTTTTCTTGAAGGACCCTAAGTCGTAGTGGTTCGGAAATACCGTGGCGGGCAGCTTGTTCCATAACGTGGTGGTGCGTGGTAAGAAGTGTCTTACGAAACGCGCAGTGGTAGAACGACAGACATCAAGGTGATACGGGTGGAATTTCGCATTCTGCCTTGATGTCCGAAGATGAAATTTAGCTGCAGGTATTAATCCGAACAACTCCTCCGAACACACCCCATGGTAAATGCGATAGAAGATGCTGAGAGATCCAACATCTCTACGCAGCGCCAAAGGATCAAGCCGGTCGGAGAGTGACTGGTCAGCGACTAATCGAACCGCTCTACATTGAATGCGATCAAGAGGAAGGAGCTGGTACTGGGGGGCTCCCGCCCAGAGGTGAGAACAATATTCCATGTGGGGCCGAATTTGCGCTTTATAAAGTTGCAAGTATGTTCTAGTATAGTAAAGGGCTGCAACCATTACACCATGCTCCATCGAATGCATACACAGATGCCTGTAGGAGCCACTGATTGATTAAAATGTATGCAATACTATATTCTCAATAATCTATATATTTGTTTGAGAAAGAAACAAACTATAAAGATTAAGTTTATTTAAAGAAAGTATAAATAGAATAGAAAAAGTATTAAAAAGGCAGACACGATTTAGGGTGTTTGTCACACGATCTGATAAAATAACATTTAGGTAGAGAAAAGTGTTTGTTCGACAGTGCAGTGTGCACTAACACTGGGAGCAAATATACTTAAATATTTCACGAACGGTTAAATGGACATATCTAAGTTAAACATTTAACAACACTTTAGCTTTATACTTATTGGTCAAGATGGGATTTTAAATCAGCGAAGAGCTGAATATTAATTATTTTACTAGTACCAAGTAGTAACAAGTACCTTTTGTACGTGACTGGTCCGTGGTTTAAATACAAAAGTCATTTGGGAAATAGGATTATAAATGGCAGAGTTCTGGTGAAATATTTATACAAACTGTCATCCCCTAACGAAGGGGTTTTTTTTCTATCTCCTTACCAAATTTCATCGAGATCGGTTCACTAGTTTAAGAGTGAAAGCGTAACATACATACTTTGGCATTTATAATATTAGTATGTTATTTAAGTGTTTAAATTATTTATTATTATTCAAAAGGATTTTACACTTATGGATTTTCTTAAAGTGTGGGGGACAAACCAGCCGATGAACACTTAGTTTTTCAACGGATGGACTTAAGTAAGAACTATCTTTATTATATATATTATATTATATTATATTATATTATATTATATTATATTATATTATATTATATTATATTATATTATATTATATTATATTATATTATATTATATTATATTATATTATATTATATTATATTATATTATATTATATTATATTATATTATATTATATTATATTATATTATATTATATTATATTATATTATATTATATTATATTATATTATATTATATTATATTATATTATATTATATTATATTATATTATATTATATTATATTATATTATATTATATAAGGCCGCAACTTGAATAATAAAATATTGTGTTTTTTATTTTATTTTTGTATTCTATTAATCGATCTTTGACTAAATGTATAGAGACAAGTGCCAAAAGAGTTTTCAATATTGTAAATTGTGTACGGAGAATTCTTTTCGAAAGTTTCACTTCGTAATAGTTTGAAGGTTCAAAGGTGAACATTTATAGAAACTTTAAATTGGTCTGTTTGTTTTCAGTCACTCGCCACCTGTTGGAGTGACATTTAAATACCATTTTTAAATAAGGATATTGATAAATAATACAGCAGTTTGAATATTATTTTATGTTACACTCTGTAGCAGGCATGATATATCAAATTATCCTATTTCCTAATTTAATGTTTTTCTTTTTAAATCTGCATTTGTTTTTCTTGTGTTCTTTAATATGCTTCACACCCCTTGCACACATCCAAATGAGTTATTATAATTTAATTTTGTTGCCTGGAAGAGCATGCTGTACATGAGCAGGTGTTGCATTGCTTTCAAATACACACGCATATATAATTATAAACTCTCACTTTTTATGCACAAAGTATAAATATCGACCGACCCAGTACCCTTTCCAAATCCTACGTATCTAAAGATCATGGAAAACAACAATTTTCTTGGAACGCAAAGGTAGATCTAAGTGCAAGAGACATAACTTAGACGTCAGATCTCCGTACCAGCCGCAGTTATCAGCTAAATATGTTCATACATCACGAGATGAAAATGCGTCTGGCCGGAGCGCGGTGTGGCTTGTACCTCTGCACCTCATAACTCAGGATTGCAGTGTTGGTTCGATTTCTCATAGGATTTATATGCACTGCACGACTTGTCATTTTATCTTTATATTAGCATTAGAAAGGACTTAAAGGAATGAAATGTATGAAACACTAATTATTCTTCTATTACTATTATTATATATAAAACGTGTTTTATATAGTTGTTCATCCACTTCGCGTTTCTATTTAAGCACGATATTTAAGGCTTTGTGTGTCTCTTAATCGTTACAATATAAGTGAATTCAAATAGTTCTGTAAACTTAATAACTAAATTAGTTGTTAAATTTCGAAAAAAAAAATAGTCTACCTGTTTATAATTAATAAGTATGGTTTACCATACTTGTTAACTTTAAATTGACTTTAGTCAAACTCAATTTATAATGTCTTTAAATAATACACTTTTGAATCATCAATTTTATTTACCACCTGAACAAAAAAAACAAATCGCAAAAAGCCCTAAGAGATACATGAAATTTCCAAATTCAATTTTTATTTATTGCTTGATACAATTATTGAATGTTTAAAACAATGATATTCATTATGTATGCAGAAATACCACTGACTCTATATCATGTGAGATTTCAAATATATTTTTAACTTGACCCCACAGCGCACTCTATTCCAACGTAACACGGCTGATATGAAATGTCAATTTAAAACACCAACTTAACATGTATACAGATCAAGCGAAAATGAACCTTATTTCTATATGCTTAGAGGTATATAAACTGTTTCTTAAATTTGTATTTTACAAAACTGATTTGCATGAGACACGAATATTTGTCCAAATGTCACCTTAGCCGTTGAATATAAAGTTACGTATTTTTTTATATTGGAAACGTACATTTTATAGGACTGGTCTTGTTTATTCTACATACGAGGCGTTGTTAGAAGCGGACGGACTGCCGCATAACAACGGGTTAAAAGATTAATTCAATTTATAATCGTTATATTTAACTGTCATTTGTATCAAGAAATAAAGAAAACACCTTTATGTCGACACACATATGGCAAATTGTTGTAACCAACAGTTCAATAAAACATATTTTAAAAGTGAAAATATACATATACATACATAAATATATTTGAAAAGATAACAACTATTTTTGATAATAAACAAAGACACTTAATAAGAAATGTGAAGTATACAATTTACAAGAAATGTGAATTGAAGACTTAAATAAACAAGTTAATTACCAAAGTAATAAATATTATATTTTTTAACTAAAACACAGTTTCCCATGTTAAACAAGCTAAAATGAATCGGGACAAAATAAGAATCAAATACGTCTATTATAATTCCAACGTAATATTAAACCACTCACGTAGAGCCATCAAAAGTAATTCATCGTGAAAATTTAAAATTACTTTGTGAAAATTCACACTTTTAACACCTATCAGCCGTTTTTCCGCTCGGTTAGTCGCGTCAGATAAATTGCCGTCACTCCCTTGCCCTTCTTTTACGTAATTTTTATTTTAAACCATTCATCACGTCGCATCTCCTCAGCCTTCGTGGCAGATGACACTTGTTCCTCAGCTCGTACATCGTAATTAAATTACTGTGGACCTACCTAAGTGTTTGTTGTCTTTTTTTTCGTAAATTTATGAATAAAACGTCAAAGTATCGAGTGAGTGGCCGTCTGGATCGATAATTAACGCCTTACGTACCACTTTTGTAGAAAATTACGATTTACTTTATTAAGATCTACTTCGATATAAGAGATCTTGAGCTCAATAACAATTATGGTAAATGATCGCGTATATGACATATATATATATATATATATATATATATATATATATATATATATATATATCGGCGCAACTACAACAATTAGTATTTAAATAACTAGAATAATAAAATTCAGGAATCATTTAATTGTTCTAAAGTTTAAAAACATTCAAATTATGTTCAAGTTTATTACGCTGTGAAATGACATCCTTATTATTTCAATACGTAGTTTGTGAAAGAAAAACAAGTGCGGACATGTCATTATTATAAAAGATGGATGCATTGTAACTGCACGACAGCAATTGTGAAAATAAAACCTGGCAAATATCAGAGAATTAGTGTTGTTTTAATTATGAGTGGTAAAAGTGAAGTCGGCAGTGCAGACGCCACGCCCTACAAAAACCCTACGGAGACACTTCTCTCGTTATATATTACAGCCTAACCTAAATTATAAATGCATATTACAAATTTTCAAACAACGATGGCTCATTATTATAGAGGACAAGAGAAAAAACAGTGTTACTTTTGTGACATCGAAGAGATGTTATAATTAATCAAAACTTACAAATAGGTGTGTAAAAATTTAATTATAAAATAATAATTCATTATGATAGTTTAGATGAAGTAGCAATACCAATTCTTATGCAGAAGTGAGTTGTTAACAACCTAACAGTAGTACCATAGCCGAATTCGAAGTAATGCTGACAATGTAGGTGTTGGTAAGGCGCTCACGTCCCTCGATAATTAGATTGAACTCATTACCGCCTAATGCTGTTAGGCTCTTTGCACGTTTGCATCCACCTTACCGTGGAGATATATACAATTATGGAACCTACTTTCTACTACATAATATAATCAAAACATTTATGTCTCTTTTAAAATGTTAACGTTAAAAAAACATAGTTTTAATCACCGTTGATTGTATTAAATTGGGCGAATTAAATATTAAAGTCGGAAATTCGATCTTGTTCTTATCTGAATTGCAAGGTTGTTTTATTGGGCTCTTCAGAAATATTGTACTTTCAAAGAATCGAACCTATGATCTCTCATGATAAGTAAGCTATTCAGCTATGTTATACAATTTTTTGAACAACATTTCTTTCTCAATGCGTATAGGACGCAATATTTTTTCCGTGTCCATTGATGTGGAAAATGAAAAGACCCAAACATACGGGAAACAAAAGTTAAAAGGAAAACAGGAGATATTTACAAATACATTGTCGTGTTCCCGGTCGCGACCCCACGCAGCAGATGAGGCGATAAATCAGCGCACCTGACCGAGGGCACTTGTCTAAACGCATAAATCTCACAGTCATTGAGTTTAGTGATGTCCTTTGAGTGTCGATAGAATGGTCTATCTCGGTTGTTCCATGTAGCCCAGAGCTAACCTAACGCGCACAGTGCATCCGCATAATTGTAATAACGACTTTTGTTTCATCAAAATAAATATTAACTATTACTTTTTGTGTGTAACTTAATATGATTTATACAATTAAGATCATATACATACAGATGTGTACTTTATACATAAATGTTCGATCGTTCCTCTATAAGCCAGCATATAACATTGTATTGTTTAGCTAATTTAAGCCATCGATAATATATCATCGATATGAGCTTTGCGTACCACTAGGGTCCATAAGACCCCTGAACTCGTAAATATTGAGGTATTGACTCCGCGACGGGTTAGCCGTCTGTCTGTTAATGATAGTGCGCTATTACCACTGATTTCTCTTCGTTGTATTTTTCCCGTTCGTGTTTGAAATATATATATAATCGTTCCATTTAACATGGTGAAATTACCTTGTAACATATATAGACTTTTTAAGGTTGATTAAGCCTTCTATAGACATAATTGTCTATTATAATATTGTCTATTACCATAACTTGACGTTTGGATATGCCAACTTTTAAAGTGTGACGTTGCACCAAAGACAATTTAATATTATATCTGTGGTTTGTTAAAATTAATTGTTTGTTTTTATAAACACTAGAGATGTTTCCAATTTGCGAGTTTTCTTTTTAATTTCGTTTCTTGGACGTGCAAGCACCTTTCTGTGAGACGTAAATATCTGAGGTGAATTAATATTCGCACAGTGGAGACTGCACTTTGCGTCTGGACTACTAACGACATCTAATTGCAATTTGAAATTTACCTTTTACAATTTAATTTTGGATGTATTGGTATGCTTTAAGTCGAACATAGTTCAATATTAATAGGTTTCACTTTAAGTACAGTTCGCATTAAGACTAAATTTTATATTCTGGCACAAAATCTCTGTAAGTATGTTCTTAACTAATAAATTAAAGAGTTACAGACAAATTGAAATAGCAAAATAAAGTTTGTTTGTTAGTATTTGGATAAGTTAGTTTTTAAATATAGTTTTCTTATGTCTAATGACTTGGAAAATAAATTTATATCGAAGGGATTCTTGTTATAAATAAGGTATTTGTTATTGAGACAATAATAATGCGAGAACGCTGTGGTGAAAATAGTTTTACTTGTCGTGAGGACCGTACGGGCGAGCGGTAATTGGTGTTTAAAATTTATATGTGACAGTATTTAGTCGGAATCTATTTGATTATTTAACAGCTTATATAGAAAAGTAAGGTCTCACATTTAATGAAAATATTATTAGCAAACATATGGGAGTTGATAAAGTAAGATAATAGAGGTGATCTCTGCTTATTTTTGTTTTATAGCTATGGTGTACACACATGTAAAAAATTACAATAGCCTGTGCTTAGTTTGTGAATTGTTTTTTTTTTTTGGATTTGAATAGAAAACATATGTCTTGTTCCTTTGTTTCAGTTTACTTGTGTTTATTTTGTGTGTATTTATATTATGTTATAGCTTTGTAAGATTATTTATAAAAATAAATAGTTCTCTTTTTAGTTATTTGTCAACCGACTTGGTGTATTATTTTAGCTATCAATGTCTATAATGATGGAATATATATATACTATGCTGAATTTTTCACGAGTTTAGCATTAATATACAATCGTTTACCGGGTCCAAACATATGGTTACGCTAAGTGAAAAGGAGCTTAACATCCTGAAAATAGCATTCATTAATATAAAAAGGCATCACGTTCATAGTCAGGCTTTAAATATATAATAAATTGATTAACCATAAATGATATTATCTAATTATGGGTAGTATAAGTATTGATTGTGTGGAATAGTTTGGCGCCGCTAACCGCCAATAAAACTTTTTCGATTAGCACCTGATATTTGGCCCCGAACCAACATTCACCCTTCCGCCAATATAACGCTAATTTATTTTATTAGCCAACTCTTGTAACATTTTGGGTAGATATTTTAAGCATTACATGGATCGCGGAGGTTAACAGAACAATTTTGTTTAAAATTTGTTTATGATTTTTATGTTAACTTATTTAAGTCCTAATATTGTTCTGTTATAGTGTAAAGGACTATTTATACGATAAAAACGCTTGGGAATAAGTGGCCCTTGTTACTGTGATCACGCTTAAAAAACTGATAAGTAATCTTCTTAAAACGGTTTATTTATTATATAGATGTAAAAAAATTATTAAGTTCAGAAAATACATAGGTGGTGTAATGTGTTTTCGGACCCCATCTTTACAAAATTTAACTAGTCACTAGTGCAAACAAAAGTTATAAATAAATTGCAGCATAATATGGCTAAGTTAAAACTTAATAATATGTCATAGTTTTCTTAAAGTTAAAAAGCTAGGTGTCGTAAATTTTACTTTCATAATAGGATTTCAGCGGTTCACGGTCCAATGACAAAGATTAAAAATACGACCTTTCCAATTTACGACTGGACTTTAATTTAGTATCAAACTATGTGAATTGCACGAGCACCATGCGTTACTAATTTGGTGGGATAAAATATATAAAATTGTGTTTCAGTATTATAAAAGGACATTTTATTTGTAAATTGTTTATACGTAAATATATGTTTTTTAATTTGAATTAATAACTACTTAGTTTTTCGTAAGTGTCATGACACATGGTGACTCTAGGTTTTACTGTGGATGCCCTAAATCATACCTGGCTAGCAGATGCCGGGTGGCGGGCTAGTCAAGCGTGAACTAGATAGTAATAAATTTGTCCTTTCTTGAAGGTGAAAGCTATAAAAATAAAGGGTTCAATGGGCCGTAATGTCGTATAGAGTTTGCTTTTCGATAGCAATTATTTTTATCATAAAAGAGTGTAATAAAGTTAAAATCGCAATGTACAGTAGAATCCGGATATAACGACATTCAAGGGGCCTGCGATACTATGTCGTATTAACCAGATGACGTACAAAACGGACGGATTATGTATGAATATAATGCGATACGAATCCAAACTTGAGTAAATGTTATAGTGGCTAAAACCGTTGAGTTCTACTGTAATTCATTGATATTAGAATTTAACGAAGTATACTTATAATAATATATATTGTATTGTACTTATAGTTTTAAATTAGTTTGATTATTTTGATGTTATACTGAGAAATTTGTTTTAGAGATTTTATATTATCTAAACGTGCGTTTTACTAAAATTCAAATCTTTAGCGATTAAAATATGTTAATAATTAACTCTCCGTATCGCTGTCAAAAGAGTTAAAGCCTCTAAGCAATTTTCACACTCAATATTAAATAGACACAATATTAACTCGATCTATATTCCCGTGTTAGCATATTGTATTCAAATTCGCAACAGCCCGCAATTACAATTCCGCCCAGCGCGGGCGTTTAGACAGCATTTTACGACACGGCGTGACACGTGCGACAGCGTGTCACGTGTCACGTGACGACACGTCAGGTAGCGTTTCAATTTTTAAACGCGACATTTAAATTAAATTCCGAGCGCCGTCCCGCTTAATTTAGCCAATTTGGAGAAATGCTTATCTGTTACTTGTGGTCTGGCTGCTCGTTTATTATGTCCAACGCTTTAATGCTGCGACAGGTGGTGAATTGATTATAAAATTAATTGTATCAATGGTTTATCTCTCTTATAAACTCATTTATCTAATGCGCCCATAAATTGTTGTCTGTTTATCCTACTTTTTCATGACCTTGTCACACAAAGTAAACATTGTTTTTGTTATGGCCGATTGGAATGTTTGCTTACGTATATAAAAAGAAAATTAAATAGCGTCACTGTTAGTACAAATTATTTGCTATGTGTTTGCATAAAATTTCATTAAAAACACAGTTTATTCGTAGACCCTGCTACGAAAGTGCTACGCTATCCTAGCTGGTGGTAAGGATATTCTACGAAAAAATTACAAATCCTTATTTTTAAAAGTGTGCTTTAATGTGTATGTTTACTTATGTTAGAGCATTTTTGCATATTGAATATATTTCTTAAAAAGGCAACGAAATACTGTCAACCTTAAGCATTGTGAAATAAAAATTTTGGTGGAGAAAATAAATCTAAGTGTATCTAAGTTGTAGTGCGATTGTATGTATGTATGCAGGTTACTTTGGCAATGTTCCCGCGCCGTGATAGGTGCGCTCTAACATACGACACACGGTGATAAGCGGTAGCGAGTGCGGTTTAGATAGTAGATTTTTAAATTTTTATTGTTTCATAAGTCGAACATCTACAGGCTATAACAAACAAAGCGTAGGGACCGTGCGTACATAATGAAATCCAAGACTGTATTAACTAAGTATTGTTTTAATCAATTAGTTGGCTATGATATTTCAATTAGACTATTTTTACAAATACATTTTATCTGCCAACTTTAATTTCAGTACATCTGCTTCTTCTTAGTATGGTCGCGTACGAACAGGCAGATTTAAGACGTTTTACAATGTTTCAATGTACCTTAAAGATATTTTGACTTTGATTAATTTAAAATGAGCACATAAATTAAGTCGCTTTCCTGTATACTGTGCACACAGCCTGTTACACAACGCACTGTCTTGCAACGCAAATAAAGAAATCTCACTTGGAAATTTATACTCTTGGATTATTGTCTCGTAAACTGTTCTAGAAAAAATATGTTGTGAATAAAATTTCGTGCAGTTTAATCATTCAGTGTTTTTTTCTGTTGGTGTAAAATTATTTATTAAATCAATATTCGCACTTAATACTTAAAATTGTACAAGACAGACAATTGTTAAACTTTTTTTACAATTTTAAACTATTATAACAAGTAGAATTGTTGTAGAGACTTTTGCACTTTGGGGTACAGGTGCTGAAGTAGGTCTCTACCGGTAACCCAAGAGCTGGTGCTTGTCTTGGTCAACCTATACACATCGCGATACAGCGTGGAAATGCCGCCAGCTTTATGGATACTCTGCAAGGCCCAAACTATTTGAATTTATTTAAGTGCTGTAGTTAAATTTGTTTATTCAAGTTAATTATTTTCTATGAATATAATTGACTATTCATTGAATGTACAATAAATCCGTAGTATAAGTCATGGAAACATTGATAACTTTTTGGTCTTTTGGTGATAGCTCGCTTTGAATGATAGTAGTATTATTGTATAGTTTTCATTGTTTTGTTTAGTTCCTAAGTTATTGTTATGCATTATATGTTTTTTTGGCTTTGTTTTATAATTGTCTATAATATCATGTAAAATATTATCGATTTTTAACAGACAAACCAGACATCAAACCCGGGTGTACGCCAGCATACAATCCCTGAACTGAAAAATTATTATCATAATGTAAGAATACATTTTAATGTAAAGCACAGTAATAAATATGGTCTGCCTGTTCGAAGTGAGATACGCTGCGTCGTAAGCGGCCATTAGCCGCCTCACGTGTTATCGCACTTGGCTACACGCCGATGTTCTATTAGCACCTATGAGATAATTACCACGTGGCTATAAAATACTCTATAGCTTTTTTAAATATTTTGGCTTCCAACAAAAGTGTTTTAATTGTACAAATATACCAGAGTTATATAAAATCCTACATTCTAAGAACTTACACGCTAAGTTTACATTTCAGTACCGGCATTTTCCTTTTAAAAGTTGCTTCATTCATAGCCACTCGCAATAGTTGAGAATGCCTCCGGTACCAGATCGGTTCCTTATGTTTATGGAGACCGTCTTCCGCCATAGGGCATCACCATAGTATGTTAAAAGTTACTTTTATTTATATTATAATAATAAAAAATAGGTTCTTAACAAACATTTGAGAGCATATTAAATAGAACATTTGCTTGTACTAGCCCAGACTAGTTCTACCACAAAAAGCCTAGAGAATCCATTAGGAAGCAACTGAGCGACATTAACCTTTATGATCTAATTTGGCTCGACTCGCTATTTGGCAGACACATTCAATACTCTACAACAGGTATATGGAATACCTTTTTTTTATTATGACATGCCAAGATATTTACTACGGTCAGTAATTTTCAATACGGTAACCAAATCGCAATTATATGAATATTTTTTAAATTAATGATAAGTTTTGAAGATTATATACTAAGAATTTGTATATGATCGCATGATATAATAATACAACTATGATACGTCAATGTTTTTATATGAATTGTTTATTTTCGGTGGCAGTATGTCCAATGAATTGTTTCCGATAAAAGAAAATATCGCACAGGCAATATCATAAAACCTAAAATAAAGGTAAATAAGAGGACGGTTAACGTCTCAACGTAATTTGGGAAGAAAAAACATTGCTTGCCTATTACCGTCCTTATCTAGGGTAAGTCAATTTTGACCTGATTGCTTTGTGAATTTCCACCTTATTGCTTGGTGTTAGGGTCGAGGGTGCGTGTGTGCCTATATTTGTAATACGTTGTCCAAACCTGGGTATGGAAGGACGTTGACAAGGTGGAGCCTGATCGTATAATCCCCATAAAATAAGGAATCGAAAAAATTGGGATATACCGGGTGCACTAGAAAATCTTTATTACATTATATTCCAAAATAAAATAAAATTACATCGACTTTTTTAAGTATATTAAGAATTGATTTGCTTCTCACTATAGCTGTCTCTTTCGAATTGTGCCAATGCGACGTAATTACGACAGTTCAGGAATGCTAATTCAACAATATAGGTTGTTATGATTTAAGATTCCACACTGATATTATAAATGCGAAAGTAACTCTGTCTATATGTATTTATGTTAGGCTTTTACGCTTAAACCACTGAACCGGTTTCGATGACATTTGGTATCTTAACTTTAGGGAAGGAAGCTAATTTTTATCGCAGTTTGCATAAAAAACTCACAAGAACTCTGCCATTTATAAACAGATTTTCAATATTCCTTTTTGAATTAAAAGCAAAAAAAACTAGTGAACTACATTTCCGAAGTGGTTATTTGTTTTTACGAATACTGTAGCGTATTTAACATTCTTAGATGAGTTCTTGGTGTGTCTATGACCGAATATACATAGTATGCAGGACCTGATATCTCGGTCCTCCGGCCCGGTTTACGATCGTCCGTCGATCGCACCTCAATGATCGCTGTCTTATATCGACACCTCGTCTGATATTGATTGTAGAAACTATTTTCTTATATTATATTATAACAGCTACTTAACGAAATATATTAATAATAAAAGTTAAATAATTCAAAATAAAAACAAAACACTAATAGTAAATACATACGCTGGTGGCATTTCAACGCTAGTTATGACTTCTATACTTCATGGAGTTCTTCGCATGTAATAAACAATATTGGACTTATTAAATTAGTATGTTTTAAGATGTACTAATAAATGTTTATTAATATAAAAAAATGGTTTATTTATCCCCATAGTTTTTCCATGACAATGCAATAAATTTTCCGTTTAAAGCCGAAGGTACAGTCACGTAATAAATTAAGAGGTGAATTTTTTTTTGTCGAAATTTCGCGACCATTCAGGTGTACATAAATCACTCGTCTAGACGATTTTTATGGGGTTGCTGATGCACGCACCATGATATGAGCACTTTGTTGTATTGGATTTTCTCCACAACTGTACACGAACAAGATTGTCCCGCATCTTGTTTTTGATCTTATTTTATTGTTCAATCAGCTTTTATGGGTGATTAAAATTTTATACCGATATTTTCGGTCAAATTAATTTCTTGTTCATTCCAGTAGATAATTAATGCCATATTGTCTCGGCTTCATAACAATCGATACTCGTTTTACACAAAAATAAACGTTTACTGATCTCGACATTTCGTAGCAAAGCCTTAGAAGCCTCCGATTGCGGAAAACCAGCAGGAAGTTGGTTTGTAATAAGCAATATAACATGTTCCAAATTCCACGCATAGAGGTCTCATAAACATGGTGGTCACAAGGTGAGATATAAAAAATAGCACGATTTATTGAGGGTCCACTCACCAGTCCCGTCACGTACGGAGGGCCAGATTTGAGCGGTCTCCTTTGAAATAAAGTTTTTCTATCCCACTATCCAACTACATTGAAATTGAGGAAGTTTTAAATGGTACTTTTGGCCTTTTGTTTGCAAGGTAAGGGTTAATTGTTTAAGTTAGGACGCTAAAGATTGCTTTACCTTGTTGAAATTGTAGATTTGAATGAACAATTTTTGAGTCTACTTAAAGTCTACTTTTCGGCTTTTAAACACCGCGGGTTTTTGTGGGAAGACAATAAAGAAAGAAATCTTTTATGTTAGTGCAAGACCTAAATAATGTTAAGTGATAAACAATAATATTTAAAAAACACATGAAAAAAGTGTTATAGATACTTAACTTACTTAACTTAATAGAAAATTTATGAAGTTTATTTGCTATTCTGCTAATAATATAATATTAAATTGCCCAATTAAGTAAGGCATGACCGATATTTTAAATGATTTGTCTGTTTGGAAGTCAACTGTTAAAAAAACCTAGTTAATTGAGTAACGTCTTACACAGCAATTAAGCCAAAGCCTTTTTTTAAAAGTACAATGAAATAAGCGTGAGAATATTGAAAAATATCGTCAATACTGTAAACATATAATATAAAAGTAATTGATTCGAATTTTCAGTATCCTTCGCCAGTATTATCTTAACCCTAAACACGGCTCGGACCAAAACGATCCCGATACCTGATGCGTCGTCACGTCCCGCACTTTGAATGGCAAATCACGAGGTAGACCTTCGGGGCCTCCGGGACCGAGTATGAAAATAAAATGATTGCGAAGGGTCCACGCGGCACTGTATTAAAATATTCCCAACGGCCGCTGACTGCACCTGATGTTTACGAATAGTTTGGCGGGTTTTATTTTGATTTCGCACGTGATTGATGACCTCCGAGGTTTTATGGCGCGGACCAACTTGTTTTGGACGTCGCTAATAATTTACAAGTTATATATACATTTTATTTTTGCTGAACATTTAGTTTATATTATAATTTTTCAATTAAAAACGATACCTCGCACTGTGAGATTAATACACTTTTTCGTCTAAAAAAGTGACATGTTTTATGGTAATCTAAGCGTCCGTTGAACATAATATAGGAGTGTTTATTGTATAAGTGTTTGGAGTGTCTTTTAATTGTATGTTTTTATATACAGTGTACACTCCGTGTAACATCACTCGGTTTAACGATAAATTAGCTTTGGTTGGTTTAGCTTGTATTCCACACAATTATTTATCATTTTTCCATTTAACGACCACTCTCTATAACGCCATAAAATGCACATCGCTATATAGAGTTTTCACTGTAGTTTGTGATTTTGTGCATGTTATAAATATATCTTTGGCTTTGCTGTAAAAAATGATTTCAGAGAAGTCAGACTTTGCTTGCATCTATTGAGAGAAATTTGAGTCATGTTGTTCTCCTCGCGTTTCCCTGAAACAATTAGAAGTCTCAGCATTAAGAGTCGTATGTTAAAATCCGGCATTAATAGAATTAATTAAAAATAGTAATTTGAATTAATGTATACAAATTTTAATTAGTGGGCTGCGTAAGCGGGCCGCGGCAGGTGAAGGGTTGTCCCGTAGCATCGAATGGTGCATTAGTTAGCATGAATTAAGCGGGACCTGTCTTAGATTAATGAAGATATAGCTCTAGTCTGCTTCTTTATATACATGGTGTTCTTTTTTAATTAGTGTAATAAACGAATAATCAATCAATTCTTACATAAAAAACAAGCTTAGATTTATACGAAGCAATCAAAAGTACACATTAAATTTGAGTTTACTATATGTCTAACGCTTAAAAATGTTACCACATAAATCGTTTTATTTTCTCCCAACTGAAGCTTTATTACTGAGAAAATTATTTTTATCCTTGATTAACTAGTTATTCCACAGTCATGCCAATTAGGACACCCCGTATATGAAACCCAACCTTGAATGTACAATCAAGATAAATCGTTCCGAATAATTTCAAAATTAACATTTTTAATCTTCGCCGAGATGTTAGTGGAATAAATTGCAACCCTTCGCTGATTGTAGGCGATAACGTCTCTTTTTAGCGACATCCAGGTAGGGTGGGACTTATCTCGCAATTTAAAAAAAAAATATTTGCCGAATCACTAAAGCATATTGATCTATATCTAATATTCTACTATTATAATTCTCGCGAGCAATTTGTGCGTACAAAGTTAAATATATCAGTATAATTGTGACCATTACCGCCAGAGGGCCAAAACAGAATGCACTAAATGTAAGCGAAGGTCGTTACCATATTTCAGTGGTCATTTGTGCCCTCAATCACTCACCTGGCCACGGTGATGTATTTGTTGGTTTATTGCGTGTCCGCTGTGCCATTCGTTTCATTGTTTTAGTCGATTGTAGACTGGACTTTTGTTTTAGAAATTTACAAAAATATTATTATGACAACCGAGGTCTATTCGACTTTTACTTGCAACATCTAAACTTATACGTTAAGGGCTGTTTTTTTTTTATATTTCTGCAACATTTCTTTCACGTAAATACAAACTTGGAAGTCTCTTCTGTTTTATAAAAATGTCATTTTCACTACGTTATAGTCAAATTAACACGCTCAGTTTCTTATTGTATTAATTTTTTTATTATAGAAATAGGTAGATTACAATCTACATTGAATAGAATCTGACTGCAGAGGATCTGTATGCAAATTGCTTCTAACCGGCGCAGGTGGGTCCACACAAGCGGTTAAGGGTTGCATAGCTTATAGAACATGATTGAACCTCCATTCGAAGTCTGGATTTTAAAGATTTCTTCAGATTGAAAAGGGAAATCTCAATGAAAATTCAAGACACACATTTATTAAATTTAATCACTAGTTCGATGTAAACAATTGAATAGGAATTGGATGTAACTTTCATTGGATCGTGCTAATGTGCCTGAGCGTCGACAAACAGCGCGAGAAGTACTAAAACAGCTATCAAGGTGGACAAACTTGTGCGTACCGAAGACAATAATTAGGGATGTGCTTTCAACAACGATGATTTGGGCTTTCACATGATTTCAACTGAAAGATTGGGCGCCAAACACACAAAAAAAAATCAACCAAGCCGAGTTTCTTGCCTGTTTCTTCTCAGCTTGGTCGCGTACGAACAGGCGTAGAATAATAGTGTACCGTAATGAATAAATATATTTTGACTTTAACATTGTCATAATCAGCTGTAGCGATGTCGGCCATATTTATAACACTGTCGTAGGAGTAGGGTTACATTTTTGTGACAAAATGCGTTTATGAATATTATTTTTTGACTATGCAACTTTTTATGAATTTAGTTAGGTAGTTTAATTAGTAGTCCGTTAGTTTAGAAAAACATTATTAGATAGATTTGTAACGATCGCATTGTTATAACGAAAATTATCAACTGTCACTATAAACGAAGAGGTGTTGTCATAATGATTACTAAATAAGAAATATATAATATATTTTTGACATGTTTATAAGTAAAAGTAATCAAAATTAAAATCTACAAAACTTCCTTAAATTTACATTTACGATTCGTATAAAAATAAAACCGGTAGTATATCGATAAAAACAACACTAGCGAAACAAGAAGCGTAAGAAAAAATTCCTTTCACCTGATAGAACGGTTATTAGCCAATTCGATGCCCATTCCTATCCTAATAGAGGTATAATAAAAGGGTCTCTCTCTATTTTTTCGTTTGTTCGTCGAAAAGGTAAAAATAAAATTTTCTTATTCAATTTGCTGAAAGTAGCTTCATCTATTTTGTTATATTTTATTAACTTACGCGACTTACGTACTCTGTAATTGGGATTACAATTGAATTTTGACATTGCTGTAGACGTGATTATAAATTACTAAACCGTATTTCATCTGTCTGTCAGACTCTATTTCGTTTCCAATAGCTCTTCATGCTCGTGGGCGAGTGCTTCTGGTGACTGAGAGGAATTGTATATCTTAATATTATATACAATAATTGTATGTAATTACTTCATCTACCGTAGCTTTATTAATATTTGTAAACAAAAAATATGTGATTTAACATAGTATTAAATATTTTTTAAGAATTAAAAATTATAGATTGTATTGACAAATCAGAATACAGCCTAGCACTGTGAGTGGGGTCTGTGCGCCATCTTGTTGTGGCCAGTGTGTTTGGCATTCTAAGTCCAGTCTTTGGAAAACCATTGTACAGCACTGTTTATAATTGTGCACATAACCCATATCATGACGCCCAATAGACCCGTTGAGACTTCTTCTCTGACATATATAACACTATATCATACCTGTTACAAACAAATGCATAACACGAGAGAATTTTTGCAATATGAGCGGTGGTCTGTCGTGGCGACATGTGCTAGTGATAGCACGCGTTAATATTACAGGTGCTAGTGATCTATTGTTTGTACGTGGTGTGGTGTTAGTTATAAGCGACGAGAGATTCCCTATATCGAGATACATTTGTAGAGGTCGTTTGTTTAACGAGCACTATGCATTTAACATAAGTTATGATTTACTGTTTCATATTTATGTTCTTGTTAAGACTTTGTATGTATTTTGTTCAAAAATTACAAGACAAAAACATACTATTTATATTATTGTATTTCTCTTGTTAACCAATTATTAATATTAAAAGTGAATCAAAACACTTAGTAAAAGTTTTTTGGTTCATTGAGCCAGACAATACAACTTGTATTTATATTTTGTGGCATTAAATGTTGAGAGCTAAACAATCCTTTCGATAATGGTATAAGATTGATATTTTTAACTTTACTAATATATTTAATAATCGCTATATCCTTTAACAAACCCGTCAAAACAAAGGAACGTGCGAGGCAAGAACACGCGAAATATTTGTTAGAATAACTCTTAACACATGTGCCGATACATTGATTTACGCATTTTAATATTCTGCCTTTAAACCTTACTTTTCATTTGGTATATGTTTCAATTTCCAAAATCCACTTATGTCATAAGAATAATACAACAAATGTTTGCCTCTACCTTTAGTAGCCTGTATAAATTGTCTCATTGTGTAACGCTTTGCATCTGTGGTCATATAAAGTTTTATCTTCACGTATCTCTAAAAACAAAGAAGTCGATCCGCAAAATATTTAAATTTACATAAAATTAGTGTACGTATTGAACTTGTGTTAATTCATTCCCCTTGCCGCAGTCGGGTAAAACATTGGGGCACAAAGCAATTTTCACGTACCTCGACATCTTTTTCGCGTTATCTCCACAACTGGGTTTTTTACGATACTTAGCAAACTTTTTGCGTGGAATGGCTCAAACTTTCAATTTTCCTGTCATTAAGTCTCTTAACGCGTTCACGGAGAGTGGGAAAAAATTTGGAGCAATCAAAAATACGAGTTTGATCGAGGGGAGCCGCGGACCATGTTAAACACGACAACTTTTATGGCGTAAATCAGTAATATTTGTAAAACAGATGATAAGTTTACAAGTTATTCATACGGCAGGCGAATATTTAAATATTTTGACGATTCAGTTGGGGAAACGGTACATGACGGACTGCCAAACAACTGGTCCCGGGTTCGATTTCCGGTACAGTTAACGTTTGTGTGATGATGTATCTATCAATTGTGTTATGTACCCAAAATATAAACCTTGTAAGTAAAAAGTATCCCATATTGATTTAATTATTTACGCTCTTTGACTAACTTTAACTATGTCAACATGTCAGTTAAACTCCTGAGTCAATTTTAACCAAAATATTCAACACCTTTAGGGAGTTATACTTCTACAATTTTATTACGAATATTGTAATAATTATGAATATCTAGTTGCATTAAAGTCGTAATGTCCAATGATCATTTCAAACAGAAGTTACGGTTAGGAGATGTAAACCTATTGTTTTTTGTATACTGTCCTTGCTTTGATCACAAACATCTTATGTCCATCTTATATTAACAGACAATAAACTTATAAGATAATAAAACAAGGCATACATACAAAACAATTATATGGGAATTTGAAACTTTATGTAATAAGAACGAATTTTTATTTTTATTAATGTGCTTTGATATATTGTAATTTTTTCACGACCTGAGGGTTGGTAGACAACAAAGAGATCTTATCAGAGCACGTAAGTAAAACCCTGCATTAACACCTACCACCAAACACTCTTTGATGTTGTACTGTTGTATCCCATACGCACTTGAATTATGCTCTACTCATATGAAACGTAATAATTTAAATATTATACGTAATCGAAATTATATAATTTAGTTCATAACCGACTAAGTCGGTATAGTTTTCGAAGTGTTTTTAATAATTAGGACCTTATCAAAAAGAGTACGTTATTTGGGCCTAAGTACCGCTCGTTGTTCAATCACAAATCTCAGTTGCATTTTTTAACATATGTATTGAGGCAAACGGAGGTAAACATGGACGCCGCCCATGGACACATGCAACGCCAGGAAAGGAAATATCACCGAAGCGACTTAGATTCAATTATGTGCACTTTAATGTGTAGATTTTCCCACATTTAAGTGTACTATAATCCTCGAACGTGTCAGTAATGTAACGATAAAGGGGAGCACCCTTTGTTCAGTCGCGTTATAGTAGTATTTGCCACAATGGAAGTCTTTTGGATCCTTTGTCGCATCAGTTTGATTAACTTTGATCTAGGTGAGTACACTAATGGATTGTTGGAAAGAGTTCTCATCACCTGAAAGGCTTGTTCCAGATAAGACTGGATGTAATTAGGGAATTAGCGCTTCACAAAAGCCTTGTGCTTTTACAAAGACGCCAAAACAGAGAATTGTTTTCTATTCTAGGTAAGAAGTAATTTAATCCAAAAAGAATTTATAGTGTTAAGTTTTGAATTTTATTCAGTGATGCTTAGATTTGTTCACCATTATCTGAGCTTATACTTTTATAGTAAAGTATTTTAAATAATAAAATACAATCACATTTTTTTATAGTCATTGTATATTATATCAAGTTCAAAGAACAATTACATTATACCATTAGTACGACAACCTGGGGTCTTGACTAGATAATAAGATCGTTTGTATCTCCTTGATGTTTCATTGTGATCCTTGTGGGAGGTGAGTTCCAAAGGCCTGAAATCCATTTTCATTAGCCTCGTATCTCACCAAGTAGACCTCGCCATTTTCCCCGGGATATTGGAAGGAGCCACGGACGTCCAAAACTTCGTCATCGGTGCCAACGTTTCTGAGACGACCCTCCTCTTGACTCACGATACCATTAGAAGTCTCATACCTGTAATGCATATTTCAAAAGTCGTCAATCAAACAACCAATCATCCAAATTTATTTGAGTTTTATATTAATAAAATGTCAGTCGTTATTTAAGTGGAAAAACCAGTTTATGTGTATCTGTGTTTTATTCATCAAAGACAACAACCTTTTAAACAAAGATAAGATACATAGACAGTACAGCACTTAGTCGAATTTATTAATAAAGCCAGCAAGTCAAGAACATAACAAATACATACGTGTATTTATATCCGTCAATGCCGCTGTTCTCATTCTGGTATTGGAGAACCACCGCATCCTTCTCCACGGGTACAGAGACGGTTGTTACGACGAGCAAAGCAAAGACGATAAACTAATCAAATATTTAATACATTAATTATAAACGTAGTGTTACTTAATTAACTTAAAACAAGCTGATGTTTAAATTGTTAACATTTCACACATCGTATCAGTGATTTAAGTTAATATTTATTTTTAATAGTTCCAAAATATACCAGTACTTAAACTAAATAACCATACATTAACATAAATTGTGAAATACAAGCTCCCTTCTTTTATAATTAAATCGATTTTGTATGTAAATATTCTATTCTCGTTAGATTACTCACAGATTTCATTTTTTTTTTGTAGTGAGGCGAATGTCTGTGAGGACAACGTTAAACTGTGATTGGAATATTGATTCGGCACTTATATACCAATTCGTATATATTTAAATTTTCCCACATTACATTTCGATCCTAGACAATATTCCTATAGTTACAAAATATTATTACATATCTATCTATTGACCCTTCGTCGTTTTTGTTTATAATGCGAATATATATATATATATATATATATATATTTTATTTAGTTTTTTCCTCAATAAAACAACCGTTTGTATATGGTTGATTTATTTAAAAATATAACGTTTTTTTATTAAATTTTATATCGTAATACCATAAAGCCTCTTTACGAAATCAAATTATCATAATACTTAATTACCGGCGCAGCCTTGACATTCAAGCAGCGGAGCGGCTCATCGTTCGTTAAACCTGCTTTATGCTGACACGGTGTGAGTGGGTTTTTGGGTTTTTAGTGAAAGTAATCATTTTTTTATTTTATGCATACTACTGAGAGACGTCTTAAGGAATCTGATATGGAAAAAAACATTTTTTTTTTGTGAGAAGCTTTATTGCAGTTCAACTGTCTATTATGTTGTTAAGTTGTCAGCTAAGTATATTAATTGTCTATAGAATTGATTTTATAATTACTTATCATAAGAATGTAAAGTGAGATTACTGTATTCCGCCATCTTCGGTTCATGTATAAGCAGCCTTAAACAACTTTATATGTGTTACTCAAGAAGGTCAACAATCGATTAAAGCTTAAAAATCTTCATTACCGTTTCAGTAACAGTAATAAAAAGGTAAATATAAATTCTTAACGTTAGATTTATCGGTCGGTCGGTTATAGCTTTCTTAACTACTTGTGTAAAATTAAAGTTCACTCATTAAACAATGATTTTTTAGTATTTCCTAATCAAATTATTTAATTTGATTAGGAAATATTTTAAAATGTCAGTGACAATATTCCAAAACGATGCTGTTAAAATTGTATTGAGGTTGGGAAGATGGTAAGGTCACAATTTAGCATACCAGCTCAGCCGACAGTTTTAAACATACGTCGTATCCATATAATTACATCAACATATCATTTGCCTATTGAATATTAAAAGGCAAGAAAACCTTGAATAATTAACGATTAGTTTTGGCAATATTAAATGTCAGTTATAAAAAATAGAACATATTAAATTTAAATAACTTTGTTTATTAACAACATAAAAACCGTGTGTTATCACAGAATCGTTTGACGATCAACAAAAGATGGAAGGGGTGAGTATTTGGGACTAGATAAACGCTAAATTAGTGACTTATTGGGGGGGTTGGGGAAGGTGAGCGCCGGAGGCCTGGAAACCGTTCTCGTTGGCGATGTAGGTGACGGTGTAAAGAACGCCGTCGGGGCCTGGGTAAGAGAACTCTCCGCGGACTTCCAAAGCTTCGTTTTCTGTTCCAACGTTCTTGAGCACACCCTGTTCAACCCTCTTGATTCCGTTGGATGTCTCAACGCTACAAAAAGATAATTTATCAATTACCAACCATAAAGAAGTCAGAAGAGGAGAAGAGAAGTAAACACTTACGCGTTGCTGTAGTCACCGACTCCGATGTTGTCAGCGTCGTATCTCAAGATCTGGGCATCCGCATCGGGAGATGCTGGTGCAGCGACGGCTGCTGCCACGAAGAGAGCGAATACGATGAACTGTAATGTTATATAAAAATTAATCCAATGCAATTCACAAATTACTAACGAATAGTATTAGAGACGTACGGATTTCATTTTTAGGATGATTTTTGTGTTGTTGTTGTTAAGAGATGAAAGGCTCACGAGCAACTGATGCCTGCTGAATGGAGATGCGGCTTTTTATATCAACTAAAGCAGTACGGCAAGGACGCGTTGTGACATTTGAACTTAGCGTATTCGGTCAGCGATCCGCTTGTGGTAAAGGTGCTCCATGTCCGGTTAGACGAAGGATCTTAATATTAGGTATTCGTTTAATATTTCTAATGTCTTGGTTGGTTTTGTTAAGAGATTATTTAGACGAATATTTAGAGGACAAAGATCCCTTTAATGTGTCGGCAATTAGCTGAGCATCGGGACAGTTCAATTCTTGAGTAGCCTTACAATGCTTTGTTATTTTAATTGTGAGTAACACAATTTTGTATTAATTTTTTTATTTTAAAAGAGCAGCTATCGAGTTTCTTGCCGGTTCTTCTCGGTAGATGACTGCCTTCCGAACCGGTGATAGTGTAAAAATTGACGATTCAAAAGTGTCTTTATAAAGACCTACTCAAAATAAAGATATTTTAAGTTTGAGTTTGAGTTTGATTACGGGACCTAAATTAACAGCTATGTTGGAATGGAACAATAATACGATATTATTTTACGTGGCAAGATTATTATATATAGGTTATAGAAGAAAACTAAAAAAACTTAAATAGTGAAAGCGCAATGTTTCTATGCGAATCAATTATTTTTTATTCAGGAGCCAAATCATGAGAATCTATTAACATTTATTACTTCCGTATTTCATAGGTTTCTATTGCAGCACATTAGTTACAGCGAATTTCAGAATTAATCGAATCCAGTTATTATACAAATTTACTAGTTATTTTTATAACTTCGCCATAGAGTTTAATGTTAAGTTTACACAAAGTGGAGGATTATATTGATTGCATATTAAATTGCTACCATAGGTCATGAGTATGCTTGGGTAATGAATTCATACTATATTGAATACTATATTGGATTAAGTGTTTTTTTTTACATTTCTTATAATGTGTTATGATGACAAAGATATGTAATTACTATTTTTTTGTGTTGTGTTGGAAACTTAATTTAATAATCTTTATAAGTAAAAAAAAATAGAAAAATCTTATTGATCTAGACAATGAGCAAATCCATATTGTTAAAACGATAATTAAACAAATATATGAAGGCAATAAGATTAAACAAAAATTGTTATTGAAAAGTAAAAATAATAAAAGATTTCATATAATATTAGAATCACGGCTCAGAAAGTTCAGATGTACTCTTTTCCAAAACTTTATTTTGCTATATGTAACATTACTATATTTAAATTCTATAATACTCTTCTTCAACAATTTTCGGTGACTTTCTGCTATAATGTGTTCTTGGCGATAAAAGAGTTCTTCACCTTCTATAAACATTATTACTAAGTAGTAACAATTAAAATAAGTATGTATATCTGTTATTATAAATGTAGAAACTCCTTTTTTGAGCCTAAGTAATTAGTACAAATACCAGCCTATGCTAAAACTTTTTACTTTGAATCATCTTTACCGTGACGGATAGATAAGATCTATTACGATTGTTATATAAGCCGTGATTAAACGCATGATATTTGAGGTTGGTATTATGTCACTGAGGTCAAACTGGTCGACAATACACATTGCATTAACTATATTAGAAAGTCGGTAAATATTCATAGTTCAATTTTACAATAAGTGCCTTAGGCCTCCGCCCGATTTAAGTATTAGACATCATGCCGTAGATAGGTGTTTTATTATCATTATCCTATCGGATTTCTCGATTTTTTTACAACATAATATTAATTGTTCAAAGTCAACTTAAGATTCTAAGATAACGATTACTCTTTATTCGATAACTACACTATCAAATCGTTACAGTTACATTTTTTTTATTGTTTCCAAAATTACATATATAAAAAATACAGCGTTGTAATCTGTGGTGGTACTACCACTACAAGCTCAAAAGCCCTTGTTTTACCAAATCATAACAATAAACAAAACGAAACTTGATTCCCTGTCAAATGTTTAACATTATAATACATTTTTTATTATTTTACAATGAAAAATCATTGCTTCGTTATGCACGTATATGCAAGCATGTGTGTGTTACAGCACTGACTTGTTCTCATACTTATAACATTGTTAGAGACTAGACATATTGTTAACGTTGCTTCCTTTGGGAATGTATAAATCTGACTCCGTTTATTTGTTTTATATATTTAATTATTACAACAATTGTACATATAATTATAACAAAAGAAAGATATACGTGACCAATGACAAAAGGAATTAAAAAAGTTTGAACATAAAGAGGTTTCAGTCTTGTGACTGAACACTGGTTGTTGATTTTTGATGATAAGTAAAAAAATAATTACTAAAAATAAATAGAACCTTAAACAGCGCATACCGTAGGCGGTTAAGTAGCAAACGATTATCCCAGCTTAAACATATTAAAGAATGCGACCTTGTTGTACAAGTTAAGATTTTATTTCAGCACAATTTCTCGTGTCAAAGTAATTTATTCAAGGTGCATTTTTGAGGAGCCCACTTAATTTTTACGGACAAATAATTTGTAATATTATTGGTATAGACCAACACATCGGTCCATGTTTTGATTGCAAAAATTACATATTTGACTTGGCCGAAAAAATTAATGAAATAGTCGGTTACAAGTTACAATACATAATTTCTAAAACAAAAAATGAATATTTTTCTTTAATTCGTTTTATTTACTGATTGTTTAAATATTTATAATCAAAATATAGATATTGACTATAACTGACTGATACTGACTCATCGTAATAGTTTTGGCTAAGTTAAAATATTTGACATGTACCTGCGTTTGGATGATAACTTTATAAAGACACATTTCTTTTTGCTAATAAGATTCCTTATTTAATTTATCACCGTAAAATACTACTCGTGTATGAACTGCCTTATAAATTAAAGATTACCAAACAAGTTCAATGTCAACAAGTAAATAACTTGGGCAATTAGCGATCGAGTGATATATGGTTTGGTCGTCAATTCAATTTATTGATTCCAAAACCTAACCAAATTGTGTGAGCATATTTATTTACAGAATAGAAATTAAAAAATGAACAGACATATATAAAAAAGACGATTTTTCAATTCAGTAAAGTGAAACTACGGTCGTCTTGTGTGAGGGTGACGACAGCCTTCAGATTATGCAAGTACGATGCGAATATTTGAGCCATTAATTTTTGGCCATCTTTTACTACATTAATTCCTTTTTATACGTCTTACGGCTAATGTTAAATAACATTTCTTAATACGAAACACTTCGTAAAACATGTTTAAGAGTTAAATATGGAAAGAATGATTTCTTTATGTAACAATTTACGAAATAGGTAAGCAAAATTTGCGGATCTCCTGCCACGGGTACCACGAGTACCCACTAGGAAGACCCCAGTCTCAATATTGTTTGTGTTTGTATTGTTGATGAAATAAACATTTTTTCATTCTTCATTTTCAAAAGCTTAGGCAGCGAACCAATAAATACTTAGTCTGATTTTAAAATGGGTGTTCTTATTTCCAATCAGTCCAGAGTACAACACTTTCATTATCCGACTTCATTTGTTGGGATGTTAGCTATGAAGTGAAAAAGGCACATCGGCACAAGCACAATTAAGAAGGCAGAACCAAGAGAAGACTTTCAACAATACTCAACATCAGCTTATAAAGCTCGGTCCACTAAATTTTGGGTAGAAACGGACTTCATCAGAGCTGAAAGATGGCGATCCAGTCCTGATCTTAATCTATATGCATTTATGGTCAGTAATATGTAATAATTATATAATTATGTAATGTAGAGAGTAAGGCGTGTTTTACACACATAATTTGGAATCCCTAAATCAATCCATACAAATTGTCCCATAGAAAATTGTTGTTATTGATAACAATCGTCAAAAGAATGTATTGCAGGGATAGACCATTTCGAATAAGCTTAATGTATAAAACTAGGACACTGTAATAGTAATGATTTTTATGTACAATAAAAAAGATATTTTTCTTTGAATATGTGTGGCAATACAGGCAACGGCTGGTGATAATTTAAATCATAATGAACCACAAATCAAGTTTGATAGCATCATCTTTGCCTCAAGGCTTAATAAGTTGTATTTTATCGGTTTATAAATACATTATAATATGAGGTAATGTCATTTTAAATTTAGGATTAGTCGCGACCATGAAAGTAGATTGTGCTGTATTAGAATTCAATAAATAAAATTATTATTTTAAATTCCTTGTATCATAGAGTAAAGGCGTTCGCACATGTCTCTTCTCAATGAAGTGCTCGGTATGAACCGGCTATAATTTTAACCTTACGTTATTATTACATAAAAACCAACATGCTAGACATATTAATTATATTTATCTGGTATTTATGAGCATATGAGTCGACGCGTGAAAGCCTGACATTCTCATCTGCAAATGCCACAACTATTTCCAAAGAGTTGGCGTAATGCACACTCGATCGATTATTCACCGATTTACTTTTTATTGACACAAACACATTTATAGTAGTGCTAAGTATATTTCATAATCATTAGTTTTATAATTATTAAATTTACCAAGCCTTAGAAAATTTGACAATAAGTTTATTTAAGAACTTCGGGCCTCGTATCGCGCAAGACGTCGGGATATAGCGGGTAAATTAATTTAAGTCTATTGAAAAATAAACTTTTTGTTTTGTTTTAGTTTTGAGGTTTGATTTGTTAAATATTAAGTTTTTTTTATTATAACTTTTATTAAAAAGGTTTTGTGATGTTTTCTTTAAGTCTTGTTATCTGGTTTTAAATCTTTGTCTATATTTAAGATGATTATTTTTAAGTACTATTCCAAACACGTGTATCTTAGTATATTATAATAGACTTATCTGAATTATAAGTCGTTTGCGAAGCTTACTCATTTGCATTGAAATGACACACGAGTGAATCAATTCAAGGTAAAATATCTCTTTGGGTTATATTTTATTAAGTTGTTCATACCTTTTGGGAATTGAGGCGCTATATGTGATTACCAAACACCAATAAATGTATTGCATAATGCATTTTATTCCTCAATGGTTCTCATAAATATCGATTTGAAGAATCAGTCAAGGTCGAACTGTGTTTCACAAGAGGAACATTCAGACATTTACCCAACAGCGCTCTCTTAATATTGAATTTAACCAATTAACAGTTCAATATTATCTCTGAAATACTCTAAAAGCTTAGAAGGATTTCCTGAAATACTTTTAAGACTAAAATAAAAAAAAACCGAATAATTAAAAGGCAAAAAAGTGAGTCCTAATGAAATAAAGCGGTATTACGTGCTTGACACATTACAGCTGGTTCACCTTGACACGCGGTGAATGTCGCGTGGAGATGAGCAATAAAAAAACTATAACTCCATTCGACACTCGTGTTCGCAGACCATTCGCCGGCCACGTGCTACTGTGCCCTTGTTGGACACGGCACGGGAAATAATCGTCTTCAGTATTCATTTACAATTAAACAAAAGTTATCTATGATCGTCAATTTCTGTTTAAGTTATTACAATTGGCTTTTGTAAATAGAAGCCAGTTTTTTTAAGTAAAAGGATAGTGCTTGTTAGTGGATTCGAATAATTTCAGGTTTGTATTATTTAATAACATGAATTAAATATAATCAGTAGCTGAACCGGCAAACGTTGTTTTGCCATATAAATTATTAGAAATAAATTTAATTCATACTTTAGCCTCAAGAACACGTGGTAGTCATGCTATTGAATTGTAGCTTAAATGACACGTTTGTCGTTTTACTCAATCCAGTCGAAAAGTATCGACGTCTGTTAGAATCTTTTGGAGTTGACAGATAATTGTGACTGTCAATTAATAATATAGACCAATAATTTGCAATAAAATAAAATTTCGACTTTAATTAAAAATCTAAGCTATCCTATATCTCAAGTTGGACCAGACTGCTCACGGTGTGCCAATTTAATTTAAAATCGGTTATGTAGTTTAGAAATCTATCGGGGACAAACATCGTGACAGGAGATTTATATATATAAGTAACACACCTTTATGGTGTTTATCTTGCTCGTTTAAAAATATTAGTTAAAATATGAAAATAGACTTTTTAAAAAGATAACACAATGGAACTGCGCAAAAACAGATTTGACATTTAGCGATGATGTTCACCTGTGTTCGGAATGTTTCGATAGTTTTTTTTATATTAGATTATTGTTTATTATCCAATAATATAAATACGATTTAATCGTTATTTTTTTTTGATGCATGAGTGAAGTAAATATTAACTTTTGATACAAAGTGATTTTTTTTTTGTTAGCAGATTTTATACCATCTAAATTTATAAAATCGGATAAAACCTATTAAACGAGACGGAGAATTGTATTTGTATATCGTATGTCCTTCATCTGTATATTCCAAATAGCACGCCTGGTTGTCCACGCCTATAAACCTTGAGTTTATGTTGCGTTCCTAAGTTGTTGTGTAGCTGTTATAACACATGTGAGAAAATTATAGAGTCGACCTGTACTAATTTAATGACCTCCCTAAACAGACCTATGGGATGAGGCGAAAGGGCCTGGTTAGTAGGATAGAGCGCGTTGGAGAATTTGTCTCTGCCCCATTGAGGGGACATAGGATCTTAAGTCACAATTATAAATAAGCTCTGTGTATACATTTTTGGATCCATAATAATATATTGTTGCAAAAGTTTGGGAATGAATTAGCTTCAGCTTAGCCTTGCTTCATAAAGTGTACTGGGATCATTTCCAAAAAATTAAACCAATACGAGTTTCTTGACTGTTTTATCTCAGCTTGGTCGCGTACAAACAGGCGTTTAGATTGAAGACGTTGAATGGTCCTATGTACCTTAGTGAATAAAGATATTTTGACTTTGACTTCCTCTTTACCTTTAACTGTGTAAGAACACTGAAGTACAGTACATAGTTAGTGTCGTTAGAGCAAAAAAGCACATCGTCAATGCATCCCTTTCTCTTTGTCGCAGACACGCGCCAACATCAAAGGCGAAATACCAGTAAAAGTAGATTAACTTTTTTTTTCGGATTTAACATTATTTTTATTTAAGATGGTGATTTCCTTGCTCAGCGTGTAAGCATTGCCATACAGCGAGGAAATGCCGCCAGCATTGTGGGTACTCTGCCACAGGGACCAAACTGTTTAAATTAGTTTTAGTTTTGTGTTTTGTTTTATTTTACTAACTTAAGTTACTTATTAGGTTAAAACATTGTTAACGATAAATATAATAAAATTGATTAAAGCTTATTTAATTGTTTAAATTTATTAATTTGATCACACCTAATTTATATAATAACTTATTCAAAAAATTACACACGCATACAATATGTAATAATAAACGAATAAAACTATAACAGTAAAACAAATTCAAAAAGTTTAGTCCTTGTGGCTGAGGGAGAAAAGCTTAGTTATAATTTAAAAAAATACAGACAAATAGTGACAGACATAAAAGTGTGTTAGTAAGTGGTATGTGTATACAAACTTTAAATATCAAAAATATTAATATTAAAATATATCATATTTTTCAAATATATATTTTTGTTAAATGTCTCATAAATGATATAGGGCATTTGGGTAATTCATGCTGCGTGTTGTATTTACGAGATACGTGTATACATATCACAGATATGTAAAAATGTATTTAATGTTTATAAGACAATATAAATTAATACCTTTCACTATATAGATAGAATAAGATCTCTGGCTTTAATTCGAAATTCATCAAGTGAAAAAACGATTGTCAAGCAAGTTTTTAAATAAACTACAACAAATATACTACATTTTAAATAAAAAAATGAAATCGCTCTTTGTAAAATTAATTAAAATAATAAAAAAACGCTTTAATAAATTCTTGTACACTTTTTCTGGATAGTATCAGGTTGTGTAAATTATTTTAAAGGTATCTTGTTTGACTAACGGCTTCTACAATGCGTTAAAGTATCTGACATAGCAAATGCATAGCTTTAACTAAAACAAAATATATATTTTTTAATTTTAAACATTAGGTCCTTCATAAAATGAGCGTACCAATAGTTAAAAGGCCATCAACGCATTTACGAGCCCTTGGCCAAGTGCTTTTAATGTTCACTTTTCTATCGTACCCTTCTGTGCCAATCTTATACAAACAGAGAATCTCTTATAATAATGACTTTGATGAATAGCTTTTACGCGTTTCACTATAGCATTCATAATAAGTATGTATTGATAAGTAGGTTGATTTACAAAACAAGCTTAAATATTACATCTGAAAGTGGACGACGCGCCTAACAGCCTTTCTGGGCAATAAATAACAAAGACAACACCTTGTTAACTGCAAATTATTAACAACGGAAAAATAAAGCCGAGTGGAAGCCATGCTTTATTTCTATTGTTTCCCCAGCGAGCTGTAAGCATTAGTTACTTTATGTTAAGTTTTATTTCGTTGAGAATGACTAGCTAATATGATTGAGCTTTTAACCTTGTTTTATTCATAATTTCAATCTTTAAACCCTCGCAGCCATAAGAAGGAGGTTGTATTCTGCAGTGTTCTTGATTCTATGTGTAAACGATATAGATAAATCCTCCTACACGATAGCCTCGCTTCAAAAAGTCTTCTGGCTACATTGCCACAAAAAAATAAACCAAATCGATTTTCTTGTCTGCTTCTTCTCAGTTTGATGGCGTAGAACCATTCAGATTAAATACGTCATAAAATGGTCATATGTACTTTAATGAATAAAGAGATTTTGACTTTTTCGTGTACTATTTCCTCTGTAGTTAATGTGGCGATCATATTTTTTTTTAAGTTGGGAAAATTATAACAGCAACACATAATTAAAGCGTACCCTTTGAATTGCTCTGATCCTGTGGGAGCTTCGGCGAGACATGTTAACTACTTTGCATTTGTTTGTGAACGTACCTATATTTTTATGTCGCTCTGCTGTATGTCATAATTTAACGTATCTTGGTTAATGGTTCAATCAAGTAATATAATATCCATTTTTAACATATAAGATTTTCTTTTTTTATATTTATAAAATCATGTTAAGTCAAGCGTAGAAATTTCTTATATTTTGGTGCAAACGGAACATATATTTTACTTCGCTCCTGGATATTGTAATATTGAGGGCATTATGAAAACAAAACAAAGTATAAAAAGCAGTTTAGTTAAAATTCCGTGTGTTTTGTTTGCAGTTGTTAAGAGAACAATGCATACGCAAAGTATTTTAAAACATTCACACAAATAAATTGTACAAAGTGCCAAGCAAAGGGGCAGTTTTAATAACGGTTCAGATAGTATTATTTATCGCGCAGGTATTTGGAAATCCGCCAGTAGATAACACAAGAATCTGTATTTTAGCCTCGTAAATTTCATGTAATTTCGAAAAAAAAAACAACTTAACGTTCGCTCCCTCGCTTAATACCTTAACGACTACTGTACGTTGTTAATATTTTTGTCTTTCTCATGTAAATAATATATAAATAAACTGAAACATTATTATTCGTGTACCGATGTATTATTCACACTTTATTTCACTAAAACACTAGTGGTAGATGATGTTAATAAATGTTAGCCTTATCGCTAATAGGCGTTCTCTTCCAGACAACCCACATGATTTATTATTGAAATGTTTTATCAACAATACACAAAATATTGTTCTCCAGCAGTCCTTCTATGCTTTATTGAGAATATTTATTACTTGAGTAAATTTCTATAAAGGTTAAAATTGTAATAAAATGTTGGCGTGGTCTTGGAATCGACACAAAAACAAAGGGGCTGGCAGAAGATTTATAGAAACACTTGGCATATTGCAGTGCGTCCTACAAGGTGAACTATCCGCCCACCCATTATATCACATTACATTATATTATATATACTCCGATGAAAACTGGATGGACTGGATGACGATATTTTTCGTGTTGTGTTTAAAATTCAAATGTATGTTATAATGCGTATATCTTTTCTTAAGAAAAGGAACCCGCAGTGCTGGCCTGTTAATTAAAATAATCAAAATTAATATCACTTTATAAATAGGATTTAATTCAAATCAATAAATAGAACCATGCGATGAATTGTAAAGGGATTTGATTAAATGTTTATTGTTGAGTGTATTCCAGTTGTATGTAGGAATGACTCAGGTAGTCTAGATTATGTCTAGAGTCGAGTTCGCGCCGACTTTATTTATGGTTCAACACGTGAACACAATTTAGATTTTTGTCTTTGGTATTTTTGTTTACAATTTCTTGCCCTTGAGTTGACCTTAATTATTTATGTTTCAGTAGATCCCTTATGGAGAGATAATAAAAAAAATAAAGATTTATTTTAGATTTTTAAAATACAATCTTGTTAGAATTTAGCCCTAAACGGGGAAAACATTTTGTTCTATGAAGCTGTGCGGTTTAGAGGAAGTCTGAAGTAGGCTTTGAAGTTTTTTTGTGTACAGGGCTGGCTACGTAGGTTTAACAAACACTTCTTACTCCAAAAAGGTATAAATATCCCAAAAGCACTTAAGTAACACAAAATGTAGCACCTTTCGAAATCTCCAAGCGAAGTGCTCGAAAGTGTGAACGCTTTGATTGTAATGCGTCCTTGACCGGAAGTGCCATTTCCTCTCTCCACCTGGCGTCCAGACGACTTCCGGTACACTTCCAGCGGTCGAGCGCTGGAAAAGCAGCTAAGGCCGATTGTATGTTTTAAAATTCTTTGATGTCAATGTCATTCTTCTTTTGTTTTTTATACGATTAAAAAGACTTGGTAATTCAACTGTAGCCTCTGTAAATTAAATAAAGCCCGAGAAAATGTAAGTAACGAAACTTTGTAATATAAAAATCATGGAGCCTCACAAACTTTGAGGGTCGAATAAAGTATTCATTAAAACTGTACAAGTTTCCGCCAGGTACCGGGAGAGATGCTCATCTTTTATAAATTAAAAATGTTTAATTTTTCATCGAATGCCGGATCGTGATTTCGCTAAAAGTTTTTATTGAAGAAATTTCTTTGTATCAGATTAAGCTGGAATGTAATGATCGTTAAAAAAGTTTTCACTACGAAGAATATATCTGGAAATTTATAAAAAAATTCAGTTTTCTCAGACATGAAGGTGAATATTGCAAAGCTGTGATACCATCTACTAACAAGTTAAAAGCTCGTATGAACCCGATAGTACTCGTGAATTTATGTACTTTAAAATTATATATAGTACTAATATTAATTGAAAACTTAATGCCTTATATTTGCTAAATTTTTTTGAAAGGCGTATTTTTTTCGAAATAATCATAAATTAATACTGTATAAACAAAAATCATTTCTGTTTATTTTTTATTAATTGCAAATTAATATTTTTATTTACAAAAAAATATGAATATACGTTATCGAAATCTGAAACGGTGTTTGTTAAATGCGAATGAAGTCATGGGACGTGTCTAGTTAAATTCATGGAGCAATCTGAGCACCGGCTGCTGCACCTACCTTCGTTTCATATCCTGATGCTGCTCATATATTTTTTCTAACGTTGAAGCGAACTAAGCATGGAGATTATTTTCTAGAAAAAAGGTGACACCTATTGTATCTCTGTGTAAATTTCCATCGAGTAAATACGACGAATTTTCTATTTTGCTACGTGGAATACAACGTAAGAAATATATCGTAGAAAACTAAAAAAGTTTACGACTTAAAGGTTGAAAATCTTACGAGATTATATTATACTATTTAATAACTTTTTCTTTCTTTCGACATACATAAATACTTCGCGATTATATTAAAATGAATACGTAATTTCAATAGCCTTTATTCGACCATTGATGGTGTTCTATCTCCGAAGTAAAAACGCATTTATAAAGATAAAAAGATCCACTTCCACGTAGACAACCGTTCGTTATTAGGTATGATCGAGCCACGAACAGTGGATTTCAATAAAAGCCTCGACCTTTTGTTACGTGTTACCAATATTTGAGCTCGACTCGCTCGCCAATATTAAAAGATTCATTTCAGATCACTTCGTTCATCATTCGCGATCCCTCTAATATCACAATTCAAACCTTTTTTGATAACAGAAATGTAGGTTTTACTTTGCCATTGTATCTATATTCTATGAAAATTATTCACTGCGTTATAAGTGTGAGAGTTGTAACACTTTGTTTCAATCTGTTATACGAGTAGATACGCTCGACAACTTCAACCGCGTACCAACACTTTGTGGAACCAATTGCCAGCGCAGGTATTCCCGAGCCGCTATGACTTGGGAACCTTCAAAAAAAAGACCGTTCCTCTTCCTTAAAGGCCCGCAACTCACTTGTAAGCCTCCTGGCGTTGCATGTGTCCATGGGCAACGGTTACCATCACTCGAAGTGCTGCCTGCTCGTTTGACATAAAAAAAATATTGTGTTTTTACAATAAATCTAACAAAACCGTTGGTGCAATATGATAAAGTATCGGTTCAGGATGAATTGGTTGTGTAAGCAGTGTTATGAACGAAATGAATGCTGATGTCTATGTGCGGAATATGAAAATGTGCGGTTTACAGTGTAGACGACTAGATAGAAGTCCACATAAACAAGTAAAATTAAACATCGTCATAAAACACGGAGACTGCACGAAAATGCAAATGCAATGGTCACAATAATTTCCGCTAGTCGCGACACGCATACAACTAGCTCCTAGCTAGAAATTAATTCACTCGTGATGTGTTTTAAACTGTATATTTTCACATAATAATTTTAAACATAAAATATTATTGTAGAATAACAGTCATACATTTAATATGGTCCACTCGATGGAATTGTTTCTTGATGAATATCTTTGTCACGAGAAAATCTGAAACCTAAAATCAGTAAATAAATATCGTGACATACAAAAGTTTCCAAGTTTGACTGAGACGAATCCATTCAGTGGAGTAACATCGGAATTATACCGTTTACAGGAACCGATCCCACGACCCCCATTACTCATCCCGATGTATTAATGACAGCCAGCTTGCCTGACTTACCTTTTTCGTACTCGTGTATGGGCCATGTCATAGAATATAGCGTTTTAGTTTACCCTCCTGGTAAACTACTAAAATCATCTAAAAGTTTTTATGAAATAATGTCTCAATAAGGACTAATACGCTGGTGTAGTGCTTGTAGTTTGTCTGTTAAGCTTGTCTTAATATAACGTAATATTGTACTATTTTGGTGATAAAACATGAGTATATTTTGTATTAGATTTATCGCTTCCGTTTTTAACATTTACCAAAAGGCAATTAGACGGAGTACATTCTATTTTCATCTATAAAACATTGCAAATAAGATTCTTATTCCCATGCTAGCTGCACAGTGGTACTAAGCAGGTTGAGCGGCTCACGTTACAATTTTTCTTTGTCACAAAGAGACGGATTTGGGCAGAATTAATTTACTGAGGAAATTTTATTAAGTGGTTTTTAAGGTATGTACGTGAGTGGTCGATTAGGCTGGGGGATAAATGTTCTTGACGTACACCTTGGTAATGTGTCTTCATTACAGAATAATATTGAGCTTTGCGCGAGAAAAACTGTATCAGTTTTCTATATATGTATGTATTAAAGATGGTATTACAAAAAAGATAAGATCTGTGTGCCTTTGTTTTTATTAAATTTATGGACGTAGACTTAATAGGCAAATAGCTTTATCAGCCTTGTATGAAGTGCAATGAGACAAGTTTCAAGATTTAAATTAGAATATAACTTTTATTTCTTTTCTTGCTTATTTTGTATCAAGGAATACAAGGCATTGGACCGGTGACAATAAAAATAATCTCTCGTTAAGGCAGGTTGGGAATAGAATATACAATTATTTACTTCCCTTCGCGGACTGAATCTTAAAGTCCGCAAATTGTAAATAGTCGCTGTTTCTTAATTAGACTCCCCCGTGTAACTTAGTTAGGATACAGTTTAGAATACTTTGTTTTTATTAATTACTATTTGTTAAGGGAACTCGTCGCAAGAGGATTTTGTCACGTTTTCAATCATTTGATTTAGTTATAAAAAAAAACAATTTCTAGCAGATGGAAAATGTAGTGAAAAAACCTGAACGCGTATTAAATACAATAAAATATTCAATTACATATTTTATATACTCTATAAGTTAAAAGGAGAAGATATTAATTACAATTTAAATTGCTAGCCTGTGGTAGCTTAAACGTATGATATTTAGAATTGGCGGGAAAATCAAAATGCGAGTCCACAGACTAAACACAAAACGTCACATATTACACATAATATAAATGTTCTTCTTAAATAAATACTTGTTATATTTAGTGAGTAGAATACAATTGACTCTATTTGGAACAAAATATACCAAGAAGGTTGAATATAAAAGTTTTAATCCTAAAATGGAATCCCATCGGATCACATTACGTTGTAAATGTCGTCTGACATTATCGTTGTGAAAGTTCTGCGATACCCCGTGTATGGGGCAGGCTAAGCCGTCAGGTGAGCCGGTGCGGGCTTAGAGGATTAGGGAGGTTCGATCTATCTTGATGATGTATTATTTAGTTCATTGTCATCGACACATGTCCATAATTACACATAACAAGGAAAAATTCAGTTTAAGACGAGAAAAAAAAAACTTTTTAGCATAATGAGGTAATGTTATTTAAATGAATGAAGAATTCACATAAAATAATATGCTGAAGTTCCACCCCGCGGTCGGCTGAACTTTGTGAAGATTCATTTAAGGGAACTTTCCAGAATTGGCCACTTTACGAACTTCACCTGAATTTACAAGTTGGAAATTTTAATGAAAAAATAATTTCAATTTGTCCACTCGCAAAACTTTTCTTACTCTCTGCTTGCTTATGTTGAGTGATAATTAATTTACAACTGATCAAAGTACAGAATATGTTACAAAATTTACAACATAAATACTTTTATTCATTTATTTTACACACGTATCGTGTTGCCTAACCGATAGATAACCCGGTTCTACATTATTACTTAAAATAAAGTCGATCTGGCGTCTGTAAAGTTTATAATTTTGCGCAGGTGTTAATCGAGACATGTTGATCAACAAGTTGTTCAACTTGTGACAGGAGACGTTGCGATGCATATTTCCGATTTGTATGAAGAAATAAACTATTCTTAACAACAATTTCAAATATTTTCATATCACCCGATCGTGAATCCCACTGCTCTATGCAATAAAGAGAATATAATCCAATAGAACATGTTAAGAAGACATAATATAGGTACACGAAGGTCTACTACACAACAGCGGGGCGCATCTAAGCAGCTACGTACTTTATCCATTAGTCGTACTTGCGGCGTAAGTCTGAAATCGTGTTTGATCCGGCCCGATCCGCTCCCGACCGGTTTAATCCGGCTCACCTGATCCGGGCGGGCGACTTGCGGCCGCGCCTGTCACAGGATTAAACTTGCAGCCCGTATACTGTTGTGGATACGATCAAGTTGGTATAAATATAGATGTGTGTATTTTCTCTTTATATGAAAGAGGCAGTACTATATGTGTGTGCGTTATCCACATCTAAAGAAAAATATATGAAGGGTTCGGTATAAATCAATGCAAAAGCGGTATAATAATATAAAGTTACCGAGGAGGATCGTTTTGTTATGCAACTACAACAATTAGTATTAAAATAACTAGAAGAATTAAGTTCAGGCAACATTTAATTGTCCTAAAGTTTAAAAACATAAGTTGAATACTTTCATGTTTATTACGCTGTGAAATGTCATCCTTATTATTTCAATACGTAGTCTGCGAAAGAAAAACAAGTGCGGACATGTCATGATTATAAAAGATGGATGCATTGTAAACTGCATGACGGCTAAGAGTGAAAATAAAACCTGGCAAATATCAGAGAAGTGTTGTTTTAATAATGAGTGGTAATCGTGAAGTCGGCAATGCAGACGCCACGCCTTACAAAAACCCTACGTAGACACTTTTTTCGCTGTCAACTAAATCTGGGTATTTAAATAACAGTTTTCTAATATTAATGAAGAAATAAAGAGAAATACAAATTTAATTGAATATAAACACTATAATTGCAAACAAATCAAACTAATTACATAACGGATTAATTTAAAGCGGTAACAGGAGTTGAAAAATGGACGAAAAGGGGTTTTTTGTGAATACCTGAGTAATTCATGCTAACGAATGCAAGCCAATTAATTAAGAGCAGTCTGACGTTCTCAAATCTGCTGCTAAAGGAGAAAACTAACCAGTTAAGGATTCCGTAACAAAACGAGCATTTTCAAAATCCAATATGAAAAGTCTGATTTGAAAGGTATTATGTTCTTTTCACGAAAGTTGTTATTATAAGTAAAGAAAACGATATTTAAAAATACTTATAAAAGTCAGACCAAGAATAGATAGAATATTGTAAATCTATGGAGAATAACAATTTCTGTGTTTGATTTTCAATTCAATCTTAGTTTTGTTAGTACCAAATTACACCTTACTGGAACGATGTAAAAATATTTTAATGTAAACTCCGGTGTATGATAGCCCTAACTACTAATTAATATAGTAGAATCTCATTTCTGCAATGAGATCTGGTTTAAGATTAAGGTGTTTTGCCATACTATCTCCATTTTTGAATTATAAAGATTTTTCACTTTTAATTTTTAACCAGTGACTAACTGGCTGTAAATGGATCTTTTTAATGAATTCAATTAAGAACTTCTGTTTTAATGTTAATATTAAAACTTATAATAGAACAAACAGTGTCATAACTATTGTATTGGCTTGGGTTTGAATAATATAATTATGTTGATTAAAATGTATATTATGCAATTGTTTTAAGTGTGAATAGTTTGCATGATAGTTATGTTAGACTATGATACTAAAAATAATCGAGTCATAAATCGTACAAATAGGAATGAAATTGTGTGTTTAGAGACTGAAGCCACTCGGGGTACAGTGACTACATGGCATTTGTCACTCCCCCGTGAGTTAAGAGTGATGTGTGATGTCGATGACAATTGACGATTCAAAAGTGTCTTTATAAAAAAGACCTACTTGAATATAGATATTTTGAGTTTGAGTTTAATAATTTTTACTAAAACTTCGTTGAAGACACGGAAAACACTGTAAAGGTTGTTGAATTGTTTCCTTACTTATTCCTCACAACAATAATTATATAAAATTAAAAGTAATTAAAAAGAAAATGATAATAATTCTTCGTTTTACGTTTTATTTCAAGATTATAGGAAATTTTACATCTTAGTGAACGCACTGTACGATTTGATGATTGATGGAATAAACGTATTCGTGAACTTCGATTTAAAGAGCCGTGGTTGAGTATATATGTAGTAAATAATATCGATAGACTTAACATCGATATTCCGTGTTACATCACTACGCCAGCGACCGTGAAATCAGGAATACAAAGAGGTCCCGGGCGCATCCCGTGAGAGATGAATTGTTGCCTTAATAGATCTCAAATCACCTGAAGAAATTCTTTACAGAACTTATTGTGTTCTCTTTAAAGGTATTTTCTTTGATTTATTTCGTAATATTTAAGTAAATAAAGCACGATTTTGACACAAACAAAACCAGTTAAAAGGCATAAGACTTTTTTAATTAGCTGGTGCTTCCAAAGATTAAAAAATATATATTCTAAACAGCTTTTTTTATAGAAGAGGGGGCAAACGAGCAGGAGGCCCACCATAGAGGTGAAGTCGCCGCCCATGGATCAATCAATCAATCAAATCAATAATAAAAGCATTTTTACCGTATTCTAACCAGATAAAACTAGTGTTTACAATATACTAATACACTAAAATGGAATCCTTGAATACTAAAGGGAAAAATAGATATCTACTCGTCAAAAATATATGTTTTATTTAACTTGAGAGTAAAGAAACCAATACCATTTAGTTTTCGTTCAGCTGCAAAAATTCCTTGACGGAGACAGATGGGCGGCGAGATAATCGCCCAGATACGGGACCTTCTTAAGGTGGAACTCTTATCTGATGAAAAGGATTCTGGAGGTAATAGCCAATCTTTTGTTTCCTATTTGTTTGCGTACACAATACAATATTGACAAACACGGTGCTTAAGAAGCAATGCTACGATGTAATAAATTCTATGACGTAATATTTGCGAACATTCCCAATGTATAAGTTTTGTGGTATTTAATTATATATTTTTTTAACTATTAGTAATATAATCTCATACGTTATTCACGTCTTAATAATTAAAATTAACTATTTAATATATCCCAATGAACAAAACTAAAAAAGTGCTTGGATCACCGGTACTGACTACCAGGCACCTACTTAATTATTTTTAATTAGTAGTTTTACTAAGTAGTTTTTAGTTAGTTAAAACTGGTAGTTTTGTCTGGTAATTGATAATCATAATAACTGTGCGAATTTAAAATGAGGCTAGAGATTCAGCTGATGATAGGATACCACTTCTCTTCCCGTGTCGTGTAGCCAGTACAATAATTTTTTGATTAAAATATTCTGTTGACTCAATTGAAAAACAATAGAAGCGAGAAATGAAAGTTAATCAAGTGTATTATTATTATCAATAAATAAACGGCTTACGAGGTAAAGCTCTCACTGAAACACTTTGCGCTCACGTAAGCTATTACGAACAAACTAAATGGTCACCGGACCTCATTACTGGCGTCTTACCACCCCCCCCCCCCTGCCCCCGAGGGGTGGAGGCTAAGTGACTCCGAACGGAAATAAAGGTGCACGCGACTGGAGGTAATGTTAATTGAATTTCTGCAGACGCGTGCGTAGTGATGTGGTGCAACTGGACGAAAGAATATGATAGAAAAGTTTAAATAAAACTTTTTGGTACAATTTACATATAAGAACTATAATGTTGACATTAAATGAGTGTAATTTATTTATTTCTTGACTGGCTGAAGTGGCTATTTTGACGATAAAATCTTTTTTTGGGCTCACGTCAACTATAACATAATTTTGTACTTGGCATACCGATATTGAATTTATTATTATATTATTTATTTATGGTATTTCCAAACCAATACGATGTAGGTTATAACTTAGGATCCTTCAAGAAAAGATAGTGCCATTTTCAAAAGGCCGGTTTCGCAATAGCCACAGTAAGGTCCTAATCAAGCCATTTGATTGTCTATGGGCGGTGACTTTATGGTGTGCCTAATCGTATAAAAAACATTAAAAGTATCGATATTATTTTAGAATCCCATCTCTATAGCCACCATTCGAGTGATACCTACGCGCGACCGCGTACTACGCAAGATTAAACGTCACAAACCGTCTGACATTTCCACAAGAAGTAGAAGAGTCGTAACAGTTTCTACCAGGACCTTAACATCTGCCATTTAAAGTATAATTTACCCAAATGTAAATGCAAACGCACCTGCAAATAACAACTTTTAAATATTCCATTGTGTTTCAGGAATTTCTGATAGGACTCAATTTTATATAGATTCATTAATTATATTTTATTTATTTTTTAATATCGTACGATACAACATAAGAAACTATTATTTGTTTAAAAGACGACTAGGTGATCAAGTTAGTATTTTCCATCATCAGTTCAGACAAATATTGATTTATGAAGACTCTCTTCTTTTCTAGATATTTACCTATTTTCAAAAATTTAATATATTATTGTAGTGGAGAGAGGAGTAAATTGTAACTCCAATTATTATCTACCCAATTTTCTTATCTAAGTAGCATTTATCTATATATTAACATTAAAACCACTGAGTTAAAAGGCTAATAGTAACAAAAGTAACCTATAAATTGGATACCAACGAAGCGTGAAGCAGTATGTGAGGTACATCCATTCATGGACAGTCAATTGAGCCTACAAATCGTTCGGTGGCCGCCTAACGACAGCCTTTTAGGAAAGGTGACCCCGCATTAACCTTCCTACTCCTTAGCTTATATTACCTCACATCTTTTTCGTTGACAATTAAATCCAATATATGGTTTTTTAAATCAGAATATCAACTTATATATTGTTCTTTAATTCAAAATAATTACACAGAGCTTTCTTGAAAATCACGAATTAATAATGTAATTAATTCGCAAGTTAACAAAGTTTTTATTGTAGAGGATAAACATTCACAATAGTTCCATATTAAAGTAAAACCGACGAATTTGGTCTTAAGAAAATTGATGTGGTTTCTATAGATGATGAAAGAGGTGACTCTTTGAGAATTGGTTAGCAGTAGATGGTCCACGGTCGATCTGTCTGAACCCACCTCGCCCGCTCTTTATAGCGGTCCAACCGGCTGATAGGCCAATTATTACTCTCAGTACTAACGATTTGTATAGATACGACATAAACTTCTTCACTGGGAATAAGCAATCTTTTGCTTTATAGCGTTCACAAATTGGCAAACTGATATACAGTTCAATGCTATATGTTTTTGTAGTTTGTCTTTCAGAACATTCACAACATATAAATGTCTGATTTTGTAATCGTTATGCCGCGGCTATTAAATCGCCTGTCCCTTTATCATTTTCGTACAGAATACCTTTTTTATAAATATGAATATAAAAATTTAACATAACTTACAACTAAAATTGTAAGTTATGTTAAATTGATTTTATTCTCATACATTTTGCTTTGTGTATATGCTAATTAAGGTCTTTCTTCTTTCTGTATTATTAGTGTTTACAGACTTATAATAGGTTAGTGAAAAAGATTAATTATTAATAGTATAGATAGCCTTATCTATATAATTCCAACGTCCAGCCGTAATATAAAAGCGGGTGCACTTTGAGCATGTTACCTTAGTCCATTTCCTACAGAGATAGTTTTTCTTCCACATTACTTACAGCGCCTGCCCACGATGGGGTAACTTTTACTACGGAATTTAACTTAATGAAATCCTATGCAGGCAAAATTATACGATTCTTATTTAACTTAATAACTAAAGGGAATATGTAATATATGCATCAAAAGTTAATTAGTTATTAGTGTGTACACACCATCAAAATATGGATTTGAGATATTCCGATGTCCTCTTGATGCTGTCTGCTTATACAACACTGAACCAAGTATACAAAATACACAGAACATATATAAACAAGAATGTTCTCTAATAAGTAAAATCAATTATATTGTGTCCACATTTCTTTCAGACATGTTACACAATAAATATAATTAGCTAAACAAAAAACTAATGAATGTAGCCACTCTATCAATGTCCCGTCCTGATTGATCGCATTGATTTTATGATATCACCTCGCTGATTAACTTCTCTTCCCTTTGTAACAGTGATTATTCATTAAAAAAAATCTATTGTAACGCCTATGTTTATATAATAAGCTTAATTTTTTTAAATTTCTATTTTAAACCCTCAAGAAATGATAGTATGAGTGATGCGTTTATCCTCATAAAATAATCTTTTTTACATAATATTAATTTCCGGAGGTCATGAAAGAATACATTGCGTGAACTTTGTGGCCATTCGGCTTCCAGAGACCACGGGTTTAGTGAGATGACTAAAAAGGAAGAAGCCTTGATAAGATAAGTACTAAATCAGACACATAATTTAAAGAACACACGTAAAAAGTGCTATCCCTTATATTATTATAATTATATATAATTAAATTATAAAAAAATACTTATTAGTGTTAATTAAGGCTAGACAGTAAGTTTAAATGATTTGTCTGTGTGATAACGAAAACAAATCTAAAATTAAAAAGTGTCTTGTTAACTGTTATATAGAACTATTAAACTATTGTTCACATTATGTAGCAAGTCGATATCGAAGTATACAGTAAACAACGGACCTGTTTACCTCACAGTAACCGAACCCTGACACACGACACCACCTTTTATCTCAGCAAACAGGCGGCAGGTGCTTGCCACAAATGCTATTTGCTCTGTGGAAATCAATCTGATTGTTTGGATATTTTATTTAGATAAATAATAGACTTGTGATTTTTTCCCGATATAATATTACATTAATAGATTTCAAAAAACTGATGTTAACATTAAGGGTAATAACTAAGCAATTAAAGTTGTAAATGTTGTTTTTATGCTATTAGATGTCTTTTAATGTTATAATTTAACAATGCGAGCGTGCGTTAATAATTGAATGTAACCGCGTATTCAGTCTGAGAGTGTAAGCTTGACGCTGTATTTCTATGTCAATATGTTTTTCTATGTCAATATGTTTTTCTAAGTCAATATGTTTTTCTATGTCAATATGTATTTCTATGTCAATATGTTTTTCTATGTCAATATGTTTTTCTAAGTCAATATGTTTTTCTATGTCAATATGTATTTCTAAGTCAATATGTTTTTCTATGTCAATATGTTTTTCTATGTCAATATGTTTTTCTAAGTCAATATGTTTTTCTATGTCAATATGTATTTCTATGTCAATATGTTTTTCTATGTCAATATGTTTTTCTATGTCAATATGTATTTTTATGTCAATATGTATTTCTATGTCAAGTATTATCTAACACAGCAATTTACAAGAAATTTAATTAATTTTATTTTAATTGTACGCTACGCCGTAGCACGTAGAGGTGCACTAAAAGGTTGTATTGCCAACATGCCTTTGTGAATAAACATTTTTAATAATTACAATATAAAATATAGCTTTACTTTTATGTGTAAACCCAAAGCTTTTTATTTACGATATTATATAATATAGTATCTGAAATAAGGACAATCATCAATCAATCCAATGAATAAAATTATTAACCCAATATCTATTCGTAATAATCTAAAATGTTTCCCAACCTTTATTATCAGTAGTGTATTAAAGTTTTATTTATTGTTGGCGAAGTAGATCAAGTCGCGAGAGTCCCGCGGGCGCCGTGCTGAGCGCTCCACTTAATAATATTTTTCACCTTGTTTCGTTTTCCAATTTTCCGCAAGTCACTCTCCGGGGTAACGGGCCGTGTTTTGATTTAGAAATGCGCCACTGGTCTGTTACAATGTTTATAATGTACGACACGACACAATATGGATCGGTTCAACTAGGTTTCATATTTGATCGTAGCATTTTCACATTCTCTAATACTTTTATTTTCTGGTTCAAAATCATTCTTGAACCTTAACTTGAAACTCAATTCTCGCTCTCATGGGCTAGTATATTTCATTTGACTTGTTCGAATCTTCTATAAAAAAAATCTTCTATATCAAATTACCTATGAATTTTTGAAGGAAATTAATATATATAAAAAAGGCTAGAACTAACGTGATTTAAAAGAAAATAACAATTACTGTAACTCGTGCCCGTATTTTAAATGTCGTAGGCTGTGAAGGATTTCATTTATTTATTGCTCGACTTTTCAGGTTGAAGGCGGTGCTTCTTCGTAGCTATTACATAGAAAGTTAATTTTTAACTAAATTGTTGATGAAATTCATTTAACGTTTTATACAGAAAATAATTTGACATCATTTATTAAGTAAACCAAATATGGACTTTATATATTGTAAGGAATTGTTTTATTGTTATCAGTCTTAAGAAAGATATTTCTTACCACGGAACCAGTTATTATAAAACTAAAGCTATTATATAGCCTTACTTAATCCTTCAAGAAAAGTATCATTTCGAAAAACACCGGCAACGCACTCACGAGCCACGTGAGTAACTCGATCGGCGTCTTGGCGTGTAATTACAATTATTTAACTAACACGTACTATTCTAAACAGGTTATTCTTTATATTGAGATATATATGTATAGCCCAAGTAATCATAAACTATAACTAAAGCCCAACAGCCATATAACTTTTCCTTCTAAAAATAACGAGTGTTTATAGAAGACGACAAAATTGATAACGTCGTATCTCTCCCCATATCATGTCCACTCCCGTGACCCCACTTATTGTAATCTAATTCAGAGGTTGGCCAACATTGGCCAAACATGCCTGGACTTTTTAAACAAATTATTTTAAACGTTTATTAATGAAAATGCATCATCATTCAGGCAAATTATAACAATAAACATTATTATAAAAGTTAAACTTGCATCATTGATTAGTATTCAATATTAAATTTATTTATAAACTCCATTAAGATTTAAAAAAAAGCTAATTAAGTTAAAGAGATAACAGCGTAAAATTCATAGGAAATATTTTCGTGCCAAACGTTTGGACCAATGTTTGCCACCATTGTCCTCTCAAGAGGGCGACGCAGGTAACTCGGTGGAAAATCTAATTCACCAAATTGAATTACATTACGTATAATATTTTTCTTTCTGAATGTTTCTCGGATGTCATTGTGTGTAATGGATACGTGGATTTTGCTTTTGTTAAAAGCTTTCATTCATAACTCACTTGGGGAAAACCAATATTAAGAACAAAAAATCATATTAATATAATTTACAAAACGAGGTTTTTTATCAGTATAACATTCTTTAGGAATATTAAAGTATGAGACATATATATTTATTTTATTTGTATTTTTTATTGTGATATACATATGTATGTTAGATTATGACTAAGGATAGGTAGAAGCAAGAAACCCGATAGGTTAGTTTGGTTAGGTATCGGTACTTTTTATTAACTTGTACATAAGTTTATAACTGTACTTAAATAATACTAAATTGTAAACTGTAAATTTATGTGTCGTTCATCCATACAAATAAGTCATGTATAATTTAGAAACAAATATCTAAGTGTCCTTACAATTATAAATGTCAAAGTAACAGATAGGATTTAGTAATACGTAGTAAAGTATATACGAAATTAAATAACTTTTGAAATAAAAACCTGTCGAATAAATTGTAAAGGTTGGTTGGCCACGCGGGTGCGGTTACAGCAGTTAAAAGTAAGAGACGCAGGAGTTAGTACAATTTATATGTAAATCGGACCCGCAGTACGTTTAGCCCGAGATACGGATCTACTTTATTTTACACGAATTATATACTAAATTTGAACATTTACGTCACCTTGGGACTTAGCATGGCTACTTATTTTAAATGTATGTTTATATATATTAATTTAAATCTGTTATTATGAATGCAACAGTACAACATGCAAAGTATAAATCCGCTCCAGTGAAATGATTTTAACAGGCTGTAATTGTATTGTTTTATTATCTTTATATACATATTGGTTTAAATAAATAGTTTAAGTATTATACATAAACGAAGTTAGATATATATTGGCTACTTTTTTGTAGCAGCTCCCAGACTACAATGCTGGTCTCGCCAGTCTCTAGAGGCAGATCTAATTGCATTTTGCTGAGGTGAGCTGATATTTCCCTTCGTTTTTACGTTGCTATTATTTGACCACTATTGCTTGTACTATATATATTTTTATTGAGGTCTAAATGTTATGTTTGATATATTTAAGAACTATAAATAGAAATCCAGGACCTCGATTTTAAATAATCCAGTTATTAGCGCATTTAATGTGAATAAATTGAATTTCATTTATTCGTTACAAGACCTCCTAAGAAACTGAGACGTGTATTTTTCTCACTGGTCCTGGTTAAAGTTCTGACATTTGGTGATCAAATTTTTGTCACGATGTTTTGTAATAGTACATTTAATGTTAAATAATGCATGATACATGTTTCGTGTATATAATTATTTGAAGGAATCATATTGTTTATATAATAAGCCTTACTTTTTAGTGGCATGGATGGATTACGTCATATTTTTTGCCTATGTTTAGAGGAAAATAAAAAAAAATGTCATGACTGGCTATAGTTACTGTTTAAAAATCACATATTTTGATATTATTTGATAACTAATCTACCAATTTCAGGGTAGATAAACCTAACTAAACCCATACTTATATTTTTTTATAATCTATATAGGTGAACTACTTTTTTAAAGTTACTTACTGACAAAGCCAACAAACTTCAAATATATGACGAATGAGCATTACATGTGTTTGATGTGAGTGTAGCTGTGGGAGTATAGATGGTTTGTTGGAAGATATAAAATCATATTTTTTTTATTATTAGTACATAAATTAACATAAATTAAGTCAATATTCGTAAAGCTTGACCATATAGTATTTTAAAGCCTCCACTATTGGCCACCTGTGTCCGTCACTAGTCCCTAACACGAGCCTTACTAATCCAACAAAACACTTCGTTTTTGTTATAGTTTTACTTAATCACTCCCCTTTCAAGTGTCCGTTTGACATGAAAGCTTAGAATTATAAGTATTTTAGATACTTACGTCCCCTTGAATTTTACTATATTGAGAAATGTATTTATAAGCAGTATTACAATAACATCTGAATCGGCACGGATCATTTTTTTCCTAAAGAAATGTCTTGTTTTTGACAGTCTTACGTCAGAAATCTAGTTTGAGGTAGATTAATTTGGTGTGTTTGGTTTAGATAGCCTACTAACTGACCCGTATGAAAATATTATTATACTTGAATGATTAATTAACTTTGTTACCAATTACTCAGACTTTTTGTAATCGAAATGTATACAGTGTTAACTCCATGTAACATCATTCGATTTGACGACAAGCTCTCTAAAGATTTTTCTTCTCTCTATTGAACGACCACTATAACGCCATAAAAAGCGTCTCTTCAGTGTCCTTATGTACACTGTATGTGTTATATATCAGGCAATATATAAGATGATAATGAGAATAATTGATACGACGCAATAAAGTCAGCACACGTTACCCTAAGGGTAGATACACACAAAGTAATTAAACAAGCTTAATTTTCTTGTACGAGTTATACTCGGCATGTTTCGCGAATATTTACAGAAAGTAACGGGTAAATATTGCGAGCAAGAGGTGGAAATCTTCCGTGGCTCACTCAATATGGAAGCGGACTATTTTTGTTACATAATTTTAGGTGGGATCTTTGTGTTATGCGCAACAAGTATTTTTGAGATTTAATTGAAATATGAGATGTAGACGGTGTTAAAGTAAATAATAACATGTAAGTGTATTTATAAAATTCAATGCTTCATAAATAAGTTTTGCCTTCAAATATGTGCAAAAATAGTCTCCTCCACAGTTAGCCAACATTCACACCGCCACTTAATTTGAATATCCAGCACAGAGTGTTTAATAAAACATTCAGTTTGATTAACATCTTACGAATCTGTACCTTTTGCTCTTTATTTAGTGTAAACACGCCCTTACAATGCTCATTTCGGTTCCGTGTACTTTTAATTTTGAATTTGGAATTAAGCCAATTTGAATTTCGAATCGCGTTCATCTTCTGTCTTTATTAATTGAAAACTTGTGTAACTTTGTTCTTACCTAAAATCAACTCGGGTTAAGATATTGGCCAGCAGTAACTTCTGGAGAATGGTGCATCCCATATAAAGTGTTTTCTTTGGTCCTATAACGATTCATTTATAATAGTGACATACATTTTAAATACTAGGTAAGGTGTGAGTCTTTTTAAACACAAATAAAAAAAATGTATTTTTGGCATATTGCATTTTAGATATGTTTATTAAAATGGCTTGATAAAAACTTATTGAACTTTTAATATATATTATCCCTACTTCCAGTTATAGTGTAAAGTCTATCTAACAACACTAAAGGGACTGTGCATTTTATGGCGTTATAACGAATGGTCGTTAAATAGAGAAAAATCAGGATCTAATCCTGATTTTTCTCACAATTTTTCTTACAAGCTAAACCAACGAAAGCAAATTAATTTCGACGCTTTAGAGAATTTGACTTTAAATGCATTGACGTTACATGGAGTGTATACTATATTTTCAAATGTAAAAATACTATTTTTTTTCAATATTTCAATTGATAAAAGTTGTATAGTTGTTGAATAATTATAAAATTATTGTAATATTAAACGAGCAAAGTCGAACAAATCGTTAGTACAGCGAAGCCAGCTCACGGAAGCAATAAGCAAATATCGTGCGAGGTGACTACTGACTAATAAAAATTCCAGCAAATCAATACGATCTCTTTTACGCTTTTTATATTGTATCCTATTTTGTTACACGCCTCTGTGTCGTGTTAAAGGGACCATTCCCGGATCTAGCTAATGTACTGCGATTTATTTGTTTGATACTAGGACTTTTAATTAAAATCATTGCAGTAGATTGTAATAGTTGAAGATCCCAAGTATGCTCTAAACCAGTGAACCACTTGAACTTGTTTTCAGTTAAAATTACCCCTATAGTTAAGGAGATTTCATATATTTGCATGGGTTAGAGGGTCATTTTCTTATTTTTGCACGTGTTACGTGTGTTTTCGATTTTAGAATCTCAAAAGTGGGGCGCGCACCTAAAAAGGTTGGAAACCACTGCTCTAAACCGCACTATAAAACATGCTCGGGATTTAAAGGAGTAGTTTTACAGTTTTTCTCGTTCGCTTTAAACCCTGGATTTAGGAACTGACAGTAAATACAATTTTTTTATCTGTCCGCAAATAACCTATGCGAATAAAGTTATTTTTGATTTATTTACATTTAAAAAGTATTTCTTACGTGTGCGCGTGTGTTGATTTTACTTTAAATGTGTAAATAACTAATTTCTGTTATAATATATTTTATTCATAAAGAAATTACCAAAAAAATCTTATTGTAAGCCGCTCCTTGTCATGTAAGTTACGATACGTGACCAAAGTATCAAGTATTCATGATCGTGCAACAGAAGCAACAGTAAATAGAAAACACGTTTGTACCGTGTTCTTTCCGATTTGCATGTTCGTTCGTGTGTGTGTATCCCTGTAGTGTGGGTGTCACCGTGTACACCCGGGTAAGACCGGGTATTTATTGGCACGTAGATACGCAAAAATTCCAATAAAACGTCCCCGGTTCGGAATGCCGATTGAAAGAATAATGTTTAATTTGTAAGACGGACCTCGTGATTTATTTGATTGCCTTTTGTCCGTTCAATTGTTTTGTTTACTTTAAGCAGTTAGGTGTTCGTATACGTACATACATAAAGATTCATATTATGACCAAAATAACAGTATGTATTTTACGAGAAATAGTTATCTGTAGTCAGCAAATTTTTGTATATCTTTCAATATTTCGCAACACTTAACATTTCTAGTCTGAGCTTGGTGTGGAAAAGTTCCGTTCAACTTTTGTAAGAAAAGCGGAGATTATAAAAAGTCCTAAGTTAATTTTAATTAACCTATTTATTATTTTCAACGATCATTAATAAAAAGTACCAGGCGGGCTGAGCTCGACCGGAGCTAACTTGGTATCTTGCTTCCGCTAACTACTAAAAGATGGTAATGAAGTGCGTACTCACCTTTCAATAACTATCCCTTTCACCCTCGCTTGGATTACGTAATTCGGTCCTTGTCTAAAGCGCTGTCACAAGCACAGCCGATCCAGACGGTGACAAGAAATTAATTAGAGGAAGTCGGGGAAAATAATGGTCCACCGTGATTTTTAAATGAAATTTATTTTCTCCACTTCATTTATTTCTTGGCGACATGACACTTTGGAAATTATTAGACTCGGCATCGGGTTTTTTCTTCTCCCTGACGTTTCTTATTTACCTTTGACAGGTCATTTTTGAGGTGGAAGGTTTTCACAACTCAGTGATGGTTTGTAAATTAATGTTTTGTAACACATATTTCAGTATTATACAACCGCTTTAGCCGAGTTATGATGTAATTTTGTCCGTAGTATTCAGTGAAGTTCTGTTCGAATTCATTGAAACATTTTGTAATATAATAATTTTACCAACATTCTTCCATAGCGTATTTATTATAGCCAAAGATACGATCTACAACCCAGACCAGGTAAACGAGACGAGAAAAATTAAAGATTTTTTTTGAATTTTGCACGCGGAAGGACAGAAGTCAAACAGTTAGTTTGATAACGAACATCGGCACATATTAAACATTTTCCGGACTACCCTCAACGACAATTTAGGACATAAGTCTTGAACAAAAACTTCTGCCACTATGAGCCCGTTTTCAGCCATTCAAATTCCAAATTCAGTTGACGCATCGTCATCATAAACAAAATGTAATTTACTCCTTTTAAATATACTGTAGCACTATCGTCATTCATCATCTTCAAACGAATCCAAACATGTTTAAAAACTGTTTGAAGAACATTCAAAATTCTGTTAGCTTCCCTGTCAACGCGATGACAGGTATCAATTTTTCTTGTTGAATATTTTTTCCGTTCATTTTATTAAGGAGCGCCCTTTATTTATACAGGCTCATATCTTTAAATTTGTTTATATATTTTTAAATTCACTTCAACGCCACATCATTTATATTATTTTTTTGAATTATATACATTTTTAACGATCCTATGTATTGATATCTTATCCACGACAATACTTTTAAATTTAGAGCTACAACGATACAGAGCAGATACCCACAACAAACTCAGCTGGTTAACAATAAAAACTCTGCCTACCTACAAAAATATTTTACCACAAATATTTAATAATGCCTTTTAAGGCAGTTTATAAATTCATGAGCCCTTGAATGTGCTATCATGTAAAATCAAATGAAGTTGCGTGATTTATGAAATTAAGTTGAAACGATAACAATTCATGTAATTGTGATAGTTTATGTCGCGACAATAGTACTGTGTTATGGGAAGTGGGAAGGTGTTATTTCAAATTAGAACAATGGTCAGTCGAAAAATAGTCCGCCGGCGTAAGAAGGAATTAATCAAAAATATTGGTGTTAAAAGTAAGGATTATCTGGTTTTGTTTCTGAAAACATCCTCCATTCACGGGTTGAATCATTTAGTGGCTCCGCGGAGACACACATGTGAAATGTAAGTCGTCTTAAATCTTATGTAACTCGTATGTATAATATATACTTATAATATATCGTCCTTGTAACGAGTATGTTTACTCGAAATTTCAAAAGCAAAGAAGATAATTAAATATAAATAATATTAAAGTTGTAAATACTAATCCGTCGAATATGAAAATAGCGGTTATATAAAATCTTCATTTAAAAAGTTTGATCCTTGTGAATTTGAATTAAATATATGTTTGAATTTATTTACAATAAATATTAAATTAACTATAACATGTTAATAAATTATTGTAATCGGTAATTTTCAGATGTCTCTGGTTATCCGTGTTAATATTATCTGTGTTTGGGTCCATAAGCCTATCACAAACCACTTGGTTGAGATACCAATCATCACCTACTGTCGTTTCCATGGACCGGGACATGTACGCCTGGAACACAACATTTCCTAGCGTCACTATATGCATGCAAAAGAAGGTCGATCCAGTTAAGCTTGAAGAATACATAAAGTGAGTATTGCAAAATCCTAATTCACAAATGTTAAAGTTTGTAATGTAAGAAACATTTTAGGTCTCAAGTTACAGACAAAGGTGAGCTTAGAGCTTTTTTGTTAGCTTTGGCTAACGCATCGTTCACAAACTTTCAAACCGTACCAATGTACAAGGGCGTGGAGCCGACACAGTATCTCGAAATACTTCTGAGCATATCAACTGGGTTCAAGCCTAGCTTGACAATAGGAGCTCTTGGAAGAGATTTAGAAATTACACCGACAATAACAGAAATGGGATTATGTCATGCCATCAACTCTAAAGTTGCAGTCTACACTTCTCCAAAGTAAGATATATAATTGAATTACATCGCAATTTATATATACTTATAATTAATGTTTTATAGTTACATAAGATCGAAGCGATGGGACATTGTTAAAGGCCAGAACGATTCTCTCATGGTTCATCCACTCGATGGAGAAGTGTTTGCACACATTATGAACATATCCGCATCTTATTATGTATGTATGCTATTCTTAAGTGTGTCTACGCTATATAGGCCTTCAGTAACTCTGCTTATCTTAAAGGTTTACGTCCACGGACCGCTGGAAGGGCCAGACATTTCAACCAAGTACCAGCACTCGGCTGAGATGTTTTATATGAAAGTTTACGTAACAGCTGTCACAGTTTACACGTCCCCAGAAGCCGCCAGGTTTAAGTTGACCATTCTACACTATGTTTGTACATATGTTTGTACATTCAGTAATTTAATTAATATATGCACATTTAACATAAACATTCTTAATATTAACCTAACTCATATCATTCAATTAACACAAATTTAAAAAGTTTGGTCCCTATTTTATTTAGTTTCATTGTTTACACTGCATAGTTTCTCCCGGCCTAGGAGGCATCCAGTGCTGGCTGAGATTCGTTTCCAAACAAGCCTTCGCCAGCAAAGCGCCATACCGAAGGATATTCTTACTTAATCGTTTTATTAACTCTGCACCAAAATGTAACATTTTTATGACAGAGTTTGGAATGACAGAGGAAGAATATAAGTGGTTGTTAAATTTTTTGTTCGTGAATAAATAATTTGTTACAGTCTTGCGATTGGACAGAGGCGCTGTCGTTTCGCACATGAAAACAATTTACCCCATTTCGCGGTGTATTCTTACACCTACTGTAAGATGGAGTGTCGGGCTCGCCTGTCTCTCAAGTACTGTAAATGTTTACCATACTTCTACAGGCCAGTTGGTATACACGACATTTTTATTAATTATCTCATTAAAGCTTAAATCTGTATTAATTTTTTATTTATTGGCAGGTGACGAAGAGATATGTGATGTTGAAGGAATGCATTGTTTAGCCGAACATAAAGGTTAGGGGAATTATCTTCTAAGAGCGCCTCTGGAACCAGTCTCTCTATATTCAGAACGGAGTAGCTCCGCAACTAGTAATTTCTTAGTACAGTTTTTCATCGATAACTGAACTGAACTGTGTTACACCATTAATATTTATAATTCAATAGTAATTGATTTTCAAAAATTTTATAACATTTTTGACGATTAATAAGTGTACGCTAATTACCTAGTTGTATAAACATATTTTTGAGTTGTTTGGAGAAATACATTCACAACATTGATATGAACTTCTACCTTCTTGATTATTACAGATATCTTGTACAAATTGCGGGACAAAAATGGAAAAAAGATAAATTGTGATTGTCTACCAATATGTGACGATGTAAACTTTGTCATACAATCAAACGTGCGTATTTTTATAATATTTCTAATAATTCAATCAGTATAGTTCTTACTCAGAAGCCTTATCAGTATCGCGCAGTTCGATATACATTTTAATACAAAATGGTTAAATTACTTCTAATTGTTTTTTTAATTGTTATATGAATATAAACCATTTTCAGGACATACAAGAGTGGTTCTTGGGTACAAACCTGCAGTGGGGAATTGCGAGTTATCCCCGCATGAGATACCGTAGGGATATCATATTTGGATTTACAGATCTCTTAGGTACAATATTTTATTCAATCTTAAGCACCACCTGAGTTTAGAACTTAATTTCTCAAGTAAAAAAATGGACTTAAATACCCTGGATATAAAGAAATATATTTTTCAGTGGCGGTGGGTGGGATGGCTGGATTGTTTCTAGGCTGCAGTGTACTCAGTTTCTTAGAGATTATTTACTTTCTAACACTACATCTGTATCATTACACTCGCACTACCCATCTTAAAAAACTACCTGCTGTAAATACACATTCATGATTTACTTACGCTATAGCTCGTAAAAATTAGGTCGCCACACTTAACAATAATTCGTATGCCTTATTAATTAATTACATAATTCACAAACCCCGTCCCTTACATTAAGCGGTTTACTTTAACCCGGACTCGTTAACAAACCGTTTTACAGGCAAACGTATAATTGGCCGAAGAGACTGAACTATATTAGCAGGTGCTCACGGGTTGAATTTACGATGTGTTAATAGAATACAACATGTGACCCTATATCGTTACCCTATCGTAATAACATTTACCTAAGAGATGTTCGATACTTAACTTAATTTAACCGATCATGCGTTTGAACACGCCTTATAAAATATACGCGCAATGACACATGACAAGGTAATAACACAGTTTTTTAAATTGTCGAGAAACGATTGAAAACATTTTAAAAAAACCAAGGCGAGTTTCTTGTGTGCTTCTACTCAGCCTGGTCCCAGCCTGGTCAGCATACCTTACTGAATAAAAATATTTTGCCTTTGATAAACAGGTTGGTTGGATAGAGATAAAGACTAGGTAAACTATTTTAAACAAAATAAAGCTTTGTATACTTAGAGAGAACGCCTTGTAGCGCGTTAAATTATGTTGTTTTCGTAAATAGTGCGAAAACCTTTTGAAGGAAACCCGACTCATTTAGTTATCAGTCTGTAACACGACTTACTAAAGGCACTTGCAAATGACTTACCGTGGCCTCACATGTAGCGGGTTTAGATACGATTCTACGAATACAGTGTAAATTCCATGTAACATCACACGACACACTCTCAAAAGCGTCGAAATCAAATGGCTTTTGTTGTTTTAGTTTGTATTCCATTCAGATTTTTCGACCACTCTCTGTCAGTCCATTCAGCGTCGTTATATAGGCTTACTATATGGACACTGTAATTTGAAAATTTCACAGCTTAACCACAAGAAAATACGTTTGTAATTAAATTCGATCTAATAATCTTTAGATAAAACAATTGATTTTCAATACTTTTTTTTTTAATAATTACATAAGATTATTAATTATACAATTATTCAACGCTTGTTGTGTGACCCTACACCGGTCGGTAAGATCCGGTGTTAAGGCCGGGATATGGAAATGTTAAAGATTATTGTTTTGAGTTAGCGAGGTGTAATTTAATTCTAAGACGTACCTCTCTTAACGACATAAGGGCTTCATTATAAATGAACCACTTGTCGATAATATACGTTAATCATAATTTAAATGTGTACGGAAATTAAATATATAAACGATTCGATGTAGTTTTATTTCACGCTTAAGTTACCTTTGGACACGCTCGTTCCGTACTGTTATTAAATTCATATTTGTGTTTCGACAGAGGTATTTTTATTCAAATTTTAATTCGAATTTGTAAAAAATACACTGAAATATTGTTAATTTCATATAGTTCTATTAACTAAACTATAATATAAAAATTGTTTTTTTTGTGTACATTTTGATAAGTTAATTTCGATAAAATATATCGATACCGTGGCACGTCCTTATTGAAGGTGAACCCTACATGGTAAGATTTTAATTGCGGGTATCAAGCGTCTTTTGTGAATTGTCTATGACTTGGGGTTTATCTTAGAAGTGAAATAATGTGATGAGATAGGGCTCACTGTAATTACAAAATTTCATAACTGTTATCAGTCCTAACACATTATTTACGTACTATCGATAATTGTTATATTTTAGTGACGTAATTTAATAAAATGGCCGAGCGTCATAAATTTTTCTCCCCTATAAAACATTTAAAGTAGCTGATAACGCGTACCTAGCACCCCATTTTACCTCAAAGATTGCCAGATACGAAAAACATGATTTATCTACCATTTTTTTTTCTCAATAAATAGTTGTCTTAGAGGTCTGAGGTCGAGCAACACTCATTTCTCGAAGGTATCCAACCTTTTTGCTGATAAAGAGATGACGAATGAAGTAGGTGTCAGTTTTATGGGCGTGTGAGTGGTGAATTTATGGCGTGATTTATTTTTTTAAGATGATTTAGATTGTATTGCTTTTTCTTGGCTTCATATAATAGTGTATTTAAGCGTTCGAGCGCAGGGAATAGACGTTTCACTATAAAATGGGTTTTTTTTTTTGGGATTTGTTTTCATTTGAAACATACTATACGATCAAAAGGAACCTGACGTATTTTGCTAACATATTAATATGACCATAATTATGTATTTCAACATATTATATGTAATAACATAGAGTTAGGTGTACAATGTGATACTTAAAGATTTTAATTAAAAATGTTTTTCTGCCTGTGCTGTAGAAGAAGGTATATGTCAACAAAGCAATAAGCATATAATAAGCGAGAAAGTTAAACCGATAATACAACAATGAAAGTTTAAAACAATAGGAATAGGAATTATATAAAATCAGTTGCAGTTATAAATCAATGTTATAACGAAACATGAAGGTATTAGCTTTATTACTCTTAGCGATGGTTGCGTGTGCGCAGGATCAAGAGATGAGAACACCCTTAGATAACACACCAGGTGTGTATTTTTATTTTAATAATGAAAGTTATCACTGCAAGTATCTTCTTAAACTTTGGCCATTTACGTTTGCTAGTTGCTTGACGGCTCCATACAACTGTAAGAGAAAAATTAAATTTATATTTTAGTCATCACTTAACAATATACATATGAAAATATATAGTTTTAGACTTCGTTTTGAAACGTACATATATAAATATTGGACAATAAAGTCCCTGGCCCCCATTTGGGGTCGCGAGCCATTAGTTTATGAAGCCCTGCTATAAATGTGAAATTTTCGTTTTGTTGTTTTTCAGTTATGTCGAACAATGCGATTGGTAATGGTATCCCTTACAAAGACTGTGTAATCCATTACGAATGTAAGCATTACAAGTGGTTCTGCTATCGCTCCGAATACGCCTTTTGCATTGAGAACAAATGCAAGTGCTTACCGAGATACCACTTTGGCTACCGGCACCCGTACCGGATTTAGCACGACACTAGCTTTGTTATTCCTTGTATTTTGTGGAGCTCAAGAAAATCTTGTGTGTGAGATTGTATGTAGTGTTAACGCTTGTTTATGTAAACTAGACGTAAGTTATCGGTCTTAAGGTTGGCTGATAAAATAATTATTTGAACAGTTAGTCACCACTAACTAAAATAAAATAAAATTGTTGATATAAGACAGACCATTTCTTAAACTATATAGAGATTATTTAAAGAGATTGTGCTGGCAGCCTTATTTTTGTTTGTTTATTCAATAAATATATATATATATATTTTTTTTTAAATATTAGACCAAAAACATACATAGTATATAATCTATATAAATATGTTTCGTCATCAAAAATAACTAAACACTTAGCACAAAGCTCTGTAATAAACATACGTAAAATACTTCTCGGAATGTATTAACTATCTAAATATAATATAAATATATACTATATATAAATAAAATGAAAACCTGTTCATAGAGCATGTCTACTTACTATAAACTATATCAAACCGTTTTCTATATTTAGAAATGCAACACCATTTATATAAAATCAGTTTAGATTAAGACTAGCTGATTTTCATAGCTGTAATAATAAATTATTGTTATTTCAGTGAAGTTTTTCTTAACATACACAATGGCTTGAAATTATAACAGTTTACTGACAATTGTATTTAGTAACCAAAGAATTCATAAGCAGTTCGTCTAACTGTGCGCTAAAAAATCAAAGTCAACATCTCATTATTCAGTAAGGTACATGGGACTATTTCGAAATGTCATAAACCTAAATAATTCAACGCCTATTCGTACGCAAGCTGAGAAGCAGGCAAGAAACTCGGCTTGGTAATAACTAGTAACGTAAAAACATTCAATAAAGAAATGAAAAAAATAAAATGTAGCTCATATTCACATTGACACGGACGAATTGCACTTTCCGCGGTTTAACCCGGATGCCCGATCAAATCAAGCGGTTATTTGTTCGGGACTATCGGAGCGTGCGAATCATCATTCGGCCGTCCTATTAAATTGCCACTCGGAAAAACTCACCAGATATTGCACCTGTATGCGGTTCTGCTCACTCGCCTTTCTGACTTTTCAGAATTTTCATTAATTCAACTTACAATACTGATATGGATTAAACGTGTTTGTTGTTTGCTTTATGCAAAATTGCATGCAAATGAGTTGAGCGGCTGTAATGACCTATTGGCTGAGCGTCATTTGTCGGTCGAGTGCGGTAATTAGGTAGAAATGAACACCGATGCAATCTGTCTGATTCGATGTTGATCGCTTTTATGTCACAGAGCAGTTTAACAGTTACATAACAATTCTAGAATATTTATAAACGTTATAGATTCAAATTGCCCTCGATTGATTCAAATGTTCGTGATGGATAGACGATATTGGACTTGATTTGTAGAGCAAAATGTTTATTAACAGTTAATGCATGAGAAGTGTATTGTAAGTTAGACCCACTAATTTGTACTAAGAAGCAGTTAAACTAACCTACATATAGATTCATTTAAAATTACGATCTAGCCCTAATTAAGTAATTAATATCTAATTTAAGTAGCTAAGTTTAATAAATATTAAATAAAATCATGAAAAAAATAGTTTAATTACTATATAATTATAGTCAAATTTAAAATATATTTATTCACTAAGGTACATAGGACCATTTCGTATCGCCTTGAATCTAAGTGAATCTACGCCTGTTGTACGCGAGCAAGCTGAGAAGAGGCAGGCAAGAAAGTCGGCCTGGTTGATTTTTTTGTATGATATATTATTAAATAAGTGTCCTTAAACATTTTTTTCAGTCTCTATTAAGATATAACAGATTTTTCATGTATTTTTTAATAAATATAAATATAATAAATGTCTAAATTAGCACTAATCACTATTTAGACCTCACACTAACACACTAAACTGGAAAGTTTTCTTCCTTTTTAGCCTGTAGACACTACAGGCTGAAGAGCCTTGATGTTCACGTGATGGGAGTTCTATCATGAGGTCCGTTCTTCGGATCTTAATCAGATACAATTATTTAATAATACCCGAAATATATAAGATCTACTTTATTATTTCCAGCCATCAATGTAATCTGTGGCACGAACGAGATTATTTAATCGGCTCGCAAACAAATTGCCAGCACTTGTTACCTCTGTAGTATGTAGCACCACCGATATACTGTTAATTTGATCCCATTTGTTAACTAACTAGTTTGTTCAACTAGCTATCCAATTCATTACTACCTCATAATATGAAAATTTACACATACCTAGCAGGTTTCGCTTGGTTCATTATATGGCGGAAATATATGCATTACGTTCAGATCTTGCGATCGATATTTCAACAGGTAGATTATGAAAATAGATATATTTTCTTCGTTAACATAATAAGACTTTCTAATAATGTGCTGTTATATTATCCAAATTGTATACAGAATAGCCCTTGTCGTTGTCATGCCATTCAGAAGTATGGATTTAAAGAACTAGGCTATCTAAAATTAAGTTTATACGAATTTCTTAAACAAAATCAATCCAATTTAATCTACAAACAGGATACATTTAAGAAGTACTTGTAATTAAAGTATGAGATCTGCCGTCGAAACAATTTTAATTTGTCCGCCATGACAAAGGCGGTAAATCCTATGAAAGCAATACAGTGTCACCTAGAGGAGGGCGTAAAAAGTGTAAAAGGAGGGAGCTCAGCGCCCCGCGGCTAAGGCTACACGTGAAACCACTCAGCACGCTATTAGATCTCTCTAAACCGTCAACGTTTAAGAGGTGATCGCTTCAAAACCGATCTACAAACTATTCGGTAATGCCATCTCAAATTATTGCTTTTAAAAGCTCACATTTTTAATGGAAAGTGATACACGAACGTAACAATGCTTATATTAATTACAAGTCACACAACAGATCTACATATTTTATTTTTATTTCTTAAACCTATACAGCTTATCAAAAAAAGTTTACACAATAAAAATAGATTAAAAATAAAGCCAAAATAAGGTTAAAACATAGAACATAGAATAGAATACTTATGTATAAGTATGTATGTAATATCGTGTGTAAATACAAGTAGTCTTGGAGATTTTATTTTTAAAATTAACACGTTTAGCATTTTGTAATTTTTTATATGACACACAAAAATAATTGTTTTCTTGACATATTTATTACATAGACTATTTCAATCTTTGCATAACTATTAAACTAGGCTACACGTCATTGGGTGTAATAAATTATTTTAATTCGAACATATTATATTATTATACGGAAACATTGGATCTTTTAATTGATTTATTTATTCACACTTTATTGCACTTAAACAGTAGAAGATGACGATGTTAATAGATTTTAATACATTTAAGAGCAACGTACGGCCTTATCGCTAATAAGCGATCTCTTCCAGGAATGCCACAAAATTAAAGATTACCTATATTACATTTTGAGTGGCGCAAGAGTTGCGAAGAATAAAAAAACATAATATACATTGAATTAAATTTGAGTTTGAACATTTATTAAAACAAATCGATACTATTTCAATTTGATTTGGCTATTGTAATTATGAGTTAATACGTAGAATTCTATTAGAACGTAAATCAAATGGACTTAAAATAAGAACTGGTATATTGCGAGAACCTGGCCGCCCAATCATAAATTATTGTAAAATACTACTACATTTGCCCCCTCCACTATTCATCTCTGCTCTCTGCATTCTTGAGATATTTCTATTCAACTATTAACTTTAAATTTGCAATAAATGTTAAACTAAACAGAAAATGAGTTCGTATTGAATATTTCGGTTTATATGAATGATCTTGTATCATTGATAAAAATAGATTTGTTATAGAAAAAATATTTTTGTTTCGCTGGAAAACTAACGCTGAATGAGGTATCGTAAATCGATACTCAAGGCATTGTTCTTTAAAAAAAAGTGTATATAATTGTTTAAACAATTTTGAAATTGTGGTTTTATAATTAAGGTTAGTTAATGATCTGTGGAAAAACATGTTTCATTTTATTAGATCAAAGAAATGGAGTGGTACAATGAGATATTAATTTATTGCACCATTATTCAGTCTTAACGACTTCATTCGTAGGTGACATCTCTTTTAATGTCATTAAACAATTTGTTAAAGTTTATTTACTTTTAAGAGTTTTCAAATAAAATATGTTTCTCTATGTTGCCTATGTTTCAAGTTTTAATTGAGATAAATTCAGCCAAAACCATGAATTTGTGTAATTTTAAAATAAAACGAGTGAAAATAAAATAGTGTCTTTGAAATAGTTTATATACTCATGAATACTCTTTGGTGAATTCAGAACTCTTATGCAACTAACAAATGTCTTAATGTAGCTGTCAGATTTCCCGCCAAAACTATAAACCGTGGCACACACGGTGGCGGCGCGGAACGCCGCGCAATTAAGCACCATTAGTAACTTACACTAGGAATGAACTTCCTAGGTGCAAATTCTCAGTTTTAATAATATTTAATATTGCAAAATACAGACCATTTATGTTATAATTATAATTCATATTTTGACAGCTTATTTGTTTTATTTAAAATTGTGTGCTATTAGGCTGATTTAGTTCAATTGTCAGCTGACGAGGCAATTGAATTTACTTTTAACAATATTTATATGACCAGTATACTGCAAAAATATAGAGCTAACTTTCAACAACGCAAACATTGCATTTAATGTTGCCATATCGTTAACGGGAATGTTCGTAATAGCGCCGCCGCTGTGCGTAAAGGTGTTGCCACTTTATATTAAAACGGTCTTTATTTACGCGTGCAAATATGGCTTACGGCAACCCAGAGCAGGTATATTAAATTAGCAAAACGCGGTGGCAGGATTTGTATGAATCCGTATGTGCACACAACACTTGTTACGGAGTTGATTTTGGAAAATTCTAAATACTTTTACAATATCCATGATTCAATTATAATGAAAACACTGGACCAAAGCCTTGTTAAAGTCAGATGACGCGGTCTATGCGGCCTCAGAGTTAAAAAGAGCAAAATGGCATCTCATATTAATCTATTTAAGGGAGATCGATGTACTCTTGCGCACATCAAAAAGCAGATCAACCGCAGATAAATAATACTTGTTCAGCACCTGCTCCCGTCTCCGACTACAAACGCAATAGTTTGACTAATTTGTACAGTGACAAGTCGTAAGCCGGTAATAACATGACTATTAGTTACTATTAGCGCGAAGCTGGTTTAAGCCTCACTAATGAAGACTAATCGACTATTAATTCAACAGGTTAACGCATTGCGCTAAGACGGTGTCGATATTTCAGTCCTGTTGGGCATCACTAGTGTCTTTGATGGGGCTTTTGTCTGTAACACTTGTCAAATGAGCTTCAAGTATGAAACCACCTACGATATCGGATCATCGTGACAAACTCAAAATAACTTTATTCAATTTATTTGTTTTTGTTATACGGAATGATGAAGGCTTCGATTTTTTGTTTTGATGTAATAAATTTAATTCTAACATGGAAACAGCAGACAATACAAAAGTATTGTGTTACAGCAAAAGCTCATTTAAAAAAATGAGCTTTTGCTGTTAATCTCTGGGTTGACGCCAATTAATAAACTTAACATACAAACAGACGCGCTTTTTGAATATAACTTGAACAGTATTAATTTCCCACAACGTAACAAAGCTAAAGGAAATTACAAACATATCTCAGCAGAAATAATAAACCGCAGCTTGTCACCTTAAGATAAAAGAGATTACCGACTCGTGAAACAGGTTGTCAGAATATCAACACATATGCAGCGGACTCGAGAGCCTCCCACTCTCGCAATAGAGCCTATTTGTCGTCAGCACGAGTTAACGAATGTTTGAAGAAAATTAACAGCGTATTATTGCAAGTGTGGAGGCGGATCTTTGACTCTTTGTATAATTTCATTTTGTAACATCCTTAATGCACCTAGTGATGTATGGACTTATCGATAATTGTGAATTGAGTAACCATGGTTCAAGTTGTATTGTTAAAGTACGAAAACTTAATTTATCATTTTATATTAATAACCTAGGGATAAAACAACAATTGAAACGGGACGAGTTGTGTTTGAAGCATTCTAATCATAAAATAATGTCAAATGAGATCCACATAAAAATGTGTTTGTATTTAGTTCGAAATAAGGATCTAGCACGACACGAGTAAGCTATGAATTTCTCATTTAACATCACTTTTTTTTTTCAAATTCTATCGTATGGACATCGTAGCATCACTTGAACAACGTATTAAAGTTTTAAGGGTTATAACTGCCTCCTCCGAGATCCCCGCATTAGCTGTAATCTTGTTTTTGAGTATAAAGCAGGTGAAATTTAATTATAAGATGCTTTATGTTGGTTTTGATTCAGTTTAATACTGAGTTAGACGTCTTATGTGTTAAAAATTCAAGTACGTTTAAAACATTCATGAAAAATGATGAAAGCAACATGGAATCTTTATTAATTCACTATTTTTAACCTAACCATAGCTATAAAGCCGTAATGCGCACACGCAGGCAGAACTAATAAAATATAAAGTAACCGATAACGCAATGAGCGCACGTTAAACGCCGTAGAAATAGATCGAATAAAAATACAAGAGGTGCGCGCAGGTAATGCTGATCGCACCGCCGAGATACAAACACTGAACACATGGCCCGGCGGAGAAGCTAGTCTTGATCCTTTTTTATTTTATTTAGACATTTCTTAGATCTTTCATATATATCGCATAGTGGACATAGTTTTCAACCAACTTTGTAGGCAAGGTGTATGTTAAGTGTGAGCACAAAATAAAGTGGATTTTAACAGTTTACAGGCAAAAAGAGTGGTTTTGGTGCACCGATCTCACTACCTTTTTTTATGTAAGAGGAGGCAAACGAGCAGGCGGGTCACTTCGAGTGATGTGCCAACCGCCGCCCATGGACACCTGCAACGCCAGCAGGCTTACAAGTGAGTTGCCGGCCTTTAAGGAAGAGTAACGCTCTTTTTTTAAAGAAAACTTAGCTACGACTTGGGGACCTTTGTCGTACCCCCCAAGTCGTACCTAGAGGTATGTGTGATTCAACCCTACTGATCGTACTATCTTCACCAAGCATCGCTGCAAGACAAGATGGCGCCTCGGCTTTCCTCTGATTGGTCAACACAAGAGACGAAGTAATTTTTAATTCAAGTATCAAAGATGTTTGAGCGTAAAACCATCAAACGTTGAACTAAAACCAACAGGTAATTCACAGCCGTGTTTGTTTTCATTGTAAATATATTTGTTTTTCCACGCGGAAAGAACGATGATTACATTTTATTATTTCACTATTAACGTATGTCTGCATCTGGGCCGTTGAATTGTTTTGTCAGTTTGTCTGTCGGCAGGTTATAGTGATTGTGTTTACGCTTACACTACGTTTTTACATTAGCAGCCTCACATTTAAAAAATAACATTGATTTTACAACATAGCCGCCGAATTGATTCGATTTGCGAGAAAGACTTAATTTCTAAAGTTCCCAGATCTCCCAGCACAAATGAGACACCATTACCATTTAAAGGTCATCTGGATAGTAAATAGATAGCGATCGAAAATACATCGGTGCGTAAATCAAGTGAGTGAATGGTTCGATTTAATTCAGGGCTCATTTTTCGAAAGTCACCTTGCGCTATAAATTGTCGCTGTCATCGGAGCGAGCTGACCGTTGCGCGGAACAGCATTCTGCGCGCTTGTAATGTAGACATCTGAAGATGTACAGGAATATTATGTGTTCATTTTTAGAAAACCAAACTAATTATATTTAAATATGGCGCACGGGCTTGTACAGAGGTTTCTGTTTCTCACTTTTTCTTCTCTAAATAACTTATTTAGATTACACTTGATTTCCTTAAGCTTTACAAAATTTTAAGCTAAAAAACTTTTTGAAGATTTTTTTTACAAACTACATGAACCTTAAATCCTACATTGATAAAGTTCTTAGGCTTACATAGGGAGTATCCCTTTGCGATTCATTATGATATATCTTCAAAATAATCCAATTGACCTCCTCTTGAGATACTAGAGTCTACAGACGGCGCCGGTTCGCGTGCCTAGCGCGTGATTCTCGGTTGTTGTATTTAGCCTAGGTGTGAATGATTGCTGTCTAATTGCATTTCAATCGGGACAAATGAATTTGTTTGTTGCTTCTGTTGTCTTCCTGTTTTCAGTTTGTACCTTTTGTTACACGTGCACAGAAACGCAATAAATAAATGATCATGCTCGCAGATGCAATTAATGACAATATATAAACGCCTACTTGTATATATTTAATCTAATTGAATTGTGGGTTTTAAGAGCACTAAAAAGGCAGTGTAAACTCTGTATAACGTATAAGGGTCTGTGTATTTTATGGTGTTATAGAGAGTATTAGTAGAAAAGTCATTGTACAGAAGCTGAACCAAAAAAAGCCAATTGATTGCGACCCTGTAGAGAGTTTCTCGTTAAATCGTGTGACGATACCTGAAGTTTACACTGTATATAATTAAATACTTTTAAACTTGAAGGCTATGTTTTTTTACATATTGTTTATAATCTCGTACACATAAACGCATACTATATTTCTTTATTTTAACAGTTATTCAAATTGTAGGTAGAGCGGGTCATTCGCAACTTGGTAATCTTGTACATACTGGGGAGCTCCGGTAACAAACTTGCACTGATGAATATAATAAATTAAATGGATATATTGCTTCGTTTGTGGGGAAAAGCTAGCCAAGCTAACCTTCTTCAACAGTATTTTTGAAGTAGTTTTCATATGATTCCCTTAAATTGTATTTACGATGTCCGAAGGTACAGATCAGCCCTCCAATATTATTACACATATAACATGGAATTTATATTTCTCAACGTGTGTTTACACATCACACACGTACAGCGTTTATTTCTAGTGTTTTGAATATTTATGTTTTTAATTCTTCATTATTTATGCGAAATGCAAACACCCGTAAAATGTATTGTTTACGGTAATATGAATATCACGAAATACTGTTTAGTAAGCGGTTAGATCAAACTCAAAATCCATTGAATCGTAAATTTATACAGTACCACCGGTTCGGAAGGCAGTTATCTACCAAGAAGAATCGGCAAGAAACTCGATAGCTGCTCTTTTAAAATAAACAATTAATACAAAATTATGTTACATACAATTCAAATAACAATGCATTGTAAGGCTACTCAAGAATTAAACTGTCCCGATGCAGAGCCAATTGCCGACACATTAAAGCGATCTTTGTCCTCTAAGTATAAGATTGTATATATTATATTAGATAGTATTAGATTTAGAGTGAATGGCACCAATAATGATCTGAAATAAATCTTCTTAAAGAAGTTAAAGCTTTTGTTTCTATCCGTATTGGTGAACTGATATGGTAAATTGAATCTTGCGGCGGTCAAAAATATGATTTTAAAGAATATGCAAAATATACCTCTCGATAAAATTATAAAGATAAAACAACATCTTTATAACCGTCATTAATTTTAAAACGCATCAAACTTAAAGAAAAGTGAATTAGAAAATTCTAATCGCGTACCTCTGTAAGTGGTACAATTTAATTACCGCCTCATCTTATCTGGTCCTCCCGGCCAGAGTTATCAGGTGAAACTTTCGCCGGCAAATTGGAAATTTTACGAGAAACCTCTGGTAAAATTAATTGTAAATGCGCTATCTTTCGCCTTGTTTAATTGCCGTTAACTTTTGATATTTCAAGTTTCTGAATTTCTCAAATTTATTTTATTTAACTCAAACATGCTTCGTAATAATATTAAAGCTCATCGCCCCTAGAATACACAAACCGGTAAACGAGTTTAATTTCGTATTTTAAAAAAGCCAGGTGCCGTACAGCGCGAACGCAGAACGTAAAAGGCTTCGCCGTATTTAATCCGTAAATAAATCTTGTTATTTTAGAATCGCCACATTCCAATTAGAGGAGTTTGCGAGTAAAAACATGGAGTACAGTCGAATACAAATAAAGACGTTAAATTTAGAACTGTGCGGTCGGAGCACCTGGCGCCTCCGACACGTGGCAATTTTGATATTGACTGTACAAGGAACTCTATTGAGTTGTTACTTTGTATACAATCATTTTGCACACCTTTCGTCCTCAAGATAAGTTCTATTCCAAGCTTCTCCCCAATTGATTCCGTCGTTTAGATGTATGGTGGGATTTAAGTGTAATTATGGTCAGTATATTGTGTATGCCTCATGGCTCGATTACATTTTATACGCGAACTATGTCACATTACCAAGTTGTATGGACACTTAGTACTAATATAAACTCTTTAAGATATACTCTTGGTTGGTTTTAAAATGTTAAAATTAACAGCTCCTTAAATGTCACCTCGTGCTTCTAAATATTGTCCGTGTATTCCGGTACTTTTACCGAGAACCTGCAGCGCAACTAACTTCTTTCAGACCGGACGTTCGCTCACAGCTGTTATACGCTGATTTTGTTATTATTTTTGTCGCTTAAAGGCTCTTTAATATTAGCCTTTCATACTTGTGACTCATGTATATAAAAAAAAACTTTTCTTTTGTTTCATATATATCGAAAGGTATATTTTTAATTAATTTAAGAGCAATTGTTTTCAGGGAATCTATTAAATAATAGATTTAGCATTTTTATATCTTGTTCACTGTTTACAAAACGATTAACAACCACTATTTCGGTTTGAAAACCTTGATCTCAGCTTTATGTCTCAATATAAAACTTTTATTGATCGCATAAATATTCAGTCTGAAAACAATTTATTAAAAAAAAATTGTTTGAACAAAGTTATAGATTAATAACTCACCTGAAAATAGGCTAGACGTCTTTCCTTAATTTGTATATATGCTGATATATAGTTTACTTCTCTTATGTAACATTTGATTTTGGTAAGTCCAAAAAAAGAGTTTTCTAGTATGAGTTTTGTGGTAAAATTACACATTTTAACTCTAATGATTTCCAATGAATTATAAAACGAATGATTTTTCGTATATACAAGATGTCAAAATGCTTTTACGAGCCCCGTAAAGGTTAAGCGTTATGCATTTGTCATAAACACTCATTGATTTACACCATTTTTACGCGCTTAATTTATGACAGCAATGAATTATACGTCATCGTTAATTTATTAATGGGACGGATATAAAATTATGAAGACACACAAAAACTTAGCCTTCGTCAAAATAATCTGATCACAATTCTAGAGCCCTAAAGTCCTTACAGTGTGTTTTGTATTTATTTTTTATATTACAGTAAACGAGCAGGAGGCATAAAGGTGAAGTCGCATCCTATAGACTATAGACTCACGAGGCTGGGAGCTGCTGCGTTGCCGGCCTTAATAAAGTGGAACGCTCTTTTCTTGAAGGGCCCTACGTATTATAATAAAAAAAAATATATAGAAAACTAAAAACTTCAAGTTTTTTTAAGTAAGTCAAAGTCAACGTTACATTTTGTGTTCTAGATGTCGCTATGAGTTATTAATTCGCTAAATTGTTCTCAGTTAATAGTTTAATTCAATTGTTACAGCCGACCTTTCACCTCATACAAAAATATCTGCACTTGTTCCAGCCAGACTAGTTTTATTGCCTGGCTATCTGCCAGGGCAGGTATCGTTATATTATCTAATAAAAGTTGATAGTTTCCGTGATAGTGACATGACATGCCTTTTGGTAATCATTTTATACTTGCGTTGAGAGATATCTTTCTATTATAACATAATATTCGTTTAATTTATTGCGGCTTTACAGATTGAAGTGTTGGAAAAGTGTAGTAATAAAAGCTTAGTAAGCTCATGTTCATTTTTAACGATTCATAAGTGTACCATAGTTACCTATGTAAATAAAGATATTTTCGGTTTTGGTTTGATTTCTTACAACCTGACTATATACGAAAGCCTATGGATAGTTAAGTTGGTATACATACAATTGAAATCGTTACTAGGTTCTTATTTGAAAGCAAATAAAACACGTTCATTTTGACACGCACACGAAAAATACACACACATAAGACAATAATAAATATTACAAAAATATATACATAAATATATTATAAATGTTGTAGTATTTTAAAAGTTATTACTAAAATAAACATATTGCATTGTTGCAACGGGCGCGGGTGTGCGCCAAATTTGCGAGTTCCTTTCGCATTTTCATTAAGGTGCAGTAAACTGAGCCGTGACTGATAATATGTGTCCCTCTATCAACTATCTACTCAATCCAATCAGCATAAATTGTGTCGCCCTATATCGTGAGACTGAGTAGGTAATTACAAAACACAGTCACCAAATTTTTGTGCGCCCTTCACAAATATGTTTAGTTACTTGGATATATTTGGAATTTCATCAGCTCATTCCTCTGAGGATATATAGTTTAATTAGCAAGAAGCATTATTAAGTTTATATTGTCAAATAGAGTATTAATAAATTATGCATATGTGATCATTTTAGTGTAAAATAATAGTATTCTGGTTGAAAAGGCATACTATATCGTAAACGAATATTTAAAGGACAAAGAAACCTTTAATGTGTCGGCAATTGGCTCAGTATCGGGACAGTTCAATTCTTGAGTAGCCTTACAATGCATTGTTATTTAAATTGTATGTAACATAATTTTGTATTAATTGTTTATTCTAAAAGAGCAGCTATCGAGTTTCATGCCAGTTCTTCTCGGTAGATGACTGCCTTCCGAACCGGTGGTAGTGTTAAATATTGACGATTGTAAAGTGTCTTTATAAAGACCTTCTTAAATAAAGATATTTTGAGTTTGAGTTTGTTACCATTGATTCTTACTGACCACAGTGCTATGTTCCCTTCAGACATCAAAAGTATTGACTTATTCAGTATAATCAAGAGCCATCGTTGTTTTTGTTTTTATAACTTAATGATTTTTGTGAAAACAATCATTTTGGGAAATATATTTCTTTATGTATGTATTTATGTTCATGTTTTTAACGATCATTAAATTGTTCAATTGTTTTTATGACAATAATCGTTAAACCTTATTTGCATGAATTTTCTATTAATAATGCCTTTTTTTATTTCGTACCGTGGATGGAGTGGTGGACAAGAGTCAGAACACGACAGATGCCGTGTAATTGTTCCTGTGTCAATTTTTCTTTGCACCCCTCCGTTACACCGGGATCGAATTGGTTTAAAATAAGCTGTGATGTCTAGAGTCGACTTTTATATTATGGCAAATTTAAACAACATTCTCGCAAGAAAAGCTTTGTTAAATTCACTTTTATCTAATATAAGCAAATTACACTCTTACCGATGATAAGTATAAGTCGCGTACTCCTTTGAGCTTATTAGAAGTTAGTTCTACATGATTTTACGAAGCATATACTAGCTATAGCATTGCGTAAACAGAAGTTCTATAGTATATTCACATTTTAAATGTATACTCCACATAAGCCTGTCTTGATAAATTTCTAAAATCAAAATCAAAGAAATCTCTTTATTCATATAAGTAACTATGGTAGGTGCACTTATGAATCGTCAACAAAAAATAACAGTTTTATGAAATTTTGAATACATTCACTGCCAGTTCCCAAATCAAGGCCACGAAGGCAAGAAACTCTCCGCCACTCCTTTAAAGTCAGTGATAGCTCGTTACCACATACATTCAGCTTTATAACATTAAGTTTACTCTATAAGATGTTGATTATCCTGTTTAATTACTAGTATTTGCTCACATGTCGTAAAAATATTCCATTTCCATAGTTAAACCCGATTCCCCTAGGTCCATCGGCCCAGTGTACTCAGGTGTTGAGTCGCGATGCTGATGCGGCCCTTGCATTCTACATTCGCTCAACAGCAGTGCAACTATATTTACAGTTTATAATGCAGTTCATATGACGTTATGAAGCCTGGTTAATGTTTAAAATTTTTCAAATAAATAAACGCAAACATAAAATATTCATGTCCTAAGGTAGAGAGAAAGTAAAAGTTCAATTCTAATAGTTTTCTAAGTACAAAAATTATTACGTTTTAGTCACAGGAATAGCACCGTCTAAAGTCGATCTCGTTTTAAATATTAAGGGTGTCCGCTTAGGGGAATCCCCTAAGTCTTTGATGCGGCCGCTGTGACCATGAAAATAGAACAGAGATCCATTCCTATGTAATTAACGAGTTTTATAATGATACCCCTTTGTGATTTAATCAGGTGGAGCGACTAACATTCAAAATGTATTTTCGTAATGGTAATCTAACTACTCAAATCATTTACAAGCAAAAATTGATTCTACTTCAACAATAAATACAATTTTATTTGTGTAGTCTATATATAGTGAGAATTGGCAAAACTACTTTGTGGTTCGCAAATTTTATATATTCTACGACAACCTACTACAAAATTAACTAATAGTTTTCAAAATCTAAGTCTAAGGTATCAAATGGTTAATCTTGAAAAAAGCATGAATTGCTTTTTAGACCCTACGATGTGAATTCTTTCCCTCACGATACAGCCGATAAGGGACTCAGTTCCAATAAATAATACATTAATCATCCGTGGGGTGTCGTCTATTGCGATTTTATCGACAACGAAAATTGTTGTCGTTGCTTGTCCTACGGTGTTTTTCTTCTACCTTTATAGCACTAAATATGTTCGCAAGAGAAATCTATCTATAGATAGTTATAATTGTATATGAATAGTCAGACGAAGTGTTTTATTTTATTTCTGAAACCCATACAGCACAATACCACACGTTACAAATTATTGATAAAAATAAAAACAAAATAGGGTTAAAGCATATAATAAAAAAGGAAGCCATTATATATATATATATATATATATATAAATATATATAACAATAATAACAAAAATAAGACTAAGTGAAGTATGTTATTGTATTAGTGAGTGTAATGATGTTGCTGTAGAATATTTGATGAGTTTGTTCTTAAATGATCTTCTTTTTAGACTAAATATTTATGGTTTAAATTTTAAGAACGTGAACCAGTTATACATATACGCGAAATGAAAAACACCGTATGACGAGACAACAGAGTTGATATTGAATGAATCAGTGTATTAAGAAGTTTTATAGTGGTATAATTGTCTAATACCGAGGAGACTGCAAGTGGTCGTTGTATTAACATTTAAATGTTATTATTGTAGTAATCGAGGGAGATCGTCGTTTGAAACGCGTCTAGACGTTCCAGTCAATGCGCCAGGCAAGGTGGACTAATCGATCTGTAAATAAGGAGAATGGGCCGTCAAATATATACATTTATATGAAAAAGTCTATAACTATTTTATTTAAAAAACAAATCTCAATTTAAAATTAATTTGTTTGGTGGACTAATCCTACCAATTACTGTTACAAATTGTAAAAAATTCTTGCAGCCAGCTGTTGCATTGGGGTAGGCCGATACCACAGATCTCCACTTGCACCTCGCGTACCCCTTTCAATTCCTCGAATACATCCTTACATGCTCGGTGGTGTGCATTTGCCACATTTGTCAAAATGTTCTAAATTAAAAAAGTGCGGGCAGGTTTGTTTGCCCCGCCCTCATTAGTCACCTTGTGTTTCCGCCTTGTCAGTAAACTCTCAATCATTCGTACTATGTGGCCGAACCAACGTGCCCTTTCGCTATCCATCCATTTCGTATATCCATTCCTAATTTTATCCAGTAAACTGCTTTGTTTATTGATACTTTGGTATAGGAAAGCCCACTAAAAACCATGTGGGTTCCACGGGCTACCGGTAATTATCTAGAGTTGAATTCCAAACTATTAATATAGGTCGTGTATAACTCAAAACATAGGTGAATCTATATTTGCATTTCTACGAACACGCGCCTCGCCATTGTCTTGAGCTAATAATAATTAACAATATGTTACTTTAATTGGAAGAAATTCATTACAGAGCCACGTTTGATTGAAATTTATGCATTCAACATACAATTATTTATGACCGAGCAGTTAATACTTGTTGTTTATATATAATATATAACACTTCACTAGTCAGGTATAGACAGCAAGCAAGTTTCACAAGGTCTGTGTAGAACAAATTATCAATGACAATTGACAGAATTATGCAACCTAAAATGAAAATACTATCCGTATTACCTCGTTTGGTACCAGGCACCATCACTTATGTCCAGCTGCCCGCCACGGTATTTCCGAACCAATATGACTTCGCTTCGCTCGTTTGCCCCCTCTACTATAAAAAAACCAGGTTGTAACTCATTTATTGCAACACTTTTCAATATATTTGAAAATAGAATACAAACCGTAATGTTATTTAAGAGATACACTTGTTCCTTGACAAACCCTTTACAAAAGCGTTTTAAAGAGCATTGCAAAGCAACGTAAACGTAGCTATGAATAACTAAACAAAGCCACCTTCCTCGTACATTATGCCGGCGCATTCCTCAAGAGCTAATTAGCCGCGGACGGCGCACTTGTGCGTGATTAATGAGGCCGTAATTACTGGACAAGATAGCCACCAGCGTGATATATGCACGATCAGAAGTATGTAGACGCCATGGAACTTTTTAGCACGGGTAATGACCTACTAAATGCATTTCCTTGATCCTTAAAGAATTATATTTTCGTGGCAAGGAACTATTATTGTTGTACTTTTGAGAGCTTTTGAAAATAACCATAAAGCACACAGACGGTGTAGAGCGGCTCGGTAGAGGGAAGATTCTATCCACTTCTTTTTATCAATATGTATAAATACCTATAACTGTTAATACCCCAAACAGATTAGGAACCAGAAAAAGCATGTTCCCCATTTGCAGATAAACTTCTTCTATTTGGATGGCTGCAGGATTCATTTTGGCAAAACCAACCGTAAACTGTCTCATTTGCCCAAACACCTCATCAATCACCGTGGACTTTGATGGAGGTGACATAATCTAGTTTGTCGAATGTCTGTCCATACCTTTTACCTACTAATTCGAGATCAGGTGCGTGAAAAGTAATTTTGTGGTTCTTGACAGTTTAATTAAGTTTTCCCGGAATATTTGGGAGTTAGGACATTTTTTAAAACTTCGGCAATTTCATGATTAGGTGTCTTTCAAATGCGTCTTTAGACGTGTAAATTCTTGCAGCCAACGAGGAATACGTCAGGGAGTTTGGAATTTTTGAACTTTGATTTTCCTGAATCCAAGTGCCATCCACTAGATAATTGTCAATTAATCTCTTATTTTCTTATTCTAGATTCATTTTATGTCACAGTGACATGGTAAGATGGAGTAGCAGAGAAGCTTCTAGAGTGCAACTGTTTGTATCTGTCTCTCCTATTGATAAGTGTTTAAATAAGCATTTTAAAAATATATTTATTTATTTAATAAGGCACACCAACAACACACATACAAACATAACCCGAACAAAATTTAAAAAAAAAACACACAAGGCATGTATGTGCATAAATTATAGGGATGCACAGCATTACAGGTATACAATTTAAAAAAAAAGGAAACAACTAAACAATCATATATAAAACAAAAAAAAAACTCTACACACATAATAAAACAAGAAATTAACGTTCCTAAATTGGAGTCTATATAAGATTAATATTGCACAAATCAGTGTTTATTAGTGATACATTCACAAACAACGCTTTAGAAATAGACAAATGCGCTTCAAGCACACGAAGCCAGTGATTAAAAACTCAAGTGGCGAAATAATTCAGAAATTGCAAACAAAAAAACTATTTAAATAGCACCCGTACATCTGTCGGTCAAACCGCTCGCGGGTCACGTGGGGCAGATTCTAAACGATTTACCCCCGGCCCGGGGCAATCATATCGAGTGCCATTGTTGGAGATAAAAAGGTAAAAAATTCATTCGGTAAATTGTGGACGAGCCACTCATTTTGTTGTAACTCAAAAATTTATTGAGCCAACGACATTTAATAAAAAGTGCTTTCAAAAGAAGATATATTAGTAACTTCACGACTACAATGCTAATGTGAATGTGGACGACTCGGTCGATTTTGTTGCCGAATCCCTGGATATCCTGGACATACCGTGTAGGCATACGTCTTATATATCTTGATAGTTCTCAAATAATTGATTTGTGTGTATACCTTATGTTTTTTATTATCTTATAAGTTTTTGTGTAATATATTTAGCACATGAGATGTTTGGGAACACTTTTAATAATATAAATTAATGAATCCAACATTACTTAATTTTTTTTAACCCCAGTTATTATTGTTAGCAGCGGTATCCCCAATTTTTCAAAACGGTCATGTTTCAAGTAGAGGTGTGCTTTGTGATCGATACGGGCTTTCATGATAAGGGGACCATATCTTTGTAAGCTTTCATAGGTATGAGGAAATATAATGGAGTTCTCTCTATGGAATTATCCCGTATTTATCCGTTTTTATCTTAGGAGCTAAACTTCATTCAGGTCTTGACTTTTATCTAAAGTTCCTATTTAGTGTAGTTAAGCGATGTTTACTTTTGCATTTCTATTATCATTTTTTATATGTGTGTCATAGTTTTCACAGTGACTGTGTGCTGTATAAGCTTCCTTGCTATTAACTACCTGGAATAGATTGCTGATAGGACGACAGTTAATTTAATCTTACTCTTTATACATTTATACTGAGCTACGCTACGAAATACTCTGCAATAATTATCGTTTGGGTAATGGGAGATGTTTAATTTAATTTAAAATCGGTTATCACGATCGATTTGTTAGGAATTTACGAAATTGCCAACCTTTTTCAATCGTCCAACTTTTTCACGTCTCCCTGAAAGGTCACTTGTAATGCGGTGAGTTTTATTTTAATTAAACAGTTCAAATTTATCATTTGAATGCTTTTATAATTAAGGCAAATTATAAAGACAAATGAAAATCTTTGGACCTGATGTATCTGACCAATAGACTGATTAAATTACTTCCAACTTATTAAAATAATTAATTAGAATGACAGATATATTTTTAACTTTTAGTTAAGTGTCCTTTGTTCAGCAATTAAAGGCTTTTATTATATTTTTATTGTTAATAAATAATACAGAAAATATCGTAATTATAATTCATACAATTGACATCGCTAATACGTGGTACTTGGTAAATATCAGCAAGAAATGTCACGTAAATAAAAATATCAAACAAAGAGCATTAATTCATTCTCAAAGTGAACGTTATCAGTGCGACCAAGTAAGTGCATTTAAATTTAAATCTAGTACTACCTTGGCTGTAAGTTTTCAAGTAATTTACGACCGAATATTAAGTATCACCTACCAGGGGAACAGAACAGGGGTGGAGTTTTGTGTACTTACCTAATTGCCAAAAGATGTTAATCAGGTGACGAGACATCTACCTATCTCGTTTCATCTCATTACGTTGCCCACGCTCCGTCCCAGTTCAGCTGATGATAATTCAAACGCAAAAACCATGACAAGGAATTAATTAGAGTGAGGTAAATAATGAAGATTGTCGCGTCCTAATGAGTTTTCGGGTAAAATGATAATCTGTAAGTTGATAGGTAAACTCTAAACTTCTTCGACTTTCATGACGAGTAGGATTTGTTTTTCATAATTAAACAGTCTTTTACTTTTCTTTAACGTCTCCATTAACGACAAACTCTCTAATGCGTCGAAATCAATTGGCTTTGGTTGGTTTAGCTTGTATTCCATACAATGATACTTCTCTCTATTAAACGACCATTCTCTATAACGCCCTAAAATGCACAGTCCATTCAGTTATATAGAGTTTACACTGTATTTAAATCAAATTAGTTTGCAATGTTATTAGAATATAAAAACAATGTTGTTTGCTCATAACAAATACTTAATCAAAGCTCAAATCTTTGATAATATTTCATAGGCTTTTACAGTCTGTATGTCCTTTATATCACCTTTATTACCGTAATCCCCAAAGCAATACAATAAGTAATAAAATATAAAAAACGACCAATAATGTCAGGATGACCGTTACGCCGCCAGCGCCCACTACACTTATGAAATCCCAAAAATAAACAGCCAAGGTGGGCGCTGAATTAAAAGTTGAACAATAGTTCATGCCCCCGGGGATCAAAGGGTGCATTAGCTATTTCATTATTCCGATCGAAAATAATGATTTTAATTGCAAGCTCATATGTAGACATGCTTTATTTGCATTTATATCGATCAATATTATTGACAAACATACACACATACATTATACGAATATAGAATATACTTTTATATTAAATTTTTATTTTAAATTGGTATAATCGTGTTTCTTGCCGGTCCTTCTCGGTAGATAACTGCTGAACCGGTGGTAGTGTAAAAAATATTTTCTTACTTTGAAACTTTAAGATAAATAATTACGGTTTAAGCACAAGCAGTTTATCAACTTGAACCATATTAAATTTACTTAGCACATTTAGTGATTTAGCGAATCGGAATTGGACGCAAAATCGATTCAAAATCCCGTTAGCTGCAGGTATAATAAGGATTACGCGTATGCACGGGGCATTGGACCTCTACTTGGGGTCGACTGACTGATGGGGTATTAGCACGATAAACTATAGATGATGGATCGTTGTTATATTCTTTGGAATTCTAATAGGATATATGGTGACGCGTGGATCCTTTGAAGAGGGAAATAATTATCTTATTTTCTAAAGAATGTTTTACTTAAGTGTAAATATGTAATGATAATTATATTTAGTCTATGTCTATTTTAAGTATATTTTGGGGTCAATGAAAAAGGTCCCTCAAAGGAGATCTTATATCTTAAGGGAGAGCTTGTTTAGATTTTAACTTTTTAGATTATATAAATAACAAAAACGCCTGACACAACTACTTTGGCATACACTTCTGATATATATTTTTTGTACTTGGCATTTAAAAATAACTTGTATATATAGAATAATTATTAGCAATGTAAATCTAAATTGTTATGAGATGGCATTCGATTACCGTCTGGGCACCAAATTTTATTTGTGTACTTAATAAAACAAATTTCATCGCAGTAATGTTAAAATAAAGTGAAATAGAGAGACCATAAAATTAGAAAATGCATACAATTGAAACAGAGTTAATGCCAAACAGCAAAGCGTTGTAAATAATATAAATAGCACATGCGTGAAATACTAGTGGTCTCTACATTACAACGACTACATTTGTCAACGCGGGTTCGGCCAAAAACAAAATTTTCCGCAACACATATCATACGGGATTGGGCTGGTGTACCTACTGCGCACGGAAACGGAGCGATTAATAGCCAACACTTATTACATGTTTGTACCAACATTCAAAATGTTTACAACGAAATTTATTGTTTCAAAAAGTATTTTTTTTATGTAACAGGATGCAAATGAGCAGGCGTGTCACTTCAAGTGCTAACCGCCGCCCGTAGACACGGCAACGCCAGGAGGCTTACAAGTGAGTTGCCGGCTATTAAGGGAGAGGTTCGATCTTTCTTGAAGGCCCTTAAGTCTTAGTGGTTCGGGAATACCTGCAACGGTTTCTGCAGTTGGTTCCACAACTGCGGAAACTGCATTAAAACGCACAGTTGTGGAGCGCCAGACGTCAAGCTGGTGGAATTTAGTAATTCTTATTGAATTTTTATTACAAATGGAATGGTAATTAGGTTAAGCTTAATTAGAAAGCTATACGATAACTCACTTGTAAGCCTCCTGGCGTTGCAGGCGTCCATAGGCGGCGGTTGGCACATCACTCGAAGTGACCCACTTGCTCGTTTGCCTCCTCTTACATAAAAAAAAGAAATAACGAAAAGAAAAAGCGTAATAAGCATAACGTGGACGCGTACAGTGAGTAAAGTTGGGTGTAGTAAAGGGACAGCGGACACGGTCAGTGCGCACGTTCTAAAGAAGTGAATAAATCTGCTGGACTTGCGACAAGGTGAATATAAATATAAAGAATCCGCGGACTACACTTCCGTGCATATAGGGCTACCACTACAATTTTAATAAAATCTTAGCTATTTGTAATTGTTATGGGAAATAGTTTAAACCTGCGATTAATTTACATAGAACAAATTTTATTTTAAAGCTTTTTAATCGTATAATCGAAAGCCACCGTCTCATATAGCTATCCATAATTTGTGACGTTTTATACATGAAGATTCACCTTATGTAAAATGTTCATATGAGTGATAACAAGTACTTTAAGTTGATTTTTGTTTTTTTGCCCAGACAACCCTAGGCCCTGTGAAAGGCGAGGTGATCATAAAGGTCCGGGCATGTTCTTACATAATAATATGCTCAATATTCCCCCACAGGGACACTCCCCACGAGATGTACCTTTTGTGAGTTTTATGTTTGCGAGCAAACTCGTGGTCAACTTTTACTAATATTATTTTATAGGTGGAATGATAAACGGTCGTCTTACCCATACAAAAACTTACTCAAAATTATTTCTTATAACTCGCAATAAAAATAACTTTGCTCTCTTGGTTGTAGGCATAAAGTTCAAGTCCAAACCACAAGATCTTCTTTCAGAAAGGTGAAGAAGATTCAGTATTGAGTGGAAGTTCTGATAAGAAGAATTTCGTACGACTCTTTTCTTGAAATACTTTAGTGGTTTGTTAATACTTCTATAGTCAATTATTTCCGTAGTCGTACTAAAGAATACTACAAATGCATCCATAGATCTGGAACGGAAGTGCCTCAGCGTCAGCGCTGACCCCGGAAGTCGGTCAGAGACAAACTATTCGGGCACGCGTCATAACGCATGCAACCCGATGTTAACATTGAAAAATATTACCGCAGGAAGAGATCCCGTGATATACGCGCTCCTCAGCGTCTTCACGATGCAAGGATGTAGTTTTTTTTTAGCGATTTTTTTGGTAACATTAAGCTTACAATACCTCCGGCAATAGCTTTTTTTTAAATCTTTTGATCTGAAAGTAACGAATGCCATTGGTGACACGGCGTGAATTCTCACTTAAAAATGTTTGCCCACACACGAATATAATTAACATATTTCTTCAATATCAAAGCATTTCTTTGTGTGCGCTCAATAAAATACACATTGTACGCTTGGTTGTCATAAGGCTTAAACATATACGGAAGTAATGAAAATATCTTAGAACACATAATATTGGTATTTACGCTTAACATAGGTTAGCCATAAAAAAAATTTGGTGAACTATGTAAAAAGAGTTTTTCCCTCGACTATGACAACTAGCACACATAAATTAGAATGTATTAAACGCCCGTAGCCTTCGTCTCCCCCTTGGTCCACCTTCAAATGAAATGCATTTGCTTTTATTCTGCCCGCGGCCGCAATCACACACTTATTCACTGTTCCCATGTTTTTATAAAGGGTGTGCCCCGCATAATAACGTGACTCAAAGCGTTATTAAAAGGCAGGTAAAAAGAGGAACTTCTGTTTATAGAGCTCACGGTTGTTCAGAATGCGGCCTAATGAGTTTTTATAAATACATTTCGCCCTGGCTTATACCCGTCCTTATAATATTTGGTCTCTAGATATTTTTTAGGTTTTACAACGAACATTTATATACCTATATATAATAATTTCGTACTGTGTTGATGTGAAATAAGTTCTCCTACGAAAAGTGAACTCAGATAGCAACCACAAGTTTTCGCTACTCAACGCGCGGGGAGCCAGTTGTCCGCCCACACTCCCCTCGCCTCAATGAACGTAGTTGGCGCGCGGCCATCAAGGTATTTTAATTTACAACATCCACCGATTTCCTTTTTACTCGGAATTTTTTAACACCGACAATTATTAACAGTCTGCGCTACAGTTATTAACGACTGTGGAAGTTTGAATCGGGTTTCCGAAATACACATTCCTTTTTAATTTATGTTGTTATTGATATTTGATTGTCAAGGACAGGCGTGATTCGTGAGCCACTACACACCAACGTCTGCGTTCCTAATACTTTTCCTTATTGACTCCATCCGAGTGTACTGTCTGCCAAAATAAAACATCACGGGTACGATACGGTTGTTACAAATCCCTTTATTCATAAAGTTATTTCAAACTGATGAATTAGGACGGTTAGAGACGCGCGTGTAAGATCGTTTCTGGAAGCGCATTTAGCGACGTATAGCTCGCGTAGTGTTCGCTCAAAGTAGTGTTGCGTGTCATTATCAAAATGTTATTGTTATTTGCTTACTCACACAGAACACCATTGCACACACTAATACACACACACACACACTTAAATGCTCGTTTTTTATATATTCTATATATATTTTTATTTATTTTTTCTGTTCGTGTTTTTTTTTGTTGTATTATTTTTTTCTAATCTTGGATTCTATTTTCAATTGTATGTTTTGACCTCGTTTTGGCTTTCTTTTTGATCTATTTTTGTTGTGTAAGCTTTTTGTGATGTGCTGTATAGGTTAAAGAAATAAAAAATAAAATAAAATAAAATTTGCATTACATATTAGACTCGGCTCGCGCATACGAGCTTAGAAGCGCGTCAACGCTCGTAAGAGTTAAAAAAAAAAAACACAAAACGCTAGTCTCTAACCGCCCTAAAGTGGCTTTTAGTTATGATTGCCACTAATAATAATTTTCGTTTATATTAATATGATAATGTTCTATTTACGATGAGCAAACGTTAGTGAAACCTTTACCTATGACCAGCAAAATTACGTTAACAACTATATTAACAGAGAGATCTTTCCGACAGATCCATCTTAATCAGAGGCAGCGAGGTGAAACTGCGACTAATTGCCGCGACTGAATATTAATTGATTATCTATGTCAGCTCGCGTACTTCAAACCGTCAACACATTTTCACCCATATCTCTTAAGTTTTAAGATTACATTTAAAATTATGCTATTCGTTCGAGTTTAAAATCTTATGGCGATATTGTACTGTATGTTTGTTATGAAAACGAAATTAATAAGCTATTATGATCCGTGCCTTTTGAAGATAATGATCATAATTGAATGCAGTTTATTAAACGGACCAGCCATCCTTGTCTTGTATCTTAACATCGTATTTAATATTAATATAAATAAAGGTCATTTTCGCATGTGTTAATGTTATAAAGATGTCATATCTAGGTAAAGTTTAATGTGCCCTAAAACTTGAAATCCTTTGATGTTAATTTAACGATTGTGTTTTCAATTTATTATATAGTATTTTGTAATAAATTTATTAAGTCCGATTCAATACTCGGAATTTAAGAAACTATATGATGTTTAGTAATTGTAAAATTCACACATATTCTCAGCAATTTTTTTAAAATGTAAAAGTATAATGATTAAGTCAGTGAATTCGAATAGAATCAACAATGAAGAGCACTCGTGGGGAACGTATGAAAATCTTACAAAGGAGCCTTGTTTACCTCTAATTAATATCCGTAGGTAAGGAACAGAGGCATCGCATGAGTCGGCATTACGTTGTTAAAAGAAATGCAATGTGAAAAAGGTTTTGTAATACCGAAATAATGAATAGTGGTAAACAGTCATCTAACAATAATCGTTGTTTTTCGACAATTTAAATTTGCGTTAAATATTCGTTTGAATACTTAAAATAATATATTGTAAATGGAGTACGAACTGAATTGACACGTTGACAAAAGTGAGCTTTTTAAAGCTTTTTATTACACTCGAACAATAAAGATAAATAATATTGACAGCTTCATTTATATCTCTGTTCTGATATTAAAATGACATCAAGCCATTAGCGTTAAGGAGTCAGCGCCCTCCTTGCGCCTTCCCACTGATTCCCACACATACACATATTTTGTTTTTATATAAACTTCAAAACTATTTTAACAGATAGACGCGCTTACAATATTTCACATCAAATTTGTGTTAAATAGGTGTTTTATTTGATGGTTTGTGTTAGCTAGCTGATGAAGCAGGTGCTTTAAGAAAGCTGAAAATGTAACGATGATTCAAACATCATTAATAATAATATATCAGTAACTTGTAAATGTTTTAAATGGTGATATTAGTTAACTTAAAGTTCGTTTGTGTAAATAAATAATGGATAATTATCTTTAATCAACGCTACGTTATCTATTTGTAAAGTGTAACAAAGAGTTTTATTCAAATGAAATGATTCGCAGGTTAACTTAATCAACCCTTAAGTTAAGGGTGACTCGGGGGCGGAATCAATTAATGAAAATTTTCCCAGAATTCTCTCTTAATAAGAGTTTGCGTGGATTTTTGGGGATCTGCCGGATTCCGGTGATTTATTAGTTACATGATGGATTTAAATTGTTCAATTAGCCTTTTCATTTCATTTAATAAGTGCCATCTCTTTTTATAAATGTATCTCAATAGTGATGTACACAAGATGGCTGAAGACATTCGGTTAAGTATTTTATTGTTAATAAAAATATGTTTAATGGCGAAGCCATCTCAATAAGACAGCGTGAAATAATTTTCGCTCAAATAAACGTTTTTGATTTCTCTGAAATGTTTTTATAACAGGTCATTTATAATTATTTCTCATTTTTAAATCAAGACATCTCTGCAAACTTCATTACGGTGAAGACGTAGGAATTTCCACCGTATTTCGAGTACGTTAAAGATGTTGTTCTTATTAAATAAGTTTGTTATAATCAAGAAAATAAATTTGTGTTTGTCAAATTCACCTGAGTGCTTTGTAGTTTACTATTTCAAATGTATGTGACGAGATAAAAAATTTACGATCTCTCAAATTAAATAGTAAAAGCTCTTGACGCGTGGGCGATGTTCTATGAGGTAAGCTCCGGGAAAATCGTGTATCTGTACGTTAATTTTTTTGTTACTCAGGCAGCGGTTTGTCTATTTGACTTTTTTGGCATAAGTATACTATGTATATTTATATACTATAATATATTAATGGTATTTCCACCAATATACAACCTATATCAAAGCTAACGTGAGAAACAATTTTTATTAAAAATAATACTTTGAAATTCATTCTAAAATAGTACAGTATTTGGCGAAAGATATGTTTACGTTAACGTAATATATTTTATTTATTAGGTCTACTTAAACAAAGCCCCTTCATTTTCAATTTATTTTTTAACGTTTTCTCTTCAATACTCATAGTGGTCACACGCTGCGCCCCCTGGCGTTACCCGCCTCCCGATGAGCGCAGCGGTCAGCTAACTACTTAATACCTTTGTATGGCCTACATTTGAGTAGTATATGAATCATTATTTATTAAACAGACTTTGATATATACACTAGTGGTATAATTGAGTTTTAAGTCGTAATTCGAGTCAAGGGATTGAGAGGTGTCTCATAAGTTAAAAGGAAAGAATAGAAGTAACAAGTGAAATCCCTCTTAATGAACAATGCACTGAGTGTAATCTTTACAAATTGCGCTCGCTCTCAAGTCTTGAGTTAAGCTCGACTGAATTGGACACGGTTTCGTAAAGCGCCTCCGCTGTAATTATAAAATATCGTACCTTTTGTTGAGATTTCGGCTGCGGTCGATACGAGACGATACGTCTACCGAGAGCTTGACGCCGAAGCAAAACACTCGATTGCTTTTGAATTACACAGCTTTTTGTTATCCTGAAAAGTTTCATCTGTACACATGGATTATTGATGAAGCAGATTAAGATAGTGTCATTTAGACGTAAACCTAAAAACTGAAGGGATTCTTCGCCCATCTCACAAAACACCTATTGATGGATTGTCTGAGGTTCCAAAACCAGACTGTTGACAATCGAATAGTCCAAATACGTAAAAATAGAATAAACACGAAAAGTACCAAAAAAAGTAAATAACACCTGGACATTGATCGATGACGACTGATGATTGACTGGTGTGCGAAGTGATTCCAATCCTAAATCGAAGTATGATTATTCTATCATAGAGTAATCAAACTTCGTTTTAGCATCCGAATTCAATATAAGGTACCCATTAAGGTAATATAATCGTAAAACGTGCCACTTACAGCATCGGTTTCATATCACTGTTGGGATCCTCGTAAAACCTTTTCCTTTTTTTTAATAAACCACGGTATTTTTAGTGGCGGTTTGTGTAGTTTTTTGTTGGAATTAGGGTGCCTAGGATATGGAGCAATATCTGCGTGTACCTCATAGAGCCTACCAAAAAGTTTATTAGACTAAAGAAACAGATTGCATGTTTTCTGAAGAAAAATCTACTAACTTCGGCTTTATAGAATATTATTAATTTACGTAAATTTTGTTATATATTTCAATTGGACACGTCTGGATGATAAACACATCAGATCTAATCCTGTGTTAATTTTGCGTCAACGGTTCATTTCGTGTAGAAAAATCCTCACGCTTATGTCAGGAATCATTTAAATCACGTCAATATTATGGCATTAAATGTCATCGTAAACAGAGCTTAGCAACATTTATTGTTTTATGTGATGCAATTGAATGTTGCGGTTTTTATTTTATTTATTTTTTTATATTTAAAGTATGTACATTTGGCAAAGGCACAACATTCATCAGTATTATATAATATATTATTTCGTTCATTTGTGCTACGTATTCCAAAGTTGTGGACAAAATTAATTAACCTATCTATGTTTTTGATATTTTTCTTTTGTTATCTATACGTATTATTTTAAATTTATGTACCAAAATTAGCTAACCATTCATTAATTTAACCTTCCAAGTCTTAACCTCATGGATAGAGTTTTCATCGCACGATACCGGAAAACATTGTAAGATGACATGAGAAAACTCATGTCGTCATCATATTTGTTTATGATATTACATGAAACCTACTTTAACCTTTGAAATAAACTAACGAAATTGCTATAAATCATTAATAATTAGTTCAATAAGACTGGCACTGGTTCTGGTTGCGTCACCAACGGAATATGGTACGCTGGGTACACCTTGACGAGGTAAACACACGTCCGTCAAACGTCCAAATTTATCGGTTACGGATGTACTGTGTCCGGCCCCTGTACAAGGAAAGCATTTTGGCTGATTTTTATATTTCGTATTTTCAATTGTGGCCAAAGGGGTGTGGTCGACATAATCAATTATGAGGATAAACAATATTTAAATCTATAAAATGTATTCGCCTCTTTTAAAAGTTTACTTTTATACCTTAAGGTAAATTTCTTATATAAAAGATTAAAACACGTATTAATCCGTCATTTTTCAAATAATGACTACCAGTTGAGTTCGAGTTACGACTCGAGGTTGTGAATGCCCATCTGTTTTTTTAGTCTACACTTAAACTGTAGCTTGATCATGATAACATGGTAAACAAACATTGCAACTACTGCTGTGTTACTTACGCAGACAACCACCAAAACTAATTAGCTAATAGGTATGAAATTTTTAGAATCGTTTCCTTTATACACATCCCGGAAACATTTAGTTTATAAAACTTGTATAATAAAATTGAAAACACGCAGGCGAATACAAATGAGATCATACATGACACCTGACTTCCGACTCTAGTTTGCGCAAGCGTAGCGCGCGCGCATTGAATTAGCCAGAATTTTATTTTGATTATGTTTGCTTTTATCTTAGAGAAACATTTTTATTAACCGAGTTTTGGTTGTATTTATTTTTATAACATGATCTAAAAGCATGCTGCGTTGTGAAAATATTTTTGCTCATACGAGAATATCTTTTTTATACCTCACGCTGTTTAAATTAATGTAATCAGAATAAATATAGATAAACATATTAATAGTTTGAGAATAATTTAATAATTGAATGAATAATTTAACTCCAGCTTAGCCCTGATTCAAAATCAACCAACCCGAGTTCCTTGTCTTCTTCTTCTCAGCTTGCGTACGAAGTCGTAGAATCACTTATATTCAAAAAAGTCTTATGTACCTTAATGTTTTATTATTATTAGACTCACCGCTCCGATCTTTAAAACGGATCTTACTAAAGGTGGTTTGGTTGTAGTCTACATTAAATTAAATGTGTTTAACCATATTACCGGAGTTTGGTGTTCCATATACGACATAACAAAATCTGACGACCTGATTGATTCTCACTAAAAATAATGACTGAATTTAATTTTGGCATTCATGAAAAACGTTAATCGTCAGAACGTCATTTTTGAAAAAGTTCACCTTGTTACCCACCATCCACGTAAACTAGGTTTATAGTCCAGGTGGTAGAGGTGTTGTTAAATGTTAACGGCGCGATAAATTACTTTATCCCTTTAAAAACGACTTTATTTCGTAGAGAAATCAAAGTCTGTGATGTTTTATACCGAATCTCTTTGAAAACGTAATGTTAATTCAATTATTTAGGCCAAAATCACCGTTAGATCTATTAAGACAAGTATAGGGATTTGGCAACGCTATGGTACCCAGTAAAACATAACATATTATAATAACAAAACAAAAATCAGAAAAAGAGACACGATTTATCACTTAGGTAGGAAAGAGTCCACCTACATCTGGTATATACGCGACAAAAACATTTATCGAAATAGTAATTGAATTGTTAATCCGTTGTGTAGGCTCAGAAATCCGAATATTTGTGTGCGTGTATTTAGGTGGCAGTTTTAGAAATGTGTAGTGGGCTGATTTATGTTCAGTACCTGACTTCTATTCTCGGCGATGTGGAGTGTGAGAACAATTTGTGTGCCATTTGTATTTACTAATTCAACGTGTTTACGTTCGGCTCTCGTTTCAGGCTAATTGCTAACTGTTACACTAAATAATTAGGTATCACATAATTTAAAATATGCCACAGCTTTTAACACATCTTCGGTGTTGAAGTTTGTTTATGCTTTCGTGTGTAATCATTACAAAGGAGCAGTCAATAACCCGGAGTTATATGTCGATAAATCAGTGTGGTTAGGCTAAGTTTTTCAGCTTCAATAACCCACGCAAGATCCCTAATCTTTTGGCTGCTTCTCAACTAATACACACCTAGATGCTTTTAGACGTGACGATGTTTGTCGTGATAGTGTCGTATGTCGGTACGTCTTTTTAGTTTATTTGCAAACGGTATGAATAGTTCAATAAAAGTTTCACTTACAACACATATGATGAAATATCGCATTGATACAGTTTTAAAGCGTCCGACGAATTCCTATATTGTTTTGATAAATAGTTTTTTATTTACACATCTTTATAAAGTGTTCCCTTGAACAATTTGAAGCGAATTATGAGGTAAGATGTTTACGTTTCAATATATTAAAGCGATATTCAATAAGGTATGAGGCTTTTTATGGACGATAAAACTGTGCTTTTATTGAAAATGGAACAGGTTGCCGCATATAAACTTTACAGGCGAAACTAAACGCTTATTTATTTATTATACATTATTTAAACATTGAAATACTCCCTAAACATGATTATCTCGTATGTCAGATCTATCGTAAACAGATTAATGACATTGTTAAAATTTTCATATTTTTAATAAGGGCCTCCCGCTTCACTTATTCACTCTGTAAGTTTTTATATGAGGAAATTTAAATAGAAATAAATAACACATTTAAATATTAAGCTATAAATCAATCAAATTGTAAGGTGAAATTCAGTGATTAAGCACAGAAGTTTAATAAAACATCGTATTTTGTGCTGTCAAACAAACCATTTATTTTTAACCGTTGTATATCTGAACAGGTGTATCCTACAGAAATAGAGACCGGATGTTTTATATTAAGTAATTTAACAGGAGAAGCAATATAATCTGCGTTGTGCAATTGGTTGCAAAAACAGACAGAGCAATAATGCCTTTATGATGCTAATAGATAGTTAAATAAGGCAATATAGATCGCATACTAAACATGTTGTATGGTGGATCTAAATCGCAATTGTGCGTAAATTACAGCGTCGATTACAACGTTTATGAGGGAAATAGTCAAATGCACGTGTGCTAGCATATTGATTCGGAATTATAAGCAAATAGCGGGAACTTGGAAACGCGCCAATCTACTTGCCAAAATGTCGGGTGTCCATCTGGCGATCGCGCGGCGTACTTGTGTCGTTCGTCTATTAGCAAACAGCTTAAATGATCCCCTTTAAAAATATACACTAACTACAAAATTTCATTCTCCACACAGTATTTAGTATTATTATATAAACTATAATCTACTTTGAGTATTTCATCTGTCAATATATGAAAATATAATATTTATCTTCGAGATTCGAACCGGTGGTAGTGTAAAAAATGACGACTCAAAAGTGCATTTATAAAGACCTACTGGAGATATTTTGTGTTTGAGTTTATATATATGAAAATTTGGCAAATAATCCCGAAAGGTGACAGACGTATGGTCCCCCCAGTACGTAAAACGGTCCGGTTGTACAGACTATATTTCACAGGTAATGTTGTTTATGATTGTTGTACATTACGGCCCGTTTAACTAACACTCTGATATCGAGTGATCTTGCGGCCGCTCGACGATATTTATGAAAGTTTACATCCACCGGTTTATGCTGTTCTTGCTCTGATGACTCCGAATGAGTTATTATAAGTTTAAAGCTACTGAACATTGTACTCCTAATACTGCTCCATTGTAATACAAGGTCAAGGTGAAGATTCTTTATTACAAATAGGATTTAATACAATCACTATTGAACGTAAATAAAACTAACTTCACATGGGTTCACTGCTGAGAAGAATCCACAAGAAACTCAGTGGCATTGTCATTCTTTTTGGTCGTTTTTACAATTATCTTACTGCAGTGATTAACATTAATTACTTATTAAAAAATGGATCTGATTCGTGATATTATAACTTTTTTTATAGTAGGCAGTTTATTATTGTTAATTTGTATATAATTTAAAGAATTGTACACAAACTGAATTGAAATGAAAACAATGTATCTAAATATTTATTATAGAAAAGTAAAATTAATCCGATAATCGAGTGAATGTCCTCAGAAAATATTTTAATAAGGCTAAACAAGAGATCGTCCTGCTTTTCCCTTGTTACAGCGAAATTGCGAAAATAGGAAATAACGACTCAATGTTTTGAAGCTGATGTAATAAGCTGAGATTTACAGTGTCATTTTTAAATCTTGAGTTGAATTTATATTAACAATAATGTAGTTTGATGTGTACTATGATTAGGACAGAACATACTATGCCAGCCATTTACAAATTAACAAATTGTTGTGTTTTACTGTAGCATGCACTCACGGCTCTTATTGAAAAATATTCAATACTGTCCTTTCCTTCCTGTGCCTTTATTAAAAACCTCTCGTGCAGAATTTAATAAACAATAACCTAAGTTCCAAATATTATTATCAGTAGTCGTTTGGGATTTTCCTTGTTGATAAAAGAAACAATTTTAAAAATGTATTTTAAGCGTATTGTGTTTTGTATAATCATCGCGGTGACGTAATAAACCATAATCATATATATAAACTCAAACACAAAGTATCTTTAGCCTAGTAGGTCTGTATAAATACACTTATAAGTCGTCATTTTTTACACTACCACCGGTTCGGAAATCGATGATAAATATTATATTTTTGTATATTGACAGATGAAATACTCAAAGTAGATTATAGTTTATATAATAATACTAAATACTGTGTGGAGAGTGAAATTTTGTATTTCTTGTATATTTTTATCATTTAAGCTGTTTGCTAATAGCTAATAATAGCTTAATTGAAAAATATATCATTTAAGAATAACACTATGAATGAATTCGTATAATACTAATTCAATAAAACAACATAAAGTGTGAGTCAGTCGTGACGTGAGTGCTTTGTCCCGCTAACTTCATATGACACGTGTAAAGTTTCAGTGGAACAAAGCTTAAGAGAATACAGTTTTTCATTTTCCAAAGTCCAATTGTATAATGAGAAGGCTATATATATATATATATATATATATATATATATAACTAAGTTAGTAAGTAAAAACATACACTGAGTTTCTTGTGGGTTCTTCTCACTGACGCTCAAAAGAGAGATTATTAAAGATTGTTGATTCAAACTGGATTTAGAATGTCAACTTGCTCGTACCTTAGCTCTGAATCACGATATATTTACGTCGGGTTAGGTGGGAAATTGTCTTTTTAATGGGTCAATTTAGTTAGCAGATTTCTTTGTGTAGTCAAGGTGACAGATTTAGTGAGCACACGTCGTCTGAGGTATGCACGATCGGTATTTTAGCATCGATCTTTGTCTTCATTTTCGATGCGTTCCAAAGGTATGCTGAAAACAAAAGCTTTAAGTTAGAATGTTTTGAAATGTGTTATAAATGTATATCTTACTTTTAACAGATTGTAATTTAAAAAAAAGGTTTTACAGGATGAAATGTTGATGACATTTAGCTAATTAATTATAACTAAAAGTGTGATGTCATATTGAAATAAGTTATATGTATTTTTTAATAAAAAATAATAAGAAATTCGTATCTGACATGTTTTTAGTACAATAATCTACCAAATAATTTGTATATATTTGAATAAACAAATACGAATGATTTATTATACAAAGGATAGCAATTTGAACGATACGGTTTTATTCCTCCAATCGGATGTAGGTTAAATTTAAAAATTTCCATTCAGCTCGTAGAAGAAGCATAAACGGAACCCATAAACGTAAATAATGATGAACGGTGTAACACCTCAACGATCAAAGGCAACAAGATGGGTGTGTCTGTCCGGATATTTATAACGGACAGGTAACAGAATTTGTTTGAAACATTAACACTTCCGTTCGGCGGATGTGCGTAAATTTAACAATTGATGACAGGATTCGATAGACAACACATACAAACAAATGTGTTAATACCACTGTTAACATCAAAAATATGTATGAAATTACCTCACCAATAATATAAAGCTTTTAAAGCTTCCGAAACACATAAGTGACATTATCATAGTAACAACCCCGTACTCGAGGGAGTGAGACTTGAGCGAGTTTAGTTTTAATGGTATTTAAATTGACTTCTTATTTACTCACCATGCTTGCAGAAAAAGTAACGACGGTTCACGTTAACTTAAGAAAAGGTTCATTTTTTTTTAAATGTGCAGATTTATATATATTTGACAAAGTAATCCTTGAAATCACTTCCATGGTTGCAGTGGCTGGTAAAAAGCCGAAAAAATATTTAGACAGGTTTTATTATATTTTACTACACAATATATTTACTCTGTGAGTGCAATTTAAAGAGGCATTAATACCGTAGAGAGTAGGCTATGCTTGCGTCAGAAACGGAAATACACCGCCCACGGCCAACTACAGCCTTTCGACCTAATTTCCGCTTTCATATGTCAGCTTCCTACCTCACGGATGCTGTTCGTGATAAAAGAAACATGCTTTACCTAACTAGCTAAATGTTGAAAAGAATATCTATTCTTTTAAAATATTAAAATGTTCTATGCAGATGTAGATTTGGTATTTTAATATGATACATTGTTTATACAATGAAGTTACTGTGTACCTAAAATCATTAATGTCAAAAGAGCACGTTAAACTGGGAAGGTGAAGGAGAGCTCTATACAGTGTGCTCTTTTAGTTATTAATATTTACACCACTGAATAGCTTGCAAACAAAAGGTGTTCGGTGACAAAATTCACGCGTTATGGTAGGATCAAAAAGCGTGATTAAAAAGCAGACAAAAAGGCGGGCGAAAGTTGGAAACAATAGAGGACCGCGGGCGGTGGGCGCCTCAATCTGTCACGAGGGCTGTCAACTGTCACACGGCCTTGCGACAGGTGTCAACTGTCAGCCGTCAGGTGACGCGACACCTCCACCTGAGATTAAAACTTTACACGTTTGTGCATACGGATGCGATTCTTTGATCTCTTGTTTAAAATTTTCTTTTCATAGTAGTCCAATCCATAACTAAAACTTAGCTTCAACTGTTCCACCTAATTGCTTCGTGGCGCTGTAGTAAAGAAATGTATAAATATAAATCTAATTATAGGAAAACTAATAGGACAGTGACGTTTTTCGAAGCGAGTGTAAATAAATTACGGGAACGCCACAGCTGCCTGTACGGGTGATTACCTGAGAATTACTTTTTTAGATGGATGCGAGCCAAAAATGTTTGGCTCGGAGACGTAAGGTGTTCAGATTCATTCAAACGCTTTTCCAAACTATAATTCACTCAATAAAACATAAAATTGTGATTTTATAAAACCATATACCAAAACGTGGTATTATGTACTATAATTTATAGGAAAATTTAGAAACTTTTATAACTTAATTATAGTAGTGTCTAATTCCCCCAACCTATATGTTATCGGGTAGCAATTTATTTACTTTGGAGGGTTGATAAAAAATACTACACTCGGGGGACAGGTAGCTTTCCATCGCGGATTATGTTACTAAAAACCTAACTAGGTAAAAGATGACGCAGTATATCACGCCTTATATTCAAAATCATTTAATCAATGTAGGATTTTTTACAATTCTCTATTGGATGTAAGGTAAATCATTTGATAAACATGATTCCTAGCTCGCCAAACAAGCTTTAATTTATTAACTTATTAAAGTTTTTATTGAGCTATTATTGGTTTTAAACAGATCGAAAAATAATAATTTCTTAATCAAATTTCATCAAGAGCCAAGGCGACTATGTACACATGCTATCGTGGTGCAGAGCGAGAGATTGCCGACATCGACATCCCACGAGCAGCAGCGAACGACTAATGAGTGCCGCAGGTAAGGTGTCACGTCGTTACGAGCAGGATTTCCGGCAACGTCGCGCTAAAATACCGTGTAATACGCCATTCAGATCTGTCGCCGTTGACAACCAGAACACCTGTTTTTTTTTTCCTATATTTCTATTGTAGTTTGGCAAAGCTTCGTTTAAATGTTTGACGCCACTTTGGCGGCCCGCTGGCCGTTGTGAACGGCCAAGGTAAATAAAATGTGATGTAAGTATGTGTTCTTTTGTTTTCCTTTCGCACATATGGCTGCCACATCTGTCTCGGCATTCGTTATTAAAAAATAATTCATACACGATAAAACTCGGCAACCACAAGAAATCGGATACTTAGCAAGTTGATATAATAGGTACTTTGCGTGCGCGAAATTTTTTAAATATTTGAATGAAAGAATTTGAATTGAGAACGACAAGATGTCAATCACACATCAAGGATTATACATAAATATATATTTACGATTATGATTCTACATAGATGAGAATTTCGTACCTGCAACCTCTTAACAGGTAGAGAGATGCCCCGCCTTTTTATCGAGCCAACAGGTGCACTGTGCGGTGATTGGCTGAAACTTGAGGTGAGACAGGTGTCTTTAGCTTTAACCAATCATCGAGTGCGATTTTTATTTCTCTTATTCAGTTTGTATTTTGTATATTGGAATATTTTGTTTAGTTCGTTATCGCATTGTTCTATATTTCTATCACAAAAACGTAAAGGAATCTTAAAACTACATATTTTTGTGCCATGAAAGCTTGTGAAGTGAAATGGCTAATTATAGAAGACTTAACTACACCTTTATAACTAAAGTTATAGTTGCTGCTTAATACCGAAATACATTTATATTTATTGCCAGCGTAGGTATTACCGAACCCACTTGGGGGCCTTCAAGAGTTTCTCTCCCTCAAACTCACTTGCCTCCTGGCGTTGCAGGTGTTCTTGGGCGGCGGTTCGCACATCACTCGATGTGACCCGCCTGCTTCTGTTACCTGAAAATAAATTTCAAGAATCAAGTCGTTGCAATAAGACGGATTTTCTTTTCATAATTTTTTAAAACACCCGAGATAAGATCTAAAACAATTATGACAATATCTGTCAAGCGTATCTCGGACGTGTACTTAAAAAACAATTCGTTTCGTGTACAATATAACGGCACACCGGCTGTTCCAGACATAAATTCTAGTCATTTTCTAGACGTGAAAAATGTAGACGTTCTCGTCTGAATTATGATCTAGATTTTCTTCTTCGTTTAATGTACATATAACACGAATCTCATACATTCGACATAGATTTATGTCGATTCTTCAAAACTTTGAGTATAACTTTGAACATTATATTGTTCTATAATTATCCAACAGTATGTTTGTTTATTGTAAAACCAGCTTTTACCTTACCAAATTAAAAAAAATAGCAAATAATTAATTAAAATCACGCTACGAACCCTAACGAACCGGAAGCGGAAAACTGAAATAAGACTTAAAACACGTTCTTCCGGATGACCCACTCTTTAATATATTTCAAAGCTAACTTAAACAACTTGCCACGGGAATCTCATCTCTGTGACTGTTATAATAGAGTCCATCATTGCATCATATGAGTAACATATAGTAAATTTTAATGTTCCCTGTACACAGTAAATCTGTAATATTCAGATCCGGTGTATTCGCAGAATCATAAAACCTCAATGTACATAAATATAGAAGAATAATAATTGTATCAATAAACTTGTTAATTTATGTAATCTCGTTATTTTTACTCGGCAATTGTGCCGTATCTCACATTCCAACATTCCTATTAGATTGAGCTGTATGGCATACACTCAATCATAAAAACGCAAAGAATCCGAAAAATATTTACTAAAAAAAAGTGTAGGTAACAGCGTAATTATGTGTTTATTAGTTTAAACGTAAATTAAAAAACACACATAAAAGTGATATTTTACAGTTGATCGGCGAAATAAAGACGTACTGTGTTACATCGAACGATTTAAGATTTCATATATCTGTATTGAAATTATTACTCAAATTAGTTATCTTTTTTGTCCTATAAATGTATCTAATCTTTATCTACGACCACTCCGCTGTTGATATGAAGAAACATGGCCGCGAAGGTTTCGTCTACCGATAAAAGCCTTCCTAGTAGACAGTACCGGCTTGCAATACATTAAGGAATGCAGCAAGAATTAGAAGTATATTACATAGGATTTCTTACGGCATGGCGTCGTTACACGAGTTTAATGTATTCTAACTAGACATGTATTTAGTCCAAAAATACTATGATTAAAAACCATTTCAATGTAACGCATAAATGGGACACCTTAATGTGATTTATCCGTCTATAAAATACGTCACAACTGATGTTTTTGTCCCCATCATCTTTAATGTGCCGTTGCCTGACTTTGATGTAATATTTTATACGACACTAAACATTCATTTTAGAGCTTTAAGTATATATAATCTAATTCTTCTTAGAAATAACACAGAGTGGTTCAATACAACTACTCTTAATATAACGAAAGCTGTGATTCAAATTGCGGACTGAAAAATATATCATTGACTTTTATATTAAAATAAAATTGATGATAATAATATTAATATAATTAAAACTAGGAAAATAAAAAAGTATATGTACCCCTGGTGGGACTCGAACCCACAATCCCCGGCTTAGGAGGCCGATGCCTTATCCATTAGGCCACAGGGGCGATGCCAGTGAATGTGAAATAGATCGTCACATAATTTTTTGTATAAAATATTTGTTAAAGGATTATTTTTAATATTTTCCTTTCAATAAAAACACTATATCATTTAAGATAGTATAGATTACTACTTAAAAATACTTGTGGCAACGAGTTTTTTTTACTTTTAGACGAAATACAGAAAAAAAGGCAAAATATTTGGAATAAATAATTTTCATTTCGAATCGATGTTACTTTGTAACACAGTAAAACTTCAAAATATAAATAATATAAACTTTTTTGTAGCTACTTTTGAAAGTTTTTTTGGTCTGAATTGCGAAGTTTTATGTGACGTAAATATTAACAACTTGCATAACCTTGGGTTAAACAAAATAAACAGTTACATTGAAAAAGCTTTTAAAAGCCCGAGCTAATCTCTAATTCATTAAAAGTACCTATAAGCTTCTCCCCCGGCGCCGCTTGATTAACATATAAATGTGCCACTTGCGGTCCGTACGTAAATAAAAACTCAATCGGTATGCCATTAAACGTACGCTTCACGGTATCTCGACACCACAGAGTAGGCTGACGTCAGACACATCCTTAAGAGGCCGGCTAATAAAAAAATCAAAAAAATGGCCGGCAACGTACTCACGATCTCCCAGCCACGTAAGTGTCTACGCCTCCTGCTCGTTTGCCTGCTCTTCTATAATAAATGCATATCACCAAAACTATATAGTAATCAATAAACATTTTAATCGTTCTAAAGTTGTGTCAAATAGGAACAAGTACATATTTAAGTTCTTTAAAGAGTTGTCTGCCATCTTTTATTAATTTATTACTTCTCTAAAAATAATTTCTAGAAACTTCAATATATGTATATTTTAAAGTATTATGAACATGTCTCTGTCGCGAGCTGTCCTATACGTTGCTCAAGACGGAGGGGCTCACCCCAACCTCCTTGATTGACACGTGCTTACCGTGTATACAGTGTAATTGGCAATTTTATTGTTAGAGAGAATTCTAATTATATTAAGTACCTGCTCTCCATTCCTTTGATGTGCTTTCTTATTTCACAGAACAAAGCTTTCAATACCCACAACTCCTATGGGACGGTCGTGTTAGCATCTCATTTCATTACAGTAAGGTTTTTTAATAATCATATTTTGAAAAGTTCCAGTTTTACTTTATGGTTAAGTGAACAAATTACATAATTGCTTATATATGTATGCTTGTTGTAGAACATATACGAACGAAAATATTAACCAATCCGACTTTCTTGCCTGCTTCTTCTCAGCTTGGTCGCGAACAGGCGCAGAATCACGATTCAAAATGGTACTATGTACCTTAATGAATAAAGATATTTTGTCTTTATAACTAACGCCAATTTAGCAGCAAATTAGAATTTAATGAAATATCAAATTGTTATCTGTTAACCTGATGTGGCTCTGACTGACCGCGGTTACAGCAAAGCACTTGTAATAATGTAATTTTTATTTATTCATTATTTTATTTCATTTCATTGAATCAACCTTAGAAAATCACCAACAATTAAGTATCTGAATCTAATCAACTACTGACAAATGTACAAAAAAGCATTTTAAAACAAATAAAATGTACAAATAACTTAATGTTCACCTTAGACTCGAAACAATCCAATAAAAACCATCTGTCTGCTTGAGACAATAATTATCTTTGCAGGAGGCGAGAACAAAAATAATTTACAATAAAAATAGTTAATAGTGAACACGTGTATTCTCAGACAATGATGACATTTGTCAAAATGGCGTTTGAGATATTCACATAACAGTACATTCAATTATAATAGTTGTGTCACATCAATTTATAAGTTTTATAAATAAACACTAACACTGCGCAAAGAGTGCTGCTGTTTTTGTAAACTAGATAATATATACTGTCCGATACTATATTGGTATAATATCAAATTGACAAGTGACAGCTAATATCTATGATTATATGTGGAAAAAGGATTCTAATAATGTTAATACAAATATCTTATAAATAAAATAGTCACATGTAAAAACAATAGAAACAACATTACAGGTAGTAATAAATGCAGAAAGGAATTTCTTAAATTTATCTATTTATAACAATCATCACCACAGAGTACAATACCGAACCACAGATTATAACTAAGATGAATGACATCTGTAGTATGGATTTTAACCGTGAATAATGCCCGATATAAGAGGTTTGTAATGTTGGCCTCTGTTTTCTATACTGTGCAATAAATGTATATTTACTAAAAGAAGCTTATTAATATTGTCCGATTTCACCAAAATTATAACTCAAACTCGAGCATTCTTAACAATTTTTCGTAGCCGATGAAATAACCATAATACACATGTCATACAACAGAGATTATATGAAACAGGTGGATTAAGGTTCTTCATAAACGACCACTGTATTTTTATTTATTAATTGAAATTCATCAGCTTATAGATCGTTAAAAAGCTCGAAATTAGCAGCTTTGATTTTAAACGGTATGCTTTTTCCATTTGCCTTTTTTAACTATACCGTGGTCCATGAATCATTTGCTTGTACCCTACTTTCAGATTTATGTATTTATAATGTGTTGTTCGCTTTTAGTCCTCGCTTTCTAGCAATACAATTGTTAATTATAAAAGTTATTGTCTTGAAAGATTTGAAAACACTAGAGGAACACACACTGTATTCCTAATTTCCTGTTTTTTTTGTTATTTTACTACTTCTGAGTTTCTAACTCAGATAGGTTCGCCGTTCGCAATCGCTTAATCTTAGACCGACTCTGCTACAGCCTTTGGTTCAATGATACCTCTCCTAGTATTCATAGTCCATTGTAATATAGCCTATATTACTCGCAGAACATATATAATGTTTATAAATGAATACCCTAGTTATATCGGGAAATGGGTGAAAAATAATTATTAAATACCTCAATAAAAGTCATGACTCGTGATTCTATTTTTCGATCTTTATGAAAATAACTTAAATCGGGACATTCAGGTCAAATATTTTGGCACAGGTGCTTTGATAGATTAATATGGATTTTTGGAATTTTATTACACGCTTAAAAGCGTTTCTTTTCATTTGAATTTATCGTTCATTTAATGTCTCTGTATTTTACCTGCAATATATTACGACATTCACAGAATATAATTTAGACTTTAGATGCTGCGCGCAAAATTTTTTCAGTGTTTTGACATTCCAAAGTGATCGAGGTCAAAATACGTATACGAGTTTTTCATAAATCCATTAGAACTACTATCAAAGTAAAATGAATGCATAGAGTACTTAAAACTTTGGCTTATTGCAAACATTCAGTTAAGACGTCAGAACAGTAGTGATATTATTATCCTAACTTATCCCGAAATAAGCTTAGAAATACCTACATGTAATCCCCTTATCTTAATCTCAATAATCGATTCGCTGTAAAAATCTGGAGCACTCGGCATTAAGCGTATTTAGGCGGAGTTTATGAGTGGGGAAGTGAACCCATAATATCACGTAAACATTTTAAATCTGAATTTTTAAGCAGAGCATTAACACCTTAATTTAAGCGTTGAGTTTGATGGGAGAGTGGCAGAGTCTTATGGTTTTAATTGGGTCAATGACAGACTTAAGAAAGCGTTTCAAGTTAGTATCTATCTTTAATACAATAGATATTTGAATTGCAATGAAAATACTATGTGTTAAAACGTTCAAAGCGTTGGATAGCTCCGATGATTTGTCACATAGACAAACAGCTTCCTAGTTACCTACACTCGCATACAAATTTCTTTAGTATAAAGGGTATTATATTAAGATAATGTAATTAAATAAAAACAATGTTCTGCCAAAAAAGTAATTATTCTTCATTGCCGATGTTTAAATGTTGTCGTAGTAAGTTAATTGGAAGTTTATAAAAGCACTTTTTACTTGACAGTACACTGTACTGTAACACAGGTACAAATAAGTGAAAAACGACAGAGGCGCCCTCACACACGAGCGGCTAAATGATTTACGGTCGCGCGGCTGCTACTTGTTTTATCAGTTACCACCTAGATCATACCAAGTCATTTTTTAAATATTGTATTGATGTGCAAATCGTTAATAGAAGCTCATGACTTTAGACCTTCATTCACTTTATTTTCGATATAGTTCAAGTGTATACTTTAATGAAAAAGATTTATACACTGAAGTCATTAATTTTTATGGCATAACTAAATGTACTTCAGAGACAGTACCTTAATAGGAACCCTAAATAGATCTTCGTTATAAATTGTAATACAAGTTGCTGACCAAAAGCCGGGAAATCAAAATAACCATGTTCTGAGTAGAAATATAAATAGCTGGGCGTTTAATCAAGGTGCCACGCAAAGGGGAGACGCGGCTCGAGAGGACAAGTAATTAAGGTGCGCCCTGACAGCTGACAAATCGGCCTTGTCCATAGTTTGCAACTCTTTTGTTATGAAAAGTGTGCGGACACGTCTCGAGAATACATTATGGTGAGTACCTTTATAATTTGCAGAAGTTATGAGGGGATTACAAGCCGCTTTCAAATATAAATTACGCTCATAACAACCAAAAGCGTGTTCAGAGTTTCAACGTAAATTCATATTAAAATCTATTCAAGTATGAAAATGTTTAAAAACATATAAAAACCAATCAGAATAATTATCCCACGTTCCTATGTTTTATAAATCAATATTCGATTGATCCAAAATGGCCGTCTATCCCCAAACATGAGTCCTTATTAGCTGAGATTTAGCGGAACGATTGCGAGCGGCGTGATACACGGCCAGGTAATATGTCTACCATTTATAAATTTGCGGCTAATTAGACCCAGTCGTAAAACGTGAAATTAAATTATTGCGCTCCGCCCGCGACGCTTCACTACGAACTAACCTAGTTTGCGAATTATCTTTATGCGTTTATTATTAGCTGTAAATTTTCGTTTTTGACAATTATATTATTTTGTAGAAAGGGCGTGCCCATTTAATAATAAAAATGAAAGTTATTTTAACAGTTATAAAATTATTCATTCTCCGGTTGCAATAATCTAAAATGCTTCTTTGCGCTTGGCTCAAAATAAACCTTTACAGTGTCGCACAGTTCGTTGGTGATGTCAAAATTAAATATGGCGCATAACAAATTGTTATTTCTCGCAATTTACACCTGCACAAAAGTGACATAAATCAGTCGTTGTTCATCCGACCGTGCGACACGAGTGCGACAACTTGCGACTATATTAACGCGAAAATAACCTAATATCTTATTGCAATTAGATCTTCCGTAGCTTAAGAGGGAAAGGAAATGGACAAATAAGAAAAAAAAAGAATCTAGTACACATTTTGTTCAATTCAAATATTGTTCGAATCTTTCAATACATCATTTAGAGATTTCTTATTTGAATCTATGTATAGTCATTCTAACCAGAGATCCTTGATGACCTTATACAGGCGGTTTGTATTGATTTAGTTTTTATAAAATAAACTATTTTCTTACACTTAATTTACAGCCAGTTTCAAAATGAAGTGCGTAGAGCGGACAAGAAGAACTGGCAACAAACTCTCCGCCACTCCTTTAAAACGCCAAGAAAGTTCTTAGGTTGAAAAGAGTTGCAACCATTACACCATGATGTGGAATGCATCCACATCTCTATATTTAAAACAAAAACGAAAAACTTTTAAATACCGCTGGGCCGAACTAATAGTAAACTTTAATACATAAGCTAATAAAATCGGCCTGCCCAGTTATGTTTAATAACATTGTCAATACCACAGGAAACCTAATTAAATATGATTGTAAATATATCTTTGGTGTAAGCTTAGTACTTTAGTGTAGAGCATAATTAGCCAGAGCGAGATCAAAGAGCGCGCTCTAACTACTTTGTTGGGATAATGCACTCCCGCGCACCTGATGACTGACGCGCGATTTGATTCCGCTAAATGCTTTTAAAATGTTTATGACTTTTATTAATAGGATCTCATGTACAAGTGTATACATTTATTTTTCACCAAAACACAAAAAAAGCTTTTATTCAAGAAAAGCTTTACGTATTTATTTAATTAATACACCAATATTGCATTTTCTGATCTTATCGTGTTTGTAATTCCATACTTTTTTGAAAAGGAATTGCACAGAATTGACTTCAGTCATCGTAACTTGTTAAATCGCAAATTAAATCAAATATATACCTACCTTTGCAAATAAGATAATATACAATGTAATACATAAATAGAGTTGTCTTTGATCACCTGTCCTCCTAAACAAGGCTCAATACGACAGCCCAGATTGAGCACCACTGTACTTCGAGCAACGTGTTTTGATATTATAATAATTAACATAACATGATATTAGATATTACAGTATTAAAATAACTAGAATAATTAAGTCACGGCATTATTTTATAAGTCTAAAAGCAAAAGTTGAATACTTAATTGAAATAAATAATATAAATAACATAAATAAACTTAGTTGAATAAGAAGTTTTTTACGATGTCTGTAAAAGAAAAACAAGTGCGGTCATGTCAGCAATATATAAGACGGATGCATTGTAAAAGCACGACAGCTAATAGTGAAAACAAAACCTGGCAAATATCAGCGAAGTGTTGTTTTTATAATGAGTGGTAATCGTGAAGTCGGCAATGCTGATGCAACGCTACGGAGATACTTCTTTCGTTACATATCATCTCCCAATATACAACGAATTGCAGACATATGTGTCGTATGGAAATAAAGTTTATCACTTTGTAACATCATTAAATCATAGTAAAATATCTCTTAAATGTTGTATTTTATACAGAATTATTTTAGGGTCGTAAAGTACGTCTCTCTATGAGGCCGTGTCCAACAAGGTCATAGAGTATAAAATTTATAGAAGGGCAATCAATAATATTATGCACTGATAATAAAGTTCGTTACAAAGTATCAAAGGAAGTGGGTTTACGACGGAGAGACGGGAAGACTGGACGCGTCGAGTTATAGCTATCTCATTGGTTAATCCTATGGTATATCATTTTCTATTAATTGAGGTGCATTTCGATCTTTAAAATAACATTTAGTTGGACTCATTTCAAATACCTACTTGTAAAGCATTAAATAAAAACCTTTTTTTTATTGTTTAAATTACACGGGACCATTTTATTTTATTGGTTTAGAAAAAATCAAATATAAACTTCTTATAGGAAAAAACCAATAGAAAATTTAACATTGATTTCTAAAATATATCGTGATATATATAAATGTTCACAGCAAGGAAAATTGAAAAGAAAATACAAACTAAACAAATATACGTCAAAACTTTCGTAATTAAACTGGTCATCACTTATAATGTGTATGATTGTGTAACTGCACAAAAAAAGCTTTAAAAGCAATTGAAAGCTTGTATATAATAGAGGTTGGAATAAATAGAATCACAAATCTTGAAGCTCAAAGATCCCCGAATCAAACCTGTGGGCAGCGGACGACGGGCGATGACGAGCTCTGTCAGAATAACAATAGCACAGTGGGAACGGACAATACGGACGGAACAAACGGCCACGCTTTGTTGGGAAAATATTAACATAGATTAAATCGCAGATACGACAGCCGTGATTTAAGACTAAAACAGCAATTGAATGTTTGCAAAATAAGCGCTACGACTACATGCAAAACTAAATTGAACTTGGGTTTTGTCATTCGATGACTATTCAGTTAAGACTGTGTTGTGTTTACATTTATAATGAATATATTTAAAATGTTCGCTCATTGAAAATAGTATAGTAATAAAATTGATTAGTAATTCGTTGTTCGATTAATCTATGATAGACTGAGGCGCGTCTGAAAGGTAGTGGCGCGAATTAAACATACCTTACTGCGAACAATAGCATCGCTTTAATATGCCGATTTATCCCTAAACCCTAACCGGCGTTTGCATTCGCCGCGCAGACCTGCTGGTGCCAACGATTTTCACACAATGTCCAGTTAGTAGATCCAACTTTTAAACTTGAAATCTGAAAAGTGTACTTAATAATGTAATAAACTTAATAATGTGGTTTTCTCCTTTATTTTATATATATTTGATGAAAAATTGTTTTAAATCAAATATATCTCTTACATTTGATTTAAATTACGTAGATTGTACATATTCTTTTAAACCGAAATGGTATTCAATAAAAGGTATAAGATTTGAATAAGGTTAAAAAATATTGTTATTGTGGGTATATATTGCTTTGTTGGTTGTCTGATTATGTAGTGTTTTCATTTTTTCGTCCAACTTGGAGCACAGTTAAATCAAATAAATAAATATTACACCGAAGCATGTTATAGATCACGCTAAAATAATTGGTAACCTTATAATTTATTTAAAATTTAGTTACGGGGCCGATTAATATTGAAGCCTGTATATTTTTAATATACAGAACCACAATTCAATTATTAAACACACCGTTCTCCGTGTTTATATTATCGAATAGTTTTAAACAAATAAACAAACTGTAATTGTTGTTCTAGAGTTTTTATTCGCCACGTGCGCGCTAATCTTCGTCAGTTTAAAACTGGGCTAATGTTATGTTGAAGTAATAATGCATTCAAATACGAGACAGATACTAAACGATGAAAAATATAAATTGTAATTAATTGAATAATTAAAATGTAAATGTATTTATTTTATAACCTTTCCATATAGAATCGTATCAGTGATAACTTTCGGATATGCGGGTTCCAAAAAAACCCGTCTGTGAAGAGACCTATATCTTATATATAAAGTTCGTGTGTCACAATGTTTGTTCCCTTACTCCTCCGAAACGGGTGGCCATATTGATGAGGACTGAGAATTGGCTCACATCTATTTTTATTCTTTTTTTTTAGCAAAACGACCTTTGTGGGGATCATCTAGTGCTAATGTAAATACAATAGTTGTGTATGAATAAAAAATTCTGTTAAGTTTATTGTCTATAGAAAGTGTCATTAGAGGTTATTGCTAATAGTTTTAATAATAATATTTTTTTATATTTTCCAAAATATTTACAAAATGTAAATATCAATCTCTTTCATATTTACATGCAAAGAACAGAATTTGAGATTAAATTCCTTAACGTTTTAACGCTATAATTAATTATTTCTGTGTTTGTATGTGCGAATGGTGTGATTGAGTTTGTGTTATATAAAATATTACACGGCACCTTTACAATAATTATAATTAAATACAAATTACAATATATTTTGTCCAATATAATTCAATACAATTTTGTCGTCGACTGTACCGGTGAGAAGAGAAAGTCTCCCGAGTAGGTGGAGGAGGGCGGCATTAAATTGACGCTGATTGCTATCAATTGTCGCAATGATGCGCGCGCGCACCGGCCGAGGTAGGTTTATCATCGCCCATTATGAAAACTGCATAACACACACAGTAAATAACAAAACACTTGAAAAATCTGATTACCATTAATCGTAGTTATCACAATATTGTATGTGTACGGAAAAAAGGTTTGATTATTTATAAAGATGTGACCATATGATACACCTTTATCGCAGGACGTTGACCCAAGAGCGGATGTTGTCAATTGGTCAATAAAGGTGCATTTACCTCGCGACCCGCCTTGAACTTACAGTACCTATAACAGATAAATTGCATCTGCTGTACGACATAATGGTCCCAATGAAGCTGAATGCATAGTTATATGGTTATTCATGTCTACGTTGATTTTACGAAAAAGTTTCATCCGTGATTTTTCTATCATATGGAGACAATCCTACAATCGTATTGACAACAGGATAGCTTTTAATTAGACTACTGTTACAAAGCATTCATTCAAACTAGGAGTGTACATGTTTTTATATAGCAAAATCTCAGTTTTTTATATAAATATTAATTTTATCTTTTTGGGTATATTTAAATTGTGAATCGTTGTAAAAGTTTTATCTATTTTTAATCTCTTCCACATAGCAATAAACAAATTGTACAGTTATTAAGTTCATTTTTCAGGATATTCAGTTTTCCCATCGACTGTACCAATCAACAAACCACCTTTTATTGTCGCTTTCATCTCCCGGTGTCCGGTTGCCATCCGCGCCGCAATTGACCTTTAGTTAAGTAATGTCCTAAACGCCATCGATTACATACAAACATCAACCCTAACAAAAGTGTATAAGATTGAAATAAACACATTGACAATAAGAGAAATAACCACGAACTAATTGTAGCCTTAGCGTGTAAGCTTAAAGTGCAAAGTGGCTTGTAAGGGAAAAACGCAAGCAATATTCAGTAATTACTGTATGCGTCTATCAATTTAGACAGCACGGTTTATGGCTGAATGCATTTCTTGAGTGGCCCAGCCATTCCACTGTTTCACTGTGATCTAGGTGAAGTTTATTGCCTATGTATTAAGAATGCCAGAGCAGGACAAGGCGGCTTACATTCAAAGCGTTAAGAGCGTCATTTGGCCACACCAGCATCCAGTACTGGAGACAAAAGAACAACTATACGTTAACGATTTATTCCTTCGACTTGATCAAGTTTGGGAAACAGGAACATAGACTTGGAAAAAAACATTTAGACACTCCTATTTACAATCGTTACTTATTGTTATTATATTTTGCAAATAAAAGCAAAACACTATAACAAATACTTATGTTATTTTAATTGAACTTATATTACCAGTTGAGTTTGTACATTTTGAAATAGACTTCACGGTGCGAATATATCACCATGAAGGCTCAAGTATACCTCGGCGTTAAATAAACAAACAGATAACATCTGAAATATGATAATAGCGAGGTGATGTCCAACCGGAAGTGGCCGGGCGCCGCCAGGGGGCGCTCGTGTCTTAATTTCCGGTCACGGCCAGATCTTACGATATACACTTTTATCCTGGATAGACCGTTTATCCTGCGAAAATCCCGACAAGGTGTCTCATATTCCACGTAATTCACTGCTTCTTATACTAACAAACCATGTTAACTGACGTTATTTTTTTGTAGTATTCGTTTAACTATTAAGTTCCCTAAAAAAAGATAACATCCTATTATATAAAAGTACTACCTTTTTTTCAAGTACTAAATATGTGCATTCTGCATTATGCCTTACAGTACAACAATTCCAAACGAAATTGTAAAGAAATCCTTTGATCAATGCTAATTAATCGTACCCAAGACTATTAGTATATATTTGTATAAAGAAGATGATAAAGAAGACACACATTTGTTCGTTAACGAGTAGATCCAAGTTGAATTGAAACACTATCAAAAATTGTAACCAACCATTTTTATTAACAATTTACGCGAATAAGGTAAATATAATCCATACAATAAGTATGTATCCCCTGAATATTCCATTCAAAAAACGCCAACCTATTGGCCATTGATATACAAATATGATACAATATAATTTGCGAAGTGGCTGACCTCAGAAGCCATCTTGAGGAGATCAGTCCACCCGACGCGGGTCTGTTGGGGGTTGACGGAGGGGGGTGGATATTGGAATATTTTTCATACAAACACGTCTGCACGTGGACACTTCTACTTGATACAATATTGCTATTGTTGAGATCGGTTTGTATAGCGCTTTTTAACACAAGCAACTTGTATGTCTGTTTTCTATTCAATTCACGATTGAATTCTATCGTAGTCGTTTTGACGCAGGTTTTACTTAGATTTTGCAACCGAAAATAAGTTCTCAAGTTCTCTCTAGGTATTTATCCTCATATACTTTTCTTTTAATTCACCTGTCAAAGTCAATTTTTATTCATTAGCATAATAAATCGTCATAAAAGTAAATATTTCTCTGCGTACACGACTAAGCTTAGAAGAAGCAAACTCAGAACAGTTTTTTAGTAAAGACCCTATTACACTGTTGTTGGTGCTAGACCGAGCTGGAGGAGTCGTAAGAAAGAGTTAATATATAAACTAACATTCCACAGTTAAATGTAAACCTAGCGACATGTAATCCAGCCCGTATCAGAGGTAAAGTCGGAGCAGTGTCCACCCGCGGTCAAACATTTATGTATCGCCACCGCCCTTTGGCATTTATTATTTCGACTTTTTCAAGAAAGGCTAACCTTTAAACAAACGACTTTACATAAAACATGTTCAGGCTTCGGTTATTGTGTTTATTTTGTTGGTTTATATTTCACTGCAGAGTTGATATTCAACCACGAATCATATTATGAACAAAAGTCATCGTTTAATTGTAAAAATTCAAGCAACGATTAGGTACTTTAGGATGATGATGAGATTAAATGTGTCAGGACGGTTTAATAAAGGGAGTAAGGGGCTAAGGAAGGTAACTGAAAATGCTATTCACTGCAGCGGGTGTCCGTTTTACGATTCCCTAAGCTGCACGGACACAACTTGCAATGTTCAAACACACATCAAAACGGACATTGTTTCCCTCCCTTTTTATTTATTAACGCACGCTTTTCTATAAATGTAATGTTTCCGTAATATTCGGAAAACGAAATTCGCCGCCAGATTATTTCCGAAAAATGTTTACCATAAGCCGTATCATAAAGGCAAAATGAGATCCAATTTTAAACAGTCGGGGAAGGTGGGCCAAAATGGACAATCCAATAAAGGCAATAAAAAGCGGACCGTCCGTGGCGACATGTGGGCAGCCACTTGCATTTTTTAAAAATAAAATTTGCATACGTTTAGGGCGAACTAAGATGTTCGGCAATATGAGGGGGAAATGGGTGCTCTTTACCCATTTATCCTTTTAATGAAAGCATTTTCAATTGCATCATAAACGTTTATTTCTTTACATATTTGTACTTTAAAACAAGCGAACCATTATATATGTTTACACTTTATTGTATATTGTCTCAGTAGCCTTAACTTACGTTAGCAGACCTTAGGGTCCGTCAGAGAGCGTACTATTTCTTAAAAGGCCGGAAACACACACACGAGCTTCCCGCCACGTGAGTGTCTACGGGCGATGACTTCACCTTTATAGTGTGCCTCCTGCTCGTTTGCTCTTCTATAAAAAAGCCAGTGATAATTTATTGGGACTCATAGAAACGTTCACACGCTTCAAAGCGAAATTAACACTTTTATCTATCAAATCACCCTCCCATCAATAATCAGGACAAGATGTTGACGTGAGAACCATCCACTCTGGTCGATACTCCCCTACTGATCACAAACTCTCACTCATCAACTAAAATGACTATTTTAAACTTTACACTATTGTGAGATGAACAAAGTTAACAGTCCCATGACAGTTAAGTGATTTAACAGATATTGAATGTATTAATTATTTAAACACTTATATTGCTTGATATCTTATCGTCTCATCCGTATGAAATATTTTATACCAGTATAACATTAAATAAGAAACAAAATTAATTATTAAATTAACACAAAATATTCTTAATATTAACCTAACTAATATAAGTAACTTTAAATAAAACAAATTACAAAACTAAAACAAATTTAAAAGGTTTGGTCCCTGTGGCAGAGTACCATTATTATTATATTATGACTTTACAAATTTAGCAGGATTACTAATCACCTTAATTCATCTATTCGAAAAGATAATCTTCATGCGTATATAAGCCGCAGGCAGATCTCCATTTGAGAATAGCGTCCACTATAAATACGCCCTCACACCTCACGTATCCAAATGAAAAGCAAAAGAACGGTTGATGTATGTGTGTATGTCGGTCCGTCGTACGCGACAGGTGGGCCGCTGTCAGCGGTAAAAGCGGTATTAGTCACCGTCAGGGTTGTTTCTTTTTGAAAAATCTTTGCATCATTAACTTTGGATAATTAGTTTTGCTTATTGTATTGGTCAATCGGCATTTGCTTGGTAACTTTTTTATAGAAAAGAAGGCAATCGAGCAGTACATCAGAGAGAATCGCCGCTCATAGATACTTCCATGGCTGGATGGCTTCTTGAAAGAGAAGGTCATCCTCAAAATAAAGATAAATTTGCAAAGATACAATCTAAGGCCGAGGCTGTTACAGAACTAGAGCATCTTGATGACTTCAAGTACTTATCAGTTTCATTTATATATGGGTATAATGAAACATTAATGTGTGTTGTTATTAAAAAAGTCTAAAGTTTATTAAAATTCCCGTTGATTGCTATCCGAGTTGGCCGGCGGCCAGCACTCGCGGCGTTAATCTAACCTGAGTGGATCACTCAAAAATCGCTTCAAGACAGACGTATTGATAACTTTGATCGTCGCGTAAACACACTTTTTTCCCTTGAACTAGTATAAGGTGGGAACAGAGTAATGTTTGACAGAGATACCTAATAAACCAAGTTAATAAAAAATACATTTTTTATAAATATACATAAAAAACACAAAGCTCTGAAGGTATACGTGAGACACTTAATTTTCATTACTAGTCTTAGTAATACAACTTATGAAGAGTAATGTATACGTGAATAAGAATTCAATTTAATGTCAAAACAATAATTTTGGTGAACGTAAAGTGGCATTGCTCTGTGCTGTAGGTAAACACGGCGGGCAGTGAGCGGTGATCATTAACCCGTCATCGGGCGCCGTTAGCGTCATCATCTACTTGTTGCCACTCATACATACAACACTTTTTATTTATTTAAATTAACGAAAGACATTTGTGATGAATTAGGTGTATCTGACGCGTGATGGAAACGGAAATTGCGAAAAAGATTTTCCTATATCTTTTGGTGCACTCTTTACAGAGTGGTTGTGGTCACAGTATGGGGTATGGGTCCCCATGGTCGCCGTGTCCTGGAACCGCTGCCTGACTGCAATATTCCAGGGGAAATATGATTTCTTGTTATAGTTTAAGAATGTCATTAGCGTAACGTATTGGTACATAAAGACATCAAGTTTAGTAAAATCATCTTAAGTAATTCCTAGGCATGGTGCGGCGGTAGATTTACGACTCGCGCTATAACCATAGTTATTAGTCGAGCGATACGCCATAATATTCCGAACGACTATATTTCATACATGTAAATCCGTTCGCCTCCGGGTCTCACCATATTTTTACGCGGTTCGAGTCACAGAGCAAAACATTACCAACTGTATAAATACAACTAACTGTAAAACAAGGTTATAGTTATTGGTGTATAAAAATAATAAATAATTAATTTAAACTTTTGTTTATCTTAAGGATTTGAAGCTGTACACAAAATATGAGAATTTTCCCATTCACCTGCTGTATTTGTTATCCTGTGGCCCGCGTAGTTATCAGAGTGATATATTGTTTTCTTAGCGTTTATTAGCGGAGTTATTTATCAGCCATACTTAAACGTATTGCCCGTCTGCCCGAACCAGTGTGAAAAAATGCTCAAAGATCGTAAATCAACGTGAATATGGACAACAATCTGCTAAATAGAATCTGCTAAATAGAATGAAGCTATAGAAAAGAGATGACAATAAATCGTTGGCAATTTATTGGGCTCAATGCGATTGTCGTCTTGATTACACTAACTATATAAACACTAATGTTTACATCTCTGGTACATATCACTCTTAATTAAGTATAACCTTCGCTAGTTAGTTTAACTATCCAATTTTATATATAAAAATCCTCTCAACAAGACACGATGCGATGGATGGTTCCAGGTAGTCTAAACTTAACGCACCTAGCTGGACAACTCGGCGTAATTAATTTGGCCAGACTAATGCGCGTACATCCATTCCACCTTGCCGGTATAACGCGTTCTCAGAAATCAAATGGGAATGTTATTTTAACACAAAACGAATAGCGTGCAGCTTCTTAATATTTAGATCACTCCATAGTTTTGATGCTCATTAATACAGTGTCAAGTCTATATAACGACACTGAGGGATGTATGCATTTTATGGCGTTATACATAATGGTCGTTAAATGGAGAGAAGTAAAAGTAAGAATTATAAGTTGGTCATAATTAAATGCAAATTGATTTCGACGCTTCAGAGAGTTAGTCGTTTAAATTGAATGACGTTACATGCCGTTTATTGTATTTATAATTTAGAATCAATTTTTTTTTACAATTTTATCAGCAAATTTTGATCGAATACATAACGTACTTTTATATGTTTTATATGTAGTAGTGTTAAAAAAAACCTTTTTCATTTTAATGAGAATATTTGTTGAACACACCGTTTATTTTGATTCATCGCGTTTCGACGTTTCAAATTATTTTGGCGCCAAATTCTGTCGTAACAATCCGTTAATGTCTTTAGCCAGTTAAAAAAACATTTAATATTGGCCATGAATATTTAAGTTAATAAATAAAACATTTACATATTAATAAAATATCGTATAAGAAGAAAGATAAAGCCAGGAAGTGCGAAGGCCTAAAACTAAGCAATCGTTACTAACCCGTGACATAAAGAGCCTTTCATACGACATCCGTTGCGAAGGCCCGGACGCTGTCAAAGTCAGCGCAAGATATCGGGTTACTCGCTAAATGTTTCATTCATACGTGTTAATATACATATATAATATACGATCGGTGCCTTTCATAAAAACCATTTTAAATGTCCGCTTGCAAAAATAATGAAATATACAACGGTCGCATAGCTAATAAGCGATCTCTACCTCGGCTTTATCGGGGTTATATATATATAATTCGTAAGAGATTTGTCAGACATACATAATCTGTCTACAAGTATATCTTAATAACTAAGATACATTATAATTTAATTTATTCAAAATCGACTCCTTTACAGTCCCGTCTTTTTATTTTTATTTTATTTTTATATAAACTATGATCGTTAGTTTTCTATTCTATCTCCGGACTAACCTACATAATTCTAAATAATAAAAATTCCACATTCTAGCATAAACTGAATTCAGCACATCGATATAGCATTAATCTGTTGACATGTAAACGTCTAGGCAATTAATGGTGTAATTTTAGCCAGGACACTTTCTTTTGGCCGACTGACAACAATGCGTACACCTTGATTCGTAAACACTCGGTCATTGTTATCTCTGCCGGATTCTTAACTAGATTCTTCCTGTTCCTATCCAAATCGTATTAATACTAAATTACTTCTGCACCCTCTCATTAATAGGCCTCGTGTGATTAAAATATATATTTATTAAAATTAAGGTTCACAGAACCATTTGGAGTACGCGACGCAAGCTGAGGAGGTGCAGTAAACTCAGCTTGGTTGTTCTTTTTTGATGATGATCTTAGTACACTGATTTTGGAGCAAGGCCAAGCTGGAGAAATTGATTCCCAAACTTTTTTCATCATCTCAATAATTAGATCATTTGTAAAACGCTTTTTCTTAAAGCTTGTGTCTAATTACTTTTTTTATATTTCTTTACTGTTAATAAACCATCGACGGAGAAAAGAGAAGAAGAAGACACATTTTCTGATCAAGTACATTGAAGATCGCGTTGTCGTAAACTTTAACCGATTACCCAATAGAGAAAGTTATATCAAAATAAATTCCGTGAAGCATTGAATCTGCGACCAATTACGAAGCGAATACGAGTGAGTCCGAGCGGTCCATCCGGTGTGCCGTTCGAGGAAATCTCAAAATCGACGCGCCCCAGATATCCGTCGGTGATTGAACGATCCTCACCTACATTCATAACTGTGTCGGATTCGATTTTTACATGCCTAGGTATAATAGGCCTCTGTTTAAAATCTTCACAAAAAAATCATAGCGTCAGTATACAGTATACAGGGTATATCATAAACACATATCAGAGAAATGAGAAAGTCTTTGTATTAATATCAGTTTTAAAAATTGTAATTTTATTACAGCATACCTTACCAAGTAACAAGTGAATGTACATCTACTTGTCACTAGATGGCGGCACGAGCTTTCTATAACGTATTACAGCTTTGTCAATAAAATAAACTTGAAATAAATTCAGTCATATTTATTTACTGTTATTATCAACAACGGATTGTTGTCTGTCGACTGTTTCAAAGTTGCTTACAACATTTCACAGATGGAATACAATGTTTAATGGTAAAATGTTGTTTTTAAGTGCTAAAACTTTGTGGTAGATACGACAGAAGTATCATCAGTGATCATAAGTGAACTGAGCGCTGAACGATCGGCATCTCAAAGCGGCAAACTTCTCAATCATTAATAAGGTACTAAATTCTTTGAAACACATATGCTAAGAACAACGCTTTTTATATTATTTCTACTTTGACCTAACCTAAATGAGTCTACCCACGCGATACTACACCTTGTGCCCTGGTAATAGAATGTATATTTAAACGATTTCAGTTTTTTTTAACAAAAAATTTGGATTGAACGATTTTGGGTCTTGTACCAAGATCCTAGAGGCTTTTCGAAATATCCGTGTTAGCTATTAATACCTGACGAGGTGAGCCACTTGATACGCCTCACAAATCGATGCATTAACTATTAACAATTTTAAAATATCACATTTCATTTTTGACGTCGACCTAAAAAATCTTTTACGGCTCAGGGTTTGATTTACACTGATAATTAAAATTATATAAACTCAGAAGATACCTTGTAATATCTAAAATTACACCTGTATTGTAGTTCTATAACGAAGAGACTAATTGGCAACGATTAATTGCTCACTTTATTTACAATTGAGACGAATATTAATAAAATGGTGTAAAACGAAATAACTACACAGTGAATTCTAGTAACACCTACGAGTTTGATAAGCGGTGACCTGGTTAACCTCGACTTCCTCAAAACATACATCAATAATAATAATTGTACCGTAATAATTAGCTGTTTACGGTTGAATGTTAGTGGTGTTAAGTTAGACACGTTTGGTCATGAAAATAGAAATAATTATCTCAACTTTTAATACATATTTTATTTATTTATTTTGCTATATATTATTTTAATATTTGATACAAGTATTGTTTTCTCCATAGACCTATCTGTTCCGTTGTACATAAGGTAAATAGATAAAAATAATAGTTTATCGTCGCACATGTCACATATTATCTGTTTTAATTTATTGAGGCTAAACAATATCAACCTGTTTTTGTAAGGTACCGGTCGCGACCTCCGATAATGGCTGATGATAACTGAGGGTGTTAGGCCCTGTGGAGATATGGAGACACCATATTAATAGTTTTAATATGTTTGTTGTTACAATGTTTAGTATTGTGTGGACAAATTATATTTTAAAAAAGCATTTTGCCTAATAGATTTACTGATTTAACATCCTTCAAGAAAAGAACATTCCTGTCCCCTTTAAGGGGGCAAATCACTTGTAAGACTCCTGGCGTTGCACGTGTCCATAGGCGGCGGTTAGCACATCACCAAGTGACCCACCTGCTCGTTTGCCCCCTCTTCCTGTCCCTTCTGGACCAAGCTGCTTCATGTTTCATAATTAATGCCTTGAATTGAGGAATTCTAAGGACATATGCCGTCGATTATTGTTGAACCGTCCACGTGTGGCTGTTATAAGCTGAGACAAATGAAATATCTGTGAGCTATGTGTGTGTGGAGGTACACATGCAGTGATGACGTCACGCGACAACCTGTCGCCCGCGACGTGTAATTAAACCCGCTCGAAGCCGCCAGTGAAGTGCACGCCGATTTTATATCGATATTCGATCGTATAGTATAAACATTTCAAAGACACAAAAGTATTGATGAATGTGTATATATGAATGTATATTGTATGAAGTATTAGTTAAATTATCACATTTACAAAATAATTAATCATTGAATTTCATATAAGTTGATTTTCCTGTTATTTCAATTTCATATTTATTTAGTTGACTTTTTTTTACGTAGCAAACAGTCATGTTCTAATAAAACAGTTGAAACAGAGATAGCCTCTATTACCGTAGATCGACATTAAAACCACTGTCTCATACGTCATCGATCGCATCACATCACTAGCCCCCCGGCATCGTTTTATTAAGGCGTGTTTTTTGTGCGGACACACGTGCGGCCCACACCTCGGACTTATTGCATCGATGGCTCTCACGGTACAACACTATTTGTTTTCTTTGTTTAAGGTATCGGTTTAATTAACGATTCAAAGACATCTTTAATCATACATATTTTTCATTGCGTAAGTTACAGTTGAGTTTCTTAGAAAATTGCATCATAAAGAATTCGTTCGGTTATTACATGTTAGTGCGAGGTAACGCCACGACAAATAGCTAAACTTAGAAAGCCATAAACGAGGCAAGTTTTCCAATCCGCAGTTCTCTCCTATTATTTTCTATTTTATTGCGCTGCGATCAGACATTGTTACACTTCACTCGTAAAACATAATATTGAAAATTGTAATTTATTCGCGACAGACACCTCAATGCAATATAAATCTAACTGGTCTTGTTTTTTTACCATTGTAGTATAGGATACTAATTTAAAATTAAAAATCAAAATCAAAAATATCTTTATTCATATAGGTCACCAAGGTACACTTATGAATCGTCAACAAAATAAGTTTTAAATTTTCAATTCTACATTTACTAAAAGTAAATGAATTCAAAAAATATGAATGCTTGAATAAAATCAATAATAACTTTATTAATATAAGTGACGTTTCCTTAGGACTCGTCAAATAATAAACAAAAATGGTCGACTGCTTTAAATCGGAAAGTATGTTGTATGTAGATGCTTATTTTTATTTTATTTCTTAAACCCATATACCACAATAACACTGATAAGATAAAAATAAAGCCAAAATAGCATTAAAACATAGAATAAATAAGTAAGCCAATATGTATAAGAATAAAAACAATAATAACTAGAATATGACAAAGTGAAGTAATTGAAGTACGGGAATTTTATGTAAGCGTGTGTTTCCTTATTATAATGTTCTAAATACGCATTACGACATATTTAGCATAAAAAGCCCAAAGGCTATGATGACTAAAATCATTTTAAACTATAGATTGTTTAGGGCCAGTGTGACTTTTTCCGGGTTTTAGTAATAACCGTGGCATAGGTATTTTTGAATGACGCGTTTGTAAGTAAAGTTTGGAACGAAGCGGTCTGCAGCGGCCGGCAAACCGGAAAATTAGATTTAGCGACACGTCCTAATAACCCCGACCTCGCCTTACTTGTGACATTTACACAACATACAAAAAAAACCTAGAGATATTGAGAGTTCAAGAAACGTTTTGTGGCGAAATGGGACGAAAAGTAACTAGAAGAATTACAGTCTTTCACTATGTACTGATGGGTTTATCTTAAGTTAACTAGTAGTGTCTAAATAATCCATCTATAGGTATTTTGTGTAGGCGTTACGGGCCGTTACCTACGTCAAAGTGATGACGTCACGCCACGTTAACTCGCCATCAAAGCCTTCATAGCGACTTCCCGAGTAACACGTAATTTAATACCACAAGAATAGGTACTACATTTAGAAAAAGTTGCCAGTAAATTATCCGAATTGGAAAAGGCGAACTTTTTTTTTTACTAATGAATAACGCGGCTGAAATTCGACTTTTACATTCATACACTATACAAAGTATAATACGTATGAAATAATTACAAAAAAATATAGTTATTAAATTTCGCGAAAGCTCATTTGTGTACATAAAGCACTAAGCTGGTAAAATATTTGAATTGGCTGAATTTAATAAGTCCAATTTTGATAAAACATTACATATTTACGTAAGTAAAATACTTATAGTGAGTTGTTTTAGTGAAAAAATATCGAGGCGTATAAGTTGTTGGGAGCCGAGAGGTAAACAAGTTATAACAAGCGCGGATATAAAACTTGCAGCTTTTCTTGGAAAATTTTAAATTGCTTCAAATACCTATATAAAGTATACTTATAATCTGAGCAAACTGACTGCACTGAACATAAAATGTATACCTTTTTTTAATTGTATCGGTGACACCTTACTCTTCAAAACGTGTAATATATCTTATATATAGGTATAATCGTAAAGCCGTGATCATTTACTTGCGACCGACGTCTCCCTCTCCCGTCGCCTCCCCCCACCCCGCCTGGTGTAATCAGCCCGCGGTATATACGACCTTAGGTGCTCTAGGTAGATATTTATGGTGCTCAGCGTTCTGCAGATTAATATTACGCCGCTATATTAAAATGAACGTTTTTAAAATGAGACGACAATTCTATGTTGAGGTAAGATATTTGTTTGTGTCTGTACAAAACATAGATTTATTTTAGAAGAGAAGTGAAATTTTTCTTGTATCTTGTAAGTTATTCAACGTAAACTTTTGCACGTTCGGCTAACGCAATATTATTTATTTACTTGCGTTACATAACACCTAAGTGTTATCGCTATGTACTGCGCACATAATGTAAGCCACCTGTTTCAACTCACCTGTCAGGTGAGCACGGATTGGAAGACGAGCGACCAACCAGCTCACCTTGCCAGGTAACAGGTACCTCGATGCGGGGCCACGCCTTCTTTATTGACCTGCGCAGGTGTGGTGCGCGGCGATTGGCTGAGGTGTGCTCAGGTGGCCCCAGGTGACAAAGTGCTGAGCCGGGATGCTCACCTGACGTGCGGTGGCCAACAGGTGGCCAATGGAAAGGTTCAGTGGCGATTTAAGCTTCTGCTTTTTGTGCGCATGTGTTGGAGCGATTGATGTTTTCTTGAGGTGTGCTAAATTTAGAGAGCCGCGCCCTGGCGGCCTTGAGGTATGTTTTCATATAAGATAATACACTTTAGTTTAAGGGAGCTTTAGTACATGCAATTATTACATAACAGAAATATACGAGTATTATATTCAATTACCACAAAAAATATTGATTGTGAATTGTAGATAAAACCTTCTTATTTGTGTATATTAAATATTTCTCCTTCACCAAAGATAGTATTAATTTTGTATTCAACAAAGCTTAGCGTCAAACCTTTAAAATTCACCTCTCGGTGACATTATGGTGCCGCTCCATCTCTTTCATAATTAGATGGAGGCGCCTTACAGAGCCTCACTTAAATCTTAAGACATAAATAGTCTATATTTTAATAATAGTTTTTTACGTACACATTCCTTTGTAACTGATTTTCCTATCAGTAACTGTATGAAAAAAACATTGAGAACATTTTCTACACGTAACAATTGATCTTAAATTTCTCATTTATCCCAATTAACTTGGAAATACTATATTTATTCAAGAAAAAATATTTTGGTAGTGACTTGAACGAAACCCCTTAAAGGTGTATCAGCATGTCTCATATATATACTCTTATAGACGGTATACAGTATAGGATTCCGAGTACTTCATGGAGATATTACATGAATAACGGATTTTCCCAAGACAAGATTCGTCTCTGTGCTGGCGTTCAGTGGGAGGCCTCCCATCTCCCTCCTTTGAGCGCCTCATTACCTAGGAGTTTAGGTAGTCTAGCTACGTTTTAGTGCTCGTAATTAGGTGCCTAGTTTTACCTAAGCTGAAACACAGAATCTGGGTACATAAAACTATATGAATGAATTAGATTACTTACGTACTACGACTTAAAGTAACATTTTAATAAAATGCAGAGTTACGATCTCGAGGTATATAAGTGCAATTTCAAAGTAAGTGATTCTGTGTTGTAAAGAATCAATTTAGTACAAAATTGCAGAACATGCGAGGTATAAAAGTGCGGTGCCAACTTAATACCACCGTACCTCGCTGTGTTTGCGCGCTGCTTCATAAAACTTCAAGGTTCTGTATGACGTCACGAGCGGAGCGGATTTATAAACTTAAAATATCTTTATCCCAAGACCTACTTATCTTTATAAAGACACTTTTGAATCGTCAATTTTTACACTACCACCGCTTCGGAAGGTATTTAGTTTTATTAAGAATATCAATTTGTTATTATTTAAAGACTTGGTACTTGGCGGCATCATCTAGTAATTAAAGTATGAAAACTATTAAATCTTACAATTTCCTGCTAAGAATTTCTTATTTACATACTAATAATACTCACTATGTTTTCTAGAAATTAGCCTCATCAAAAACATTATTTTTCTGTAATTATTTTTTTTTGTATATTTACCAATATGTTATGTGTTTCGCTCCGCTCCGCTCGTTAGCATTTCTCGCTCCGCTCACCATTCTGGGCACACCTGAACCGCAGTAACTGTAACTTATTTCCAACAGTAAATGTTGCATGGCCTCGAGCACTTTCCACCTTTGCATAGCGATGTATTCCGAAGCATATTTAACCTATTTTTATCGAGGCAACGCAGTGCTTTGTTCGTGCTTCTTGAAATACATTCGATTCGTATTTGAGAATTTTAGTTTTTGTTCATTATGTTTACTGTGTTAGCCAGGTTACTTAAGCGTGTAACTTCAAATATGAAGTTATTTTAAAAAGCTTATTTAGAATAAAACAAAACTTTCGAACTTCATCCGGAGATTGGGACTTAGAATTTATTACGTTTTATTCAGAAACTTGATGGATGTCCTTTCAATTAGGCAATGCACCATTCTCTACGTATGCCTGTCCCTATCTGGCCTAACCGCTAACGATCAGCAAAGCACTTGACGCTAAATACTTCTGCCCTTGTTTGTGCACCGTTTGCACTCAACGAACCCCGCTGTTTGATCTGCACCGGACATGATTGCGGTGAAATACAATATGTATTGTCAATATTTATACAAATTTTTGTGTTTCTAGGTGGACATGGTATTCACTATGCACGTGACAGTAAAATTGTAAATAATAAGTAATTACAACACGTTTTTATATTATACTAGCTGATCCCGACAATCGTCGTTTTGCCAAAAAAAATAAAAAAAAATGGTTCTAAAAATAGATTTTGGCCGATTCTCAGACCTACTCAGAAATTTTCAGGAGAATCGGTCAACCCGTATCGGATGAGTAAGGGAACGAACACTGTGACACGAGAATTTTATATATTAGATATTAAATAGGTCTCTATAAGAGCATACCATTTTCTAACTGTCCACGCACTCACGAGCTCCAAGCCACGTCAGTATGACTTTTGATTCATGGTGTCTCCTGTTTGTTTGCCCTCACAAGTATAAAAAAAGGATCAAAAACGGTTTTAATAACTAAATTTATCGTAAAAACACAACAGTACTTATCTGACATAAAATGTCGCTAATACGTAGGTACCAGTTGGTTGAATAAGTAGCGTGATCGTTAATTGTAGCAAAACAACATTTCCCAAGAGATAAGATATCACATAATTTGTGGTATGCTTTACAGCGGGTAAAGTAAAGTCTAATAATAATAATGTATTTTACAATAAGGTGTGTTTACGATTTAATAGTACAGTGTAAATTACACTGTTAAGTAGTCAATTAATCCTTTTACAATTTCTTCTAGAACAATTTCTTCGGGTCTCTAACACTCACACCGCGCGTGTCTTTAATGTGATACACATTAGGGCAGTGTTCACTTGGAAAAATGTCTCATTATGTGTTTATTATACACCACAACGATAATTACAAGTGCTCGCTACCCGTTTCTTTTGATCGTCCATTGGGAGCACTACTAATGCAATTAGCGGATAGAGTTTTTGTACATCATCCATTTTATTGATAAACTTCTTTTAAACAATATTACGTGGGACGAACAATCTGGAGAGAATGGTTTTTTCTTGAAGTTATTACATTTTTTTTTGCGGAAAGAAAACTTCGTAAGTATAACGAAGTTTGAAAGCACGACCTTGGACTTGTTAACAACAATGTACCAAGACATTTATTTAGAAAACAGATTTTTAAAGTATTTGTCGGAAACGGTCATTAATATCGATAATTGAACTGAGCAGATTTCTGTCTAATGACAGCACTGTCACCATATTGCAGCTTCGTGCCACATCAGACCTTTGGTAGTGGGGGAACGTTGTAGCACGACAGTGTTACCATTTGGTCGTCCTTGCAATAAGTTCTCCTTTAAAGGAGTGGCGGGTAGTTTCTTGCGAGTTCGTCTCGTCCAATCATACACCCTTGATTTGGGAACAAAGCAGTGACAAAAGAAACTTTTTTTTTGACGATTCATTAGTATAATTAGTATGTAATTAAAGATATTTTTCTTTTATTTTAAGCTACGAACTGTTTATAAGTATATGAGAAGTAAACTGTGTATTCGATTACACTGTACGCCCAACGTGTCAGATGATGATGATCACCACATATTACAATTGAAAATTACGGTTGCGGCATAAAGCAATCCAATTATAAATAGTGCCATATTTAACTCCGCGACAGCGCTCACAAGAATTAGGTTCAAAACGTGTGGGAATCTAATTTATTAGCGCGAGGATGACGACTAATAAAAATAAGTGCACCTTCCACAACGTAACGTGTGTTTGGCACGACGCTAACTACCACCGTTGTAACAAATTATCTCAATTATATCGCATAAATAATATTTCTACTTGGTTAGATTAAATTTACAACACATGGATTGGGGTTCCGTAATTACTGAGTCTCACTGTCAATACTAACTATAACAAGCTTTTGCGCCCAATTGGCATTTATTTATTAATACTTGTCTGATGTATAATTGGGAAGAAAGAAAAAATATATTTATAAGCACACACAAGGTTAAATGCAACAACTCATTGAGAAAATGTTAGTTACAACTAAATTTAAAAATATGCGTTAATAAAATATTATAGGTATATAGAAAACTTTATAAAGATTACAATAGGGTAAATATTATATGAAATTATAAGTTTTAGCAAATTCCGCAAGGGAACCCCGATTTAAGCCGTTCCGCACCTACGAGCACAGATCAAAGAACCGGACACAATATTTTACTTGCGACGCAAGGAAAGTTGGAAATTGTATCGGGGAAACTGCCACTAAATTATAATTATCGTGTTAACCTTGTGACCGGGTTTCATATTTGTTCATTATTAATCCGTTATTTGTCACATTCAGCAGAATTCATTTAATTTATCTCCGGTGTCATCCATAATATAAACTATACAAAATCAAATTATAGGTACAGACGTTTCGGTCGAAATGCACTATAAGTCCAGTGACGTTTGAATCCCGACTTTGCATGACCATATTTTATACTTACATATTTGAGAGAAACATAGCATTATTCGAATGAAAATAAAAAGATAAGTAATGTATTTTATTAATTGTTATGAATTTATCGGAATAAGGACTATTTCTAACCAGTACTACATTAGAAAACAACCGCTGGTTTAAATATCTAAAACATTGAAAACACCAATTAATCCGTTCCCGCACGAAGTCCATTTCATAGGTGATGCTAATAAAAAATGTCCGGGACGATACCTCGCTTTATTACATTCCCAACGTTCAATATGTCCGCGTTTTTGCGACCGGTAATCGGGTTCTATTCCCGACGTAATAACTTTTTTGCTTGAGTTATGTTTGGGTTTTAGATACGGTGTGTGTTTTACACGAAGGATTACATTACGTTGACAGGATGACTTTGAATTATTTATAGTACGTTTATATACAATGTATTTATATGAAAAGAGAGATGAAGAGTTTTTTTAATGAGAGCCACGGTATATAGTTAGCATGCCGCATGAATAGAAGGAGTGTATAGAGCCTTCTTGTTGTAATAGCCTACAGTAGGCGTGTTTGAGGACAATTCGCAAGAAAGGCTCGTGTGTTAATCTCAGCTCGCCGCGGGCGCGTTATTACGCCCTGAGTGCCTTTAAAGCCTTAAAAGGTGCTAATGTGCTGCTTCTGGCAAAGATTAGCAAACAAATATTTTTTAACAAGTGAAAAATCCATGTATTTTATATTTATCTCATGTGTAAAGAAATAATAGACATTGCTTATAATAGAGATTGCTTTTTTCATTTAAAAAAAAATGTCTTTGTTTATCTGTATATATTAATTTTGGTAACTGAAATATGTTTTTATCACTATATAGAAGGTGGCTTAGGAAGAATTGAAGTAGCATCCATAGTTAGTCTATGGAAGACTGGCGAGCGCTACTCATTAGGGCTGGGTAATGAATGCCCGCGCACGACGTTCGCCCAACCTGCATATCAAACATGAACACTAATCCAGACATTTCTCAATATTATTTTTCAGTTGTATGCAGGTTGTTTGTTCACCGAAGGAAATATTGAGAAGTTGCGTTCGCTTTATTTTAAATGGCGGTACTTAAATACAAGAACGCAGTATAAAACTAATGGTATACTGATTATGCAATATTATTTGAAATTCTATTAACTCAACCAACATAGTGAAGCCATAAACTGAATACCTCCAATACCTTTTGTATGAAAAGAGCATTTTGTTAGAAAACCTACGTTAATCTCATACCGGCCTTTAATAACAAAAATTAAATGTCCGACCTACGTCAAATTTGTATTGAGGCTTCAATTAATGCTACATCCTGTATTAATAAAGCTCGCTTAGGGCTTTCATTACACCATGTATAATGGCCCGTACAAATATTTTTAATCCAAACGCTCATACATCTTCCGTAGTTCATTTTGCTGCCTGATGCTTTTAATATGTCCGTGCAGATTTTTGAAAATTAAACCTTCAGCCTTTCGGTTAAGAGACACTTTTGCGTGATAATTATAATAGCAAAACTGACCACAGCGCATTTAAGCAAAAACGAACGTTATACGGTTTGGATAAAATCGGTTTTTGTATAAATATTTATTTTTAAAGCCACATTAATCGGTGTGATATGATGGAGCTCCTTTTTTAATCCGCTTGAGGACGTATTTTGATCGTTGTTTACAGGTAGTCAATGGACGTGTGCTTGGATTATTTTTCCACAAATTACACGACTACAGTTACCTAATGTATATAATGAAATACGCAGTCTCAGGTCTGTAAATGTCAACTGAGTGTCTACTGTTAAATGAAGGTGTTAAATATGACAGAACTATTGACATCATGACCCAATCTCAAGATTTAGTCGGCTGGTGCCGTCTGCTTTCAAATCTAATTCTAATTTGTATTAATACTTTTTGCTTTTTGTTTTGTTATTATATTAATAAAGTTAATTATTGTTCCTATATATATGTTACACATGTATATATCTTTGTAAATTGCGTATACTAGTATGTGTAATGTTTAAGGAACACATATGTTAAATAAACTAACTTTTAAACTATTTAAAAACAGAAATGTTAACTTAATTTCACTCTCGAATAAATTTGAGTGTTTATTGAAAATTACTCTTACCTTTATTGCTGATACCAAGTTTTTTAAAGTTTTCTAAAACTCAGCCATCATTAAGCACAATTCTCATTTTAAGCGTTATGTAATAGTTAGTAAAATATGGATTCCGTCCAAAAACGAACCTACCCAATTTAAACAAAGCACTATGAAAAAGTAATAAACAAAATTTGAAAGAGCATAACTGTAATGAAAAGCTCAAACGTATAATACGTATTAGGGCGGTAGGTGGCCACTTGCCAACACATCCATCAATATTGTATTGCCTATTCTAGTCATTACGCCAACCAACAATGACTATTACGAAGCACACCGCTTGACAGATGGTACTTACTTTCTGGCACACGGCGAGCCTAATATCATAGTATGGCAACTACTTATCATTTCCAAAAGCCTTAAACTATGAAAGCGTTTTTCTTTTCAAGATTTTTTCAAAGGCAAAATCAATAGAACATCCAGGCTTACTTACTGCCCCTACGTTTGTATTTTTCTTACAATGGATAACTATTACCAACGATTAATTCGTGCAATTCATTTCCATCACGTTAAGTGCGTCGGATGCAGCGTGCGTCCTTCCGTCACGAAAGACGAGCCATGAATGAAACTAATTGTGACGATCGGCCGACACGTGGCAGCAGTGTGCTGACGTACCCGCAATAAACGTATCTCTCAGTTATATCTCCAAAAAAACTCAACTATATTTCTATCGTGTTACGGGTTACAATGGAACGATGGTATATTACCTAGGTAGGGATGCGTCAACTTAAGCGGAAACTGTGACAAATGAACGTGAGTTTGAACTTTGAAGTACGTTCGAATGATTTTCAATTGAATCTGAAAGAGATTAAAATTTAAGCATTGTGTCTATAGTCCACCAATGTTTACATTAATAATGCTACTTACATTACATTAGCCTTCATAAATTCACAAAATATATGGTACATCACTTACATATGATAAGTCTCCCAAAACATTATTTCTTATATTGAAAACTCAACAATAGATTTTAGCATATATCTTCGCGTGCCATTAGCTCCTCTTGTAGCATAACTCAGGGACGCGAATCAGCTATTGGCGATATCGTAAACACATCCATTAGAGCCTAATGACGCGATCCCATAAACAGCTATTGATTGTGATGACTATAAGCACTCATATTGGCCAATCGTGTACACATATGAAAAACACAAGAACTGTTGCAAGCTTTACTATTTACTTCGTGGAAAGGCCGGGATTTTTTAAGTTTATTACCATACTATATACCTGACCGCTCGTATCTTTATCTGTTATTCGAAGCTGCCAGGTTATATGCCGAGTGAAGAAAAAAGGGACAAAAAGATAACTAGAACGATTAATATCACTCGTTGGGCTCATAACATGTGGACGGCCCTAAGTGAATTCGTGTGTCGACGCCACCTTCAATTTACCGAACCGGACCAATCATCATTACTGATCAAAATGGCTCTGGCGACCTAAGGACGCACCTTTATTGAATAGGGAAGGCAATACATAAGCCCTTGGGCGAGAAAGGGACAGCGGGACAGCGGGCATCGTAAAGATGGAGCATAATCAAAGATTATGTTTATCGAATTAAGGTGTTCGTAGGATCAAATAAAATTTCTTTCTTTATTGCGGTGGGGATAAACTCTTGTTTATCGTCAGTTATATTGGTTAGTTTTCGTGAATACAAGTGACCGTTACACACATATGGTAAATTTAAATTGTACGGTTCGTACGGGACTAGGATAAAGGGAATCGGAACAAAAAAAATCCACATAAACCACACACAAACTTTTCATTTTTAAATTAAATTCGTCCGTCACGGACGAAGTGACCTTTTACCACGTGAATCTGCCGTGTTCAGAAATGTTGGTCCCAAGCGGAATTAGTCTTCAAACTAACTTCTATTTTATATTAATAATGGCAGAGTCTATTTTAGAAGAATGAAAATATGCTGCCTTACTGCCACCATGATTTACGTATGAAGACAATGCAATGTATTCTTCAAGTGTCTCCCCAAGCCGAAGCAGGTCCTACGACACAAGTTGTAAAGTACAATATTGCTTGGTGTATCTCAATTGAGATTGAAGAAGAGCTCGGTATTTCACTGAAAAATGTGTAAGAAGTGAGGCCAAGGAAAGCCGCGGGATCCGTTATAAAGACATATTATTCTTTAGAAAGAGAGGGAACACAGAAGGCGCAATAAGACCGTAATCTGAAGGTACTATCCAATTGTCATTGTTCGGTGGCTCTAATGAAAAATATTTTGTTTCTCTTTTAAAATGCTGCTTTGTACCGCTCGTAGAGATTGCTATCTTAACACTCGAGTTTTATCTCGCTTTGTTCGACTGTGAATAGGAACGGGTAGGTATGTGCACACAAAAGGTATGTATTGGACTTTTAGCAAATACGTCTTCAACTGTGGCGAGCAGCTGACGCTTTCATTGTTTTATCTTTTGCTTTTCAAGCACAGTATACTATATATACACCGCTTAACAACACATAAATGTATGAGTGAAATGGCCGTTGGTCAGGTTAAACAAACCCGTACAAAAGTATTGCTTTTATTGGCCAACTTCCGCTCAACAAACATGCGCGAATACACTTCAATTGCTCGAATCGAACTGAAAATTTTCCAACTACCATTTCCCCGGTATAAGTAAAAGGGAAAAAAATGGATTTCCTGCAAGTGTTGAAAGCCTTTTGGCACAGTTCGAACAAATTCAAAACAACTATAAATCAGTGCACAAATAAAAAAGTAAGGTAAGCGCTCCTGTTGTGGGCCGGACCGCCGCTCCCAGCCACGTCCGGCCACCGGACGCCGCTCCATCGCCGTAAAAAAACCTTTGAGTCAACTGCCTAGTTTGTTCACTATTTTAAACATTGGTCAGGTTTTTGACCACATGTGGGCGTTGTTCGCTAACCCATTTACATTGTTACGAAAACATGTTGTACTAAGCAATTTGTTTGAATAGATTTTTAACTAAATATTTACAAGGCACAAGCTTTAAGATACTCCAAATCTTTATATATTTATGCTATATATTTTGAGGTGGTTCAATAGAGGTCTCTAGAGGGCAGCATATTCTCTCCGAGTGTACTCGATACACGGCAGCACGCGGCTTCGTCGGGAGGCCGCGCCGCGCGCGCACGTGCGTCGTAAATTAAAATCTACATTGTTCAACTACCCTCTCACCCGTGAGAAAGGAGCAATTAATATTGATTCTACTACATTTTTAATCGTTTTTAATCAATTTCCGCGGCTTTATTACTAATTGTTACACTGTACAATATAATCAGGGAAATAACTAAAAAAACCTAACGTGCAATAATGTATGTAGAAAAATAAAGTTAAGTTAAAATGAATCGGAATAAATGAATTTGGCCAAGTTTTACGTCGAACATAATGTAATGCATACGTCGTATATAATATACGAATGTAATTGCATCTCCACGAGGGCAGAATAAACACGTGTCGATTAAGATAACCTTAATGAGAAGATCCCGCGTCTGATATCGGCTCGCATCGTGACGTCATCCCATACGACAGATGCACTCGCTGCAATTGAGCTCACTCGCACACTTCTGACAACTTTTATCCGACATTTGATGTTATTGAGCTTTTAACTGTTGGTCATTTCACTTGGAACCGTTCAAGATTGAGATCTTTGGTAACAAGTTAGTTAACCGTTTGATAAAGTTCACAAGATTGCAATGCCAACTTGATTCAATGCCAATGTAAGTTTGATTAACACTTTCTGTTAACCGACTTCAAAACTTTTTATTATTAAGCGAAATGATAAATATATTCTTTCATATACCTTGAAAATTAATTAATATGAAGGATAAATGAAAGCAACATTTGGATTGCACGCCTCACGGTAAATCGAACTAAAGCTGGGGTTACATCGTCGGATAGTCCGTGCGTGCGAAACGCGGCAGATACCATTGTTATGGGTATTAGCTTAGCCTTTGTTCCACGGGGGGACGCGGACGCCACGCGCTGCGTCTGATTCGCCATTCCGGATTATTTTTGAGAACCGAGGGACGGAAGGTGAATTTAATCAAACGGATTGAGCTCTTTATCGCTTTGGTGCAAATACTTGATACGTTAGCCATTTATTTATTTAATAACTCACACGAACAACAAGATCACACAAGACATGTATGTGCATAAATTAAAGGTGTGCACAGTGTTACAGGTATGCATAGAAAATTAAAGTGTACAGAGATAATAAAATACACCAATTATGAAAAAAGAAAAACAATTTTACATATGAATTATTAACGTAAAATTATCTCGACGTACGACAAAGTATTAACCAGTCTTGGGGCATTATTCATTGATAACCTTTACATGCAAGTAGTTGATTGAGTGACAAAGACGATTATTTTTCGGTTTCCTTACCAATCTTACTCATTGAAGGAAATTTGGAGGTATGTTCTCATAAGCGACACCATAACCACAATAACACTGTTTTGTATTTAAAACATAACTAAATAAGCGATGTAATATTTTATCAATATCCGTAAAGATTAACTGTCGATAGGTATTTGTATGGTTAATAAAAATCCCTCATAAACGGACGACAGTTAGACCCTAGTAACGATAGAGGTAATTAACATAAAAATTATTTATGACTTGAATTATGCGTCGCGGTACAACAATACGTGCAATTTTCCGTGCAATAAATCTCCTAATAATAATACTTAGTGAAGAACGCAAGGGTGACAAGAGGACGCACCGTGGCTGATTCATTTAACGAAATTAGGCTTGCGATGTATAAGAATAATTTAAATGTATGCTTTGAAATTATCGACATATTATGATCAAACATTGAAAAGCAAAAATAACTTTGGTCAGGTAAGGTATGTCTTACACTTTTGACTTATTGTTTATCTTTTTTTTTACGTTTTATATGTAATTGTTAAGATTAGAATAAAGTGAATGAAAAGGCAAGAAACTCTCCGCCATTCCATAATCGCCAAATTCTACACAAGGGTTCTAAAGAGCTCTTTCAGAGCTGTCTAGAACCATTATACAACATACTCCTGCTGAATCACAAATATGAAAAACGTTATTATGCGTACATTTCAAATTAACTTTATAACAACTAATATTAAATAATATTATATTAACGATAAAAAAAAAGTCTTATCCATAATACATATTAAAGTTATTCCCAACAGTTGCGGACAAAGCGCGAGATTCGACGCGTGCGCCGGCTCACACGTCACTCGTATGCACCTTGCTTTTATTCTCTCCCTCGTGAGGTGAGGGTAGTCTCAGCTATGAAACCGTTAGTAATGTGGCTTATTCTCGTTATTATAACTACTGACAATGAATTATGATTGTTGATAGTTGCCAGTTTCAATCAGAAATACTCTTATAATTATAAATACATGTATCAGCTCTTCGATGTTAAGCTAGATGTAAGTAAACAGCTATACAACTTTTATACATATATGATATGTATAAAAGTTGGTTTATTCATATGATAATTTTAATGACAAGAAAACATATCAGAGACCAAACATTTAAGAAGAATTTAAATGGTTTTATTTAATAACTTTCCACGTGGTTTCGCAATAAAGTGATGCATTTATTTAACATCATGCACCCTTTCGGCGTAATTTAAACGAATTTAATCGATTCAGCAGTGGTCCCTATTGCACGTTAAAAACTAGAATTAATGATTTGTTCCCTATGACACCACTTACTAGCGTCACGGCAAAATCCGCAAATTCTTGATGCCAACAAGTTTTTCTTAGACAGAAACCAAGTGCTTCATAAGTTGTTATATGTGTTTATTTGATTAAAGCTTTGATAGAATAATATGACAGTCTGTGCAAAGCAGAACAAGTCTCCCTTTTGGTTGATTGACTTTTGTGATTGTCTGAAAATTTGTATGTGTCAACTAACTGTTTGTGGTGAAATAAATTAATAAAACAAATAGTAAAGACTATTCATATACATAACAACAGTTTTGAGGATAGCAAATGAATTAAAGATCAAGTCAAGGTCAGTCAGCCCCAAGGGGAGTAAGCCTCGATTCGGTCACCTTAACTCGCGTCAGACAGAGGGTCCGCTTAGGGGATGCTGTTTAATAATAATTCCTCATTGCTCTATTTAATAGTTATTCGTAAAATCTTAAAAGTCAATTTCTTTTTTCAGGTTATAATAAATATTACTTACTACACAATACATTAACTAAACTATTATTAATTGTTTCTACAAACGCCTTTAGAGTGCTGTAGGTACCTTAATGGCGCTGCAGCACCCGAGTTGTTCAGTAACACAGACAGCCACCATAAAGTATAGAGTAGTAGAGAGTACCTCCATGCTGCAGCGTCTAACAATAGCGATCTAGAGGTATATTCTGCCAGGATGCTCTGATGACTTGAGATAACTTGGGTTTCAAACATTTTTTATTTAATAGAGAACACTTTTTTCTTAATTTTTTATATCCACCCCTTCAACCATTAGCGTTACAAAATTTCCAGCATTACTTTATGCGCCGTTAAAAATACATTTAAATATAATTGAAATTTATGGATTGTATTTGATTATAGAAGGTCACTTGGAATACTCGTGTCGAGTTGGATTGTTTTCAAAATGTCACCCCAGAAATATGAGTCGTAATGTCTTACGGCCATTTGAACAAAAATAATTTTAAACTTCATTTAAATGATTTTACTGGCGCAAACAACTTTAAAAATCACGTGTTGTTTTAGACATTAGTCATTTGTATTTAAATAGGAGCCTAACCCTTCCATTTATTGTTTCTTTTACTTAATAAACAACCAATTCACCCCTGATCCTTATAAATAAAATGATTTATTGTATAGAATACCGTGTCTGTGTATAACGAAATTACTTTCATCTGAAAGCACCTTAGATAAAGGCGCTAACACACTTACGTCCCTCCCTCTTCCGTCAGCGAATTAACGATCTCCAATAGATAGATTCGTCTCGATTTGATTCTCAATGTTTATGTTAATTTAATATTCGCAAGGGTGGGATTTCGAGGAGAAGCTATTTTGCTACTTCATGTATATTTTCATATTTACCCAAATCGAAATGAAAATCATGTTAAATTACGAACAATGTTATCATTGCCATATTAGAAGATACTTTTCAATATGAGTGGCATTAATATGGTGGGAGGCGGTTGGCTCGTAATCACATGCGAAAATCTAAACAACTCGAGTGACGTCACATAATCCACACGACTCATGCCGTGTGCTCACAACGCGAGTGATCTGGCACGGACATTAGTGCTGTGACAAATGGGGATTTTATGCAAAACCCACCGAACTGCGTCTGACATACTCCTTTACTATGCTAGTGATGTACCCTCGTACTCATCTCATCGTGTACATTCAAATTATGCGTTTAAAGTTTTTACGCTAATCATTTTTCTGGTTTCACCTCGGGTGGAACTTAAATGTCTCCCATTTTACTATGCCCATCGATAGTAAAGCTTTTATTAAATTGTTTTATATATATACCCATTCGCTGATGAATGGTGTAATGATAGGTAGCTCTTTACATTCGTACTTTACATACGTACTTGTGTATTTCTTAGATATAGGGTGACTAACCTTGTGGCATATGTCAGTTTTTATCGAACATTCTACACAGAGCTAGTGCGATTATGTGAGAGACATAAAGGGTTAGTTAATGAAGCAGTATAAAGGTGAGTTTGTCCGTTGTTGCATCGCGACATTGTAGACACGGAAATGCTATGAAAGAGCCTCTTGTGCTCAGTACATCAAAGCTGACGTATTAACATAGATGGATGACTTCTTTGTTTATTGATGGCTCGTTATTACCTAAACAGCAATTAAAAAAGCTAAGTCACCCAGGAAACGTTAAAACCCCTAAAATTAATGTGAAATGGACGTCAATTACACACAAAAGGGCTATCACAGGATCAGGGATGCGGGCGAGAAGGAAATTAATAATTTGTTTCATTAGTACCTCGTGCTGGCTGAGGTGTCTCATCTCCATGTGGGAAGGGTGCCTGATTGAAACTGTACAGATCTTTCTTATCTAACTTAACACTTTTGCCAGCCTTTACTATCTGCTCTTACTTACTTCTGCTCGTGTTTTATAGCCTTGTATAGTTAGTAATATTAAGCTTTTTCTAAAAGTGTAACGTGTTAATTAATTTTGCCGGTAAAGTAATAAATTTTTTAACAACAAGGAAACTTAATATTCGCCCTGTTAACCATATTTTATTGCAGATTATTATTATTAATATATCGTTATTTTTTGTGAGTGGGTCGCAAAGTTCACTAACGGATTCTTTCAAATTAAAAAGCTTTGGAAAAATCAATGCTACTTATTGCACGATTTCATTGCGATTATCGCATGGGGTGATCGTGTGTGGGGGGACAACAATGGCTAGTGACGTCACGTCACGTGTGCAGGGGGGGGGGGGGGGTTTAATGCAATATTTGTCGACGACGCACGAGTGACACGCGCAAGTCTCATTGTGCACCTAGGCAGAGGTAAGCAACTTAAATTGGTAAAATATTGTTAATATAATATCTCTAAAAGTTTACAATTTTTTGCTTTAATAAATAGTGAAAATTATTAATTAATTAAAAAATCGATATTCTTTAATTATGTAGTCAATGAGAATTCACTTATCACTCAACCATAATAGATAAAATTTTGTGTTGAAATTTACGTACATACGATGTACGTAATATATACGCGTACTCTATATATTTAACTCACATGGAATGTTTAGTACCTCTGCAATGCTTAATCCCCGCTGGGGTTGCACCGATAAAAAGATAATGCGGGCGAGAGTCGCGTGCGCATCAAAAAACCCGGTTTAATGACGCACCTATGCAGGAGGGCTTATCGCGCCTGCGCGCCGCAACCGTCTGCCAACTAACATAACAAATGAGCTTAATTATAATACCTTGGCAAGGGGTGCAAGCGGAGCCGTGTGACAAAACAAACATCCTCGCAGGAGGTCGCGACGTGTTTTTATTGGCGAGCCTGCTGAGCAGTCAATGTCGCGAAAGTAATGATGAATTCAGATTCCCTTTTTATTATCCTTAGATAACGCTGACTTATATTGTAAATTGAATCTATGCGTTAAGCTCGAGCTTTCGAGAGTACATCGAATACCCAAAACAGATTTGAGTCTACGTAGAAAAGTCAAACAATACTCATCAGCAAATAATGGGTCAACGTGCATGACGCAACAAAACCCGTTCTACCCGAAACACCGTGGCGAAACTAACGCGCCATATGCGTCAGCAATAATTACTGGCCGAAACAAAAAGCCGAGAGTAACGCCCGTGAGGGTTTCATAAGCGTACCGGCTCACATTGTTTGCGAGTGCTATAAATCACACGAATATGTCGCGCGGACTAAAAATCATTGTGAAATGAGTTATTCGAGCGGGGGTGAGGCAAGGTGAGGGTAAGTTTTTGTTAGTGTAACGGCCGGACTGGCCGCTTTGTTGTCACCCTACTGCGCGTCACGCGTTTGACTGACAATAGTTCTGTCAGATTTATACTGACTTTACACGGTACATTGAGCCTCAATTGGATATTACATTTGTGCAAAATTTAATTACATTACATTAAAACCTGATAAGACCAACAAAAAAGGACAAGTAGAAAATTGTACTAATATGATTCTTGTGAGACAATATACACCTAATAAGTTTTTCGTTTGATGGCGACGGTGCAGGTTAGGGCGACAATCCAATAAAGTGGGCAGTGTCCCGCTGGGGCTGTCCCATTACGTGTCGGAAATCTTGTTACCCTACACTGATTAATACTAAGGATACATATCCATTTTATAGAATTGAAAAGTAATTGAATCACGGCCCTTGTTGTGGATAACGATTTTTTAACTTAATTATTGTTTGCTGTCGCTTTGTATCGCTACATGTAACCTCCAGCAACCCCTTCAGTGCAACAAAGCTCGCTAAACTTCGCTACACATAAACACGTGGCAAATAGCCCGTAAGATTATTTATATTCATTTGTAAATGTGTTAGGATTTTATTAAAATATATATCAACACTTAATAGCTCCATAGCTTTTAAAGAAATATTTTAAATTTATTTTCCCATGTTGCTACCCTTTTTCTACCCTAAAATGGTCTGTGAAATTAAATGCCTTATAATTAAACGTAAGTAATCTTCTCTTAATAGTAATGTGATCTATGCTCTGAGTGTGATGCAAATAACCAATCTGCACGTGTTAAAAAGTGTAAAACAAACTAAATCAAAATCCATTCACCAAAACCATTTCGATGTAGCTTTTAGTAGTTAATAGTTGAGTTAAACGAGATAACCTCATTATGAACAAAGGTCCGGCACGAGTGACGCGGGAAAATTAAATAAAACCTCTTTGTAAAGGTGGCCATCCACCGTGTAGTGACCCGGCACCCGCATGCCGCCCGTTTGACATCGGATTTTGAATTTGTAGTTCGCACTAACTCTTTAGAAATTTCATTCATTCTAATACACGACAGACCACACGATGCTCAAAAGAATCATAAACCAGCTGATTTATTGTAGGTCTTTTCAGTCTACTCTACACCCATCGTGGAAGTTAAATGAAATTCTTATGTACTTTTTTGATGTACATAAGTGATCACTATGTGGAAAATATATAAATACTTTTTTTTTCTTAACACGCACCATCACGTTATGAAACCACGTTCCCATCCCGGTGATTAGGAACCAAAACAACTAAGGGACGTTCAAGAAAAGAGCGTACGATTTCTTAAAAGGCCAGCAACGCATTCACGATCTCCCTGCTACATGAGTGACGATGAGCGGCGAATTAAAAATAACATTACCAAGAATTTTTAAAATTAAACAGTATTAGTACCTAACAAAAATATTTGCACGTAAGTTTAATACATATGTTTCGTGGCTTGGTGATTACATTACTTCCCTGATGCTTCATAATTAAGCGAACAATTGTATTTGAAGGAAAACAAATGAATGATAATTACATCAATTGGAGCCATACCTGGCTTATACTCCTAAACTACTCAATTGCTGATCATGTGGGTCATACACGGCACAGGGAAAACCACGGAGATGATGTTATTGCTGTATTTTTCAGACAAGAAAATTTGTTATGTTTAAACGTTACTGTAAGATTTTAAAAATACAATTGTATTTGATCAACGAAAGTATAGTAAATTTAAAATTTAAAATCACCTCTCTTGTGCTATAACAAATACAGTATATACATATTTCTAGTTACCCGCCTAGATTAAATATCATAGAGTTCAACGTTACTCTATGGATTCCATGTTTTTACATCATATTTATTAACAAGTAAATTGACTGACGTCTGAGTCAACGGCCACCTGGTGGACGTCGGACGATCACCTCTCCTCAATTGAATGCTGTATAACATAGATATACCGAACATAACACTCAAATAGAAAACAATAATTTTACTATATTTTATGTTGCATTATATTATTACATGTATACATTAATTCCTGTGTAAGACTAAATCTTTTTGTGACTAAGGCTCTTTGTCATCATGTGATCTGTCCAGTACTATATTGTAAAGGCTAAAAGACAAGTTGGGAATGAGTGAACTACTGTGATAAGGACATCTGTAAAACGGTGATCATGCTTAAAATCTGACTTTGTTTTGGGTAACTTCTCAGACCGTATATTTAGAGACTCTCGTAGCTCTAAATATAAGAAAATTATTAACGTACACAAGTGATTGCTGATACGCTTCTACGTGAAAAATATATATACAAATAAAACAATAGTTCAGTTCATATAACTATGCAACGGTAGCCTGTTATTAGTCTGCGTGTGCGCTGATTGAGTTCAATTGCCGACCGCGAGTCAATGCGGGCTTCGTGGAAACGGCTGTAACCATTCGATGTGCGGGCTTCGCGATGTATGATAACAATTGCAGTGAATTTTTATAACAACGCCTTCATTAAGTTAGTAGTAGTGGCTTAAAGCGTACCGACCATTAATATGTTTGTAGATATATACAATACAGTGACAAATAATGTCTTAGTTGCACGTCACAAGCTTTCAGCAAACAATGTGTAACCGTAAAATAACAAGATGCTTAAACAATAGTAATTTAAGTTAACCCGTATGCCGCTAGTGGTAACTTTATCCCATGTGTTAACAAAGCGATCGCTCCAGGTGTCCCGATATTTAACCCTGCACGTGATTGCGACGACATTGCACGGTTACTTTGTTTACGTCCCACTTGTAAAACATTTACGTATAACGGTTTTTGTAAGTGAATAAATACTCGCAGAATCAAAAGACAGTGCCTTAATTTGTGTAATAATCTACTTGTGTTTTGGAGAACACGCTTTATCTCTTATTAATCCAGAAACCAATGAATTATACAAAGAAAAAATAAATACAAGAAACAAGTACCAGTACCAGATACTGTAGTGTGGGTGTGTATGTATGTGTGCATGTGTGTAAATACGTATAACTTAATAAATAACTTTACGTGAGCTTTCTATGTCTTGGTAGCTTTTACCACGTAACCACTCCCATACCTTACGTAAGTAAGTAGTAAGTGGTATGACAAGGGTTATATGTTTAATTGTTTAAAGCGTTATATAAATGAGTATATTGGAACAGGAACTGTCTTCCTTGGAGTGGTCTTGAAAATGTATGTTCATAATGTAACCTAACACAAACAGTTGAGAATTTATTAATTTGCCCCCGCGTTGCCCGTGAACAGCGAGCCCGGCTTAAGTAATTAACATCATGTCGATGTTTTAATAACTTGCCATCCTCAAAATTGTTTGCACACGTCGTTGTATAGGTAATTTCGGGTTAAGCCCGTACGTGATCCGCTTTTAAAGGGTTAAAAGGATTTCCTGTGTACTTAGCAGACTTTTGATTGTCCTTTCGGTTCATCTACCTTCGAATTCTAATCACAAATTACCATAACACTTGTTGGACTAGTCAGTTAAAGTATATAAAAAAAATGTATTTTCTGATTATTTTTGATGGTGAAATAGTTTTGGAATGAATTTTCTCCAGCTTAGCCTTACTCTAATAACAGTATCATCACCAAAAACCAAAAACAACAAAGCTGATGTTCTTGTCTGCTTCAGCTTGGTCGCGTACGAACAGGCGTAAGGCGTTTAAAAACGATTCAAAATGTTCCCATGTCCAGGTTTATTATCTGAACCATCTGTTAACCTACGAAAGAGAGTTTTAATTAGCCGCCGCCGCCATCCCACTAACATCTTCTACTACCGCGAGGCATCCAGAGTGTGCGGCTAAAGTTATTAGTTTCACCTGAGGGGCCAAACGATGTGCCCAGAGTGTTTGCACTTCAAACAATACATTCAAATTATTATGAACCCCTCCAGACTAGCCGTTCACGTACAAGTCATAACAAACAATATCACTCACGTAATATGTATGAAAATCGTGTAAACGATCCCTTCATTGTCTTGTTCAGATTAATACAAGTATATTGACATAAGAGGTAGCTGTTATTACCTCCAGTATGATGGATCGAAGCTTCGTCTTATTGAAATATGTTAAAGTAAAATTGTACTAATAAAGCGATTTGACTATTAACTACTTTGAACTACTTTCTTATCTAATTATTTTATTATCGTCGAAAAATGTATCATTCTTAATTTTATTGCAAATAAACATAAAACAATGGTTTAATATATATAATTTTTAATTACAAAAACACATAAATCTCTCTCTCTCTTATCGTTACATGCATAATTTTTTTTAAGAAAAATTAAAAAAAAAGTTACTATAGAAAATATTTCGTTAATAATTTATATTGTTCTGTTGTGTCCGTGTTTGTGTCTGGTGATTGATTTTGTGTTAGGTGACAAATGTATACGAACTTTAATGTCTTCCCAATCATGTACCATTAAATAACGTACGAGAAATAATGAGCAAATGTTCCGTAAATAAGGTAATAAATAATTCCCTCATATGACTGATTGATTTCATGTGAAGCCGCAGAACTATTATATCGGGAACGGTGTGATTTTTCCCATCTCGCGTCGCTCACTTAATTGAATGTGCAGTGAAAGGGTTCTACCCTTGTAACATTCACTCGGGGGCTTATTCCGTGATGGTGGCTAAGTCAGATCTGTTATCACTTTTCGAAATTCATAGTATTAATTCGTTATATTAAAGAATATGAAAATTCCGTTTTAAGCACCATTTTTATCATCAAGTCTAATTGTCCCTTCAAATAGGATTGTGTCCTAGATTGTTTAATGTAAGCTGACTTGCATTTAATTATATTACCATTACGACAATTCACATAAATTATCGTTACGATATCGTTTTAACAAACCAGAATAGGACTTTCACCTACACGTGCAAGATATTCCCGTGGTACCGAATGAAGCTCTGACAAAGGCCTGTTTAATATTATACTATCAAGCTGGCTTCATACTGAGATCAATTTTAAAAAATCTACTTCAAATAGAGGCTATGTTTATATTGTAAAATATTATAGTATATTTTTAATATCACTATTACTGAGTGAACTTCTAATATTATTATCACTCACCCATAATACCATCGAACGATAATAATTCGCCGTTTGTATTCATACGTGATTCGCATGGCTCCACTCCATCTCTTTATTACATTATAGTTGGCTGCTGCTTGAGATACGCTAAACAAGTAATGAAACATCCCGAGACACTGCCCTTCACTATGCGAATAATCCTTTTAACAGGCGACTCCGGATAAATGTTAGTTACGTATTAAAAAAATATTAATACAATTGAAAAATTCATTTCAATTCATTAGAATAAATCTTAAGTGTAGATAGGAATATTTACATCGTAGTGTCTGGAGTTTAGTAGCGAGGGGGTCTTGGCCACTATTAACTTATGAAAATAAACTACAATAACACTTTGTTTATTTTGCGTTATGCCTTGCTAGGGAAATTTGCGACGGACGAAGGATTTAGCCAAGGTTTCTCAAAGGTTTTAGGTAAAAGGGTTTTTTTGGAGTAAACTTCGTTTACAATCGATGTATTTGTTGAAATTAATTTCGGCAAGTTCTTCCAAGTTTGCTATAGCATTACAAGTCACTAATCGATGCCTCTTGGAACACTGATGTTCAATGCAGATAAAAGATAAGGTGTTTTTTTTTCAATATTTATGCTCGATTATGAAACGTCCAACAGACAGACAAGTCCGAATTTTTTATTTATCTTAGAAAACTTTATTTTCAGTAGTTTGAAACGCTATGGCGTATTTTTTCAAACAAGAAAAAATATGAGTAAGTCTCGCTGGGTGCCGCCCTACACCGCCGCCCGCCCTGCGCTGGACAATGTTGTCAATATAAACATACTGACATAACTCTTACTTAACATACATAACATACACTTGTAAATGGTGTTGTCATTCTTTTTAAGACATTCAGTGCATTAGCTGGTTACAGCAATTTAACAAAACCTTTTCTAATCGAAATATGTATCCTTCAAACTCGTAAATATGATAAAACATAATGAAAAAGCGATAAACAGTGTACACATTACATTCCCAGCGGGCATGAATTACATGCAATCGAAGCTCCCTCGTGAAAAACACTCAAAAACTCGACAAGACCCCGTGAAATCCGGACCCACCTCATAAAGCACGTGAAACAATATCTTGACGGCGACGCACCTACAACTCTGAGTTACGCGCGGCGAAACCTACGCCCTTGGCAATAAAGTCATATTTCCCATAATATATTAATACAATATCGCGGTAAGGATTCGGCTTTTCCTGAACCATAAAAATATATTGTGCGTTTGTAAACGTAGGCGGCTGTTTGTCACCATTTGCATATAGATGTCTCTGCCGGAGAATAACAGGAATCATGGGTTTTGATTGTGAGGTGAAGCGAGATATACATATAGTTTTGTATGATATCTACTTATATATACAAATATCGTGTCACAATGTTCGTTCGTTGACCGATTCTCATAAAACTAAGTAAGTAGGTATTTTTTTAGAGACATTTTTTTAAATTATGTGGCATTAATAAATACATACAACCGTAAATATTTATCCTTTCATCACCAACAAAAAAAAACGTTTGCCGGGTCATCTTGTAACATATATTTAACTATTAGGATTTACGTGTATATCCCAGTTGTAGATTAGGTTATATGGTACGCTTCGGATCGTGTCAAGAGCAGAGTTTCAGCCTCACCGGATATAACTGTTTCGGACAAACGGACAACTCGGCCTGTCCGGGATGTTGTTGTTTAAGCCCAGTTGACTCCTCTACGTTTATTTGTTTTATAAATTATCACAGCAATTGTTAAAGTGATTTTTTGTTTGCCCACTTATAAGCAAACAGCGAACTTGGCTCATGTATAAGACTACTACTGCTGTTCCAATAAGTATAATATTGTAACTAGTACACTGGTCACGTCACAATTCGCCAAAGACTAAAGAATATCGTACAAGTAGGTGATAAATATTTTTGATATCATATGCTAATCCTGATTAAAATATGTTGGCGCCTAATTAGGGTTATGTAGCTCGAGGCAAAAACCCTAAAAACTTTTTGAAATATATACGGGATCTTTAATTGAAAAAAAATAGTTATATTCGTAATTAATAATAGTTATTTAATGTTTGGTTCAGTCATTTATGTAAAGAAAATAATATCTCGCCGGTATTTGTAAGTTTTTTTTAATTTTTCCATACGTTCTTTGGATAAGGTTAAAAACGACGGAACCCATCAAAGGCATAGTTTCATACGCAAATCGTGCGTTTGTCCTTTCTAACGTATTGTTCTGCCAAATGCGGTTAATATTCCATGTTTTTTGTTCGTTATCAAGAATTAAGTGAGGCTTTAACGTTTTTTATTGCAACATAACTCTCCTAAGTTATTATATGTTGGCCGACTTATCTTACAACATACATTTGATCACAATAAGTAGCGTTTGCCATCTTTTATTTCATTTTGCTTCACAACATTTAGTTAAATTGTATGCGAATATTATTTACATGAGTGAATATCGATCATATTAAAAGCTTTGTTAATACCTTAATAATATCGTATAGTGTAAATGTTGAGGGCCATTTTGGAATAGGGGAGATGATGTCATTGCATCGTCCGCGGGGGAAAGTGATTTTTACACTCACTGCTCCCGTCATAAGCGAACAAAGTACCTCTTAGTTGGCCTTCACTTAAATCTGAGATGTATTCCTCTACTATAACTAGTACTTTTATTCACTTTATTGTGTTATGTAATATTGTGCATTTTGTTTACTTTACAAATATTTCTATGGAATGTCCATTGTAAGGTTCTTTTCTTGTCTTTCAAACCGGTGGTAATGAAAAAATTAACGATTCAAAAGTGTCTTTAGAAAGACTTACTTGAATAAACATATTTGGAGTTTGAGTAAAGTCAAAATTAAGCAATTTCGCGTTCCCAAGCATTAATAAAAACAAAGGTCATTAATTAGCCTGTCTGGAAAGTAAATGAAATGATTGCGTGTCTGCACTTTAATAAAACATATTTTTGTATATACAATCATATATGAAACTATGTGACTCGCTAAAGAACCAGTGAATGATCAACAAGAACTAACTACATTTCCTGAATTAGTTTTGCCGCTGGGAAACGATTAATTAGATAATAATTTAATGATATTATAATTGGAACAATCAGAATCATAGGCGGTGACATGCGAACTGTATGCGGAAGTAGCACTTATGTCATTCGCCGCATGCTGTTAACACCTAGGTACATCCATTTGCTAATCATTTATATCGTACTAAGAAACGCGTACGTTTAAATTTAATAAACACCTGGCTGGCAACTGGTTACTAAAAGGTTACAACATTTATTGGCTATTATGGCATAAAATAGTATTTTATGGTCACGTGGCACAGAGACACGCGCGTTGACTAATGTTGAGTTCCTTCCGTAACGCGGGCCGGGCTGTCCGCCGCACGCTGGGAGGCGCCCTCTATTTTTTCTCAGACTTTACGTAACTCAGTAGACGTTACCATTGATTCCTCAGTTAAAACGTAATCCACAAAGCGTCCGTATTTGCCTGAGAGCGGAATTGAATGAGGCAGGTATTAAATAAATCCGGTTAAATCCAGTTATCACTTAACACACGTCAAAACCGCGTAATCGGACGGGAAGTCGCCATGTGCACGGAATCGCTTGTCGAGCCTTCCGCGCTGCTGCCTTTGTCCACTCATTATCCCATACATTCTCACAGAACTAAAAATCGACTCTCTTACACACAGATAAAACTCAAAATACTTAAACATCCGGACGACATTTGTTTCAGGATTTACTAATTTATCAAAGGGAAAACGATCCTATTGCATTAACATAGGGATCATTGCGAATAGTATTTGAGGTGACCATTAAAATTATTTTGCATTTACGAAACAATGATCTGACTGACGAGTATTTACTGCGATCATGAAATCAATCAAATTTTATGTGCCCGTATTGATACGGCCCTTTCGCAAATTAGTTTATTTAGTGATTTCTAGCTAATATTTACGATGAACGTAACTTTATAATCCAGTAAAATTTAACTACCTTTTAATATATAGCTGATCCGAAAGAATCGTAAAGATTTATTGGGTTGTATGCGTTTTCTAACACACATAACAAAAAAATAAAAATGATGTGGGCCGATTTTCAGACCTACTCGTTATGATCACTTTCATGAGAATCGGTCAAGCCGTGTCGGTACGGGAACGAACATTGTGACACGAGAATTTTATATATAAGATCAACACATTTCATTGATAAGCTTCAAATAACATCTACATGATTATCATCAGTAATGTAGCTAATACGATATTTAGCCAGATAAAAAACTAGCCTCGTCAGCAACATTCTCAAGTCATTGTGCACCTGCCACTCTGACGATAATTAATTATCAGCCACTCTTCTCCCCAGACCACCCCCTACCTTGTGTCATGTCAAGGTAGCGTATTGTTTCGGCCTGGTGTGAATGGCTGCGTACTCGGTCGGCAGATCCAGCTTCCACGGTACGCTTAACGGGACGTTACCAAACGAAGGAACAAAGTACCAAATTGTATGGTAACCAACTTGAGTCTCTTCTGTTTAGATGTCTATAAAGAACTTCAATTTAACTATACCTACTGGCTATACATCGTATTAATATGGCTCTCACAAGATAAGAACAAGCACTTACCTATATAAAAACAATGAGTTATATATCAAGAGTTATATATAGTAATAGAACATAACGTTTACTACGCACTGACAATCCAAATCGTTGTTTAAGTTCACCGATGGATTAAGTATTTTAAGTGAAAGCGAGCAATAAGGTGCGTCATTGATTAATGGCTTCTGTGACGTGTTTATTGTCGCGAATTGCGAGTCACCCAGTCAGTCAGTCACTCGTTTCACTAAAATTACGAAGTCAAACATGTTAACATTAAAGTGCATTACCAACTTATTATATTTATGTTTTCGAAATGATGTTAGTCCTGCAGCTGATAGAGGCTTCACTTTTATAATTTTTTGGGGGTCAAAGGCAGGCTTTGATGCGAGGAATTCTACTCTTAATGTTTTTTATGCCGCCCGTAACCAATATATTAAATATCTGTGTATAAAATATATATATATATATATACTATATCTATCGTGTCAGTCTTGTTTTGATTTGGCATTAGAACCATTCATACGTTACTTAATTATAGGTACTCTTCTACCCCTATTTTTTCGGCCCCTTGGTTAAGCTAGTTTTATTCAAACAGCGTTTGCCAGTTCAGCTTATATTATTACTGTAATAAAGTATCAAACGTTTATAATTGAAATTATGAAGAGTTTTTTTGCATTTCCACCAATTAACACAATTCTCCTTTGACGATAAACATTATGTAGGTATATCAACTAAAGTCTAAATTGCGCGGATGTCGCGAAAGTTCCCGAAGCATCTCATTAAAGTTTACCTCGACAGCTACCCGACATGTCAACTTCATGCCATATCTTATGTACCGACAAACTATTATTGTTGCTAACTAAACTAAAACAAAATGGCCACATAAAAGTGAAGGAAATTACAAAAATCCTTCAACTAATATACCTTTAAGAATTATATATATTTAAATAATTTATAATAATACACAAATTTAAAAAGTTTGCTCCTTGTGGCCTGGCATTTCCTCGCTGTATCGCTATATATATGTTATATGTTGAGCGAGAAAGCTCTTGAATCTCTTTTTAATTCCTTAAAAGTCAGAAAAACGTAGTTTCAATAAAGTACATAATAATATCTCAAGCCTGTATAAACGAATTAATGAATAAATTTATTAGTAGATTATGAGAGACACACCCGCTATAAAGGTACCTACAATTGAATCGTTAAGAATGTGTTCTCTTGTAACGGCGCAAGTTGGCGTAAACAGCTGAAGGTCGGCGATTAAACATTTGGACCTTCGCGAACTATGCGCATTCAGACTCTTGAGAGTGCGGCCATGGGACAAGCGGCATGGGTAAATCCAACGAGAAAGACTTCTGAGATGGTGTTTTAATAAATCATTTAATTAAATACGGTCCTACATTACAACGCATTTTTTATCTCTATTAAGTTCAAGTGTAGAATTATTAATATTAGCTTTAATATTTAATACTTGGTTTACTTGAAGAATTGTTGTATAATGCCATGAGTATTAATAAATGTGTTCGCTTTCTTTCTTTTTTATATAACCTTAGTTCTCTTGGCCCAACAGGGTGTCTTAATATTAACTTTCGTCAAGGTATTTACCGTCCCGAGGGCTCGATATAATGTTACACAGATATTCACTAAACCGTCCTAAGGCCCTATTTGTTACAACTTGGTACTGAATTGTTCATATTTTGATAACATTAAGTTCATAATAAAACTCAATCAAAACTATCACTTTTGAATCCCTTTTTAATGTTTTGGCTCCAAACGGACAGTTAAAAAGACCCCTTTAAACTAGTAATAAGCAAACAAGAAACAGTGATTACTTCTGAACATTATAAAAACAAGAACAGTTGAAACTTTAAGCACCATAAAACCTTTTCATTGTCGATGCGTTTGTTTCGGCTGCCAAGAGTCACCATTACACTGAGGTAACCCGCTTTGCGCCAACATACTCCGAGCGTGGTGCGCACACATTACGCTTTAACTCACCGCTTTTGAACGACTTATTATATTTGTTACCGTTACCCTTAAGTTCGACAGCCATTGACTTTAGTAGCAGTAGTTTGTAGAATATATTTAGATAAAAGGGTCTGTTGTGATTTATTGTGTTCGATGTCCAAATGATAATCTATCAAATTGAATGCACGCGAGCTTTTCACATAGAGCCTAGACGCGTTACAGACTAATGTGTGCCAACCCCTCACGATCTTAATTGTGCACGAAAAGAATCCTTGACATAGAATACGTTTAAAGATTTAATATGGTCTTGGCGAGTTATACCGCCTGGCGTGCGCCGATCCCCTCATCACAACGGCCAATTGCAGCTAACTTTTGATTAAAATTGAGCGACTCGATGATAATAGCCATTTTGTCTGTCTCTTAACAATATATAGACGAAATATTTCTTTCGACCCAAAAGCTTTCCGGCTAGATGTTGATAAGATAAATTATCCAAAATAAACCTCGAGCAGAGATAAGCGGAATCCTATAATTCCCTCCGTTGGAAGTGTGAGGATGTGACGTAAAGAAAGCAATTTTTTAAAGGTATCGCGTATATCCGTCCGAATGGCACTTTTAAATCAGGGATCCGTATATTTATTTACTAACACGCGACAATTTACATACAAGAACCAATTCAATTCCAGCACACCACGTTCGCAGGGATTAAGGCTGCCACAGTCTACTCAACGAACACAGTTATGAAAACTTATTTTCTCTTAAATATAACAATATCAAACAATAATTAAAATACCAATTCGAAATGCTTAAAAATAATCTAGCTTATATAAACAAAAACGAATAATTTGTTAAAAAATCGCTCAAGTCTTTATAAATATGTATAAATCAATTTCTCTTTATCTACTTTACAATGACTTTAACAATATTAGACAAAATATTGTTCAATCACTAAATTTGCGATACACTATTGTATCATTCTCCATTCTCCTCCTCCACCTCACCATCACCCTCTGAAGACCATCTCCGCATAATCCTTATAAATCCACTTTATATTCATCCACCTTAAAGGCCGCAATAAAAGTATCTAGAGTATACAAATTTTTCTACGTGATCTCACACTTAATGGACTTATTTTGTGATTACTTTGTTAAATATAACTAAAGATACAATTGTACATAATTTTTCAAAACACAGAGTCTCCGTAGCCTTAGTACGAGATCCATCTATCGAGGGGTTCGCCTTACACCTCATTCAATAGACGTAAGATCATGGAATAACGTCATTAGTCAGGTTTCGTCCGCAAAGTGAGTTAGCGGAGGAGTTGTATAGATTGCGATATGATCGAGTTAGCAACGCTTAGTTGGTCTTTGCCAAAGTTTCATAGACAACCGCGGCTCTCACACAATCAATATTCTATATTAAAGGTACGTGCATAAGTTACGTGCGAGTTATAACTTTCGCTACATGAAAGCTGTTAACATGTATTATATACTTCTGTATGTGTGACATTTCTCTTTGGCTTTACCACATAATTTGTGTTGTTTTATTTGAAGAGCGAATGTTTTGCATATATGTATTTGATATCGGAGATTTGGCGGATTTATCTTTATTTGAAGATAAATATAGCCACGTAAACGAAGTATTAGCAATCCCTGGTGAAAATAAAACATCGCCCGAAGCAATCTAATTCAGTTTTCCCCCACATAAAGTTGAATTCGCTCTAAAAAAGTTATCGTCCATTCTGGCGACATTACCATGAATTATGGAGCACTGTTAATCTGTCTATCACTCCTCATCTCAATTACGGCTAATTGAATATTAAGATTCTAACGATTGTTCATAAAACCAAACCCAAGGGACGTTATGTGGATAAATTAACTATAAAATCAAACAGCTATTTCCTAATGCATATACTAATTTAACGTAGATAGTTAGCTATAACAAGGTAAGACAAAGCGAAACACATTCTAAGATATAGAAAAATGCACTAGGGAGCAGTTCAGTGTCAATGCGTTTATAAAAAAAAACAATGCCCCTGAACAATTTCAGGAGTAAAATGAAAATATTTGATTATCAAAGGAAGTTATGAAGAGATCTATAAAAGCCACAATGAAATGCCAAAGAAAGAAACACAATGCAGCCGCAGAAGATGATGAACAAACATAACGACATCTGAATAGCACTCAACTCATTATACGCCGATACACCGGCATCGAGCCAAAATAGACCCTGACTCCAATGTGTTACGATTGAATGTCCTTCAGTTGATCAAAGCTAATATTTAATGAGAATACCTAGACTTCGTAAGGACAAGCGATAAGGTCGAAATTGGCTTGCCGCAGTGCAAACTCTCAGGAATGCATTGGTGCATTGTGGTTGTGATTGTACAAGGGTAATTAGTCATTAGCGATCCGGCAGATTGATCGCACTAGGTGATTGGTTTATGGTGATCGCTACACGGCGGTTACAGGTGTTAATGCTGAGTGCGGCAGACAGATTTATGAACTAGCCACTGCGCAGCGAGCAAAAGATAAATGGCAACAATTTAAGTATAGTCTACAATAGTAATTCATAAAGATACCTCCGCTACATAGGCCGACACGACATTTACGACCTTCGCAGCGCTATCGGGCTTTTATCGACAATAATTATTTTACATGTCTCCCTTCATTGCCACTTTGTAGACACGTACGAGTATGAATCTATTGGCAATATTCGCGTTTTATTAGCTTTTAGCTTTTCAAATGCTGTTTTATTTTCACGATATATTTCCCCTGTCGTTATCAAACATTTAAATGAATACAACAACTTTATGGGCGCACTGCTTTATGATACCTTCATGGTTTTAGACAGTTCTGTTTACAAGTCTAAATAGGTAGAGAAGAACAACTTAAATAGAACAGCTTAAGCTTTAATACTCTCCGCGATATCTTCCAACCCACCATAAAGGAGAAAACAAAAAGAAACTGATACATTTAAGAATAATGCAATATTAGCATGCAGCGTAGGGACACCAAAAATGAAATAAAGTAAAAATAACTTATATTTGAAATAATTTGAATTAGTCGGAATGTTTGAGAAAACCCACTAATTCACGCATCAATCGATAATTGGCCGGAGATATGATCGGTCCATTTATCGAAACGGTGAAATTAATATCACCATAAAACGAATCGGGGACTTGTAACGACTTCTCGGGCCAAGGTGTTTGTTTACGACCCGTGACGATGTTTGTTGACATCATTTGGATCTAGGCATCATTATCGGTCAAACAAAACTCGGAATATTGTCTAGATAGCCTTTATGGATGTCTCGCAATCTCCCTTCGATTAGGTAATCAGTATTCATCGCGCACGAGATAATGTCCGATAAAGTGGCCATCTCATCATTAATTACCGTCCTATAACTCGCGTGAGCGCGACAAACCGGCGACTCTTTAACAGCTTGCTTTAATGTCTGCGAGCCCTCTGCAGGCCCTAACTTAGTATTTTATGTGGAGAATCTAATTAATAGAATTGTGCATAGTCATAAAAATTAACGTTCACTTAAATGAGTTCAGCTGAATTTCATCTTCGGACATCTAGGCATAATACGAAATTCCACCCGTATCTTGATGTCTGTCGTTCCACCACTGCGCATTGCGTAAGACATTTCTTACCACGCACCACCACGTTATGGAACCAGCTGCCCGCAACGGTATTTCCGAACCATTACGACTTAGGGTCCTTCAAGAAAAAAGCGTACCAATCTCTAAAAGGCTGGCAACGCACTCACGAGCTCCCAGCTACATGAGTGTCTATGGGCGGTGACTTCACCTTTATGGTAGTTTGCCCCCGTCCAAAAAAAAATTAAATGTATGTTCAAGAATTATATCGAACACTGAATGAAAATGAATGTATTGAATGCTAGATAAAGTATTTACAAATTAAAAATCCTAGTGTTTAACTTCTGAGCTCTCAATTCACAACAGATGAAGGCATGCATTTTAGTCATTGGCTATTTACACCGACCTGGACATATGTAATACACTTAAATGCGAGCTCACGCGTGTTTTTTAGGGACCGGCAAAACAACAGGAGGTAATCCAGGATAAGCTGTATTGATAACTATCATGTCCGAGCGTTTGTCACGGCTTCCGGCTTCAAGGGGGGCATCAAAACATCGCACCTATTCCAAGTGCTTACGCTAAAATTAAGACGACATCAGCGATCCGATCGACTGGATTAATTTAAACGGTTGAATGAAACACAGCTATTGATAAACTATAGGCAAGATAATAAATGATGTTCTATTCGTAATGCCGTGTCTCCTGTTGGAGGCGACATCGCGAATAGATCTGGTCAATTAATTATTAGCACTTGTGTAATTCAGCGTCTTCACATTATATAATATTAAATATATTTGTTCCTTAATATTTTGTGTGCAATTAATTACATGGATATTCATAATAATCTATTTGTGTTTCAAACTCTTAAATACAACGTGTTCTATATAAGTGTCTGTCTGACGTGTCATGGTAATAAATGAGCGCGCCAGTTGCCTCTGTGTGCGGTCACCTTAACGTGTCACCCGCCCAACAACTGTGTGATACATTTGCTAGTGAAGGTGTAAGAAACAAAACCCGTGTCTCCAGCGAGCCGTTGTTTCTTAGCGAGCTAACTCAATTACCGGCGACAGGTCCGCCCCGCGATGAATGCGTTCTCGCAACAATTCCAGTCCAAGTTATAAGCGATCTAGACATCGACGAGCACCCTTGTGAAGCTCTAAGCGCGGTTACTTTAACTTTTGGGGGGTTTTATGCTCGTGTGCCTTGCCTGACTTCTATAAAAAATCACTTACATGAATTGAATTTCAGTCAAGTTTTACGTATAGTCGTGAGACTTTATTTATTACAAAAAACATATTGACTTTTTCTATTTGATTAAAGAGGTTTTAAGGAGCAAATAAAGAGGCCTGTCATTAGTTATTAGAGCTTCTTTTATATTGTAAATCGTGGTAAATGTTTTTTTTTGTGGTCTTGTAGTATGTTAAGAAAAATACACGTCTTTTCGTTCTATACCCAAAAGATTATTTGATTACATATAGACTTGAAGTGAATCGCGTTTCTCTCGTGCCTTCAAGTAGCCGCAACGAGTATGCGGTGGACATAACTCATACCCTCACACCTCGCAGTCGGGTAAGTTGCAAACTTTGATATATAGCACCTCTCCACCTGAAATGGCCCCGTCCCGGGGACATTGATTATAATAACTTTAGAAACGTCTCGCCCGAACATTTATCTGCTATGCTCAATTAGCTGTGTTTAAAGCCGCACCATTGTTTGTATGAAGACCATAAAGATTAATACATTTATTCCTTTGTATCTAATCAGCAATATAAAATAATAATCTACATCACATCTACGTCACTACTGAATATTAATCTTGAAAATAATGATCACAGCATAATGTCAATAAAACCTTAATCCAAATATTAATCGATAAGAAACCACATTAATCGTAATAAAAATATATATAAATTTCGTATTTATTATAAAAATGTTTCCGCCCGGGATCGAACCGGGGGCCTTCTGCGTGTTAGGCAGATGTGATAACCGCTACACCACGGAAACTATACAAATTTAAGTGCAAAATTGCGCCAAATTAAAACATTAAAAAAGTGAAAGTAGTTTAACTAGTACATTTATCGTATGAGACAAGGTACTTGCTGAATAATTAATCTTTGCAATGCGTATCAAATTAAATTAATTAAATATATTCAAATCAAAAGATTCCTCTTCCTTCTTGATAAACAATTCAGCACTGTTTTCGTATACCCATTGCGCTCAATATTATTTTAATATTCAGCGAACATTAGCAACTAACAAAATGAACAAATACAATTATCAAAGCAATCCGTTAATAACCAGAGTGATGTCAACTTCTTGGAACCTTAACCCTCATCTCGGCGCATCATAAAACGAGCATCGAGTCGACCTGACGGTCGTTAAGACCAATTAACTGCTATCTCACGGGGAGCTCTAATGATGACGTACGACTCGCCTCTTATCGGATCACTACAATATCATATTGTGCCCATTATTAAGGAAACGCATGAAATTAATACTATTTCGCCGCGGCCCTTGACGGCCGGGCAAAATTAAAAATAAATGACTCAGAAAAATACACGCTTTGATTAAATTAAGAGGAAAATACCTCTACCTCTGCGAAGGGAGGGAATAATCGTTTTCTTTTTATTATAAAGCTGTTTTTAACGTCGACGGCTTCCTTCGTAAATAAGTCGATTTGCATGAATTTCCCTGTCTCACAGTCCAATGAGTTTTAGTTATATTTTAATAAGGGGTGTTGTAAGAGGCGTCTCCTGTTTTGCGTCTGAATTGGCGAACACATAATTTGGTAAAATAATTTGAGGTTGCGACAATTTATGACGCGTCACGTAATTCTAAACTTGGCCATGTGGTGGTCAATTCAAAGTTCAGTTTCGATAACCCTAAATTGCGGCAGTAAAACTGACTCGTTAACGGTTAATTAGAGACGGGGTCCAATAGATCGCAATTTATAATAGATTGTACGCAAAATTGCGCGTCCCGTGTGGTCACTATCGGATCGGATGACTGATAAAGGAGTGGTCACCCTTGCCGCGGGCCAAAATCGTCCCCAAGAGGGCACTTTCTTAGAGGACGATGTTAGAATACAGGCAATTGTGGCGCTCGGATTACAGAGGAACAGGACTATCACGAATTAACTTCTTAAAATATTTGTTTTGTAAATCAATCATTAACAACACAATTCTCTTATGTAACGTATAAAAGTAATTATTTATTTACAGCTAATAGAAAAAATCAGAAGACTTAAAGTTCGTCTTACGAGGATTGAGTTCATTACAAATACGTCTCCACACATTCCCCTATTCAGAGTACAGTGGTATCACACCCGAGTCGTGTTCCAATAAATCACTGATCAAATCGTACACACAATTTGCGTCTCGGTCACTCAGACCCCCGCAGACTGAGATACGGATACAAGGATATAGTTTAAGATTAATTAAGAAGCAAAACCAATTTTGTGCGATTCTATTAGACCGGCGTATTTTAATGAAAAACTTAACAATGACACTCATGTCCTGTCGTGTGCTTTCGGTATTTCTTCAGACCTATAGATCATATATACCAAGAACACCTGACACTATTGCAATTTACGTATTAGTACGGAGTACTTGATATGTGCCTACCTAAAACTCTGACCGCACATGACACATAGGTCCAGTGAACGACAATTATAATGAAATTCATTAATTTAGCACTTGGATAAAGCAATAAATACAAACAACGGGCGTCAGGGCGCGGCGCTGCGACAGCTATAAATCCCTACAACACTTTCAAAATATCAAATGTAAATTTAACTACCTAATACAGCCGGGAGTACGCTTTAAAGCGATGTTTATTTCAGAGTTCAGTGTTTTTATGTCATTGTAGACAAATAAAAACGTCTACTAGTTACGAATTATGAATTGCTTATGGAATAGAGGTCATAGACTAGGCATTGCGGTGTTTTTTTCTCTTTTTAAAATATCGCATTTGCGACGAACGACTAACACAAACTTCAAATGTTTAATATCTTATAGTAAGCCATAGTTACACCGACGATCTACGTAGGAGCCGCATATAAAAAGAGTTGTTTTTTTCCTAAATATCATAGTGAATAATATGTTGCAAAGACACTGATATTATTTGCTAAAGTATACCCCTTTAGATAAAGCAGAGCGACGTAGGCTTACCGCAGCAGAATAAAAGTGCAGTTAAAGCCCCGTGTCACGTCTGCGACGTATTTAATCTGTGCGGAGTGTCTCTGAGGTGGTGCATCGCAGGCAGTTTGCTTGATATAATGCACGCCGCGGCGTTATTGCTGCAACCTACTTATTTATAATTGTTACTGCCTCCTACACTTCGCCTACCACCCCCGTCCATGTTCACTTGAGCCCCCTACAGGGACACAACTAAAAACACTATGCTGGATCCTATGAAGTTTTAACATTAATACATACAACACTTTAAAGACTTCTTTTTATAAAACTAGACAGCTTTGTTGAATTGAAATAGTTCGAGAAAATTTAAAAGAAATGTACCTATATTGTTAGGTAAATAGATATTGTACTGTCACCCTGTACAGCGGTTGTAAGCTGTCGTGGGCCAAGTTAAAATGGCTTGGTGAGGTCGGCACGGGTAATTTAGTTTTCTTGCATGGTGCCCGCTAATGTGTCTCTTATTGTACTTAACATTGTAGATATGAATCAGGAGCTTTGTGTATGAGCAACTCTGTTAAAATAAATAGGCGAAGTAGTTTAAAAGCCCTCTCCAACCTGGCGCCAACATACATATTTTTAACACCAATAAATAAATCTAATCTTTTCAAAAATCTATAGTAATTAATTATCAAAGTTACTTAACATCAAATTCCAATAGTTCAATTTCAAATTTAATTAAAGTTGATATTTCTTTTGCATATTCGACCAATAGCGTACGTACTAAGCGCTAGTATATACTTCAAAAAATTTCTGATGAGGACAATTTGGTATAAGGTATCAATTAAGGGTTCACATCTTGTAGCAAAGTCGACATAAGGTTGTTGATAAAAACAAAATTCGTAATTACTCACCTAGGTAGTTCCAGTTCAAATAAAATTAATTAATAAATGTTAGCAATAAAAGTAAATTTGCCAAAGTCAAAGAGCGGTACACAATGTGCCACCGCATTAGAGCTGCGGGGAACCGATTAATTTTATTGGCTCGGCTAATTCTATCAAAGAGGAGTTCCGTTTTAATAGCGCACAACAAAATAAGACCCTTAAAAACTAATGTACAGCCTTAAGTCCACAAATACCTCTTTGTGGCTTCGAACGCTCGGCTCTTGTCTCAAACCTGCCTCTACAATTTCTCACTCGCTCCGCGTCACAGCCTACTGTGAACCTTCGCTCTGAGGTCGCAGAGGCTACTTTCGCTCAGCACCGCGCAGTTCCGAAGGCGAAGTAAGACGGCGAACAGATTAAAAAGTTGGGAGTCGGTCGCGCGATGTCATTGTAAGTAGAAAATGAGTAAAATAAGGCAATACATTTTAATTAGGAGGAAGGGAGCCCTTTATTCCTTATGCGATAACTCGCTCGTCCTCAATTAATTGAATTTCATGTTTAATTAACGCCAACCACCGCCAGATAATCCGACGATCGCGATTCTTGCGTCTCGATTAAACTTAAATTTCAGAGTTTTTGGCCATGCTTATCTCACTGAGACCCCCGAAATATTTACTCAGCGTGATCCTTTCGGAGGTTTTAATCGGAATCCTTTTGGTTTGGCTTAATTTTCGTTTGTTTTAATAAATTAACGAGTTTCGTTTCAACGGCGCCTCGATAGATATATATTAAGAATAGGGCTTTTTAAATATTATGGCGTTCGGCTTGCATGAAATAGATCTAAACGGGTAATCAAATAGAACTTGTCAAATTTCTTGCCGGTTCTTCGTGAAAATTGACGATTCAAAAGTGTCTGTATAAAGACCTACTTGAATAAAGATATTTTGAGTTTGAACTCGAAAGCCCGATGTTAAAATTAAATGTTTAGTAAGGAAATAAATACCGCGAGTAAGTTCGGCAAGTAAAATTGGAAGCAATAACCAAGTGCCTAAAGTTAAATGTGGTAAGCTGATCTCCGCGCGCCATCTCACTCGATTGCCCTTAAGATTAAAAACTTTGCGCACCTTGGTTTATGGCGGGGATTTTTGGTTAAGTTGGCTGGAAAATTAATTGATTAACATTTCCATTTAATATAATTAAGACTGAGCAATCTCCCACAATCACTGTATATTATGTGTATCTTGCTTCATAGCTTTATTACAAACAGAGTAGGTACCTGCGTTAAATTTAATGATTTGTTTACTCAGCGACTGCTCCAGAGCGCTCATTGATTCATTCAAACGTCAGATCCACTTCTAAACAGCTCTCGTGACATTTACGAGCAATCGAGGAGGAAGTAATTAAGAATGCCGTAAAAATTTAATAGTAAACTTAATAAATCAGCGAACACCGACGGCCCTAATATGTCAAAAGATCGGACGCAGACATTTCGACTTGATGAAGGAACATGTCATTCGATTGTGACAGCGAAACGTTCAGCTACGGGATTTTAGGCACTGCCTTAAAAAAAATTTGTGTAACGGTCTAGCCGTCAAGAGGCGAGCCTGGAAGCCATAGATACGGCTTCTAGATACGGTTAGCAGAGGATGTCGCGTGTGAATTGAGCCCCACATATCCCGTAACCTTGGGTTATGAGGAAAGTTTTAAAGAATTTATTTTTCGATTGTAATAATGTAAGTTTTATTTTAAGGAATTGGTATATTTCAAGTCCCATTTGTCATGTGTGGGTTCAAAAGGGTATTTTTATTATTGATACAGCTTTCAGTGATATCCGAAAGTAACAAATAATTTTAAGGCCCGATAATTGTTTACTTAAACTCACAAAAACAAGCTTTAAAATAAAAAGCATACGCGTGACGTTTCGTTGAGAGTGAGCTTTATTACCATTTTATTGAGCAGTTAAGTTTTACACAGTTGATGAGTTGACGAACAACGTTCCGTGTTTTGCTTATCACACGTCGACAATACTCTTTTATGTAAAAGTTTAAGATAATTAAAAATTCCGTTTAAATTTCTTATCAATGAGATCTTTGTCATTTCGTAGTAGCTACACGCGTTTCTATATGAATTAACAACTTTGAATTATCTTTGAATACATAGATATATCTTATAAAAATTCGTAATTTAATTCTTATCCATATAAGACTTAAAAAGTAAAATAAACAAAAACTTAATTAAACACTAAAATAAATTAAAACAATTTGACCCTGTGGCGGAGTACCTATAATGCGATATTTCCGCACAGTATCACGATACTTATACAAAACTACTTTTCATAAATACAATTTTTTATATTAATCTGAATAAAACAATATTTATTTTATATTTGATGCCTTAAGGTGCATCTTATTCAGCTCCTATATAAATATGGCCAGTGGTAATGGTATGTAGCGAGTGGTGCACTTAAGTTAATTATAACAGATGAGAAATGATCTAGTAAATGACATTGCGCGATTAGCCAATGAGAGCGAGGGGATTTTTTTTTGCTGTTTCTGTTTGTTTCTTGTTTGCGGCGAATTATTCATCCCTAATCCTTTGCTTATCCGAGGGATTAACACAACAAGGGAGGTGTTTTCTCCGGCATTTTTCAAGAAACGATATCAGGAACAATGACTAGGGCGACCATGTTTGAATATATCTTTGGAATTGTTTTTTGTGAAGTATTTTCAATTGCATAATCCAAAAGATAACATGCATAAGTTACGAGTGAAATGGATATAAGTTATTAAGTTATAAAAATATATGTTTTTTATATATAATATACAGCAACGCCCAAAGAATTGTTTAAATAATGTTTTTTTTATAATCCTATAAGATACAAAGCCCGTGGAGTGCCTACATAGGAGGCAATATTTCAAGCGGTTACAATAAAAGAAGAAGCAATTAGTAATGTTTTGTTTACGATGAGTTGTGTCACGCCATCATTTCTCACTGATAATCTTCTTCGCTAATCGTTCAACTTCAAAACTTTTGTCACAAAAAAACAGCGAAAAATGCTCAGACATTTCATTGTCTCCGGATGAATTGATAAAATTACAGTTACCCATTTCACAAAATATAAATTAAAGTTTTTTTTTATTTCAAACAAGAGTTTATCTTCATATAATTCATCCCAAAGACTACGGTTTCCGCTCTTTGACATTTATCACTGATATATTATACAGAACAGCTATTACGCCGCTCAAATTAGATGAAGGTAAGTATAATTCGAGTTTATGTTATCCGGAAGCATAGTTGGTACAAGTTTTAATATAAATCATAGTGAAACAAACAGTAGGTGAGTTTACGAGCCGCGGTGAGACCCCACGTCTTAATATTCAATTGCTATCTGTTATGAGTTTGTTACATTCCAGGCACATTCCACACTCGACCTCTGTATTTATTTCGTTTCATCATTTAACACATCAAAATTATATATCCATTTTTAAAAGCTGACATATGTTTTGTTTCAAATGCTCTTTGACATTTTAAGATTATATAAAAGTGGTCGAACATACACGACACCAGCACTTCCGTCTTAGCGGGTCGAGCTAATCTCCTGGTTATTGTCCAAGTTCCACGTTACCGTTACAACTTTGGCTGTTACCACCGACCCCATTAACTACTGATTACTTCTTGGATAACCTAGAGTCGGTGGGCAAGTCTAAAACTCGCAAAGTACACTCGTATAATTCAAATAAATAACCATAATGATATTAAAACTTTGGGAGCAAATATCGACATTAAAAGTTAGCTAAGATCAAAACAAGGAGACAATGGTGAGTGAAGTTATAATGACGTCGGCGGAAGTATCGTAATGACTAGTACCTTTCACCCCACCGATTGATTAGCCCCCGGAGTGGGGGAGACAATGCTTTACATAATATAACTAGCAACAAATGATCACCAACTTTAGACTGAATTATGAGGGTTGTTCAATAATATAAAGATATACAACCGTTTTTATTATTGTACAGAACAGAATTTGAAGTCCGAGTAATATATAAATATGGATAGGCAATATCGCTATTTCGTGCGTTACGCAAGTGACATACATTTATCAGATTCAAAGCTGTCTTTATAGTACAAAATTTGTTAAGTGCTTCTCAGCAATCCGATAAAGAATTAGTGAAGTTCTAATTAAGTGTACTCGCGTTACAATCCTATGGACTAAAAGGGATGCTATGGGAGTGGTAATCGATACTATTATAAGTCCTATTGGGTTCAAGTACCTTATCAAATAAGTAACTATGTTTGGTTTTTAACACAACTTTTTAACGTGTATAAACTTGAATTCATTACATTATTAAAGTAACTCAATTGTATGTCATAACCGTAACTCAGAACAATGCTATTGATACGTAAAAGTATTTGCAAAATTTTGTGATAAAACTCTGTCAACTATTCACACACTATTCGCACTTGAGTCGAGTGACAGTTGGTAAAATCTTCTCATTGTAACCTGTTAGTAACGGGACGCTTTTGGTTCAGTAAACTTCTTCAACAACCGCCTGAGGCTAGAACAAGACTGGACGTGAAGGGGCATTGTGATACACGAGTCTTCTCTCAGCCATATGGTGCTTTCCCTGGTAAATTCCCCAAGAAGATAAACTTAACCTATACGAAAAAACGTCTTAAACATTTTGTTGTCTCTTTTTTTAATATTATCTGTAATTAAAAATCCCTATCTTCTAAAGTCCGAGTCTAGGTTAGTTCAACCAGAAACACGGAGAGTTGGATAGTTAAAAAGCTCGGAACGTGTAGCGAAAACCGCAGTAAGTTTTATGTCTTTTTGTTCAGCTCGCTATTCGGCTAGCAATGCGTAAAAGTGGTTGCATTGGCCTCGAGTTCAGTGAGGATTATTGGTATCATTACATGCAATTACTCTATTTTATCCCACACGAAACTTTAATCAACAAATGCAAAGCACAAAAGTATTTTATAATAAAGTGAACAATTTGCATCGGGCCCTCTCCAGGAATAGCCAGCACACATTCTTGGGATTACTTACCTGAGTGTTGGGGGAATTGAATCAATATCTTGAGTTAACTAACTTTATCCTAAATCCCGGGATCATAAGATCGGATGTGTGTGCTACACAGTGGGCGAATTCATTTTTAACTCACCTACAGCTCACATAAACATTATTAACATAAATGTACCATGGTTATAAAATGTAGTGAAAATCACAAAGTATTTAATTATTTAATCCGCCATTACCAACTACTGTATTAAATCTTTGAATAGATTTCACAACTAACTTTTTAGTTAAGGTATAAGGTTACATATATAATATATTTATTTCGTAAAAGTACTTAAGAATAAAACTGAAAATATGGTATCGTCTGAAATGGCCGAGTGTGCGCGTCCATTAGATCCCTCTGGCGCCGCGGGCAGTATCGCTGATACATAACTTGTATTGATTAAAAATATTTAACATACTTGTATAGGAATTAGGACTGATGTGATTTTCTTGGAATCTCATCGCCCGTTCTTACTTGCATGAACGCGTTTTATTCTCATGCTTCTCGTGTCATAAAATATCTTCATTATGAAATGAGCTCAACATTATTCTACATATTGTAATAATGTATGCATCGAATTATTCAGAGAATTTTGCTCCGATGGAGTATTTTATACAATACTCCATCTAATATGTTGCTAAACACTTGGATCATTTAAAAAACTATATTTATTTGTGTAACCCAATTCTTATACAATAATAATATTCATAAAATTGTTTGTTTTAAAAATCCATATGGAGTAGAGTTTTTTTAGGGAAAAGGCAAAGTTGAGCAAACACTCTTCATAAATATTTAGTCGAGTGGTCGCGACCCACCATTCGTATATCCTTACGTCTGTTTGCTGAAATTTCATGCACCATTAAAACCCTACCTTGTCTCTGTTTATTTGTGTCATTACTTGTGTCAAGCTCTGATACTTTCGCCATAGTCAATGGACGATGGATCTGATTTATAATTTAATTTTTTTTTTCGCTACATTCGAACAAAAGTGTAGGTAATCATCGTATCAGCGATGAATTGAATAATTTTCTTAAATCTAAGGCTACTAGGGTTCCTTCTCTCGGTCTGAGAAGATTTCCACAATAAACTCAACTGATTAACTATCATTTTTTTAGCATTTAATTAGTAATAGTAATTGCTCAATGATTTTGCTTTTCACACACAGAAAGTTGAGCTTGCGACAATTTAAAAGCAATCTTCTTATAAGTAGATGATTAATATAATGTGAGTTGGAAAATCTTCGTGGTATCAGAAGTTGTCCCCAAGTAAATGAATAATGCGATGTTGTGGCGGAGTGAGTCGGGGTAAACACGGCCTTTTTTATGTAACGACTGTTGTTGCAGGTGGTTAAGTGGTTCTCGCGAAACAGGAACTTTTGTTTTTCCCTTTCAATGGAAATTGTTTTGTGGCCATCGCGTGATACGACTTCATTTAATAAATATATTATACTAGCTTCTAACAGAACACACACGTTCACATTTATAATATTATTATGGATTACATTTGCTTAAATGCTATAAAAGTTTAAATAGACATTATTTTCTCAGAGAATTCGTTGCTCGCACTCGAGTTAAGCGTATATTTTTAAACGAACCATGATCAGAATAGTAATATCATAACGACTATTTAGTCTGAGCAGTAGATGAAAGACGCATTCGCAAGGCGGCCATTAGAGTCTCTAGTTTATGGTATTTACCGGCAATAATAACGCGGCAGGTGCGCACAGCTTGCCGGAACCGGCTGGGCCGCGCTTTATGGCCGGGCAGACACTGTGATGTTACGGACCCAGGATGGATTATGTAATGTAAATACTATTATTTAGAGTGTTAGCTGTTACCCGCGGCATCACTCGACCAGACATTTGTAAGGCTAAAGTTATACGCAGAATGTTGCTGTAAGTGGTGAGTTGGCATTCAAAGTTAAAGGATGTAGACGGCTCGTCCCCAATTTTGTTGGATGATCTCGTTCAAAGTTGGCCAGAGCAAGGTGTTAAAGGGATTTGGAAAAGGCGATAAATCCGTCGGTGGATTGAAGTGGAAAGTTGGCAAATTGCACATTTACAATTCGTCTCATACGCGCCCCTCTAACTGATATTTATGGGCCGGACCTGCCGCAGCCGCAGCCGACGACTTTTGTCTAGTACTTACAACTTCGTCTTGGTACAACTTATATTGCAAGTGTGTTGGAACAATAATATAAACTCTGTCCACATTGAAGTTTTCTCACAACAAACTCTCAAAATGTGTTAGTCTCTAGCATAAAATAATGAACTATTAATGGATGAATTTGAACTTTAACATCTAAACGATTAAATATTAGAATACGAGATTTTAATTAAAAGTGTGCGTTACATAGATGTGTGAATTTACGACTTGTAAAGAAATAAGTTTGAAATATCACGTAGCGACCGTAAAAGCTGGTGCAGCGAATTCCCTCACACGGAAGAACAACTCACGACTCATTAGGGTCCAGGCGGTTTGAGAAATGTGCGCTCCACTAAAATAGACATTATGTAAAGTGCCACAATTATGGCGGTGACTTGAGAAAAATTCGCACTTTCAAATGTAGGGCTGGCAAACCCAACACAGTCGCGTTACACTTTGTGGCGTTTAAAGAAAATTATAAAATCACTAAACTCTAATCCAGATTATGCAAATTAACACAAGCAATCAATAATTGTCTGATGACGTTTTTTATTGACTATCTGCAGCCCTAGTGAATTCAACATATCGAAGCCATTAGGCCGTGCATCACCCCCGCCATTACGCACAATAAATAATAAGTAATGAGCGGCAGCCCTGCGTGCTCGCGAAGGTAAGACGTCACTTAGCGTTAGAATTAACATAAATAATAACCTCGTTTCTCAGCCGACTCCGCTTCGCCGAGATATTGCGTCATTTGCCCTGCCCTTTATAGCCGCACAACACTTAAGTCACAATAAAAAAAGTATATTATAAATTCTTGTGTTGTAGTCGCGGAGTCAAAGTATTTATTGAATTCAAAAATCTTGATACATTTACCTTGAAGGAGATCTATTCTAGAGAATACACCTTATGTTCACACGTTTTTATTTTACATTATAAACGTATTTTTAATAATATATTTACAATCAAAACAGACTCGTCAAAATACTATTTAAGTTGTTTTTTTATAAATACAAACAACTCAGATTTGACTCTCGAACTAAGCAGCGATTTTTCGCACTCCCTTTTTTTTCAGAAGGAGGTGATTTGCATCACAATTGTCTGCCCCCGACACGATTCGGTTCATGTTTTTAATTTTAACAAATAATGTTTCACAAGAAACGCATCTGCATCAGCGGACTCAAAAAATAGGGTGATTTTGCCAAATGTACACTTGAAATCTAAGTGAAACATTACTTTGAGGCAATCTATGAGATGTATACAGAGCGATAAAATTATTTCATAATATGGAATTATTTTAAGCAATATAGATACTACTATTTGAGCCATTTAAAAGTCTTAATTCAAAGATTTATACATGAAATTGGCCGCCCGCCCGCTTTTTTTTAAATTCTTTAATAGGTATTATTCAAGTTTATTGCGTATTAAATAACGTATATATGACAACTATCACACTTTTATGGGCTCCTTCGTGAGTTTTGTTAATAGAGTAATCACGTTATCAAATTATAGCCTTTACTTTTCAAATGGTTTAATTTTGTAAATTCTGTAGGTTTAGCTCAATAGCTTTAATATCTCTCGGAACAACTATTCAGTCAAAATATTTATTTTAAGATATAATAATAATCCAGTGCCGCGACAAACCTTCTTGGTAACGAATTGCTTCCAATTTTTACATATTTTTTTGACAAGTCCTAAAGTGTTGAATTACCTCACGGCCATTGCCTTCTCAGAGAAGGTAGAATTGACCTTGCTCATTTGAATATGTATTGTTCATATTAAAATTGTTAGTGTGTCATAGGATGCCCTTGTGCAAAAAATATTATCAGCTGAGCTCCGACTCGCCACCCAGCCCTTTGCTGAGCTGTGAAAACCTGTCCGACCAACAGCGCGATCTCATTCCAAAAATAATATATAATTGTGCTCACATTTATTCTTATATTTCGCTTATAAGTTGCACCACTCGGCGAATTACGCATTATGCTTGGGATCGTTATAAATCAAAATACGCTCTTCCTTATAAACATATTTTTCGTGTCGTCTTTAAATTCACATGACGCTTCCTTAACATATCCTGGTATCAGATGGTAACGTTCCGTTAAATATAACAAGGTGCTTTTTTTATTTACGCTTTTAGTGATTATTATATATACGAGACGCACTTAATACTAAAAGCAATTATTTTTGAGGGAGTTGGTGACGAGTGAGCTTTGTATGGGCCAAAAAGATGTTGCAAATTGAACAAGGTGACAGTTTAAAATCCGACTCAAACTATCTTTATTTAAGTAGGTTAATTATAAGGACACTTTTGAAATGTCAATACATTACCACTGGTTCGGAAGGCAGTTATCTACCGAGAAGAGCTGGCAAGAAACACGATAGCTGTTCTTTTAATATAAAAAACTTACAATTCAAATAACTAAAGCATTGTAAGGCTACGTATGAAGTATTGTGTTTGAATTGTTTAGTACGATTAAATTATCGTAGAAGTCATACGTCATTAATACTTAACCATTAACTAAATTTAATTGTTAATTTTTATGTTGAATAAAAAAAAAGTATTAACTTAAATATAATAATGTATTACGTGAATGTTTTAAAGCAAGTTTTTATTTGAATTGAATCATTGTAAATTTTGTCACTTGAAGAAAGCATTAGCACTACTCGTAAGTTTGAAGAGGCAGCCCGGCGCAACCCTTTCTTAAAATTGTATTAAATTCAATTTAACATTGAACTCCTTGGCATCGCTAAGGCGGCGACAGGTTGGATCGACTGACTTGACCTCAAGGGTCCGAGTCTGAATTATTCCCCTTAATTATACGCAACAAACTTAACACGTGCCACGACCACGTTCAGACTAAGCTACCAAATATATCTCTTAAAAAAAACTACTAAGCTCCTTCTATGTTCCTTACTCTATAGAGGATTTCTTAAACTCATTTTATATGTTTGTTTATCGTACTTAGCAAAATAAATATCTAAGACGTCTATTTGTAAATTATCTTAACCCGAGAAGATCCCACAGTATACTTGTATGTACACGGCCAAGAACAATACAAGATGCAAAGTCACAACTTTTAGGCTTGTACTTCTTGAAGCCGGATTAAATTAACATTAGGTGCCCGTGTCCCGGCCCCTTGCCCCGGTCCCCGGAACCTTTACCATTGTCCGAGTGGTGACCGTTGCGGAATCCTAATTAAAATTACAACATGTAAATTGTCTAACGTCTTGACTTTGTTTATTTGGAAATTTACGCATTGTTCTGAGGATTTGACCTCTACTTGGGGGACTTGCGAAGCGTTTAGCCTTCGTTGTTGATAATTTACACCTACTATATATGAATAAATACAAGACATAAGAACGTGTTATTTCACCTACATTGTCATATTAGTATTTTGAATTGGCGATTAAATTGAATGTAAATTGTTTCGTAGATCCCCCTACAGTTTAAGTGCAAGTGTTTGTCGGCAGCCATGCTAGACAAACCGTAAGAGGATCCCTTAATTCAATAATTTCCTTCCATTAATAAGCGGCCATATTTGTCTTCACTAAAATCCGACCCAAGATTAAACCGACCACCCTCGCGTGTCCCTTGACCGTTCGTAAAGATTCAACTCAGTGTAAGCGATGCTACGCTTATTTGTATACGTATCTAAATCAATATTTTACTAATCAAAAATGAGAAACTCAAGTTGAAATCATAATATAATAGAAATGTGGCAGTGTATTGTTTGATTTGAAACATGACTATCGAACGAATTACCAAGTGTACATACATACGCTTTCATATAAGGTATATTATGATGAATACGAGCTCGTGTATTATAACAGCGGTGGTGAGCATGCCCAACTGCTGGCCAGTAAAGTGTGTGCGAAGGAGGCGAGCGGCGTGACACCGCTTCGTTACGTGTCCGTTACCGTAACGCCGCTATCCGTTACGCTAAATACTCTCTGTTATACGTACATGTGTAATTTAAAGACGGAGCGGGATTATGTTTAATTACACATTGCATTTAACTAATAACAATTCAGTGAATTAACCATATTGATGTTGTTTTGTCTTGTGTTTCTTGAGGACTACACGATAATCCGCAAGATAAAAGCGATCTTTGCTTTAAGTATCCATCGCAACTTGTTTTTTCAATTAATTATTTTAATAATGTACAAAAGTCTCTCAGTCTCTCACCCCAAATGCTGAGAGGTGAAGCAGCACATCAGAAGACTGAGCACGGTCAAGCCAATTAGCCGCTGACTGGAGGAGAGCTTTGATGTTGCGGACGCAGTGAGGCGACTCCTCTTACCTGGAGCACTCCTTTATTTTAAAATTATTTTATTAGCCGTCAAAGTAACCGCAGTTTTCACGAAACTCCTGAGATCCTTCACTGCTCACTCGAGCGTGCATTAAATATAATTCGTGCGACTCTAATAAATATACATCAAGATATATGCATACGCAATTTATAAATTGATTTGCAAATTTAACTATAATTTGTTCTGATAACTTTGCTAAACTAACATTTTTTTTTATAGGTCAGGGGATAATCGATCAGGAGGTACACCATGAAGGTTAAGTCGCGGCCCATAGACACACAAGTGGCTGGAAGCTGGAGAGCGTATTGCCGGCCTTTTGGGAACGTGGGACGCTCTTTTCTTAAAGGACCCTAAGTCTTATTGGTTGGGAATTACAATGATGGGCAGTTGTTTCCATAACGTGGTGTTGCGTGGTAAGAAACATTTTAATAAATAATAACATACACTTAATTGATACTTATTAAAGTGAATATAAAAGAAATACTTAGTCTTGCCATAAATATTGTTATAAAGAAAAGCACGATTTTTTTTTTATACGTAACATTTATTCCTTTCATAGTGAGTTAGTTTAATACATCAATATATAACTATTAAAAATATACAATGTTTATTCGAAGTGGTCTCCATTGGCTGCAATACAGTCTTTTAAACGTTGAGGCCAGTTATCAATAGCAGCACGAACTCTTTCTAGAGGAAAATTCTTCACTGCCAACCGAATGGATCGTTTTAGGGACTCCAAATTATCATGGCGTTTAGAGCAAGCCTTACTCTCTAAAACTGACCATAAATCATAATCCAATGGATTTAGGTCAGGACTTGACGACGGCCAGTTTTCAGTGCTGATAAAGTCCGGAACGTTAGTTTTCAACCAAGATTGGGTGGATCGAGCTCTATGACCCGGTGCCGAGTCTTGTTGAAAGCACCATTCTTTGTTATTGAACATGGTGTTAGTTAAAGGCTTAACTACCGTCTCAAGAATGGTATTTTGATAAACTTGTGCCGACGTTTTAATACCTTTTTCACAAAAATATGGCTCAGTCACCCCTTCATAGCTAACACCCCACCAAACCATCACTGAAGTGGGATAATGCCCACGTTGTACTCTGTTTACTAATTGCGAAGCTTCTTTAGAGCTTCCAGCATAAATACGGTCATTTTGTTTATTAAAATACTGCTCAATTGTAAAAAATTTCTCATCCGTAAACAAAATTTTTTTGTGACCTCCCTTTGCGTACCGCTTAAGTAGTTGTTTGGATTTTACCACCCTATTCTTCTTTAAATTATCAGTTAAGAAGTGACCAGTACGTTTCTTATAGGCTGCAAGTCCTAAGTCATCTTTTAATATACACGACATGGTTCTAGGAGCTATCTTCATCTCCCGAGATAAAATCTTTTGCTTACGGACAGGATTTCTTCGAATTCTTTCCCTAACTGCTTTAATCACCTTTTTCACACGAACGGTACGTGGACGGCCAGATCTTTTTCTGTCACAAACAGAGGAGGTATCATTGTACCTATCAATAGCCCGGTAAACAAACATTTGACTAATACCAAGCGGGTGGAGGGTTTTAAAAATTGCACTTTTCTCCATACCTACTTTATGTAAGGCAATCACAGCGATTCGGTTCTCTTTATCACCCCACTCCATTTTAATATAACAAAATATTTAACAATATAATGGCGCGAAAATAAGAAAACACATCAAGCAATCATATAAAAATGACAGATTCCAAATTCAAACGTAATATTTTCTTTTTTTGAATAGTAACAGTATTTATGGCCAGACTAAGTATTATGAAAACCCTGCAAGGCTAACTTCTACAGACTGGAGGCCTGCGAACACGTAAACAAAGCGGAAGTTCTGTGAGCCACCCTCCAAAGTCGCTCCTTCCGACACAAGACATTGCTGCGACACGCGCGGAAGTGCGCACGCCGCGCGGTCAGCTTCCGCCGCTTTGACCTGCGGAGCCCCGGACTAATTACTTACATTAAGGCACCCTATACACTTGCTTTGCAAACGATTTAACGGTTACATTGGAATATATCACATATATTACACTTTTTTATGCAAGTTTTCGTATTGCAGATTATTTTGGCACAATAGTAGAATGCTGGGTTGCCGAACAGATCTATGTTCGGTTAACAATTCTATGATAAACATATTTGTTGGCTGGGCGTCATAATGTTTAGTTTACTATGTAATACGTGAGAATATGTGTAGTTTATAAGTTGTGTTAGCACCTTTAACACAAGATATAAACTTACCTTAGGGCTACATTAGTCTGTCAAGGAAACCACGATGTATATTCGCCAGAGAAGTAAATTGTATGTTTTTAAAACACGCTTAAAAATTTGTGTGTATTTTGCCTAAACGACTTGGGTTTGATTGCCAAATCTGTTTCAATAAATGTACCCAAGACCTTATTCCCGCGGACTAAAGCTGATAATTGCTTGTTCCAGATGCAAAGGCGTTGAAAGCCTACAGCCCGACGTCCTCTAGCAAAGGAAATCGTCTAAGAGCAGTTTTCGGTGACAGCAATTAAGGATGGCCAGAGGACATCTTTGTGTGTATTTGTTAGTCAAATTCACACTCGGCTGCGGATTAGAGTTGTCAGTATTTTAGTACGCGTCGTCAAATTAGTTTAGTTGACTTTCGCAATGATAAACTCATTGGAACAAATATATGCAAATTGGGTTAAAATAAATTTGCTTTTTATTTCTTATCGACGTTTCATTTCAATGCGTGATTTTCACGTGAGTAAAAGATTATATGATATGTCATAGGAAATGGAGTGGTGAAGCAGATTTTCTTTTAAAACGAAGAAGACTTTCCCCTTAAAAGCATGTTTATTTATACAGAAGTTGTTAATAAATCTCCTCTGTCGTGGGGTGTACCTGCCGCGTGACACGAGGGCATGGGCCTCGGTGACCGTTTCCGCCACTTTGTCAAACTGCCCCCGCGCACTGGAGGGTTATGACGGCACAATCACGGAACTCGCATTATGTTTGGAGGCTTTCAGACGCAAACAAAAATACAGTCACCCTTCTATCTCATCCTAATGTCCATTAAGCATTAAGACGTTATGAAGGAATTATTTAATCATGTTCCCACATGTTTAGAGTAAGATCTAGAATATATAGCAAACAAGGAGGTTGGCATTATGGAGTTTGTATATTATAAAGTGTTAACCCATTAAAGACACGTTTGGCGAGCGGACAGTAGTAACATTAAGAAACCGTTCTCGGACCTAGAGCGGGTGCTTATTTGCTTTAACTTTCAACTCCCCTTTACTGAATTGTTTGCTTGATACAGAGTGTTCGTAAATCTTGTTTGATTTACAAAATTTAAGCACTAAGCATTTCATTTGAATTGCCGTGTTTTCTATATTATAATAATAGGTGAATTTAGCTATGAATTGAGAGTTTTGCCGTACTGGCCATTTGAAAGTTGAATTTTCCTTTTTATATTAAAAATTCTAAACTTCAATTATATTAAAAAAAACAAGGATTATGTTTGCTTCATTCTGTTTTTATCATGGTTATGTTATGAAATCGATTGACAATGGTGTATACTCCGAGTTACGTATCATAAAATACTTCGTGTTCTTCAAATTTTGACCTGAATCTGACGCCAACCACTTTGTTGTCAAATTCACGTTGACATTAGTTTTGAGTCAGCCTGTATACGAATTAGAAAGTAAAATCAAGTATAGGTGTGGAGGTGGGGTCAAGTGGTCGAGGTGTTTAAACATCGTCTTAGGAGAGGTAAATTTGCCCTTCCCTCCCAACCACTGGACATAATGACCAAACGTTATTCCCACTTTGCGTCGCATTGTTTATGTTAACACTTAACTATTTCAAATTTTACTTTGACTTTACGTTATATCCAACGAATTTTAGAAAATACAAAACAACTGTTTTCTTGTTGTAGAGGTTTAAAAATTGATTTAATATAACTTAAATTTTCCACTAGTAGTACGATTGACACTTCTGTATTTGCCTGTTAAGTGTGTTAAATGAGGGTAGTAGGAACGCAAAAATGTCTTTATCAAAGTTTTTTACACCACGTTTAATTTAAACATATTAATCTATTTACATTATCGACATTTAACATTAACTTTCTTAACAACCTAAAGGTAATAAGGAATTAAGTAGGCGCCCGGTAGTCAGTTCCGGTGCCCCAAGAGCTGGTGCTTTTCTCGCTCAGCTTCATCGCAATACAGCGAGGAAATGTCGCCAGCATTGTGGGTACTCTGCCACAGGGACCAAACTTTTTATAAATGTTGTTTGTTTTGTGTTTTCTTTGATTTTAAGTTATATTTACTTTAGCTTAACATATTCATTAATTAACGGTTATTTTGATTAAATGGAAATACGCAACCTCAAGTTGGATTGAGAAGTTTAAGCCCGAATTGAGCAATCAAGATATTGAAGGCAAGTAATCAGCTTAATCAAACGCAAACTATGCACAAGTCAGTAAGTGCAAGTAATTCTCGGGCAGGTTAAGTTAACGTAACGGTTTGAGTTCGAGAGCTCAGAATTTAATTAATCTGGTGAATAGTTGGCGTTAGCCACGGCCGAGCGGTCACAGACGATAACTCGCCTTGCATTCACAGTGAGTGCTCTAACGCCCTCTTTCCTCTTTATCTCAAAACTGTTTTGCCTAACATACCTAAGAAGTTATTCAATTTTATGTTTTATATAATAACTGAAAAATCAATTTGCATTTCAAGTCACGGTCTTTATAAAGACACTTTTGAATAGTTGTTTTTTTCATTACCATATTATGTCATTACCATTACCATACCACTCGTACAAAAACAGTTACCCTGCTCGAATGTTTAGCTTTCAAGACGCAGTAATTGATTAAGGAGAAAGACCTGAAACTTTGATTGCTCCAGAGACGTCGAATTAAGCTTAATCCACGCGTGCCAGTGTGCACAACACACACAGACCGAAGCTAGCGCAAACGCGATGACAAACTTGTCAATTACTGCTTGGCCAATAAGTACTTGACTCTGATTATATTTAACAGTTGCATTATACATACAGTCTGTATTTGTATGTATATGTATTAATTACGCCTTCCGGCTTAAAGTACTGAAACGATTTCGATTAGATAAACTTTATGGAAGGACATAGGAATAGTTTTTATTGCAAAAAAAGGGCTTCAACCCCAGGTTGAAATAGCGGATGAAGGTTTGTATAAAAATTTCACGATTTTCCAAACTCCTACGTATGAATTTGCGGACCACAGCTTAACTATAGTTTACAATATTTTTAATTTATATAGATATATATATATATATATATATATATATATATATATATATTCCTTCCTTATAGTCGTTGTAAACGTTTATATAACAATGATATATTACTTGATATAAACTTAGGTAGGAATGCACGTAGATCTATTGAGACAAATAAATTATTTCCTTCTGATCACGTAAGTACAGCACCCACCGATCATGCTGTGGGTTTGTGGGCTGTGGGCGCCGGAAATTATACTTTACCTATGATTTATTTATTCTTCTGCGTCAAAATCTGATACTGCTTTATCAACCTATATAGTACAAATATACATTCAAATAGTAAAATAAATTGAAAAAGTTGTCTCCTTGCGGCAAGTACTTCAAGGTCCAAGAGGTCTGCTACAATGGGGACAAATTCAAAGTTGGAGTCAAGACACTTGTACTTTGACCTTATATTTTTTTAATTACATAGATACATTACTATTAATAATGTTACTTTATATACAGTATAATAAAACTGCAAATATTCTATCCAACATTTACTTATATAAGAAACGAATTAGTCACATCCTATAGATAGCTATTCATCATTATAGAATTATTTACAATTATTGTAATTTATAATAATATAATATATTTATGTACGAAATGATACATATACAGTTTTCATATTTCTGAGAATAGTCGAGCGATTCTGATTGACCTTGTCAGGAAGTACATATTCAATATTTTAATTTAATAAAATACAAGAAAATATTTTTTTTCATATATTGTGAAATACCAATATAATATAGCCAATAACCAATAGCTTATTCTTATACTAAATACACACACATTTGTAGGATAAAAAAGCCAAATAAAAATAAAAACGAAATCTCATAAATAAAAACTAAACACAGATAACAGGTTTGTTGTCCAAAACAATATATGAAAATATGAAAAATATATATTTAAAAAATTACACAATAAAGAGCACAGTATTGATCTGTGCAAAGCAGCAAAGAATGTAATTAAAATTGGCGGTGACATTTCGAGACTAGGCCTCGTCGGCCGGCGCCTGCGCACAGATTCTCTTTGTTTATACAGACCACACGCGTGATGTCACCACGGCACTTAGTTCGATGCCAAAAATAGATTTTAACACATAAAGACCGGCACGTTGAACTAAATACCTACGTTGACTCGTTAAAGGTAAAACTACGTGGATACCAAATAATTATTTCATCCAAATTTATCGTTATCTACAAAAAGACGTCGGCTATTCACCGAATGATGAACATTGAGCAACAAATCATCGCGTTCATGAAAAGTGGGCGGGGCATTCATTAGCGATGTCGACATTTCAGTGCAAGCGCAGAGTGTAATTAAAAAGAATGCGTTACGCCAATAAAACAACAAGTGTGTACCCGACACATGCGAGTCGTTCTCACGATCTACCTACAGAACGTAAATAACCATAGACTAATACAAAGAAGTGCCACATATTGTTCAATATGCATTTAATCATCATGTTTCATCACCTGGTGCTCACAATGATAGACAATTTACATATTTACTTGAAAGTGGGTAATGACAACGTAAGTTCTACGCATGTTCATGTGATGATCGCACAGAATAAATGTAGTCGTATCTACATTGCGATAGTCTGTGGCGCTTGATCACGGTATATCGAGGTCGCATGTGTGTCTGTGAATCACATCACACCGCACTCGACCGCCCGATAGGTGTTGGATAACTAATCATTCCACATCTGCTTCAAACATTCCTCTCACGGCCCTATCATCTCATTAATATCCATTCCATGTATAAAATTATATATTACATATGTATGTTTATATATTGTAGACAGAACAGAAGAATATACAGAACTCAATGTAGACACACAAGATATAATAAGCGAAGGGAATTGATTAGCCGAGTGACGCGTCTAGTTTAATATCAAGTGAAATTGAGTCCACGTTGGAATGAATGTGAGAGATACCTCGCGACCACCACTTGAACCCACTCGAGCTAATTGAGAGTGAACGACCGAAGCACGCGCATCTAATGTCACCAAACTACTTTGAGCTTAAGGGATATTGTAGCACTTCAACTTTGGAGAAACATTAATTCCCAACCTTAACAAATTAGACTAGAGAAAAACCTACTTTTCCTATATAGAATATTTCATATAATTATAATAATAATAATAAATTAAAAACTTATTCATTAGACATCTAGTTGACATAAGCTCAGACTATCAATTTATCAACATTCGCAAGATGAACAGCACAAATTTAATTTCACGTATTTATTAATAAAACTTAAAACATAGTCCCACTACGTATCATTGACGAAATGCATATGACATCTTGAAATGGATTCATTTTGCATCGATTAATGAAAACGTTATTTTGACAGGACTACTTGTGGACGCATTAAGCGATAAATTGCACTCGAGACTCAATATAATTTCGTAAAGTATGTTTTGATGGACCTAAGTGATGTTTATAGACCAGTCGTTACCGTCGATTAGCGATGTCGAAGGTGAGTCAGTGAGTTGTGTTCCCACGTCGAGCAATTGTCCGAATTGAGCGCCGCCGTCGCCGCTCTGACCTCGACCATTGTTAATTGTACCTAAACGGACACCACGAGCCGTAGAGTCGAAAGAAGGCATTGAAAACAACTCTCTTTATCGACCTCATTCATAATAGATGTATAGGTTTAAAAAACACATTACGGAGCTTTTCCACAATTAATGACAGATCTTTTAATGTTACTATTGTTGTCTCCTTACATTCATTGATTTGTTACTGAGAAAGTTTTTAGTTCATGTTTTCAAGTAGTCTCTATGTATGTTTAGTCCATTTCATAAGTCACGCACCGCGTCTCGCAGCACTGACTCACTCCAATCAAGAGCACGCTGTATCATTAACCATTTCATACTGTAAACTACGCGTATGTATTGCGTAGATAAATAAACACGACAACCAAATAACACGATAAAATTACCTAGCTATGAATATTGTATTAAGGCCTTCAAACTTCGAAGTTCAAAGATTCCTTCAAACCGAATTAAAAACCAGGCAATTACAGCAATCAAGGAAAACGGCACGATCTTAAGCGCTTCAATTTAAGCAAAAATTCAAACAAATCCGAGGGTCGGGCAATCTGGCAGGTATTCGCAACAAATTGGCCTTAATAAAATACTCCTCCAATTAACGAGGCCTCTCGGGAAGCGGGAAAAATAATAAGAATCACCTTCTTAGATGGGAAGTGATCTGTGAGGAATTGTGTAGGGACTAGCTTTAAAATACGTCTTTGTTTTCATTAAATTGGAGTTTTTTTTATGTTAAAAAAGCTTTCACAAACAAAATAAGCGGTTATTTTGGTTGAAATATAAATCAATATTCATATATGCTTGTTTGAGGTTCAGAAGAAATGTATATAGAAATAACTGTTATCATAGCAAAGTCTGAAGTCAAAGTCAAAGCCAAAGCCTTCCACTGTTAAATCTTATTTTAAGTTATCTATGTAATAATGAAAGAAATTCCCGATAAATATTCTAAGTCTGTATTATATTTGTATTCAATATGCCAGTGGATTGCACATCGCTCATAGACAAGATAAGCCTGAGTTTAATCAGACAAGTCATCAAAGTTGGAAAGTAAACAGGTTCTATCGAAGATTGTTATCTGTGGAACGCGAGCGCACTTGATTTATGCCAGCAGTTAATCCCGCTATTTACTAGTTTGTTGGAAGGTAAGATCGCCCTTTTCTGTGGACCCTTCTTATCACTCTTTGAGTTTAAGCGGTAAGATGTAGCGACAATTTCTACTTTTAAAACTAATATTTTAAAAAAATATATGTGTATTTTCATTCACGCTGCACTTATTTAAATACTGAATAGATTAAAAAATATATGTTTTATTTTTTGTCAAACTGTCTTGAACATTTACCCAAAAGCATTTTTATCGTTAATGAACGAAACCTTATATGTATTTGACTACAACTGTAAAGTTCAATCGCCTGTAGCTTGTAAGGGCGGGCAATTAAAGACAGTTATCAGTCAGGGCGGTGTAAGGCGGGCGGTGTAAGGCGGGCGGCCACCGTCCGGCCGTAATTATATGAATTACTTTTATTTACTAACCAGCGACACGTTTTATAAAACTTAACTTCTATATTATTTAAAATGAATAAAATTTGGGTAAATAGTATTCAATTATATTCAAATGGTAATCGGTAAATAACAAAGGTTGTTAAAGCTTGTATATAAGTCGTACAGTATAAGACCTAAGGTTCTATAAAAGTCCATTTATTGGTGGGATTCAATCGCTCCGCCCCGCGATAAACAAACACTTTGCACTTTTTTACATTTTACAACGGCCCTCGTAAACAGACCCACAAGACGTGACTAGTCAGCGATTTTTTAACTAGTGATGGCGCTGTACGATACTCACATTGTTCAATAAATACTAAAAACACTGACACTACCCTTAATATATGAAATATCCTAAGAACGGGTCTTCTATGCATCTCATACATAAGGACTTCACGAGCTAGATATGTATTAGTCCTTATTCGTATGCATAAATATTTCACGTTAAATTATTTAAATATGGCGGACGGCGTCACATGAACAAAATGCTCGACCAGATGATATCAGCGCGCGTCCCATCTCTACATTCCTCTATTTGCATTTCGCTTCGAGCTCCGGACTTTATGTCCTTCAGGTAATAACCTCTTTGATGGACATAGCCAACGCCCATTTTGTACGTAGCTTCTGCATTTAACACTCTCTTGCCTTGGAATAAGCTCGGCATCGAGTGCAACTGTATTGTGGCTTTGAGACAAGGGTTGAAGATAAAAGTAAACGGATTATTGCAAGCCGTCTTGGATCTGTTTGTGCGACGATATGTTCTTGTGCCATAAAGCGCACTTGAGCAAATAGGAGAACGAACTCTGGAAATACTTTAGGTTGATATTTTAAATATAAAGAAAATCTCTTTAATATTAAAACATCGTTTTTGATATTGATTTAATCAGATGCTAAAGCTAAATAAGCATGACCTCACAGCTTCGACAACAATCCATATTCCATGTCACCCATTGCTCCACTCGACACACAACACGGTGCAAGCACGGCTAAAAAGGCCGTAGAGCCGTATAATTAATCAAAATATTATTTAGTCATTGTTTTTATAGCCAACATTAATTTTACAAACATTTGAGACATATTGAAATTTTAAATAAGCTTTGAATAAGTATTTTCCTATTTATAAGTAACCATTTTCTTTGCATATATACGAATATTAGATTAAGCACAAAAATAATATTCGTTCATTTCGATTCTATGGTAGTCCTGTGACGCCAGTGGCTTTGTGCAACTCTCGATACCAACAGATCTGTGCTTCTAAATCTGTCGCACTCCACCCCACTGCAAAACTGATTGATTTATTGCACCCAAACGATGACACTAACCGAGCCTATGTACTCCCACCTGAGAACTGGTCTCGTGTCTAAAGTTACTATGGCCTAGCCATAAAAACTACAGTGTTATTGTTTTTCGTTAAAGTATGGTACAAGACTTAATTACATTTTAAATAATTTTAGATATCCTACAATTTTTGGTTGTATTATTAAAAAAAACAAGTAAAATATAGTTTTCCAGTATTATCATTCCATCTCTTTGCACTAAGCTATATATTCATGCGCTAACACGCCGTCACAATTTAATTTTTTTAACAAAATAAAAAAAGTATGCTTCTTTTGTAAATAATTCTGTCGGCCCATTAGCTCAGTTGGTTAGAGCGTCGTGCTAATAACGCGAAGGTCGCGGGTTCGATCCCCTCATGGGCCACATCATATTTTAATTATAAAGACCGGTGACCTAGTGACTTGTTTTTAGCCTGACAGGTTCAACTAATAACCTACACCAGGCACCAAGCTCTAACAAGGTCGAAAATTGAAGATAAAAGTATTTAAAAATATATAATTATTAATATTTAAAACTATATGCATAGTGCTTAATTACTTTTATTATAATATGAACTTCATCAATTATCTCTACAAAATATAAGGAATTAGGTGACCATAAAACAATCATAGCTAATCTCAACACAAATACGTTATCTGTGCCACAAATATCTGCCGCTGTTTAATCTGCGCGAGTTATTATCTATGGATTTATCATTATCTGTGGAAAAGCGAAAAACTCACGTACAGCTCTGCTAAACTAGCGCTAATTATCATTCTGTCTTTGTGAAAATATATTCAATTACCAGAAATAAAGAAAATAAACTTAACTTCAACGAATGTTGAATTATTATTCTCCACAATCTGCAGTGTTTCATGATACATTTTAATCAATGGAGATGTTAAATTTGCGTGTAGATATAAAATAATACAATCTGAGGTGTAATTTGGTGTCAATTCTTCGCAACGACACGCAGGACAATAAATGCGCTGCAGTAGTCCGCTCATAAAAATATAATTCAGTTGAGCCCTCGTGTAATTACGTTTACAATCAACGCGGGCCGTTATCATTCAAGCTTAGATGACTTCCGAGTGGTACTCGTCTTGGAAAATAAACATAGACAATAATATTATAGAACGCTTTTTATGAGATGATTTTAGCCATTGTAACATTTGAAGTTCGTACGTTGTCAAAATATTCTAATCAAATAAAAAAGACAATAATTAAAAAAAAACTCCATAATCCGCTTAAAGTGAAAGCACGCAATGGTAAGCTGCGGTTGACTTTTGGAGCTTAAGTGTCATTAGAATATTGCCCGATTACTCCCAGAACGCGTATTTTTAGCTCCGCACCGAGAGTTAATGCGAAAAGTTTAAATTGAAATTTGATCTGTCGCCATCTTGCAACCTCGGCCATCATTAAAACAAGAAATCCTTGTAACGAAACAATCCCATGTGTAATTCCATTTTACACAATAATTGCTTTATTACATTTATTGCTTATGCCAGGCGAATTCAAGGCGAAGTCGATTAGTCTCTCACCGTTATAAGAGCGCATCTAGCATCGCAGTAACAACATTTACAATCAATAATAATAGTGTTAAAACAACATTCAAATAGCCGAGTTAAATCCAACCGTTACAATTGAGCAGGCGACGTAATCCTCGCTCATTGTGCGTACGACTCAACGAAAATGGCGGACAATCGGCCACATGGCACGAACGTGCGCATTAACATAATTGAATATTCTATTGTACGTGTCTAATGCATTTACCTGACTAGCGCTTGCATCGCTTCGGCTTACACCAGCCTGTTGGACGCCGGAATCGACAGCGCTGCAGTCGCTCTCCTAGATAGGGTTACCTGTACTCGGGGGTGGTAATGCGCCATCTGTCGTCGGAACAATGCACAGATTTATTGTCGCGAACGCTCACGGGCGCGGGGCCGAAGGGGAATTACTTTTTTGTCGGCTATCAAGTTTCCATTAGCTAATTTCATATCGATTCCGCACCGACGGTGGAACTTTCACCGGGATACACAATTGATGGATCGTTTTTATTCGAGTCCAACTGCGAAGTTCGCAATTCCATTTTTTATGAACAACGGTTTGTGGCTCTCGTTATTTAATCTTGCGATTGTAAAAACAACGGTCGTAACTCTTAACAATTCCATTATATAGCAGACATCGGCATAGCGGTTGTGTTAATATACTTGGTTTTAAATATAAATATGAAATCGTATGCACGATGCATACAAGATACATGTCAATCTGTGTACAATATGAAGGCATAAGCAATTTCGAGTGTAATTCATATACTTCACAAATTCTATAATAGGATCTGTGCATTTATATTAATTGAAAACGTTAAGCGAAATTGTTGCGATCATCAATATCGGAGGGAAGGTTCCCTCGCAAACATCTGCATTATCTTACCTTGCGTCCCTCACAATCACGTGCACGGCCATTACAACTGCATTTACTCTTTGATGACACTCGAAAGTAAACTCTATTCACGCGCAATAAAGTTACTTTTGTGCTTTAACAATTCAGTGATGCTGAACTATTCAGCACACCCTAGTAATCCAGCATTATGGACTGTAGCGCGAGGCGTTTGAACTCAGTTTGGTGTGACTCGATGGCGGAGTACTCGCCGTTTAAGCCAAGAGGGTAGTTCACATGTTGGCGGTGCAATTTATCAAATTTTATACGTGAAGGGCACCGACATGTGCCCGGATGGCGCGGACAATTGCTCGGCGCGGAGGGTGCTGCCACAGAATACACACAGCAGTTGCACGGGTGAAGTGTCTCTCGCACTATCGCACCACGAGAGTTCTCAAATCTCGAATTCTCACTGGCAGATGACAAAGCTTCTACAATATAATTGCATTACAAATCCTATTATCAAACATTGTTTGCATAAAAATTTTAAATGTGACGGCGCGTTTTTCTGTTCTACGATTGTGTACAACTGTATCGCAAGGTTGGAATTAAATATGGGCCGAGGTAATGGATTAGCAGATGAGGCGAGGCACCTCCAGCAATCAGAGCCGCCAGATGCGCCTCTAATGGCAAATGGAGATGTGGTTACGTGTAATGCGATATGCGTGCACACTGCGCGATATAACATTTCGCGTGTTCTATTATGAGAATCGCTGGACCACACATTAGCAAGGTGTGAAGCTGCCACTTTTCATTTTAACTGTTCAACTACATTTTCAGCTAGACGCTACGGGCTTCGTGGAATACACAGTTGTTTTTTTTTTTTTCAATTTTTCAGGCCTTTTTTGCCTGCGATGTTACTGCGACTGCTTCTAAGTAAGCTTGCGATGTTTATCTAGAATTGTTGTTGTATTATGTTTATTTATACCTTTAAAGAAATGTTATTATAATTAATAATGAGGGTAGCCGTCTCTTGACGAGAGCAATGATCGATCAATAGAGACGAGCGACTCCGCGGCGTCATTACACGACCGCGTGTGCCCGCACTCAAATTGCACGACACTGCTGTGTACCGACAACACACAAACTCTCACGCACAAATAATAATCGCCTAAAACTCTAAATAGGAAAAACAGAATCAATAAATTTCATGTCAAACGATATGAATTTATCACAAATATGTAGTCACGTGATGTTTTTTTGCCAAATGCTTATATAAACGCCTGCAGTATGTCTCGTAATAATTTGACGTTCTGTAAAAGAATAAATAAAATCAATTGCCGGCGAGAGTAGTTTTGTCAAAATTAAATCTGTTTTTTTCGACTGACGCTACCGTTTTACCTATTCACGTGAGTGATGGATTGCGGCGTCGATTAGAACCGAGCTGACCTGCCTTCATACCCGCTAATGCCCCTCGTACTACACGCTGTTCCTGGGATATTACTGACCTAACTTATGTCGGATCATTTTTATTTATTCTAAAAACAAGTAACTGAAACTAAAAATCTGTTCTAAAAAATTTATTTGAAAGTATCCGTGTGTTTGGTTACTTGATACCACTGTTTGCGGCTAAGGATTTCGTTAATTTTCAATATAATAATAATACTTTTTTTTAACGTGTTGTTTTTCTTAATAATAAACCTCAAACGACACAGCACTAAACAGCTTTCTATTTGCAAGTCCGTTCGAAATTGAAATTTCAAGGCAGGTATGTGTTACCACATCCATTTTATTGGCCTATTAGGTAAACACGATAGAAATGGCCGCTGCTCTTTAGTACATGCGAATTCGATTTATCTAGAACAAGGTAGTCAAAATGATACTCGAATGTTTCCTGTTTTTGTATAAGTAAGCTCTGCCTTTTGACTCCGTAGCTTTGTTTTGTACATCCAACATTTAGAAGCTTTTCGCTCTCATCAGGTGTCAAGCTGTCAAACGGACAAGGGTCATTACTTATGGCAATTAATATCCACGTGTTACCCTCATACCCAGCAACCGGGTGCAAATGGAAATCTTTCTAACTTTCAACCCGCCTATTCGGCTTTTACAATGTATTGGAAACAGATGTTTTACATGATATGTTCTTTTTGATTGGGGAAAATTTTGTAATTAAATCCATTCATTCTTTTTGCAACAAGAGAAGCAACCATAAATTGGCAGTGCATCATGCTGTGTGGACTTATACAGTGTATAATCGACAGTGGTCGACGGCGGCAAATAGTTCAGTACCTGGCTGTACTAAATCAGCAGTAATGTCGACGTGACGGTACCTAGGGCCCAGTTGTCGGATCAAACAGTAATTAATCTCTGCCCCTCCAGCCTCCCCACTCCCCCGTTCCCCCCTCGGGCCGACGAACCGGCGCCGAACGAATTCACCTGACCACTCTTGATAAATACATACAGAAAATCAAACGTGAATCTACTGTGTAATAATAAATAATACTAACACACTAGAACGAAGACGCATATGAATACATAAATATCTCGCACTTCAATTTTGAAAATGCAACGGGTCACATCACGTAATGTACGCGGGAGTGCAGCTAAGAGCTGTATTAAGACGTCACGATGCAGTTGGAGATGAAATCGTTTCGCACTAACCACGCTCGCAACTTTCAGCGGGTTAGTAGTACTGTAAGCTCAGATATCTTTTTGTTAAACAATTATTGACATAGTATCTTACAATAACTCTCGTATTGCATATCTCTAGATTATTGCATATTGTTAAATATATTTATTAGCATTTAGTTGGTAGAGAAAAAAAAAGATAACTTAAATAATTAAGTAAGGATAATAATGCAGTTTCTGCCTCGTACCACTGCTTTGTTGAACCAACTGCCAGCGCAAGTATTCCCGAGCTGCTACGACTTGGGGACCTTCAAAAAAGAGCGTTCCTCTTCCTTAAAGGCCGGTAACCTACTTGTAAGCCTTGCTCGTTTGCCTCCTCATACGTAATAAAAAAATAATAGTTAAAACAATTTACGATAATAAAACTATTAAATATACCATTAATTCTAGTTTTTATATATTATAAATAGTGACTTTAATAAATCTATCCATCCGGCACCCTAGAGTTGCAAAGTGCGCCCACTGTGCTGCAACTCTAAGTTGGAGGTGAAGCTTTCATATCTCTGTGAGGGATGATTTATCGAGTGATCACCGAGAGGCCATATGGCAGCGAGCTTAGACGATTCTATTGGCCTCTGGACGGTTTAGCTGAGACAACGCTTTTTATGACATTGTCCAATGTCCATAACTGACCAAATTTAATATAAGTTTCGTATATTTGCGTAAATATCGGTTGTTTATTAAAATTCAAGAGGATAGTGATCACGTGCGTTCTATCCGTTAGTAATAGCGAGGTTACACGTAGCCGTTATGACGTCATAAACTCTACCGTTATGAGATCTGCGCAATAAAACCTACGTCTTATTGCACTTACACTGAATAATTATTTAAATATTTAGCATTCAACTGAGTGTTTTAAATGAATGAATTGGTCTCACGTTATTTTCACAACAGTTTTTATTCACAATTTACAAGCACTGTTTGAAAGGCGTAAACAAGCAACTGTATAGTTTGAATTAATAAGATTCGGTGGTCGAGTCGTTGAAGACGACCGCGAACCAAATTTATAGATGTCACCCTAACACAATCCTATTAAATAACGAATACATTAATTACATATGAATAGATATGCTTTAATTGATTGATTCGTTGATAAATATCAATCGAATTTAGCCTTCACGTTAAATAATAACAAAAGTATCAGGTCTTTGTTTATTTATTTCGCCATGCTCTTGCATTGGATTTAAACATCGCAAAGCGGTTAACAACGAGCACCGCTGCTTAAAAGTGGGTCTATGAAGGCCAGAGAGATAAGGTTCTATTATAAATAAAATATAAAAATCGTAAATTCATAGTGGTCTAGTGACCACAGACAATACCAACTCAATGTTATGTTTACGTCAAACTAGTAAGAGTTAATTGCCACATCCATGGTCTGTTTTCAGTCTGAGTGAGTAACACATAAATAACCAATAAAGCGATCAGATCTATGTGATTTGTTGTCCTATTTACTACTTACTTTTATTACAGATTTATTTATTTATTTACACTTTATTGCACTTAAACATTAGGAGTAAATGACGTTAATGGATGTTAGTACATATAAGAGCAACGGGCGGCCTTATCGCTAATAAGCGATCTCTTCCAGACAACCCACGTTTCTAGTCAAGTTACAATATTTTTTATTTAATTTCTAATTAAATCTCTATATATTTAAGCACCATATAAGTAGAGAGTTTTCTGTCAAAAGAGTTTTCTTTCCTGTGCATACGTATGCTATGTTATGCTATAGCTGTAATGCTGTGCAATGGTTTGCACTTACATGCTCTGTTTGTTCTTATAATTACGTTTGTATGTGTGTTGTTGGTGTACTTTAATAATAAATTATTTATTAATAAATATAATTTATTTATAAACGAATAAAATTTATAACCTCCTGACATGAATCCTTATTAACAATTCCCTATCATCACGTCTTATTCTTATGTTTTTTGTCGAGCCCTCGAGATAAACAATCAAGTGAGTACCCTACGCAGCTCAGCATTAGAGCGCCAGTCGCTTGAGGATTCCGTCGAGAGAAAGTAAATAGTAATGCTCTATAACCATCGGCATAAATAGAATTAAGAACAATTGATTTACATACAAATTGCTTTAGACAGTATTGCTGACGGAATGGCGCGTGACGCGGGCTTCGATGTATGTCCGGCCACGCGTCGCGCGGGAAAACGCTTCGAGGATGCAGAATGCATTTTCAATAACAAAGATGTATTCAATACATTTTTTTCTTATACAATTTTACGCCAACTGGATCCCCTACTGTATAGAATATCAAAGATACATTTATTTCTCCTTTATAATCTAGAATCAGTAATGACACTTGTAGATGACTTTTGAGTGTGCCCTCCAGTGAGGGCGACTACTTCTAATTGAGATTTCTGCTACTGAAAAGATTAGAGCAGATTAGGAGCAGACTTTTCTGTGAAGACATTTCCAAGGTGGCCCGGCAGCCGGCTCTTTATGATGCTGTAACTGAGCACGTGATGTGCTTGTAGTTAACATTCCTACACTAACTGTCCTCATTTGTAACGAAGAAAGGATCTCTGAGTTTTATCAAACGAAATAACATTAGCTATTGTTCTGAGTATTTAATTTGGGGTTCGCTGTATGACAGACTTGTATAAATCGTCGGTCCCCTGGCCTCACGCAAGCAAGCTATTAGAGACGAGGGTGTCACACAGACACACACACACATACTGATAATAAAAGAGCACCTGATTGCGAGTGATCCGGCATCACTAGCATTGAATTTGACTCATTGAACAATCCAATATGCCTGCCGTCTTATTGCTGCTCCCTCACTTCGTGTAAGTACCAATCGGCTTCATTTTTAAGGCTTTTGGTTAAGGCTAACACTATCGCTGTAAAATTTAACTGAAAATGATAGGCTATGGTAAACTATCTTCATTCCTAATTCCGGGCAAAAGCTATGCTCATGTAAAGAATGTAATTCTACATTTACTGGGACGAAGTAATTTAGCGAACTAATAAAAAGGCTCCGTAAATCTAGGCGTCTAATCAAGAGGCAGAAGCTCGACTTAATAAAAAAAGACAACGTTATTTGCGCAATACATATTTGAGTACATTGGAGCTATGTTAAGACCATTTAACTGGTGGTTACATTTCTCATGCATATCAACTGTATCTTAGGCTGTTTATACACGAAGTTATTATTTAATGTAGACCGGTAAAGTAAAAATTAAACAAAAAATACTATTGGTATTCTTATTTCACATGTTATTTATTTTTTTATGAGGATGTTTTTTTATAAGAAACAGTCCAAATGTTTAAATAACTGGGTCCTTAATATTTGTTTCCTCGTTCACGTCCGCCCTTAACATATCCATGTCCAGCTAAACAACAATAAAAAAAATCCTATTTCACATATCTCATGTTATTTGTATCTGCTGTGAATAATATTAATATTAAGATGCGAACGACCTCCTACTCCCATCCCAAGACTCGACTCGAGATTACTGTATTTTGTTTCGTCCATTTGTTCTAAGACCTCTCATTTATACATTAAACAATATTATTTCTAATGTAATCAGGAAGCCTGACACTGTAACGCTTACAAATGCTTATAAAAGAGGCGATTAGCGCATTTATGCGGACAAAACCGCGCACAGCAGCTAGTATGGATTAATTAGTGATGGCCAGCCGAGGATGAGACTCGCGTCCAAAGTTACATATGCATGAGACAACTTTGATTGCACTTAACACTCCTCGCAACACCTCCCACATTCTAATTATTTATATATTTTAGACACATAAAAATTACTTATGTAGTAATTATGTAATAATACAAATCAACAAAAAGCATAAAGCGTTAATATACTTATATCAATATAGAGATGAGTGGTTACACTCTGTTAATTTAAAGCTTTGCGCTTAAATCGAGCAAACTATGTATTCCATTGATTACAAGATTACAATAATTCCCGTACATAGTTCACAAGTCCAAGCTAAAGTATGTACGTAGGATACTCGTTGAAGTTGGTAGAGGAGCGTAGGCAAAGTTTGTCCTTTGCTTACCCAACTCGTGTCCAAGTTGTGTCCAAGTTGCGTCCAAGTTGTGTCCAAGCTTGTCGAGAGGTCGCCAATTAGTTAAATTGATGCTAAACTCACCATTGTACACTCGCTCAGTAATTAACAAATGGTTCTTTTATGCGATAACAGCCGTTCATAGAAGACGTGGCCAATGCCGAGTGCCGACAGTTTTGGCTCAACAAAGATCAGCGGGTCATCGGAGTATAAATATTTATTGAGAGCTCGTAATGACGCAGTAATGAGGTCTGTTGTTTACACGTGTGGGGCTTATCTGCGTTCACGGTGGAGTGAAAGGTTAGCGAGTTACCTCGGCCGCAATTATTGCGATAAACAATATCTAAACGGGAACTGTGGCCAATTATATTTATTGTGAATGACGTAATATAGGTACCTACTTAAACAACGCACGCTTAACTCTATTTGATGAAAGTATTACAATTGTATAGTATTTTTTATAGCGATAGAACAACCGTACAGTTATCACTTTACAACGGTACAATTCCCGCCGAGCTCCGCCGCTGACAGGAGCAAAAACAAAACGATAAACAAACACCTTCATATTTCGTAAACTTACCGAGCTCCGAGGGTGACACTAAAGTTATTTTATTTTGTCTCACGACGCCGTAAACATTTCCCACCAAATAGTTTTTAACGTATCAACTTTTGTTTATTTTTCAATTGTATTTGTTTTTTTTAAATTTTGACAAGAAAGCTTACATATCTTTTAAAATACATTCAAATATATAATTGAATTATATTGCACTGTCAATAGTAAATTCAACTTAGTATAACTCATTAAAAATGAAAGGCAAATATTTAATTTATCTTTTAATTAACGTAAGCGTATCTGTGGCAGGTATAAATTTATTAGGCTTTATCAAATATTTGTTTTGCTCCCTCACAATCTCTGATGCCTATTTTAGCGAAACACGAGCAGTATTTTATAATTTATTCGAGAAAATTCACTGACAATAGGTGTGTCTAACGTGAGTACGTATTTTAAGGAATCCGCGCGAAGGCACCGCGCGGAATAATTTGATTCCCTTCAAAGAAGCTCCTTGTTTACGGAGGTACAAATTTCAATCAAACACGTCTTATTGTTGGGAAAAATCGCCGGCAGGCAAGCGACCTGGATTGAAGTGCAAATGGAGTAATTTCCACTGAGATGGGAGGCGAGAGGGGGGTTGGGGTGGGGGGCAGGGTGTCTTGAATCACAAACATAAATTTGATTAGGGCAGGTTCCGACGAGCCACGTGGGTGATGCCTGATTGGAGCTCAATGGTTTCTGTTGCTCCGTTTCACTTGATGATATATCACTCGGAATATAATTATAGTGTAATTGTCCTTAACTCATTATAAAGTTATTTTATATTTTGGGCGATGGACCAGACACATGAATAAATGTAGACATCATATGTTAAGGAAAAACATGTAATCCAATGTAAGAGGTAACTTGATAGAAATGTAATTTGGAATACCGTGTTTTTGTTTGTTCCCGTACTCTTACCTACTGCGCACCTGTTCAATTAAAATTTCAATTACGCGAGGAAGGGAGCGACGCGCCGACTTGTCAGTAAACACATTTTCTCGTGTTTGTTTGTTTTACATTGTGACTGCATCTGTGAATAACACTCTTCTGTCGTGTATCCTTATAAAGCTTAAAATATACTACGAGTAAAAATATATAAAACCTTATATATTTTTTTCTATATTTTGGTCAAAATTGTGAAATATTGAGAAAACTAATTTTAAATTACATTTTGCGGTCTCTTTTATCCTGTAGAAAAAAGTAATTTTAAATATTTTTAAACATTTTCTTATCGGGTTTTATTTCAAAGATTTAAAATTTTAATTTCGTCTATGACATAATGTATTTGTGGATTGAAAACCGATCCACCTGTCAACACTATTTTTCTACGTCTCATCAATTGCTTTGTATTGGTAAATTCAAATCATAACCACAGACCACAGCACGACATTTGTTCTGCATACATTACGCTTTATGGTTTTTAACTAAAACATAAGTATGCATCAAATCGAGTAATCTATTTTACGTGAACGATATATCCGCGCCACAATGAGGAAGTGGTGGCTGGTTAAATATCAGGGTGCAAGTGAGTGGCGCCTGTGAGTCGGTGCTGTGAGGTGTAATTAACGAGCCGAGGTACACACACACACAAACACATCGACTGTTATCAAAGTTAATGGCCCGGTAAGTGTTTATTTTGCTTAATGAACCTCTTATGAAAATAACAGTGTAAAGTACAAAGGGAAAACCAATATTGTTTAGAAATACATTTGTTATCTATCAAGGATAAATACAGAATTGTTCACGTAACTTTAAACGCTAAATAGCTTTATACACAAAATAAAGTTGGATTTTTTACCGAATGTATTTGCAAATGATATCGAAAGGTCCGAAGGTCGGACATAAAAACGTATCTCATTGAATAAAGGAGTCGGCAAAACAACATACGGAGCATCGGTGTCTTCCATACTCGCCCTAATTTTACAGAACTTTTTAATACCATGTAATACCTAAACCTACCACGATAAACTAAGATAAAGTCTACCTGCATAGACTAGATAATTAAGTTGTAATTAATATTTGTGTATTATAAATAAAATTTCCTTTGAATTCGTGTCTGCTCTGCGCTATGCTTAGCGCGTTATAATAGATGTAGAAGAAAAATAGTTTGACGATACTGAGAGTCGAGTATGATAGGGCCTTGTCCTATGAAAGGTCAGTATAAAGAGGTAAACCCTTCAGCGGCCGCAAGACGGCACCTCCCCTTCCGTGTTAGGGTTCGCTTTGCAAAAAATATCTCCTCTCATAGACACAGCGGGTGACGGGCACATAAATAACGCGTCTTGCTACAGACCTATCCACCACCACCAGAAACTAACATTGCAATATTTGTATTGCTTCATTCCTTAATAAACGAGTCAGTTTGATAAAGATGTCTTTTTTAAACCGACGACCATCGTGCGGAGTAAGTCACTAAACGAACGCAGGGCCGTAAAAAGGTGAATTATTGTTTTTGTAATCTCCATCAATACGATGACACAAAGAGGTTGGTACAAAGCAATATATAAATAGGTATATAAGCCAGGTAACCATTCACACCCACAATACGCAGGTAGCGGCGTACCTGTGCGGTAGGTGTGACAGGTAGCCACGCCCACCTCGCCTCCGCCTCTCACCTGTCGCACCTGGCCACGCCCACACAATCCAGTTTTATATACCTTGGCGTCTTGGCTGTAGTAATAGACGATTTTAACACAAATATAATTGCACATGTTTACTATCGAAGTATGTATACCATATCAGGTAGCTTCTTTAAAAATATGTGTATTGCAAAATGTACACATCTAAGTATCCAAAAAGTAACTTCCAGGTTCCATGAATACACAAAAGGCAACTCAATTATTTTAAATTACAAAATAAGTTTTGGTTAATATAACAAAAGGTTGCGCTTTTGTAATCCTCACGAACGAACACCTACCTTCTCTTCTCTTATAGCGAGAGTGTTTATGGTACACGGAGTGGTGAGGTATTAAAAAGCTTAATTATAAATAAGCTCATAGCCACCTCTACTGTGTGAAAATTGGAAAACTTCCCTAGTTAGGGCTCACGGTTCGATCTTAAACATCGTTCATCTTACAATCAAATGCATCCCCCGGAGGGTGTTTTAAAGCTGTCGGAGTTGTTTTTATTAAATTAATTTTATTATTTTTCGAGCGCCGCCTTGGCTTTATTGGCGGAATTTCTCGAGTAATTAGTCTTTTATTGTTATATAATTTTTGGAAGGGTTAAGGTGGCCGGCTTCGCCAGATGCTCGCTCGCCCAACGATATTGGATAGAGTTTGAGGTGCACGCTTCCACGGCACTTCAAATAACTTGATACAACATTAGGTTTAATATAAAAGAGGTTTTTTTTTAAATTAGTAAGAAAACAATTATTAATAACTATTATATAATATAACAATATAATTATATATAAAAAAAATATAAAAAATGTAACAATTCAATTGAATATTGGAATAATTAAAAGAGTTGGCGCAAAGGGTTGGCAAATTAAAAATTCAATAAAGCCGTAAACAGAGTTGGATTATTTGATTACAATTAAAATTAATAAAACGATTTAGAATATTCTTATCGTGCAGCTTTGGTTTTAAATGACTTTCAATTATTCTTCGCGATTTTATTCAAATTATAATTAAGTTGCATTGCCAAACAACTTGATTCACCAAAATACATACTAAGTATGAAGAATCTTATTTAGTTAAACACTCCATAATTAAGGCCCTAACTTATTTTAAGAAGCGTTGGTAATAAGAAGGCTGTGAATAAATAATCTTTCTGGCAGCAAGAACATCAAAGAGACTGCATGATGGAGGTAAAACGGACAATGGTTTAAGATAAATACTGTATTTAAAACGTGTCTTGAGTTTTCTCAGCGATCCTTCTCTTTGTTCCTGGAAACAATGGCACAACTTTTCCGACTTTTATTCTTGCCCACCAACCTGAAGGAAGATACACGCTGTATACTTTACTAACAGAATTTATTTATATTATTGCATTAAAGAACTTAGCCAACTAAGAATGAGATGTGAGTTTTTAAGACTAAGCCAACCGAAACAAAATTAAAAAGTAATCGTATAGTTTTAAAGTTTAAGTTTTGGAAACATTATGTTAGGTAGGATTGCATTTGGGTTTTTAAAATACCGGGGATTGCGCGCTTTGAAAAGTCGAAAAAGTCTAGCAAGCTCTAAGATCTCCGTCTCGATTTAAAGGTTTATCAATGTTTTATATACATATTGATGCATTCCATGGAGTATGGTGTAATAGTTTTACTTGAAAACCGTATTGTATTGAATATGTTTGGGGATTTGAAGGCTCTTTATTTATTTTTTTCGGCTACACGTAAATAAAGTTGATCAACCTGCTGCGAGGGCAATTAGTGAGTTGTCTCATCAAATGACGCGATCAAACGAACCCAAGACACCAAGGGAGGTGGGAGCTGCCTCCCCAACGGCGAAGGTCAAAAGAGAAATCAATCTCAGAATCGGACCTTGACAGATTTATATATCACGACACGATGCCGTGGGCTGATGACACTTGTTTAAAATGTGCGTAATGAAGAGTAGTTTAGTTTTACATTAATAAATAATAACCTTTTAATTTGTGTCGTCAACACTGTGGGCTTTGCTCAAAGGTTCTATTACAAACACAGGTACATATTGTTAATTACCGCTGGCTCTATTCCGCATTGCGTAGTGAAAAAGTTTTTCAATATCCACTAATATCGTGGAAAACAATCTCTCTTAATTGGGGGAAGTGTAAACTTTTTAATAACCGAAATAAATTCAGTCCCCAAAGGGTTCCCGATTGCGTCGGGTTAATTATCAAAAATCGTGAGACATTTCATCGAAGCCGGAAACTTGGAATAATTATACAAAACTAAGCTGACATTGTCCACACGATTGTGTTACCCGTCATTATTGATAAATATATAATTTTTGACCTCATATAGAAATATGTATCTTTTTATGGTAGTCATAATCCTCTATTATGACTATGTTTAAAATTGTGATTAAATCGTTAACGGTAGGTACTTAACGCCAATGTGTGTTCTTATAATTCTGTAAACATTTACTTTAAAAAAACTTAGTTTAGATAAAAGTCGTTCTTGTATAGCAACCCTTAGCGTTAACGTTGTTTGGCTCTAAATGACCGCCCGTAATGAGAATTAAGGTGTTTATGAAAGACGATAATGGAGGGAAGTGGATTTCGTTTATAATTGAATTAAATGTTTGACTTATGGATCACTTAAAATATAAGTGAAATATCTCAAATGGGTAATGTCACCTGCCCCACCCGTGAGCGGTCGGCTGTGAGACTTTTCGCGCCATTACTCTGAGCTATAAAAAAACAAAGCGTCGACTAACGACGCCAACGATTACCAATCACTAGCAAAAACTCTTAAGACCGATCAAAAGAAATTACGTTCCAAAGAATTCTATTCAAGAAAACGAACTGAGAAATCAAACACTAAAATAATAGGATATACTGAAGGAATATCATATTGTTGACGGTACATTCACACATTTTGTGTTAAATTTTCATGCAAACCTACATGAAAGCGGCTTTCTTAAGCTGACAGATTTTTGTCTGTAAAATTATTGAAGAGTCCAGATGATGGGTGGCACCGAGGCACAGGCAAAAGGGAGACTTTCAGTAATAAAATAGGTCTGCGTCAGGCCATTATATCATTACAGGGCCCAATAAAACGAATTAAAACCTAATTAGAGACCACGATTTTTGAACATTAAATGCGGGAGGAATTAATTAGTTTAGGGTAATGATTTGAGTTCAGAGATTAATAGCGTCGGCTGCAAATTTGTAATCCGACATCCGTGCCAGTTACACCTTTTATAATCTTTTGCCAATAGCTTTGTATGATTCATCTTGGGATGAGAAACGATTTTGTACGATCACATCTCGAACTCACATCGGCCAAGCCATTTTCGGTGTCGTTATCAGTTCAATCTTCAAATCCTCTCTATTTTTATGGCACATCGCGTGAACGAAGCAGGGCAAAGCCGCGGGCGTTCTCGTCCTCTAAGCAATAAACTTAGTGCAAACGTAACATGGCTGTCCACATTATGAACAGCAACAGATAAGTAAATGCCGATCGATGTACAAGCTGTATGCCGGGTGGTCGAAGCCGGGGCTTATCCGAGCTAATCTAATTACGGCCGTCTTTGTATTGACGTTGTTTTTTTTTTTGAATTGCTCGCTCAAAGACGGAGTTATGAAATAGTTGGAGCGTTAATTGTGCAGCGGGAATATTAAAGGGTCTATAGCTAGCTTCAAACATAAGTTTCTGCGGAAAAAATAATATTTAATTTGCAAACTCGTGTCTCTTTGAATGTAATTATGGTCGCTTCGTGTATTTCAGAGACGGACGGAAAGTTTGCGCTCGGATATGAATATTTTGTTGGACTCAGCCGCTCTCAAACGCTTCTCTCTGTACTGCTAATACACTACCGATCATTTATAACCGTTTATAATTTATTCGCATTAATTCGTTGAAATAATTCCCACTGGTAGAGTTAAGTCGTAACGTCGGTCTCATCAGAAAAGATTGTGATCTTCAATTTCAGTAAATACCATCGATATCAGGTATGAGTCGTAAAACGATACGAGCCGATGAGGCAAGCGTGGCCGCGGGCACCACTCGCAGACGCCCTCTGGCTACACAACGTATGACTTGGCGATACGGCGCAAGCGAACCTCTTCATCTTATTATACTTTTGGGACATTTTTTATTATGACTAGCAAAGTATTTTTGAGAAATCTTTTTAAAGCAGAAAACTTATATAAATAAGTTTTCACGTTTTTCAAGATATTTATGAAATTAACAAAAGTTCATCCTCGTATTGTAGCCACATCACGAAGTTTACGCAGCTTGTACACAAAAATGGCGTAATCTTATCGAAACTTCTTATTACACGGGTGAAAATAAAAGTTATCTGTCGGCCTACCTCAGCGCCCGCACAAGAACAACGAGACCATAAAAGGACCTTCATAAAACCCAAGATATTTCTCAAACTACGGTGTACTTTCGTAACGATTTTTAAACCTTAACGACGCAAAGTGTATTTGTGATACATGTATAAATAGAACACGTAATATACTTGATATAACTAATTACCAATTGAGAATTAAGAAAGTCCACACATGTTCACTATTAGTTATAGCTGTATAAATCATGGTGAGAGGGTGCGGATAAGATAAATTCAGGCAAATCACTGAGCGCAGGTGTTGGACAACTTTGGCCAAAACGCCGCTCACGCACTCCAACCGCTGGGCCGTACTTTTGCTGACAATTCAATTAATAACCTACTAACTTAAATCTCTATAAACATAAAGAATTGATAAATACGAATACAAGCCAGAAACAATAATAAATCCACCGAAATCAGAGAATTAGCCATAACATGTGAGTTACACAGAAGAAATCAGCGAGAACATTCCCTCCGAGCAGAGGCTTCCGGCTCACGTATCGCAGATCCACCGGCCGATACGGACCGGCATATTAAACGGTGATTAACCCACCGGCTAGCGCTGATTTATGTGAACTATTAAAATCTACGAAGGCACTGAATTAATTGCACTACTTCAGGCCTTATTAATTGGCCGGGCAGCCTCTTGTTTATAACCCTTCCTCGCCTGCCCTTCCGCCGACCGCGTCCGGTCGTCTTGACCCGGACACCGCTCTCGTCCCCAATACCTATTAAAACTACCTTTTGTATGATTTCGATCGTGTATTCCGAATGTTGATTAATATTTAAATATCTACGCAACTCTGGGAATTGCGGTGCGTACTGATCAAAAGTCACAAAGTTTTCGAATTTACATTTAAATGTGGACGCGATAAAATATCACCTTGTGGCGGTGAAAGTTATAAACAACAATTAGAGAGGACCGGATATGTTTACACTTCCATCATTCTGTACTTTCTATTGGAAGCAGGTGGTGTGTTCGAGCTTTTGATGGCGCACTAATTCCGAGCCGAATTCAATGTATACTGTTATATTCGATCATAATTTAGAGGCGACAGGAGGTACACAAATTGAATTGAACATAGCATTGCCGTTAAGTGGTTATATCCTCTGTACAGGGTGGAATGGACACTAAACACAAGGTGCGAGAGTTTGCCTCCCGGGAGGCTGGGGAGGGGTAATGGGAGGGCAGCTCGTAACAGCGACACCTCGGGATATTGAATTTGCGGCGGGCGAGTCTCAATTGTTATCTACTACTGCAAGGTCGCAGGACGACCGTCCAGGTACTACAGATACAGACCTTTCTTTCAACTTAGGGCTGCCGCTACAGCCCCTAGTTAAACTATTAATTTTATTGTTTTTTTTAATATCATCAGATAAGCCAATATCACATCAATTTACGACAAATAAAAGAGTACTTTTCTGTAATTAAAACATTATTTATAAAAGTGCTAAAATTGCTCAAGCAAACGTGGTTAGCGTGAGTCGTTAAAGATATCCGTGTGATATCTCGTAAAGACCATATTTAAATTAAACAAAACATAGCGGAATGTGAAGATGTAAAGTTTCTACCTTGGAAAGCGCTTAACGAAGTTACTTAATCTTAAAACCAATTATGAGCTATTGCATACAATAATTAAACATTAAAGCGAGTGAGTGGCATCCCTGCGCCTCTGCTGGGGCGGTCATTGGTCAATTTATTTCTTGCAGGCCGGGACCGCAGTTATCATGATTGAATTAAGTAAGTCCTGCACCTAAATCACGGCTTTTGTGCGCCGCACACGAGCCCCGAAAAACGGAAAACGGCCGCCATTCAGGAATTTTAATCGTGAGAACCGAACACTGACCGACGTTTATTTAAGGTTAATTTTGGTTAGTTTTACGGTCAATAGAGATCGAACTTGGATCACCCCTTGCCTGAAATCAAAATAACATTTCAATTAAATGAATTGATTCACAGTTTTTGTTATTTTATTATTGAAATAAATACTAAAAGTGTAGAGTTATGGGCTCGACTGGGACGGACATCAATAAGTAGCGATGTAGCATCTGTAGTGGGCGTAGCGCTACTACGGAGCTACGGCACGTGCTACGAAGGTTGTTAATTGTGTTAGAGGCGCCGATGAAAGGTGCTTAACTTTGCTAACTTTCCACTTAGATAACTCGAAGCTGACCCTCCATCTTCCCATTACACAAATTGTTCATCTATATTCATTTAATCGCAGGATATTTTCAAAATTAACGCAATAATAACTTTCCTGTTACGATAGACATTAATTTGCGTACTAATTAATAGCTTCGATATTTATGATGAATTAATTCATATGAATTCTGCGACATTTTACGGATACACTGTGTAATTTTAAATTTAGAATTGGTATTCCACTCGTAAAAAATAAATCTTTGTGAGTCGATTGCACGATTCGAAGGGAAGCAGCGGGGAGAGGACAGACATCAATAATCCTCCTTGTTATTCTTATGCAAATGCTGTTGTACGATAATAAGTGGAACGCGAATCACCAGACATTACGCAGATTGGAAGAATACGTCTGATGTTGTAACATACGCGATTGTTGCTTATACTAAATTCGGCATTTTTACAGCTTATTTTCACGTAGAAATCTATTAAGTTTCAGAGTAAATAGTTACTTGAAAATATTATATGGCCTAACCTAAGCTAAACCATTTGAAAAGCTATTTTTATAAACATAGTATTGATCCTTGACACAATTTAAAAATAAATTGAACTTCACCGAAGATATTCCATAATAAGACTGACTTAATTTCTCTTAGTCATTTATTTTTTGCAAGATCTAGAAGTACCAATAACCAGATGATGTAAATTGTCTTAAATAACGCGATACCCTGTCTTTTAATTTTACTGGAAGTAATGAAGTTGTTTTCTTGATTGTGTGCTTAGCCATACCAATAGAAGACCGTAAAAAATATCACAGCACATAATCAGAAGATACCTAATATTGTGACGCAATTTAATCAAATACATTAACAATAATGAACTGTTTCATTGACACCGTTTTGATATGACGTGTTCGTGTATCGCACAGGTTGTATTTAAAAGACCTTTATCTACTTAAGGAAAAAATTACGTTTAATTCATTACTATTAAAAGGTGGAATTCCGTATTAACTATGAATATTTTTATTGAGATAATGTTGAATTCAAGAGTTTTATTTTTTAAGGTGTTTATAGTGTGGGATTTAAAAATATATATATTTATTAATTGTATAATACATTAAAAATGTAAACACTGACGCTTCTGCTATATAAACCAAGTCTGAACTTCCACGTTTCATACGCCATTGAAAACTCTTTATACCAAATGCTGATTACAACAAAAAACACAACGGGCCCCACTCCCGTTACCAGCGGAAAAAACAAGAAATATTGGTACATTTCATCATCGATTGTAACAGAACAGACGTAGAAAGGAACGTGAGCAATCTTGTAAAGCAAGTGTTATTAACTGATTATTCAATAATAATTGCGTCGTTGCGAGCGCAATGAGGCCGGGGCCACACAAAGGTGCGACTGGGGCCACTGTCGCCTGCTTTGCGGGATTTGCCCATCTCATGCTTCACATGCTTGCGGTTTTCCGTCTACGTGTAAACTATTTTTAGACTTCTTTTAATATCGCCCATTGGTATTTCCCTAAACGTGTGTATTGCTTTTTATTTTAGTCAACTGTTGCCTTGACATGTCACGCCTGGGTATGTAAGTGCGTCGTGCGAAGATGGAATCCGCTCACGTATGGCCAGCTTAAGTAGGTGTGACGTCAATGAGCGTTATCGTGGGCCAGGGGTGAAGGAGCGCTCCACGTGGCCCTACTTCCAGTATTCTCGGAAATCTATCTGATTAATAGCTCTTTGTTACTTGCTACCTGCTACTTTATAAGCGAGAAAGTATATTGTAATTGCCTGCGTCGTAAAAATATCAAAATAGACTAGTGTGAGTATATCGCTAAGCTGTGAGTTCAATCAATGACATGTAAAAATCTGTAAATTAGTTAACCTAACGTAAAAAATTTAAACGTGAACTAGAACAGAGGATTGTTTAAAAACGAATACAAAAAATAATTTTTATTATGGCGACGGTTGCATATTAAATTGTAATTTTGTTTACAGGCCATTCAAGTTTTCGCAAGACATAGCTTTATGAAGGTTGTTGGCGCGACCTCGTTTCCGGTTCGCATTGAAATTTAAAAAAACAACTCGTCGGCGCGAACCTTCACAGCGCGCACTTCCGCTCCGCCGACGCTCGCGACATTTGCCAGTCGCCGACGCCACTGCTCCGCATTATTAATTGTTTATTACACATTACGGCATAACGAGGCGAAATAACGATTAATACAAACTTGAACATAGAAAAAGCTTCTTAAATATTCCATTATACATTGACATCAGTTGTCGCAGCGGAAACATTGACTTGTTACATATCGCAAATTCAAAATTATTTATTCAATAGCCCTCAGCTGAGAAGAACCCACAACAAGCTCAGTGGGGTTGTTTTTACAATTATCTTACTGCATTGATTAATATCAATAAGTAAAAAAAATGCAGCATATACATTTAATAATTTCTATTGTAGTACGCTTTTTCAATTGATTTTCGGTCAATGACAGTTTTGAATTTAGGAATAGACAAGACAGACAGGTATTGGATAACCCTCGAGAATAAGTTAAATAAGTAGACTGGGGATAACAAGTATATTTATTGTTCTTAATCTAGACTATGAGTATCACAGTTCTTTTTAAATGAATTAAAGTAAACTCAAAATATTCTTATCCAAGTAGATCATTTTATAGACACTTTTGCATCGTCATTTTTTACATTGTATGCTAGGGTATTGTACTGAAATCAAAAAGTAAAGGTCCAATGTGTGCGAGAGATTTTTGTCCGGCGTAGTGAAATGAATGCGTGCATTTGGCTGAGCTCTCAACAGAATTAAGAGTATTCTCTCGTCCGCAGTACATTTAAAATAAACAAACTGCTAACGCAATAATTCTAACCTATGTGTGCCACAACTTATCTTGCCTTTTATTAAACTCGCGTGCACTAAAATCATTATTTTAACATCGAACGATTTTTTAATAAACAGTGAGATAAAAATTAAAGGAATGGCTGAAGCGTCTGAATATAGGTTAGTGTGCAGGTTTAGTTGGCGCTTCGCCAGAGACGCAAACAGGTGAGAGGTCGTCAAGAAGCCACCGAGGGACTTATACGATAAAAACATACAGAGTAAAACATTAGTATCGAAGTGAGTATTATTAACTTATAATTTAATTAGTTAAAATATAACAATGACTTGAAAATAAGCTCGACCGCAAACCGCAGCGCAGTAGCCCCACACCTAGTCAGTATGTGAGCTGGTCCCAGAGCGTGATAACATTCCGTTTCGTTTACAATATTCCGTCATTTGTTTATCTATCCATAAACTGTTGGTCCGGTTATTTTTGAAAAGAACAGAGCTATTTAGACATTTATATTTGAGCCTTTATTATAAAACAAGTCGCGTTTCATTCCGAATGTGCTAATTGTTAGACTATTTAGCGTGGAATTTCACGTAATAGGTATTGGTGAACAATGATTAGGAAGCCATTAGGCGACGCGCGATTGGCAACCGTTCAACAAGACCATTCCGTCACTTTTGACAGCCACGTGTACTGCAGCTTTGAGATCACAAAGGCTCATTTACCTTTTGGCATGTACGAGAATCGACGCAGAAATAGGTTCCCAATCGGTGCTGTAAAATATTAGATAATAACGCCCGCAACAATGTTTTCCCAGACAATAGTGCGAAGGTGATTGTCACAAATAATTAACAACCTTAAAAGCCCAAACAAATTTGAATTAAGCTCATTGAAATCTCATTGAAACAAGTGTCTTTGTTTTTGCCATGTGTTGGCCATCCCGTAGGCCAGAGCGGCAGTGTTAATTGTTATCACCTGCACCTTAGTACGGAGAACATAGGGTCGACTTTGCCCCTCGGCTGTGGGACGGCGGCCAGCCTGGTGCCAGATGGTCTGCTGCCGACCTGTCAATGCAAACCTCTTTGTACACTTGTCACAGATACTAAGTCCCTTGTTTGTAGATAACAAGGAACAAAGGAGCATCGATAGGTGATACATGTGGCCACTAGGGCAGGAAGTCACGCGTTTCGAAATTGTATTTCTTTACCAGTGCATAATGAGATTACTTTTTGTTCACAAAGACATCGAGGTGTCAGTGCATACACACTTAATAATTACATTACCTATTCACTGACAGTTGAGCAATTGCACTACACACGAAGTGTATAAATGAAAAGGGAGTGTTTGACGCTGGTTGACACACCGATAACCCAAGGGCTGATTACGCTTTTTACTTGTAGTAATCATCAGTGAAATAAACGATGAATTAAACGACCGCTTCCTGTGATAACGGCACCCGTGTCGTTACTATCTCCCTCTGTATACAGCAACTTTTTTAATATTAGATTGTGATGCTTTTTATATTTTACAATTTTAAAAATACATGTATAGCGACTTAGTTTATTATCTATGTCTGTATAATATTAGCATTGACTTGATTTAAATAAGTTTAGGTTTACATACAAAGTTATTTATTATTATTTTGTACATATGAGACACTGAGAAAATACTTTGGTAGGTAAAATTGTATTTTACAATATTATATCTCACGGGTTGAAATAAGAGCATCGGCCGTAATGAGTGTGTGAGCCCTCGTAAACGAACACTTAACACCCGTATACCTTGACATCGATCACATCAATAGAATAAATCTCCGATCAATCAATTTTTTGTGGTATTCCCGCACGGGAGTACATTGTACTTAATATAGCTCGGCCTATGCGGGTCAAAGTATACCTCCTGTATCCTTTTACATGCAGTGAATACTTTTTTAATCAATATCCTAATTACAATCTTGAACATACCTAAATACAAATTTGTTATTAAATCACATTATTACAAAATGCCGTGATCCTAAAGACTTTTTTTAATTAAAAAGTTTTTCGTTTTCACATCTGGAAGCCATAGACAAACAGCCAGGTAACTGCTTAGTCGAGAACAAAAAAAATAATAAAACACCTTTATTGGCTCATAAAATGTCGTTCTTGTGTACCCGGCTCTAATTTATTTTAATAACCGTGAGAGTTTGCAAATTTATCATTGTTGATGAATATAAATTCAACTGCAAAACAGGAGAATTGTTTTAAGGAAAATTGTATCTAGATATAAAAAAAGTATCAAGTATGCTTATTGTATTGACATAAATATTGTTACAGTTAAACAACATATATTACAGTGTTGTTCGTTACATACATAAAACCATTAAATATATAAAGTGTTAGCACGCACTCTTTCTGTGGGAATATTTAGTAATTATTTTAGAGTTCCCAATGTGAATAATTGGAATGCTTCCTTAGAGCTTTCAGGATAATGGTCACTTTGTTTATTAAAATATTACTTCTGCTTGTTTGCCCCCTCTTCTATAAAAAAAAAGAAAAAAAATTCATACGTAAACAACTTTTTTTTATTTTTTTCGATTTTACCAGTTGAGTTCTTATGGACTGCAGGTAATTTTAATGATACGCCTCAAAATACTTATCACTTATAAATTAGTTTATATTGGCGAGAAAATAAGAAAACAATGAGGAAAACCCGTATAAAAATCACAGATTCCAAATGCAAATGTAAAATTTTGTTTATTTATTTCCAACATGTAGGTAGCATTTGTGGCCAGACATACAGACATCTTTAGTATCGTTGATCGCACTTTTATTCAGTCTTTATGCAAGTAGATATTTTTTTACATATAACAATTGTGTTATGATGTTGAAAAGCATCTTTTGCTTTTGAAATGCACACACGAATAATAATTTGTAAAGAGGTAAAGGCTTTGTGTAAAGCCACACGTGTCGGAATGGCGATGCGCGGGTGGCCCTTGTTTTTACAATGTGCCCTAAATGTTATTGCAAGCCTTCTACGTCCTAATTATGCTACAACTCACACGAGATTTGTTCAGGTTGAATTGGAGAGAGAGAGCGGATCGTCAAGTAAGTATATTTAATTTTAAGTAAGTATAATATATATATATATACAGAAATACCTACGCGTCTCGTCTATACCTTCAGGTTTCTTTAAAATGTTTTAAAAATGACAAACATTGAATTCAATCTTAATTTATGTATTTATTTACTTTTATACCAAGGTCAAAACAAACCAACACCTATATTAGGAAAGACGATTCGACCAAAGCGCGCCATCTAGTGCCAGAAAGCGAAAGTAAGCATTTACACATTTTGCAACGACTTTACCATTTTACATATGAATAATATGACATAAATTTCATACTTTTAACTCTTTTGTTTGCATTAAATACTGCTTTAATGTTAAGATACATTTAACAAATTTGTCAAAATAGTTAATATTGTTGATTGAGTACCGTACTAAATAAAATAGTCAAACCTCTACCTAAGTAGACATTTTAATAATAAAGGAAATTTTATATTTTTATTTATTTTAGTAGAGTATAAAAAATACATAAAATACATGGAACATTTTTTATAATAGCCATGGAGTATTTTTTATCCGATTCCAATTCTGCAAAGCATTTCATGAAAAGTTCAGCTGGCCACATAAAAAAATGTCTCATTATGTGATGCCTTAAGGTGTATCGAGATGAAGAACGGCGTAGTACCGTGGGCAGTGAGTAGCGTGCGGTGGGGTGAGGCGGGTGGGGCGGGGGCGGCGTTGCAGGGCGGGCCGAGGGCGGACCGGCGGGCATTCCGCCGCGCGCCGTCGGATCGGTGAGACGTGCCGCGCCGGCCATGGTCGCGAGAACCGATGACATGTTCGGCTGTTACGGCGACAGTTACTCGTACCGCCTGTGGAGCCTGGCCAACGTGTGGGGCTGCCGCTGTGAGTAGCGCGTAGGTCCTAGTCGTGTGTACTGTGTGCTCGTGTGTCCCCATGAAAGTGCACAGCTCGCTTATGGGAGTTGGCGGTTGGTACGAAACCTTTGCGGCCGGTTGGCTTGCGGAAATGCGGAGTAAGAAGGTCCCCACTTCTACCACCTCGGCCAGGCGGCTCGCTGCCTTCAGTAAGCTTCTTTTACTTTCTTTTTTATTTGCTGCTCGTTATGTCTTATTTTTATGAGGTTTTTTTTCGAATTTTACGTTTCAGCTTTAATAGTTGTTCAAATATTCCCATTATTTTGTTAAACACTTGAAAATTACAAAAACTACTTAATTTTTAATGTTGAATTCTACATTTTAAAAGACGTGAATCCAATCAAGGAGAATGTAGAAAGTGAAACTTTGCTCATCTGACCGTGAAACAGGTGACAATAATAACAAGTTAGTGACATGTAAAAGGTAATTCGCTGTCGTCTTCATTAGAGCACCTAGCGGCCAGCCATGCCGCCGTTCCCTCGCTCCCTCGAGACATAATTCATCCACTCGAGAGCCGGGAACAGGTATACACCGACTTAAAAGAAAGTTTCGTTTGTCGAGGGGAGCACCGATCTCTTTTAACGTCTTCAATCGTAAATGATTATGTTGTTTTAATTCGTTTGCTTTTCTCTTTTACTTTCTTCTTTATGTTTGAGGCCGCCTGGAGTCAAGGAACGATTTTAACCGTCGACTTTAAACGGAAAATTAACCTCGTCTCTAATCGTTGATGACCATTAAATAGAAATGCGAGCGATAGCAGAGTATCGAAAGCAAATAGGTAGAACGTCGCGAGTATTTATTGAGTGTTCCCGTGTCGCCTAATCACTTGTTTGCTGAAGACAGACACAAATTAACAGCCTCATTAACGAGCCTCTATAATCGCTCCGTAAACAAAATTTGGTGTTGGGACCGCTCAGCTCCACCGCAATACTTCCTACAAATAATAAATATCATCTAGATTGCATTTATGTAATGATTCGTGTAACGTGGTTACTTAATTAGACACGAAGCCAATGTTACAGGAAAATATATAATTTATAGTGCTGTGAGGACTGAGACAAATGTTTTGTGTTAACGTAATTTAGAAACGATTCATTGATATCGCTTTAGCTTTGTTGATTGTTAGTAATCATACGTCGTAAATATAATTTGGTAGGTAAATATGAAATAAGTATTTGCCGGTGAAGGTTACCTGCTCTGCTCGAGCCGCACAGACCACATTTAATTATAGAAACTAAACGAATGTATTAGAATTAAATATGACGTCTCAATTTGTAACTTTTGAAGAGGCTTTCAGAGTTCTTAATTCGTTATTGTTTGTGAGAGTTCATACACATTAAAGTTAAGAGTTTTTGAAAACATTAAAAACGTATTGTGAAAATATTTCGAACCAAATTGAATCGAGCTGCTGCGCCGAAGGCATGATGAGTATGCAAAAGTGTGTGGTGAGACGCCGTAGGTGTCCGTCCAGGTGCGACCAATCACGGTCCCGATTTCGTCGACCATCGACCGGCTCACTATCGCTATTGGCCATGTGTGCGTGCGATAATTGTTCATGTAGTGCAATAGGAAGCGGCCAGTGAGTGTGTGGGTCTTATCAGCGGCTGACGGACGCTGCCCGTGCGCAGATTGCTGCTCGTGTAGGTGTTCCCGTCCGTTCCACCTCATTGATAGCCGATAGAGCGCTCATTGTACTCTTGATAATTCATACACAGTTCAAAAAACTGTCACTTTTATTCACTTAAAAGGAGCCGCTTATCAACGAATGTATCGTAAGTGTTTGTGTGCTGTACAGTATAGGGATAATATTTGTGTATTAAATATATCTCAATAATGTTACGGTGAAGTGTGTAAAAATAATAATAATCCAGCTGCGAAGCATAACATAACCTTAAGGATCGATATCTTCATTAAAATAACATAAATATGGTTAAATTAAATATTTTACTTAAAACAAAACGTCGGTCAGTAGGAAATATTTTTTTTTTACGGAAACTGAGGCATCGCTACCGCCATCTGTTGTCAAATAGATGAATGTAGATTGACTTATGTTTGTTACGACTTTGTTTGATATTTAATTCTTCGATGTTTTAAAGCGCTATTGTCTATAATTAAATATAGATTACACAGGGACAAATGACAATGACGGTCGCCTGTCCTCTGATATTGGTTAGCACGGGCTAGGGCGGCACACGTCGGTCTAGGGTGGGCGGAATGACCGGTGCGCTGTTTACGAGGCCGTAATTTCTAAAATTCAATACCAGACACCGGCTGCACTTGCACAAAATTTGCTTCTAGGCTTTCCTCGCGGCAACAATACTAATTGTAATTTCAACTAAACATTTAATAAAAAAGGCAATATAAATAGATGACGGTTCTCATTTGCATTGTGTAAATTGTCGTAGAATTTTTAAACCCGTGCTTCAGTGGCGAACCTATATTATTTTTCTTAACTGCACCAGAATGTTTTGACAGGCTTAGGAATGTTAATAATTGTTACATGTAAGTAGGTGAAAAATAATTTAAATGTATTGTATTAACTTTTGTGTATTGTTTTTACTCTACACTCTTGTGTCCGCTCCAGTAATTCGCGATACAATTATTTTAAAACAATCTTTCAACTCAAAATCTATCTCGAAGAACTTGAATAAATATGTTATTTCATAAGTAAAGGTATACTACAGTATAGCCTATAGGCTATAGTTGCTTTTAGGTCTCTTAATATATTATTTCGTATCTCTTTTACGAAAAAAGGATTAGCATAATTTCACGACGTATTTTAATTAAACCTTTCGTCTGCCGCAAACACCCAACGCCGTGGAAAACTATTTTTAAAAACGAAAAACCATAACCAGCATAACCGCCAACATACCAAATAACTCTGCCTTTGGGTCAGTTATAACTTAGTTGAATTAACTGGTTCAGTAATAGTTATTTAATTAGCATATTTGACGTTGAACTTGTTCTATCGCGTGGCAATCCAGTATAGGTGTGTATTTGTTTCAGTGGGTCCCCTGACTGGTGGTGGGCCGGAAATAAAACCCGAAGAGGAGGAGGATCGGGGCGGGTCGCCGCTAGGCCCCGGAGGGCCCTTCAGCTGCAGCCAGTGCCGCGGCGCGTACCCCACGAGGGACCAGCTCGAGAAGCACGAGACGCTGCACTCGCCGAGCACTCAGGTGGATACCCTCAGATATGTCAGTGTACATTGCATTACATTACAACATCATGCCGAGTGAAACGTATAGGTTATAATGAGAAATAGGTGAATAGGATATTCCACGCTCACCAATATTTCTTCTCACTTCGACTGTTTCTTTTTCTTCCTGTCTCTCTCGTCTACTTTCTTTTTACGTTGTACGCAATATTCTACTTTACTGAGACTGGCATAAGCTTCAGAACAATATCAGAATAACAAACACACAATTAATATACAGTTTGTGTATCAAGCAATCTTGATAAATATGTGTTGGTACTTCATTGAGAGAATTTTTGGAAACCACTACCCAAGGTACGCAAAAACAACCATTTTAGTAGCTATGGCTTCCTAAGTAATGCTAGTAGTTGTAGTATGTATTTTTCAGTAGTTAGTAGTAGTAGTGCCGCTTCAGTAGTTTTGTTTGATAAGATAGAAAATACCTTTGGTTACAGACGTGCAACATCTGCTACAAAACCTTTCCAAAAATGAATCAACTGCAGCGACACGCCATGAGTCACAACGAGAGCCCAGATCTTCGTAAATACAAGTGCAATAATTGTGACAAAGCATTCAAGCACAATCACCATCTAAAAGAACACTTGAGGATTCACAGCGGAGAGAAACCTTTTGAATGCTTAAACTGTGGCAAAAGATTTTCGCATTCGGGTTCGTACTCCTCGCACATGACATCAAAGAAATGTCTAGCAATGAATTTGAAAATGGGTAGAATAAAGTCTAACCACAGAGTCTATAATAAAAATGTAAATCCCGGTATAAAACAAGAGAATAACTCGTTGAATGTAACAGAAGAGACAAGCAAAAGCCTAGTACACAACCCAGCTGTGCCAATGCTAGCAAAGTATAAAGAAGCCGCTGCATTTTTTGCATCTATAATAGCTCAAAAACCTACTTACAACCCGGATCCAAATCCAGGTTATCCACAATTATCTAAAGAAACTACGCAGAAAAACGAATTCTTACCTTATAACTTTCCAGCATCATTTAATTACATGCATCACTTAGCTTACCAAGAACATTTAAGCAGAAACATCAAAATGCAATCGATGCATTATATGGAACCAAAAGCTATGGTCGAAGACGCCCTAGAAGAAGAAGATAGAAAGTCCGATAGCAGCGCAGATCTTATTATGGATATAGAAGATGACCACAACGAAACTGCTTCGGAGAGAGAGAGTTGTTCAGACGGAAAGGATTTAAATTCCGACCCGTCTTTAACATTTAACTCGTTGCTGCAATCAGTTAATGCTTCCGTAAATAGACACTTTTTGACCTCAACTTCTGAGGCGTCGTCGAGGGTCGCTAAGAGTATTGTATTTGACGACAAAGAAGATTTCAACGATGAGGAAGATTTAGAGGACAAAGCACGCGAAAAAATCGCAAATTATTCTGATAAGAAAATACGAATGCGCACGGCATTAAGTATTGAACAACAACTAAATTTAAGAGATCATTATAGTCTTAACCCAAGACCAAACAGAGAACAATTCGAAAGTATCGCGCAGGCAGTTTCCCTCGATAGCAGAGTGGTGCAAGTGTGGTTTCAAAACAATAGAGCGAAAGAACGCCGCTCAAACCAAGCGACATCTCTTTTCGATCAGCCTCTTGATTTATCAATAAAAAAGATCGACGACTCGAGCCCGTCCGCATCTCCCGCCTTTGGATCATCCGCAATTTCGGACTCTGAAGAGGCAATGAATCTCAGCCAAAAGTCTTCTCGTAGCACGACACCAAGTCACTCTAACTTCCACAATGCTTATTCACATTCCAATTGCTCCTCGCCTCTTATTGATGTTCACTACTCACCAACTCCTTCTGAATCGTATAGTAAGAATACAGAACCACAAATATCAAATAATCGTCCAATGTCTATAGAAAAGCTACTCTACCCATCTCTTCAAACATACAGCACCGACTCGCTCGGTAGTAATAGACAAAGCTGGCCAATCAACGACCGAGCGATAAGTGACAACGGACCTTCAAATTATGAACAATCTGACAAAGACTTGTCGCAAGCGAAAAATTTTAAAATAAAAGAAAAAGAAAATCGTGATGAGGAACGGCTGTTTGCATGCGATCAATGTGATAAAACCTTTGTGAAGCAAGGTTCTTTGGTCAGACATAAATACGAACACTCAGGTTTGTAATTGATGTCCTTGAAGTCAATCATTTCTTAAGTTAAACCTGGCATGAAACCATAATCATACGATTAAACTTTTAGGTCAGCGGCCATACAAATGCGCCGAGTGCCCGAAAGCCTTCAAGCACAAGCACCATCTGACGGAGCACAAGCGGCTGCACACCGGGGAGAAGCCGTTTCAGTGCTGCAAGTGTCTGAAGAAGTTCTCCCACTCGGGCTCCTACAGCCAGCACATGAACCATCGATTCGCCATTTGCAAGCCGTATCGAGACTGAAGAGTCGTCGCATAAAAAACTCTAAACTAACGTATAATTAGCATGAGACAGGTCACGCGACTAACTGGCGTTAGACCTTCATGCATGTCCTACTAGTGTAAACTTAGTTGTACTTATTTAATATAGTTTAAATAGCATTATTTAAATATAGTTAGGCTATCGAAAACCAAAGAAGTGTGCCAAAACTTAAAAAAATAAGGTTATGTTTAAGATATGCGTCATAATTAACACTTCATTACCAAATAAGATTATAATCAAAGTTAGTATTTTTGCGCGGTATTTTAAATGCTCAAATATTTTAGAGTTATTTATATGTATGATATACCAAAGTTATTCAGACGCAGTGCCTGTACTTTAATACTCACAGTTAAGCATTTTGTGCATTCCATAATATAGACTAAGTCGTGGCCAAGTGTATGTTTCATTATTATTACTTTTTGTTACACTATATTGTTCGTTAACAAGATATTTCTAGATATTTTTTTATATATAGGTATAATAACATTTTACGTCTACACATATAGACATATAGATAGGTATAGTTGGAAAAACCAAAATATAATGAAATTCAGTATTCATGCATGTCCTCGAATGGTTACGAACAACGAATTTAATTATGGTGAAGGGACAATTCATATATTTTTGACCAAACTTAACCTTTAATGTAGCTTAATTGTTAGTGGGTGAAATGATATGAAAAGGCTAGCTAAACCAAAGATAATTTTAGGTATTTACGATACGCATTTGTATATAGGAGGCGGTTTCGTTAGATTTTAAGAGGCATATTGTACTAAATAATTACATTAAAATATTACTTTAAAACTATTTTTGTATTATATTTTTAGATGTGAATTTGTGTTGCCATATTAATTAATACTGCGTAGGTTAATTAAAATCTTGTTGACACGGGACTCGTAGAAAACCTCCAATTAAATGAATATAGTATGTGTGCATGTGAAAAATTGATTATTTATTGTAACAAAAGTGCCATCTTAACAAGCTCAAGTTGGCCAGGTCCCGTGACAAGTCTTCCAATGTATAACTCAATGGTAAATGTATTTTTATTCAAAGGTTTTTTTTATGTTTACACTAAGACAGGTCTATAATGCACCAATTTTAACTGATTTTAAATATAAAAATCATCATATGCAATTGTTTTATTTCGACACTTTGTGGAACCTTTTAAAACTAACAATGTCTAACCATATGTAAAAGGCAGCCTTTTTATCACAGAGTAAGGTAAAAATAATACTTACGTTTTAACTTATTGGTTCCAGCATAATTGTTAATATTTATAATGCACTATTACAGTACCTAATGGATTATTAATTATATTTTGTATTGTTATTACATGAAAATATAAATATTTACGCTAAATGCCGCACAGTTTGAATATGAATTATAATTAAAGTTTAACAATGAGCATTATACAATTGTTATTCTCTTTACAGACCTGCAAGATCTGCCACAAGAGCTTTGCCAACGTGTATCGGCTGCAACGGCACATGCTGAGTCACGACGAGAGCGCCAACCTGCGCAAATTCAAGTGCAATGACTGCGACAAAGCTTTCAAATTCAAGCATCATCTCAAAGAGCACTTGCGGATCCACAGCGGGGAGAAACCTTTCGAATGTGCCAATTGTGGGAAAAAGTTTTCACACTCCGGCTCTTACTCCTCTCACATGACCTCTAAGAAATGCCTGGTCATGAATTTGAAAATGGGAAGAATTAAGCCGAACAACCCCGCGCTGAATCCCGACCGAAGCCCATCACGGAAACGCGCAAACGCGATGGTTGCGTCCCAATTAAAACATAGTATGGCGCCAAGCGGATTCTTACCAATATTGCCAAAGTACAACGAGGCTTTTTTCGCGTCGATGTCTGCGCAGGATCCAAACTATCACAGGCCACCTCTCCCTCAACCGGGACTGAATCCCTTCTACATGCCACCGGGAATGCCAATGAGTCCCGAGTCAGGAATCACTCCCTATAGTTTCCCGGCGTCGTTAAGCCAATTGTTCCAACAACTTGCTACGCAGCAGTATCACCAACGGAAAATGGAGAGCCCTGATCCGAAACAAATGAGTCACTCTTCACAGAACGTGGAGGATCTCATGGAAGAGATACCCGAGGAAGACGATAAACATTCTGAAGGCAGCGCAGAGCTTGTTATGGACATTGAAGAGGATGAGGCTGCAGCGGTTAAGAAGGAACACGAAAATGAAGCTAACGACCTGAGGTTACCGTATCGTAATTATGAGTCCGTCCCTTTAAATAACAATGGCCCCTCAATCGACAATAATAATGGATATAATTTAATATTAGATTCGGTACATAGTTCTGTTAATAAAGATTATTTTAGAGCCAATATGGAAACATTATCACCGATTAGTGGAAACGTTTATCCAAGTATAGACTCTCCACCGGCCCGACACAGCATCGTCAAAGATGAACCGAATGACACCCAGAACTGCGCTAAATGTCATTTGACCTTTGAGAACAAAAATGACTTGATAGAGCACGAGAAGTTACTGTGCGGAAACGTGTTTCGGAAACACGAGGGTTTGGCTGCTCAAGTTGCCGAAACCGTCGCCTTGAATAGATTCGAAGCAGAAATCAGAACATCGATACAAAGTGGTGTCAGCGCGAGTGAAGACGAAGATTTCGGAAAGGACGACCGCGACGATAAGTCCGTCCACGACAACGACAGAAAGATCAGAGTGAGAACTGCACTAAACGAGGAGCAACAGATCATTCTGAGAGCACACTTTGCATTTAATAAGCGACCAAACCGAGATCAGTGCAAGAAAATCGCACACAAAATAGGTCTGGACAATAGGGTTGTGCAAGTGTGGTTTCAAAACTTTCGCGCAAGAGAAAGGCGAATGTGCTTATCGGCAACTCCGTCGGATCAACCCCTGGATTTATCGACGAGAAAGTCCAATATTTCAGTCACTTCCAGTCCGTCGCCTTCCCCTCCGTGCAGCATTTCGGTAACACACTCTGACTCCGAGGAAGCGGTCAATTTGAGCCAAAAGTCATCCAGGAGTACAACACCGTACCGCACTGCCTACGTTAACCCCTATCCGCATTCCAACTGCTCCTCGTCCTCACACACCGACTTCAGATTGTCACCGTCGCCAGGAGAAACTATCGCTGCCCAAAAGCGATCCTTGCAAAAAGTGGCCGTGAATCCACTAATACCAATGGATAAACTTTTACAGTACAACGACATTGCCAATGGCCGATCTCCCATCTTGAACATGCATATGATGGCAGAGCACAGACAAACGGCGAGCCCCTCGTACGATCGGTCCGCTTGGCCGGATGAGGTTCCAGTCAGTCGTGACTTCGACGACGACCACAATGTACTTAAGAAAAGCAAGTTAAAGGGAAACGAGATCAAGGAAGGAGAAGGACAGTTTGTCTGTGACCAATGTGATAAAACGTTCGTCAAGCAAAGTTCACTAGCCCGACACAAATATGAACACTCAGGTAACTTGTATTTTATGTTTACTAATATTTTTAATAAATGTCAGTGTGTTTCTTGTTGAAAAACATGAGTTTAATCTTTCAGGTCAACGGCCATACAAATGCGCCGAGTGCCCGAAAGCCTTCAAGCACAAGCACCACCTGACGGAGCACAAGCGGCTGCACACCGGGGAGAAGCCGTTTCAGTGCTGCAAGTGCCTCAAGAAGTTCTCCCACTCGGGCTCCTACAGCCAGCACATGAACCATCGGTTCGCCATTTGCAAGCCGTATCGGGATTAATCAAAACATGGCCCGAGCTATATCCTCGATAAGACGTTCGGCAGCTTTATACCAAAACACATTCCGTCTATGAAGCGACATGTTGATGGTTAGAATTAATTGTGTGTTAACATAAGCTTGTGCCAAAGAAAAGAAAGCCAAAGATAATGTAATGAAGTGCCATAGACTAAAGATGAAATCTTTTTTTTCAACGTTATCAGTTATTATATTATATTTGACGCTGACAGTATTATATTTTAGCGGAAAACCGTGCAAATATATGAACGAGGTGATAATATTGTAAATAAGTATTTGCTCAACGCCATACAATTTTCTTTCATAAAGAAACGGACGTGCCAAAGTTAGCCGTTTGCTAGAACTTAATCTTTACCAGTACCTAAAGCGTAATACTCGAACTTTGGACATTTAAGTCTATATTTTATTAAAATAATGCCATGTTTTTAATGGAGAACAATAATAATTCGTGTAACTTTTAAATGTAAAGCTCGCTTAGTATAATCGATGTAAATTAATACTCGTAAGCATTTTAATGTTTCGCTAGTTTTAAATTAGCGTAGCCTAAAGCATTCCAGGAAAGGAACTCGCCCCGGTTCCCCAGCGTGTTTCTCGATCACTTCCTAATATTATGGTTTAATGTGCTCCGATTATTATTGTGTAAATAGTTTCGTAATAAAGGGCTTTGGTGTAAATAAAAAGCTTAACACCAACGTACAATGGATATTATGACAATAATAAACAGCCACTTAACGGATGAACAAGTAATAAATGCTTAAACGACTCTAGATAGGTAATTATGTATTTATATTAGATGTAACAATCGGTTTACTATCCCACATTCGCAACAGGATCGTCACACTTGTTCAGACTATAAAACGCTATCGATATTTCTAATATTAATTTCAATTTTAAAAATGTCCGATACGAATATATAACAAGAACACAAAGTTCCTAAGCAAATTGTAGCATAAGGACTAGCTTATAATGTTTAATTACTATGTGTAAAGCTAACTTAAAAAGGTTTCCATGCAACGAATTACTGTAATTTTTTTACAAACAATGCATCTTATTGTATTATATCATAAATTAACAGATTTTCAGGCACCTTAATTGCCAGGCCTTAGCACGAACTTGACAACAGTCGTTCCTTACTTCCTCCGTGTTAGGGCCTGCCTAGTAGGGTCTACGGCGTCGTCCTTAAATAACTTGTACAACCCGTGACTGAATATTGCATTTTAAATTTAACTTCGAATAATAGGTAGATATACTTAATTGACGTTCGTTGTAATTAAAAGTGGTGGGCTAGAGAAACCAAAGATTAATTTACTCGTACGAAGACGCGGGCGCCTGTAAATAAAGCCGTCGTCGTTAGATGTAGTTTAGCGAAAAATATAATAACTAGACGTTAATGTTAAGAGAATACGTTTATTTTTATTGTGAAACATTCGCGTATTATGTGTAAGTAAAAGTTAATATGTACTAGTGTTGTGTTGGAATACTTATAATGTTGCGGAGAACTCCCGAGCCGCGGTTGGGAACGGCGACCGGCGACCGACGACCCGGAGCACTCGCCACTGTTACATCAAGCTATTTCTAAATTGTTAAACTTACCCATAGATTAACAAGTGTTAAAATATTGCTGATATAAATTATAAGGTAAAATTCATTTTACTTGATATTATTACAATGTATATTGAATTTATGAATATTAAAAATATAATGATATATTAATATATATTGACGATTCATCGCTAAATGTATTTTATTTGTTATGAGAAACCCTTTTCTTTTATCATACAAGTTATGTTAATCGTTGTTTCCATCATTCCATTCACTAACACCAATATTCTTGGGTGTACTATCGATGTGATTGGTTTGGTGGATTATTAAAAATTCTTGAATTGAAAAGTTAATTAAATTTATTTTTCTAACTTTGAGAATGCATTTAAAAAAATGTTGGGACAGTAATTAGATGCCGACACCCAGTATAAAAATGCCCGAGAACCGCAACAAGGACCCCATTAGAAAACATTGCGATATGCTTATCGGTCGAGAGACTTCATTAACTCACTAAGGGCCTGTAATGTAGCTTTACTTATTTGTAGCTGCAGCTAATAGATGTCGCTAGTTTTAATGTTATCTGGGTATACGTCATTCACGAATGACGATCCACGTCTTCATATAGACAGCAGTTCTAACTTAATAATCTGTGTCTGTCAAGAACCAAAACTTAAGACTCAAATTTCTCTACTTTTCTCACAATTCAATTACTTTTTTGAGAATTGAATTTTGAGGATTTCTCGTATGTTAAAAATTATTAAATATAAGTAACTTTTAACAACCTACCAGAAATTGACCAGAGGAAAACGATTGTGATGAATTTAACATCTCTAAACTAGAATCATTTTTATATCAAAATCTTTATTTTTAAGTTATTATGGGTGGAAAATCGAAACAAAGTCAAAGAACTAAAAATAATGCCAGAGTAAGTACTTAAAATAGTATAAATAATGGTTGTTACTGAAAGTGTACGTTAATTAATAAATGAATTTGTAAATATACAAATTAACATTGTATCCTAATTTCCAGCCATCAAGTAGTGGGCGCAGTGCAGAACTGCTTAATAATGTTATACATACAGACTCTGTGTTTGGAGCACTAAGCACAGGAAAAATGGTGCCTGCTTTATTTCCAACTATGTCACCAATTACTGATAGTAGTTTATCTAATGAGTTTATACTAGCCTTTAAAAAACTTAACAAAAAGGACCCTATAACCAAAACAAAGGTAAACTATTTTGTTCTCTGACTATTTCATTGTTCTGATCAACTGTAATAAAAGGTTATCTTAATATTATAATATAATAACACCAACAGAATGTTGTTTGGCTTGGTGCCTTCCATATAAATTTATCATTAAAAATCATTGTATCCAGCCACATTAAATTTGTTTCAATTAGGCATTGCAAGAACTGTTGGATTTAATTAATAAGAGCGATATAGAGGAGGTGGTGGCCTCTCTACCCAATTGGACAGTCTTTTACCTGATGCTGACTGTTGATAACGATCGCAAAGTACGGGAACTCACACAGGTACATTCAAAGAGTGATTAATAACTAACTATTCTTGCTTATTTTTTATTTCAAACTTAAACATTCTCTCCAACAACTTTGAATGTGTATTATAATGGCTTTAAATTATCTGTTGACACATTTACACTGCAGGCCTGCAATGGGGCAATATTCAGCCGCTGTGGACGCAGAGCAGCCCCTCATGTACGCCGACTGTTGCCTGTGTGGCTCCTCGCAGTGCACGATGACTATGGCCCCTCCAGACACACAGCGTCCACACATCTCAACGTAAGTTCATGCTATTTTTATTTGTTAACTTATCTATTTTTGTTTCGTCTCAGTAATATTGAATGGGTATTTTGATAATGACCTATCTGACTGCCATCTTTATACGATTGCAGACTACATTTCCAGGACAAAAGTTGTCTGAGGCCATAGCGTTTTGCAAGTCAGAGATCTTTGCTCTCATCCTGGACAATCTCACTGGAAACCCGGAAGCAGTGCTGAACAAGAAGTAAGTAATGAAATAAGGAATATGGTTAAAGCATTGTTGTGCTTCTGCTACACTGTGGCTTGGGTGCACAGGATGGAAGCGCCGGAGGAGAGGCAGGCTGCGGCGGCGCGAGTGCGAGCGGGCAGTCTCGGCGCCCTGGGCCTTCTGCTGCAACTGCTGCCTTCGCACCTCGACCTGAGCGAGCAGCTGCAGCCGTTGCTGCTCGCCGCGCCCTTCTGGAAGCTGCACGCGCACGACGACCATCACGTCAGGTTACGATTGAATCTTTGGCGTGTTTTTGTAGTTGATTGAACGTCTGTAACATTAACCCTATCATTGCTTAGGGCGGCGTGGTTCGAAGCCGCCGGGCGTCTGATCGAGCGCGAGGGTGGGCGGCTGGGCGAGGTGGTGGGCGGGCGGATGAGTGCGGCTATCTTGGCGCAGCCCGAGAAAAGACCCGACGTGGCAGCCGCTCGCTGGGGCGCGCTGCTGCTTCTGCTGCGGGTTGAGGTCGCTCTTCACGCACTTTAAATTCGCACTTGTGGTGGTGTTTACTGAAAGGTTAACGGTTTTGAAGGCTGTTACAGGAGTGGCAGCAGTGGATGAAGAAGAAAGATCTTCTCATCAAAAGGTGGCTCGACACCATAGAGAACGGTAAGACCGCGAAGAAGCTGTAGGAGAGAGCGGTGGTGGACGGGGAAGTGATCTCGGCGTGTCTCTTCCAGGCGCTTGGGGTGACGCGAGCCTGGGCGCGGCCATCCTGCTGCCGCTGCTGGCGCAGTTGCCCGAGGACTTGGCGACGAAGGAGCTGCACGGAGACCTGCTGAGGGCGCTGTTCGCCGGGTGAGTCATCGGCGCGGGGAGGGCTCGGGGCGGCGGCGGCGGCGCGAGGGTGGCGTGCGCTCTTTGGGCTCGGCCAGGCGCAGCGCGTCCACGCACTCGGCCACCCGCTTCTCGAGGCTCTTGATGTACAGGCGCGCGTTGGCCTCGCTGGCCTCCAACGAGCCGCCCAGCAGCTTGAGCAGCGGCAGCGCGTCGCAGCGGGAGGCCGCCGCCAACGTCCGCACCTGGCCCAGCAGCTCGGCCGCCGCCCGCTTCGTCTTGGCGCAGGTCGCCCGCAGGCGCTCCCCGGCGGCTGCTTGCTCGCGCAGCGTGGCCCGCAGCGCCTCCAGGCTGTCCTGCCGCACGCAGAGCTTGGCGCGGTGCTTGGCGTGCTCCTCGGCGACGTTGGCCTCGAGCGCCCGCACGTTGTCGCTCAGGTTCTTCAGCTCGCTGTTCACCTCGTTGACGTAGTTGAAGAGCGCGTAGTTCTCCTCTTCGCGGCGCCCGAACTCCTGCATCAGCCGCTCCACGTCCTCCTCCCCGGCGTACTCGCCAAGCGCGTCCAGGATGTCGACGTAGTTGTTGTGCGTCCTAGTCTCCATCTCCCGGCGCTCGAGTCGCTTCGCCTCGGCCTTCGCGTCCGCCGCCGTCAGGCGGACGGTGCCCTTGGTGCGCAGGAACTCTTCCAGCTTCAAGCTGTGGTCGAGCTGTCGTCGAAGCTCCCGGACTTCGAGGCGGTGTCTCCTGTGGTCGACGGCCGATTTCTCCTTCAGCGCGTCCAGGCGGGCGCACCATTCCTCGCGCTGGTCGTAGGTGCCGATCGCCTGCTCGACCAGCTCCAGTATCTGCGCCTTTCCCTCCGTGGCCCGCCTCACCTGGCTCCTCCACAGGCCGTTGAAGGATTGGCGGTCGCGAAGCAGCCGGTCTATTCGCAGGCGCATGCCGTAGTTGTCGCTGTTCACGGAGTCGAACTTGGTCATCGCGGTGTTCAGCCTGTTCTCCAGCCGAGAGACGACGGTGCGGTCGCCGGCCTCGCCCTCTCCCCCCGCCGCCTTCGAGCGCAGTCGCTTAATCTCCTTCTGCACCTGGCGCGAGAGGAAGTCCAGCTCGGCGACGTTGGCGCGGGAGTCCCGAACGCGCGTCGCCCAGTCGTCGTGCTCGGCGAGCAGCGCCCTGACGCGGTCTCTGGAGCGCAGCAGGGCGGCCGTCCCTCTGGCCTTTCTCAGCTGCTCGCAGACGCGCTCCAGGTCCGCGGTCAGGACGCGCAGCTGCCCGCGCTGACGCCGCAGCCCGGGGCGCGCACTGCGACTCACGGAGTCGCGGTCCACCTCCATGACGCGGAACTGTCTCTGCAGCTTGGACAGCTCGTCCTCTGCCATTTTCTCCATTTCCATTTCGTCTGCGGGCGCAGACATGCTTGCCCCGATCGCTCGCTCACTCGCGGCCGAATTGAGGATGCGGTTCCGTTGGATCGATCGCGCCGAGCAGCGAAGTCGTTTGGTCGATGCGGAACGAACGACGCGAGTGAACGACTAGTGAACGACTAGTGAACGACTAGTGAACGACTAGTGAACGAACGTTTCGTAACCGTCAAATATTACATTTGATCGAAGTAAAATGATTGATTCCTTTGTTTCAGCCTGACACTAAAGAGTATACTGAATTCCAAAAGTGAGCGTCAGATTTGGACCACTTGCATCGCGGACTGCCTCAGGCTTCTCTCGGGGCAAAGGAGCGACTGCGTCATCGAAGTGGTGTCGGCGGCTCACAGGACGTGGCTGCAGACGATATTCGCGGTGCCGGAGCCCCCGGTGCGCTCGCCCCTGGTCAGGCACTCGGTTGGCCAAATGGCCTCCCTGGTCAAGTATTGGATAAAGCAGTCCACCGCGACGAAGGCCGACGTCTACGACAAACTGATTAGAAATTTTTGGCAAAACTTCGGCGCGACGCTCGTGGCGCAGGCCGAGGCCGTTTCGACGCTCGATGACGACGTCCAAGCTCTGCTGACCGTGCACGCGATCGCCTTCGAGGCGTTGAGTTCGGGCGACGGCGACAGGAAGAAGGCGCTGCGGTTCGACGACGAGCCGGAGTCCCTGGCCGACGTCCGGGTCGGCGACGACGAAGCCGTCGCGGAGCGTTTCAGGCACGGCGTGACGGAGCTGCTGAGCGCCGGCTGCTGCGCCTGGCTGGAGTGCGCGGAGAAGAAGGAGATGCGCGCCGTGTTCCCGCCGCTGCTCGCGGCGCTGCGGCGGCTCGGGACCGAGGAGGTGTTCGCCAGAGTTGCCCAGGCGAGGGTCGGCGGAAGCCCCCACGCGCTGTACGAGCGCAGTTGGCGCGACTGGCTGCGGGGCGACACGTTGCGCTGCCGGGAGCTCGTGCAGCTGCTGTTCCTGGTCGCGACCCACTTCACCGACCGGGAACTGGAACTCACGTACGCTTCCTTCGACGGGGTGCGGGCCTTTTTCTTATCTCCGTGTCTATGGTGTGCGTCAACGTTGAGTGTGTGTGGAAATTCCGCAGATGCCGCCGGTGGTGGTGGAGTGGGCGATGTGCGCGTCGCTGGACGTGCGGCGGAAGGCGACGAGCGAGTGGCTGCGGGGCGGGCTCGTGGCCGCGACGCTCGTCTCGCTGAGCCGCCGCCGCCGCCCCGAAGCGGACCGACTCGTGCTGGCCTGCCTCGCGCCTCGCGACGGAGGTGACCTCCCCCGACACCGATTCGGTCGCGCGACTGGAGCGAGCGAGTCTGACGCCTGTCTCTCGATTGCAGAGCTGCGCGTGAGCGAAGAGGCCGTCCGCGGGGTGGTGCGGGCGCTGAGCGAGCCTCCCGTGCGCCGGCCGGCAGCCGACGACCTCTGCCGGGTGCTGGCCTCGTCGGAGTGCGCGGCCGTCGCCCTCCCTCTCGCTGAGCTGCTCTTCGACCGGAGCCTCGACGCGGTCGCTAGTCCAAATTGAATTTATGCATTGACATTATCCAATTTGTTGACCAAAATCCTGACTAAACGCATTCAACAGTATCTGACGAACGACGAGGGAGAGGAGACCGAGGCAAGAGGAGAAGACGAGGACGAAGGCTGGCACGACTACTGCGGGTCCCTCGCGTCTCATGCGCAGCGCCGAGTGCACGCTCTGCTGCTGGATTCGTGAGTCGCACTTCCCTCGCAACGTGGCGAGTCTCGTCGCAAAGGAAATGCATTTGAAATCTGTTTCAGAGAAGAGAGCCTGGACGTGGCGCTCGTGGAGCACTGTTCCTCGCTGTGCGCACCTTTGCTGGCGGCCGGCGACTGCGTCGAGACGGCGAAGCGCCTGCTCGCCGTGGACGCGGAGAGCTGCTGGAAGGCGGTTCGCGCCTTCGCCCTTCGCAAGGACTGCGTGTTCGGGCACCTGCTTTGCCCGCTGCTCGAAGACGCCCACGCCGAAGGTCTCTCGGAGATCGTCGAGACAGACGACGAGAGGGAGTTGGAGTCGGGCGTTTTGGTGCCATTCGCGCGCGTGCTCGCCTTTCGCGCGGCTCTGTTGCGCCAAATGCTGAAGGCGGAACCGCCGCTGCGCGAGGGCGCGCGCGACTCCTACGCGCAGCTCTTGCACGACGCCGCCGTGCTGGACTCCCTCTGCGAAGGATACGGCCACGTAAGGGCCCTTCGAGCCGCTAAGCCAGCTGCCACGATGCACTTGCTGAGCGAAACTCCTTTTCCAGGCTTCGTTCTTTGCGATCTTGAAACGCTGCAAGAACTACTTGGACTCCACAATCGACGAAGTGACTCGGCTACTTCGAGAGGAAGAGGAAACGCGAATAGCGGAGACTCTGACTCGGCGGGCCTTAGACGCCGGCCACTATTGGGCCTTCGCCCGCAGACGGTACCTGAGCGTCGGGAAGCGAGGCGACAGCGGAAGTGATGAACTCGTTCCAGATCCGTTCTTGCTGGACGAGATCGTGACGTACACCGGCTTATTCCACACGGCACAGGTAATTCTCATTGCACAGTCTTCTCTCTGCGAAATGACCCCACTTGGAAGCTCACTTTTATTTATTAATCCCTAGGCCCAAGGCGGAGTCCGCGGACGATACTTTTCGGCGATCCGAAGCTGGTATTTGGCGCAGGACTTCGCCCCCGAGCGCAAGGAGCTGTTCGTGCGCAAGCTGATCCATGCGCTGCCGTCGCTCAGCCTCGGGCCCGTCATGGACGACTACTACGAGTACTGCGAGAAGAAGATGTTCAACGACAGGTAAAGCCCTCGTCTCTTCTTCGCCCTTCGCTCGACGGAGACAAGTGAGATGGCCGTGTCCCCAGAGAGTACTGGAAGGTGTCCTGGAGCGTGGTGAGCTGCGAGAGCGGCGTGCTGGACCTGTTGCGCGAGGTGGTCGAAGCCGGCGCCTGGGAGCTCGACGCCGCCACCTGGGACTTTGCCAACATCGCGCTCTGCTCGACGCTGGCCTCCTTGGCCCGCACGCCCTCCGACCTCCTGCCGCGTCCCAAGGTGAGGCCGACGACCCCGGCGGGCAGTTTCTCGACTCGGCCCCCGCTCAACCCCGCTCACGCCGGCGTCGGCTTGCAGGTGGCCGCGATGGGCAGGGCGGCGCTCGGCCTGTTCGCCAGCGTGGCGGCCTTCGTGGGGCGCATTCGCGCCGAGAGCGAGCGTCGCACGCCGAGCGCGCACGTGGCCTCGCTGCCCGACGAGTGGCGCGACATCTTCGCCCCCGCCGCCCACACCGACGTGCTGACGCTGCTCGTCCGCCTGCTGGAGTGCGGCGGCGAGCGGCCGACGGCGGCCGAGGCGGCGCTGGCGAACGCGACGGCGGCGGCGCTGCCCTTCGTCCGCTGGGAACTAGCGGCCCGACGAGACGCCGACCTGTCGCTGGAGCGGCTCAGTGGCGCCGCGCTGGCGGCGTTGTCGCGTGACCTGTGGGCGCCTGCGCACCACCTGGCCTACGCCGCCCTCGCCACCCTCGCCAAGCCGCTCGTGCTCCAAGATGGTAACTTTGTGGTCGTTCGTTTGGCGTTCGGCACCAAACGGAGGACGCCTCGGAAGCTCACGTCGCAATTACTTTTCAGTGGCCAAGTTGAAGTCGGCCAGCGAGAGAGAGGGCGAGGAAGAGGACGCGAAGGTTTCCCTCTCGCTCCAGGCGCACTTGACGGCCTTGAAGGGAGGCGTCGACGCTCTGCTGTCGGACGACAAGTGAGCTCGAGTTTCCATTGGGAAAAGCCGAATCCTCATTTCCATTACAATAAAACGCAACCTTTCCAGGCGCCAAGGAGAGGAGCCCCCGGACGAATGGAGACGCTTTGCTCGGGGCTTCCTTCTGACCTCGCTGGCCGCCCTGCTGCAAGCGGATCTGGCCGGGCCGGATCTCGTGCACCACTACATCCAGTGCCTCGGGTGAGCCTCGCCCGTTCGCCGGACTCGGGGAGCTTTGGAATTGGGGAAATGCTGATGCTTCTGTTGCAGAGAGAACGAGGTCGTCGGGGGCGTGGTGTCGGTGGCCATGCGGGCGCTGCCGGCGGAAGTCAAGCGCGCGACGGCCCAGGAAGGCGGAGCCCTGTCGGCCCGCCTCGCGGCGTATTTCACCGCCGACCACGCTCACGTCGGGCCGGCGGCGGAGGCCGACGAGCGGGCGGCGCTGGGGCGCGTGGCGTGCCGCGTGGTGCTATGCGCGGCGAGGAGCGCCGGCGCCGCCGTCCGAGCGCACTGGAGCGCCTCGAGCCCCCGCAGCGCCGACGCGCTGCGCCGCCTCGTGGTGCTCGCCGTGGCGCCTCCTCTGCTGGAGGAGCAGCTGCGGCGCCTGCGGGAGCGCGCGCGAGACCTGGAAGACGTGGAGGTGACGGTGTCGCGCGGCGGCGGCGCCGTCGAGGTGCGGGCGAGCGCGCTCGTGGAGGAGCGCCGGGCGGAGCTGACGGTGACGCTGAGCGGCGCCCACCCGCTGGAGCCGCCGCGCGTGGAAGCGCCGCCGCAGCGGCCGCTGGGGGCGTCGCAGCTGCACTGGGTGCGCGTGTACCTGGCCTACCAGAACGGCTCGCTGGCGTCGGCGCTGCGGCTGTGGAGCGAGGCGCTGCGCAGCCGCGTGGACGCCGCGGCGCAGTGCTACATCTGCTACTGCCGCCTGCACCCCACCACGGCGCGGCTGCCCAACGTGCCCTGCCACACCTGCAACAACCGCTTCCACTCGGCCTGCCTCGTGAGTGCTGCGACACGTTTCCTCCGACGATGCTTCTCGTTCACTAATGAACATTCTTTTGGTTTTTCAGCGCAAATGGTTCAAAACCAGCAAGAAGTCCAATTGCCCACTTTGCAGAACCGTCTTTTAGCTGCTGCTGGGCATCTCTTCGAATTCTACTTTGTTCCCAATAAATTGATTGATTTGAAACCGAGTTTTATTTTGTGTTTACTCGCTGCATGTTAAATGCTTGACGATCTTTGTCTCCTGAGCGTGAGTAATGAATACAATCTGCTAAGATGCTGAGACTCATATAATAAAAATAGCCAACTCTATTAAGTCTAATTTTCCAGTTCCAAGGTTGCAGGGTTTCAGCTTTGAATTATGTGAAATTAACTAAATGTTATATTTAAACAAAACATCGGACACTAATGTGGGTGCAGTCCACCTATTTTGAATAGTTCAACTCTAACAGTCGGAACCTTTAAAATAAACTTGGCAACTTTACATCAGGGAACATAACAAAGAAAAAAAACCATACTTGTTTTTAAACAGGGTGAGACAAATATTGTTACAAACTAGAAACCATTTTCTATTTTGAACATGTTCTAAGATTTTTTAAATCAATTCTGTGCCAAAAGATCTACTGATACCAAACAAGCTAAGCTTGTTTATCAAACAGAGTGATTTGTCGTTAAATGCAGAAGACATGAAAGTAATAAAAAAGCCGCGAGATGTGGATGAATGCAAAAGCTACTGCTGACATAGGAAGATGGTGTAAATTGTAGTCAGAATAAGTTGGTTTGAAACATTTTCCTTAAAAGTATGATTGCCCTTCACCTTTAAATGCACTATATACAGAAAACCTTAACAGCAGGTCAAGATAATAGATTTGGGAATCTACAAAATTGTTAACATCTCACAAAAGTCAAATCATATTATTTTATTTGTTACTTTGGTAGTGTTGTTTGGAGCCCCATATGACTTAAGGAATACCCCAAGTTTGTGAAGGCAAAATTATGGTGTAATTATCTACCCAATCGCATTTATTCTTGAAAATTTATTTGTATGTGTGTTGATGGTTTGCCAAACCAAGAAATGGATAAGCAGAAAAAAACGTTTAAAGTCAATACATTACTTTAATGATATTCCTGATTACAATAAGTATAAATGAGATCATTGAATAGGTGCTCGAGTCTTTATATAACTCAATAATAAATAGTTTAAATAGCTTAATACTGATGAACCGCTTACTGGTATATGCTTGTTACAATGTTATCAGGTTGTGCAAGCCTGGTACTGAAACAGTCTTTTAGTTAGTCATAAAACCTGGCAAAATACCAGCTCAGAATATCTAATGCATACCAGCTACTACGATAACATTGCAACTCATTGTAAGAGTTTTCTCATACAAATGTTTAATGTGCATTTATGTTTTGATTGATCCAGTCGATGTCCTCGTAGAAACGTGGGTCACTCACCAAAAGTGAAGTACGCTTATAGAAGAAGTAATAACCAGGCGCCACTGCAACAATTATTACATTTGCAACAGATATTTCGTATTTTGGTAAATTATTCAGTTTAATTTAACAATAGCAATATTACTCACTGCATCTTTGAAGCGTAAACAAGACCATAACAAGTGGTTTTGAGATGGATTCTGTCTCATCCCACTTTTCAATAATCCACACAGATTGTAGTGCAATGGATAGCAAAAAATACACTATGGTCACTATTGCAGCCACTCTGAACTTGCGAATCAAAACTTCCATTAATCCAGCCTGCATTAAATTAAGAAACAATGACATGGCTCAAACTCTTCAAAATAAATGATTTTAAGAAATTAAGATGGCAGTGCAGGGCACAAAAAAGCACACGCAACTTACTTGGAAAAGGTATGTGGAGAAAAATGATATTAGAATTGATGTTATTGCCAAGACCAGGCACAAATCCTGAAAACTAACAAAAAAATTATAGGTCAATTATAAAGTCAAACAATAAACAAATGTACAATTTTCTTACAAGAACAACAGAAGAAGTCCACCACGGCTTTTTGGGAATAGACTCCAACAATTAAATAACAAATCACAACACATAAATAACATCTGAAACACCAAACATGTCGAGTATCTAGGCACTGATACTTTCATGTTGCCTTCAAAAAATTATGATATGGAATTGTTTGCATATGCCTTAATAATAGCAATCAAACCGACAATATTTTGTTTTAAATGTAACATATAATCATATTCAATAATAATAATAGCGAATAAAAAGAAAATTAATTCTCATTTTCGATGTTAATTCAAATGTTTGAAATGTCGATTAACATTGAAGTCGAACAATGATGAACACAGATGATAAATGTAATTAACAATTATTAATATCTACGACTACAGACGATACCAATCAATTTCGTCATTTGCCACAGAATGAAAAAAATATAAAAAGCGCAACAAAAGAGATAATAATAAGGCCTTCGCCGTAGGCGATAGGAGTAACAGTGTAAAGTATACAACTTATAAAAGAATAATATGTATGAAATTGGTTATCATAAATAGGATTAAATATGTACTATAAATGAATGAGAATTACTTATGAGAAGATAATTTTGTTGGTTTAAAATATAAGCCTCTAAATTATTTCCCGGTTATGTTGAAATGGGAGCCTGATTAAATGGCAATTAATATGTTATATATTGGATCCCGGCGGAATAACTAACTGGTGAGTGGTGACTTATTTTGTGTGTGCGCTGAGTGCTGGCTCAGTTTGTTAGCAACTTGCAAAAATGAACAACTACTGAAGGAAAATTAATGTATTTTAAATCTACCATCTAATAAAATATATAAACTTAATATTTATGTATTAATCATATTAGGTCTAGGACATATTTTATATAAATAGTGTGGAAACACCTGTGGAAACAATTTTGTGTTAAATTCTTAATCTGTGGAAATTTTAAAGTTGCAGCCTAGAAAGGTCAATAAATAAATTGAAAAAAATGTTATTTATCATGCTACTTTAAACTTTATAGTATTTTATTATATCACGAATAAATTTTTATGCACATTCATGTAAGTTTAACAAGTAATCAAACTTAACTCAATGATCAAAGTGTTAGTAAAGTTAAATAACTTCCGCCATTGGCAGGAAAAGGAAGTATATTATAGAAATTTCAGAAGTTCAATATCCATATCCTGTTTGGCAAGATGGTTTTTATCAATATTTAGTAAACACTATAGACTAGATTTGAAAAAATAGTTTTTGCAATACTTTATTAATATAAGGAAACCATATATTTATAGTAAAATCTTGACCTCAGCTGTACACCCAAATAAAACAATGAATCTTTTAATAAAAACACTATAACAAACTTAAGTTTAGACCTTTAACATTATCCTAAGGATTTTCTAATAAATAGCAGCTAATGTTTTATTTTGTATTGTATTTGCAATCAATTACAAACATTTTATTAAAGCGAAGACCAGTAACAAATCATACTTAGATGCTATGTTAGTTTTCCTAGTGATTAAAAGCAACTACTTTGAGTCACAAAGCAGCACCTTAACATTAGGGTTTAATTCTTTGAGATCAATTAAGATTCATTGTTGGTTGTTTTGCAGAAAGCCAAAAGCAGACTATGCTGTTTAGTACAAGATGAGTTCAGAGCTGTGTTCTGAAGATGTAGTTCAACTTACTTCACCGCCGGTGCTCCCCGTAAGTTCTGCTCACTTCCTTTCTTTCATTTATTAAAATAAAAAAAGAGGACAAAAGCCTTTCTTTAAAGCAATGGGAGAGATTTGTTGTTGTTGATAGACTATGATTTTATCTACTATTACAGCGCATTAATTTTTAATTGTCAGTAGCACAATTTTCAATCAAAGAGCAGCTATCGAGATTCTTGCTGGTTCTTCTCGGTAGATGACTGCCTTCCAAATGGTGGTAGTGCAAAAATTTACGATTCAAAAGTGTCTTTATAAAGACCTACTTGAATAAAGATGTTTTGAGTTTCGAGTTTGATTAGTCAATGACGACAGGGCGGGCGCGCCGGGCAGGCCGCAGGCGGGGTGGAGCTGGGGCGGCGGCTGCTGCTGGCGGCGCGAGCCGGAGACACGGCTCTGGTGCTAGAGCTGATGGCGGCCGGCGCGCCCTTCACCACGGACTGGCTGGGCACCTCCGCGCTGCACCTCGCCGCCGCCAACGACCACGCCGACACGTGTGCGGTGCTTCTGCGCGCCGGTGTCAGCAGGGACGCGCGCACCAAAGTGGAGCGCACGCCGCTGCACCTGGCCGCGCACGCGGGCCACGAGCGCGTGGTGTCGCTGCTGCTGGCGCACGGTGCGCCGCCCGACTGCCGCGACATGCTGCGCATGAGCCCGCTGCACTGGGCGGCCGCCAGGGGTCACGAGGCCGCGGCCGTGGCGCTGCTGCGAGCCGGGGCCGACTCGGCGCTGCGCTGCAAGTTCCGGAAGCGCCCAAAGGACCTGGCGCTGCGCCGCGGGCACCACGCGCTCGTGGCGCTTCTGGCCCGCGCGGAGCTGGACGCCGCCACGGGTGGGTGTTCCGTGCGGCGGGGATCTCTCGGTTTGCCCAAGGCACAAGTCGCCATTCACGTTTTGCAAATGTGTTGCAGACCAGCTGGTGCAGGAGAAGAAGCCGTCGCCCGAAGTGGCCAAGGAAATGCCCGGTACATCACTCGATTCGCTTATTTTCCTCATGTCGTACGAACGTTCATATGGAGCCCTGTTTTGCAGCACAAGCGATGAAATCTCCCACGAAGCTGCAGGAGGACAAGTCTGGCGGATCGGAAACCAAAAACAAGGCAAGTCACGAGTTGGGTAGAGAGAGTTCACGCCTCGGCCTTTGCGTAACGGCGATCTGATCTGTGCCTCAGGCGGCGGCGGCGCTGCTGCGGCGGCACGGCATCACCCTGCTGCCTGCGGACACGGGCAGCACGCTGCTCACGGCGCTGCAGAGCGGACGCACTGTGGGCCTCTCGGGTAAGCGGCACCTTTTGCTGGCCACTGTCGCTGTGTACCCTGCAGCGGTATGACCCTTTGTTGCGAGCAGACGCGGGCAAGCTGCTGCTGAAGGAGAGCGGCGGCGGGTCTCCGGGGGGCGGGAGGCCTCTCAAGATCGTGCTCAACAGGAACAACCTCACTCGCCTGGTGGCCGTGGCGCCGCCGCGCGGCCAGACCGAGCGGAGGGAGGAGGCGCGGGCGGAGGGGGGCTGCGGCGCCGGGTGTGGCGCGCGGCGGGAGCTGGCGGCCGTGAGGGCGGCGCTGGCAGCCCTCACGGACCAGCTGGCCGCCGCCCAGCGCCGCCTGGCCGCCTTGGAGGGCTCCGACCGGGGCGCCTAGTGTTGAATAAAACTCTCTTTGGAACTCGTTCGTTTAATTTACTCGTCCTGAGGACAACAATGCGATGATCCGTCGTGGTAAGTCCGCCATCAGTGATGGGAGCGCGTCCTCGCCTGCAAAACTTCTCGGAACTGGGCCAGGATGTGGTTCTCCCTCTTGGCTCGCTCCTCCTTGCTGAAGGCGGCCAACGCGCGTTTCTCGTCCGCCGAGTAGATCTGGTTCTCCTTCCGGATCCGCACCGCTTCCATCCTCCGATGTCTGAAAGCAAAGAAAAGATGAGGAGGTGGTCGAGGCGCAAAAGTCGCTCCGCGCGGAGTACCCACCTGCTGCCGCTCATGACGTAGCCGACGGACTCGTAGGAGGCGATCTCGTCAGACGTGAGGCCAATCTCTCCTCGGCGCGGGATGCGCTTGCCTTCGGCCACGTAGGCCGCCATGGCGGCGCCTTCTCCCGGCAGCAGCGCTCGGCCGAAGTCCTTGTGGCCGAGCTGCGGCCCCGACCGGGGCGTGGGCCCGATGACCTCATCGCCCCTCACCTCCGCCTCTTTGCCCCTCTCCACCCACACCTCTTCCTCGCCGGAGCTCGACTCTTCGCTCGAGTTTCTGTGTTTCTTTTTGGCTTTCTTGCGAGCTTTCTTCACCTTCTTCAACTTTTTTTTTAATTTTTTCAACTTCTCTTTTGTCCCTTTGCTTGACTTTTTACTTTTTTTCTTGTCTTTACTCGTTTCGGAAGCGTTTGAATCAAGTTCTTCTTCAGAACTGAAAACGTCAGTTAAAACATGGTTTGAGAAATGGGGTCAACCATGCATTTGAGTAGATCTCAGCGGGCACCATTTCCCTGATTGAGTTTTCTTTATTTTAGTAGTATAACAAGCATTATAATAAAGTATGGTTTGATTTGAAAAATCATTTACTCTTATAATGATTGAAATGAGTACATGCATTTATTTTTATACAAATTTAGAAAATAAATTAGATTCCGTGGCATTTGATTGTAATTCAATCACCAATAGCTCGTCGGTTAATAGCTAAATAGCTGTTAAAATTTACTGATCTTTTATGCCTCATTATATTAAATAGTCCTAAAATTATATAGATTGGTCACTTGAAGAGAGTCGAGCCATTTCACAATTGAATCATAATTAAATACCTCATCTGTTGTTGTAACATATTCACAAGACTCACTCAGGCCTTGATGGAGATTTGCCCCAAATAGAAGAGACCCCGACTTCTCCGATTCTCTCCCTTTCTTCTCTACGAGCATCTAAAAATTCTTCTTCTTGTGGTTTGTACCGGCCTCGTGCAGCTGATCCTCCACCACCTAGACCTTGAATTAAAAAACTATATATTCAATATATTTATTTAAAATAAAGTTTAAGTTTGAATAAATGATTGACAATTAATTGATATTATTACCTTGGTATGCTTCTTATGCCTCTTCCTATACACTCACAGTGCATAAGACTATCTTACAACACTACCATTTTACAAAAAAATAATACAGTTAACTAAGTATTTAAATGAAATGCCATAACTAAATATCAGAATGTAAGAAACACCTCTTCAACCTAAATCTCTCATCATTAAATAGCAAGTCAGTCTGTCTTACCTCCCCCGAGGCCTCCACCTTCGCCCTGTCGAAAAGAGCTTCTTCCTCTATTTCGATCTTTGCTTCTGTCTCGATTCCGGGTTCGATCTTCTCTGCTTCTGTCTCGATCCCGGGTACGATCATCTCTGCTTCTGTCTCGATCCCGGGTAGGATCTTCTTTGCTTCTGTCTCGATCCCGGGTACGATCTTCTCTGGTTCTCTTATCTTCTCGGCTTCTGCTACTTTGTCTCTTGTGTTTATTTATGGGGCTTCGCCGGCGCTCTTGACTTCTGCTTCGTTTTTTGTCCATGCTGTCATGTTTACTTCGTTCACGATCACCGCCCATTTCAAAATTGTATTATAATCTGAGATTAGAATTAATTTGTGAAACTATTAACATTTGTAATGTCATATGTCTCGATTTGATATTGTTAAAATTATAAGAATGCATTAAATTTAATTTATGATACAATATTTGCTTTTACATTGTAAACATACATTTACAGTACACACTACACTGTATACGGTAAACCGCAGTGACAATTGACAACTTCAATATCACAGATGGATTGCAAGAATCCATGAAGCACAGATTCCTATTTAGTGAATCACAGCACTTTTTTGAATGTGTTAAAACTGTAAAGAAATTTAAGAATTGTGCTTTGCCTACTAGCTGGTGTTGCAAACACTTATTTTAATTTTTGTACATAGCTTTAATTAATCCCAGAATTTTAATTATTTAACCACATAAAAGATGGCGCTGATCTGTAGCTATACCCTGTCAATAATTAATAATGAATGCATGTGCACCCAAAGTTTACTAGTTTGTGTGAATTATATAAATATTAAACACAATATTGTATACAAAATACTTTAAAAGAACACCTGCTGAGTTTTATTCCTTATGTGTTTATTTATTTTCTCTGCAGAATCTAAACCAGACAGAACCAGGTGATAAATATTTGTGTTTTGTAACTCAAAACGACAGGTTTTTATTCGTATATATATATCATATCAATGAATAGTTAATTGTGCAGTATTTTTGTGCTTTTGGCTAGTTATTCATTAATTGCCACTTAGTCACCGCGACCATGGCACCTGGAAACGCAGGATTAAATTAAATAATTAAAGTAAACACGTTTTAAACTCCGCAAATCCCCAATTTTGTTGTGTGACTTGTATATAAATGTCCACTAAGGCACTTATACCATGGCATTTCAAGTAAATGGCTATTCTATATTGATATTCTACACCATCGACTATTAATTACATGATTTTAGAGTAAACTCCGACCATATATGAAATGCTGTAAAGAAATTGTCTCGCTTTTGAAACAAGAATAATACTAACCTAATAAAACCTGAGCCATTCATTCCTAATTAGTCGCTCAAGACGCAACGCACAAAAATCGAGGTCCGTATTTAATATTGTCCGGGTATAAAACGATGCCCATAACAAAGTTACGAACTTATCTTGTAGCAAAGTTATAAACAAAACTAGTAGTTGGGAGCAAACTGCGGCGGCGAGCGGCTGAGACTCGCTCAACTTTTATAACAAGTGCGTCTGTTCTTTGTCGAGCCACAGACTACAGGCATCATTATAATCCCTTCCTCCTTCGACGAGAAATGCTTTTAGCAAAACAAAATATTGTTAAATTGTTATCTAGTACTTGCACAATTGAATGATTATCTTTCATTACACTTAACTTGTAATGTTACAACCGTTGCTGCGTAAATGGTAAAGCTAAAGCTTAGTACAAATATTTCGCTGTTAGGTACTATGTAATTAAAGATAGTCATTTTAGTAGCTTGTACTTAAGTACCCTAATCATTCAACAATCTCTTTGAAGGTTCAAGACAAATATTTTAAAATTTCACATATGTTTGTACGTTTATTTTGATCATAAAATACAGATGCGTAAAATAACATGAAAATAAGATAAAAACTTATATGTGACGTGTAAAATTACGAGTTTAGCACGAGTTTCACAGTCATTTGACACGTTGCGATCGATATGAAGGGTGGAGGGAAGCAGGAGACCTTCAAGGTCACTGCCTTTGTTCCACTTGATGGGATTATTAAGTATAGAATAGTTTTACGCTTGCGTTTATATATTATTGAGTCTTAAGAAAAAGAAAAGCGTTGACGTATGTAACGCCGAATTTCTTACAGCATCAAATTCGGGTCTTCAGAGTCGTGAATATAAAAGAATTGCTAAGCTTAAATGACACCCCGATTTGATATGAAGCGGCCCTACGACGTGCGCGCTAAATCCCGACGAACCAATTTGTCGCGCGCTGCCAAACTTTAGGTTGAGGCGAGAGTGCGAGGGCAACTCACACGAGGAAACTTTTTAATTATATCGCGTTTTGTGAATCGGATCGTTAACGTGTTTACTTTTGTTAAAGTTTATACTCTGCGTGTGCCTAATATAAACGCCTTTTTTAATTGGGCAATTTCACTTTGTACCAAAGGTTTTCCTACCAACTAACTATTACGTAACATACTTCAAGTTCTTATTAATATAATATTGTACTATTTTTATTAAAAATTAACTAGGCAACGAAAGAAAGAATTTAAATTAATTAATCTTATACCAATGCTTATATGTATAACTCGTTACCAAGGGCAGGTCAAAGGCAACTCACCGTGGGCGTGTGTAGTGAACATTATGAGAGTTAAGGAAACGATTCATAAGCCATTAGTAAGAAGCAATTTGTTAAGTGAAATTTTAAGATTTACGGACTTTAAAAGCGCGTTTATTTATTTATTTAATTTCATCCACAGGCACCGTGATTCAAGTATTTACGGCGCGAAGGTGAATTTAGCGTAAGGTCTGAGCTCCAGGCCTCGCCGTCAATTCGGGCGTGAACCGAATGAGGGCGACAGGGTATTGTGTGAGTGTGTCAGGGCCGCAACGTGACGGGATCATTCTCTGCGGCACTATACTTGAACTGGCACTGTCTTTGTAAAGTTTGCATAACTTCATTTGTGAACAATTGCAATGAGAATAACTTTGTTAAAATTGTTGAGAGATGATGACGACAGCATACTACACAGATCCAGATTAGCATTGTTTAATTGAATTTTGATGTCCAAGGTGTACCTGAGGCCTGTATATTTAGGGTATGTCGATGTAAATAGAATAAATCGAGGTTCGCTTCCGTCAGCGAAGCCCCATTCCACGCATGATCACCCCGATTAATCGTTTTCTTAGTGCTGCACCAAAATGTGAAAATTTTTTATCCTATGTTTTGTGTCGTACACACAAATCAAGCTTGACGCATCCGCAACCATTGCAATATTGTACAATTAGTCATCATAGGCACGAAAATGTTTTGAGTGAGATTTATTATTATGGCATATAAAGGTATCATGGAAAAATGTTTTAGATCACCATGCCGTAGTAAAAAAGGTGAGGACCTTAAAGCATAGGAACAGCCGAATGTCGCGCTATTGATCTAACAATTTGACTACACGATTGGCTGAAAACCAAAATAATGCGATCTCGCACTTCTCGCCATCGGAGATGATTTATATAAATCTAAATAAGGATAATACTTTTAATAGTACGAATAAAAAATTATAAATATGGAATTAATAACTTCGGGGCTCTGATGGGAACAACGCTTTGACTTTGATGGACAGTTGAAGGCAGACGGCGACGTCCATTAAAATAGGATTTAATCGTTAAAAAGTAATTAGCATCGGAAAGACGGCAATTAAATTAGCAAAAGCGATCGAGATAAGAAGAGGGAACGCGGGGATTCGGTAGAGGTCCGACCTCTTTGGTATTAGGGAGAAACGGGGTCAAAGATGGCTGCCCCTAAATAGACATCTCTTTGACCTCGTGCTCTATTAGCCAGTTCTTGATAATTCAAAAAGCATTTTGTCATTTATGCCTCGTCACCAATAAGGCTATTGTCACTTAAAACTTTCCCATTAACGCTACTTTGTATTCATGGAAAAAACTCATTTATTGTTGATAATAATAACAAAATATTGCACAAAACACTGCTGTTGAATATTGGTGGTGCGATGCGTCATAATCTATGCCAAAGCCTGGCAACAACGGGAAAATGTATATCGCAAAGCGTAACATTCGTTAAAAGTTGCAAATTGGTGGCTCTGTTTGCGAGATGTACTGAATTGTCAGCGGGACCTTTCCGCTCTTCTATCCGCTACGACCTAATGTGCACTCGTATCTGGCCTATCGAAAATAAACACTCCCTCTTTCCTTCAATTGTTAAGTGCTTATGCATACTAAGATGAATGATTATTTGTAAAAAACCTGCTAAACAATAACGCTGTAATTATCTCATGAACTGTGAGAGGCGCTTATACATCTGCGTGCCCATACAACACTTTGCCATTGTAAGAACGAACGCAATAAAATAGAGCGGCGGCGTTCGCGCGGAATTCTCATAAGTAAATATCAGTAGAACAAGCAGCCTTCTCGTCACTGTCAATAAAAGCCCCTCCGTCACATTTCCAATTCTATTACAACGTCAGCAAGGTTGATTTTTGTCTGCAAATAGACACCGAATTGTATTTAAGCTCATCCCGTATCGAGCCTCCGCTGCCGGCGAATATGCCTTTTCAGATAAATGTATTATACGAGAAACTGTTTCATATTCACACTACATAATATAATAAGTAACATAAAGTTGGGAACATAATCGGTAAAAACAATTCGCCCAAAAAGGTTATTATTTTGATTACACTCTGTATTGAACCGTTCTGTATCTGTAGTGTGCCGTTTGCGTACACACCTATTTGAGAGATAGTCAGTTGGTGCACAAATGCACGCCACAGCGTGGAGAGCGGAGGTATCACCGAGGCCTCTGAAGGTGGTTTATGGTTGGCCGCATTGCGTAACACTTTAATGCTGTTGCTTGATTCACAGGCAATCTGCTGCGTAATTGTATCGCTTATGAGGGCTTTGTTTGCTTATTTTCTCAGAGATTGCGCTCGGATGGGGACCGAACAAGGGTACGAGTGGTATTACGAAGGCGCGTACCAAGAATACTAATGTGGTTCTATCCTTTTCATCGACGTTTAATAATTTAGGTTGGGGAAAAAGAAGTCGGCTATTTCTGCGTGAAATTCGAAACTTTATTTAAGATTATGCACGGAATATTTGTGGCCATTTCAAAGGTACAGACACTATAACGTTTGTCTCATAGATGTATACCAGCACATGTGCGAAAAACTAGTAATATTTTTGCAATTGCAAAACCCACGTCTAACGTCATGGACAAATAAAAAATACCAAAAGATATTTCGCCTTTACAAGGAGCGTATAATTGAAATTGATAAACTTGTAATTGTTAGATCGATACTTTACGAGATACCAATCGCTACAGCCATCTACCGAGAAAATTTATTATTCCAAAGTCATTGCTGAGCAACTTATCTAAGAAGGCGGCTCGATTTCCAACAACCAGGTGTGAATGTTGTGAATATTTAATCCACACTTAATTGGATCAGAGATTGCTTTAAAATTAACGCACTCAAGAGATTTTTGTGTCAACTCCGAACTTCGCCGCCTCAAAGGAGTTACGCAACCCAAAGCGGTCATAATAAGAGCACTGAAGCTCGCCAATAAATCATCTTTAGAAGATTTGCATAAAACATGACGAGGACTCTTCGTGCCGTCCCTCGCCGCCGACGCGGACCACTCGCTTAATGGCCGTTTTATGGCTCACTAGCTTTGCTCACGTCGCTCATCTCATTACTCCTCGGTTTTATTTTTCACATAAAAGTCAAAGATGATAACATTCAAATATATTAAACACTATTCACCAGGGGGCCGTAAAGTGTTTTAAGGTACTTCAAGTTGAAGCGAATTATTTAAGTTCTTTTACACGTGAAACGCGTCGACTTTAGAACGAGCCTTTCAATAAAACTTGGAACAGATGCGAACACTTGCGCTTAAGTAGTTTATCCTGGATATAATGAAATTGTTAGTTGCGAGAGGGTTCGAAGCAAGTTTTAATGCCCCGAAAGAACTGTTTGATTGCCTTCAGCTGCCGAATCACAACTGCCGGATGATTTTAATCAAACGGAATCCCACCTCAACTTACAATTGGAATTGAACTTTGTTTCTGGAGCTGTATTGAAACATTCCTCAGGTAGTTTGGGAAAAGCTCGCAATTTGTTTGTTGCTTTAATAAGGCGAGTGTAAATAAAAGGGAGCCGGCGGAATCAGTGAAGGGGTGACAGCAGTTGTTTCACGAATACTAGTTATATACGTACGGCACACGCGAGTCCATTGACCGCACAAGTCCCCCGCTGGGAGCACGTTCAAGCGCGACAAGTTGTACTTTTCACTGGAGCCCGGGCTAATGTCATTAAATTTCATAAACCCCAAGGCGAAATTAGCTTTAATAGGTTAATATTACTTACACCGTTTCGTTAATATTCTTGGCACGGCCAAATGTCTCGGAACGATAGCGGAATTGTATGAATGAACAACGCCGAGACGCCGATCTGCCTGATCACCCTATTTAGGCAAACTTGAAAGTATGCGGACTAAAATCGTAATATAAAAACTGGATGAGCCTGTTACTTGAGGTGCAAAATGTAACGATTGCCTGCTGGCCTTCGCAGCGTTTGTACCTTCACATCATACAGTTAAATTGCAGTAAAAGCAGAACAAATGATCGCATTGAGAGCGTTCTCGTGATTAACACCGCAATGCAGCGGCCCAAAAAGAACTAGGGCGCTTAATACATTGCTTACACGGTCTCACATGCGCGACCCGCCCCGGCCGCCCCGGCCAGCTCAGAGCAACAATGCCGAACAATAGCTCATACAGGTATACTTGACCGCAAGCCATTACACTGTTATTAACATTTCTGAAAACAATGTAGTTCTTTGCGGTAGAGGGCTCGGCTCATGGGAAGGCGGTCTACAAAGAACAAAAGATTGGGAGCATTACATGTAGCCAGTAATGAGCCGGCTCCGCGAATTACGCCGAGCTCGCCACCAAACGTTCATTGCCCGTGCATTCCTTAGAGTCGTAGAAAATAGAAAATCTAAAAGTTTCAAGTCACGATCATTACGTGAGCATATCCAATTTTATATGTAGAATGCGAGCTATCCTGTGATCGTCCGCTTTGATTGACGACATTCCTCGGCCACCCCGCGCCCCCACCCCCCTTTCCTTCCGATACGTGCCACAGTAATGAGTGTTTGAGCACCGCCCTTACTCAGATTCATCTTTTTACTGACGACAAACAGCTCAATTTTCGTTTGCCAAAACAGTTGTGGGTTTCTTGGTGTTTCTATCAAAGAGCTGACCTTGACTATATATATATTATAATAAATATAAGTAATAATAATAAATGTAAATTTAATACCAAAAAAAAGTAAATGATAAATAGCGGCTCCTTTTTGTTCAGAAGAGGTTATAGAAAGGCTAATTTTACAATAGGTATGTGTTAAACAAAAGGTCCGAGAATACCTCAGTAGGTTATTCTTTAGAAAAGGCAACACAGACTTGAAACTGAATAAGATTTCACCTCCCCTAACCCCAATACCCAGCCGCTTTGATACGCCGCACTAGACAGATATTTGCGTTCGTTAAACCGTAACACAATTGGATTTAATATATTACACACGAAATATTTAAAAATATCTCCCTTTACTCAAAACAATTGGATGGAACACGTCGGACAGTTTGGACAAGCAAAGGCCGTACGTTACAAAGAAAGTCAAATTGAATAGATTCCGGTAAAAAGTGAAAGAGCGCTATTCGTGGTCGGACGAGCCTCGCCTCGCTTTGTGCAAATCATTATTGTTTATGTGCACGGCGCACGCCCTCCGTTACTCGATTCTACTCTCTTGTAAAAGCTTCATATCATCATATTTTTTACCTGCAATTTCCTTTCTCTTTTTCCTATTCAAATATGAAATGTACCCGAATGAATCTCGTAATTAAATAAACGATATTTCGAGCAATAAAGCGTGGGTCGTTGAAAAGTTATAGATGCTTAGGTCGTCGTAACTGCATTGCAGCAAAATGTGTTGTTGTAGGTAAAGTGAAATACATTTTGGCAAGAGTTAAACAAACAGCCGCTACGTGCACGAGCACGCTACACTTCGGTGCGAGCGTGGTTACGTCATCGCCGAGGATTGCGACGAATGATTCACTCGCGTTTTCTCTACATTTGTACGGCTGCATGCGTGGACCAAAGGAACATTCCATTTGATTTGTCAGCTCTCTGCGAGAGGAGAACACAATGGCCGGCTCTTCGAGACACCTCTTTCAACACTTTAAATCAAATAATGTTTTTCAGATAATGCTTTTGTTTATACGCAGTAATAAAGTATAATAAAACACGCCGATAGGCCATTTGGAATTTATTATTTTGGTTATATCGCTTCAGTTGGCTCTTTACGATCACTTATTGATATAAATTATTCAGCGCTGTTGATAAACTAAGCTTGTGCATAATATTAAGCAATAAATAACATAAAAGTCTACCTTTTTAGTTACGTGCGTGCAAAATACGTTGCGTGTGTGCTACCCCCAAAACTAACTAAGTAACACAACTACATACAAAAATAAATTGTCTCATAATCTACAGATGTGCATGAGGAGCTTTAAAGTTGTTAGCCAAAGTTGACACAAAGGAGCGAGACTCGTAAAACTGACAAGTGTGGCGCTCTATTGTGCCTGATGTAATTAACTGGCGCAAAGGAATTTAGCCATCTAAAAGTATCCTTACGCGTAAGAGTCGAAAACAAGGTTTATTGGAGAAGTGGACGTTTTTTATTTATTTCAATCTTGTTCTTAAATATATATAATATCAATTACAGTGAAGATAATAACATAATCCACAAATGGATATAGGTTTAAAGTATTGAAAAAAGCTTTTACGTGTCATACTCTCAGTATCAGACACAAAAGAGAAAATTACTCAGTATTCGTCGCAGAAAGTGTTCCTTACACTAAGCGAGGCGGCCCCGCCCCGCCTGCTGCGAACTACGGCTACGCTCTACGAGTTGAGTGCTACAAAGCTACGGTGCTACGATTTTCCTGACGTTGTTCTCAACTCTTTCAATGAGCAAGAATCAAGTACAAATCGCGAACTTTCATTGCTCAATCGAGATTTCCATTGATCCATGAGGCATTCAGACCACAATTAGAACAGTCTATAATTTGTCTGCTTTCCGCTATAATGCGTGTCATTATCGAACCCACAGAATGTAATCAAAGACTGCTGACTCGGCGATATTTAAACTCCAAGCTTGGTCTCCCGCGCTATCTCCGTCTCCGCCTCCTCCCTCGCCCCCTTCGCCCCCCCCCCCCCCCCGTCGACCACGACAATGCTACCACTGAGGGAGTTTATCGCGCTTCGCAAAAAGCTTTGACAACCTTTTCTATTTGCATTAGGCCGAGTTATTTAAAAAAAAAGCTGTAAAGAAAACTTGCTTACTTATTTATATATTCATTTTAATTATAAATTAAACTTATATGTATATATATCGAAACAAGCCAATGTTGATTTTCCATTAATTGGTGAAGTATATTGATTAAAAACACATTTTTTTCTTTTAATTATTTTTACTCAGGATAAACGTACACCAATCAGAGCAGAACTAGCACTTGGATAGGGCCCAAATCGCCATCTTGTTGTTGCGGCAGTGTGTTCGAGGTTCTGCCAGAGCATTGTACGTTCGCAGACGGTGTGCGGACGAAGACGTTTTTCTTGCTTGTAAAATTGGCGACCTGAACTTCGATGCTAGTAATAATTATGTAAAAAGAATAATTACCCTACTACTAGCCTACTAATAATGTGTTATTGTCTAAGATCTGTAATAAGTATATTAAAATCTAACCAAATTTTTGCCTTGTTATTATTATAACTATGCTTTTTATGCAAGACATTAAATGATAGTCTACGTATAAAACGAAGTAAGCGTAACCGGATTTATTAATTCTCTAAAGCAGCTTAAGCGAAGAAGGCAAGGCGTGCGTGACTGGCGAGCGAGGACAAAGAGCTTGACTTTAAAAGGAAAATAAAAGTTCTTTCTCGAGCAGTTTCTGATGCGCTTGTGGTAATTGTTGGAGCTAAATATTTGCTTTGTATTACGAGACAGATATTACAAAAGTAACCGCTCGCGGCGAGACACTTTGTGCGCCTTTAAAAATCCTCTTTGCAACTAAGATAAAACCAAACCGTTCCCTTCATTGCCGACCTGAGAGACGTGAGTCACTACTAACAACCTATTTATATAAATACCTGTTAAGATAATTTAATGTATTCATTTGCATATGGTTATACGTTAGCGTATATATCACGTTGACACTACAGAATCAGCTGTTGTTTTCATAAAATTCTGAACTAAATTGATGCGTATTCACTATATTATAAAAAATACTGTCATGTTTTGGTTTCATTTGTAAAATTTAAATTAATTTCATACACTTTAATTAACTCTGTTATTTTCTAAAGTAATTTAAATATTCATGAAGGAAACGTAGCTTCATTAAGTATGTTTAGGTAAAGGCTTTTATTACAAAACTAATTTATTTACTTTAACGAATGTTTGCTACCAAAAAGCTGTTTCAAGAACAGGTCAATTTCCTTAAAAGCTCTCTTTAAGAAGATGACGAAACTTTCAACATTTTAAAGCACCCTAAAGTAGCGAGAGTGGCAAGGGAGTTCGGTGACACTCCGCCGGTCCTTCGCTGCTTCGTTTATCGACCAACACACAAAATACGTGGAGCTTGATATTATCATTGTAACAGTATTTTTCTTTCGAGACAACTGCCGTCATATTTTCTTGTTTGTATTTCACAGGTTATTTCATTTAATGTGTTTTCCTAAAGGTAGAGATGACTTCAATATACAAAATTAATAAATATTTTCTCATTCCGCATTGACTTAATTGACTATCATTTATTACGTATTATTATTATGAATTAAAATCTTGTGCTGCACTAATTAACTGTTAAATCCGTTTCGATAATATTCACAAGAGCGTTGTTATCGACTAGAAATTCGTTTGGCGGAGACGAGCCACGCTTCGCTGCTCCGCTTCAGATAAGAATACTTGAAAAACTATTATTAGACGAAATTGATCGCAGCGATCGCTGCTGTCGACCCAAAACCCGTGAAATATTACGTCTCAGGTGTGCCGAATAAAAAGCATCCGCTCTGCCATCGAGTGCGGAGCGAATACATATTAATACTCGGGAACGATTGGCTTTATTATCATCGATTTCTTCATTTTTTATTTTTCTTAAGATATTGTTTTATTGCCCGTAAAGCGCTAACCGCCGCCCATGGACACCTGCAACCATTTACGATATATGTTGTCGAACTAAGCATTGGAGCGGAGGAAGCCGCTCCGATGCCGCAGCTGCGAATATAAAACTTTAAACGCAATACGTTTTTTGAGCACAACTTAGGTCCATTAACAAGTTTTCCGAGCGTATCATGAATAATAAGACGTCGGGTTAAAATATGGCTTATTTCTTCCTCCGCGGTAGAACCCGCCTAAATATTTAATACATTTCTCTCTAATTAAGATTCGAGGCTTGCTCCAGAAAACCCATTCTCGTCATAGAATCACGAAAAAAAAAACTGATAACATACTTTTACTTTTTCTTATAACTAGGATGGGATCAAAAGAACTTACGTCTCGACAGTAACTTATCAGAGTCTCAAATTATTCCTAAGTTATAATTAACAAGTAATTATAAAATCAATATATATCATCTATCGGTTCTTAGATATCAATTATCACAATGAGACATTATATAAAATGGACTAAAACACGTCAAAAGATCAGGGTCGGAAGAGCCTAGGTTTCTAAATATGAATGATGTGTAAAGGGCAGCGGCGCGAGATGAGGAAGTGGGCGGGGGAGGGGCGGGGGCGAAGGGGCCTGTATTGTTTCTGTAAAGAAACTGCAAGACACGAGCTTATGAATTTCATTAAAAGTCGCTGGATTACGAGACGCTCTTGACCTACGAACAAGGCGCTGAAACATACATTTCATTTGGTGTTCATATTTTATTTTAGTTAATGTAATGTCTTATTGAGACATCTTAAACACTCCTACACAAGCAAGAAAAAAAATATAATTTACAAATGTTTCTCATAAATTTTCAATTAATACGGAGTCGGACCAAAAAGAAAAGAAAAACTTTATACTTGAGACTCGACCAAAATTAAACCCTGTCGTGTACCTCTAACGAACTATACCAAGACTCGCGAACGTTAATCGTAAAATGTACTTGAAGGACCTTTCGATATAGCTACTTATAGAGGATCAAGGAGTCAATAAATGGAAATTCCACAATCTCTGACATCTCTTGGACCCTTTCACTTTATTAAAATAACGTTAAAAAGGAAAAAATCACCTCTATATATCTACAAGGTTGGTTTCATGTTCGAAACGGAAGAGAAGGTAGATCGCGGTTAGCGAGAGATCGTGCTAATTTCAATTTCCCATTTCTTGCCGAGACAAATCATACCTAGCGCTTGTGAGTCTATAGTGTAGTCCAAGAGATGCAATGCATAAGTTTACGTCGCCATCAGTAGATAGCACGTTGGTAGCTTATTGGCAACGCGCCAATTAATGTATGATATATCTTCTAAACTTTATGGATAAGCCCACAACGTTTAGAAGATACAAATATTTTAGTTTAAAAATACTCACACTTTAGAGCTGTGTACCAATGACTGTCTTTCAATTTGCACATTTAACACATGCTTCAAGGGTAGAAGCAAACATTGGGTGGCAAACGACATGTCTTCAATGGGTGGTCATCCACTCGCCTATAAAAAATATCAAAGAAACGGATGTAATCCGAGATCCAGTTTCAATCAATCAATGTGGCGGGATCGCTTACAGATTACCACTCCTCTTTTCAGAGAGGTTTATTGAGTTTGTGATTTTTTTATTATTTTCTGCAACTTTGAATGTGAGCAGGACGTTTTTCAAAATTACTCAGATATGTACGAGTGCAAAGGCATTTTAATTTTAAAGTTTCTGTTTAAGTTTAAATAAATAATGAAGTTTCGGCACTGCGTCCGTGATAAAGGGAAGTGTAGGCGGGCGTAGAGCGGCCACGGCAGACAAAAGAATAATATTTCTGAGCGAAAAAGTCCCGCTTCGCCGTCCATTCAAATTTTAATTTAAGATAATGCTAGCCGTAGTTTTTGACTGTTCAAACACGAAAAGTGATCTCAAAAATGCTGAGAGTGCCCTCAAAGGCCGTCATTTTCTATAATGAAAGTAGTTGTAATTAGCTGTTAAGTTAAATATTAATTTATACAGAGTATCAAATATACGCCGATTCACTGTTCAAACTCAAAACAGAGTAAGAATTCTCTGGGGCCTTGAGTTTCCCCAACTTTTGGCGTATTGATGGGCAGAAACCGATTTCATCGCTTATGCTATAACACTTTGAATTCCCTTGCTGTTTCGCCTGCACTGAGGCGCAGCAAGTTCCGAATATAGCTTGCCGTCTCTCTCTTGATATCTCTTTTGTAAAAGTCAACCGGCTTATAGTTTTACTCTAGTGTATTGATATATCCATAAGATATCATAAAAGCAACGAAGGACGATATTGGTGCCACAGGGAGAGAGCTCGTCTGTGCCTCTGAAGAGCGATGCAAAGAGTTATGCGCGTTCAGAGGACACGAGCGGGTGATCAGTGGCCGGTGGTCACTGGCACAAAGCGAATCAACTAATCGTGTGAACGCTCGCCGTATTTAGATCTGATATCGATTGCGGCCACACCCCTCGCCGGCGCCCCCCCCCCCGCCTCGCCCCCGCCGCACCGCACCCTCGTGCTCTGCACCCGCACGATACGCGGCTTCGTACCGTACTACACGTTATTTTCAAATTCCATCATCTATCATACAACTCACCACTATAATATCACCCGTAAAGGGCTACAATGTGTCCGTTTGAATAAAAACAAATGACAGCCATATTTTTTTTTTGTATTTTCACCATAGCATAGCGTAGGACAGAACTGTTCCGTATCGGGCCGTAGCAATCGGCGGGGGCCCAATCGTAGAACCTGAACGTGAATTTTGTGAATGACCACTCGAACCAGAGAGCTTTCAAATTTTATGTTTCGTTTATATTTTACGCCTATTTGAAAATTATAAAGTGATAACAATTTAGTATCGAATGAAAGTGATAAATGTTAGCATTGATCTTAAAGGTGAGGCATATAACTCGTAGCTAAGAATTGTGTGTGAGATTTGCTAATAAATTTGTGACTCAGGAACCAATAGCGCATTGAAGGGCCCAATATAATTTCTAAAAGCTTGGCCATCAGATCTTCTTTCATTTGAATCTATTATCTAATTACTCTAAGAACAATATAAAACCGCCGTTAAATATTTAATAAAGTTGTTTGCCCGGAGATTAACGTTTACACCTGATGCATATTGCCTCAGAGTAATTAAATGTACGTTGTAAATTGTCGTAATAAGTGACAATTAATCACGAAAAATGCCTTTGAAATTCGGTATAGTCTGTATTATCGCGTGGGCATTTTGTTATAAGGCCAATAACGACGGTGAATAAATAAGTTCGTAAGAAGTTTGTCCTCGTAAATTAAGATCGGCAGAGTGTAACATGATTACGTGAGGGCCGAGCTGTCAGGAGAGTGATTCGGCATGAGAGAGGGCGACGTGGGGGGAGGGCTGGGGGGGGGCTTGTTGGCTGGTTACAGAGAGATCTCCTGAATGTGTTTCCGGCCCGAACCTAATTCCCTCTCAAAGATACTTTCGTCTGTGATTACTTTTTGCCTCCTCTTCTTTGTAAATGAGAATGTTTATGCATTAATGATTTTCGTTAAGTATATTACAGTTAGTGTCAGATACCGCATCTGATTGAATGCTATTCGTTACCCTTCGCGGTCGACATGGAAGCGGTCAAGCCATCGCCGCAACTAATTGGAATTCAATCTCAGCCGACTGCAGAGTACTCGGCTCGCTTGATGATGCACCGCATCTCAAATTATTCTAACCAGAATACACTTGCAGTGTTAGTGAAGTGTGCAGATACGTTTTAATTAAGTTGCAGAAGGCTTAAGTTATTTTCCTGGCTGTCTATATTTAGTTGGTCACAAAAGCGATATCTGTGAAGAAGTCCTAGTGACGTCAGTCCCTTGGCTCCAGATTGGTACGGGCAGTCGGTAATTGGGCCGTTTAAGATTCAGATCACAAAGCAAAGCCTTGCCCGACAGATTGTAGCCGTCACCTGCAAAATTTACAAACCTCAAACGGAATCCATTCTAGTAATACAAATTATAGTGTATAGTACGGTTTTGTTAATGCAACATTACAGTTTGGAAATAGTTGGCAAGTGTGTGGGAAACCCCGTAGAAGGAGAACGACTACTGGTCTGGCGACGCGGGTCAGCGGGTCAGGGCCGAGCCTGAGACTCGTGCGATGCGGCGGGACGACCCTCCGCAAGACTAAGTGCCGGTGACAATCTTCGACTACAGCGCAATAAATATTTATACTTTGAATGACCGAAATTGTCGGTCGAAATCGAGAACCGTAAACCCATCGTAGCACTCAGAACGTTAACAAGATGCGATGTTCTGACCGCGAGTAAGTCGATTAGCTCACTGCTGATCGTAATTTCGTTTTATCTCAACTTTATTGCTATCTTTTATATCTGGTAATAACCGTAACCGAGTACGACAGCAGCTAATTGAAGTGACAATTAGCCAGCTACGAACTCGCATGTACGCGGCTCGTTCCGATCATAAAAGCATTAATGGCCCGATGCCTTTTTTCCAAAGGAACGATCACAAAAACAAAGCGAAGCAAACCGCACAATGTATTTCCTATCAATCGATACGACCCGGTTGCTGACAGATGGCAAGTGGAGCGGATTTCGTTTGAGGTTGGTTTCTCTCAATTGTATCGTTTTGCGGTTGCGACTCTATAAACAGCGGCGGAGGTCCGTTTGCCTGCGAGTGACGCTCTGCGGTCGTTTAATCTTTATCTAGGCGCAATTGGCCGCTTTTAGAACATCAAACTCAAAATATCTTTATTCGAGTAGGTCTTTATATAAATAAAAAATCAAGGAGTGTTGATCTTATAGGTAATAAAAAAATCACGAATGGATATTGTAACGACAAAAACAATGCAGTCAGTAAACATGTGTGTGTGTAAATCAGGTATTTTAAGTAAACAGAACACTTTTGTCATGTTCTGTTAAAATACCAGTGAAAATAGGCTGGTGTCGTAGTCGTGTCGGCCTCCGAAAACGGTATTTCGCTCTGCCGTCTGCCGTCCTTCAGCCGACAACAGAAATTAATAAAGTTTTGAAGCGATGTGAACCTTGTGCTATGACTGAAATCCAGTTAAGTTGTATTTGGGCGCGTATATTTAGTTTGTTTAGTTTTTCTCCTTCATAATAATACAATTACGGAATATTTCCTTTGTGCGTTGAACTCTGCCCTTGTAAGGCTTCAAGTGAAGGTAAATGGGTTAGAAACTACTTAAAAAACATTAAAGTAACTCACAAAGTTATAAAACTACTGCATACGCGTATTATTCTTATAATTGCCGGTTCCACTTCCGTATAGAGAGTTCAGAAGACGACACTCCTAACGCTCGACGTCGCTGTTCGCCTCTAAATAATTGTTGATACGTGTTTTTGCAAATTTCCCCGAGGAGTGAGATGCCATCGCTTTCTGTCCTGGATACCATTTATCTTGACGCAACGACAGCTCAAGTAAATAAGTAAATGACTCAAGAAACATTGACCGATCAGGCATTTAGAGTTCAGTTCACAGTTCTTATCAAAAACCTTCATCCTGTGTATATCTATTACCCTTTTAATGTATGCAACTTGTATTGTCTTTACTCGTGTCTTTCGGGAGTCATAAATTTAAATGGATTTATAATCCAAGTATTTCTCGAGGATATCTTTATCAAAATGCACTGCAAATGCAATATTTATTTTCACCCACTCGACCAGAGTACAGTTTTGCCGAAGAGCTCACACCTTCGACCTCGCTCAGGTTTCTTTGGCAGCGTGCACAGCGTGGCACTTTAAAATGTCACGGACTAATTCAAATCATTAAAATACATACTCTAGACATCTAAAGGTAAAGCTTGCTCCCTCGATCGTACAGCCCTACCTGGCCTTCCCTGTTCTGGCCCTTCCTTGAACTTAAATGTTCTACATTTATTTGTACGAGGGAGGCATTAAAACAAATGGGCTCAATTTTGAAGGCTTATGAAGTCTGATCACGAATATGCGGGAACAAGCGGCAATCATCTCCGAAACTCGCCTAATTCCTTCGCAAGTAATTCCCGTTCGGACACTCTCAGAATTCCATTACTCCATCTCATCAGGACCTATTCTCGAGAAATGTTTAGAGCTTTTGCTAAATTAAAGGGCATTCTTTGATCTTTTCCCGCAAGCCTTATTTTAATTTCACTGCTGTGGCGTTTCTATTGATGTAAGCTTACTTCAATTAAGAGCAATACCTTCGAAGGAACCGACGGATGAGAATCAATTACTTGATTAAAGTTTAAATCTAAAAGTGATAATAATGTGTGTTGTATGTGTATAGAGAGAAATATAATTACGTTTTAGGCTTGAAATTACCCACCGGATTAGAAAAGCCTTGCGCAATTCAGCTCAATCGTTTGATCGTTCAATAATCAAAACCGGCCATTTGTGGTGTTATGACGACGTTCAGGGGAAAAATGTTTCATTACGGCGTCCCGGCAACCGTGAAGTGTTTATCGTCGAAAACGCTTCCGTTAAAAGTCGAAACTCTCTTTTAAAATAGAACCAAAACTGCTTTTAAATATGAAAGCTAAATAAAATGTTCAGTCATAATCCGAGGCACGTTTAATGCTCTTCACAGGCTGCATCGCGTCGGGGCCGACACTTTCGTGGACTCTTTTTACTCGTTTATAACTATATCACTATGTCGGGTTCCAATTAAACTTAATGCCAACAAAGAAAACCGAGGACTGCGAATGGGCGACTGATAAATAATGTAGAGCCAAAGCTGTTGAGCGTTGTTGAGCGTTGTTTGCTCCTAGTTTGTTGTACTGAACACACGAATGTTATTATTATTCAGGAGCGGCGAACGGCGACTGAGCTTTATTACTCATGATACGCCTCAGACTCAAAGCCTTGATGTTGGCCGTTCATTTTAGATTGGCGTGACTTGTGTTTCGAAGCGCATTATATTTAAACATTCGAAGCATACTTTGTAATTGCTGATTAGAAAGTATAAAAAGGTACTCACGCCGTTAGGAAAACCCTTTCTTTGAAACTCACATGATTATTAACACGAGTTTGCCCTTCAACCATTCACTCTTAGAGTGTGCCAAGTGATTTATGCTGAATAAAGTGTAATTGGACGTTCCTAAACGAGCTCGACTGAATGAAATAAGCACACATTCAAAATGCACTTGGAATGAGCACAAATATTATTTGCGTGTTTCCAATTTATTTAATTGTTTGATCTTATTCACGGGCTCGTATATCACGCGAATGGCATTTTTTAAGTTAATATTTGCCAGGAATATTTTCATTCGCGTTCAGCTGGCGTTCAGGCTCCAGAAGATAAATGACGTGGATAAAAATGTCAACACATCTGAGATAAGTTGTTATACACAAAATGGCTGTTCCTGAATTGACGTCGGGCCGAGCAAAGTGTTTGCAATTAGAAAATACTCTATGCTTAGACAGACCATAAATACTGCGACAATTAAAACATACAAATTATTATTATTTTTTATTCTCGCGTCAATGTAAGATATGTTGTAATATTTAAAAATGTATCGCTGTGATTGCCTTGTGATTGATTGTAGTTGTCCTATTGATAGATACAATGCAACCAAAGTATATGGCAACACTACATAATTGCTTTATTATATATTGAAGAATAACATATGATTATATTGTTAGCACTTGATTATTTGCATTAAATGGCTGACAAGTGCTTGGTGAATGGAAACACTTTGTTTTATAAATGTGTAATGCAATGCAGACTCGCTGTAAAGGTTTAACGGCTGAGAGTCTCTCGGGGCATCACGACGTGTTTCAGATCCCATTATGTGTTCCCGCTCACAACACACACTTCGGTCTTTCATATAAGGCTCAGTGTTCATTTAAAGGCAGTCCACCTATGCAATTATTAAGCCAACCAACTTTTTTAATTATAATAATTTGCTGTATGAAGTATGTTATCCGCGATGTTTCTTCAGCGAATTTAAATTGTGAACTACCAGTTACACGACAAGCTGGGGCGAAATTGGAGTCAGTAGAAAATTCATAGCATTTAGTGGACCGGTGTCACTTGCGGTCGTGCCTCGCCCCCCGCGTCCCACCATGGGAGCGGAGTTTGCCGAGTTGAGCACTTTCAGTGTGGAAATTTATGTTTATTAAGGCACTACTGAGTCCCGTGTGCTTTCGGACTTTGTAACTAAATCTTGTGAACTAATAAATGTTCCTTACGCAAAAATAAATGGGTGATAATATATTATTATGATATTATATACACATTCATGGTTTGGCCTGTGACCTCCGGGTATAACAAAAAACATGTATAATAATTTGCGTGTTCTATTTTCATTTGCACAACAACCGGTACAATATGTCTAAAATAGCTAGAGTAAAGGCGACGAGCCCGAAACATCATCACGATACTACAAACACCTTTCTCCTGTCCTCCATTCTCACGCCATCCCCCCCCCCCCCCGTCGGCCCCCTAAAGCCTCCATTTAACTGAAACGAGATGTATACTCGTATTTCATCATTTATCCAAAACGCTGTTTTATCCTCTTTGTAGCGTATAAACATTCTGACGAGCCCTTCGGATAACTTTTCGCCCCTTTTTTGTTTCTTGTTTTGCTAATATGACTTTGAATCAAGTTTCGTCCTTTGTGAAAGATGCCGATGCTCGTACAACCGATCTTCAGTAAGGACAAGCCTAGTTAATGGGATATTTTATTCACTTGTTTGAATGCCCGGAATTACCACTGCAATGACTATTTATTACTTTTACGGTAGTCACAGCTTTCCCTCTTTCCATAATTTAATGTATTGGCCCAAAGGAATAATTGTTTGTGTACGATACGAATACATTTATTTGCTCAACCCTACATAGTAAACAACGAATGAATTAACTTTTCCAGAGTCGTCGCGGGCAGAAGTCGTAATAGAATATTAAGTATTAATGAGACTCGAGCAGAGCAAACAATTCGCTTTAATATTGCACTCGCCTGTCAGCTTCGAGCTCAATTGTCTGCGAGCTACAGGCTTCTATATTTCAGAGATGTTTCTAAATGAAGATTGTTTTACGCACGACGCATGCATTGCGCTGATCTTAATGCTCAGCTATAACTTGTTTTCTGATTCTTGTTAGAGAAATGCGACTCAAAATAAAAGATTTTATTCAAACATGTAGGTACAACTTGTCAAACGCCAAAGGATTGAAAAGTGGTCGATTGTTCCCAAATCATGGGCGAAGAGCGTACTAGAAAAATACATCAATATTTAAAAAAATAAAACAATAAAAACCCTGTACTGCCGATGGGCATGGTGAAATAGGAGCACACATTTACGTTATAGTGGGAACAACTCGCAAACACACTACACCGAGATGAATCTAAAAAATGTATTAGCACGTAGGGCACATTCACGAGTACGACACGACGGAAGGCCAGTTATTTGAGGGAAAGGAAGTAACCCAAACCTGCCGATCCTTGAACTATGAACATGCTTTGATAAAAGAACCGGACCGAACCGTTTTCCTAATCTTATAATTGCAGAAGACGTGTCACTATATTTAAATGTTGTCTTGGTTGAAACTGCTTTAAAAATACTACTATTAAATATGTATTTTTTGAAATAAAATCGATGAATTTAAAATAATAATTTGCCAGAAGACTAATGACGTCACGGCGTGCTGATTGGAAATCTAGATTGGAGAACAACGAGAACAATAAAAGCATTCCGTTGAGATGCTCGTTCACATTTGTACGAAAAATGCGTTGTTGAAGCTTCGCTGGCGTTTTCATAATTATCTCGACTCGTTACACAAGCTCAACAACAAGTCGACAACTAAACGAATGTGTATTAGTATAAAGTTTAAACTAAAAATAATATTTGTATTGGGCTGAAACGAGTGCGGCGGGTGCAGGTGCCTACTGTTAATTGGCAGCAGAGAAAATGGCGGTGACCTTGAAGGCCCGCTGCTGCACACGAGGGGCGATTGGAAAGCATTAATTAACATTTCCAAGCCGGCGGCTTCACTCGCGGTCGAGAGCTCACGACTCTGACGACATTAATTAATTTTGGTTCCACTTCTGTTTACATATAATTTGTTATTCTATTATAGCTTATGTATTCGTGGAAAATTGAAACAGATTAATGGTAGAAGGCCGTGTCACGAAACCCCTCTCAGGATAATGACGTCAACCGAAACTTTCTTCCGCAAAAAGATGCGTTTGATAAATGACTTTGCAACGTCTAAGTAAAGCCCCGTTTCGGTGTAAATGGTCTTTAATATTAACACTTTTCATTATTAAACAACAAAAAGACAACACTACCATATTTCTATCGCGATTTTTGTATGTACCGACAGTAACTGTTGGCTCAGGTTTTCGTACATTTTCAAGGGAAAGATGTGATTAGAAGCGCGAACTGGCTACACGGAGGGCCGACGCGTGGGGAGTCTGCATAATCCATCAGTTAAGTATCTTTCGCCGTAGTCGTCGCTGGGGAAATGTGATGTTCATCCGAGTTAGTTCCGTAGCGCTACGCAGGTTTATAGATAGTACGCGCAAAATGCTCTCCGAAGTAAATTCTCTTTCTCCGATTCATCTTTGTAAAGCTCTGTTCTATATTCTGGCAGAACGCCCGTGCCGAGTCACGGTCACAAATCACGGAATTATACAGCAAAAATTCTTAGCGAATATTCCTTCCCAATTTCAGCCAAATAATATTTATATATTGTGACCAAATGTTTTAAAGAGTCGAACGCGTGGTACAAGACGGAGCTTTTTTTAAAATATGCATTTTCAAGATTACCAAGATTCTTCAACGAGTGCTCTAGTTGCTTAGAAAATAGAAAATGGCATTAAAAGACAAAATGTTAGACAAAACGAGGCCAAAGCTCGCTGTTGCATAAGTAATGAAGTGAATTTTTCATGAGCGTTCTAAAATGCATTTTACTATACAAATAGATAGCGATAATTTAGATTATTATCAATGAGTACCTTCGCCCGAACCTTGCATCTCATTAACAGAGACGTAACGAGCCAACGAGTTCGAATTAATTAATTGCCGAACGTGTCTTCTGCTTCCCAACAAGAAGAGATCAAAAATGCAAACGCTATTTTAATTACGGATTGTATTTACGGTGTGCATCAAAGGCTTGGAGCATTTATAGACAACATCGTCCAACTAATACAGTTTTGCGTAAAAAGCCTGCATTGGCTGAACTGCTTAGCAAAGTCACTTTTCATTATGGCATTCGCATATATAAAAAACTGGATGCCTTAAAGGTTATCTTGGCTTCCAAATGCAAATGATATCGATTCGCAAGCACACCGTCGGAGCATAAGCAGCTGAGCTAATAACATTTTATGAATGTTCTATCGCCAGGCGTTTATATCGCGAGTCCTTTGTGTTGGCCAACGCCGGGGCGATCGGGGTTCTGCAGTCATCCTGATAGTCGCCAGGGTAGAGCTGCCGCTTAGAGGTCGACCGGACGAAGCTTTATCCATAAGCAATATATCTTTGTGGTAATTTTTACTATGGTTTTGGTATTTTTTATTACATATTAAAGGAGCTCATGAATAATGTAATCATTAGTAGTACTTATGACATGTCAAGGCCGTGTGGACCACTCTCAGGTCTTCGCCCTCAAATCGCCTGAAAGTTAATTCGGCACGCGGACTTGTCTGTTGATGAATATTGCATCAGCTCGGCTCTTCTTTGTGATGCAGACACGCTGCACCAAGTGCATTAGGTGCACCTACTGACTCTCTGCATTCGCGACAACTTTAGCGCGTTTTCTAGGACATGAGAAAGTCAAACTTGTTAAGACAAACTTCACAATTTAATACATTACCAATATTGTTTCATTTCATAGGGAAGCTAATAGCTGAGAAATCTCTTTTCGCATATTTCCATGGTTGAACCAAATGGCTTTTCGCAAAATTGCTTATAGTGGAAATAATCAAGGTAATTATTATAGTTTTTTCTTTAAGTTTCATATACAAGCTATTCTTGTATATAAAGTTTCCATTTAAGCAATGCATTGCTTGTATTCGGAGGACACGCTCTTTCTTAAGTCCCTAATATACAAAAACCACAAAATGCAATATGGCTTTGAAATTCCCTTCTTCAGGAATACGGCAGGTGGACTTGGACAATTCTTTTGTGTTTCCAATGTGCATTGTGTGGTGACCGTAAAATGAACTATTTCACGAAATGGCAGCCGATATGGTCGATTACACGAAATTTCAATCGACGTTTGGCCACATCACAACAGCACAATGCCACATAAATAACCTTTCAAAGATTATGCGACCATGCATTCAGTATCAAATAATCAAATTAATCAATCATTCAGTTAGTTTTATAAGCCTTCTATCAAATGGGAAACTTTATCTTATGAATGCGATATTGTGGTTTAAATGCATGCCTACCGATCCGAGCATAGGCATGTCTCGCATCACTTAGGTTTTGGCATGCAGCACTATTCGTCTGTTGAACTATGCGACGTTCTGTAGGGTCGGGTGAGCCACGAATAGTAGCAGGCCACATTCAAGTTGTCGTCAAATTTGATCCCAATTTTTATAATTGTGTCTCATCAGACCAACAGGGGGCAAAGTGGCGGCGTGGGGTGGGCCACAAAGTAAGCTTGACGTTAACGAAAAGCGGATTATAAGTTTACACTTGCCTGTTATCGGAATCTGAAATTTACAATTGATCAGCACGCTTATTCGTATTCACGTGGCTTTGAGTCGCGTGGCGTTTCCAGAGCGGATACAGAGAAGCAATTTAAAGCACACTGCGACCGGCGGCTGCAGCGCACTGAAAGGAAACAAATAAAAAAGCACTTTTAATTAAAAGTAATGAAAGGTTTCGAGCGCTCCACGTTATCGGGTCATCGGCGACGCGCCGTTAAGGCTTTATGCCGGAGATTCGTAGGTGAGGCACAGCCGGTGAAACATCACAGTTATGAGCCATTTCTTTTTAAAACATTATTCCTTCAGTAGCAAACGTGTTTACAAATCTGCGAAAGGTAAAAATGCCACAGATAAAGTAAAATTGTGTTAAATGTATGCTTAACGCAATGCAAATGATTAAGATAGCGGGAACGAGGTAAAGATAGTCCTTTATAGTCAAATATGCGGCGAATGTGCGAGGTGATGGGCTGATAGCAGCCTCCACCTGCCATCTCGTCGCCCCTCGGGGCTTTCTGAATGCTATTCACTTGTTTAGTACCATTTATTTTTGTACGTTTTTACATATGGAACAATTAAAACAGAATGTGAGTTACATTTATGTGAGAAACATTTATGTCTCCGCATTATAACATAGTAATAATCCAAAGTCAAAATATCTTTATTCCCTAAGGTGCACCATTTTGTAACGTCTTAAATCTAACTTGAGATGAAGCAGGCAACAAACTCGGCTTGCTTCATTTTTTGTGGTAATGATACCAGTACACTTTTTGAAGCAGAGCTAAGCTGGAGCTAATTGATTCCCATTCTCATTATCATGAAAATAATGAGATAATTAAAAGATCCTGGTTGGATCTTGGTGGTTGGTTTGCCGCCAGATTCCTCTAGATTCCAGAAGAAGACTTAGTAATATGGAATTGAACTGATCTGCTATTACATCGCGCTGCCGTGAGCTGCCAGAGCCTTCGCCGAGCGGTCAGAGCAAGTTTCGCCGGTCGGCCGAGGGCCCTCTGGATTCGAGAGGCGTTCTTGTCTTTGTTTCCGCCGCATTGTTCTTTTACCCTCTTCCACAAAAGGTAACCTAAATACGGCCGCGTACTTCCGAGACCACGCTATTTTTAGATAATGTATCATCTAATCAGTGAGTTTGCGTGGAGATAGCCTTAAGTCAACACTACACTGTCTACTTTAAACACATTTTTCTTAGGCGTGACACTTAAATACATATCTTTTTTATTAAGGAACTGTAATGTGTATATTGTTGGTTAAAAGTTGTTAGGCAGAAGCCATTAATGCCTAAATGGAGAAGTTAAAAAGTAGCGGTGGTTATGAGGACATTAGGGGCTGTCAGTTCTAATTCAGGCCATTAAGACCGCGCCACTTTATCTGGCTTTTGCTTAACTAACTATTATTGACAGATTTCCTAATGTTTCTTGACGACCATTTAAAAGGTGTAACGTCTTTTAGCATTCAATGTCGCTGCGTTTAATTACTGCGCTGCCGGAATATTGAATATAAGTAAACATCTGAACTGTTTTTTGTAAAACGAGACTTGAGAGCGACACGGCTCGATGCTTATTAAATCGCTCAGGAAAAAGCGACGAGAATTCCAATCTGCAAGTGCATAACACTCGGCGAAGGCATTCTCTAATGAACCGGAATGAATTCATTGTTCGAGACCGACCACCAACTTTGGCCTCCGCCGCCTAATGCGACGCTCCAACGTGCAGGCCATTAAGAATTGGTAATAACAACCTCATCATGGTAATTCTATTCCTTTAACCCGCCTTCCTATTAGTACCCGCTGACGTATTCGCCCCTCCACTTTGTTCATTTCGATTACGCTCATTTGAATTATACATTCAGTCTTGCAGAGAAGTAATGCTAATCATAAGATAATAAAAGTGATATGGGGATTAAGATATCGGCCCATCGGTGAAAGTGAGAGTTGACAGTGGAGTGGAGGGCGCTCGGCGTGCGGTCGTGGGTTCGCCGTATCCAGGCGGAGGTGTGTTGCGCGCCGAGCGATGCGCGGCGAGCCGAGGGCGGGTGCGAGGCGGCGGCAGTCGCCCGGAGCGAGCAGCGGTCGCCTCTTGTCTCCACTCGCCACGCGTTGCCACGCGAACATGCACTGACACGCGACGCGTTACGCTCTGTGACTGTGCCTCAGTGACTCGTTTCCCAGGATTATGCTGCTCCTGTGACGCGGTTCGCTACTCAGCTCCACAAGACGTCAGGGTCAGTAGCCGTAGAAGCGGCCTTTTTTAAATAAAGCATAAGTTAATAAATCTATACAAATATTCAATTATTTAATTTTATTCGATTTCTTCAATCGAAAATGTAGGTATGTATCTCGTGACCCGCGCAATTGAAATTATATCGTTATGGGCATACATACATTTTAACAGAGAGAGTAATATTATGTATGTGTCCAGCAAAAGACGTTAGCCAACATTTATACTTTGGAGTTTTCATGCAAATGAGATGGCTTATTAAACCTTCGGGTGTAGCGAAATGCAAATAATTATATAGAAAATGAAACGAGGAGCAGCGTGTGCGTTTGAATCTCTGCTGTGCACTGAAACACTATTTACGCAATTAATCCTTAAATATCATTTAACCTCATTTTTAAAATAACAATTGGCCTACCTAAAGTGACGATTATGACGTCTACCAAAATGCTTAATTCAATTCTTTATTGTGAATATCCACTAATCTACTGACTCCACTTACTTATTTCCGATGCATTTAAATATATGATATTTTTACATTCAAAATTGATTTAAAACATCTATAGTATACATATATCAATACACTCGTATATGTTGAAGGACGCGCCCACCGGAGTGACACTGCAACCAAATATGACACGTTAAATTAATTCATTCCAATCCTTAACATTTGGAAGATTTTAAATAGGTTTAGCTATTGAGGTTAATGGAATATTGTTTCGGGCTCTTGCCAAACCTATTATAACATTCGACTGTACACGCGTCTTTGGTACTCAAGATCGACATGATTTTAATATTTATGTATTATCCGATCACAACAGCATAGGTGCTGTTTATAAAACATGAAAATGTGTTTAAAACGAGAAAGTCATGCAGACGGATAGTGGTAACAGAACTACTTCTGGACCTCGACTTAACTTCATCGTTTTCATTAAGAGTCATCTCCATCCAAGGTTAACTAAACAAGATGCCACTTTTACTCGGAGCCAAATCAATTTCGATCACTTTTTCGCATCAAATTGAATTATAAAAAACATATTACATAGGTTACAATCATTAATGGTTCGAACCTGATTTCAAGAAAATATCGACTTTATTGTTTCCTGTCTATTTGTGACTATAGGAAATAATTCTTTTATTTGCCAAATACCAAAGTTGTGTCATCTGATTCCGTTCGCCGATTTAACGGCGTGGCCGAGCCTATAGAGAGATAAAATGTAGCAGCCTAATTTCATATTATAATTATTAATGTAATTTATTTGATAAAAGCCATAAAACACTATTATGATAAGTAATCTTCATATTATACGGCCCAACCGCTCTCAGCGATGACTTCAGGTGCGAAAACGAATCAAAATACAAAAGAAAAGAAAAAAAACGAAACATGGACTTTTTAGTGGAAATATTTTTTAGCACCGCTTTTTTCCGACCGCTAAAATGATGATTATGTCGTGGCTAATAAAGTAGTTATGAATGTAATAAAAAATGTAAGCCTTTCACAAAAAGTATTTTGGTTGCTAACGAAAATAATAATAAATATATAAATGAATTTTAAAAAAAATCTATTAAATCATTAATATTATTATATTATATAGATTAGCATGTTTGATCTGAAAATGTTCAAAAGCACCACGAGATGTTTGTTTGATATTGAAACCAAACCAGGACCAGGGCGAGGGCGGCGAGCAGCGGCGGGGAGCGGCGGGCGCGGCGCGGCGATGCGCTGACGCCATGCGGGACGCGGGATGCGCACGCGCCTGCTGCTGGCGGCGCTGCTGCTCGCGGCTTGCGCGGGGTGCGCGGGAAACCCGGACGCCAAGCGGCTCTACGACGACCTGCTCAGCAACTACAACAAACTTGTGCGGCCCGTCCTCAACGTCAGCGATGCGCTCACTGTGCGGATCAAGCTCAAGCTCAGCCAACTCATCGACGTGGTGCGTATCCACTGACATCCCACAACCCCAAGGACAGGGGGGTGTCATCGTCAGCTAACCGATAAGAGTTATGTTTTGTTGCAGAATCTCAAAAATCAAATAATGACAACAAACTTATGGGTCGAACAGGTAACCGAAGCTTACGATATTATTAGTCATTGTGAGCTTGTAAAATATGATCCGGACGAATAATGTGTATGTATTTCAGAGCTGGTACGATTACAAATTGTCGTGGGAGCCGCGCGAGTACGGCGGCGTAGAGATGTTGCACGTGCCTTCGGACCACATCTGGCGCCCCGACATCGTGCTCTACAACAAGTAAGTAGGCAGCGGTAGATAGCGCGCTAAGTGAATGTACTAACACACTGACCTGTACGAATGGCAGCGCCGACGGTAACTTCGAGGTGACGCTAGCGACGAAGGCGACGCTGAACTACACAGGCCGGGTGGAGTGGCGGCCGCCGGCCATTTACAAGTCCTCTTGTGAGATAGACGTCGAATACTTTCCGTTCGACCAGCAAACCTGCGTCATGAAGTTTGGTTCCTGGACCTACGATGGCTTCCAGGTGATTGAATACTGTTCAGGGACTCTACCTACGTAATCTATTAGCGCCTGCATTTTTTTGCTTTTTGTTGCAGGTGGACCTGCGACATATCGATGAAGTAAAGGGCACAAATATTGTCGAATTAGGTGTTGATCTAAGTGAATTTTATACGTCCGTCGAATGGGACATTCTAGAGGTGCCGGCCGTCAGGTGAGACCTTGATTCACATCGTGGCATAGATATCGGGGCGGAGCGAGTCTCACTCTTTGTTTGTCTGTGTAGGAACGAGAAGTTTTACACCTGCTGCGACGAACCGTATCTGGACATCACGTTCAACATCACGATGCGTCGGAAAACGCTTTTCTATACTGTGAACCTGATCATCCCCTGCATGGGCATTTCGTTCCTGACGGTGCTGGTGTTCTATCTGCCCTCCGACAGCGGTGAGAAAGTGTCACTCTCGATATCCATCCTGCTGTCGTTGACGGTGTTCTTCCTGCTGCTGGCCGAAATCATCCCGCCCACTTCACTCGTGGTGCCGCTGCTTGGCAAGTTCGTGCTCTTCACTATGATCTTGGATACGTTCAGGTGTGTGCGAGCGAGGTTCCGTAGACTCATTTGCCTTCGTTAATCGGCCGTTTAATCGGCTCGTTAATGACCTATTAACCTCGATGTGTTTTGCAGCATCTGCGTGACGGTGGTAGTGCTGAATGTGCACTTCCGGTCACCGCAGACACACACTATGGCCCCTTGGGTGCGCCGCGTCTTCATCCACGTGCTGCCGAGGCTGTTGGTGATGCGCCGCCCGCACTGCCGGCTCGACCCACACCGCAGCCGCTTGTGAGCTTACATTTTAAACGTTCATTTAATGACCAGAGTTATTCTCGATTCATCGTAAAACACGTTGTGATCAGACACTGAATAAATAAAGTGTGCATTATTATATATATGTATATCTTATCATTTTTCAAAATATTCAGCGCGATATATGAAGCACATACAAAGTATATTGATTGGCTTCGGGACATTGGCTATTTATAAACAGTAACAAGTTTCAATATCGTATTTTTGACTGTCACGTCACTTCGGACGAAGACAATTAATGCAAAGAAAAAAATGAATACTAGTTATTTAAACCTTTACACTTAATAGTTAGTCAGAGTAAGATGAAGCTGGTCAATAGAACTTAATGTTTTAGTGCAGGGATCATCAGCGGCGAGGGCTGGTCCCCGGCGTTGGCTGCGGGCCCGGTGCCCCTTGGTGCCATGGGGGCAATGGGGGCCGGCAGCTCACGCTCGTTAGACGCGTCGTCGGCGGGAGGCTCCGGCTGTCGTCTGCACGAGGCGGGTGGCGTGTGCGAAGCGCTGCGGCGTTGGCACCGCTGCCCTGAGCTGCACAAGGCGATCGACGGCATCAACTACATCGCCGAACAAACGCGAAAGGAGGAGGAGTCGACGCGCGTCAAGGAAGATTGGAAGTACGTGGCGATGGTTCTGGACCGGCTGTTCTTATGGATCTTCACGCTCGCCGTGCTGGTGGGTTCGGCCGGGATAATCCTGCAGGCGCCGACGCTCTACGACGAGCGCGCACCCATCGACGTGCGCCTCTCGGAGATAGCCTACGCCGCCGCCAAGCCGCGCCCGCCGCCGCCGCGCTGACCCTGTTCGCCCCTCATGTTCATTGTATATAAAATTCTATTATTATTATTATAGTTTATACGACGAAAATAACGTGATCGAATATAAGTCGAATTTCTTTTGATAGACACGAAATAAATCGGTTGTTTACAAATATTTGTTTTATTTTAAGTATATTTAGAGGACAAAGATCCTTAGAATAGCTCCAGCAATAGCTCAGCAATAGCCCGAGCTCAGCCTTTAAATAATTGGTCATGTCATTGAAATATTTATTTCTAAACAGCAGCTGTCGAGTTATATCGAGTATATACGATTTACACATAATTTACAAAAATATAAACAATAGCTAAAAGCTGTAAATGTTATCGATACGGAATGGCTTTATAGTGCTATGTCGCAACTTACGACGGAGATATTAGGCTGCTTAGTTTAGATAGAGTCGTAAACAGTAAGAGTGGAACACGACGAGGAGTTTGCCAGTTGTGTTTGAAAAATGTCGTGGTGGATAAGCCTGTTCAATAACTTGGCCTCGAAGGATTTGGCAAATGTATTCACAACTTGGCGTCATCTATCCACAGTCTTCCGAACTGCGGCCAAACGCACAAAAGATTATAATTCTTCTCATAGGTCGACAACGTTCTCACTATATCAAATTTCTAGTTTATTTCAAATTAAATTGACATTTATCATTTTTATAATTATCGTATTTAATAAAATATGAAATCCCTTGACAAATCTTAGTTTATGTTATAACATTTAGATTTCAGATAAAAATAATTACAACGATCATACATCACAGTATTAAATATTGTTTGTTAATACTTTTGTCATTTCTGTCAAATGTTTATTTTAATTAATTAGTTCTATCAAAATTCGGCAAATTCAAAGGATGCGACCGCGCAAGTTCAGTCGACGCGGCGGCGTCTTTGACTCGCAAGCGCAAGCCAATGGCCATTTGCATTATGATTCTAGTCGCGTGTTGTTAGTGAATGTGTTGTGTCGTGTTGTTTACGTTGTGGCGTTACCCGATTAATCCCACTAGTGAATATCTGTTTTTACTTTTCAAATAGTGATAGAGACACTCTTCTCAGTTAAAGAAAACGTGCGTGTTTGTGTTTGGAACAAGAAGGCGGACATTATGAAGACCTACTGCGATATTGCTAATAAGGTACATTTTAATAATATTGTAAATATTAATCAGAACAATTAGCATAATTCATACACATTACATTTCAGTTTTTTAGATACGCTTAAGACGTGATAGATTAAAATAATATAATTTTAAATTAAATTCAAAAAAACATTCAAATGTACTTTTACTAGCATTGTTAAACAATCCCAAAACCTTAATTATAATGGAAATACTGAGAAGAAAAATATGTTTTGTTTTTTAGTTTAGGTTGATGTTTGAAAATAGTACATGTCATTAAATTAGGTAATTTAGCTTATAAGTAATCTATAATTGAAAAAAACCGATAGCAGAAATCCTTACAATTTAAAAATAAAAAATTTAATTAACAAGTACATCCTTACAAATATTTATGACAAGTACTTAAATAACTCAGTGACTGAATGCTAATTCAACTTGTACATGATGAAATATCGGTGTTTTAAAGAATATATATTTATAAACTATAAAGATATAGATAGAAAAATAAATAGTTAAATTAAATAATAATTGATTTAAAACATCAACAATTGATCATGGAATATTTGCTTATGATATACTTAATCAATATAAATAAACTACATTTCTTCCACGTTTTGTATGTATGGTAATTGTAAAAAATAAAAAAAATATTCATATTACCAACAAGATGGCGCTATACATGTAAAAAATATATTTTCGGTTAACATGAATAAAAGCGCCACCTATCCAACATAACAAGAACTTCGGACGATGTTTCAATAATGAGATAATAATAGTTGCCATAAGTCAGAACTAGAGGGCGTAGGTAGGTAGGTAGGTAGGTAGGTAGGTAGGTAGGTAGGTAGGTAGGTAGGTAGGTAGGTAGGTAGGTAGGTAGGTAGGTAGGTAGGTAGGTAGGTAGGTTAGGTTAGGTTAGGTTAGGTTAGGTTAGGTTAGGTTAGGTTAGGTTAGGTTAGGTTAGGTTAGGTTAGGTTAGGTTAGGTTAGGTTAGGTTAGGTTAGGTTAGGTTAGGTTAGGTTAGGTTAGGTTAGGTTAGGTTAGGTTAGGTTAGGTTAGGTTAGGTTAGGTTAGGTTAGGTTAGGTTAGGTTAGGTTAGGTTAGGTTTAGGGCCTTATTGAGAAGAGCGCAGCGTATGATTGCGATACGGGCGGCGCGGGCGTACCGCACGGCATCTTTTGATGCGGTGTGTGTTATAGCTGGAACTTGTCCCTGGTATCACGATGCTCTCGGTCTATCAGATGTGTTCTGGAGAAGAAACCAGTACAGAATTAACCACAACGGAGCGGACCCGCCGTTCGATACTGTCCAGGAGTGGAGAAGCGAGGCGAGGCGGTCAGTGACGCTGCTGTGGAAGGCGGACTTGGAGGGGGCTACAGCGGGTCTTTGGACGCTCGGAGCGGTACGACCTGTACTAGAAATGTGGATTGACAGGCGCTGGGGCTCGGTAACGTTCCACCTTGCTCAGTTGCTAACCGGCCACGGATGTTTTGGCCAATACCTCTGCAAGGTGGCTCGACGAGAGATGACACCCGGGTGCCATCATTGCGATCACCCATCGGACACTGCGCGACACACCTTGGAAGTGTGTCCAGCGTGGGACACGGAAAGGAGTGCAATCAACTCGGCAATAAACATTCCGGAATTGACACTCCCAAACCTGGTCTCGGCCATGGTGAGGGATAGACATGTGTGGCAGGCGGTTGAAGCTTTTGCAAAGGCTGTCCTGTCCGCAAAAGAAAACGATGAACGGACGAGGGAGATCGACCCTGCCGCTCCAATAACAAGAAAAAGACGAATTGGACGACGAAGTCGTCGTCACGAGCATCCATAGACTTCTATCTATGCCAAAGGAGAGTTGCCCGATATTTAATCGGGAGCATAGTAGGTGAATATCTGTTTTGACTGATTGAGCTGTCTATTGTCTGAGTCTGATAATATTCGTAGGTTTGATTAATTGGAACAAGGTCGGTAGGAGAAAAACAATGAGTTAATTAGGATTAGGTTAAATTAATTCTTTGTCTGGTCTTGTGTGTGGATAAATATTTGTAAATTGTAAATAAAAGGAGAGCTACTCCGGATAAATCAATATCCAGACGTATTTCGCGGTGTGTATTATCACCGCTAATGGAGAACCGTACTCCGTTGTAAGGAATGCGGTATGCGCGGGCCAAGGATTGGGTAAAGGCCAAAAGGCTGACACCATGACTTGGTCCAATACGCGCTGAGATGGGTCCCTGGGGTTTTAGTGGGTATGGGGCTTTCACCCCGACTCCCACACTCCCCGCGCTATTTCTCCTAATGACCCGGCGCGGGGGCCCGTAATCGGGTTTCCCCAGGTAAAAAAAAAAAAAAAAAAAAAAAAAAAAAAAAAAAAAAAAAAAAGGTTAGGTTAGGTTAGGTTAGGTTAGGTTAGGTTAGGTTAGGTTAGGTTAGGTTAGGTTAGGTTAGGTTAGGTTAGGTTAGGTTAGGTTAGGTTAGGTTAGGTTAGGTTAGGTTAGGTTAGGTTAGGTTAGGTTAGGTTTAGGTTAGGTTAGGTTAGGTTAGGTTAGGTTAGGTTAGGTTAGGTTAGGTTAGGTTAGGTTAGGTTTTTTTTTTTTTTTTTTTTTTTTTTTTATTAATTGGTCCTTTAGAAGGCTCACATGTTTCGCATTGAGATTATAATACAATTTAATGAATAAATTAGTAAAATAAAACCGGAGTGACAAACGAGTTTTTGGCTATTTGATACCTTTCTTATTTGTCACTCCGTTTTGTACATAGGAGGTAATCGATGAGACGTTATATAAAGAGAAAACAAAAGGTGAATATAATATTGAACATTGAGTTATGACTAAAAAGCAGAATTAAAGTGGTCAAATCATGGGCTTTGACTAGATGCCGGTGCTTAAGCTGCCGGCCTAAAATAAAATGTGAGGCGCATAGTGATGTAGGTGAATAGGAGAGTTGCCGGATGATTTGACCAATTTATTACTGGAGTACTTAAACTAACTTTTAACCTTAAATAAGCCTTCATCTAGTGACTATAAACAATAAAAGGAAAATAAATTAATTACATAAAAAGATAAAGAAGTCAGCTAGGTGAGGCGATACATGTCTAAAAGCGATTATTTATAAAAAACATGTCTAAAATAAAATAAAAAAAAATATAAAAAAAATATAAAAAAATTGTCTCTATATAATGTTGAAAAAAATACTTATAATAATTAAGTTGAGCTGATTAAAGTAAAAAATGAAAAACAAAGTCAATCTGTTGAGAGGTCAAGTGTTGTGTGTCGGGTACCAGGGGGGGTAGGTTCATGGTTGAACTCTTTTAGGCTGTCTATTATTTTAGTAACGAAAGCTACGAGTGAGTCGGTTTCGGTTTGGGTTAGGAGGTTAAATGAGAAAGGGTTGGGGCATGTGTCCTTGCACATTTGGACGTGGTTGTGCCTATGGATGGTGTATCTGGGGCATGTTTCTAGTAGGTGTTTGAGTGTTTGTGTGGTGTGTTGGTCGCATGGACATGTATCGTTGTCTTTGATTTTGAACCTGTAAAGGTAGTCCTTTGAAAAGGAATGCCCCGTAATGAATTGGGTCAGTTGGAAAGAAACGCGTGTAGACATAAAGAATTTTTGGATGTCGCCGAGTGTGGGAAATATGTTCGCCGTGAAGCGGCCTTTGTTGTCAGATTTATATCTCTCGTTTGATTTGTGTAATGTGTCTTTTTTAATAATTGATTTTAGGTGCGAGAGTGGACAAGCGATGTGTTCAGCGGAACGGTGTAGTTGCGAGGCTCTATTAGCGGCACGGTCGGCGGCCTCGTTACCGCGGTCACCGGAGTGACCCTTAACCCATTGAAATTGGACTTGTGAGTTAGAATCTAGCGCTTTGATGTCGCGTAAAGTTGTGTGTATTTGATGGACGATCGGGTGTGTATTAGAGATGTTTTTTAGTGCCGCTAATGATGATTGTGAATCTGTGTAGATAATGGAGTGTTTGTGTCTTTGTTTAAGGATGTGAATGGTTGCGCGATGAATTGCGTATAGTTCCGCCTGAAAGACCGTGCAGGTGTCGTGTAGCTTGAAGAGCTTTGTGTGTGTAGGTGTTTCTGTATCTAGTTGGAAAACCACGAACGCCGCTCCGACCGACTGGTTCTCTTGCTTGCTACCGTCCGTGTAGATGTGTGTGGCGGTAGGGTCTGATGGGTTGGTGTTTCTACCCGTACGAATAGGTGAGCGTTCAACGGGGTGTAGTAGCTCAGAGAAAGGTGTAGGGGTTTCGATGGGTATGTCAGAGGGAAGCCGGTGTGTGAGCCTATTGACTCTGACGCTCTCCAATTCGGCTATTTCCAATACTTTAAGATCGAGTGGTGTTATTCTCGCTAAAGCAGTAGCTGCGCACGTGGAGATGGTGCGAAATCCGCGGATAATTTTTATTGAAAATAGCCTTTGGACGGCGTTGAGTTTGCGGCGTATACTTTTTTTGTGGGCGGCGTGCCCCCAGATACTAGAGGCGTATGTTACTATGGGCTCAATTGTGTTGAGGTAAATAGTTCGTAGGTTTTCGGGATGAGGGCCCCAAGTGGGTCTTGTGTATAGCGCCAATTTTTGGAAAATTTTGGACGCTTTGTCTGTGATGTAATTGATGTGTTCGTTGAAGTTAAGTTTACGGTCGATAATGACGCCTAAAAGTTTGATGCTATTTTGAAAGCTAAGAGGGGTTCCGTTGAATGAGATCTGACAATGCAGAGCTTTATCGCTGAAAGCTATGCATTGTGTTTTCTCGGGGCCAAAGGTGAGCTTTACATTCGTGCCCCAGCGACGAATGAGCTCTAGTGTGTGGTTAGTGTTATTTTGTAGAGTGTGTAGATTAGGCGCGGAGCAGATAAGGAGGACGTCGTCCGCGTAAGCCTGTAGAGAGCACCCTTCTGGTAGTTTTGTCTCTAAAAGTGTGTTGAGGATGGTGTTCCAAAGGATGGGGCCGCAGGCGGAGCCTTGGACACAACCTTTTTGTGTGTTTTTCGTGTGTTTGTGTTGTCCCATGTGTAATGAGACAGAGCGGTCGGTGAGGTAACTGTTAATGAGCCGAAAGATGTTGAGTGGGCAGTTAATGCGACGAAGGCCGTCTAGTACGGCCGGCCACCATGCGTTGTCAAATGCTGCCTTGATGTCAAGTGAGACAGCAATGACCAGTTCCTTGTTGCCTTTTGCTAGTCTTATTGAATCTACAGCCTGTTTGATGGCGTGGACTGTGCTGGTTTGTTCGGTGAAGCCGAATTGATTACGGTTCAGTAGTTTGAGTCTGTGGGCTTTGAAGGTTAGTCTTTTAATGAAAAGTTTTTCTAAGACTTTCCCGAATACGGGTATTAGGCCTATGGGGCGGTATGAGCCGAGTTCGGTGTAGTTGGTTTTACCCGGTTTTGGTATGACTTTAACTATTGCCTCCTTCCACGCGGAGGGAAAGTGAGAAATCTCTAGGCAACAGTTGTAGAGTTTAGTTATAAACTCGGGGAACAATTGAGCAAACACCGTACATATGTCGCTCGTTAGGTGATCGTTTCCGGGGGCTTTGGTGTGACTGATAGATTGGAATTGTTCCATTATCTCGTCGGTGGTGAAAGCCGGTTCGTCCTCCGTGTCCGGGAGGACTTGAGAGGCGCCCCTGATGTCGCGGTGTTTGCTCGTTGTGTCCGGTAAGTCGTCGGGGTAAAAATGGTTCAGTAGCGCTTGAGCCGTTTCTGATTCAGTGTTGGTGTAGGTGTTGTTGATTTTAAGTGTGCTAGGTTGTATGTTGGGTGTGCAATGCTTGAGGAGCTTGTTCGTTATGGACCATGCGTCGTCCTTGCCCTGGGACTCGCAGAATGTTTTAAAGCTTTCTGTCGAGGCTCGGCGCATCTCCGACGCATAGTTGAGTTTAGTGTCGCGATAGGTGTCAATGAGGTCGGGGGGAATGGGTGTGTTATGGCGCTTGTGGCTATGTAGTCGCCTGTGTAATGCTAAACATTCGGCTTTGAGCGTTTGTAAGTGTGTATTCCAGAAGGGTGGTCTGGGTTTGGGCTTGTGTCCTTTGATGGGCAACGTTAAAGTGCACGCTTCGTTTATTATTTTGCTGGTGAGTTCCACAACGGAGTCTAGCTCCGATGGTGTAATAATATTGAAGTTGGTGTCGAGAAGCGTGCAGTTGTTAACGTTGGTCATCAGCTGTTCCTTGAGAGAGTGCCAGTTGGCGTGTGTGGTGTTGTATTTGAATGTGCTGTGGTTGCATGAGGGAGACGGAGGGTCGTTGTTCAAGTTAATTTTGAACGTGATGGGGTTGTGCTGTGACGAAGTGAACAGGCCCGGACGCACTTTCCAGCCAGAGATGTTGTTAAATATATTGGCTGAGGTTAGTGTGAGGTCGATAATGGATGATCGGTGTCGACCGTGCGTTATCGTTTCGAAGGTGGGCGTGTCCCCTGCGTTACAGACGTTTAGATCCGTGGCGGCGATGAGGTCGACGACCTCATATCCGCGTGGATTGTGTTTAGTGTGTGTCCTACCTCCCCAGAGTGGGTGCCACGCGTTGAAGTCACCGCAGACTATGATTCGAGCATTTGTGTGCGCCTTGATAAAATGCTCTAAAGCAACAAGTGTGTTGTAGTTGTCCGATTTGGGTTCGATGTATACGGACGCGATGTACAGGTGTGAGGTGCGTGTCGGAATAGAGATAACGGTAAGGTTATCGGTGGAGTATTGTGACAGAAGTAGTGCGTTGATGTATGGTTTGGTGATGATGCATGCTTTCGTATGCCCACCTTTGTTGGCTTGGTAAACCCGGAGGCCATGTGTTTGTCTAACTGTATTGAGTTTACCGGTGTAGGGTTCGGAGATTGTGGCTATGTCCGTGTTTGTGGTGTTGAGGTGAATGTGTAGTTCGTGCAACGCATTGCGAGACCTGTCGAGGTTCGCTTGTGTGATTGAAAGTGTCCCTATCGTTTTGTTAGACATAGTTGGTTTTGGCTTCAACGCGGGCGCGCATGGCGCTTAATTTGGGGCAGGTAGTGCTGTCTGCGCGGTGGGTGGTATCTGTTTTGGTGTTGTGTTGCGCATTGTGTTCTTTGCAATTGATGCAGGTCGGGGTGTGAGAGGCTGCTTTGTCACAGTCCGAGGTGTTGTGTGTGTGTGCGCATTTTGCGCAGGTGGGTTGTGTGGCCGGGCACCTGTTTTTAGTGTGTCCGAAGCCCTGGCATTGTCTACATTGTAGAAAGGGGGTGAAAGTTTCGCAATGTACCCGTGCACATCCTATGGCGACGCGACCTAACTCCGTAAACTTGCGCCAAGAGGAAGATGTGGTGGACAGGATGACGTTATAAAGTTGGTCGTTCCTGTTGTTCCTTCTGAATTTTAAAAAGAAGGACTCATTTTTAAGAGAAGGGTTCTGGTCCCTAATAGTCGCGAGAAGATCTTCCTCTTTGGTGTCTTTATTAATGCCTTTTATGTGAATAAGTGGATTGATCCGCCTTTCTTCCTCGGCTCGTAGAGCGGGGGATTTGTTGATTTGGGCGAGAGCGTGCCGTTTATTTGCCTCGGTTTCGAAGTTTATTCTAATTTTCCCCTTTGAGAGCGGGGTGATTTTGAGCGGTGCGTAACCGCCTTCCCTAAAGTTAATAGTTTGTCTAATTTTTTCCACGAGACCTTTTGGCGAGGCACATTCTCCGCTGATAACCAAAGAGGGGGTGGAGGGCGTTCTCGGTATCTCCGAGTGAGATTTCGAGGTGATCGTTGGGGGGGCCGGGGTCACTTTTTTGTTGATAATAGGTACGCCGCCTTGTATTGCCTTGTTTTGGCTGGCGGCGTCTGCGTAAGATTTGAGCTTAAGCTCAAACCTCTCCTCTCTTTTCTCCGCCTTTTCATTTTGGGTTTTGAAAATTTCTTCAATTTTCCCCAAACTGTTATGTACTTCTTCTTGAAGTACCTTGGCGGTGTTGGAGTGTGTATTGGAGAGACTGAGCCGGCACATTTCCAGCTTCTTGTTCTCCTCCTCCAGTTTCTGAATTTGTTGATTCAGGTTCTGGGTGAGCAGGCCGAGGGCTGTAATTTGTGCGGGCTCAGCTGGTGGTTGCCTTCCTCCGTCGGTGTTTTGTGCCTGTGGCAGGACCCCTCTCTCATGTAATTCTCCCTCGGCGTCTCTGAATAATTGGTGGAGTCGTCTAACCGCCGCCGTGACCCCGGTTTTAATCTCTGTTTTAAGATTTTTGGACTCGGCAAGATGGGCGAGAGCTTTCATAAGGCATGATTTTGCCTCCTGCTCTCTAGAAGGTTTCTGTTTCCTAGAAACAGTAGCATCGAGGTCTATCGTCTCGATGCTGATGCCGGCGGTGGAGGGTTTGGGCTGCGGCTGTAAAGGAGCCGCGTTCACCCTTTCCGCTGAAGCTGTCTTGGGGGAGGTGGTTTTTTTGGCGGGGGGGGTACGAATGCCAAACATATTTGAGAAAGATAGGTCGAAGTGTAAACGAGAGGGAAGGTTTCAACAATATCGGGACAATCGAAACGACTTGGGCTTAAACTAGTTTGAATAAGTTAATGAAGAACAATAATTGAATGAGACGTGTTGTGTATCCTTTGGTAAGTGGTTTATATATATAAAATTGCTTGATGAGCACTAATTGTTTCTTTTGTATTTTGAAATGACGAGCAAAAAAAAAAAAAAAAAAAAAAAAAAAAAAAAAAGTCGTTCAAGGTCACGCCAAATTTCCAAAAACCCTAAAATAAAAAAAATTGGATAACAATTGTAACTGGGTGGACCAGTGAAAAAATATAAAAGTGTAAATATAAGTGTGTATATATGTCTGTGTGTACTAATAAAAACAACAATTATCAGAACGCAAGTAATTTAAATTTAATTTAATTTAAACAGAAACAAAGCCTGATCTTGAAACAAAAAATAAAAATAAAGCTACGACTTACGTTGCTCTGCAAACCTGTAGCGAAACTAAGCTAAACAAAACTAACAAACACTAGAGCACTACGAACTTAGAGTTCTACTAAAAAGAAGCGAAGCACGAAAGCACGAAGACGAACGCGGCGGTTGAATTTGCACTTGAACTCGAACTTGAACTTTTTTTTTTGGTGTTGAAAATGAACCGACCGAACTGTTGTTAACTAAACTGGGATAACTATAACTTGGACCGATTTGAGAGCGTGTTAATGCTGTGATTGCTAGAATGCGACTGAGTTGTAACTACGTTTGCGCGACGCGGTAACCCTTCCCCGAAAAAGCAGGTAGTTTGTTTGTGTCACGGGTGAATTTAGTGAAAACTAAAGTTTTAACAAATTATTTATTTTTGCAAGGAATTTACTTTTAATTTAAAAAACTAGGTGAATACGACTTTATTGCGAAATTGAGTTTATTTAGGTGGATTTATTTTTAGGAGATTTTACTTTTGAGAGAAAATTGACTTTTATGACAAACTAAAGAGAAAATAAAATAAAATTGACTTTTGGACTCTAACTATTGAAGGGATTTATTGAATAATTTGTTTGAGATGAGAAAGCTATTATTTGGAAAGTATGCTACTTTAGGTGTTTTAATGCAAAATAAATTGGACTCTAATAATTTTAAAGAAAAAATTAAACAAAGGGAATGGAAAGCAAACTTTAGAATTTAACAAAATTACCGATAACAAAGACTTTTTATTAGCGCGGCTGCAGCAGGTAAGCGCTGCAGGTATTTTTTATGACTTTTACGGATGCTATTTGGTTTATAACAGAAATTACTTTTTTATTATTTGTTTGAGATTTAGAAAAAGAAGGAAATACAATATTTAAGACTGCAAATAAAATCGGAGTGAAAACAAATTTAATAAAGCGCTTCCGATAACAATTGTAACTGGGTGGACCAGTGAAAAAATATAAAAGTGTAAATATAAGTGTGTATATATGTCTGTGTGTACTAATAAAAACAACAATTATCAGAACGCAAGTAATTTAAATTTAATTTAATTTAAACAGAAACAAAGCCTGATCTTGAAACAAAAAATAAAAATAAAGCTACGACTTACGTTGCTCTGCAAAACTGTAGCGAAACTAAGCTAAACAAAACTAACAAACACTAGAGCACTACGAACTTAGAGTTCTACTAAAAAGAAGCGAAGCACGAAAGCACGAAGACGAACGCGGCGGTTGAATTTGCACTTGAACTCGAACTTGAACTTTTTTTTTGGTGTTGAAAATGAACCGACCGAACTGTTGTTAACTAAACTGGGATAACTATAACTTGGACCGATTTGAGAGCGTGTTAATGCTGTGATTGCTAGAATGCGACTGGTTAGGTTAGGTTAGGTTAGGTTAGGTTAGGTTAGGTTAGGTTAGGTTAGGTTAGGTTAGGTTAGGTTAGGTTAGGTTAGGTTAGGTTAGGTTAGGTTAGGTTAGGTTAGGTTAGGTTCCCCTCCGCCGTGGATGAATTTTCCCACGGTTCCCAGGCTTGCAGTGCCGGGGGGGCTCATTAACTGGAGCGACGGCATCTGTCTTCGCAAAGGTGAAGCAAATAGGGACTCGTTTATCGACCGGCCACCACTTTGGTCGCCGGTATGCGGGAAAGGCATCAGCGCCCAGAAAGCGGACGATTAATTCCCGCTCAACCCTCGGCCAGCCGGAGCGAATATTTTACAATCGCGAAGGTGTGGAGAGGACCGGTAGTCGTATCCTCGGTTTTATAATTAAACCGCAATGGATGCGGCGGAAGAGTACAACTTTTAATAGGAGGTCATTGTGTCTAAAATATGTTTTCATTTATTGATGTGTGGATGTTTGTTGTAAATAAGTGGATAAGAGACATGAGTAAATAAAGATATCGTGAGGTTTATATCTAGTTATATATCTTTTTAGTACAGTGATTGTGCTTGTAGGGTGGGTTCCTCTAAAGAACCAGCGGCTGCGTGGCAGTTTGGGAGGGTGTTGTTGTTGTTGTTGTTGGAGGATGATTGTTGCGGTGGTGTAAGCCATGGTGCGACGGGCCGCGATGGCGTTAAGTAGTCGTTGGTCAGGGACTTTTGCACGTCCCCCGTCGGGCAAACTGTTACTCGGTGTGGTTGTCGTGGATATGTCTCGCGGACCATTCCGGGCCAGGGGGCTTGCCTTAATTGGCCGGTCCAAGTGGAAGGACAACCATAAAAAAAACCCTGAATGTGCATGCGTTGGGGCGCCCTGCGGGGCCTCGCGCGACGCTGTACTCCCGCTCTTCTGAGTGGGTGTCCGAGCAGTATCTCGGGCTGCTAGCGGCCAACCCTTGGATACCACCCGACCTCCAAGCGTATTAGGGTTACCCGGGTACAGGGGTCTCTGCCCGGGTGGACTTTTTATATCCCCCATGTCGAAACCAAAATATGGAAAATGATAAAATTAAACAAAACAAAACCAAGGAAGAAGTGGATAGGGCGAGGAAGGAGAGAAAAATGAGAGAAGAGAATGGGTGTGAGGAGGTGAAGGTGGTGGTGAGGCGTACTCCAACGTCTGTGCCAGCTGGGATGGTGCGCGACGAAGGGTCGCAGTCGTCGGACTTTGACAACTTGTCGGTGGCGAGTGTGTCGTCCACTCCATCGGCGAGTCGTCCCGCGTCCCGCGAGGAGCTGGGCCGACTTTGGGCGCACAAGAGGGTGAGAGAGAAGAGGAGCAGGAGCAGGAGCTCGCGGAGTGGGGGTAGCTCAACAGACACCCCAGTCTCCAAAGAAAGGTTCAAAGGTCGGCCTCCGACCACTGGAGAGTATGTCGGCCAGGCTGCTGCCAAGCGGGTTATGGAAGGATGTAAGAGGAAGGAGATGCAGAGGCAAGCGGAGGCGGAACTCACCGAGTCCGTTGAAAGCACTCGCGAGTTAAGATCGGCGACTACGCTCTGCGTAGAGGAGGAAAATGTAGAGTCGGTGGCCACAGTAATGGCCCGATTAGAGGCCAACTTGGAGATGGTCACGAAGGTTGCCCAAAAGTCCTCCAACTTGAAGGGCACCTTCGTGCATGCGCTGAAGGAGGCAGTCTCTTTTATCAGAAACGACGCTGTCGCCTTATCGCAGCGCACAGTGTCGGAGGAGACGCGGGCGCTCCGCGCTGATAACGTCCGGCTGCGACGCGAAGTGGAGGAGCTGCGCAAGCAGGTCGAGAGTGTGAAGAGTAAGCTGCGCCCAGAAGCGGATCCTCTAAGCCTGGCCGACCTTGAGGCTCGCATTTATAAAACGGTGGGGGAAAAAATAAACGCGAGAATCGAGGGCCTCGAGCCGCGGCTCGGCCCCGCGCCGCGGGTGCGTCCCCCCCTGGCTGCGGATCTGAGGGAACGTAGCAAATCGGGGGCGGTGACCTCCATGACAGCTGCGCCCGCGCCGCCTTCTGATAAAAAAAAACGGAAGAGGAGGCTCAGGACAGAGAGAGCGGGGATGGACGATGTAATGGCGCCGAAGAGAGTTCCTCTTCCCATTCCTGTTGGACCGTTGCCCAAGACCGATTCACGCCCACCTAACCCGGAGGCTGAGGAGAGCTCATGGGTGAGGGTTGGTAAGGGGGGTCGGCCAAGCCGCCAAACCAGGCAGGCTGAAGGCAAGAAGGAGCCACTCCCGCAGAGAGAAGAGAAAAAAAAGAAGCTTCGAGTCCCGCGGTCGTCGGCGGTTACGATCACGATATCCAAAGAGGCCCAAGATCGTGGCATGACTTACGCCGGGGTCATGAGGGAGGCCAAGCAGAGGGTAAAGTTAGGTGACGTTGGCGTTGAAGCCATTACCTTCAGGCGCGGGGTAACGGGAGCGGCAATCCTGCAGATCTCCGGAACGGGGAAAGATTCAGCAGCCGACAAACTGGCAGCGAAGCTGTCGGAGGCTCTGCAGGAACAAGAAGGAGTAAAGATCGGGAGACCGCAAAAGATGGTAAACGTCAGAATCGCTAATCTCGACGACTCTGTGACTCAGGAGGAGATACGACGGGCGGTCGCCAGAAAGGGCGAGTGCTCGGAGGAGTATGTAAGGGTCAGTGCGGTCCGCCCGGACAGGAGAGGGCTGTTTGCGGCCTGGGTCACGTGTCCGGTGGAGGCGGCGGCAAAGATGTCCGATGGCCGTTTGCTCATCGGCTGGGTGTCAGCGCGGGCAGTGATAGTTAAAACAAAAGAGTTCCGGTGCTACCGATGCTTGGAGAGTGGGCATGCGGCGGCTAGATGCACTGCGGTAGACCGGAGCAGGCAATGCCATCGGTGCGGGAAGGAAGGCCACAGAGCAGCCGAGTGTTTGGAGAGAACCGCCCATTGCAATGTATGTACTGCCCTGGGTAGGAAGGCAGACCACCGCTTGGGGGGACCTTCGTGTTCGGCCCCCAAGAGAAGGGTGGGGAGGAGTGAGCAGCCCAACCGTGCGCCCCCACCTGAACCGAACCGGGAGTCAATGGAGACTGAGATGGCCACACCAGCACAATGATCAAATTTCTACAAGCCAACCTCAACCACTGCGCCAGTGCACAAGATGTCTTCGCGCAAAGCCTGGCGCAGTGGTCCATAGGATTTGGAGTGGTCTCCGAACCATATCGGGTGCCAGACCGCGGTAACTGGTTTGGAGACGAGTGTGAGCAGGCTGCAGCGGTTGTATCGCCAACGATCTTGCCCAGGGTTGCGGATGTGCGTCGTCGGAGAGGATGCGTGGCGCTGAAGCTGGACGGTTTGGCAGTCGTAGCAGTTTACTTCTCTCCGAACCGATCGTTGGTGGAATTTGAAAGGTTTCTGACGGATCTGGGGTCAATGGTGCGCTGGTGCAGCCCGCTAGAGGTGCTGGTGGCCGGGGACCTCAACGCCAAATCCACGGTGTGGGGCTCCTCGGTGACGGATAGTCGCGGGGTGGCTGTTTTGGAGTGGCTCGCCGAAAACAATCTGTGGTGCTGCAATGTCGGTTCGGTGAGGACGTGTATAAGAGGAGTTGGCGGTTCGGTGGTAGACGTCACCTTTGCTACACCTGTTTTGTCCCAGAGGCTTCAAAAGTGGAGGGTGATGACGAGGGTAGAAACGCTGTCGGACCACAGGTATGTTCGTTTCTGTGTCCAGCCCTCGTTGTCTGCGATGCCTTCTGTTCGGGTGCGAGCTTCTAGCGCGATCGGCCCTACGTGGGCTTTAAAATCCTTGAACCGGGAGAATTTGGAAACAGCGACAGTGGTCGGGTCCTGGTGTTCTGGCACCAGAGGTCGAGCCATCGACGATGAAATCGTTTGTCTGGAAGAGGTGTGGAGAGAGGTTGGTGATGCGTCGATGGCCAGGTCCAAACCGCCGCGAACTCGAAATGGTGTGTATTGGTGGAGCCCAGAGCTGAGTGGACTCCGGGCGACGTGTGCATCGGCCCGGAGGATGCTGCGTAGGTTCCGACGAAGAAGGAACGCGGAGAGTGGCGGCGCTTTGGAATCTGGTCTTCGCGAGGAATTTCAAGCAGCAAAAAGGGCACTTCGGGTGGCCATTGTATGTGCTAAGGAGAGGGCGTGGGCGGAGTTCCTTGCCTCTCTTGACCAAGACCCATGGGGCAGGCCCTACAAATCCGTTTTGGCTAAATTACGCCCGTGGGCACCTCCCACAACGCAATGCATGGAGCGATCTCTACTGGATACGGTGGTGGAGGCACTCTTCCCGTCAGCAGTAACATCGCACATAGGACGGATCGAAACTGCTAGAGAGGACCACGGTGAGATCACGGAAGTGTCGGAAGCGGAGTTGAGCTCAGCGGCCGACAAAGCAACCACGAAAAGAACTGCGCCGGGCCCCGATGGGCTTCACGGTAAAGTGCTGGGTCTCACCCTCAAGTTCGGATTATTTGACAGGTTTCAGACGGTTCTGACCAGATGCCTCAGGGAAGGAGTTTTTCCAAAGCACTGGAAGATCGGCCGTTTAGTCCTACTAAGAAAGGCGGGCAAACCGGCTGACTCACCTTCTGGCTACAGACCAATTGTGCTACTGAGCGAGGCGGGCAAATGTTTCGAGCGAATCATTGCTGAGCGCATCAGGTGTCACCTATCATCCGTTGGGCCCGATCTGTCGAACTGCCAATTTGGCTTTCGGCGGGGAAGGTCCACCATAGATGCCATTGCCCGTCTACGCTCAATCGTGACGGAGAGAACTTTGAAGGGCGGTGTAGTGATTGCGGTGTCGTTGGACATCGCTAACGCCTTCAATTCACTGCCATGGGCCGCGATCAGAAACGGCCTGCGACATCACCGAGTGCCGGACTATCTTCGGTCTATAGTGGAAAACTACTTGTGTGAAAGATTTATCGTATTTCCCACAAAAAGTGCTTGGACAAGGCGTGAAGTGAAGTGTGGTGTCCCGCAGGGGTCGGTTCTAGGACCACTCTTGTGGAACATCGGTTACGATTGGGTCCTGCGGGGGGTGTTCATTCGTGGTGTGCAGGTTTTATGCTACGCGGATGACACTCTGGTGGTGGCAGCAGGAGAATCGTACAGCGACGCGTCTATCAGGGCGGCGGCTGGAGTCGCACAGGTGATCGCAAGAATCCAAACGATCGGCTGCAGTGTCGCTTTGGAGAAAACGGAGGCAATCGTGTTCGCCGGGAAAAGGAGTCAGCAACAGACGAATAAACGGATTGTCGTCGGTGGGCATCCCGTGGCAGTGGGAACGACATTGAAATATCTGGGCCTGGTTCTGGATTCCAAGTGGTGCTTCAAAGCACATTTTCAGCGGACCATCATTGGATTGGACGATACGAGCAGGGCGCTAGCTCGCATAATGCCCAATGTCGGAGGACCCAGTAATAGCTGTCGGAAGCTTTACGCGGGAGTCGTTCGTGCCAAAGCCCTTTACGGCTGCCCGATATGGGCTAACGACACGGGCCTAAGTACACACAATAGGGCCTTATTGAGAAGAGCGCAGCGTATGATTGCGATACGGGCGGCGCGGGCGTACCGCACGGCATCTTTTGATGCGGTGTGTGTTATAGCTGGAACTTGTCCCTGGTATCACGATGCTCTCGGTCTTTCAGATGTGTTCTGGAGAAGAAACCAGTACAGAATTAGCCACAACGGAGCGGACCCGCCGTTCGATACTGTCCAGGAGTGGAGAAGCGAGGCGAGGCGGTCAGTGACGCTGCTGTGGAAGGCGGACTTGGAGGGGGCTACAGCGGGTCTTTGGACGCTCGGAGCGGTACGACCTGTACTAGAAATGTGGATTGACAGGCGCTGGGGCTCGGTAACGTTCCACCTTGCTCAGTTGCTAACCGGCCACGGATGTTTTGGCCAATACCTCTGCAAGGTGGCTCGACGAGAGATGACACCCGGGTGCCATCATTGCGATCACCCATCGGACACTGCGCGACACACCTTGGAAGTGTGTCCAGCGTGGGACACGGAAAGGAGTGCACTCAACTCGGCAATAAACATTCCGGAATTGACACTCCCAAACCTGGTCTCGGCCATGGTCAGGGATAGACATGTGTGGCGGGCGGTTGAAGCTTTTGCAAAGGCTGTCCTGTCCGCAAAAGAAAACGATGAACGGACGAGGGAGATCGACCCTGCCGCTCCAATAACAAGAAAAAGACGAATTGGACGACGAAGTCGTCGTCACGAGCATCCATAGACTTCTATCTATGCCAAAGAAGAGTTGCCCGATATTTAATCGGGAGCATAGTAGGTGAATATCTGTTTTGACTGATTGAGCTGTCTATTGTCTGAGTGTGATAATGTTCGTAGGTTTGATTAATTGGAACAAGGTCGGTAGGAGAAAAACAATGAGTTAATTAGGATTAGGTTAAATTAATTCTTTGTCTGGTCTTGGGTGTGTATAAATATTTGTAAATTGTAAATAAAAGGAGAGCTACTCCGGATAAATCAATATCCAGACGTATTTCGCGGTGTGTATTATCACCGCCAATGGAGAACCGTACTCCGTTGTAAGGAGTGCGGTATGCGCGGGCCAAGGATTGGGTAAAGGCCAAAAGGCTGACACCATGACTTGGTCCAATACGCGCTGAGATGGGTCCCTGGGGTTTTAGTGGGTATGGGGCTTTTACCCCGACTCCCACACTCCCCGCGCTATTTCTCCTAATGACCCGGCGCGGGGGCCCGTAATCGGGTTTCCCCAGGTAAAAAAAAAAAAAAAAAAAAAAAAAGGTTAGGTTAGGTTAGGTTAGGTTAGGTTAGGTTAGGTTAGGTTAGGTTAGGTTAGGTTAGGTTAGGTTAGGTTAGGTTAGGTTAGGTTAGGTTAGGTTAGGTTAGGTTAGGTTAGGTTAGGTTAGGTTAGGTTAGGTTAGGTTAGGTTAGGTTAGGTTAGGTTAGGTTAGGTTAGGTTAGGTTAGGTTAGGTTAGGTTAGGTTAGGTTAGGTTAGGTTAGGTTAGGTTTTTTTTTTTTTTTTTTTTTTTTTTTTTTTTTTTAAGCTAATTGATCCTTAGAAGAGTTTTATAATGTGTCACTTATGTAGCTAATACATGTTATTTATGGTTATTAAAATAAGAGCGACGGAATAAGTTGTTGGCTATTGGATACCGTTCTTATCCGTCGCTCTATTTTGTACAATAGACATTAAGCTATTTACATGGCTAATATAAAGGGTGAAAAATAAATGAAATAATAATAAACAAAACGACGAAGAAGTTCTGGCTTTGGGATACCATCCTAATTCGCTATTCTGTTTTTACAAGTTGTGAATAAGAGTATGGGAAAGAGTGGGGTGACGAAAAGGTTTTGGCTGTAAGATACCGTTCCTGTTCGATACCCCTGTTTGTGTTTTACAAATTTGTGTTATGTTATATCAGTGTGAGTCTTAGTCAAAGCATGGACGTAGTGATTTTTAAGAGCAGTTGAAAACAATAAAAAAAAGAGAAAACTAATTAGAAAAAGAGTAACGTGCTAGCATTGGAGTGTTTATGAGTTGAGTGTTTAGTGGTTATCCATGGGTTTGACCTTAAGTGACACTGATATAAATTGATTTGTTGATGTACCTTGATAGACCAAAATAAACAGAAAAGGCAGTTAGTTTAATCTGTATGTTGTTTATTGAGTGTTGTGAATAAATAAAAATGGACAATTTTCTAAATATAGGTTTAAGAATTAAGTTGATTTTGGTCGATCAATGAGTATTGTATGTGTCTAAATATAAGGTATAAAGGGTTTGATTTTTACTGAGTTTACTGTGACTAGATTATACATAGGAATAATGTGGTTTGGAAATGAGCTTAAACAAATGAAAAAATATAATAAATAAAAATGATGATAAACGAAAAATGGACCAAAGTGATTGTGTGAAAATATGTTGGAGTATTTGGAACTAGTTTTGCTTGAATTAAGAATTGGGATTCTTTTTTAATAGTTTAGGGGTTTTGTAATTTTAGTCCATTTTTGGTCCGTCACCCGTTTCTTAGAAGAATTTTACAAAAAAAATATATGTTAGAATACTGTTTTGAAGAAGTATTGATTCAAATGAGCTAAACATTTTTAATGAGAGTTTATGAATTTGAACTTTTGGTTTAAACATGTTATAATAAAAATGAGAAAGAATAATAATAATAAAATAATATAAAAAAAAAAAGGCCTAATGATTTGATTTGTGGATTTGTAGAGAAATAGAAATTAAAGTGAGCTGGATTTGGTGCTTCTATGTTCTTAGTGAATTCAAACAAACTTTTTCTTAACTAAACTAGGCTAATTTGAGAGTATACTAATGAGTGCTAAGTACAATGTTTACTAAGAGTAATGATTTATCCAAAATAGACTGAATAATATTAACCGGGGATGAGTCTTTTAAGTGAGAGTTGTGGTTAAATAATGTTTGACATAATAAAGGTGTTTGAGAATTTATATAGATTGAGTCTATTTTGGTCGGTCATTCTTCGTTTATAAAATTAATATTAACACTATCATTGCAAAAATATGGCTAAAATACTAATTGCGTTAAATGATTCTTATATACAAAGATAAGTTTATTCCAATTGACAAAGAAGTATAGGTATCTTTTGGTTGAATGAAATGAGGGGAGAAAAGTAAGTAAAAATAAACTATGGTTGTGACGGTGGTGAGATGTGTGGTAGTGTATGGCTTTATATGTGTGTGTGTGTGTTCCTTATGTTATTTAAGAGTGTGAAAGTTTGCGCGAATTTGATTCAGACATAATTTATTTTTGACTCTACGCGTGCTCGCATGGCTCGGACTTTGGGGCAGGTTGTGCTGTCTGCACGGTGTGTGGTGTCGGTTTTGGTGTTGTGTTTTTTATTGTGGTCCTTGCAGTTAATGCAGGAGGGGGTAGATGTGTCTGGTTCGGTGCAGGAGGAGGTGAAGTGTTCATCTCCGCATTTGGCGCAACTGGGAATGATTGATGGGCACCTACTCTTTGTGTGGCCGAACCCTTGGCATTGGCGACACTGAATGAAGGGTGAAAAGGTGTCGCAATGGACTCTCCTGTGATCCAAGGCGACCCGTCCTAGGTCGAGGAATTTGCGCCATGCGGTGGGAGTGGTGTTTAAGACTACGTTATAGAGACTATCATTACGATTGTTTCTCTTAAATTTGATAGAAAATGTCTCGTTTTTCAGAGAGGGGTTTTGTTCTTTAATGGTGGTCAGCAGGTCTTTTTCCTCTAGGGACTTGTCGATTCCCTTAATGGTGATGAGGGGGTTCAGTCTCCTCTCGTCTTCGGCTTCTATACCCTCCGATTGGTTCAGTTTTGCCTTGGTGATGTTCTTGTGCTCCTCGCTTTCAAAAGAAAGCTTCAGTTTGACGTTTGAGAGCGGTGTGATTTTGGTGGGGGCGAAGCCGCACTCTCTGAAGTTTACCGCTTCTCGTACGTACAGGAGAAGTTCCTGTGTGGAGAAGCAGGGATCTCTGCTGACCACCAGTGAGGGGGCGGAGGGCGTTCTCGGTATGTCCGAGTTAGTTTTGGAGATAATCGTTGGGGGGGCCGGGGTCACTTTTTTGTGAATAGTAGGTTCTTCGCCGCCTTGTCTTGCCTTGTTTTGGCTGGCGGCTTCTGCGTAGGATTTGAGCTTAAGCTCAAACCTCTCTTCTCTCTGCTCCGCCTTTTCGTTTAGGGTTTGGAAATTTTCCTCTATTTTCCCGAGACTCTTGTGTACTTCTTCCTGAAGTACCTTGGCGGTGTTGGAGTGTGTGCTGGAGAGGCTGAGCCGGCACATTTCCAGCTTCTTGTTCTCCTCCTCCAGTTTCTGAATTTGGCGATTCAGGTTCTGGGTGAGGAGGCTGAGGGCTGTAATTTGTGCGGACTCAGCTGGGGGAGGCATTCCCTCGTCGGGATTTTGTGTGTGTCCCTGTGGCGGGACCCCTCTCTGTTTTGATTCTCCCTCGGCGTCTTTAAATAATTGGTGGAGTCGTCTCACCGCCACCGTGACCCCGGTTTTAATCTCGGTTTTGAGATTTCTCGACTCTGCTAGATGAGCGAGAGCTTTCATGAGGCACGATTTTGCCTCCTGCTCTCTCGAGGGTTTTTGTTTCATAGAAACAGTAGCATCGAGGTCTATCGTCTCGATGCTTTTGCGGATGGTGGAGGGTTTGGGCTGCGGCTGTAAAGGGGCCGCGTTCACCCTTTCCGCTGAAGCGGTCTTAGGGGAGGTGGTTTTTTTGGCAGGGGGGGTACGGATGCCAAACATGTTTTTTTTTTTTGAGGAAGAGTTCGAGGTGAAAGCGAAAGGGCAGTTTTGACAATCGGACGATTGAAACGATTTAGGTTTGTATTAATGACTTATAACTTAAGTTGTGCAAGGAGGTAGGTGTGAATTTATGTGCTTTACCTCTTGCAGGAAACAGGAACTAAAAGTAACTAACTAACTAGCTAAAACAAAAATGAACACAAAATGTTCCCTTTGAATTTTGCTGGAAGAGCACTAACTGGAACAAAAATGAACGCAAATGTTCCCTTTGAATTTTGCTGGAAGAGCACTAACTGGAACAAAAATGAACGCTAAATGTTCCCTTTGAATTTTGCTGGAAGAGCACTAACTGGAACAAAAATGAACGCTAATTGTTCCCTTTGAATTTTGCTGACGAGCAAAAAAAAAAAAAAAAAAAAAAAAAAAAAGGTCGTTCAAGGTCACGTCAAATTGCCAAAAACCCTAAAATAAAAAAAAATTGTATAAAAATTGTAACCGTGTGGTCAAGTAAATATATTATAATAATTGTGTAAGTGTGTAAATATGTGTAAATATGTGTGAATATGTGTAAATATGTGTAGAAGTGTAAATATATTGATTTGAACAGACGCGGACAGTGACTATCAGAAAAAAACCAGCGACAAAAGAAATGAAATAAATGAATTTAAGTAAATCTAGGACTTACTGGCTCGCGAAAAACTTTAAACAAATCAGAAGCACTACTTAGCACTGAGCACTTGAAACTTAAGGTCTCTTACAAAGTTCGTTTGGACGCACGAAGGAGAAGGCGGTGGTTGCACGTAACTGAATTATTGAACTTGATGAACTTGAAGAAACAAACCGAACGAACAGTTGTTAACTTGGTGAAAACTATAACTGGAACCCGGTATAAGATCGTGTGACTGATGCGATAGCAAGGATGCGACTGAGTCGTGACTATGTTTGCGCGACGCTGTAACCCTTCCCCGAAAAAGCAGGTAGTCGGTTTGTTTTTGTCACGGGCGAATTTGAGTGAAATCTAAGGTTTTTTTAAAAATTTAAATTATTTTTTTGCAAGGAATTTACTTTAGTTAACTAGGAGAATTCGAATTAATTGCAAATAATTGCTTACTTGGATGAATTTATTTTTAGGAGAATTTACTTTAATATTTTTTAAAGAAAATGAAAATTTTACTATTTTGAAAAAAAAAAAAGAATGACTTTTGGACTCTAACTATTATTGAAAGGGCTTTATTAATTTATTTGTTTGAAGCGAAAAAGTTATTGTTTAGAAAGTATGCTACTTTAGGGATGTTAATGCAAAATGTTTTAGACTTTAATTATTTGAAAAGTTTAAACAAAGGGAATGCAACCTTAGGAATTTAACAAAATGGCCGAAGACAATGACTTTTATTAGCGCGGCTGCAGCAGGTAAGCGCTGCAGGTATTTTATGACTTTTACGGGATGACTATTTGGTTTATTACAAAAAATTACTAATTTATAATTTGTATGAGTCTTTTATAAAAAAGAAGGAAATACAATATTTATGCCTGCAAGTAAAAACGAAGTGAAGACAAATGTAAAATAAAATAATATACCGCTTCCGATAAAAATTGTAACCGTGTGGTCAAGTAAATATATTATAATAATTGTGTAAGTGTGTAAATATGTGTAAATATGTGTGAATATGTGTAAATATGTGTAGAAGTGTAAATATATTGATTTGAACAGACGCGGACAGTGACTATCAGAAAAAAACCAGCGACAAAAGAAATGAAATAAATGAATTTAAATAAATCTAGGACTTACTGGCTCGCGAAAAACTTTAAACAAATCAGAAGCACTACTTAGCACTGAGCACTTGAAACTTAAGGTCTCTTACAAAGTTCGTTTGGACGCACGAAGGAGAAGGCGGTGGTTGCACGTAACTGAATTATTGAACTTGATGAACTTGAAGAAACAAACCGAACGAACAGTTGTTAACTTGGTGAAAACTATAACTGGAACCCGGTATAAGATCGTGTGACTGATGCGATAGCAAGGATGCGACTGGGTTAGGTTAGGTTAGGTTAGGTTAGGTTAGGTTAGGTTAGGTTAGGTTAGGTTAGGTTAGGTTAGGTTAGGTTAGGTTAGGTTAGGTTAGGTTAGGTTAGGTTAGGTTAGGTTAGGTTAGGTTAGGTTAGGTTAGGTTAGGTTAGGTTAGGTTAGGTTAGGTTAGGTTAGGTTAGGTTAGGTTAGGTTAGGTTAGGTTAGGTTAGGTTTTTTTTTTTTTTTTTTTTTTTTTTTTTTAAGCTAATTGATCCTTAGAAGAGTTTTATAATGAGTCACTTATGTAGCTAATACATGTTATTTATGGTTATTAAAATAAGAGCGACGGAAAAAGTTGTTGGCTATTGGATACCGTTCTTATCCGTTGCTCTATTTTGTACAATAGACAATAAGCTATTTACATGGCTAATATAAAGGGTGCTAAATAAATAAAAAATAAAAATAATAATAAACAAAACGACGAAGAAGTTCTGGCTATGGGATACCATCCTAATTCGCTATTCTGTTTTTACAAGTTGTGAATAAGAGTATGGGAAAGAGTGGGGTGACGAAAAGGTTTTGGCTGTAAGATACCGTTCCTGTTCGAAACCCCTGTTTGTGTTTTACAAATTTGTGTTATGTTATATCAGTGTGAGTCTTAGTCAAAGCATGGACGTAGTGATTTTAAAGAGCAGTTGAAAACAATATAAAAGAGAAAACTAATTAGAAACAGATTAACGTGCTAGCGTTGGAGTGTTTATGAGTTGAGTGTTTAGTGATTATCCATGGGTTTGACCTTGAGTGACACTGATATAAAATTGATTTGTTGATGTACGTTGATAGACCAAAATAAACAGAAAAGGCAGTTAGTTTAATCTGTATGTTGTTTATTGTGTGTTGTGATTAAATAAAAATAAATAAAAAAAATGGATAATTTTTTAAATATAGGTTTAAGAGTTAAGTTGATTTTGGTCGATCAGTGAGTATTGTATGTGCCTATAAAGTGTTTGATTTTTACTGAATTTACTGTGATTAGATTATACATAGAAATAATGTGGTTTGGAAATGAGCTTAAACAAATGAAAAAAAAAAAAATAAAATAAATAAAAATGATGATTAACGAAAAATGGACCAAAGTAATTGTGTGAAATATGTTGAGCAAGTTTTGCTTGAATAATGAATTGGAATTCTTTTTAATATTTTAGGAGTTTTGTAATTTTAGTCCATTTTTGGTACGTCACTGTAGAAAATTTTACAAACAACAAAAAAAAAATAGGCTAAAACATTGTTTTTAAGAGATATCGATTAAAATAAAGGTGGGCTAGAATTACAAATGAGAGTGTATGAGTTGACTTATGGTTTAAACATGTAATAACAAAAATGAAAAATAAAATAAGAATAGGAAAAAATAAATGGCCTAATGATTTGACTTGTGGATTTGTAGAGAAATTAAGGTGAGCTGGATTTAGTGATTCTATGTTCTTAGTCAATTTATACAAACTCTTTCTGAATTAAACTAGGTTAATGTGAAAAAATACTAATGTGAATATACAATAATAATGTGAATTTAAGCAAGTACAATGTTTATTAAGAGTAATGATTTGTCCAAAATAGACTGAGAAAAAATATTAACCCCCGGTTAATAGGTTATGAGTTTTTTAAGTGACAGTTGTGGTTAAATAAAGTTTGACATAATAAAGTTATTTAAGAATTTATATAGATTAAGTCTATTTTGGTCGGTCATTCTTTGTTGATAAAATTAATATTATTTTTAGCACTATCATTGCAGAAATATGACTGAAATACTAATTGCGTTAAATGATTCTTATACACAAAGATAAGTTTATTCGAATTGACAAAGAGGTATAGATATCTTTTGGTTGAATGAAATGAGGGGAGAAAAGTAAAAATAAACTATGGCTGTGACGGTGGTGAGATGTGTGGTAGTGTATGGCTTTATATGTGTGTGTGTGTGTGTTCCTTATGTTATTTAAGAGTGTGAAAGTTTGCGCGAATTTAATTCAGACATAATTTATTTTCGACTCTACGCGTGCTCGCATGGCTCGGACTTTGGGGCAGGTTGTGCTGTCTGCACGGTGTGTGGTGTCGGTTTTGGTGTTGTGTTTTTTATTGTGGTCCTTGCAGTTAATGCAGGAGGGGGTGGATGTGTCTGGTTCGGTGCAGGAGGAGGTGAAGTGTTCATCTCCGCATTTGGCGCAACTGGGAATGATTGATGGGCACCTACTCTTTGTGTGGCCGAACCCTTGGCATTGGCGACACTGAATGAAGGGTGAAAAGGTGTCGCAATGGACTCTCCTGTGGTCCAAGGCGACCCGTCCTAGGTCGAGGAATTTGCGCCATGCGGTGGGAGTGGTGTTTAAGACTACGTTATAGAGACTATCATTACGATTGTTTCTCTTAAATTTGATAGAAAATGTCTCGTTTTTCAGAGAGGGGTTTTGTTCTTTAATGGTGGTCAGCAGGTCTTTTTCCTCTAGGGACTTGTCGATTCCCTTAATGGTGACGAGGGGGTTCAGTCTCCTCTCGTCTTCGGCTTCTATCTCCGATTGGTTCAGTTTTTCCTTGGTGATGTTCTTGTGCTCCTCGCTTTCAAAAGAAAGCTTCAGTTTGACGTTTGAGAGCGGTGTGATTTTGGTGGGGGCGAAGCCGCAGTCTCTGAAGTTTACCGCTTCTCGTACGTACAGGAGAAGTTCCTGTGTGGAGAAGCAGGGATCTCTGCTGACCACCAGTGAGGGGGCGGAGGGCGTTCTCGGTATGTCCGAGTTAGTTTTGGAGATAATCGTTGGGGGGGCCGGGGTCACTTTTTTGTGAATAGTAGGTTCTTCGCCGCCTTGTCTTGCCTTGTTTTGGCTGGCGGCTTCTGCGTAGGATTTGAGCTTAAGCTCAAACCTCTCTTCTCTCTGCTCCGCCTTTTCGTTTAGGGTTTGGAAATTTTCCTCTATTTTCCCGAGACTCTTGTGTACTTCTTCCTGAAGTACCTTGGCGGTGTTGGAGTGTGTGCTGGAGAGGCTGAGCCGGCACATTTCCAGCTTCTTGTTCTCCTCCTCCAGTTTCCGAATTTGGCGATTCAGGTTCTGGGTGAGGAGGCTGAGGGCTGTAATTTGTACGGACTCAGCTGGGGGAGGCATTCCCTCGTCGGGATTTTGTGTGTGTCCCTGTGGCGGGACCCCTCTCTGTTTTGATTCTCCCTCGGCGTCTTTAAATAATTGGTGGAGTCGTCTCACCGCCACCGTGACCCCGGTTTTAATCTCGGTTTTGAGATTTCTCGACTCTGCTAGATGAGCGAGAGCTTTCATGAGGCACGATTTTGCCTCCTGCTCTCTCGAGGGTTTTTGTTTCATAGAAACAGTAGCATCGAGGTCTATCGTCTCGATGCTTTTGCGGATGGTGGAGGGTTTGGGCTGCGGCTGTAAAGGGGCCGCGTTCACCCTTTCCGCTGAAGCGGTCTTAGGGGAGGTGGTTTTTTTGGCAGGGGGGGTACGGATGCCAAACATGTTTTTTTTTTTTTGAGGAAGAGTTCGAGGTGAAAGCGAAAGGGCAGTTTTGACAATCGGACGATTGAAACGATTTAGGTTTGTATTAAGTAAGGGAAAAGACGTGTATTAAGTTTAAGTTTGTCCTTTGATAAGTTGTTTATCTTTATTATATATGTAAATGAGTTATAACTGAAGTTGTGCAAGGAGGTAGGTGTGAATTTATGTGCTTTACCTCTTGCAGGAAACTGAAGGACTGATTAGTACTATTCGCTAAATGTTCCCTTTGAATTTGCCGGAAGAGCACTTCACTAAAATAACAATGAACGCTAAATGTTTCCTTTGAATTTCGCTGACGAGGAAAAAAAAAAAAAAAAAAAAAAAAAAGGTCGTTCAAGGTCACGCCAAATTGTCAAAAAAAAACCAATTGGATAAAAATTGTAACCGTGTGGTCAAGTAAATATATTATAATAATTGTGTAAGTGTGTAAATATGTGTAAATATGTGTAAAAGTGTAAATATATTGATTTGAACAGACGCGGACAGTAACTATCAGAAAAAAAAGACAGTGACAGAAGAAATGAAATAAATGAATTTAAATAAATCTAAGACTTACTGGCTCGCGACTTTAAACTTTAAACAAATCTGAAGCACTACTTAGCACTGAGCACTTGAAACTTAAGGTCTCTTACAAAGTTCGTTTGGACGCACGAAGGAGAAGGCGGTGGTTGCACGTAACTGAATTTATTTGAAACTTGATGAACTTGAAGAAACAAACCGAACGAACAGTTGTTAACTTGGTGAAAACTATAACTGGAACCCGGTATAAGATCGTGTGACTGATGCGATAGCAAGAATGCGACTGGTTAGGTTAGGTTAGGTTAGGTTAGGTTAGGTTAGGTTAGGTTAGGTTAGGTTAGGTTAGGTTAGGTTAGGTTAGGTTAGGTTAGGTTAGGTTAGGTTAGGTTAGGTTAGGTTAGGTTAGGTTAGGTTAGGTTAGGTTAGGTTAGGTTAGGTTAGGTTAGGTTAGGTTTTTTTTTTTTTTTTTTTTTTTTTTTTTTTTTTTTTTTTTTTTTAAGCTAATTGATCCTTAGAAGGGTTTTATAATGTGTCACTTATGTAGCTAATACATGTTATTTATGATTATTAAAATAAGAGCGACGGAAAAAGTTGTTGGCTATTGGATACCGTTCTTCTCCGTCGCTCTATTTTGTACAATAGACATTAAGCTATTTACATGGTTAATATAAAGGATGAAAAATAAATAAAATAATAATAAACAAAACGACGAAGTAGTTCTGGCTATGGGATACCATCCTAATTCGCTATTCTGTTTTTACAAGTTGTGAATAAGAGTATGGGAAAGAGTGGGGTGACGAAAAGGTTTTGGCTGTAAGATACCGTTCCTGTTCGAAACCCCTGTTTGTGTTTTACAAATTTGTGTTATGTTATATCAGTGTGAATCTTAGTCGAAGCATGGACGTAGTGATTTTTAAGAGCAGTTGAAAAAAATAAAAAAGAGAAAACTAATTAGAAAAAGAGTAACGTGCTAGCGTTGGAGTGTTTATGAGTTGAGTGTTTAGTGATTATCCATGGGTTTGACCTTGAGTGACACTGATATAAAATTGATTTGTTGATGTACATTGATAGACCAAAATAAACAGAAAAGGCAGATAGTTTAATCTGTATGTTGTTTATTGAGTGTTGTGAATAAATAAAAATGGGCAATTTTCTAAGTATAAGTTTAAGAATTAAGTTGATTTTGGTCGATCAGTGAGTATTGTATGTGTCTAAATATAAAGTATAAAGGGTTTGATTTTTACTGAATTTACTGTGATAAGATAATACATAGGAATAATGTGGTTTGGAAATGAGCTTAAACAAATGAAAAAATATAATAAATAAAAATGATGATAAACGAAAAATGGACCAAAGTGATTGTGTGAAAATATGTTGGAGTATTTGGAACTAGTTTTGCTTGAATTAAGAATTGGGATTCTTTTTTAATAGTTTAGGGGTTTTGTAATTTTAGTCCATTTTTGGTCCGTCACCCGTTTGTTAGAGGAATTTTACAAAAAAAAAAATATATGTTAGAATACTGTTTTGAAGAAGTATTGATTCAAATGAGCTAAACATTTTTAATGAGAGTTTATGAATTTGAATTTGAACTTTTCGTTTAAACATGTTATAATAAAAATGAGAAAGAATAATAATAATAAAATAATAAAAAAAAAAAAAAAGGCCTAATGATTTGATTTGTGGATTTGTAGAGAAATAGAAATTAAAGTGAGCTGGATTTGGTGCATCTATGTTCTTAGTGAATTCAAACAAACTTTTTCTTAACTAAACTAGGCTAATTTGAGAGTATACTAATGAGTGCTAAGTACAATGTTTACTAAGAGTAATGATTTATCCAAAATAGACTGAATAATATTAACCGGGGATGAGTCTTTTAAGTGAGAGTTGTGGTTAAATAATGTTTGACATAATAAAGTTGTTTGAGAATTTATATAGATTGAGTCTATTTTGGTCGGTCATTCTTCGTTTATATAAAATTAATATTAACACTATCATTGCAAAAATATGGCTAAAATACTAATTGCGTTAAATGATTCTTATATACAAAGATAAGTTTATTCGAATTGACAAAGAAGTATAGATATCTTTTGGTTGAATGAAATGAGGGGAGAAAAGTAAGTAAAAATAAACTATGGCTGTGACGGTGGTGAGATGTGTGGTAGTGTATGGCTTTATATGTGTGTGTGTGTGTGTGTGTTCCTTATGTTATTTAAGAGTGTGAAGGTTTGCGCGAATTTAATTCAGACATAATTTATTTTCGACTCTACGCGTGCTCGCATGGCTCGGACTTTGGGGCAGGTTGTGCTGTCTGCACGGTGTGTGGTGTCGGTTTTGGTGTTGTGTTTTTTATTGTGGTCCTTGCAGTTAATGCAGGAGGGGGTGGATGTGTCTGGTTCGGTGCAGGAGGAGGTGAAGTGTTCATCTCCGCATTTGGCGCAACTGGGAATGATTGATGGGCACCTACTCTTTGTGTGGCCGAACCCTTGGCATTGGCGACACTGAATGAAGGGTGAAAAGGTGTCGCAATGGACTCTCCTGTGGTCCAAGGCGACCCGTCCTAGGTCGAGGAATTTGCGCCATGCGGTGGGAGTGGTGTTTAAGACTACGTTATAGAGACTATCATTACGATTGTTTCTCTTAAATTTGATAGAAAATGTCTCGTTTTTCAGAGAGGGGTTTTGTTCTTTAATGGTGGTCAGCAGGTCTTTTTCCTCTAGGGACTTGTCGATTCCCTTAATGGTGATGAGGGGGTTCAGTCTCCTCTCGTCTTCGGCTTCTATACCCTCCGATTGGTTCAGTTTTGCCTTGGTGATGTTCTTGTGCTCCTCGCTTTCAAAAGAAAGCTTCAGTTTGACGTTTGAGAGCGGTGTGATTTTGGTGGGGGCGAAGCCGCACTCTCTGAAGTTTACCGCTTCTCGTACGTACAGGAGAAGTTCCTGTGTGGAGAAGCAGGGATCTCTGCTGACCACCAGTGAGGGGGCGGAGGGCGTTCTCGGTATGTCCGAGTTAGTTTTGGAGATAATCGTTGGGGGGGCCGGGGTCACTTTTTTGTGAATAGTAGGTTCTTCGCCGCCTTGTCTTGCCTTGTTTTGGCTGGCGGCTTCTGCGTAGGATTTGAGCTTAAGCTCAAACCTCTCTTCTCTCTGCTCCGCCTTTTCGTTTAGGGTTTGGAAATTTTCCTCTATTTTCCCGAGACTCTTGTGTACTTCTTCCTGAAGTACCTTGGCGGTGTTGGAGTGTGTGCTGGAGAGGCTGAGCCGGCACATTTCCAGCTTCTTGTTCTCCTCCTCCAGTTTCTGAATTTGGCGATTCAGGTTCTGGGTGAGGAGGCTGAGGGCTGTAATTTGTGCGGACTCAGCTGGGGGAGGCATTCCCTCGTCGGGATTTTGTGTGTGTCCCTGTGGCGGGACCCCTCTCTGTTTTGATTCTCCCTCGGCGTCTTTAAATAATTGGTGGAGTCGTCTCACCGCCACCGTGACCCCGGTTTTAATCTCGGTTTTGAGATTTCTCGACTCTGCTAGATGAGCGAGAGCTTTCATGAGGCACGATTTTGCCTCCTGCTCTCTCGAGGGTTTTTGTTTCATAGAAACAGTAGCATCGAGGTCTATCGTCTCGATGCTTTTGCGGATGGTGGAGGGTTTGGGCTGCGGCTGTAAAGGGGCCGCGTTCACCCTTTCCGCTGAAGCGGTCTTAGGGGAGGTGGTTTTTTTGGCAGGGGGGGTACGGATGCCAAACATGTTTTTTTTTTGAGGAAGAGTTCGAGGTGAAAGCGAAAGGGCAGTTTTGACAATCGGACGATTGAAACGATTTAGGTTTGTATTAATGACTTATAACTTAAGTTGTGCAAGGAGGTAGGTGTGAATTTATGTGCTTTACCTCTTGCAGGAAACAGGAACTAAAAGTAACTAACTAACTAGCTAAAACAAAAATGAACGCAAAATGTTCCCTTTGAATTTTGCTGGAAGAGCACTAACTGGAACAAAAATGAACGCAAATGTTCCCTTTGAATTTTGCTGGAAGAGCACTAACTGGAACAAAAATGAACGCTAAATGTTCCCTTTGAATTTTGCTGGAAGAGCACTAACTGGAACAAAAATGAACGCTAAATGTTCCCTTTGAATTTTGCTGGAAGAGCACTAACTGGAACAAAAATGAACGCAAAATGTTCCCTTTGAATTTTGCTGGAAGAGCACTAACTGGAACAAAAATGAACGCAAATGTTCCCTTTGAATTTTGCTGGAAGAGCACTAACTGGAACAAAAATGAACGCTAAATGTTCCCTTTGAATTTTGCTGGAAGAGCACTAACTGGAACAAAAATGAACGCTAAATGTTCCCTTTGAATTTTGCTGGAAGAGCACTAACTGGAACAAAAATGAACGCTAATTGTTCCCTTTGAATTTTGCTGACGAGCAAAAAAAAAAAAAAAAAAAAAAAAAAAAAAAAAAAAAAAAAAAAAAAAAGGTCGTTCAAGGTCACGCCAAATTGTCAAAAACCCTAAAATAAAAAAAACCAATAATTGGATAAAAATTGTAACCGTGTGGTCAAGTAAATATATTATAATAATTGTGTAAGTGTGTAAATATGTGTAAATATGTGTGAATATGTGTAAATATGTGTAAAAGTGTAAATATATTGATTTGAACAGACGCGGACAGTGACTATCAGAAAAAAACCAGCGACAAAAGAAATGAAATAAATGAATTTAAATAAATCTAGGACTTACTGGCTCGCGAAAAACTTTAAACAAATCAGAAGCACTACTTAGCACTGAGCACTTGAAACTTAAGGTCTCTTACAAAGTTCGTTTGGACGCACGAAGGAGAAGGCGGTGGTTGCACGTAACTGAATTTATTTGAAACTTGATGAACTTGAAGAAACAAACCGAACGAACACTTGTTAACTTGGTGAAAACTATAACTGGAACCCGGTATAAGATCGTGTGACTGATGCGATAGCAAGGATGCGACTGGTTAGGTTAGGTTAGGTTAGGTTAGGTTAGGTTAGGTTAGGTTAGGTTAGGTTAGGTTAGGTTAGGTTAGGTTAGGTTAGGTTAGGTTAGGTTAGGTTAGGTTAGGTTAGGTTAGGTTAGGTTAGGTTAGGTTAGGTTAGGTTAGGTTAGGTTAGGTTAGGTTAGGTTAGGTTAGGTTAGGTTAGGTTAGGTTTTTTTTTTTTTTTTTTTTTTTTTTTTTTTAATTGGTCCTTTAGAAGGCTCACATGTTTCGCATTGAGATTATAATACAATTTAATGAATAAATTAGTAAAATAAAACCGGAGTGACAAAAGAGTTTTTGGCTATTTGATACCTTTCTTATTTGTCACTCCGTTTTGTACATAGGAGGTAATAGATGAGACGTTATATAAAGAGAAAACATAAGGTGAATATAATATTGAACATTGAGTTATGACTAAAAAGCAGAATTAAAGTGGTCAAATCATGGGCTTTGACTAGATGCCGGTGCTCAAGCTGCCGGCCTAAAATAAAATGTGAGGCGCATAGTGATGTAGGTGAATAGGAAAGTTGCCGGATGATTTGACCAATTTATTACTGGAGTACTTAAAATAACTTTTAACCTTAAATAAGCCTTCATCTAGTGACTATAAACTATAAAAGGAAAATAAATTAATTACATAAAAAGATAAAGAAGTCAGCTAGGTGAGGCGATACATGTCTAAAAGCGACTATTTATAAAAAACATGTCTAAAAAAAAAATATATATAAAAAATAATATTTTAAAAAAAAATTGTCTCTATATAATGTTGAAAAAAAAAAATAATTATAATAATTAAGTTGAGCTGATTAAAGTAAAAAATGAAAAACAAAGTCAATCTGTTCTGAGGTCAAGTGTTGTGTGTCGGGTACCAGGGGGGGTGGGTTCATGGTTGAACTCTTTTAGGCTGTCTATTATTTTAGTAACGAAAGCTACGAGTGAGTCGGTTTCGGTTTGGGTTAGGAGGTTAAATGAGAAAGGGTTGGGGCATGTGTCCTTGCACATTTGGACGTGGTTGTGCCTATGGATGGTGTATCTGGGGCATGTTTCTAGTAGGTGTTTGAGTGTTTGTGTGGTGTGTTGGTCGCATGGACATTTGTCGTTGTCTTTGATTTGGAACCTGTAAAGATAGTCCTTCGAGAAGGAATGTCCCGTGATGAACTGGGTCAGTTGGAAAGAAACGCGTGTAGAAATAAAGAATTTTTGGATGTCGCCGAGTGTGGGAAATATGTTCGCCGTGAAGCGGCCTTTGTTGTCAGATTTATATCTCTCGTTTGATTTGTGTAATGTGTCTTTTTTAATAATTGATTTTAGGTGCGAGAGTGGACAAGCGATGTGTTCAGCGGAACGGTGTAGTTGCGAGGCTCTATTAGCGGCACGGTCGGCGGCCTCGTTACCGCGGTCACCGGAGTGACCCTTAACCCATTGAAATTGGACTTGTGAGTTAGAATCTAGCGCTTTGATGTCGCGTAAAGTTGTGTGTATTTGATGGACGATCGGGTGTGTATTAGAGATGTTTTTTAGTGCCGCTAATGAAGATTGTGAATCTGTGTAGATTATAGAGTGTTTGTGTCTTTGTTTAAGGATGTGAATGGTTGCGCGATGAATTGCGTATAGTTCCGCCTGAAAGACCGTGCAGGTGTCGTGTAGCTTGAAGAGCTTTGTGTGTGTAGGTGTTTCTGTGTTTAGTTGGAAAACCACGAACGCCGCTCCGACCGACTGGTTCTCTTGCTTGCTACCGTCCGTGTAGATGTGTGTGGCGGTAGGGTCTGATGAGTTGGTGTTTCTACCCGTACAAATAGGTGAGCGTTCAGCGGGGTGTAGTAGCTCAGAGAATGGTGTAGGGGTTTCGATGGGTATGTCAGAGGGAAGCCGGTGTGTGAGCCTATTGACTCTGACGCTCTCCAATTCGGCTATTTCCAATGCTTTAAGATCGAGTGGTGTTATTCTCGCTAAAGCAGTAGCTGCGCACGTGGAGATGGTGCGGAATCCGCGTATAATTTTTATTGAAAATAGCCTTTGGACGGCGTTGAGTTTGCGGCGTATACATTTTTTGTGGGCGGCGTGCCCCCAGATACTAGAGGCGTATGTTACTATGGGCTCAATTGTGTTGAGATAAATAGTTCGTAGGTTTTCGGGATGAGGGCCCCAAGTGGGTCTTGTGTATAGCGCCAATTTTTGGAAAATTTTGGACGCTTTGTCTGTGATGTAATTGATGTGTTCGTTAAAGTTAAGTTTACGGTCGATAATGACGCCTAAAAGTTTGATGCTATTTTGAAAGCTAAGGGGGGTTCCGTTGAATGAGATCTGACAATGCAGAGCTTTATCGCTAAAAGCTATGCATTGTGTTTTCTCGGGGCCAAAGGTGAGCTTTACATTCGTGCCCCAGCGACGAATGAGCTCTAGTGTGTGGTTAGTGTTGTTTTGTAGAGTGTGTTGATTAGGCGCGGAGCAGATAAGGAGGACGTCGTCCGCGTAAGCCTGTAGAGAGCACCCTTCTGGTAGTTTTGTCTCTAAAAGTGTGTTGAGGATGGTGTTCCAAAGGATGGGGCCGCAGGCGGAGCCTTGGACACAGCCTTTTTGTGTGTTTTTAGTGTGTTTGTGTTGTCCCATGTGTAATGAGACAGAGCGGTCGGTGAGGTAACTGTTAATGAGCCGAAAGATGTTGAGTGGGCAGTTAATGCGACGAAGGCCGTCTAGTACGGCCGGCCACCATGCGTTGTCAAATGCTGCCTTGATGTCAAGTGAGACAGCAATGACCAGTTCCTTGTTGCCTTTTGCTAGTCTTATTGAATCTACAGCCTGTTTGATGGCGTGGACTGTGCTGGTTTGTTCGGTGAAGCCGAATTGATTACGGTTCAGTAGTTTGAGTCTGTGGGCTTTGAAGGTTAGTCTTTTAATGAAAAGTTTTTCTAAGACTTTCCCGAATACGGGTATTAGGCCTATGGGGCGGTATGAGCCGAGTTCGGTGTAGTTGGTTTTACCCGGTTTTGGTATGACTTTAACTATTGCCTCCTTCCACGCGGAGGGAAAGTGAGAAATCTCTAGGCAACAGTTGTAGAGTTTAGTTATAAACTCGGGGAACAATTGAGCAAACACCGTACATATGTCGCTCGTTAGGTGATCGTTTCCGGGGGCTTTGGTGTGACTGATAGATTGGAATTGTTCCATTATCTCGTCGGTGGTGAAAGCCGGTTCGTCCTCCGTGTCCGGGAGGACTTGAGAGGCGCCCCTGATGTCGCGGTGTTTGCTCGTTGTGTCCGGTAAGTCGTCGGGGTAAAAATGGTTCAGTAGCGCTTGAGCCGTTTCTGATTCAGTGTTGGTGTAGGTGTTGTTGATTTTAAGTGTGCTAGGTTGTATGTTGGGTGTGCAATGCTTGAGGAGCTTGTTTGTTATGGACCATGCGTCGTCCTTGCCCTGGGACTCGCAGAATGTTTTAAAGCTTTCTGTCGAGGCTCGGCGCATCTCCGACGCATAGTTGAGTTTAGTGTCGCGATAGGTGTCAATGAGGTCGGGGGGAATGGGTGTGTTATGGCGCTTGTGGCTATGTAGACGCCTGTGTAATGCTAAGCATTCGGCTTTGAGCGTTTGTAAGTGTGTATTCCAGAAGGGTGGTCTTGGTTTGGGCTTGTGTCCTTTGATGGGCAACGTTAAAGTGCACGCTTCGTTTATTATTTTGCTGGTGAGTTCCACAACGGAGTCTAGCTCCGATGGTGTAATAATATCGAAGTTGGTGTCGAGAAGCGTGCAGTTGTTAACATTGGTCATCAGCTGTTCTTTGAGAGACTGCCAGTTGGCGTGTGTGGTGTTGTATTTAAATGTGCTGTGGTTGCATGAGGGAGAAGGAGGGTCGTTGTTCAAGTTGATTTTGAACGTGATGGGGTTGTGCTGTGACGAAGTGAACAGGCCCGGACGCACTTTCCAGCCAGAGATGTTGTTAAATATATTGGCTGAGGTTAGTGTGAGGTCGATAATGGATGATCGATGTCGACCGTGCGTTATCGTTTCGAAGGTGGGCGTGTCCCCTACGTTACAGACGTTTAGGTCCGTGGCGGCGATGAGGTCGACGACCTCATATCCACGTGGATTGTGTTTAGTGTGTGTTCTACCTCCCCAGAGTGGGTGCCACGCGTTGAAGTCACCGCAGACAATGATACGAGCATTTGTGTGTTCTTTAATAAAGTGCTCTAATGCAATGAGTGTGTTGTTGTTGTCCGATTTGGGTTCGATGTATACGGACGCGATGTACAGGTGTGAGGTGCGTGTCGGAATAGAGATAACGGTAAGGTTATCGGTGGAGTATTGAGACAGAAGTAGTGCGTTGATGTGTGGTTTGGTGATGATGCATGCTTTCGTATGCCCACCTTTGTTGGCTTGGTAAACCCGGAGGCCATGTGTTTGTCTAACTGTATTGAGTTTACCGGTGTAGGGTTCGGAGATTGTGGCTATGTCCGTGTTTGTGGTGTTGAGGTGAATGTGTAGTTCGTGCAACGCATTGCGAGACCTGTCGAGGTTCGCTTGTGTGATTGAAAGTGTCCCTATCGTTTTGTTAGACATAGTTGGTTTTGGCTTCAACGCGGGCGCGCATGGCGCTTAATTTGGGGCAGGTAGTGCTGTCTGCGCGGTGGGTGGTGTCTGTTTTGGTGTTGTGTTGCGCATTATGTTCTTTGCAATTGATGCAGGTCGGGGTGTGTGTGGCTGCTTTGTCACAGTCCGAGGTGGTGTGTGTGTGTGCGCATTTTGCGCAGGTGGGTTGTGTGGCCGGGCACCTGTTTTTAGTGTGTCCGAAGCCCTGGCATTGTCTACATTGTAGAAAGGGGGTGAAAGTTTCGCAATGTACCCGTGCACATCCTATGGCGACGCGACCTAACTCTGTAAACTTGCGCCAAGAGGAAGATGTGGTAGACAGGATGACGTTATAAAGTTGGTCGTTCCTGTTGTTCCGTCTGAATTTTAAAAAGAAGGACTCATTTTTAAGAGAAGGGTTCTGGTCCCTTATTGTCGCGAGAAGATCTTCCTCTTTGGTGTCTTTATTAATGCCTTTTATGTGTATAAGTGGATTGATCCGCCTTTCTTCCTCGGCTCGTAGAGCGGGGGATTTAGTGATTTGGGCGAGAGCGTGCCGTTTATTTGCCTCGGTTTCGAAGTTTATTCTAATTTTCCCCTTTGAGAGCGGGGTGATTTTGAGCGGTGCGTACCCGCCTTCCCTAAAGTTAATAGCTTGTCTAATTTTTTCCACGAGGCCTTTTGGCGAAGCACATTCTCCGCTGATAACCAAAGAGGGGGTGGAGGGCGTTCTCGGTATCTCCGAGTGAGATTTTGAGGTGATCGTTGGGGGGGCCGGGGTCACTTTTTTGTTGATAATAGGTTCGCCGCCTTGTCTTGCCTTGTTTTGGCTGGCGGCGTCTGCGTAAGATTTGAGCTTAAGCTCAAACCTCTCCTCTCTTTTCTCCGCCTTTTCATTTTGGGTTTTGAAAATTTCTTCAATTTTCCCCAGACTATTATGTACTTCTTCTTGAAGTACCTTGGCGGTGTTGGAGTGTGTGTTGGAGAGACTGAGCCGGCACATTTCCAGCTTCTTGTTCTCCTCCTCCAGTTTCTGAATTTGTCGATTCAGGTTCTGGGTGAGCAGGCCGAGGGCTGTTATTTGTGCGGGCTCAGCTGGTGGTTGCCTTCCGTCGTCGGTGTTTTGTGCCTGTGCCGGGACCCCTCTCTGCTGTAATTCTGCCTCGGCGTCTTTGAATAATTGGTGGAGCCGTCTAACCGCCACCGTGACCCCGGTTTTAATCTCTGTTTTGAGATTTTTGGACTCGGCAAGATGGGCGAGAGCTTTCATGAGGCACGATTTGGCCTCCTGCTCTCTTGAAGGTTTTTGTTTCCTAGAAACAGTAGCATCGAGATCTATCGTCTCGATGCTGTTGCCGGCGGTGGAGGGTTTGGGCTGCGGCTGTAAAGGAGCCGCGTTCACCCTTTCCGCTGAAGCGGTCTTAGGGGAGGTGGTTTTTTTGGCAGGGGGGGTACGAATGCCAAACATATTTAAGAAAGATAGGTCGGGGTGTAAGCGAGAGGGAAGGTTTTAACAATATCGGACCTTCGAAACGGTTTGGGTTTAAACTACTTTGAATAAGTTAATGAGGAACGATAATTGAATGAGACGTGTGTTGAGTCCTTTGGTAAGTTGTTAAAAATAAAATTGCTTGATGAGCACTACTTGTTTCCTTTGTATTTGGGAATGACGAGCAAAAAAAAAAAAAAAAAAAGGTCGTTCAAGGTCACGCCAAATTTCCAAAAACCCTAAAATAAAAAAAATTGGATAACAATTGTAACTGGGTGGACCAGTGAAAAAATATAAAAGTGTAAATATAAGTGTGTATATATGTCTGTGTGTACTAATAAAAACAACAATTATCAGAACGCAAGTAATTTAAATTTAATTTAATTTAAACAGAAACAAAGCCTGATCTTGAAACAAAAAATAAAAATAAAGCTACGACTTACGTTGCTCTGCAAAACTGTAGCGAAACTAAGCTAAACAAAACTAACAAACACTAGAGCACTACGAACTTAGAGTTCTACTAAAAAGAAGCGAAGCACGAAAGCACGAAGACGAACGCGGCGGTTGAATTTGCACTTGAACTCGAACTTGAACTTTTTTTTGGTGTTGAAAATGAACCGACCGAACTGTTGTTAACTAAACTGGGATAACTATAACTTGGACCGATTTGAGAGCGTGTTAATGCTGTGATTGCTAGAATGCGACTGAGTTGTAACTACGTTTGCGCGACGCGGTAACCCTTCCCCGAAAAAGCAGGTAGTTTGTTTGTGTCACGGGTGAATTTAGTGAAAACTAAAGTTTTAACAAATTATTTATTTTTGCAAGGAATTTACTTTTAATTTAAAAAACTAGGTGAGTACGACTTTATTGCGAAATTGAGTTTATTTAGGTGGATTTATTTTTAGGAGATTTTACTTTTGAGAGAAAATTGACTTTTATGACAAACTAAAGAGAAAATAAAATAAAATTGACTTTTGGACTCTAACTATTGAAGGGATTTATTGAATAATTTGTTTGAGATGAGAAAGCTATTATTTGGAAAGTATGCTACTTTAGGTGTTTTAATGCAAAATAAATTGGACTCTAATAATTTTAAAGAAAAAATTAAACAAAGGGAATGGAAAGCAAACTTTAGAATTTAACAAAATTACCGATAACAAAGACTTTTTATTAGCGCGGCTGCAGCAGGTAAGCGCTGCAGGTATTTTTTATGACTTTTACGGATGCTATTTGGTTTATAACAGAAATTACTTTTTTATTATTTGTTTGAGATTTAGAAAAAGAAGGAAATACAATATTTAAGACTGCAAATAAAATCGGAGTGAAAACAAATTTAATAAAGCGCTTCCGATAACAATTGTAACTGGGTGGACCAGTGAAAAAATATAAAAGTGTAAATATAAGTGTGTATATATGTCTGTGTGTACTAATAAAAACAACAATTATCAGAACGCAAGTAATTTAAATTTAATTTAATTTAAACAGAAACAAAGCCTGATCTTGAAACAAAAAATAAAAATAAAGCTACGACTTACGTTGCTCTGCAAAACTGTAGCGAAACTAAGCTAAACAAAACTAACAAACACTAGAGCACTACGAACTTAGAGTTCTACTAAAAAGAAGCGAAGCACGAAAGCACGAAGACGAACGCGGCGGTTGAATTTGCACTTGAACTCGAACTTGAACTTTTTTTTGGTGTTGAAAATGAACCGACCGAACTGTTGTTAACTAAACTGGGATAACTATAACTTGGACCGATTTGAGAGCGTGTTAATGCTGTGATTGCTAGAATGCGACTGAGTTGTAACTACGTTTGCGCGACGCGGTAACCCTTCCCCGAAAAAGCAGGTAGTTTGTTTGTGTCACGGGTGAATTTAGTGAAAACTAAAGTTTTAACAAATTATTTATTTTTGCAAGGAATTTACTTTTAATTTAAAAAACTAGGTGAGTACGACTTTATTGCGAAATTGAGTTTATTTAGGTGGATTTATTTTTAGGAGATTTTACTTTTGAGAGAAAATTGACTTTTATGACAAACTAAAGAGAAAATAAAATAAAATTGACTTTTGGACTCTAACTATTGAAGGGATTTATTGAATAATTTGTTTGAGATGAGAAAGCTATTATTTGGAAAGTATGCTACTTTAGGTGTTTTAATGCAAAATAAATTGGACTCTAATAATTTTAAAGAAAAAATTAAACAAAGGGAATGGAAAGCAAACTTTAGAATTTAACAAAATTACCGATAACAAAGACTTTTTATTAGCGCGGCTGCAGCAGGTAAGCGCTGCAGGTATTTTTTATGACTTTTACGGATGCTATTTGGTTTATAACAGAAATTACTTTTTTATTATTTGTTTGAGATTTAGAAAAAGAAGGAAATACAATATTTAAGACTGCAAATAAAATCGGAGTGAAAACAAATTTAATAAAGCGCTTCCGATAACAATTGTAACTGGGTGGACCAGTGAAAAAATATAAAAGTGTAAATATAAGTGTGTATATATGTCTGTGTGTACTAATAAAAACAACAATTATCAGAACGCAAGTAATTTAAATTTAATTTAATTTAAACAGAAACAAAGCCTGATCTTGAAACAAAAAATAAAAATAAAGCTACGACTTACGTTGCTCTGCAAAACTGTAGCGAAACTAAGCTAAACAAAACTAACAAACACTAGAGCACTACGAACTTAGAGTTCTACTAAAAAGAAGCGAAGCACGAAAGCACGAAGACGAACGCGGCGGTTGAATTTGCACTTGAACTCGAACTTGAACTTTTTTTTGGTGTTGAAAATGAACCGACCGAACTGTTGTTAACTAAACTGGGATAACTATAACTTGGACCGATTTGAGAGCGTGTTAATGCTGTGATTGCTAGAATGCGACTGAGTTGTAACTACGTTTGCGCGACGCGGTAACCCTTCCCCGAAAAAGCAGGTAGTTTGTTTGTGTCACGGGTGAATTTAGTGAAAACTAAAGTTTTAACAAATTATTTATTTTTGCAAGGAATTTACTTTTAATTTAAAAAACTAGGTGAGTACGACTTTATTGCGAAATTGAGTTTATTTAGGTGGATTTATTTTTAGGAGATTTTACTTTTGAGAGAAAATTGACTTTTATGACAAACTAAAGAGAAAATAAAATAAAATTGACTTTTGGACTCTAACTATTGAAGGGATTTATTGAATAATTTGTTTGAGATGAGAAAGCTATTATTTGGAAAGTATGCTACTTTAGGTGTTTTAATGCAAAATAAATTGGACTCTAATAATTTTAAAGAAAAAATTAAACAAAGGGAATGGAAAGCAAACTTTAGAATTTAACAAAATTACCGATAACAAAGACTTTTTATTAGCGCGGCTGCAGCAGGTAAGCGCTGCAGGTATTTTTTATGACTTTTACGGATGCTATTTGGTTTATAACAGAAATTACTTTTTTATTATTTGTTTGAGATTTAGAAAAAGAAGGAAATACAATATTTAAGACTGCAAATAAAATCGGAGTGAAAACAAATTTAATAAAGCGCTTCCGATAACAATTGTAACTGGGTGGACCAGTGAAAAAATATAAAAGTGTAAATATAAGTGTGTATATATGTCTGTGTGTACTAATAAAAACAACAATTATCAGAACGCAAGTAATTTAAATTTAATTTAATTTAAACAGAAACAAAGCCTGATCTTGAAACAAAAAATAAAAATAAAGCTACGACTTACGTTGCTCTGCAAAACTGTAGCGAAACTAAGCTAAACAAAACTAACAAACACTAGAGCACTACGAACTTAGAGTTCTACTAAAAAGAAGCGAAGCACGAAAGCACGAAGACGAACGCGGCGGTTGAATTTGCACTTGAACTCGAACTTGAACTTTTTTTTGGTGTTGAAAATGAACCGACCGAACTGTTGTTAACTAAACTGGGATAACTATAACTTGGACCGATTTGAGAGCGTGTTAATGCTGTGATTGCTAGAATGCGACTGAGTTGTAACTACGTTTGCGCGACGCGGTAACCCTTCCCCGAAAAAGCAGGTAGTTTGTTTGTGTCACGGGTGAATTTAGTGAAAACTAAAGTTTTAACAAATTATTTATTTTTGCAAGGAATTTACTTTTAATTTAAAAAACTAGGTGAGTACGACTTTATTGCGAAATTGAGTTTATTTAGGTGGATTTATTTTTAGGAGATTTTACTTTTGAGAGAAAATTGACTTTTATGACAAACTAAAGAGAAAATAAAATAAAATTGACTTTTGGACTCTAACTATTGAAGGGATTTATTGAATAATTTGTTTGAGATGAGAAAGCTATTATTTGGAAAGTATGCTACTTTAGGTGTTTTAATGCAAAATAAATTGGACTCTAATAATTTTAAAGAAAAAATTAAACAAAGGGAATGGAAAGCAAACTTTAGAATTTAACAAAATTACCGATAACAAAGACTTTTTATTAGCGCGGCTGCAGCAGGTAAGCGCTGCAGGTATTTTTTATGACTTTTACGGATGCTATTTGGTTTATAACAGAAATTACTTTTTTATTATTTGTTTGAGATTTAGAAAAAGAAGGAAATACAATATTTAAGACTGCAAATAAAATCGGAGTGAAAACAAATTTAATAAAGCGCTTCCGATAACAATTGTAACTGGGTGGACCAGTGAAAAAATATAAAAGTGTAAATATAAGTGTGTATATATGTCTGTGTGTACTAATAAAAACAACAATTATCAGAACGCAAGTAATTTAAATTTAATTTAATTTAAACAGAAACAAAGCCTGATCTTGAAACAAAAAATAAAAATAAAGCTACGACTTACGTTGCTCTGCAAAACTGTAGCGAAACTAAGCTAAACAAAACTAACAAACACTAGAGCACTACGAACTTAGAGTTCTACTAAAAAGAAGCGAAGCACGAAAGCACGAAGACGAACGCGGCGGTTGAATTTGCACTTGAACTCGAACTTGAACTTTTTTTTGGTGTTGAAAATGAACCGACCGAACTGTTGTTAACTAAACTGGGATAACTATAACTTGGACCGATTTGAGAGCGTGTTAATGCTGTGATTGCTAGAATGCGACTGAGTTGTAACTACGTTTGCGCGACGCGGTAACCCTTCCCCGAAAAAGCAGGTAGTTTGTTTGTGTCACGGGTGAATTTAGTGAAAACTAAAGTTTTAACAAATTATTTATTTTTGCAAGGAATTTACTTTTAATTTAAAAAACTAGGTGAGTACGACTTTATTGCGAAATTGAGTTTATTTAGGTGGATTTATTTTTAGGAGATTTTACTTTTGAGAGAAAATTGACTTTTATGACAAACTAAAGAGAAAATAAAATAAAATTGACTTTTGGACTCTAACTATTGAAGGGATTTATTGAATAATTTGTTTGAGATGAGAAAGCTATTATTTGGAAAGTATGCTACTTTAGGTGTTTTAATGCAAAATAAATTGGACTCTAATAATTTTAAAGAAAAAATTAAACAAAGGGAATGGAAAGCAAACTTTAGAATTTAACAAAATTACCGATAACAAAGACTTTTTATTAGCGCGGCTGCAGCAGGTAAGCGCTGCAGGTATTTTTTATGACTTTTACGGATGCTATTTGGTTTATAACAGAAATTACTTTTTTATTATTTGTTTGAGATTTAGAAAAAGAAGGAAATACAATATTTAAGACTGCAAATAAAATCGGAGTGAAAACAAATTTAATAAAGCGCTTCCGATAACAATTGTAACTGGGTGGACCAGTGAAAAAATATAAAAGTGTAAATATAAGTGTGTATATATGTCTGTGTGTACTAATAAAAACAACAATTATCAGAACGCAAGTAATTTAAATTTAATTTAATTTAAACAGAAACAAAGCCTGATCTTGAAACAAAAAATAAAAATAAAGCTACGACTTACGTTGCTCTGCAAAACTGTAGCGAAACTAAGCTAAACAAAACTAACAAACACTAGAGCACTACGAACTTAGAGTTCTACTAAAAAGAAGCGAAGCACGAAAGCACGAAGACGAACGCGGCGGTTGAATTTGCACTTGAACTCGAACTTGAACTTTTTTTTGGTGTTGAAAATGAACCGACCGAACTGTTGTTAACTAAACTGGGATAACTATAACTTGGACCGATTTGAGAGCGTGTTAATGCTGTGATTGCTAGAATGCGACTGGTTAGGTTAGGTTAGGTTAGGTTAGGTTAGGTTAGGTTAGGTTAGGTTAGGTTAGGTTAGGTTAGGTTAGGTTAGGTTAGGTTAGGTTAGGTTAGGTTAGGTTAGGTTAGGTTTTTTTTTTTTTTTTTTTTTTTTTTTTTTTTATTGGTCCTTTAGAAGGCTCACATGTTTCGCATTGAGATTATAATACAATTTAATGAATAAATTAGTAAAATAAAACCGGAGTGACAAAAGAGTTTTTGGCTATTTGATACCTTTCTTATTTGTCACTCCGTTTTGTACATAGGAGGTAATCGATGAGACGTTATATAAAGAGAAAACAAAAGGTGAATATAATATTGAACATTGAGTTATGACTAAAAAGCAGAATTAAAGTGGTCAAATCATGGGCTTTGACTAGATGCCGGTGCTTAAGCTGCCGGCCTAAAATAAAATGTGAGGCGCATAGTGATGTAGGTGAATAGGAGAGTTGCCGGATGATTTGACCAATTTATTACTGGAGTACTTAAACTAACTTTTAACCTTAAATAAGCCTTCATCTAGTGACTATAAACAATAAAAGGAAAATAAATTAATTACATAAAAAGATAAAGAAGTCAGCTAGGTGAGGCGATACATGTCTAAAAGCGATTATTTATAAAAAACATGTCTAAAATAAAATAAAAAAAAATATAAAAAAAATATAAAAAAATTGTCTCTATATAATGTTGAAAAAAATACTTATAATAATTAAGTTGAGCTGATTAAAGTAAAAAATGAAAAACAAAGTCAATCTGTTGAGAGGTCAAGTGTTGTGTGTCGGGTACCAGGGGGGGTAGGTTCATGGTTGAACTCTTTTAGGCTGTCTATTATTTTAGTAACGAAAGCTACGAGTGAGTCGGTTTCGGTTTGGGTTAGGAGGTTAAATGAGAAAGGGTTGGGGCATGTGTCCTTGCACATTTGGACGTGGTTGTGCCTATGGATGGTGTATCTGGGGCATGTTTCTAGTAGGTGTTTGAGTGTTTGTGTGGTGTGTTGGTCGCATGGACATGTATCGTTGTCTTTGATTTTGAACCTGTAAAGGTAGTCCTTTGAAAAGGAATGCCCCGTAATGAATTGGGTCAGTTGGAAAGAAACGCGTGTAGACATAAAGAATTTTTGGATGTCGCCGAGTGTGGGAAATATGTTCGCCGTGAAGCGGCCTTTGTTGTCAGATTTATATCTCTCGTTTGATTTGTGTAATGTGTCTTTTTTAATAATTGATTTTAGGTGCGAGAGTGGACAAGCGATGTGTTCAGCGGAACGGTGTAGTTGCGAGGCTCTATTAGCGGCACGGTCGGCGGCCTCGTTACCGCGGTCACCGGAGTGACCCTTAACCCATTGAAATTGGACTTGTGAGTTAGAATCTAGCGCTTTGATGTCGCGTAAAGTTGTGTGTATTTGATGGACGATCGGGTGTGTATTAGAGATGTTTTTTAGTGCCGCTAATGATGATTGTGAATCTGTGTAGATAATGGAGTGTTTGTGTCTTTGTTTAAGGATGTGAATGGTTGCGCGATGAATTGCGTATAGTTCCGCCTGAAAGACCGTGCAGGTGTCGTGTAGCTTGAAGAGCTTTGTGTGTGTAGGTGTTTCTGTATCTAGTTGGAAAACCACGAACGCCGCTCCGACCGACTGGTTCTCTTGCTTGCTACCGTCCGTGTAGATGTGTGTGGCGGTAGGGTCTGATGGGTTGGTGTTTCTACCCGTACGAATAGGTGAGCGTTCAACGGGGTGTAGTAGCTCAGAGAAAGGTGTAGGGGTTTCGATGGGTATGTCAGAGGGAAGCCGGTGTGTGAGCCTATTGACTCTGACGCTCTCCAATTCGGCTATTTCCAATACTTTAAGATCGAGTGGTGTTATTCTCGCTAAAGCAGTAGCTGCGCACGTGGAGATGGTGCGAAATCCGCGGATAATTTTTATTGAAAATAGCCTTTGGACGGCGTTGAGTTTGCGGCGTATACTTTTTTTGTGGGCGGCGTGCCCCCAGATACTAGAGGCGTATGTTACTATGGGCTCAATTGTGTTGAGGTAAATAGTTCGTAGGTTTTCGGGATGAGGGCCCCAAGTGGGTCTTGTGTATAGCGCCAATTTTTGGAAAATTTTGGACGCTTTGTCTGTGATGTAATTGATGTGTTCGTTGAAGTTAAGTTTACGGTCGATAATGACGCCTAAAAGTTTGATGCTATTTTGAAAGCTAAGAGGGGTTCCGTTGAATGAGATCTGACAATGCAGAGCTTTATCGCTGAAAGCTATGCATTGTGTTTTCTCGGGGCCAAAGGTGAGCTTTACATTCGTGCCCCAGCGACGAATGAGCTCTAGTGTGTGGTTAGTGTTATTTTGTAGAGTGTGTAGATTAGGCGCGGAGCAGATAAGGAGGACGTCGTCCGCGTAAGCCTGTAGAGAGCACCCTTCTGGTAGTTTTGTCTCTAAAAGTGTGTTGAGGATGGTGTTCCAAAGGATGGGGCCGCAGGCGGAGCCTTGGACACAACCTTTTTGTGTGTTTTTCGTGTGTTTGTGTTGTCCCATGTGTAATGAGACAGAGCGGTCGGTGAGGTAACTGTTAATGAGCCGAAAGATGTTGAGTGGGCAGTTAATGCGACGAAGGCCGTCTAGTACGGCCGGCCACCATGCGTTGTCAAATGCTGCCTTGATGTCAAGTGAGACAGCAATGACCAGTTCCTTGTTGCCTTTTGCTAGTCTTATTGAATCTACAGCCTGTTTGATGGCGTGGACTGTGCTGGTTTGTTCGGTGAAGCCGAATTGATTACGGTTCAGTAGTTTGAGTCTGTGGGCTTTGAAGGTTAGTCTTTTAATGAAAAGTTTTTCTAAGACTTTCCCGAATACGGGTATTAGGCCTATGGGGCGGTATGAGCCGAGTTCGGTGTAGTTGGTTTTACCCGGTTTTGGTATGACTTTAACTATTGCCTCCTTCCACGCGGAGGGAAAGTGAGAAATCTCTAGGCAACAGTTGTAGAGTTTAGTTATAAACTCGGGGAACAATTGAGCAAACACCGTACATATGTCGCTCGTTAGGTGATCGTTTCCGGGGGCTTTGGTGTGACTGATAGATTGGAATTGTTCCATTATCTCGTCGGTGGTGAAAGCCGGTTCGTCCTCCGTGTCCGGGAGGACTTGAGAGGCGCCCCTGATGTCGCGGTGTTTGCTCGTTGTGTCCGGTAAGTCGTCGGGGTAAAAATGGTTCAGTAGCGCTTGAGCCGTTTCTGATTCAGTGTTGGTGTAGGTGTTGTTGATTTTAAGTGTGCTAGGTTGTATGTTGGGTGTGCAATGCTTGAGGAGCTTGTTCGTTATGGACCATGCGTCGTCCTTGCCCTGGGACTCGCAGAATGTTTTAAAGCTTTCTGTCGAGGCTCGGCGCATCTCCGACGCATAGTTGAGTTTAGTGTCGCGATAGGTGTCAATGAGGTCGGGGGGAATGGGTGTGTTATGGCGCTTGTGGCTATGTAGTCGCCTGTGTAATGCTAAACATTCGGCTTTGAGCGTTTGTAAGTGTGTATTCCAGAAGGGTGGTCTGGGTTTGGGCTTGTGTCCTTTGATGGGCAACGTTAAAGTGCACGCTTCGTTTATTATTTTGCTGGTGAGTTCCACAACGGAGTCTAGCTCCGATGGTGTAATAATATTGAAGTTGGTGTCGAGAAGCGTGCAGTTGTTAACGTTGGTCATCAGCTGTTCCTTGAGAGAGTGCCAGTTGGCGTGTGTGGTGTTGTATTTGAATGTGCTGTGGTTGCATGAGGGAGACGGAGGGTCGTTGTTCAAGTTAATTTTGAACGTGATGGGGTTGTGCTGTGACGAAGTGAACAGGCCCGGACGCACTTTCCAGCCAGAGATGTTGTTAAATATATTGGCTGAGGTTAGTGTGAGGTCGATAATGGATGATCGGTGTCGACCGTGCGTTATCGTTTCGAAGGTGGGCGTGTCCCCTGCGTTACAGACGTTTAGATCCGTGGCGGCGATGAGGTCGACGACCTCATATCCGCGTGGATTGTGTTTAGTGTGTGTCCTACCTCCCCAGAGTGGGTGCCACGCGTTGAAGTCACCGCAGACTATGATTCGAGCATTTGTGTGCGCCTTGATAAAATGCTCTAAAGCAACAAGTGTGTTGTTGTTGTCCGATTTGGGTTCGATGTATACGGACGCGATGTACAGGTGTGAGGTGCGTGTCGGAATAGAGATAACGGTAAGGTTATCGGTGGAGTATTGTGACAGAAGTAGTGCGTTGATGTATGGTTTGGTGATGATGCATGCTTTCGTATGCCCACCTTTGTTGGCTTGGTAAACCCGGAGGCCATGTGTTTGTCTAACTGTATTGAGTTTACCGGTGTAGGGTTCGGAGATTGTGGCTATGTCCGTGTTTGTGGTGTTGAGGTGAATGTGTAGTTCGTGCAACGCATTGCGAGACCTGTCGAGGTTCGCTTGTGTGATTGAAAGTGTCCCTATCGTTTTGTTAGACATAGTTGGTTTTGGCTTCAACGCGGGCGCGCATGGCGCTTAATTTGGGGCAGGTAGTGCTGTCTGCGCGGTGGGTGGTATCTGTTTTGGTGTTGTGTTGCGCATTGTGTTCTTTGCAATTGATGCAGGTCGGGGTGTGAGAGGCTGCTTTGTCACAGTCCGAGGTGTTGTGTGTGTGTGCGCATTTTGCGCAGGTGGGTTGTGTGGCCGGGCACCTGTTTTTAGTGTGTCCGAAGCCCTGGCATTGTCTACATTGTAGAAAGGGGGTGAAAGTTTCGCAATGTACCCGTGCACATCCTATGGCGACGCGACCTAACTCCGTAAACTTGCGCCAAGAGGAAGATGTGGTGGACAGGATGACGTTATAAAGTTGGTCGTTCCTGTTGTTCCTTCTGAATTTTAAAAAGAAGGACTCATTTTTAAGAGAAGGGTTCTGGTCCCTAATAGTCGCGAGAAGATCTTCCTCTTTGGTGTCTTTATTAATGCCTTTTATGTGAATAAGTGGATTGATCCGCCTTTCTTCCTCGGCTCGTAGAGCGGGGGATTTGTTGATTTGGGCGAGAGCGTGCCGTTTATTTGCCTCGGTTTCGAAGTTTATTCTAATTTTCCCCTTTGAGAGCGGGGTGATTTTGAGCGGTGCGTAACCGCCTTCCCTAAAGTTAATAGTTTGTCTAATTTTTTCCACGAGACCTTTTGGCGAGGCACATTCTCCGCTGATAACCAAAGAGGGGGTGGAGGGCGTTCTCGGTATCTCCGAGTGAGATTTCGAGGTGATCGTTGGGGGGGCCGGGGTCACTTTTTTGTTGATAATAGGTACGCCGCCTTGTATTGCCTTGTTTTGGCTGGCGGCGTCTGCGTAAGATTTGAGCTTAAGCTCAAACCTCTCCTCTCTTTTCTCCGCCTTTTCATTTTGGGTTTTGAAAATTTCTTCAATTTTCCCCAAACTGTTATGTACTTCTTCTTGAAGTACCTTGGCGGTGTTGGAGTGTGTATTTGAGAGACTGAGCCGGCACATTTCCAGCTTCTTGTTCTCCTCCTCCAGTTTCTGAATTTGTCGATTCAGGTTCTGGGTGAGCAGGCCGAGGGCTGTTATTTGTGCGGGCTCAGCTGGTGGTTGCCTTCCGTCGTCGGTGTTTTGTGCCTGTGCCGGGACCCCTCTCTGCTGTAATTCTCCCTCGGCGTCTTTGAATAATTGGTGGAGCCGTCTAACCGCCACCGTGACCCCGGTTTTAATCTCTGTTTTGAGATTTTTGGACTCGGCAAGATGGGCGAGAGCTTTCATGAGGCACGATTTGGCCTCCTGCTCTCTTGAAGGTTTTTGTTTCCTAGAAACAGTAGCATCGAGATCTATCGTCTCGATGTTGTTGCCGGCGGTGGAGGGTTTGGGCTGCGGCTGTAAAGGAGCCGCGTTCACCCTTTCCGCTGAAGCGGTCTTGGGGGAGGTGGTTTTTTTGGCGGGGGGGGTACGAATGCCAAACATATTTGAGAAAGATAGGTCGAAGTGTAAACGAGAGGGAAGGTTTCAACAATATCGGGACAATCGAAACGACTTGGGCTTGAACTAGTTTGAATAAGTTAATGAAGAACAATAATTGAATGAGACGTGTGTTGAGTATCCTTTGGTAAGTGGTTTATATATATAAAATTGCTTGATGAGCACTAATTGTTTCCTTTGTATTTTTAAATGACGAGCAAAAAAAAAAAAAAAAAAAAAAAAAAAAGGTCGTTCAAGGTCACGTCAAATTGGCAAAAACCCTAAAATAAAAAAAAACCAAAGCTTCGCTTTGGATAACAATTGTAACTGGGTGGACCAGTGAAAAAATATAAAAGTGTAAATATAAGTGTGTATATATGTCTGTGTGTACTAATAAAAACAACAATTATCAGAACGCAAGTAATTTAAATTTAATTTAATTTAAACAGAAACAAAGCCTGATCTTGAAACAAAAAAAAAAAATAAAGCTACGACTTACGTTGCTCTGCAAAACTGTAGCGAAACTAAGCTAAACAAAACTAACAAACACTAGAGCACTACGAACTTAGAGTTCTACTAAAAAGAAGCGAAGCACGAAAGCACGAAGACGAACGCGGCGGTTGAGTTTGCACTTGAACTCGAACTTGAACTTTTTTTGGTGTTGAAAATGAACCGACCGAACTGTTGTTAACTAAACTGGGATAACTATAACTTGGACCGATTTGAGAGCGTGTTAATGCTGTGATTGCTAGAATGCGACTGAGTTGTAACTACGTTTGCGCGACGCGGTAACCCTTCCCCGAAAAAGCAGGTAGTTTGTTTGTGTCACGGGTGAATTTAGTGAAAACTAAAGTTTTAACAAATTATTTATTTTTGCAAGGATTTTACTTTTAATTTAAAAAACTAGGTGAATACGACTTTATTGCGAAATTGAGTTTATTTAGGTGGATTTATTTTTAGGGGATTTTACTTTTGAGAGAAAATTGACTTTTATGACAAACTAAAGAGAAAATAAAATAAAATTGACTTTTGGACTCTAACTATTGAAGGGATTTATTGAATAATTTGTTTGAGATGAGAAAGCTATTATTTGGAAAGTATGCTACTTTAGGTGTTTTAATGCAAAATAAATTGGACTCTAATAATTTTAAAGAAAAAATTAAACAAAGGGAATGGAGAGCAAACTTTAGAATTTAACAAAATTACCGATAACAAAGACTTTTTATTAGCGCGGCTGCAGCAGGTAAGCGCTGCAGGTATTTTTTATGACTTTTACGGATGCTATTTGGTTTATAACAGAAATTACTTTTTTATTATTTGTTTGAGATTTAGAAAAAGAAGGAAATACAATATTTAAGACTGCAAATAAAATCGGAGTGAAAACAAATTTAATAAAGCGCTTCCGATAACAATTGTAACTGGGTGGACCAGTGAAAAAATATAAAAGTGTAAATATAAGTGTGTATATATGTCTGTGTGTACTAATAAAAACAACAATTATCAGAACGCAAGTAATTTAAATTTAATTTAATTTAAACAGAAACAAAGCCTGATCTTGAAACAAAAAATAAAAATAAAGCTACGACTTACGTTGCTCTGCAAAACTGTAGCGAAACTAAGCTAAACAAAACTAACAAACACTAGAGCACTACGAACTTAGAGTTCTACTAAAAAGAAGCGAAGCACGAAAGCACGAAGACGAACGCGGCGGTTGAGTTTGCACTTGAACTCGAACTTGAACTTTTTTTGGTGTTGAAAATGAACCGACCGAACTGTTGTTAACTAAACTGGGATAACTATAACTTGGACCGATTTGAGAGCGTGTTAATGCTGTGATTGCTAGAATGCGACTGGTTAGGTTAGGTTAGGTTAGGTTAGGTTAGGTTAGGTTAGGTTAGGTTAGGTTAGGTTAGGTTAGGTTAGGTTAGGTTAGGTTAGGTTAGGTTAGGTTAGGTTAGGTTAGGTTAGGTTAGGTTAGGTTAGGTTAGGTTAGGTTAGGTTAGGTTAGGTTAGGTTAGGTTAGGTTAGGTTAGGTTAGGTTAGGTTAGGTTAGGTTAGGTTAGGTTAGGTTAGGTTAGGTTAGGTTAGGTTAGGTTTTTTTTTTTTTTTTTTTTTTTTTTTTTAAGCTAATTGATCCTTAGAAGAGTTTTATAATGTGTCACTTATGTAGCTAATACATGTTATTTATGGTTATTAAAATAAGAGCGACGGAATAAGTTGTTGGCTATTGGATACCGTTCTTATCCGTCGCTCTATTTTGTACAATAGACATTAAGCTATTTACATGGCTAATATAAAGGGTGAAAAATAAATAAAATAATAATAAACAAAACGACGAAGAAGTTCTGGCTTTGGGATACCATCCTAATTCGCTATTCTGTTTTTACAAGTTGTGAATAAGAGTATGGGAAAGAGTGGGGTGACGAAAAGGTTTTGGCTGTAAGATACCGTTCCTGTTCGATACCCCTGTTTGTGTTTTACAAATTTGTGTTATGTTATATCAGTGTGAGTCTTAGTCAAAGCATGGACGTAGTGATTTTTAAGAGCAGTTGAAAACAATAAAAAAAGAGAAAACTAATTAGAAAAAGAGTAACGTGCTAGCATTGGAGTGTTTATGAGTTGAGTGTTTAGTGGTTATCCATGGGTTTGACCTTAAGTGACACTGATATAAATTGATTTGTTGATGTACCTTGATAGACCAAAATAAACAGAAAAGGCAGTTAGTTTAATCTGTATGTTGTTTATTGAGTGTTGTGAATAAATAAAAATGGACAATTTTCTAAATATAGGTTTAAGAATTAAGTTGATTTTGGTCGATCAATGAGTATTGTATGTGTCTAAATATAAGGTATAAAGGGTTTGATTTTTACTGAGTTTACTGTGACTAGATTATACATAGGAATAATGTGGTTTGGAAATGAGCTTAAACAGATGAGAAAATAAAATAAATAAAAATGATGATTAACGAAAAATGGACCAAAGTAATTGTGTGAAATAAGTTGAGCAAGTTTTGCTTGAATAAAGAATTGGATTTCTTTTTAATATTTTAGGAGTTTTGTAATTTTAGTCCATTTTTGGTACGTCACTGTAATAAAAAAAAAATAATAAAAAATAAAAAAAAAATAGGCTAAAATATTGTTTTTAAGAAATATCGGTTAAAATAAAGGTGGGCTAGAATTACAAATGAGAATGTATGAGTTGACTTATGGTTTAAACATGTAATAACAAAAATGAAAAATAAAAATAAGAATAAGAAAAAATAAATGGCCTAATGATTTGACTTGTGGGTTTGTAGGGAAACTAAAGTGAGCTGGATTTAGTGATTCTATGTTCCTAGTAAATTTAAACAAACTCTTTCTGAATTAAACTAGGTTAATGTGAAAAAATACTAATGTGAATATACAATAATAATGTGAATTTAAACAAGTACAATGTTTATTAAGAGTAATGATTTGTCCAAAATAGACTGAAAGGGAAACAAAAAAAAAAAAAAAAAAAAAAAAATATTAACCCCCGGTTAATTGGTTATGAGTCTTTTAAGTGACAGTTGTGGTTAAATAAAGTTTGACATGATAAAGTTATTTGAGGATTTATATACATTAAGTCTATTTTGGTCGGTCATTCTTCGTTGATAAAATTAATATTAACACTATCATTGCAAAAATATGGCTAAAATACTAATTGCGTTAAATGATTCTTATACACAAAGATAAGTTTATTCCAATTGACAAAGAAGTATAGATATCTTTTGGTTGAATGAAATGAGGGGAGAAAAGTAAAAATAAACTATGGCTGTGACGGTAGTGAGATGTGTGGTAGTGTATGGCTTTATATGTGTGTGTGTGTGTGTGTTCCTTATGCTATTTAAGAGTATGAAAGTTTGCGCGAATTTAATTCAAACATAATTTATCTTCGACTCTACGCGTGCCCGCATGGCTCGGACTTTGGGACAGGTTGTGCTGTCTGCACGGTGTGTGGTGTCGGTTTTGGTGTTATGTTTTTTGTTGTGGTCCTTGCAGTTAATGCAGGAGGGGGTAGATGTGTCTGGTTCGGTGCAGGAGGAGGTGAAGTGTTCATCTCCGCATTTGGCGCAAGTGGGAATGGTGGCTGGGCACCTACTCTTTGTGTGGCCGAACCCTTGGCATTGGCGACACTGAATGAAGGGTGAAAAGGTGTCGCAATGGACTCTCCGGTGGTCCAAGGCAACCCGTCCTAGGTCGAGGAATTTGCGCCATGCGGTGGGAGTGGTGTTTAAGACTACGTTATAGAGATTATCATTACGATTGTTTCTCTTAAATTTAATACTGAATGTCTCGTTTTTCAGAGAGGGGTTTTGATCTTTTATGGTGGTCAGCAGGTCTTTTTCCTCAAGGGACTTGTCGATTCCCTTAATCGTGATGAGGGGGTTCAGTCTCCTCTCGTCTTCGGCTTCTATATCCTCCGTTTGGTTTAATTTTTCCCTGGTGATGTTCTTGTGCTCCTCGCTTTCAAAGGAGAGCTTTAGTTTGACGTTTGAGAGCGGTGTGATTTTGGTGGGGGCGAAGCCGCACTCTCTGAAGTTCACCGCTTCTCGTACGTACAGGAGAAGATCCTGTGTGGAGAAGCAGGGATCTCTGCTGACCACCAGTGAGGGGGCGGAGGGCGTTCTCGGTATGTCCGAGTTAGTTTTGGAGATGTTCGTTGGGGGGGCCGGGGTCACTTTTGTTTTTTTGTTGATAGTAGGTTCTTCGCCGCCTTGTCTTGCCTTGTTATGGCTGGCGGCTTCTGCGTAGGATTTGAGCTTAAGCTCAAACCTCTCTTCTCTCTGCTCCGCCTTTTCGCTTTGGGTTTGGAAAGTTTCCTCTATTTTTCCCAGACTCTTGTGTACTTCTTCCTGAAGTACCTTGGCGGTGTTGGTGTGTGTGTTGGAGAGGCTGAGCCGGCACATTTCCAGCTTCTTGTTCTCCTCCTCCAGTTTCTGAATTTGACGATTCAGGTTCTGGGTGAGGAGGCTGAGGGCTGTAGTTTGTGCGGACTCAGCTGGGGGATGCATTCTCTCGTCGGTGTTTTGTGTGTGTGCCTGTGGCGGGACCCCTCTCTGTTGTGATTCTCCCTCGGCGTCTTTAAATAATTGGTGGAGTCGTCTCACCGCCACCGTGACCCCGGTTTTAATCTCAGTTTTGAGATTTCTCGACTCTGCTAGATGAGCGAGAGCTTTCATGAGGCACGATTTTGCCTCCTGCTCTCTCGAGGGTTTTTGTTTCATAGAAACAGTAGCATCGAGGTCTATCGTCTCGATGCTTTTGCGGATGGTGGAGGGTTTGGGCTGCGGCTGTAAAGAGGCCGCGTTCTTCCTTTCCGCTGAAGCGGTCTTTGGGGAGGTGGTTTTTTTGGCAGGGGGGGTACGGATGCCAAACATGTTGTTGAAAGGTGAAAACGAAAGGGCAGTTTTGACTATCGGACGATTGAAACGATTTAGGTTTGTATTAATGACTTATAACTTAAGTTGTGCAAGGAGGTAGGTGTGAATTTATGTGCTTTACCTCTTGCAGGAAACAGGAGCTTTGAATTTGCTGGAAGAGCACTAACTAAAACAAAAATGAATGCTAAATGTTCCCTTTGAATTTGCTGGAAGAGCACTAACTAAAACAAAAATGAACGCTAAATGTTCCCTTTGGAATTTGCTGGAAGAGCACTAACTGAAACAAGAGTGAACGCTAAATGTTCCCTTTGAATTTTGCTGGAAGAGCACTAACTGAAACAAAAATGAACGCTAAATGTTCCCTTTGGAATTTGCTGGAAGAGCACTAACTGAAACAAAAATGAACGCTAAATGTTCCCTTTGAAATTTGCTGGAAGAGCACTAACTGAAACAAAAATGACCGCTAAATGTTCCCTTTGGAATTTGCTGGAAGAGCACTAACTGAAACAAAAATGAACGCTAAATGTTCCCTTTGAAATTTGCTGGAAGAGCACTAACTGAAACAAAAATGACCGCTAAATGTTCCCTTTGAATTTTGCTGACGAGCAAAAAAAAAAAAAAAAAAAAAAAAAAAAAAAAAAAGGTCGTTCAAGGTCACGCCAAATTGTCAAAAACCCTAAAATAAAAAAAACCAATAATTGGATAAAAATTGTAACCGTGTGGTCAAGTAAATATATTATAATAATTGTGTAAATATGTGTAAATATGTGTAAATATATTGATTTGAACAGACGCGGACAGTAATTATCAGAAAAAAACCAGTGACAAAAGAAATGAAATAAATGAAGGTATTGAATGAATTTAAATAAATCTAAGACTTACTGGCTCGCGAAAAACTTTAAACAAATCTGAAGCACTACTTAACACTGAGCACTTGAAACTTAAGGTCTCTTACAAAGTTCGTTTGGACGCACGAAGGAGAAGGCGGTGGTTGCACGTAACTGAATTTATTTGAAACTTGATGAACTTGAAGAAACAAACCGAACGAACAGTTGTTAACTTGGCGATAACTATAACTGGAACGCGGTATAAGATCGTGTGACTGATGTGATAGCAAGAATGCGACTGACTTGTGACTATATTTGCGCGACGCTGTAACCCTTCCTCGAAAAAGCAGGTAGTCGGTTTGTTTGTGTCACGGGCGAATTTGAGTGAAATCTAAGGTTTTTTTAAAATTTAGTTATTTTTTGCAAGGAATTTACTTTAGTTAACTAGGAGAATTCGAATTAATTGCAAATAATTGCTTACTTGGATGAATTTATTTTTAGGAGAATTTACTTTTATTTTTTTTAAAGAAAATGAAAATTTTACTATTTTGAAAAAAAAAAGAATGACTTTTGGACTCTAACTATTGAAAGGGCTTTATTAAATTATTTGTTTGAAGCGAAAAAGTTTTTGTTTAGAAAGTATGCTACTTTAGGGATGTTAATGCAAAATGTTTTAGACTTTAATTTTTTGAAGAGTTTAAACAAAGAGAATGCAACCTTAGGAATTTAACAAAATGGCCGATGACAAAGACTTTTATTAGCGCGGCTGCAACGGGTAAGCGCTGCAGGTATTTTATGACTTTTTCGGAATTACTATTTGGTTTATTACAAAAAATTACTAATTTATTATTTGTATGAAACTTTTATAAAAAAGAAGGAAATACAATATTTATGCCTGCAAGTAAAAAACGAAGTGAAGACAAATGTAAAATAAAATAATATACCGCTTCCGATAAAAATTGTAACCGTGTGGTCAAGTAAATATATTATAATAATTGTGTAAATATGTGTAAATATATTGATTTGAACAGACGCGGACAGTAATTATCAGAAAAAAACCAGTGACAAAAGAAATGAAATAAATGAAGGTATTGAATGAATTTAAATAAATCTAAGACTTACTGGCTCGCGAAAAACTTTAAACAAATCTGAAGCACTACTTAACACTGAGCACTTGAAACTTAAGGTCTCTTACAAAGTTCGTTTGGACGCACGAAGGAGAAGGCGGTGGTTGCACGTAACTGAATTTATTTGAAACTTGATGAACTTGAAGAAACAAACCGAACGAACAGTTGTTAACTTGGCGATAACTATAACTGGAACGCGGTATAAGATCGTGTGACTGATGTGATAGCAAGAATGCGACTGACTTGTGACTATATTTGCGCGACGCTGTAACCCTTCCTCGAAAAAGCAGGTAGTCGGTTTGTTTGTGTCACGGGCGAATTTGAGTGAAATCTAAGGTTTTTTTAAAATTTAGTTATTTTTTGCAAGGAATTTACTTTAGTTAACTAGGAGAATTCGAATTAATTGCAAATAATTGCTTACTTGGATGAATTTATTTTTAGGAGAATTTACTTTTATTTTTTTTAAAGAAAATGAAAATTTTACTATTTTGAAAAAAAAAAGAATGACTTTTGGACTCTAACTATTGAAAGGGCTTTATTAAATTATTTGTTTAGTTTTTGTTTAGAAAGTATGCTACTTTAGGGATGTTAATGCAAAATGTTTTAGACTTTAATTTTTTGAAGAGTTTAAACAAAGAGAATGCAACCTTAGGAATTTAACAAAATGGCCGATGACAAAGACTTTTATTAGCGCGGCTGCAACGGGTAAGCGCTGCAGGTATTTTATGACTTTTTCGGAATTACTATTTGGTTTATTACAAAAAATTACTAATTTATTATTTGTATGAAACTTTTATAAAAAAGAAGGAAATACAATATTTATGCCTGCAAGTAAAAAACGAAGTGAAGACAAATGTAAAATAAAATAATATACCGCTTCCGATAAAAATTGTAACCGTGTGGTCAAGTAAATATATTATAATAATTGTGTAAATATGTGTAAATATATTGATTTGAACAGACGCGGACAGTAATTATCAGAAAAAAACCAGTGACAAAAGAAATGAAATAAATGAAGGTATTGAATGAATTTAAATAAATCTAAGACTTACTGGCTCGCGAAAAACTTTAAACAAATCTGAAGCACTACTTAACACTGAGCACTTGAAACTTAAGGTCTCTTACAAAGTTCGTTTGGACGCACGAAGGAGAAGGCGGTGGTTGCACGTAACTGAATTTATTTGAAACTTGATGAACTTGAAGAAACAAACCGAACGAACAGTTGTTAACTTGGCGATAACTATAACTGGAACGCGGTATAAGATCGTGTGACTGATGTGATAGCAAGAATGCGACTGACTTGTGACTATATTTGCGCGACGCTGTAACCCTTCCTCGAAAAAGCAGGTAGTCGGTTTGTTTGTGTCACGGGCGAATTTGAGTGAAATCTAAGGTTTTTTTAAAATTTAGTTATTTTTTGCAAGGAATTTACTTTAGTTAACTAGGAGAATTCGAATTAATTGCAAATAATTGCTTACTTGGATGAATTTATTTTTAGGAGAATTTACTTTTATTTTTTTTAAAGAAAATGAAAATTTTACTATTTTGAAAAAAAAAAGAATGACTTTTGGACTCTAACTATTGAAAGGGCTTTATTAAATTATTTGTTTGAAGCGAAAAAGTTTTTGTTTAGAAAGTATGCTACTTTAGGGATGTTAATGCAAAATGTTTTAGACTTTAATTTTTTGAAGAGTTTAAACAAAGAGAATGCAACCTTAGGAATTTAACAAAATGGCCGATGACAAAGACTTTTATTAGCGCGGCTGCAACGGGTAAGCGCTGCAGGTATTTTATGACTTTTTCGGAATTACTATTTGGTTTATTACAAAAAATTACTAATTTATTATTTGTATGAAACTTTTATAAAAAAGAAGGAAATACAGTATTTATGCCTGCAAGTAAAAACGAAGTGAAGACAAATGTAAAATAAAATAATATACCGCTTCCGATAAAAATTGTAACCGTGTGGTCAAGTAAATATATTATAATAATTGTGTAAATATGTGTAAATATGTGTAAATATATTGATTTGAACAGACGCGGACAGTAATTATCAGAAAAAAACCAGTGACAAAAGAAATGAAATAAATGAAGGTATTGAATGAATTTAAATAAATCTAAGACTTACTGGCTCGCGAAAAACTTTAAACAAATCTGAAGCACTACTTAACACTGAGCACTTGAAACTTAAGGTCTCTTACAAAGTTCGTTTGGACGCACGAAGGAGAAGGCGGTGGTTGCACGTAACTGAATTTATTTGAAACTTGATGAACTTGAAGAAACAAACCGAACGAACAGTTGTTAACTTGGCGATAACTATAACTGGAACGCGGTATAAGATCGTGTGACTGATGTGATAGCAAGAATGCGACTGACTTGTGACTATATTTGCGCGACGCTGTAACCCTTCCTCGAAAAAGCAGGTAGTCGGTTTGTTTGTGTCACGGGCGAATTTGAGTGAAATCTAAGGTTTTTTTAAAATTTAGTTATTTTTTGCAAGGAATTTACTTTAGTTAACTAGGAGAATTCGAATTAATTGCAAATAATTGCTTACTTGGATGAATTTATTTTTAGGAGAATTTACTTTTATTTTTTTTAAAGAAAATGAAAATTTTACTATTTTGAAAAAAAAAAGAATGACTTTTGGACTCTAACTATTGAAAGGGCTTTATTAAATTATTTGTTTGAAGCGAAAAAGTTTTTGTTTAGAAAGTATGCTACTTTAGGGATGTTAATGCAAAATGTTTTAGACTTTAATTTTTTGAAGAGTTTAAACAAAGAGAATGCAACCTTAGGAATTTAACAAAATGGCCGATGACAAAGACTTTTATTAGCGCGGCTGCAACGGGTAAGCGCTGCAGGTATTTTATGACTTTTTCGGAATTACTATTTGGTTTATTACAAAAAATTACTAATTTATTATTTGTATGAAACTTTTATAAAAAAGAAGGAAATACAATATTTATGCCTGCAAGTAAAAAACGAAGTGAAGACAAATGTAAAATAAAATAATATACCGCTTCCGATAAAAATTGTAACCGTGTGGTCAAGTAAATATATTATAATAATTGTGTAAATATGTGTAAATATATTGATTTGAACAGACGCGGACAGTAATTATCAGAAAAAAACCAGTGACAAAAGAAATGAAATAAATGAAGGTATTGAATGAATTTAAATAAATCTAAGACTTACTGGCTCGCGAAAAACTTTAAACAAATCTGAAGCACTACTTAACACTGAGCACTTGAAACTTAAGGTCTCTTACAAAGTTCGTTTGGACGCACGAAGGAGAAGGCGGTGGTTGCACGTAACTGAATTTATTTGAAACTTGATGAACTTGAAGAAACAAACCGAACGAACAGTTGTTAACTTGGCGATAACTATAACTGGAACGCGGTATAAGATCGTGTGACTGATGTGATAGCAAGAATGCGACTGACTTGTGACTATATTTGCGCGACGCTGTAACCCTTCCTCGAAAAAGCAGGTAGTCGGTTTGTTTGTGTCACGGGCGAATTTGAGTGAAATCTAAGGTTTTTTTAAAATTTAGTTATTTTTTGCAAGGAATTTACTTTAGTTAACTAGGAGAATTCGAATTAATTGCAAATAATTGCTTACTTGGATGAATTTATTTTTAGGAGAATTTACTTTTATTTTTTTTAAAGAAAATGAAAATTTTACTATTTTGAAAAAAAAAAGAATGACTTTTGGACTCTAACTATTGAAAGGGCTTTATTAAATTATTTGTTTGAAGCGAAAAAGTTTTTGTTTAGAAAGTATGCTACTTTAGGGATGTTAATGCAAAATGTTTTAGACTTTAATTTTTTGAAGAGTTTAAACAAAGAGAATGCAACCTTAGGAATTTAACAAAATGGCCGATGACAAAGACTTTTATTAGCGCGGCTGCAACGGGTAAGCGCTGCAGGTATTTTATGACTTTTTCGGAATTACTATTTGGTTTATTACAAAAAATTACTAATTTATTATTTGTATGAAACTTTTATAAAAAAGAAGGAAATACAGTATTTATGCCTGCAAGTAAAAACGAAGTGAAGACAAATGTAAAATAAAATAATATACCGCTTCCGATAAAAATTGTAACCGTGTGGTCAAGTAAATATATTATAATAATTGTGTAAATATGTGTAAATATGTGTAAATATATTGATTTGAACAGACGCGGACAGTAATTATCAGAAAAAAACCAGTGACAAAAGAAATGAAATAAATGAAGGTATTGAATGAATTTAAATAAATCTAAGACTTACTGGCTCGCGAAAAACTTTAAACAAATCTGAAGCACTACTTAACACTGAGCACTTGAAACTTAAGGTCTCTTACAAAGTTCGTTTGGACGCACGAAGGAGAAGGCGGTGGTTGCACGTAACTGAATTTATTTGAAACTTGATGAACTTGAAGAAACAAACCGAACGAACAGTTGTTAACTTGGCGATAACTATAACTGGAACCCGGTATAAGATCGTGTGACTGATGTGATAGCAAGAATGCGACTGACTTGTGACTATATTTGCGCGACGCTGTAACCCTTCCTCGAAAAAGCAGGTAGTCGGTTTGTTTGTGTCACGGGCGAATTTGAGTGAAATCTAAGGTTTTTTTTTAAAATTTAGTTATTTTTTGCAAGGAATTTACTTTAGTTAACTAGGAGAATTCGAATTAATTGCAAATAATTGCTTACTTGGATGAATTTATTTTTAGGAGAATTTACTTTTATTTTTTTTAAAGAAAATGAAAATTTTACTATTTTGAAAAAAAAAAGAATGACTTTTGGACTCTAACTATTGAAAGGGCTTTATTAAATTATTTGTTTGAAGCGAAAAAGTTTTTGTTTAGAAAGTATGCTACTTTAGGGATGTTAATGCAAAATGTTTTAGACTTTAATTTTTTGAAGAGTTTAAACAAAGAGAATGCAACCTTAGGAATTTAACAAAATGGCCGATGACAAAGACTTTTATTAGCGCGGCTGCAACGGGTAAGCGCTGCAGGTATTTTATGACTTTTTCGGAATTACTATTTGGTTTATTACAAAAAATTACTAATTTATTATTTGTATGAAACTTTTATAAAAAAGAAGGAAATACAATATTTATGCCTGCAAGTAAAAACGAAGTGAAGACAAATGTAAAATAAAATAATATACCGCTTCCGATAAAAATTGTAACCGTGTGGTCAAGTAAATATATTATAATAATTGTGTAAATATGTGTAAATATGTGTAAATATATTGATTTGAACAGACGCGGACAGTAATTATCAGAAAAAAACCAGTGACAAAAGAAATGAAATAAATGAAGGTATTGAATGAATTTAAATAAATCTAAGACTTACTGGCTCGCGAAAAACTTTAAACAAATCTGAAGCACTACTTAACACTGAGCACTTGAAACTTAAGGTCTCTTACAAAGTTCGTTTGGACGCACGAAGGAGAAGGCGGTGGTTGCACGTAACTGAATTTATTTGAAACTTGATGAACTTGAAGAAACAAACCGAACGAACAGTTGTTAACTTGGCGATAACTATAACTGGAACGCGGTATAAGATCGTGTGACTGATGTGATAGCAAGAATGCGACTGGTTAGGTTAGGTTAGGTTAGGTTAGGTTAGGTTAGGTTAGGTTAGGTTAGGTTAGGTTAGGTTAGGTTAGGTTAGGTTAGGTTAGGTTAGGTTAGGTTAGGTTAGGTTAGGTTAGGTTAGGTTAGGTTAGGTTAGGTTAGGTTAGGTTAGGTTAGGTTAGGTTAGGTTAGGTTAGGTTAGGTTAGGTTAGGTTAGGTTAGGTTAGGTTAGGTTAGGTTAGGTTAGGTTAGGTTAGGTTAGGTTAGGTTAGGTTAGGTTAGGTTAGGTTAGGTTAGGTTAGGTTAGGTTAGGTTTTTTTTTTTTTTTTTTTTTTATTAATTGGTCCTTTAGAAGGCTCACATGTTTCGCATTGAGATTATAATACAATTTAATGAATAAATTAGTAAAATAAAACCGGAGTGACAAAAGAGTTTTTGGCTATTTGATACCTTTCTTATTTGTCACTCCGTTTTGTACATAGGAGGTAATCGATGAGACGTTATATAAAGAGAAAACAAAAGGTGAATATAATATTGAACATTGAGGTATGACTAAAAAGCAGAATTAAAGTGGTCAAATCATGGGCTTTGACTAGATGCCGGTGCTTAAGCTGCCGGCCTAAAATAAAATGTGAGGCGCATAGTGATGTAGGTGAATAGGAGAGTTGCCGGATGATTTGACCAATTTATTACTGGAGTACTTAAACTAACTTTTAACCTTAAATAAGCCTTCATCTAGTGACTATAAACAATAAAAGGAAAATAAATTAATTACATAAAAAGATAAAGAAGTCAGCTAGGTGAGGCGATACATGTCTAAAAGCGACTATTTATAAGAAAAAACATGTCTAAAATAAAATAAAAAAAAAAAATATAAAAAAAATATAAAAAAATTGTCTCTATATAATGTTGAAAAAAATACTTATAATAATTAAGTTGAGCTGATTAAAGTAAAAAATGAAAAACAAAGTCAATCTGTTGTGAGGTCAAGTGTTGTGTGTCGGGTACCAGGGGGGGTAGGTTCATGGTTGAACTCTTTTAGGCTGTCTATTATTTTAGTAACGAAAGCTACGAGTGAGTCGGTTTCGGTTTGGGTTAGGAGGTTAAATGAGAAAGGGTTGGGGCATGTGTCCTTGCACATTTGGACGTGGTTGTGCCTATGGATGGTGTATCTGGGGCATGTTTCTAGTAGGTGTTTGAGTGTTTGTGTGGTGTGTTGGTCGCATGGACATGTATCGTTGTCTTTGATTTTGAACCTGTAAAGGTAGTCCTTTGAAAAGGAATGCCCCGTAATGAATTGGGTCAGTTGGAAAGAAACGCGTGTAGACATAAAGAATTTTTGGATGTCGCCGAGTGTGGGAAATATGTTCGCCGTGAAGCGGCCTTTGTTGTCAGATTTATATCTCTCGTTTGATTTGTGTAATGTGTCTTTTTTAATAATTGATTTTAGGTGCGAGAGTGGACAAGCGATGTGTTCAGCGGAACGGTGTAGTTGCGAGGCTCTGTTAGCGGCACGGTCGGCGGCCTCGTTACCGCGGTCACCGGAGTGACCCTTAACCCATTGAAATTGGACTTGTGAGTTAGAATCTAGCGCTTTGATGTCGCGTAAAGTTGTGTGTATTTGATGGACGATCGGGTGTGTATTAGAGATGTTTTTTAGTGCCGCTAATGATGATTGTGAATCTGTGTAGATAATGGAGTGTTTGTGTCTTTGTTTAAGGATGTGAATGGTTGCGCGATGAATTGCGTATAGTTCCGCCTGAAAGACCGTGCAGGTGTCGTGTAGCTTGAAGAGCTTTGTGTGTGTAGGTGTTTCTGTATCTAGTTGGAAAACCACGAACGCCGCTCCGACCGACTGGTTCTCTTGCTTGCTACCGTCCGTGTAGATGTGTGTGGCGGTAGGGTCTGATGGGTTGGTGTTTCTACCCGTACGAATAGGTGAGCGTTCAACGGGGTGTAGTAGCTCAGAGAAAGGTGTAGGGGTTTCGATGGGTATGTCAGAGGGAAGCCGGTGTGTGAGCCTATTGACTCTGACGCTCTCCAATTCGGCTATTTCCAATACTTTAAGATCGAGTGGTGTTATTCTCGCTAAAGCAGTAGCTGCGCACGTGGAGATGGTGCGAAATCCGCGGATAATTTTTATTGAAAATAGCCTTTGGACGGCGTTGAGTTTGCGGCGTATACTTTTTTTGTGGGCGGCGTGCCCCCAGATACTAGAGGCGTATGTTACTATGGGCTCAATTGTGTTGAGGTAAATAGTTCGTAGGTTTTCGGGATGAGGGCCCCAAGTGGGTCTTGTGTATAGCGCCAATTTTTGGAAAATTTTGGACGCTTTGTCTGTGATGTAATTGATGTGTTCGTTAAAGTTAAGTTTACGGTCGATAATGACGCCTAAAAGTTTGATGCTATTTTGAAAGCTAAGGGGGGTTCCGTTGAATGAGATCTGACAATGCAGAGCTTTATCGCTGAAAGCTATGCATTGTGTTTTCTCGGGGCCAAAGGTGAGCTTTACATTCGTGCCCCAGCGACGAATGAGCTCTAGTGTGTGGTTAGTGTTATTTTGTAGAGTGTGTAGATTAGGCGCGGAGCAGATAAGGAGGACGTCGTCCGCGTAAGCCTGTAGAGAGCACCCTTCTGGTAGTTTTGTCTCTAAAAGTGTGTTGAGGATGGTGTTCCAAAGGATGGGGCCGCAGGCGGAGCCTTGGACACAACCTTTTTGTGTGTTTTTCGTGTGTTTGTGTTGTCCCATGTGTAATGAGACAGAGCGGTCGGTGAGGTAACTGTTAATGAGCCGAAAGATGTTGAGTGGGCAGTTAATGCGACGAAGGCCGTCTAGTACGGCCGGCCACCATGCGTTGTCAAATGCCGCCTTGATGTCAAGTGAGACAGCGATGACCAGTTCCTTGTTGCCTTTTGCTAGTCTTATTGAATCTACAGCCTGTTTGATGGCGTGGACTGTGCTGGTTTGTTCGGTGAAGCCGAATTGATTACGGTTCAGTAGTTTGAGTCTGTGGGCTTTGAAGGTTAGTCTTTTAATGAAAAGTTTTTCTAAGACTTTCCCGAATACGGGTATAAGGCCTATGGGGCGGTATGAGCCGAGTTCGGTGTAGTTGGTTTTACCCGGTTTTGGTATGACTTTGACTATTGCCTCCTTCCACGCGGAGGGAAAGTGAGAAATCTCTAGGCAACAGTTGTAGAGTTTAGTTATAAACTCGGGGAACAATTGAGCAAACACCGTACATATGTCGCTCGTTAGGTGATCGTTTCCGGGGGCTTTGGTGTGACTGATAGATTGGAATTGTTCCATTATCTCGTCGGTGGTGAAAGCCGGTTCGTCCTCCGTGTCCGGGAGGACTTGAGAGGCGCCCCTGATGTCGCGGTGTTTGCTCGTTGTGTCCGGTAAGTCGTCGGGGTAAAAATGGTTCAGTAGCGCTTGAGCCGTTTCTGATTCAGTGTTGGTGTAGGTGTTGTTGATTTTAAGTGTGCTAGGTTGTATGTTGGGTGTGCAATGCTTGAGGAGCTTGTTCGTTATGGTCCATGCGTCGTCCTTGCCCTGGGACTCGCAGAATGTTTTAAAGCTTTCTGTCGAGGCTCGGCGCATCTCCGACGCATAGTTGAGTTTAGTGTCGCGATAGGTGTCAATGAGGTCGGGGGGAATGGGTGTGTTATGGCGCTTGTGGCTATGTAGTCGCCTGTGTAATGCTAAACATTCGGCTTTGAGCGTTTGTAAGTGTGTATTCCAGAAGGGTGGTCTGGGTTTGGGCTTGTGTCCTTTGATGGGCAACGTTAAAGTGCACGCTTCGTTTATTATTTTGCTGGTGAGTTCCACAACGGAGTCTAGCTCCGATGGTGTAATAATATTGAAGTTGGTGTCGAGAAGCGTGCAGTTGTTAACGTTGGTCATCAGCTGTTCCTTGAGAGAGTGCCAGTTGGCGTGTGTGGTGTTGTATTTAAATGTGCTGTGGTTGCATGAGGGAGACGGAGGGTCGTTGTTCAAGTTAATTTTGAACGTGATGGGGTTGTGCTGTGACGAAGTGAACAGGCCCGGACGCACTTTCCAGCCAGAGATGTTGTTAAATATATTGGCTGAGGTTAGTGTGAGGTCGATAATGGATGATCGGTGTCGACCGTGCGTTATCGTTTCGAAGGTGGGCGTGTCCCCTGCGTTACAGACGTTTAGATCCGGGTTAGGTTAGGTTAGGTTAGGTTAGGTTAGGTTAGGTTAGGTTAGGTTAGGTTAGGTTAGGTTAGGTTAGGTTAGGTTAGGTTAGGTTAGGTTAGGTTAGGTTAGGTTAGGTTAGGTTAGGTTAGGTTAGGTTAGGTTAGGTTAGGTTAGGTTAGGTTAGGTTAGGTTAGGTTAGGTTAGGTTAGGTTAGGTTAGGTTAGGTTAGGTTAGGTTAGGTTAGGTTAGGTTAGGTTAGGTTAGGTTAGGTTAGGTTAGGTTAGGTTAGGTTAGGTTAGGTTAGGTTAGGTTAGGTTAGGTTAGGTTAGGTTAGGTTAGGTTAGGTTAGGTTAGGTTAGGTTAGGTTAGGTTAGGTTAGGTTAGGTTAGGTTAGGTTAGGTTAGGTTAGGTTAGGTTAGGTTAGGTTAGGTTAGGTTAGGTTAGGTTAGGTTAGGTTAGGTTAGGTTAGGTTAGGTTAGGTTAGGTTAGGTTAGGTTAGGTTAGGTTAGGTTAGGTTAGGTTAGGTTAGGTTAGGTTAGGTTAGGTTAGGTTAGGTTAGGTTAGGTTAGGTTAGGTTAGGTTAGGTTAGGTTAGGTTAGGTTAGGTTAGGTTAGGTTAGGTTAGGTTAGGTTAGGTTAGGTTAGGTTAGGTTAGGTTAGGTTAGGTTAGGTTTTTTTTTTTTTTTTTTTTTTTTTTTTTTTTATTGGTCCTTTAGAAGGCTCACATGTTTCGCATTGAGATTATAATACAATTTAATGAATAAATTAGTAAAATAAAACCGGAGTGACAAAAGAGTTTTTGGCTATTTGATACCTTTCTTATTTGTCACTCCGTTTTGTACATAGGAGGTAATCGATGAGACGTTATATAAAGAGAAAACAAAAGGTGAATATAATATTGAACATTGAGTTATGACTAAAAAGCAGAATTAAAGTGGTCAAATCATGGGCTTTGACTAGATGCCGGTGCTTAAGCTGCCGGCCTAAAATAAAATGTGAGGCGCATAGTGATGTAGGTGAATAGGAGAGTTGCCGGATGATTTGACCAATTTATTACTGGAGTACTTAAACTAACTTTTAACCTTAAATAAGCCTTCATCTAGTGACTATAAACAATAAAAGGAAAATAAATTAATTACATAAAAAGATAAAGAAGTCAGCTAGGTGAGGCGATACATGTCTAAAAGCGATTATTTATAAAAAACATGTCTAAAATAAAATAAAAAAAAATATAAAAAAAATATAAAAAAATTGTCTCTATATAATGTTGAAAAAAATACTTATAATAATTAAGTTGAGCTGATTAAAGTAAAAAATGAAAAACAAAGTCAATCTGTTGAGAGGTCAAGTGTTGTGTGTCGGGTACCAGGGGGGGTAGGTTCATGGTTGAACTCTTTTAGGCTGTCTATTATTTTAGTAACGAAAGCTACGAGTGAGTCGGTTTCGGTTTGGGTTAGGAGGTTAAATGAGAAAGGGTTGGGGCATGTGTCCTTGCACATTTGGACGTGGTTGTGCCTATGGATGGTGTATCTGGGGCATGTTTCTAGTAGGTGTTTGAGTGTTTGTGTGGTGTGTTGGTCGCATGGACATGTATCGTTGTCTTTGATTTTGAACCTGTAAAGGTAGTCCTTTGAAAAGGAATGCCCCGTAATGAATTGGGTCAGTTGGAAAGAAACGCGTGTAGACATAAAGAATTTTTGGATGTCGCCGAGTGTGGGAAATATGTTCGCCGTGAAGCGGCCTTTGTTGTCAGATTTATATCTCTCGTTTGATTTGTGTAATGTGTCTTTTTTAATAATTGATTTTAGGTGCGAGAGTGGACAAGCGATGTGTTCAGCGGAACGGTGTAGTTGCGAGGCTCTGTTAGCGGCACGGTCGGCGGCCTCGTTACCGCGGTCACCGGAGTGACCCTTAACCCATTGAAATTGGACTTGTGAGTTAGAATCTAGCGCTTTGATCCTCGTTACCGCGGTCACCGGAGTGACCCTTAACCCATTGAAATTGGACTTGTGAGTTAGAATCTAGCGCTTTGATGTCGCGTAAAGTTGTGTGTATTTGATGGACGATCGGGTGTGTATTAGAGATGTTTTTTAGTGGAATCTGTGTAGATAATGGAGTGTTTGTGTCTTTGTTTAAGGATGTGAATGGTTGCGCGATGAATTGCGTATAGTTCCGCCTGAAAGACCGTGCAGGTGTCGTGTAGCTTGAAGAGCTTTGTGTGTGTAGGTGTTTCTGTATCTAGTTGGAAAACCACGAACGCCGCTCCGACCGACTGGTTCTCTTGCTTGCTACCGTCCGTGTAGATGTGTGTGGCGGTAGGGTCTGATGGGTTGGTGTTTCTACCCGTACGAATAGGTGAGCGTTCAACGGGGTGTAGTAGCTCAGAGAAAGGTGTAGGGGTTTCGATGGGTATGTCAGAGGGAAGCCGGTGTGTGAGCCTATTGACTCTGACGCTCTCCAATTCGGCTATTTCCAATACTTTAAGATCGAGTGGTGTTATTCTCGCTAAAGCAGTAGCTGCGCACGTGGAGATGGTGCGAAATCCGCGGATAATTTTTATTGAAAATAGCCTTTGGACGGCGTTGAGTTTGCGGCGTATACTTTTTTTGTGGGCGGCGTGCCCCCAGATACTAGAGGCGTATGTTACTATGGGCTCAATTGTGTTGAGGTAAATAGTTCGTAGGTTTTCGGGATGAGGGCCCCAAGTGGGTCTTGTGTATAGCGCCAATTTTTGGAAAATTTTGGACGCTTTGTCTGTGATGTAATTGATGTGTTCGTTAAAGTTAAGTTTACGGTCGATAATGACGCCTAAAAGTTTGATGCTATTTTGAAAGCTAAGGGGGGTTCCGTTGAATGAGATCTGACAATGCAGAGCTTTATCGCTGAAAGCTATGCATTGTGTTTTCTCGGGGCCAAAGGTGAGCTTTACATTCGTGCCCCAGCGACGAATGAGCTCTAGTGTGTGGTTAGTGTTATTTTGTAGAGTGTGTAG